>OY728128.1:972495317-974995317 GCA_963277665.1 Viscum album | reverse complement strand
ATTTATGGCATATCGTTATGGTTACCATTATGAGTAAACGCAATATCTTCATTTTAGGAAGTTCGGACTACCGCCCCCTCAAAGTGATTTGATTCGTTATTACCATATGTGGTATATATAAATGATATATATAATGATATTATATATGATACCATTCTAAAATTAAAATACTATTATGTATCATTATTTTTTAATTCCATACAATACGAAATAGAAATGAAAGTAGCATTCATGCGTACATACGGCTTACCATCTCCATGAACGGTGCATATCATTTCTTACCTATAAACGTTGTGTAATATTATAAATGCATGAAAATACTGGATATATATGATATATATGATATATACATCATGAGTATAACTCTGGATATAATGGATACATGAACAACTTGTAATTATAAAGAGTATATTTTGACTCAAGTACCAATGATCGTAAAAACGACCGTTATTAACTAAAATAATTAAATAGTGTTCATGACATGGTAATAAGTGATATAAAAGGAATAATGAACATGTAAAAGGTTCTTATGCAAGTAGAAATTAACTCACGTTTATTATTTAGGAGATTAAAGAATGATCAAGTCAAGTCGGATACGAGTTATGGGACTTCGTCTCAATCTCCTTTCATTGAGGCATATTTTGTTTTATACACATCCTTCTATTATACGGTGTATAAACCCCTTTGAATTTTATGTTTATTCAAAAAAAAGCTTTTTTATACGAAGCGATTACTAAACGATAAAAGGGAATGTTTTTTGTCGTACGTATGCGGCTACAACGACTTCTCTGCGCCCGTGACCATTATTTCAGTTTTGGATTCCTCTACAAGCCATACTTTTTTTTAAAGAAAAATAAATACCATTTTTTACTTTTCTTTTATTTTGGTATTGAAAATGGTTTTCATAATGTGTTTATATCAATGTGTTGTATTGATATTTTGTGATTGAAAGGTGGAAATGTTATGTTTCCTTTATGCATGTTTTATGTGATACGATTATGTTGTGGTTCTTGGGCATTATTATGAAGATGGGTGGTTCCATGATAAACTAAGGGTTGGTGAGCCCGATATAGCTCTCCATTGCATTGGGTAATGCGAAGGAGTGAAACATTAAGGTTTCTACGAAGAGATTTAGGGAATATATTGTGATGGGTATTCCAAACGTAATCAAGAGGGTTACTCCCTACGTAAGAATGTTATGAATTCCTCATGTTACCTTTATGTCTTATGATTTCTTTGATTTATTAATGATTTGATGAGGTATGTTAAAGTGCATATGTTTTATAGGTAATGTATGATTTCATTCTTATGTATATATGAACTCATGTTTCCTTTCCATATTATTATAACCCTTACTGAGCCTTTTATGCTCATCCTATGTTTTTGAAATGTTTTTCATAGGTCAAGGGAAAGTTACATGATATGATGATAGTGTCAAGGAAGTGTCAAGAAAGAATCCATGTTTTATTTTAAATATGTTTCCGTTGATAGGAAAAATGAATACTATCTTTTATGTAACCACTTTTCTTAAATGTGGAATGGAATACATGTTTTATGATATAATTTTATTAAACTCTAAACCTGAAAAGATACTCAATGTGAATTATTCATCTAATTCAATATTAAGTAAGGTTTAAGGTCGGGACCTTATAGTTGGTATCATAGGTCGGTTTAGATAACTTTAGGAGTTAGAATTTTATTAAATGATTATCCAAAATTATTTTTTTATGGTCAAATTTAACTGATATAGCATTGGAAGATTACCGTGTTGCTTCATCTAAGACATGTTTGTTCAGAATGGTTTTCCACAGAGGAAACAGGGAAGCAGTGCTAGGAAGGCATAGAGAAGGAAATAACATTTCGAATCATCATCCTAAGATGGTCGGAATTGGAACTGAATAGTTTGTTGTAGTAATGGCGTAGTTGACTGAAGCGATAAATGGTGGCGATATCCATGCACGAGATCAGCCAGATCAACCATAGAGGAACATGTCAGTGGTGGAACATTTTATGAGGCAAGATCCCCCATCATTTAGAGGATCATCTGACTCTGTTCTAGATGGAGGGTGGATTAAAGAACTAGAGAAGATTTTCGATGTGATGGGGTGTTCAAACAACCAAAAGGTTAGTCTTGCTATTTACCGTTTGGAGGGTGAAGCAGATAAGTGGTGGTCGATGGTTAGAAATATCAGGGACGCTGATGAGATTGATACTCTCGAATGGGATTAATTTAAAGGTATGTTTCTTGAGAAGTATTTTCATAAGGTTTTTCATCCTAGGATAGAAAAACAATTCTTTGAATTGAGTCAAGAGGAAGACTCATTGGCTGCCTATGAAGAAAGGTTCACTCGATTGCCAAGGTATGCTCCAAAGTTTATCTGAGACCTTGATAGTAAAATAAATCATTTTTTCTCAGGATTAAAGCCAAAATATCGAAGTACTTTATCTTCTCGTGAGTTCAAAAGTTATGAAAAGCTTTTTCTATGTGATGAGAAGGTGGAAATGGAGTTTGCCGATGATCAGGTGTTCTATAACAACCAGCAGAAGAAGAGACCGAGGTGGCAGAAGAAAGGGAAGAATTCTTCAAAAAGGTCTGATGGTACGAAAACTAAGTTTCCAGTTTGTGATAAATGTGGGATAAAGCATGCTGGGTAATGTCTTATGAATTATGGAAAGTGCTACCGATACGGTAAGATGGGACATAAGTCTCATGATTGCACTGAAAAAGATCAGGGTGATGGTAAGACCAAATTTGATTTAAAGTTAGTGAAATGTTTTAAGTTCAATGAGATGGGTCACTATTCAAACAAGTGTCCGACAAAGAGCTTGAGTGATGGGAAGCAGTTATACTACAAGCAGAAAGGGGTGGTGAAATCCTTTGCAACTACTTCAACAGATGTCGGGCCATCAAATGAAGTTGTATCAGGTACTTTTTTTCAGATTATTCCCGTGTGTTGTTTGATTCGGGGTCTACATATTCTTTCATCTCTAAAACCATTTCTATTAAAATGGGAATACCATCTCAATAAATGACTCCTGAACTTGTGGTAAAAACACCTGGGGGAAATGTTGAGGCGAAAAAAAAATATAAGAATCTTCCTATCCTTATTTGTGGAAAGAACCTATTTGTGAACCTTATTGTTTTACCTCTAGTAGAGTTTGATGTTATCATGGGTATTTATTGGCTCTCTATTTACCATGCTAAGTTTAATTGTAGAGATAAAGAAGTTTCTTTTCAGATAGAATTTCAGTTTGTGTAAAAGAATGAACCATTACTATTGATAACATATCAAGAGGCTGAGATACTTGTAAAAGATAGAAATGAATGTTACCTTGCAAATATTGTTGAAAAAAAGGTAACTGTTCAGATTAATGATGTGCTGGTGGTAAATGAGTATCTTGATGTTTTTCCTGATGAGTTTCCTAGAATAATACCAGATTAGGAAGTTGATTTTAATGTTGACTTAGTTCTTGATTCTAAGACAATTTCAAAACCCCCTTATCGAATGGCTCAAATTGAACTTTTAGAGTTGAAGGAGAAATTGCAAGATTTATTAGAGAAAGGTTTCATTCAACCTCACACATAACCATGGGGTGCTCCTATTTTATTTGTCAAAAATACAGATGGTTCTATGAGACTTTTCATTGATTATAGAGACCTGAATAACATCACTATTAAGAAAAAATATCCCTTTCCTCATATCGATGATTTGTTTGATCCGCTCTAGGGATCTAAGTATTTTTCAAAGATTGACCTGAGATCGGGGTGGCATCAGCTGAAGGTAATGGAATCATATGTTCCGAAGAATGCATTTCGTACAAGATATGGCAATTATGAATTTATAGTAATGCCTTTTGGGATAAACAATGCACCTGCTGTATTCATGGACTTAATGAATAGAATTTTCCATGAGTTCTTGGATAAGTTTGTGGTTGTTTTCATTGATGATATTTTGGTGTTTTCTAAAAGTAAAGAAGAACATGAAAGACATTTAAGGGTTATTTTGAATACCTTGAAAGAAAATAAATTGTATGGGAAATTCAGAAAGTGTGAGTTTTGGTTGCAAAAAATTTATTTCATTGGTCATATTGTTTCTAAATATGGGATAACTGTTGATCCTACAAAAACAAAGGTTGTTGAAGAATGTCCAAGACCTAAAAATGTAACTGAGATTCGTAGCTTCCATGGTTTGGTATGCTATTACTGAAGGTTTGTTAGAAATTTTTCACGGTTATCTAGTCCAATGACGAAGCTAACTCGGAAGGGTGTTAAGTTTATCTGGGCAAAAGAATGTGATGATTTATTTCAGGAACTGAAAAGAAGATTGGTGAATGCTACTGTTTTGGCACTACCTTCTAGGAATGGTGAGTTTGTAATATACAGTGATGCTTCATTTAAAGGACTTGGTTTTGTCGTAATGCAGAATGATCAGGTAATTGCTTATGCTTCACGATAGTTGAAAAATCATGAGGTAAATTACCCTACACATGATTTGGAAATAGCTGCTATTGTTTTCGCTTTAAAAATTTGGAGGCATCATTTGTATGGAGTAAAGTGTGAAATATATACTAATCAAAAAAGATTAAAGTATATATTAACTCAGAAAGAGTTGAACATGAGACAGAGGAGATGGCTGGAATTAATCTAGGATTATGATTGTACAATTCATTACCATCCGGGAAAAGCAAATAAAGTGGCTGGTGCTTTGAGTCAGAAAAGTAATGCTTCACTAACCATGCTACGTTTGGAACAAGATCCTTTGGCTTTTGATTTGATGAACTTAGGCATAATGTTGTTGGTGTAGGAAGTTCATCTGTTTTGTTTCAGTTATCAGTGAGATCATCTCTATCAGATAGAATCAAGCATGCACAGAAGCAAGACAGTGAGTTGTAGAAAAAGGTAGAGCTGGTTCAGAAGGGTAAGTTTCCTGAATTCAACATTGATAAGGATTGCGTTTTGAGATTTGGGAAGAGATTGTGTGTGCCTTTTGATTCACAATTAAAGAGAGAGTTGTTATGTGAAGCTCATAGTTCTCCGTTTTCAGTTCATCATGGCAGTACTAAGATGTATAGAGATCTTCGAGAGTATTACTGGTGGGACGAAATGAAAAAAGATATTACTAATATTACTGTGAATTGTTTGACTTGTCAATAGGGTAAAGTAGAGCGATAGATACCGAAAGGGATGCTTCAGCCTTTACCAGTGCCAGAGTGGAAATGGGAGAATATATCCATGGACTTTGTTGTGGGATTACCGAAGACATCTCGAGGTAATAATGAAATCTGGGTTATTGTTGATCGCTTGACCAAATGTACTCATTTCCTTGCTATATGAGATACTTTTTTCCTAGATCAACTTTCCCGTTATTATATTAAAGAGATAGTTAGGTTACATGGAGTTTCTCTCTCCATTGTATCTGACCGTGATCCCAGGTTCACTTCTAGATTTTGGAAAGGCCTTTACAAGTCGTTGGGTACTGAATTAAATTTTAGTACAGCTTTTCAATCTCAATCAGATGGGCAGTCAGAACGAATGATCCAGACATTGGAGGACATGCTATGTGCTTGTTCGATGAATTATCCGGGAATTTGGGACCAACATATTTCTTTGGTTGAATTTTCTTATAATAACAGTTTTCATTCCAGTATACAGATTGCACCATTTCAGGCATTGTATGGGAAGCGGTGTCGAACTCCAGTTTTCTGGGATGAAGTGGGTGAAAGGAAGTTGATGGGACCAGATTTGGTAGAAGAGTTGGCAGAAAAAGTTCAGATGATACCGAAACACATGAGAATAGCTCAGAGCAGGCAGAAGAGTTATGTGGAAAATAGGAGGAAGGATCTCTATTTTGAGGTAGGTGATCATGTTTTTCTCAAAGTATCACCATGGAAAAGTGTGATGCTATTTGGTAAGAAAATGAAACTGAGTCCAAGGTTCATTGGACCATATGAAATTCTAGAGAGAGTTGGAACAGTTGTTTACTGAGTGGATTTACCTCTGAGTTTATCTCAGGTACACATTGTTTTTCATGTTTCGATGTTGAGAATGTATATGCCAGATCCATCTCATGTTTTGAGTCCAGAGGTAGTTCAGTTAGAAGAGAACCTAACTTTTGAGGAATAAACAGTCTAGATTCTTGACCACAGGGAAAAAGTGTTACGGAATAAGGTGATTCATCATGTAATGGTTTTCTGAAAAACCACATGATTGAAGAGGCAACATGGGAATCTGAAAATGAAATGAGGGATAAATACCCCCACTTATTCGATAAGTAAATGAATTGCGGGGACACAATTTTCTAAAGGGGGGAAGGATGTTACATCCCAAGTATGTAATGAATAATAGATATTTTTATCTATGTCTATTAATGAATTAGATAGTGTTTTAGAGGCTTAAAATGAGAATAAATCCAATCTTAAGCATGAAATACACTAATATTTTTAAAAGATTATTTTACTGCCTTTTGATGGTAAACCATCTTTTAAATCTATCTTTTGACAATTTTATAAGCTCTATTTTTTAAAATAAACTTATACTTTATGATTGGGACATCAAAATTTACTTTGTGTGAATTTTTGGTATTTTTCCGATAAAGTTCATTTTTTAATGAATAGTGAAAATGTTGTATTTTAATTTGAAACCTCTTTTTAATATTATTTATTTATATGATTAGATTATATTTTGAATTCTTTTTAAAGTTCAATTATAATATATTTTTACCATTTAATCCAATAGTGGTCGTTGGAATTAATTTCACTTTGAAATTGGACTTAAACTAGTGTCAATCTTTTGATATTTATTGTTTCATAAAAACACGCTATTTTCTCTGACAGTGGGAATTAATTGTTAAATTAATTAATGAAACATATTTTTTTTTAATTTTTCAAAATAGACATCATTTTTGAATTCTGAATATCAAATATAGCTTAGTGTGATGTTTTGGTTTTTCCCTGGAAAACTTCAATTTTTGATGAATAGTGAAACCACTAAGTGGTACATATAAAAACTGATTTATTGTTTAAATGAAATTTTACCACCTCTGTGATTTGAATTTCAAAAATCCTAAATGAATGGTTGTCATTAATAAGTAAAATGTTGTTCAATGGGATAAAAATAATTTTTTCGTGAATAGTAACTTTTAAGTTTTTAATCGCGATTAGAGGTAATTAGTGTAATTTATGGTAAGAATAATGTTTTAAAAATATGAGATGAGCTTGACGCATGTCCTAACCTTATTGAATGTGTCATGGCCGACCAAGAAAATCCATGGGTCAACTTGGGGACCCCATGGAGCCACTTTGGTAGGAAAATGACATTAATATCTTTTTATTTAATGTTAAAATAAAAATGACACAAACATGATTTGTTTTACTAAAACAATTTTTACATGGGGTTATATAAGTCCGATTTTTGACTATAAATAGTCATAAAAAAACTTAAAAGATTTACTACATCATTGAATTTTTTAATAATATTTAAACATTAAATAAATTAAATTATTTATGACACCATGATGATGTAGTGATTACCTCATTATTTAATGATTTAAATAAAATGAAACAATAATGTAAACTCTATGACCTAAACATGTAAAAGATCTATTGTATGGGTGTATTTCTAACCCTTATCACCTTATACTAAAATTATATTAATTTGGGACCCTTTAAATCCGAAACACATTTTAAAATAAAGTAACATTTCTTTACTTTCCAAGAGTGCCCCTCCTCTCCTCTTATAAAAGGCCCCCACATCTACCTCCTTACCCACACATCCAAAGCCTTTTAATCGGCCAACCCCTGCCCATTTGGTATCTCCACATCCCTATCTAAATCCTAGAAGCCTCACAATGGGAATAAGTCTTCCCAAGGAAGCCTTTGAGCTCAAATCAAAAAGAGTTATCCGATTTAAAGGTAGTGTCTTCTCTTGTGTTCTTATGTTTTATTTTACTTCTCCAACCCCATAAACTCTTTTTATTCATTTATTTTGTAACAAACCCAGTATCTTCCATATACTAGGATGTTTTTATAAGAATTATTTGAGCTACACTTACACACACTTACATCTAATGGTTAAAGAACATACTGTTTTCGTGGATGGCGAATTTCTGCCTTACGAAACAATGATTGTTCAACACTCATATATCACCTTCAAAGGTGGCCATTAAGATGTCACTATATTTATATATTATATATTATATGTTTATGTTTTACTTAATCTTCTATATTTTTCATTTATGGCATATCATTATGGTTACTATTATGATTAAACATGATATCTTCATTTTAGGAAGTGTGGACTACCGACCACTCAAAGTGATTTGATTCATTAATACCATTTGTGGTATGTATAAAGGATATATTTAATGATATTATATATGATACCATAATGGAATTAAAATAATGTTATGTATCATTATGTTTTAATTTCATAAAATACGAAATAGAAATGAAAGTAGCGTTCATGCATACGTACGGCTTACCGTCTCTATGAACGGTGCATATCATTTCTTACCTCTAAACGTTGTGTAATATTATAAATTCATATATATACTGGATATATATGATATATATTATATATAAATCATGAGTATTACTCTGGATATAATGGATACATGAACAACTTGTAATTATAAAGAGCATATTTTGACTCAAGTACCGATGATCGTTAAAACGACCGTTATTAACTAAAATAATTAAATACTGTTCATGACATGGTAATAAGTGATATAAAATGAATAATGAACTTGTAAAAGGTTCTTAAGCAAGTATAAATTTACTCATGTTTATTATTCAGAAGATTAAAGAATGATCGAGTCATGTCGGATACGAGGTATAGGACATCGGCTCAATCTCCTTTCATTGAGTCATATTTTGTTTTAGACACAACCTTTTTTTATACGGTGTATAAACCCCTTTTAATTTTACATTTATTCAAAAAAAATCTTTTTTATACGAAGCGATTACTAAACGTCAAAAGTGAATTTTTTTTGTCGTACGTATGCGACGACAACGACTTCTCCAACGTCGTGACCATTATTTGAGTTTTGGATTCCTCTACAAGCCATACTTTTTTTAATGAAAAATAAATACCATGTTTTACTTTTAATTTCTTTTGGTATTGAAAATGGTTTTCATAATGTTATTATATCAATGTGTTGTATTGATATATTGTGATTAAAAGGTGGAAATGTTATGTTTCCTTTATGCATGTTTTATGTGATACGATTATGTTGTGGTTCTTGGGCATTATTATGAAGATGGGTGGTTCCGTGATAAACTAAGGGTAGTGAGCCCGATATAGCTCTCCAATGCATTGGGTAACATGAAGGAGTGAAACGGTAAGGTTTCTCCGAATAGATTTAGGGAATATACTGTGATGGGTATTCCAAACGTAACCAAGAGGGTTACTCCCTACGTAAGAATGTTATGAATGCCTAAAGTTACCTTTATTTATTATGATATCTATGATTTATTCATGATTTGATGAGGTATGTTAAAGTACCTATGTTTTATGGGTAAAGTATGATTTTATTCTTATGTATATATGAACTCTTGTTTCCCTTCCATATTTTTATAACCCTTACTGAGCCTTTTTTGCTCATCCCAAGTTTTTGAAATGTTTTTCATAGGTCAAGGGAAAGGTACATGATATGATGATAGTGTCAAGGAAGTGTCAAGAAAGAATCCATGTTTTATTTTAAATATGTTTCTGTTGATGGGAAAATGAATACTATCTTTTATGTAACCACTTTGCTTAAATGTGGAATGTAATACATTTTTTATGATCTAATTATCCTAAACTAAAAACCTGAAAAGATCCTCAATGTGAATTATTTATTTAATTCAATATTAAGTAAGGTTTAAGGTCGGGGCATTATAGTTGGTATCAGAGGTCGGTTTAGATAACTTTAGGAGTTAGAATTTTATTAAATTATTATCCAAAAATATTTTTTTATGGTCAAATTGAAATGATATAGAATTTGAAGATTGCCATGTTGCTTCATCTAAGACATGTTTGTTCAGAATGGTTTTCCGCAAAGGAAACAGGGAAGCAGTGCTAGAAAGGCATACATAAGGAAATAACATTTCGAATCGGCATCCTGAGATGGTCGGAATCGGAACTGAACAGTTTGTTGCAGTAATGGCGTAGTTGACTAAAGCGAAAAATGGTGGTGGTATCCATGCACGAGATCAGCCAGATCAACCATAGAGGAACATGTCAGTGATGGAACATTTAATGAGGAAAGATCCCCCATCATTTAGAGGATCATCTGACCCTGTTCTAGCTGAAGGGTGGATTAAATCACTAGAGAAGATTTTCGATGTAATGGGGTGTTCAGACAATCAAAAGGTTAGTCTTGCTATTTATCGTTTGGAGGGTGAAGCATATCAGTGGTGGTCGATGGTTAGAAATATCAGGGACACTGATGAGATTGATACTCTCGAATGGGATTAATTTAAACGTATGTTTCTTGGGAAGTATTTTCTTATGGTTTTTCTTCTTAGGATAGAAAAACAATTCTTTGAATTGAGGAAAGAGGAAGACTCAGTGGCTTCCTATGAAGAAAGGTTCACTCGATTGGCAAGGTATGCTCCAAATTTTATCTGAGACCTTGATAGTAAAATCAATCGTTTTTACTCAGTATTAAAGCCAAAATATCGAAGGGATTTAGATTCTTGTGAGTTCAAAAGTTATGAAAATCTTGTTCGATGTGATGATAAGGTGGAAATGGAGTTTTCTGATGATCAAGTGTTCTATCACAACCACCAGAAGAAGAGACCGAGGTGGCAGGAGAAAGGGAAGAATTCTTCAAAAAGGTCTGATGGTACGAAAACTAAGTTTCCAGTTGGTGATAAATGTGGCAAAAGGCATGATGGGGAATGTCTTCTGAATCCTGGAAAGTGCTATCGATGCGGTAAGATGGGACATAAGGCTCGTGATTGCACTGAAAAAGATCAGGGTGATGGTAAGACCAAATTTGATTTACAGTTAGTAAAATGTTTTAAGTTCAATGAGATGGGTCACTATGAAAATGAGTGTCTGACAAAGAGCTTGAGTGATGGGAAGCAGTTAGATTACAAGCAGAAAGGGGTGGTTAAATCCTTTGCAACTACTTCAGCAGATGTCGGGCCATCAAATGAAGTTGTATCAGGTACTTTGTTTGTTTTTTCAGATTATTCCCATGTGTTTTTTTGATTCGGGGTCTACATATTCTTTCATCTCTGAAACCTTTTCTATTTAAATGGGAATACCATCTAAATAAATGACTCTTGAATATGTGGTAAAAACACCTGGGGGAAATTTTGAGGCAAAAAGAATTTATAAGAATCTTCCTATCCTTATCCGTGAAAAAACCTACTTGTCAACCTTATTGTTTTACCTCTAGTAGAGTTTGATGTTATCATGGGTATGGATTGGCTCTCTATTTACCACGCTAAGATTGATTGTAGAGATAAATAAGTTTCTTTTCAGAAAGACTTTCATTTTGTGTACAAAAATGAACCCTTACTGTTGATAACATTTCAAGAGGCTGAGAAACTTGTAAAAGATAGAAATGAATGTTACCTTGAACATATTGTTGAAAACAAGGGAACTGTTCAGATTAATGATGTTCCAGTGGTAAATGAGTATCCTGATGTTTTTCCTGATGAGTTGCCTAGAATAATACCAGATCAGGAAGTTGAGTTTAATGTTGACTTAGTTCCTGATGCTAAGACAATTTCAAAACCCCATTATCGAATGGCTCAAATTTAACATTTAGAGTTGAAGAAGAAATTTCAAGATTTATTAGAGAAAGGTTTCATTCGACCTCACACATCACCATGGGGTGCTCCTGTTTTGTTTGTCAAAAATACAGATGGTTCTATGAGACTTTTCATTGATTATAGAGACATGAATAACATCACTATTAAGAACAAATATCCTTTGCCTCATATCAATGATTTGCTTGATCCACTCCAGGTAGCTAAGTATTTTTAAAAGATTGACCTGAGATCGGGGTAGCATCAGCTGAAGGTAATGGAATTAGATGTTCTGAAGACTACATTTCATACAAGATATGGCCATTATGAATTTGTAGTAATGCCTTTTGGGCTAACAAATGCACCTGTTGTATTCATGGACGTAATGAATATAATTTTCCATGAGTTCTTGGATAAGTTTGTGGTTGTTTTAATTGATGATATTTTGGTTTTTTCTAAAAGTAAATAAGAACATGAAAGACATTTAAGGGTTATTTTGAATACCTTGAATGAAAATAAATTGTATGGGAAATTCAGCAAGTGTGAGTTTTGGTTGCAAAAAATTTCTTTCATTGGTCATATTGTTTCTAAAGATGGGATAACTGATGATCCTACAAAAACAAAGGTTGTTGAAGAATGGCCAAGACCCAAAAATGTAACTGAGATTCGTAGCTTCCATGATTTGGTAGGATATTACAGAAGGTTTTTTAGAAATTTTTCATGGATATCTAGTCCAATGACGAAGCTAACTCGGAAGGGTGTTAAGTTTATATGGGAAAAAGAATGTGATGATTGTTTTTAGGAACTGAAAAAAAGATTGGTGAATTCTATAGTCGTGGCACTACCTTCTATGAATTGTGAGTTTGTTATATACAATGATTCTTCATTTAAAGGACTTGGTTGCGTCCTAATGCAGAATGATCAGGTAATTTCTTATGCTTCACGACAGTTGAAAAATCATGAGGTAAATTACCCTACACATGATTTGGAATTAGCTGCTATTGTTTTCACTTTAAAAATTTGGAGGCATCATTTGTATGGAGTAAAGTGTGAAATATATACTAATCACAAAAGTTTAAAGTATATATTCAATCATAAAGAGTTGAACATGAGATAGCGGAGATGTCTGGAATTAATCAAGGATTATGATTGTACAATTCATTACCATACAGGAAAAGAAAATAAAGTGGCTGATGCTTTGAGTCAGAAAAGTAATGCTTCATTAACAATGCTACATTTGGATCGAGATCCTTTGGTTTTTTATTTGAGGAACTTATGCATAAAGTTGTTGGTGTAGGAAGTTCATCTGTTTTGTTTCAGTTATCAGTGAGAGCATCTTTATCAGACAGAATCAAGCAAGCACAAAAGCAAGACAGTGAGTTGTAGAAAAAGGTAGAGCTGGTTCAGAAGGGTAAGTTTCCTGAATTCAACATTGATAATGATTGCGTTTTGAGATTTGGGAAGAGATTGTGTGTGCCTTTTGATTCACAGTTAAAGAGAGAGTTGTTATGTGAAGCTCATAGTTCTCCGTTTTCAGTTCATCCTGGTTGTACTAAGATGTATAGAGATCTTAATGAGTATTACTGGTGGGACGAAATGAAAAGAGATATTGCTAATTTTACTGTGAAGTGTTTGACATGTCAATAGGTTAAAGTAGAGTGGAAGTTACTGAAAGAGATGCTTTAGCCTTTAACAGTGCCAGAGTGGAAATGGGAGAATATATCCATGGACTTTGTTGTGGGATTACCAAAGACATCTCGAGGTAATAATGCAATCTGGGTTATTGTTGATCGCTTGACCAAATCTATTCATTTCCTTTCTATACAAGATACTTTTTCCCTAGATCAACATTCCCATTTGTATATTAAAGAGATTTTCAGGTTACATGGAGTTCCTCTATCCATTGTGTCTGACCGTGATCCCAGGTTCACTTCTAACATTTGGAAAGGCCTTCAGAAGTCGTTGGGTACTAAATTAAATTTTAGTACAGCTTTTTATCCTCAATCAGATGGGCAATCAGAACGAGCGATCCAAACTTTGGAGGACATGCTATGTGCTTGTTCGATGCATTATCAGGGAAGTTGGGACCAACATATTTCTTTGGTTGAATTTTCTTATAATAACAGTTTTCATTCCAGTATACAGATGGCACCATTTCAGGCATTATATGGGAAGCGGTGTCGAACTCCAGCTTTCTGGGATGAAGTGGGTGAAAGGAAGTTGATGGGACTAGATTTGGTAGAAGAATTGGCAGAAAAAGGTCAGATGATACCGAAACACATGAGAACTTCTCAGAGCAGGCAGAAGAGTTATGCGGAAAATAGGAGGAAGGATCTCTCTTTTGAGGTAGGTGATCATGTTTTTCTCAAAGTATCACCATGGAAAAGTTTGATGCAATTTGGTAAGAAAAGGAAGCTAAGTCCAAGGTTCATTAGACCATATGAAATTCAAGAGAGAGTTGGATCAGTTGCTTACCGAGTGGATTTACCTCCGAGTTTATCTCATGTGCAAAATGTTTTTCATGTTTCGATGTTGAGAATGTATATGCCAGATCCATCTCATGTTTTGAGTCCAGAGGAAGTTCAGCTAGAAGAGAACCTAACTTATGAGGAATAAATGGTCCAGATTCTTAACCACAGGGAAAAAGTGTTACAGAATAAGGTGATTCATCAAGTAAAGGTTTTCTGAAAAACCACATGATTGAAGAGGCAACATGGGAATCTGAAAATGCAATGAGGGATAAATACCCCCACTTATTCGATAAGTAAATGAATTACAGGGACACAATTTTCTAAAGGGGGGAAGGATGTTACATCCCAAGTAAGTAATGAATAATAGATATTTTTATCTATGTCTATTAATGAATTACATAGTGTTTTAGTGGCTTAAAATGAGAATAAATCCAATCTTAAGCATGGAATACACTAATATTTTTAAAAGACTGTTTTACTGCCTTTTGATGGAAATCCATTTTTTTAAATCTATCTTTTGACAATTTTATAAGCTCTATTTGTCAAAATAAACTTATTCTTTATGATTGGGACATCAAGATTTACTTTGCGTGATTTTTTGGTATTTTTCTGATAAAGTTCATTTTTTTTAATGAATAGAGAAAAATGTTGTATTTTAATTCAAAACCTCTTTTTAATCTAATTTATTTATATGATTAGATTATATTTTGAATTGATTTTAATGTTAAATTATAATATATTTTTACCATTTAATCCAATAGTGGTCGTTGGAATTAATTTCACTTTGAAATTGGACTTAAACTAGTGTCAATCTTTTGATACTTATTATTTCATAAAAACATGCTATTTGCTCTGACAGTGGGAATTAATTATTAAATTAATTAATGAAACTTATTTGTTTTTAATTTTTTAAAATTGACATCATTTTTGAATTCTAAATATCAAATATAGCTTAGGGTGAAGTTTTGGGTTTTCTCTGGAAAATTTCAATTTTTGATGAATTGTGAAACCACTAAGTGGTACTTATAAAAACTGATTTCTTGTTTAAATGAAATTTTACCACCTTTGTGATTTGAATTTAAAAAATCCGACATACATGGTTGTCATTAAGAAGTAAAATTCGGTTCAATGGGATTAAAATAATTTTTTGGTGAATAGTAACTTTTCAGTTTTTAATTGCGATTAGAGGTAATTAGTGTAATTTATGGTAAGAATAATGTTTTAATAATATGAGATGATCTTGACACATGTCCTAACCTTATTGTATGTGTCATGGACGACCACAAAAATCCATGGTTCAACTTGGGGACCCCATGGAACCACTTTGGTAGGAAAATGACATTAATATCTTTTTATTTAATGTTAAAACAAAAATGACACAAACATGAGTTGTTTTACTAAAAAAAAATTACATGGGGTTATAAAAGTCCTATTTTTGACTATAAATAGTAATTGGAATGATTAAAAGATTTAATAAATCATATAATTTTTTTAAAAAATATTTAGACATTAAATAAATTAAATTATTTATGACACCATGATGATGCAGTGATTACCTCATTATTTAATGATTTAAATATAATGAAAAGATAATGTAATATTTATGACCTAAACATGTCCAAAACCTATTGGATTAGTTGATTTAGAACCCTTATCACCTTATCCTAAAATTATATTAATGTGGGACCTTTTAAATCCGAAACGCATTTTAAAATAAAGTAACATTTCTTTACTTTCCAAGAGTGCCCCTCCTCTCCTCTTATAAAAGGCCCCCACCTCTACCTCCTTACCCACACATCCAAAGCCTTTGGCTCAGCCAAACCCTACCCATTCGGTCTCTCCACATCCTTGTATAACTCCTATAAGCCTCACAGTGGGAAGAAGTCTTCCCATGGAAGCCTTTGAGCTCAAATCAAAAAGAGTTACCTGATTTAAAGGTAGTGTCTTCTCTTGTGTTCTTATGTTTTATTTTACTTCTCCAACCCCCTATAATATTTTTATTCATTTATTTTGTAACAACTCCAGTATCTTCCACATACTAGGATGTTTTTATAATTATTATTCGACCTACACTTACACACACCTACATCTAATGGTTAAAAAACATACTGTTTTCGTGGATGGCGAATTTCTGCCTTACGAAACGATGATTGTTCAACACTCATATATCACCTTCAAAGGTGGCCATTAAGATGTAAATATATTTATATATTATGTATAATATGTTTATGTTTTACTTAAGATTATTTATTTTTCATTTATGGCATATCATTATGGTTACTATTATGAGTAAACATGATATCTTCATTTTAGGGAGTGCGGACTACCGCCCCCTCAAAGTGATTTGATTCATTAATACCATATGTGGTATGTATAAATGATATATTTAATGATATTATATATGATACCATAATTTAATTAAAATACTGTTATGTGTCATTATGTTTTAATTCCATAAAATACAAAATAGAAATGAAAGTAGCGTTCATGCATACGTACGGCTTACCGTCTCCATGAACAGTGCATATCATTTCTTACCTCTAAACATTGGGTAATATTATAAATGCATGTATATACTGGATATATATGTTATATATGATATATAAATCATTAGTATAACCTTGTATATACTGAATACATGAACAACTTGTAATTATAAAGAGCATATTTTGACTCTAGTACCAATGATCGTTAAAACGACTGTTATTAACTAAAATATTACATAGTGTTCATGACATGGTAATAAGTGATATAAAATGAATAATGAACTTGTAAAAGGTTCTTAAGGAAGTATAAATTTACTCATGTTTATTATTCAGAAGATTAAAGAACGATCTAGTCAATTCGGATACGAGGTATGAGACATCGGTTCAATCTCCTTTCATTGAGGCTTATTTTGTTTTATACACAACATTTTTTTATACGGTGTATAAAACACTTTTAATTTTATGTTTATTCAAAAAAAATATTTTTTATACGAAGCGATTACTAAACGACAAAAGTGGATGTTTTTTTGTCGTACGTATGCGGTGAAAACGACTTCTCAGCCGCCGTGACCATTATTTGAGTTTTGGATTCCTCTACAAGCCATACTTTTTTTAAAGAAAATTAAATACCATGTTTTACTTTTCATTTATTTTGGTATTGAAAATGGTTTTCATAATGTTATTATATCAATGTGTTGTATTGATATATTGTGATTAAAAGGTGGGAATGTTATGTTTCCTTTATGCATGTTTTATGTGATACGATTATTTTGTGGTTCTTGGGAATTATTATGAAGACGGGTGGTTCCATGATAAAGTAAGGGTAGGTGAGCCCGATATAGCTCTCCAATGCATTGGGTAACATGAAGGAGTGAAACTTTAAGGTTTCTCCGAATAGATTTAGGGAATATACTATGATGGGTATTCCAAACGTAACCAAGAGGGTTACTCCCTACGTAAGAATGTTATGAATGCATCAAGTTACCATTATGTCTTATGATTTCTATGATTTATTCATGATTTGATGAGGTATGTTAAGGTGACTACGTTTTATGGGTAAAGTATGATTTCATTCTTATGTATATATGAACTCATGTTTCCTTTCCATATTTTTATAACCCTTAGTGAGCCTTTTATTCTCATCTCAAGTTTTTGAAATGTTTTTCATAGGTCAAGGGAAAGGTACATGATATGATTATAGTGTTAAGGAAGTGTCAAGAAATAATCCATGTTTTATTTTAAATATGTTTCCGTTGATTGGAAAAATGAATACTATCTTTTATGTAACTACTTTGCTTAAATGTGGAATGTAATACATGTTTTATGATCTAATTCTCTTAAACTGTATACCTTAAAATATCCTCAATGTAAATTATTCATTTAATTCAATATTAAGTAATGTTTAAGGCTGGGGCCTTATAGATGGTATCATAGGTCAGTTTAGATAACTTTAGGAGTTAGAATTTTATTAAATTTTTATCCAAAAATATTTTGTTATGGTCAAATTGAAATGATATTGAATTTGATGATTACCATGTTGCTTCATCTGAGACATGTTTGTTCAGAATGGTTTTCTGCAGAGGAAACAAGGAAGCAGTGCTAGGAAGGCAAAAAAAATGAAATAACCTATCGAATCAGCATCCTGAGGTGGTCCGAATCGGAACTGAACAGTTTGTTGCAGTAATGGCGTAGTTGACTGAAGCGAAAAATGGTGGAGGTATCCATGCACGAGATCAACCATATCAACTGCAGAGGAACATGTCAGTGGTGGAACATTTAATGAGGCAAGATCCCCCATCATTCAGAGGATCATCTGACCCTGTGCTAGCTGAAGGGTGTATTAAATCACAAGAGAATATTTTCGATGTCATGGGGTGTTCAGACAATCAAAAGGTTAGTTTTTCTATTTACCGTTTGGAGGGTGAAGCATATCAGTGGGGGTCGATGGTAAGAAATATCAAGGACGCTGATGAGATTGATACTCTCGAATGGGGTTAATTTAAAGGTATGTTTCTTGAGAAGTATTTTCCTAAGGTTGTTCGACTTAGGATTGAAAAACAATTCTTGGAATTGAGGCAAGAGGAAGACTCAGTGGCTGCCAATGATGAAAGGTTAACTCGATTGGCAAGGTATGTTCCAAATTTTATCTGAGACCTTGATAGTAAAATCAATCGTTTTTACTCAGGATTAACGCCAAAATATCGAAGGGCTTTAGATTCTCGTGAGTTCAAAAGTTATGAAAATCTTGTTCGATGTGCTGAGAAGGTGGAAATGGAGTTTTCCAGTGATCAAGTGTTCTATAACAACCATCAGAAGAAGAGACCGAGGTGGCAGGAGAAAGGGAATAATTTTTCAAAAAGGTCTGATGGTTAGAAAACTAAGTTTCCAGTTTGTGATAAATGTGGCAAAAGGCATGCTAGGGAATGTCTTCTGAATCCTGGAAAGTGCTACTGATGCGGTAAGATGGGACATAAGGCTCGTGATTACACTGAAAATGATCAGGGTGATGGTAAGACAAAATTTGATTTACAGTAAGTAAAATGTTTTAAGTGCATTAAGATGGGTCACTATGCAAATGAGTGTCCGACAAAGAGCTTGAGTGATGGGAAGCAGTTAGACTACAAGCAGAAAGGGGTGGTGAAATCCTTTGCAACTACTTCAGCAGATGTCAGACCATCAAATTATTTTGTATCATGTAATTTGTTTGTTTTTTCAGATTATTCTCGTGTGTTGTTTGATTCGAGGTCTACACATTCTTTCATCTCTGAAACCTTTTCTATTAAAATGGGAATACCATCTCAAGAAATGAATCCTGAACTTGTGGTAAAAACAACTGGGGGAAATTTTGATGCAAAATGAATTTATAAGAATTATCCTATCCTTATTCATGGAAAGAACCTACATGTGAACCTTATTGTTTTGCCTCTAGTAGAGTTTGATGTTATCCTGGGTATGGATTGGCTCTCTATTTACCATTCTAAGATTTATTGTAGAGCTAAAGAGGTTTTATTTTCAGAAAGACTTTCAGTTTGTGTACAAGAATGAAACCTTATTGTTGATAACATATCAAGAGGATGAGAAACTTTTAAAAGAGGGAAATGAATGTTACCTTGCACATATTTTTAAAAACAAGGGAACTGTTCAGATTAATGATGTTCCAGTGGTAAATGAGTATCCTAATGTTTTTCCTGTTGAGTTGCCTGGAATAATACCAGATCGGGAAGTTGAGTTTAATGTTGACTTAGTTCCTGATGCTAATCCAATTTCAAAGCCCCCTTATCGAATGGCTCAAATTGAACTTTTAGAGTTGAAGGAGCAATTGAAAGATTTATTAGTGAAAGGTTTCATTCGACCTACCACATAACCATGGGGTGCTCCTGTTTTATTTTTCAAAAAGAAATATGCTTCTATGAGACATTGCATTGATTAGAGAGACATGAATAACATCACTATTAAGAACAGTATCCTTTTCCTCATATCGATGATTTGTTTGATCTGCTCCAGGGAGGTCCGTATTTTTCAAAGATTGACCTGAGATTGGGGTACCATCAGCTGAAGGTAAAGGAATCAGATGTTCCTAAGACTGCATTTTGTACAAGATATGGCCATTATGAATTTGTAGTAATGCCTTTTGGGATAACCAATGCACCTGCTGTATTCATGGACATAATTAATAGAATTTTCCATGAGTTCTTGGATAAGTTTGTGGTTTTTTTCATAAATGATATTTTGGTGTTTTCTAAAAGTAAGGAAGAGCATGAAAGACATTTAAGGGTTATTTTGAAAACCATGAAAGAAAATAAATTGTATGGGAAATTCAGCAAGTGTGAGTTTTGGTTGAAAAAAATTTCTTTCCTTGGTCATATTGCTTCTAAAGATGGGATAACTGTTGATCCTGTAAAAACAAAGGTTGTTGAAGAATGCCCAAGACCCACAAATGTAACTGAGATTCACATATTCCTTGGTTTGGAATGCTATTACCGAAGGTTTGTTAGAAATTTTTCACGGTTATCTAGTCCAATGACGAAGCAAACTTGGAAGGGTGTTAAGTTTTTCTGGACAAAAGAATGTGATGATTGTTTTCAGGAACTGAAAAGAAGATTGGTGAATTCTCTAGTTTTGGCACTACCTTCTAGGAATGGTGTGTTTGTTATATATAGTGATGCTTCATTTAAAGGACTTGGTTTCATCCTAATGCAGAATGATCAGGTAATTGCTTATGCTTCACGACAGTTGAAAACTCATGAGCTAAATTACCCTACACATGATTTGGAATTAGCTTCTGTTGTTTTCGCTTTAAAATTTTGGAGGCATCATTTGTATGGAGTAAAGGGTGAAATATATACTGATCACACAAGTTTAAAGTATTTATTCACTCAGAATGATTTGAACATGAGACAGAGGAGATGGCTGGAATTAGTCATGGATTATGATTGTACAATTCATTACCATCTGGGAAAAGCAAATAAAGTGGAAGATGCATTGAGTCGGAAAATTAATGCTTCATTAACCATGCTACGTTTGGAACGAGATCCTTCGATTTTTGATTTGATGAACTTAGGAATAGAAGTTATTGGTGTAGGAAGTTCTTCTATTTTGTTTCAGTTATCAGTGAGATCATCTCTATCAGACAGAATCAAGCAAGCACAGAAGCAAGACACTGAGTTGCAGAAAAAGGTAGAGCTGGTTCAGAAGGGTAAGTTGCCTGAATTAAACATTGATAATGATTGTGTTTTGAGATTTGGGAAGCTATTGTTTGTGCCTCTTGATTCACAGTTAAAGAGAGAGTTGTTATGTGAAGCTCATAGTACTCTGTTTTCAGTTCATCCTGGCAGTACAAAGATGTATAGAGATCTTCAGGAGTATTACTGGTGGGAATGAATGAAAATAGATATTGATGATTTTACAGTGAAGTGTTTGACTTGTCAACAGGTTAATGCAGGGTGGTAGTTACCGAAAGGGATGCTTCAGCCTTTACCAGTTCCAGAGTGGAAATGGGAGAATGTATCCATGGACTTTTTTGTGGGATTACCGGAGACATCTCGATGTAATAATGAAATCTGGGTTGTTGTTGATCGCTTGACCAAATCTTCTCATTTATTTCCTATACGAGATACTTTTTCCCTAGATCAACTTTCCCATTTTTATATTAAAGGGATAGTCAGGTTACATGGAGTTCCTCTGTCCATTGTATATGACCGTGATCCCAGGTTCACTTCTAACTTTTGGAAAGGCCTTCAGAAGTTGTTGGGTACTGAATTAAATTTTAGTACAGCATTTCATCCTCAATCAGATGGGCAGTCAGAACGAATGATCCAGAATTTGGAGGATATGCTACATGCTTGTTCGATGGATTATCAGGGAAGTTGGGACCAACATCTTTCATTGGTTGAATTTTCATATAATAACAGTTTTCATTCCAGTATACAGATGGCACGATTTGAGGAATTATATGGGAAGCGGTGTCGAACTCCATATTTCTGGGATGAAGTGGGTGAAAGGAAGTTGATGGGACCATATTTGGTAGAAGAGTTGGCAGAAAAAGTTCAGCTGATACAGAAACACATGAGAACAGCTCAGAGTAGGCAGAAGAGTTATGCAGAAAATAGGAGGAAGGATCACTCTTTTGAGGTAGGTGATTATGTTTTTCTCAAAGTATCACCATGGAAAAGTGTGATGTGATTTGGTAAGAAAAGAAAGCTGAGTCCAAGGTTCATTGGACCATATGAAATTCTGGAGAGAGTTGGATCAGTTTCCTACAGAGTGGATTTACCTCCGAGTTTATCTCAGGTACATAATGTTTTTCATGTTTCGATGTTGAGAAATTATATGCCAGATCCATATCATGTTTTGAGTCCAGAGGTAGTTTAGCTGGAAAAGAACCTAACTTTTGAGGAACAAACAGTCCAGATTCTTGACCACTGGGAGCAAGTGTTACAGAATAAGGTGATTTTTCAGGTAAAGGTTTTGTGGAAAAACAACATGATTGAAGTGGCAACATGGGAATCTGAAAATGCAATGGGGGAAAAATACCCCCACTTATTCGATAAGTAAATGAATTGCGGGGACACAATTTTCTAAAGGGGGGAAGGATGTAACATCCCAAGTAAGTAATGAATAAAAGATATTTTTATATATGTCTATTAATAAATTGGATAGTGTTTTATAGGCTTAAAATGAGAATAAATCAAATCTTAAGCATGTAATACACTAATATTTTTAAAAGATTGTTTTACTAACTTTTGATGGCAACCCATCTTTTAAATCTATCTTTTGACTATTTTATAAGATCTATTTTTCAAAATAAACTTATTCTTTATGATTTGGACATCAAAATTTACTTGTGTGAATTTTTGTTATTTTTTCGATAAAGTTCATTTTTTTAATGAATAGTAAAAAAATGTTGTATTTTAATTCAAAACCTATTTTTAATCTAATTTATTTATATGATTAGATTATATTTTTAATTGGTTTTAATGTTCAATTAGAATATATTTTTACCATTTAATCCAATAGTGGTCATGGCAATTAATTTCACATTGAAATTGGACTTAAACTAATGTCAATCTTTTGATACTTATTGTTTCATAAAAACACGCTATTTGCTCTTACAGTAGGAATTATTTATTAAATTAATTAATGCAACTTATATGTTTTGAATTTTTTCAAATAGACATCATTTTTGAATTCGAAATATCAAATATAGCTTAGGGTGAAGTTTTGGTTTTTTTCTGGAAAACATCAATTTTTGATGAATAGTGAAACCACTAAGTGGTGCTTATAAAAACTGATTTTTTGTTTAAATGAAATTGTACCACCTCTGTGGTTTAAATTTCCAAAATACGACATACATGGTTTTCATTAAGAAGTAAAATGTGGTTCAATGGGATTAAAATAATTTTTTGGTGAATAGTAACTTTTATGTTTTTAATCGTGATTAGAGATAATTAGTGTAATTTAAGGTAAGAATAATGATTTAATAATATGAGATGATCCTAACACATGTCCTAGCCTTATTGGATATGTCATGGCCGACCAAGAAAATCCATGGGTCAACTTGGGGGCCTCATGGATCCACTTTGGTAGGAAATTGATATTAATATCTTTTTATTTAATGTTAAAATAAAAATGACACAAACATGAGTTGTTTTACTAAAACAATTTTTACATGGGGTCATACAAGTCATATATTTTACAATAAATATTAAATGGAAATCTAAAAAGATTTTCTACATCATAGTATTTTTTTATAATTTTTATACGTTAAATAAATTAAATTATTTATGACACCATGGTGATGCAGTGATTACCTCATTATTTAATGATTTAAATAAAATGAAAATATAATGTAAAATCTATGACCTACACATGTCCAGAACCTATTGGATGGGTGGATTTTGAACCATTGTCACCTTATCCTCGAATTATATCAATGTGGGACCTTTTAAATTCGAAACTAATTTTAAAATAAAGTAACATTTCTTTACATTCCAAGAGTGCCCCTCCTCTTCTCTTAGAAAAGGCCCCCACCTATACCTCCATACCCACCCTTACAAAGCCTTTGGATCGGCAAAACCCTGCCCATTTTGTCTCTCCACATCCCTATATAACTACTAGAAGCCTCACTTTGGTCATAAGTCTTCCCAAGGAAGCCTTTGAGCTCAAATAAAAAAGACTTACCCGATTTAAAGGTAGTGTCTTCTCTTGTGTTCTTATGTTTTATTTTGTCTCTCAAACCCCCTAAACTCTTTTTATTCATTTATTTTGTAACAACACCAGTATCTTACATATACTAGGATGTTTATATAAGAATTATTCTTGCTACAATTACACACACCTACATCTAATGGTTAAATAACATACTGTTTTTGTGCATGGAGAATTTCTGCCTCACGAAACGATGATTGTTCAACACTCATATATCACCTTAAAAGGTGGCCATTAAGATGTCAAATTATTTATATATTATATATAATATGTTTATGTTTTACTTAATCTTCTTTATTTTTCATTTATGGCATATCATTATGGTGACCATTATGAGTAAATGCGATATCTTCATTTTTGGAAGTGCAGACTACCACCCCCTCAAAATGATTTGATTCGTTAATACCATATGTGGTACGTATAAAGGATATAATTAATGATATTATATATGATACCATACTGGAATTAAAATACTATTATGTATCATTATGTTTTAATTCCACAAAATATGAAATATAAATGAAAGTAGCGTTCATGCGTACGTACGGCTTACCGTCTCCATGAACGGTGCATTTCATTTCTTACCTCTAAACATTGTGTAATATTATAAATGAATGTATATACTATATATATATGATATATATGATATATGAATCATGAGAATAACTCTGGATATAATGGATACATGAACAACATGTAATTATAAAGAGAATATTTTGACTCAATTACCAATGATCGTTAAAACGACCGTTATTAACCAAAATAATTACATAGTGTTCATGAAATGGTAATAAGTGATATAAAAGGAATAATGAACTTATAAAAGGCTCTTAAGCAAGTATAAATTAACTCAAGTTTATTATTCAGGAGATTAAAGAACGATCGAGTCAAGTTGGATATGAGGTATGGGACTTCGTCTCAATCTCCTTTCATTGAGGCATATTTTGTTTTATACACAACCTTATTTTATACGGTGTATAAACCCCCTTTGACTTTTACGTTTATTCAAAAAAAATCTTTTTTATATGAAGCAATTACAAAACGAAAAAAGGGAATGTTTTTTTTGTCGTACGTATGAGGCGACAACGACTTCTCCACCACCGTGACCATTATTTGAGTTTCGGCATCCTCTATATGCCATACGTTTTTTAATGAAAAATAAATACCATGTTTTAATTTTCATTAATTTTGGTATTGAAAATGGTTTTCAAAATGTTTTTATATAAATGTGTTGTATTGATATCTTGTGATTGAGAGGTCGAAATTTTATGTTTCCTTTATGCATGTTTTATGTGATACGATTATGTTGTGGTTCTTGGGAATTATTATGAAGACAGGTGGTTCTGTGATAAACTAAGGGCGGGTGAGCCCGATATAGCTCTCCAATACATTGGGTAACATGAAGGAGTGAAACGTTAAGGTCTCTCCGAAGAGATTTAGGGAATATACTGTGATGGGTATTCCAAATGTAACCAAGAGGGTTACTCCCTACGTAAGAATGTTATGAATTCCTCAAGTTACCTTTATGTCTTATGATTTCTATGATTTATTCATGATTTGATGAGGTATGTTAAAGTGCCTATGTTTTATGGGTAAAGTATGATTTCATTCTTATGTATATATGAACTCATGTTTCTTTTCCATATTTTTATAACCCTTACTGAGCCTTTTATGCTCATTCGAAGTTTATGAAATTTTTTTCACAGGTCAAGGGAAAGATACATGATATGATGATAGTGTCAAGGAAGTGTCAAGAAAGAATCCATGTTTTATTTTAAATATGTTTTTGTTGATGGGAAAACTTAATACTATCTTTTATGTAACCACTTTGCTTAAATGTGGAATGTAATACATGTTTTATGATCTAATTCTCTAAAACTCTAAACGTTAAAAGATCCTCAATGTGAATTACTCAATTAATTCAATATTAAGTAATGTTTAAGGCCGGGGCCTTATACCTATAATGAGTAATAATGTATTTTCTTCAATAATATTATACATTAATTCATGTTATCACAACATTTCATTATAAAACATGATGTATGTATTCCCATGTTTTCTATGTTACAATCATTGAACACTTTATCATATTCAATGTATTGATGCAAAAAAAATTCATACATTCAGTTTACTTATTTTTAAATATAATGTTTTTAGGTGTCTTATGGTATCCATTTCTGGAATTGTTTATATTGAACTGTAGATGAGGATCTAATGACTATTCAATTATTTCATCTTATAATAATTTTTACTTATTGGACAACATATGTCAAAACAAATTAATGAGGATAACTAGGGATATAAGGAATGAATTAAAATTATTTTATCATTAATATGGTCCTCTAGTGTTTTAGGAATAAGAAACATTTATCATTATTTCATGGGTAACATGTTAATTTGAAATTGATTAGGGTATAACCAATTTATTTAAATGATTCTATAAAATAAAATGATATCATTTAAGTAAATTTTAATAATTTCTTATAATTGAAGAGTAATTAATTCCACCATATTAGTGAAAGGATATTTAAAAGAAATTCCTTGGTGTCATTATATTTTATTATATCATTTTCCGTTTTGACACATCTTTGAAACATGGATTTGTGGCATTTAAAATTATCCTTGATATGTTATCTATCACTCCCCATAGTTATTTTTGTGTTATATTTATGTTATACATTGATGTTTTCAATTCACACATTTGTTATCCTATTTGGAAACATAGTTTGGTTTATTCCAAATTACATTAAACTATTGGATCAATTATAAGATTCATACTATACTGATTTTAGTATTAAGATATGGTTTATATACTCAATTTAAAAGAGGTCGGGCGAATTTATACATTAAAAAATTCCTTAATGAAATTTTATATAAAACAATATCATAACAACTCTATGTTCAACTAGTTTTCTTTATTCTGGAAAAGTGATTCCAGAAATGAAACATTACAAAAGCTTATAACAAAAAATATTCTACCTAAGAGCATATAGAATCTTATTTAATCAGATTTCAAGTCTATGGATGTATAAGATAGTTATACTTTCCCCAATATCCAAAATTACAATGAAAAACAAAATCAAATCACTACAAGTAACAAGTAGTGATTATTTTAACCCAAAGTGAATGGTATCCAACAACCCTGGATAAGGGTCCCTTAATTTATACATTCAAGAAAGTGTGTCTAACCAAAACCTAGGTAATCCCTCAATACGTAGATTGGTATCTACCTTACTATCCCCACAATGCCTCGATTTGTAAGGAAATCAGCACCTCTGACTTCACAACCCGATGTCTCTGATTTTAAGGAAATCACACCACTGCACAAAGAAATTTCTCTCGAAAAAAGTTTGAACAAGTCATTAAAACATTCTTCACAAAGCCTGAGAGTTTATAAGAGCCTATATATCTAGAAATCACTTCAATAGTGTGTAATCTCAATATTGGTCAACTAGTAATGATCTCTTTTAATTAAGCTCCTATTTACAGGCACGACTTCCATGGTCAGATCCCTCCTCCAACGGGCATATTTTTCCATGAATTTCAGAGGGACCGGTTCACGTGTCACTCAAAAAATGGTTATTAACTGAATGAATGACATGGGTTTATAACCCAAACATGAGTTAAAAAAATATGGTTACATAAGAAAATTCATTTTTTTGAGTGTAAGCAAAAATGATAGTTCGGATTATAACCAAAAACTATTTGGAGTCCTTAATATAGGTATATTCAGATTCTATTTATCAGATGAATTCAGATTTAGAATTCTATATAATTCCGAAGTCTGAATTTCAATGAAATCCGAAGTCTATAGTTCAGTAGAATTCAGAGTCTGAATTCATAAGATTTTGGAGTCTGAACATACAAATGCATGGAGTCTGAATTCATTAGAGTTCGGAGTCTGAACTTACAATGTTCGAAGTCTAAATTCATAAGATTTTTGATTCTTGACTTACAAAGGTCATATTATCAATTCATAAGAGTTTGGAGTCTGATCTTAAAAAGCTTGGAGTCCTAATTCATAAGATTTCAGAGTCAAAACTTACAAAGTTCGGAGTTTGAATTAAGAGAACTTAGAGTCAAAACTAAGAAAGTTTGGAAACTGAATTCGGATCCTGAAAACAAAATTCTTTATATATATGTATATATATGATTACAAGGTTTTGTATATGAAACCGAATTTTATTCTTAAGGACAAAATTATCAATGAAAAAAATGGTAAGGATAAATTTTCTTGGGGAAGGAAATTTTCCTTATGAAATCAAAGCATAGGGTAAAATGAAATTTTCCTTAAGATAAGGTGTTTTTGATTTTAAAAATAAGATGGAATGTAAAGTCACAAGGAAACCTTATTGACTCAACAATCTCCCCAGACATGAAGGAATGAAAAATTCATAAGGAAACCTTATTGACTCACCATTCTCCCACTTTTTGGAAAGCAAAAACATACTTAAGAAAAATAATATGAGGACATCGATATTTTTTTTTGGACATTAAAATAAAACTTATCTCCCTAATATCATGGGAAATGATGAATATAACTAACTCCACCATAGGCTATAGAACACTAAGGATTGTATTCTAGATTTTTGGAATGAGATTTTTCATTATTTTGTATACAAAAATATTTGTAATGAAAACTTTACCTTAGACGAACTCCCCCTTACTGAGGGAAATTTCTTCTTTACATAGAATTATTATTACCCTCTACCCCATTGTGATTTTCAAAAAGACATACAAGGAATGGAAAGAATAATATGGTACAAGAAATATCAATACTAAAAAACCAAAAGACATGTAACAAAGCATTTTATTAGGATAGTAAAAATTTGTACAAGGATGGTAAATACAAAAAAAACATAGGAATTATAAAAAATTATCATTCCATTTCCTTGGGCATCGCCTTCTTCACTATTTCCTTCTGCTTCATGAGCTCCTTATAATCTTACTCTTCTCTCTTAAGGATCTATTTCTGATCCTCATATTTCTTCTCTAATTCTTTGATTCTATCATCCTGATCCTTAAGAACATTTTCCTAAGCCTTCAAGACTTCTTCCTTCTTGACAAGATTTTCTTCAATCTCAATCTGAAGATATCTTTCTCTCTTCTAGCTTTGAGTTACTGAATACAACATTCTATTTGAATCCTTCACTTCATGAATCCGAGAATTTTGTTCTAGAGTCAACTTTTCATCAAAACCAGTTGTGAAATCCTTGATCTTAGCATCTTCAATGTCAAAAGCCCCCTTCAAACCATCTTGAAACTCATCAAGTTCTCTCATGACATGAACTGTCTTCTTTGAAAAGCTAACCATTTTCTTATAAGACCATTTGTGGTCATCATAGTAAATGAAGAAATTATTGAAATTAGCCTCTAGCTTTACACACATATCCATAAACATAGATACTGAATCCTATTTTGGGTTCAAGGTGTGTTGAAGCATCTGACATCGAGAATCAATGCTTGGAAAAATCAAAATGGTCCCAACAAGCTTATTCTATAATGGACCAATGAAGTCATGTCCGAGGTATGATGATTCTGAATATGAAACATTACTTAGTGAGGGATCTTTCTATAGCTCAACACGTTTTCTCATTGAAGATCCACAAGCTTCTCTCTTCAATACAACAACTTTTGTAGCTGTATCAACAACCACCTATTTAACCTTATCAGTTCTTGGAATGACTTCCTCATCCAGATATTTATGTTCACCATCAGATAGGTGAACAATTTTATCTTCATTTTTCTCTTAATTCTGATCCTTGCCTCAACATTCAATGGGTGTATGAAATCATGAATAGATCTTTCTTCCTTAGAGAGTTTATTTACTACATCTTCAGTATTGTCATCTTCTCATTTCTCATCTTTCCCAGGTGTATCAAGCATTAAAGAATCAGGTAGAGAGGTCCAGATTGAAAGATTCTCAAATGGACATTACTTGTCAGGAAAGTCTTCCAATTAATTAATAAAATCATAGGTATCTCTAATGCCTTTTTCTTCTATTTCTTCTTCCATTACCTTTTCTACTTATTTTTCTTCAACAAACTTTTCTTGGACTTTTTCAGGAGTGACTAATTTTTTACCCGGAGTCTCAAGTAAAGATTTGAACAAGAAATATTCTATTACCAGAATGATATTTGTGCTTTCATAGTATCCCAGAGAAGGTATTTCACTATCATGGCTTCAGTTATCTTTTTTTAACGTCTTTTCTTCAGCTTACTGTTCACACTCATTATTTTTATTCTATTTTAAGGATTTTTCTTTAGCATGGTCCAAACCAAAACATGGCTCCCATGATTTCATATTTTTCTAATCTTCCCTTCAATTTTGTACCACCTCATCAGTATATGCTTTTTGCTTCATATTTTTTGGAGGTGAGGACTTTGATTCCATAGCTATTGGGGTTTTTCATTCCCCTTCTACTTCCTTCAACATACCTTTATTTCCAACCATTTTCGATGGTTCATGCACTTCTTGTTTTTTCGGAACAACTTCATATATTTCTTTATGTAGGTCATAAAATTCTCTTGAGTCTATTGGAAAACCAATGTTCATCCTCTTCAGGGTATCATCACTGACTATCATGACTTTTAAATTCCTTTCCTTCGAGATGCTAGGAATTTTAAAAGATTCTAAGCACCGAACAATTAAATTGGAGAGCATGGAGACATACATGATTATCTGATGCTTCAAGATTCGTTACTAATATTCATAATCGTAATGAGATTATTCTTAACCATGTTGATCTTCCTTTGGTTCACCATGAAATCCAAAATAGACATGTCACTCTTATTCAATGTGTCCTTGTAACCTTTTCTCGGAATGATGAATCCTTGAACTCATATTTCGAAAATCTGATAGTTTGTAGTGAGATGAGAAATCATCAGAGACTTGACATCTGTAAGACTGAGGCACTACCTAACACTCACCTTAACAAAGTTTCATTTGACATTTGGAAACTTATGAGAACAAAACTCAACTTCCCCTTCATATGGAATACCTACCAAATTAACTACCTTTGTATATGAAACATCATAAGTCTTTCCATAGATCTTGAACGAAAAATTCTCTCTGCCTTATTCCATAATTAAACTGATGGATTCATAAAATTCAACTACTATGTACAGATATACTACATCATGATCTCCGGGATTCGATATGAAAACACTCTCCCATCCATTCAGCTTAATGTTCTTCAAGATTATAGAATCATATTTGTTGAAGATGTTCAGATGCATCAACCACTCTCTATAGACCTGACACTCTGAGATTGGCTTAAAAGTAGAAAAATCCTTCTGAGAAGATTCTTCTATAGACATTTGTAATTGAGAAACCTCTACAAATCCGTAATAAGATTATGTAAAAGGTTAAAACCTCAGCACGCGAGAGCTTGAAAATCGATGTGGGACAAACATTGGGGGGACCTTTATATAGGCGTTTGAAGCGACGTTTCATCTTCCAAACTCAATCCAATGACTGGAAATACTTCTGATCCGATCAAATGGTTGATATGATAGCCGCACGAAAAATCATGTATCCAATAATTTGTGAGTTTTTAATAAAAACATTCAGAATTAATGAAAATCGAATCTGAAATTTTTAAAAAAAACAAAAGAAAATACCAGCAAGTAAAGGATGATTACAAAAACTCAAGAAAAGAAACATACCTTTCAGATTCCTAGGAAGATTATTCATATTGAGGAAAATTATTCTTGATGAACATTAGACTCTGAAAATTTTCAAAACCAAAAACACCATTACGAAAATTTTGAGTACGAAAATATTCATTACAAAAACTTTAAGTATGATAACTTTCCTTACGAAAATTTTAAGTATGAAAATCTTTATTACCAATGTTATGAGTACATAAATATTTATTACGATATTTCTTATTACAAAAATCTTCATTATGAAAATTTTGATTGCGAAAATATTAATTACGAAAATATTGATTACAAAAATATTCATTATGAAAACATAAAAAAAATTACTATGAAAATTTTCATTATGAATGATTTAAAAAATATGACTATGAAAATTTCCATTATGAATGATTTGAAAAATCTGGCTACGAATATTTCCATTACGAAATATTTGAAAATATTTTGTACATAACTTATCATTACGAAATATTTGATAATTCTGACTACGAAAATTTTATTATGAATGATATGAAAAAACTGAAAAGAAAATGCACTCCCCATATGAAAAAGAGTTTATTACTATAACGAGATTAGTTTCAATACAATGTTGACAAGGAAGATTACCTTATGGTTATCATTCCTAACATCTGTTTAGTGTATTCAAATCTATTAAAGGGTAATGATTTTGTGAAGATATCACCATGTCGATCTTGTGTTATGATAAATTGATGGATGATATCCCCTTTTTGTGTGTGATCTCTAAGAAAGTGATTCCTAATATCTATGTGTTTTTCATGTGAGTTGTGTTCATGGTTTTTATATAGAGAAATGGCACTAGTATTATCACACAAATTTTTTCATTTTGTAAAACTCATACCATAGTCTGTGAGTGCGTGTTTTATCCACAACACTTGAGCACAACAAATTCCAGCGGCTACATATTCAGCTTCAGTAGTGGAAAGTGCTACTGAGTTTTGCTTCATGAATGACCAAGAAACTTATGAATCTCCTAAGAAATGACAAGTTCTGGTAGAACCTTAACTAGTATTTTCTTAGAGAGTTTCCATAGGTTCCTAAGGTTACAATGTCTTACCTTTTATGTCATAACCATAAATAATTTTCAATTCCACTAAGTCAAGGTATATCTTGTCTCCTAAGGACTTCTATGTCTACTTTGTAAACATTATATTTTCTATTGGTAGAAAGAATAAACTCTTCCTCAGAATTATGCACTAAACATTTATCATTCCTAAAATTAACAAGGTAACCTTCATCGCATAAGTTACTTATGATAATGTGGTTGTGCTTTAGACCCTTAACAAATAAAAAATTTGAAATCAATGTTTTTTCAAGAAGAACGATGTTACCTATACCAATAATTTTCCCTTAGAATTATCTCCAAAAGTTACTTTTCCTCCTTTCATATTGATAAAATTTTCAAAAATGTTTTTGTTACCTGACATATGTCATGACCATCCACTATCAATGTACCAATTATTTTTGTTGGTACATTCTTTATTTTAATGAAAATAAGAATGTTAGACATTCAGAATCCAAACATTCTTGGATCCGGAATTGTTAGTGAATAAAATTTTGGGTATCCATAGTTGTTTTAAAAAATAATCACAATGAAACCCAAGAAAATGAACATTATTAAATGAAAAATGTTACTTCCAAAGCCCACAACATTGACATTTATTACAAAAGGGGTTCTAGATGGAATAAAATAGTTGTTTTTTAAAACTATTTTTTTAGTATAAACTAATCCAGTGGCATTTCCTTGAGGTTTGATTTGAGAATACATCTTGTCAAAAAACAATTATGAGAACTAATTTTTGAATGAATATTTCTAAGAAAATATATTTTGGATTTTAGTCTTCTATCTAAATTCTTATCCTCATGAATTATTTCCCTAGAGTTTGATTTTTCTTCAAGAACATTTAATTTTAAAATAGGATTTTTATGATCTTTGGAATGATTTTCCTTTTTAGAATTTTCTTCCATAAGCTCTTTAGAATGTTTTTCTGGAATCTCGTCATTATATTTAAGATCACTAGAGAGGTTTTAAATCTTTTTTGTAAGAACTTTTTCCCCAACTATTTTCCTTGTCTAGTTTCTAAGAAATTTTAAAATTTCTGGCTTCTAAGAACATGGAAAGTCTATATACTTATTCATATGATGGTATTTCATCATTATCTAAACACTACTGGAAAACTATCCTTTACCAACAGTTTGGAACCATTGCTATAGGCCTCCAAACCGTTGGTATAGCCTATACCAACGGTTTGGAGAACCGTAGCCAAGTAAGTCGTTGGGATAGGTCTATACCAACGGTTTTCCAAAAACCATTGGTATAGACCTATACCAACGGTTTTGGAAACCGTTGTTATGGGTAATATGAAATCTATACCAACGGTAATGGAACCGTTGGTATATAAATTCCAAAAATAAAACATACGCTGGGATTTGATCCTAGGACCCCTCGTTTATAATCGAACGACTTAACCACTAAGCTAACATCACTTTTGTAAACATAATTTCATAAATATATATATGTATTATCATAGTTATTTAAAATTTTGATTTATATAATGTTCTCGGTTAGTAGATCTGGAAAAAAATTAAATAACCTATCCCAACGATTTTCAAAACCGTTGGGATAGGTTAGGGGTGGGTTTAGTTTTTTTAGGCGGAGGTTGAATTTTTTGGCGTTTTTTCCCAACGGTTTTGGTGAACCGTTGGGAAAGAGGCTCAAAACACACCCTTTCCCAACGGTTTTGGTGAACCGTTGGGAAAGGTCACTCTTTCCCAATGGTTTTGGTGAACCGTTGGGAAAGAGGCTCAAAACACACCCTTCCCCAATGGTTTGCCAAACCGTTGGGAAAGGTGGGGAAATCTATAGCTTTCCCAACGGTTTTGGTGAACCGTTTGGGAAATGGTAGCTATACCAACTATTTTTACAAACCGTTGGTATAGAAGTGTTGGGAAAGATCCTCTTTCCAGTAGTGAAAAATATTGTATCATCATTAGTAGTAATATATTTAGAATAGTAATTCTTATCATGAGATAAATTTGTTAATTCCTCACCAGAGCATACCATGTCCATAAGACGTGTATTTGGGAAAGAAGTAGTAGCAATGAATCAAATATTTTACTATGATGACGATTCATATTCAGAATATTAACTTCCCAATGATTCTACACAGCTATAACTCCAAGTGTCAATTTCTTTATGACTTTACAAGTGTTTCGAACTGTAGAAACTCTTCTTGTTTCTCTCTGAATTCCTTTCATTCTTTTCATTTTTTTCAATAGAGAAAAATCATGTCTGATATAACCTATTCTTCTACATTCATAACAAGTAACTTCCACATATTTATTATCTCTATATCCTCTCTTCATGAACTTATTTTTATAGAATCTCTATGAAAGTATCTTGTTCATTCTCTAAGCAAGATTAGCTAATTCATTCTCATACTTTTCAGTATCACTAGATTCTCACTAAATAGTGACTTTCTTTGACATTGATCTAGTTACTATTTTTGGAGTCTAGGCATTTGTATATTTTAAAGTATTTGTAAAATCTACTCCTCCATTCCCATTATTCTTTTTAACATTATAAGTATCTCTCTTTATTCTAGTCTCATGTTTATGAGGAGTTCCAAACATATCATCAAAGGAAATCTGGCTGAATTTTCTATTCTCATCAATTGTTGACCTCTTAGACTCCCACTCATATGGCATGATGTCAATGATCTTGTCTAGAAGGGCCTCATCATCCAACCCTTTTTATACCCTAGAATGTATGCTATTGACAAAAGTAATGAACCTTTGTTGAGCCTTACATATAGGTTCTCCATAGGGAAAGTCAAGGCCATGGTATTTAGATATCAACAAAGCTTTTCTTGTCTCTATAACATTAGACGTACCAAAATGAGTAACTTCAAGTTTCTTCCAGATACTATTTTCTTCTTCACATGAAGATATTTGACTATAGATGTTTCTAGTCATAGAACATAGTAATGTATTTCTCACTCGAAAATTTTCTTGATATTCTGATTTCTACTGATTAGTAAAAGTTCTCAGTTCCTTATCAACAATTTTATAGTTTCTTATCAGAATCTGTTTGTTATCAACTCCAGTGTTAATAATAAAATTTTCCATTCGATCTCTCAAGTACTCAAAATCATTTCCATCAAAAATAGGTCTGGTAGGATTTAGATGGTCGATAGAACCAATATTTAATCCTACCATCTTAAGGAAAATCATTCCACACAAACTCATTAGTAATAAAAGATTGTAAAAAAGAAAAAAAATATCATAAGAAATAAAAAATAACTAGAGTGTCTCTAAGAATAATATGAATCAAAACATTATGAGTCCAAAAATCTGATTCAGAAAAATTGAAGAAGATGATTTTTCTTCTGAATCTAATCATGAGATTAATTCAGATTTAACAAACGCTCTTAAGCCAATTGTTGAATTGGTTTAGGGTACAGGGTCACCTCCTCTAATACCAATTTTTTGGATCGAATTTAAGATAGATATGATACTTATTTTAGTATCAAAATATGTTGTAGATACTCAATGTACAATTGGGGGGGGGGTGAATTCTATACATTAATAAATTCCTTAAGGTGATTTTTTATAAACAAAATTCACAACAACTCTATGTTCTACTAATTTTCTCGATTCTAGAAAAGTGATTTCGGAAATGAAGCTTATAAATGTTTATAAAAACAATGATTCTACATTTAAGAGTGTATAATCTTAGTTAATTAGGATACAAGTCTAAGTAAGTATAAGATAGTTATACTTTCCTCAATAACCAAAATTAAAATACAAAACAAAATTAAAACACTACAAGAAACAAGTAGTATATCTTTTAACCCAAAGAGAAGGGCATACAACAACTTTGGAAAAAAGTCCCTTGATTTATACATTTAAGAAAGGTCATCTTACCGAAACCCAGGTAAGCCCTCAATCTGAAGATCTTTATCCATCGTGCTATCCTCACAAGCCCTCGATGTGTAAGGAAATCGACACCTCTTACTTCACATCCCAAAGTCTCTGATTTTAAAAAAAATCGCACCTATGTACAAAGCAATTATACATGAAGAAAAGTTTTAACAATCCATTCAATCTTTACTACTATAAAAAACATCCTATATAAGCACTCAAAACTTTCTTTAACAGTGGTAAAAAGCATTGTAACGCTCGCGCTAATATATGGGGTTGCCTTTTTTCAGCGCTCTGAAAAGCATTGATAAAGGCCACTTTTATTAGAGCTACTAAAAAGTGCTTATAAAAGACCCCATTATCAACGAATTTTTTAGTGCTGATAAAAGGGGTCTTTATCAGCGCTTTTTCAAATGCACTGATAAAAGTCAATTAATATTAAAAAAAAATAAAATTAAATAATTTGTGGGGAGATATTTTATCAGCGCTTGACCACCACTTTATCAGCGCTAAGAGGTCTCTCGCGTGCTGACTTTCTTATGCATGCTCACACGTGAACACCACCTTTGCCTCCACCTGGACTCAAACCCACAACCTCCCCCTTTCACTGTTGCACATTTACCACTAAGCTATTTCATTATTTTCTTTATTTAATGATATATCTCTTTACAAAGATATATATATTTACAATTATTCTTTTATTGACATAGATTCATATTAATTTAAAAATATTTATTCATATATCAATATATATATATATATTCATTGGTATATTAATATATATTAATATTTATTTATTTATATATATATTTAGTTATAATATTTTATCTGTATATTTATTTGTATATTATAATATACTTATAATATTAGATATAAATACAGTTATCAAATATATTTGTTATGTATGTTTATAATTAAATAAATAAATACATACATACATATATACAACACACACACACACACAGACACAAACACACACACACACACACACACATATATATATATTTACAAAAAAAATACACATATATGTGTATTGGAAAATCCATAGAATGTTAAAACGATCATAACTTATAATATAGAAGCCCGTTTCAACTCTACAACCAATAAAATCAATGAAAATGAAACAATATTCGATATGATATGTGGTAAAGGGTTAACAGACATCTGTATTAGAAGGTATAGGTGTTTTAATGTTAACAAATCGGGGTATCCCGACTAAAAACTCACTTTTTGAGGCCTTCTGGGCCTTTTGTGGGATACAAAATGTAACTGAAGCTTCTTTTCAGTCACTAGTTCATAGATCTCATCACATGCTTCGATTTTTATGTTGTAGAGCTCAAATGGACACTAGAATCCAAATTTATGGTCGTTTGAAGTTTGAGTTAGATTTTCAACTTATATTATATTTTTTATTAATTATATTGACTTTTTGGTCTTCAAATTGTTATTAAATGATTTTCAATTGATAATAATTAGCATGTTTTTAATTAATAATATTATTTTAAAATATTTTAAATCCATTTAAAATAGATTTCTTGTTTATTAAATGTAATAGTGTATTTAAACATATATAATATACTTAAAAAATATATATTATATTTATATACGAATAAATATACTTATATTACAATAATTTATTTATCATGAATTCTTTTTGAAATAAAAATACGTATATGCGAGATTATGTTAAAATTAAAATTTACCAATTCTAAGAATGAAATTTGTAAATGTAGATTCTATCTTTTGAATGAAAATAATTTATAATATCTAATATGGTCAACCTAAATCCCCCTTAACAAATTCATAACATGGAGTGGGAAGTGGTTTAGTAAAAATATCATCTAATTGAAATTTAGTACCTAAAAATTCAAAAAATATATCCTTTTTAACAACACTATATCTTAGAAAATGATCTCTAATATCAATATTCTTAGTTCTGGAATGACTTATTGGGTTTTAAAAAAAATATTTATAGCACTAGTATTATCTCATAAAATATATATATTATTAAAATTTAGTCCAATTTCCATAATATTGTATTTGAACCACAAAATTTGTTCACAACAACAACATACATATATATATCATTCCTTGGTTGTCATCAAATAAACTGTGTTTTATTTCTTCATAGACCTTGACACTTAAGATTTTCCAAAAAAGTGACAGCTTTTAGGGGTGATTTTTCTATCTAATCAACAACATCTAGAATCAGTATCCAAATATGGAATTAAATTAAAATCATATGTTTTTGGATAATTAATATATTGAAAAAAAATCCCTTTAATTATCTAAAAATTCATACAATTGTTGTAAGACGATATTACTTATGATTTTGATTGAAATCATGCACAAATACATACTGAGTACATAATATCTTGCCTTCTAGTAGTAAGATATAATAAACTACCGATCATACCCATATATAACTTGTTTTCTACAGTATTTCTAGTATTATTTAATTAATATTTATATTAGTACACATGGTACTTATATATATCTTGCTATTTTGAAGTCCAAATTTCATTAGTAAATAAATAAATTATTTTCTTTGATTTAAAATATTTCCAAAATATTTTTGATAGATTTGACGTCTTAAAAAAATTTATTTCTCCAATATAACTCAATTCAAATTCTTTTGAATTAAATTTGTAAAATCCTCAAACAGTTGCTTATTTGTTGATCCAAAATTTATATCATCAACATAAATTTGAAAAAAAATATAATATTTAAAATTTTAGTTTTCATGAATGGTGATTGATATTCTATATAAAATGTAAAATCATTTTTCAAAAGAAAAGAACACAATATCACATACCAAGCTCTAGGTACATGTTTATGGCTATAAAGATATTAATTAATATTAAAAAAATTATACTTTTTGAGAATTTTCAAAACATGGAGGTTGATCAAAATAAACTTCTTAAATGAAATTACCATATAAAAATGCAGATATAACATCCATCTGGAATAACTTAAAATTCATATGAGATGCATAGGCTAAAATGATACTAATGTCTTCTAATATATGTATAGGTGAATGGTCTCATCATAATCTATCCATAATTATTAATTATGTCCTTTTTCTACTAGTCATTATTTATTCCTAGTTCTGATCCCTTGATCATCTTGTTTATTTCTAAGGACCCATTTCGTTCAATTAAGATGAATGTTCATTGGGATTTCCACATATTTCCAAACATCATTTTTTTAATTGGTTTAGTTCTTCTTGCATTTCTATAATGTAACATTCATGAACTATGGCTTCATCTATTGACATAGGTTATAATTGGGATAGAACGGAAGAAAACTCCAATAGATTTCCTATATTTTTTCTTGTTTTTATTCCTTTGTCTAGTTCTCCTATAATAGTTAGTAACTGGTGGTTCATTAAGGTTCATGACTATCTAGGTAAAACAATTTTAGGTTTACAAGTGTCATATTCTTCTAAACTAGATTTAAATTTGTTTATTACATTTATAAAATAATTTTTTAGGTTCTCAAGACTCATGGTATCATTAGAGTAATATTCATCAATTTGGTATTTCCTTTAGTAAAAAGGATCAAATTCAAAAAATTCCACATGAACTGATTCTTCAACAATCCTTGACTATTTTATTAACAGCTCTATAATAGTTGGACGTAGTATAATATCCGAATAAAATGTCTTCATCAGATTTTTCATTAAATTTACCACGATTTTCCTTGGGGTTCATGGTGTACACCATGCATCCAAAAACATTAATGTATTTTACATTAGGTTTTATATTATTATAGACTTCATATGGTATTTTTTTGAAAATTGGTATAATTAAAACTCAATTCCTTTTTTATCAGGATGTACTTATACATCTTCCTAGAAATAGGTAGGAATACAATACCCATTTAGCATAGTCCGAGCCATTTCCTGAATAGTTCTACTTCTTTATTCAACAATTACATTGTATTGAGGTGTTTTCTGTGTGGATAAGGTGTATATAATATGTAAATTTGAGAAAAAGTAATTTAATTCTTGATTCTCAAATTCTCCACCATGATCACTTCTTAATTAAATTATTTAAAAATGATTCTCATTTTGAACAGCTTTGTAAAAACATTTAAATATAAAAAAGATTCATTTTATTATTCTAGAAAATATATCCAAGAATTTCTAGAATAGTCATCATCTAGAAAATTTAAATATAATTTAAAAACCAATAATTCTATTCTTGATGGTCCAAACATATCCATATGGATATGTTCTAAAGGGTTTAAATGTAGTAATTTTGTTAATTTTTTTATAGAATATTTTTTTTTCTTTCCAAGTTGACATGAATCAAAGAATCATTCACAATCAAAATAAAGAATAGGTAAATCAGAAACTAATTATTTCATAGAAAACATATGGAAATCATAATCATTTCAATGTGCATATCTTTTATGAAAAATTCTATATTAATTTATTTTTGCAGTTAAACAATTTACATTTTTTTACACAATGAATTTATGTACAAGGTATAATCTTTGTTAGTTCTAGGTTCTCTAAATATAAACATTTTATCTTTAAAAACAGAACAATAGTTGTTATAAAAATAAAAATAAATAACCATCATCACATTTTTTAGAAATACATATTATATTATGTTTCAATCCTTGTACATAAAATACATTATTGATTGAGACAACTTCTAGATTTCCAACAATTCCAATACCAATAACCGTTCCTTTGGCATTGTCACCAAATATGACTAATACAAAAGACTTTTCAATTAAGGATTTAATGTTTAAAGAGTTTCAACTCATATTCATGGAGAATCCACTATCCATATTCATTTTCTTCTTATATGACCAACTTTGTTCAATGTAATTTAAATAATGGTTGGTTTTGCTACCCATATTCTCTTAGGTTCTGCATTGTTTGCTAGAAATGATTTGGGAATCCATATTATCTTTGTTTTTCTGAACTAATATGAGTCAAATATACTATTTGAAATAAATAAATGTTTAATTCCACTAATTTTTGGATTTTTTAAATAAAAATTTTCGTTTTATGACATTTTTTTCCACAATAGTTGAAAGTTAATCATTTTTTATTTGGAAAATATATTTTTTTCTACAGTTTATGTTTCTCTCCATTACTATATATTTCACATCTTTCATTCATAACAACATTCTTAGAAAAAAATTCATTTAAAGTATCTTCTCCTTCTGTAAAAATGTGAGATTCACTTTTGTAGCTTTCTACTTCATCTTGCATTGTTTTGATATTAGTCTCATGATCTTAACTATTTGTGTTAGAGAAGTTATTTTTCTCAATTAATTCTAAATTTGGATTTATAAAAGTTTCCCTTTATCCAAAAATATCATTCTGAATATTTTTCAGTGATTTATACTTCTTAAATAAGGAATCATGTTTTTCAGCAAGCATATTGCAGTAGGCTACATGTTTGTTATTTGAGGTTCTAGGTTTAGAACAAAAATTGGATGACTAATAACATTGTACCTGGTTATCCTTACCCATGAAGCACATGTTTGCTTTTAGACATTATTTAAATTTTTTGAGTCAGACAATGACAAGCTGTTGGAGTATTCAGAAACAACCCATGTAGAATTTGTTGGACATTTATATTTCTATTCATAATCAGAATTTTTTTTAAAAATAAATTTTCTTTTCTCCTTTTAGCGGATGACTTTTAGGTCTTATATGACCCATTTTCTAGAATTTGTATCCGTTAAATTCTACTGTATCTTTATCTTATTTCTTGAAGGATTGTCTGAATCCTTTATTCCTCATATGAATTTTTTAATGTTTTTGGCCATATTTTCTACTCCCATTTTGTAATTTGGTGAGTCAGATTTTTCTTTTTTTTAATCTCAGGTTTCATCTCTCTGTTATTCTATTGAGATGTTACTTTCAATGCTATATTTTTTCTTTTTATCTGGAATTTGTTCCCATTTACATAATCTTCCATCTCATCTCTATACATCATCGTGGTTCTAATAAATTATCTCATAGTTAAATTTTTAGTAGGAGATGATTTCCTAATGGATGTTGATATCATTTCCATATGGTTGGTTGTACTCTTAATACTTTAAATGATTGATCTTATTGGTTGACCGAATCTCCCAATGCAGTAACATTGTTTATTATTTAAGTTATCCTTCCATTAAATGGAGGGATACATTCTCCATCAATTATTCTACATGTATCAAATTTCAAATTTACTATAGCATACCACAATTTTCTGATATTGTCTATTCCATCATAAGCAACAACAATTGTCTGACACATCTTGTTAGATGTCTATCATTGAGATACGTGATTAAATTCATCTGGACCTAGATCACATATTATAACATATATATATTTTTAATTTATGTGTTACTCTGCTTTCGTAGATGCACTCCATGTTTCAGGTTTCTAAAGAATCACTTATGATGTATGAACTTTTGAGTGGACTATGTATCAATGGTTTTTCAGGTAGATGATCTTCCTTTATTTCCAACATCCATAGTTTTTCCCATTGAAGCATGAAGTTCATACCATTTATATTACCACTAGTATATTAACCATTGTGTTCTTTATATAATACCATACTTTTAGCTTTCAATATCTTTAACAAAAACCCTTCCTCTGATACCAATTGTTGGATCAAATTAAACAAGACATACATAAGGGGTAGGGGTGTATTGTGAATTTAAAAACATCTTCGAGAAATATTGATGATAATCGATTCTATCCTTTTATCTTAATCAGATTTTATATTTATCGGAAGTAAACAGATATTAGGATGAATGAATTTATAGTGGATCAGGGCACAAAGAACCCCTAGTCCACTCCACCAATGCTCTTCTCATCGATCTTGGTGATTTTAACTAGTCATACCTCTTTTCACAAGACCATCCACAACTGAGTGAATGCAGTTGAAACCTTTACCGTTTAAGGCTAAAATAGATCCTTCTGGTTCTAAACACAGAACCAGTCAATACAGCTTAGTACGAGAAGCCGGTACTCTTAATAAAAGATTATATTATTAAAATACATTCTAGTTACAATTCATAATTTTATTAGTACACAACTGACATTAGACTGATCTTCATCTTCAGAAAGAATGTTCTTCATGTAAGATAAATTCTGAATCGATCCGGTTGCAATTTGATCTAGAAAAGAAATCAGAAAACTATCAGTAGTAGACATACAATTGATCTTTAATTTGGAATAAGTAAATCTTCAATGTGTCTCTTTCTAATATAAAATTAAATCTAATCGTGTTTTTGAGAAGTAGATCTGTAAACGATCATTTTAATGAATCCTCGTATCATTGTTTTTGTAAAACTCAAATATCTCCATTTTTGAATATTGTAATATCCACAAATTAAATAGGTATATTGTTACTTATATTTTCAAAAAATTCAGATAAAAAATAATATATAAAAGAGGTATGTGTGCCTTATTAATAAATTTAGATCCACAAAAGTCGCCTGACAAATCATGATATTCAAATGTTTAAATAACAGATTAGTCGCAACATCCCTTAATAATCTGCAGGAAATCATCCTATTAAATTGATCCTTTGAGTTACATATAAATGAATTTAAATCATTAAATTATGTGCTTTAAAATCATGATTTGAATCGATATTGAAATCAGCCTGACATTCTGCAAAATACCGTTGTATGATAAAGTTGATAATTAAAATCTCCAGCACTTGATGAAGTCAAACGCAGGGTTCCAAACTTAAGGTTGATTAAAAATTTAAGGTTGGTGATCAACATTTTTGTCTTAGACATTCAAACGTATTGTATATGATCCATACATTTATTTTCTTCAGAACAAAAGTTATATGATCAATTAATTTTGATAAAACATAAGGTTCATTATAAAATATGGGTTGACAATTTATACATTTGTGAAGTAAACGTATAGTTCCATATATACGTTGGGTTCTTGATCCATACTTTTCTCATATAACAAACATAAGGTTTCTTCTAAATTTAGGGTTCTTTTACGATAATTTTATATTAATATAAGGTTGATTATCCATACTTTTATAAACTCCCATAAAATAAATGTGGGTTATAATCCTTTTTATATACTCTCCAACGTACGATATGAATACAGTTTTCAAAACATGATGAATAGATATTGGAACACATGGACATAAATTTCACTTAATTCATATTCTATAATATTATTCCAATATTTGAAATATAAATAATAATAATTTCCTAGAATGTACTTATAGTAAAATCATATGAATAATGAATAAGGGTATTTTTTTTCATCAAAAGAATCATAAAAAAATCTTGATTATTATTGAAACAATACATGCTCAAGTAGATGGAACCTTTTGAGGAACTTTATTGTAATAAATGTAGAAATATATCTTTTTGGGATGATATCTGGGAAAATAATTTAATGGGATAAGAATTAGTATAGGATATGGATGAGAAAGTGAATATGATCAAACAACACATGAGAAACGCTTAGAGAAAGAAGAAAATTATGTAACATCCCAGTTCCAAAAGCCACCCAGAGGCTCCCCATACCCGGTTGGTCACATGGACTCAAGCGCATTTCCCCAAACGCCAGTTGCCGCTGACTAGCTGCAAGGGAACTGGGTGTTATAGTGGGGAATCTATGCCATCATTGGAAAAGTACACTACGGAAGTAAACAAAGCATACAATAGAGGAAGCATTAATTATCCAACAACAAAAAACAGCGGATGACTAAAACAATAAACAACTGGGGCATAGATGTATATATATGAAATGATGCATGATACATATGTCTAGGAAGCAGCATAACAAGTTACAATGCTGAGTACAATACTAAACCAAAATACCATAGAATGACAAAAAGTAACTCCTCAGCATCGCAAGGCTTGAATTGGTCTCATGCTCTCCTGCTCCAAGGAAATCAAGTACTAGAAGTCAAAGGGTGCTTTCCCTTTTCTATACCTACAACAACATAGTCTGATTGGGCCCAAAAGCATGGCCCAAACAAGATGTGAGACTAAAATCCTAGCATGCAATGACCCGAAGATCGGTGCCTAATAGTTAGTGATTATATGAAAAGTAATAGTATAGTAAGCAGTAAACAGTAACAGTAAACAGCAGGCAGCAAAATGTAAGTAGTATATAGGATGATATATAGTAGTATTCAAATCCATATAACAACAAGAAGCAGAGAAGAAAATAGTTAACCACAACATGAACACCTTTGGGATGTACTCACAACCAACCCCTCTAGTCCAATCCAAGAAGTAACAACAAACCTCTGGGCAGTGCACTCAGCCTAACCCCTCTAGATTGGTCATACCAAATTAAATGAATCTCTGAGGAAGCTCACTTGGTCAATTACCCTTATAGTCTAGGGTAGTCAGGGACTCACTGAAGAAGATCACACATTCTAACTCTCTTATAGCCTCAAGGTCTAGAAACTCTATGAGGAAGCTCACTCGGTTAATTCCTACAATAGTCTCATGTCTATCAAAGACTCTCTAAGGAAGCTCGCTCGGATAATTCTTTCTCTAGCCTGGAATGGTTTTAATGAATTATAATCAATGTAATGACTCTCTCAGGAAGCTCACCCGGTCTACCCTCCTGTAGTATATAATATCAAAGACTCTCTGGAAAGCTCACTCGGACTGTCCCCTATAGTCTATAATGTCTAAGACCCTCTGAGGATGCTCACTCAGTCTATCCCTTACATTCAATAGCACCAGGTTCTCAAGGTCACATGCCAGTCAGTTCATAATAATTCTATAAGGCCAAAGTACACCTATAGAGCTACTTGGCTAACCAGTCTACAACATAACAAGAATGTCCAGAATATCATTCCATCCTACAGTCACAAGGCATGGAAAACAGGTATAGCGGCCAAAGGCTAACAAGTACCAAAGGACATAACAAGAACAAGGCACGTGAAAAACATCCAATCATAGAAATTATCCACAAACATATTCAAATTAACTCTACACAAGCATACATGAAAGGCAAGAAACCACAGGGTCAAAAAAGGTAAACACCCAATACCACGTTCTCGGGTATTGGAAGAATTTGCACATAAAACTCAAAGACATGAAAAGGTAAGGAATAAACCACCTACCATGATTCTAGTAGATCAAAATAATAGAACCATAAATCTTGATACTCCTTAAAACGTTGTAGATCTACGAAGATGCACAAAAAATTCAACCCATGATAACATGGCAAAGAAGGAAAATCATGGAATGAAAATCAAGAGGAAGGAAGAGATCAATGTTGTGGATCCAACGCAATCAATGACGGTAGATTCAGAAAACACACTGAGGCTCGGGGGATTGGAGGATGTTCGCGGTCATACGGGTCACTCTCTGTCAAAGAACCTGGAGAAGAATGTGTTTTTGTCGATTAGGCGTGACATCGGCCAGTTTAATGAAAAAAAAAGAAACTACAAGGCGTGTACTTATGAGGTACATGACATGTACTTGGCCTTTCAGTACTTCACTTTAAGAGGCCTCCACATCTCCTCTACACACTGTGTGTGTGGCTCGGACACGACCAACACACGACCTGGTGCTGCATCAAAGTACACAGTGTGTACTCATAAAGTACAGAACGTGTACTTTGAAAACTTCCAGATTTTCCTCTTTTTCTCAAAACTGAATAGAAAAGGAAAAACATACCTGAAATCAAGATCATGGTTCTTACAAACTCCTCCATGCCTCCCTTAAATAAACTTATCCCTGAATTTTCCTAGCGAGGCGTAGAAGAAGAAACCCCAAACAGCTCTGGCCACTACGATCGTACATCGACCTCCCTCTCACAGGTCTCGTCCTATACTCGCCCATGATGCCATAGCACCCATTCCAGAGGAATAAACCGGCCACAGAGAACCATTGTACTACGATCGAAAATTCGAAAAGGAGCCTCCTCAAACGACGCATCTGCTTCAATCTGAAACTCCTTGGTTTGAAAGATATGATACAGTTCTGAAAAGTAACGTCGGAGCTGAGAGACGTGGAAGAGGTCGTGCATAGCCCGATACCTCTAAGGTAATAGAAACCTATAGGAAACTGGCCCAACTATCTCCAACATCTCAAACATTCTGACATACCGTGGTGAAATCTTACCCCGGCCTTGAATCCTCTTGTGTCCCAACCTCGGTGCAACACGTAGGAAAACCTGATCCACGACCTCAAACTCTAGAGGCCGTCTCCGCGGATCAGTATAAGTCTTCTATCGAGACTGTGTTGTAGCCATCCTCTTCCTAATCAACTGTATCTGCTCTGAGGTCTCCTGAACAAGATGAGGTCCCAGCAAAGCTGCCTCTCCTGCCTCCAGCTAGGACAATGGTGATAGGCATGACCTACCATACAAAGCCTTGTAAGGTGCCATCTGAATAGTTTCCTGAACACTGTTGTTATAGGAAAACTCCACTGGAGTAATATTCTTCATTCAAGAACCACCAATGTCTAGAATGCATGCTCAGATCATATCCACAAGCACCTAGATTCTATGCTCGGACTGACCATCTATATAGAAATGGTATGTTGTATTCAAAACTACATGTGAACCCAAATAATTCTAAATCACCTGCCAGAACCGAGATGTAAAACGATAATCCCTGTCCGAAACAATAGAGTGCGGAACTCTATGCAGAAATAGAATATCTCAGATGTACAACTTCCCCAGCTCATCAACACTAAAGGTCTCTTTGATTGGAAAAAAATGATCAACCTTCGTAAGCCTGTCGATGACACCCCAAACAACATCACTCCCTCGAGGTGACCTCGGTAACCTGGTCACGAAGTCCATTGCGACATTGTTCCACTTCCACTCAGGGTTGGGTAACTATTGTAATAGTACTTTTGGTCGATGATGCTCCACTTTCACCTGATGACAAGTAGAACATATTATGACGTACCCAGGAACATCTCTCTTCATACCTGGCCACCAGTACTGGCGGGGTAGATCACGATACATCTTGGTGATGCCAGGATGAATTGCCCAAACTGAAAAATTAAAATCCTACATCAAATCCCCGCGTATGTCTACTGGAAACCATACCCATCCCTAGAAACACAAGATCTCATCCTCACCCACTATCCACCAAGGAATATGGTCTTCTCCTGACACACCCTCCTGAAAGACTAGGCCTTACGAGTCTGAAAGATGCCTCATCCGCACCCAATCAAAAAGGGTAGAGGTAACACCTAAAAAAAGAAAGGAATGTCTTCCTCTATTTGTTGTGCAACTATAAATGAATCTTAGAGAACATAGCCATATGATTCCACTCACTGCTAGCCTCCTAAACTACCAGAATATGAGTTCTCCTGCTCAACGCATCAACTACTGTGTTTCCCTTTCCCGACGTATAGGAAAGATCAATGTCAAAGGACTTAAGATACTCGACCCACCTATGCTGTCTCAGATTTAGATCATGCTGAGTGAAGATATATTTGAGACTCTTGTGGTCAGTGAAAACCACAAAGTTCTCTCCCAGAAGGTAATGTCTCCAACAATGTAAGGCATGAACAATAGCTACAAACTCCAGATCGTGCGTCGGGTAGTTCCTCTCGTGCGGTCTCAACTGCCGAGATCAGTACGCAATGAATCAATCTCCCTACATAAGCACAACTCCCAATACGAAACCTGAAGCATCATAATAGACTATATATCTCTGGCATTGCTCTGGAAAGACTAGTATTGGTTCTGTTTTCAATTTCCCTTTCAGCTCGTGAAAGGATGACTCACGGGAATCTGACCATAAGAACTTTTCACCATTCTCAGTCAGACCTGTCAGCAGTGCTCCAAGGTGTGACAAGTCCTATATGAAACTCCTGTCGTATCCAGCCATCCCTAGAAAACTCCTCACCTCAAATACATTCTTTGGCTGCTCCCAAGAAACTATAGCTCTCACTTTTTCTGGGTCTACTGATACTCCTTTCTCTGAGAAAACGGGACCGAAGAAGTGAATCTGATCCATCCAAAAGACACATTTCGAGATATTATCATATAAATGATTCTCAATTAGTGTAATCAGAATGATCTCAAGAGTGGTAGCATGGTCGTGTCGAGTGTGAGAGTACTCCAAGATGTCATCCATGGAAACCACCATGAAGGAATACAAGTATGGATGGAAAACTCGGTTCATCAGTTCCATAAAAACTGCTGGTGCATTCGTGAAACCGAATGGCATGACTATATACTCATATAGACCATACCTGCTCCTGAAGGCCGTAAGAGGTATATCTGATGGTCTATTGCGCAACTAATGATAACCGAACCACAAATTAATCTTCAAGAACACCCGGGCTCCTAGAAGAAGATCTAAAAGTTCATCGATCTTAGCAATGGATATCGGTTCATGACGGTCAACTGGTTCAGCTTCTGATAATCCACACAAATCCAAAGTGTGTCATCTTCCTTCTTCACAAACAAGACTAGTGAACTAGAAGGAGGAGTACTGGGTCAGATGAAACCCTTTTCCTATAACTCCTCCAACATCTTCTTGAGCTCTTGCAACTCTGGTGTAGCCATATTATAATGAGGACTGGACAACGGTGCAGATCCATTCAGAAGCTCAATCCACAAGTCTACCTCACGCTCTAGAGGCAAACCTAAAAATCCTCTGGGAAGACATCCCTGAAATGATCCACCATAGGAGTAAAGTCTAACTGCAAAGTCCCGGGTCTTCTAGATAACATCTGGAAATCTAGGCAGTAATTCCCCTTATCCCATGACGCTCTGGTCCAGCTCTACCCTCCTGGACATCCCACTCTCCTCTATGAAGAAATGATTTTCCATTTGGTGATACAAAACTCACCATACGGTGATAGAAATCGACGACTGCTTGGAAGGGAAGTAACCAGTCCATACCAAGAATGACATCATAGCATGTCATCTCTAAGACATAGAGGTCCCATAAAAAGTGTCACCCTGAAACCTCAAGAGGGAAATCTCTGCACTGACATATGCTAGACGTCCTCGTTCGAAATGGTGTATCAAGAGTCAACATGCCGGTAGACAAAACGATATAGAGCTCAAGGCTCTCCACAACTGCCATAAAGATAAAACAATGCACATCACCAGTATCAAAAAGAGATGAAGGTAAAGCTGAGGTTATTTAGATCGTACCTCAAATAGTAGAATGTTTAGGATCATGATCCTAATAGGTCTGCTCCACAGTTAATGTATGTCATGTACCGTCGTCCTGCGCCCCCAACTATCCACTCTGAGCTAATCCACTCTGCTGTCGCTGATAGCCTGGTGACTGACCATGACAACCGCAGCCTCCACCTCGGCCCAAACGGCCGGAAGAACTCCAGTTCCCAGACTGGTGATAATTTGGCGATACATCTCTTGTATGCGGGGTCATATAAGAACCCCTACCACCGGGTGTAGGAGAGACGATCTGACAAAAACGCTGAAGATGGCTCATCTTGCCGTAGGATTGGCACTCAATTGGGTCTCTCTGACATTGAGGCATAGTATGCCCACTCCTACCGCACTGGTATCATAATACCTGGCTACCCGAAGATACATTCAACCTACCCTAATCTCTTCAAGAAGACTCCCTGTGAGACTTCCGGCTATCAGTAGGAGGAACACTGACTCTGGATGTCGAACTACCCTGGCTCATTGCTCCAGAATCTCTCAGATTGCACTCAATGATCAGCGCCTGGTGGATGATAGATTATATCGATGTAAACATGAATATATTCTCCTAGGAATGGATATCCTGCCAGAGACCATCCTCAATCATCCTAGCAAAGAATAACTCATCACCTGCTGGAATCGGCGTGAAGTGTTGCAGCTCGGAAAAACGAGACGAGTACTCCATAACTGAAAGAGTACCCTACTCGAGACTCATAAACTCTTGGGCTCGGTCAAACCTCAATGTCTCTAAATAAAAGTAATCATAGATGATTTGCCGAAACTCATCACATGTTATACTCTGGTGGTGCCCCAACTGTGAGATCACCTCCCACAACTTCATGGTGGTGTCTCAGAGCATATAAGTAGCAAGATTTACCCTTTTCTCTGGAGGTATATAAAGGTGCTCAAAGATCGTCAGCATGGCCTCTAGCCACGACTCTATAGGCTAGGGTCCTCCATCCCCTGAGAAAGTAGGAGGATGCTACAGCTGGAAAACATGTGTCAACTCCTCCATTGACGTGTTAGGATGTGGCACTCTCTGAAAGGTATGCATCATACTCAGGACGTCCTCCCTGAACTACTCATCGGTGCCTGCAATGGGTATAACTGTAGGTGCCAAGGCTAGCACGGCAGGAGGATCAGCAGGAGGATATGCAGAAGATCCCTGATCAGCCATATCCAATGTCTGATCACCGTCCGGTAGCTGACGTACAACCGGAGGACATCTCGGATGTATGGCTCTGAAAGATCAAAATCACACCTTATATCTAGATTATCAAAGATAGAGACCACAAGAGCACATAACGGGAACATGGGAAAAGAACAAACAAATTCTACAAAACATGACTACATGGAGTGTATAAAACTACATGGCATGTCCACTTAAACCAGACACATGGGCATGTACCTCTGCCACCTATGGTCGTGCAACACCACCGACTACACAACGCGTTGTCCCCACACACGTCATGTACTTTAATTCCACTCCCATGCCCGAGTCTCTTTACACAGCTAACCCACACGGTCCTCTTAACAATAGACTGCACGACATGTTCACTAAGGACAAGGCATGTACCAGACATTGTTTCAGCGGCCCGTGTTGTTAGTTACACGACCGACTACACGACTGACTCTTACACGGCATGTTCCGAAAAAACACGCCGTGTATATGAGAGATAACACTGTATTGTGTTGTTCATGACATGGATGGTTACCTAGGTCAAGGCTACATGGTGTGTACTACACGAGTAACCCCGACCAATGTTGTTAGTGACACGGCTGGGTACAGGGCTCACTATAACCCGGCGTGTAACTACTGCACACAGCGTGTTGCTGACAACTTTTTCACCACCTCGTGCTTCTGGTCACATAGTCAGTGACACGGTTTAACACTACACGACATGTAGTCAAGTACACATTGTGTATTCTGGGTTTTTTTACAGGCAGTAGAGCTGAAACTGCACCGAAGCCCTGAAAACACTGAAAAACAACCATGGAGGTGCCAAATTCCGATCTGTGGGGGCCCATACTCCCCGCGAATCAATGTTTGGAATCTCATACATATCAATTGCAAGGGGAAAAGTCAATGATCCACCAAAATCAGATTCATGAGGGCCCATAACACCTCCAGAATCAAAATTTGGCGTTCATTTAAGTAAAGGTACCATAAGAACAATTTCTCTAACAAACTGTCGGGATTATATCAAAGCATCTATCACAGCAGCATGCATAATCTATACAACGTCAATCAAAACAACATGCAATAGCTAATCTACCCTAGATGGCATGGAAAGAATGCATGGCATGTGATTTCTATCTAGTGCCTATATGATGCATGAGATGTCATACCCTTATCTCATCAGGTTGCGACAGAAATAGAACCTCAAGAGCACAACAATAACAACACAAGGAATGTGAATCACTCTAGGTGAAATCATATCAACCGTAAAATATGCAATCAAGAAAACTTAAATAAATGAGGTAGATTGGGTTTTCCCTATACATGGTTTAGTTACTCCCATGCACATCTTATTACCAAATACAGAATCCATCTTATCCCTGGCTAAAGGCTACAAATAGTACATCAAGAGAAAATAATTCCTCTGATACCACTTCGTAACATCTCGGTTCTGGAAACCACCCAGAGGCGCCCCATACCAGGATGGTCACATAGTCTCATGAAAATTTCCCCAAAGGCCATAGGTTGCCGACTAGCAGCGAGTGCCTTGGGTGTAATAGTGGAAAACCTATGACCTCATTGGCAAAGTACACAACAAAAGTAAAAAATGCATACAAATAGAGGAAGCAGTTATTATCCAACAACAATAAACAACGGAAGACTAAAAAAAACAACTATGGAACAAATGTATATATATTAAATGATGCAGGATACATATGTCTAGGAAGCAGCCAAACTAGTCACAATGTGGAGTACAATACTAAATCAAAATACAAAAGAAAGAAAAAAAATAACTCCTCAGCATCGCAAGCCTCATCTTGGTCCCATTCTCTCCTTCTCCATGGAAATCATGTACCAGAAGTCGAAGGGTGCTTTCCCTTGTATATACCTTCAACAACATAGTCTGATTGGGCCTAAAAGCATGACCCAAATAGGGTGTGAGATTAAAATCCTAGTAGGAAAACACCTGAAGATCAGTGCCTAACAGTCAGTGAGTATATGACAGGTAATAGTACAGTAAGCAGAAAAAAGTAACAGTAAACATGAGGCAACAATCAGTATGTAATATACAAGATGATATAAAGCAGTAATCAAATCCATAGAACAACAAGCACCAGAGAAGAAAACAGATAACCACAATAAGAACCCCTCTAGGAAGTACTCGCAGCCAACCCCTCTGGCCCTATCCAAGAAGTACCAACAACCCTCTGGGTAGTGCACTCATCCTAACCCCTCTGGTGTGGTCATACGAAATTACAAGACTCTCTGAGGAAGGTTGCTCGGTCAATTCTCCTTATATTCTAGGGTATTCAGGGACTCTCTGAGAAATATCACATGGTCTAACACTCTTATAGCCCCATGGTCTAGAATCTCTCTTAGGAAGCACGCTCGGTCAATTCCTCCTATAGTCTCTGGTCTATCACAAACTCTCTAAGGAAGCTCGCTTAATCAATTCCTTCTCTAGACTGGAAAGGTTTTAATGAAATTCAAACAAAGTAAAGACTCTCTGAGGATGCTCACTCGGTCTACCCTCCTGTAGTCTATAATATCCATGAATCTCTGGGAAGATCACTCGGTCTATCCCCTCTAGTCTATAATGTCTATAAACCTCTAATGAAGCTCACTCAGTATATCCCTTACAGTCTATAGCACCAATTTCTCACGGTCACACACCAGTCAGTGCATAATAATGCTATAAGGACAAAGTACACCTATAGAACTAATTGGCTAACTAGTATACAAGATTATAAGAATTTCCAGAATATCATTCCATCCTACTGTCACAAGGCATGTGAAACAAGTATAGCGACCAAAGGCTAACAAGACGCAATGGTCGTAATAAGTACAAGGCATGGGAACAACATCCAAGCATAGCAATTATCCACAAAAATAATCAGATTACATCTACACAGGCATGCATGCAAGGAATGAAATAAACAGGGACAAAAAGGTAAACACACAATACCCTGTTCTCGGGTATTGATGTAATTTCACATAAAACTCAAAGACATAGAATGGTAAGGCACAAACCACATACCTTGATACTAGGACATCAAAATATTAGAACCACGAAGCTTGATTCTCCGTAGAATGTCGTAGATCTACGAAAACACACAAAATGTTCAACCCACAATAAAATGAAAAATTGGGAAAATCATGGAATGAAACTCAAGAAGAAAGAAGAGCTCATCGCTGCAGTTCCAATGCAATCGACAATGGTCGATTCGGAAAACAGACGGAGGCTCGTGTGCTCGGAGGATGTTCATGGCTGTACGGGTCACTCTCAGTCGTGGAACCTGGAGAAAAAGGTGATTTTGTCGATTAGGTATGACCCTGGTCCATTTAATGAAAAAAAGAAACAACACGACATGTACTTCTGGGGTACACGGCATGTACATGGCCTTTCTGCACTCCGCTTTAAGCGGCATCCACATCGCCCCGACACACCATGTCTGGAGCCCAGACATGGCCAACACACGACCTGGCATTGCATCAAAGTACACGGTGTGTACTCATAATGTACATGGCATGTACTCATAAAGTACATGGAATGTACTCATAAAGTACACGACATGTACATTGAAAATTTCATGATTTTTCTCTTTTTCTCAAACAATGACCAGAAAAAGAAAAACACACCTGAAACGAAGATCCAGGTTCTTACAAATTTAACCACAAAATCATAGGAATGAACTTTATTTTGAGTAAGGTGATCATGTTTTTCTTAGAATCTCATCATGGAAAAGTGAAATTTGTTTTTGTATGAAAGGAAAGTGATGTCCACGGTTTATTATAATATTTTAAATTCTACAAAATATTGGACTATTTTATTACTGAGTAGCTTTGCCTATGATATTATCTCAGGTATATAATGTTTTTAATGTTTTGATGTTGAGAAATAATGTTCTAGATTTATCTAATATATTCTGTCCAAAAGTAGTTCAGTTGGAGGAGAACATGTTTTATGAAGAGAAACTAGTTCATATTCTTGATCGAAGGGAACAAGTATTTCAAAATAAGTTAATCCTCTTGGTAATGTTATTTTGGAGAAACCACATGGTTGAAGAAGCCACATGGGAGTTTTAATATGATATGAAGGAAATGTAGCCTTAATTGTCTTGTATGTAAATAAAATTGTTAGGGAGGAATTTCAAGAATGTGGGGATAATGTAACACACCATGTTTTTCAAAAAATAAATTTACATTCACGAACACTTATTTATGTTGATAGGTATAACTAGTATTTAAAAATAATTTTTCAGCCTTTAGGAATAATATTTCTAAAAACATCCAGCTGTTATTATGATTAGTAAGATATTTGGATTCTGATGGAACCAACATTATTTTTTGTTAAATATCAATAGTCCCATATGAATTGTAATATTAATATTAATATGACCTTAATGAATAGTAAATTTTACTATTATTTAATTTTCATAAAGCTTTAAGATAGTGGAATATTGATTAATTTTTCAAGTTGTAAAAAATTTAGTTAAAGATTTAAAATATTATTTTTGAATAATTTAGGATTTTACAGTAAAATTAAATATCTATGATTTTGAAATTTACTTCAAAAAAAATGGACTTCATTTTTGATTTCTACATGTTCAAAAATGGGTGGGGTGATTTTTTTGGGTTTTTTCTAAAATTATTGAATTTTTGATAAATGAAAAATTTGATAAATTATGATTAATGCTAATTACTTGGTTAACTACATCATAGGTGATGAAAGTCATATGTAATCCCACATGAGAAAAAAATATTAAAATAATGATAAAAATAATGTAAAATCCTTCCTCTCCTCCACTATAAATCCCACCCTCATTCCTCTCTTCCTCTAAAATCACTCAAGACTTGATCATTGACTAGGTTATACCAAATTCCATCCCCAAGGCTCTTCCTGGCATCCTTGAGCTTCTAGTCTCACCATAAGTTCAAAAAAATAGGCATTAAGGAGGACATGAAGGAGAAGATATCAAGAGGTAAGAATGCTCTTCCATTTTCATGTGTTTTCTTTTCAATTCCTTCATTTTCTTATACTATGATTCCCTCCTCATATCTAAGAGGAATGAAATATTCAAAATCAAATCTATTCTTTACGTTACCATGTTCATGTAATATAATCATCATATTCCTTCCACTCTACTGCATATTTTTCTAAAAATTAAAACACCCCCTACGATGTGTTGATTTACCAAAATCGTGGATGATGTGTTTTCAATTTTAATAAATTCCTTAAAATATGAATATAAATACCTTTAAATTTTCAAATAATAATCTAATTATTATTTTTTATCCAATTACATGTTTTGGAATGAAAATAAATTCATGAAATTAAATCATAGAATGAATCAAGCTCATTTATATCGATGAACTGCCAAAAATGGTCTAAACAAACATCATTAATGTTTTGTCTAATGATCCATCATCATATATCATAACATAATAATTAATGGTATCGATATATATTATAAAAAACTATTAATACCATTTTATTCAACTTTTTGAATTTCATTTCCTTGCGGAGAAAATATCAAACACAATCCAACCATCGAAATCTTGTAAAGAACGCACCCAAAACAATGGAAGAAAGAAAATACTAATAATTAAAGGGTGAAATGATGTTATAAAATGATCGTATAAGGTGTTATAAACATTAATTATTATATATAATAAATTAATAACACTCTTTTATCAATTATACGGGAGGTTTAAATGGGATTATGTAAGGAAAAGCTGAGGTAAGGGAATTCATAACCCAATTTCCATTCCTTCGGTTAACTTTATACTTCTTTATTTATGTGGTATTAATATTATTTTAATGATGGGTTTTGATTATATTATGTTGAATTATGTGTATAAATAGTGTACATATATATTACATTAACTCTATTAAGTATCACTTAAAATATATGATATTTCTAAGGGTCTTATATTCTAAAATCCTCTTTTGGAATTTATTTTTACGAAATTCAAAAGTACTGTTTTAATGAAATTTTTCAGGTTTAATGGTCAAGTTAATTTTCTTGGGAATTTCTTCAAATTAATAGTGGTACCTATATCTCACTCCAATTCATTGGGTATGTGTATTTTGGTGGTCTCCCATATGGTTAATCGAAGTATAACTGTGATGGTTATAGAAATAGTATGGTTTCCATAGGGGTTACAAATTATGAGGTAACAGAGAGGTTGTCAAGATTATTTAAATAATTAACAAGATAAAATTATGGTTCTATTCATGTTCTATATTTTTTTAGGAAATCTCATGGAAATATCATGTTTTGCAAAGTATGTTCACATGTGTAACAATTATGTTATTTTGAAATGATTTCATACGTTACAAGTATTCATGGACTAATGTTTTCTTTCATTCATTCTATATCCACTAATGAGATTTGTGTGACCATACAAAGTTTTTAAATGATTTTCATAGGTTATATGTATGTTTAATACAAATATGGATTCTATTTTATTTGTTATAAATTTTTTTTCCATGAAAACAACTTTTATCTGAAATGTTTTATAGTTTGAAAGAAATGGATACTGTTTTTAAGGTATCTTATATATATGTGTGTGTGTGGAATTTTATGCATGTTTTATTTGACAATTATTTAATAACATATACTTAAAAATCCCCTCAATATGAAATTAAGTTATTTAATGACTATCATTCAAGATTATGTAAAGTAATAAGGTCGGTTCCTTATACATTTTCGTGAAAATCAATGTCGTTTGAAGTTATTTCATGAATTTTTTAACATCCTAAAATAATTTCTTATTGAAAATTTTAACTATGTTTGATTATTTTAAAAATTATATCTTGAACGTAATTTTAATGTATTTTTCTAACCCACTCCTAGTTTTATTTACTAAAAATGTGATAGTAAAATTTATTTCAACATGTACATCATGATCATTCATTTTCAACTCCCTGGCCATTATTTCATCTGAAGAATAAATTATACGCTTTAATGTTTATTTTTGAAGAAATTTAATTTCAAAATTTAATTTTGAATATTATCTTTGACAATTTATTTGGAATTAATTGAAATATTAATTATGAAATGATTCTTGTGATTTTCAAAATAATTCTCCCTCTAAGATGATATCATTTTTTGTAACATATAATTTTCTATGGATATTAACCAAGGATTTCATTTTTATGTATTCTCTAAATATATTTTTATGAATTTATGTTTACGAAACCTACTTTCCTCCCATGGGTTATGCAATGATAAAAAATTTATGAAACCTTGTTATTTATCAAATAGTTTATTCAATGATGAACTAATTAAATGATTTGGAAAGCTACAACATTTCCAATGGATAAGATATGTCAAAATGTTTATGAAGCCAATTTCATTTCATTGGTTATGATATAATGAAAATTTTAGGATAATTTTGAATAGATTTGTATGATTTTAATTACCTTCTGGGTGGGGCATAATTCTCCCTCTAATGCATTGGCTAAATATGGATATCTCATGGGTATATATTTTTTTTATGGAACCTGATTAGTAGGTGAAGATGATATGTATGAACCTAATTACTTGTTCAAAATGTTATAATTGTACTTGATTACATGATAACATTGTTATCCTGAAATTGACTACATGATCACTATTTCATGTATGAATATATCTTTGATATCATTAACATTATGCATGGTCCCATGTTCATTTCCATAATATTATTTCACAACCTAATTTAATGTCTTTAAATTAATGAGTGAACATGTCTCTATTTGTACATGTTAAGGAAAATTTACATTGATGTATATGACATGAATATATCTGTAATGTAAATATTTTTCACTCATATTTATTATTCATTTAATATATTTTGATTAGTTTCTAATTAATTTCTTATATTTATTCAATGACTCAAGATTTTGATATTTTATTTTAAAGTAATTGTCTTACAGTGGAATTATCTTATTCTCATAACCTTATGATAATGTTATGATTATGTATCTCCATTTTTTACCTATATGGAACATTTCAGAACATCCTTTTTTATGTTTCCTTTCCCTAATATTTGATGAATGATGTTGTGTTAGCTATGTTTTTTAATAGTGCTGATGTTTATGATATTTATATGAGATTTTGAATATCATTAACACAATTTTATGATTGTTTAATTTGAATCCATACACATTAAAACTAGATAAACAACAGTCCAATTTTTGAAATTCGTGAATGTTTAGTAAAAAAATGTTTCATCAATTTATTAAAATCATGGGTTGTTATACATGGGGAATGGTTAAATCATCCAATTGCACCCTAATTTTTTATTCCATGGTATGAACAAATTGACTGATTCAAGGACTTCAATGATCCCAAATTCCATTAAACTGAATAACTATTTGATAAAATAACTTTTACATAAAAATATTATAATAAATATTTGAAATTCAGTCCTATATATCTCATCTTTTATACCTATATTCCAAATAGTACAGAAACCATCATATTAAACGGAACCACATTAATACCCTAAAAATAGAATCACTATATAGTGAAGAATTATCATTTTTTTTAATAAATTTCATATATTTAAAGGACCCATTTTCTAATGATGATTAATTTGATGATGTGGAGTCCCCTAAAAATGATATAGGAACTATGGTAAGCGACCACATTTTCTATGGATGTAGGATAATATATAGTAACCTATAGACACAGTCTTCTGACAACAACACAACTAGAGTTTTTTATACTAACAAAACACATGAAAATGACCTTCAATGAGAACAGAATCATTTGGAAAATGATCCTTCATTCAATAAGGGTCTTATGGTATTCATTATTTTGGAATATTTTCTATAAGGGGTGAAACTCTATCATCATTCCAGATGGGTTAGAAGTGCAAGCCTACTTAATCCTATAGAAGGATACAGTCCATCAATATATGTTAAGAAACCGGATTTTTCTATACTATGAACATTATCCAATAAGGTTATAATTAAAGAGAATCCCCACGTAGGGATGTGTGGACCTATGTGTTCAAATTTCACAACCTAAAATTAGTTGGTTTTAGTAAATAAAAGGATCTCAATTTTGTATTCTCTTAATTCATAAAGGGATATTCAAGAATAACTTACCTACCTGATTCCTCAAGTGTTTTAAAACAAATTCAATATTTCTTCATTATATCATGAAGAGAATGGTCTCAAGGAAATATATATGGATATATCATTCACCAAAAAGTATATAGATGATATTATATATGGAAAAATAAAAAACCTGTACACATATTCAATTTAGATGACATTAACATCTGATAAGTTAAAATTCATAATTGATGAGAAGTCATCCTCATTCAAAACAAAACTCATTAATGATAAAGCTAAAACAAATATAAATTATCCCAATCACCATTTAAGACTTAAGAGTTATGATTTAAGAGAATTAAAAAACCTTGACTGGGTCGATATTAAGATATAATTTAGGGAACTAGTGCTCGATTCTATGTTCTTGGTGGTCCGGAATAATATATCCTTCAATTTCTGGCTAGCATGGCCTTGGTTTCACCAACATGCGATAATTTCTTATTCATATCTTCAATGCGTCAAATATCAACTCTATAGTAAATATGGGACATTAAATAACAATAAAACAACATTGTAATCATGTTAATCACAGTTAATTTGTTTAATATTTTATCAATGTAAATTGAACCAACTAGTGATTAATTATATTATTCAGTTATCTACCATAAATTCCCTAGAAAATATCTAGGGTAATCCAATTAAGGATTATATGGATAAATATGTGATTCTTATCAACCATAAAATAATTTTTATTATAGAATTGAGCATGTTATTATCAACCATCATCATATCAATCATTTCAAATAAATACTCTAACATTGAAAACAACATTTACCATCTAAATAATGGATGTGAATCTATATGAAACGACCTCATATTGTATCTAAAACATCATAGGACTAAAAATTAATCATATGAACATCATGTAACTATCATGACGCCAATAGAAGATGAAAATAATTGTTCCTTTGGATTTCGTAATTTTTAAATCATCCCATAAAGTAAATATTTACCCTTATCAGCTATCCTTAATGATAATGTAATAGAGTAAGAGGAATATTATGGTGAAGAGGAAGAAGACATTAGATATTCTCCTCATACGTTTGAAAAGGTTTCCACTACCACCCTAATTTTTTTTAAATAATAAATCTAGGTCATGAATGTGATCTTTCGAAGACCATGATCAATGAAGCAACATCCCCTAAGGATTAGAAGGTACATTACACTTTTTTAATGTTTAATAATGTTGTATTATCTTGTAATTACTTATTAATGATAGTTTTTTATGTTGAGGGAGCATCCCAAAACTAGGGTATGCAAAGACTCGCCATGATTACATATAAGAAAAAAAAGAATGTATCTAACTAATGATTCCAGAGTACAATATGTGTCAACATAATAACCATTTCAATCATCATTATAGATGTTTGGTACCCAAAATGTGTATCTATTATTTTCTAATTAAGTAATATGAATTTTCTAAACGGTGTGTTCATTTTCATCAATGGTATCAAAAAGAACTACCAACATGTTGAATTCATGGTTTTGATTACAAATCATTTCATTTATGTAACAACTGCATAACAATCCCTATAATTTATGGATGGGTATTCGAGATATAACCAAATATGAATTTCCCCAGATGATGAATGGCGAGAAACTATATGGGTAACTAAATGAGTATACTAAAATTTGGTTATTCAATTTGATCTAATGAATTTTGAATCTACATACATACATAACATGAATCAAATATTAGAAACCATTACAGATAAATAAATCAATTAATATATTGATTATCCAGTGATAAAATATTAAAAATGATACAATAATCATAGTAAACTAGAAATAGTTTTCAACAAAAAAGTTACAACATAACCTGAAAATTATCCACTTGATGTATTATTTTCGTGTTTCCTTATGAATTTTTCTTATCTTTTTTGTACACAATAATTGGGTCAAAGCCAATCATAAGACTAATTCTTTCCAAGAATCATTTTATATTCTCATGAAATATCGCTTGAGACCACCGGTGCAAAATAATAAAATTGATGGAAGACCAATCCTTTTGTTTGTGATTGTGTTAGAGTGGTCAATAGGTTCTTTCCACTTAGAGATGAAATAAACATGGAACTAAAATGATATAATACATCATTTTAACCATTCTCTATATTGTGACTCATTATATAGATATCTAGAAGAATTTTATCACATTAATCATTTTCATAGAAATTGATTCACGACCTACAACACCGTGTGGTCACTTTATATTCTTGAAATTACCCCCTCAACTATATCCTCAATAGTAATATTTTGACTAGGTGTTTGACATGTTGGGGGTTATCCTACAGTAGTTTGACATTAGGTATATATATTATATGGGAATGAAGAGGGTAGACTTTAGCAGATATTCTTATAGATAATCCCTATATAGACTAAAATTTTATAAATAAATAAGATCTAGAAAAAGAGATCTTCACTATCCACATCCCTCACTAGAATTTTGATATTTATTATAATGGCACATCTAGAAGGAACGTATGAAACATGATGGAAGACCCGAATCATAGTAGAGTTTTCATGGGGAAGTTTTTATTTCTACCAGATGATGATTCTAACTTTGTTTTTCAGTATTGTCTATAGTATTAACAACAATGATGAAGAATACCACTCCCTCGTTATATGACTATAAATCAAAATAATGATGTCAATGATCCACCTATTCGTCAAAGGTAATCCTGAGTTTCTATTAAAAAAATTAAATAGCTATTATTCAGTTAGAAATGAAGTGTTACCCCCCCCCCCCTTCTAGACTATATCAGAGGATTGATTGATAAATTTCCCTTATGGTGCTACAATGACTTATATCCCACACCCATAGAATGCACATGCATGTTCACTAGAAAATGTGTTAGTATCTTTGGATGATTAGTGAGAGATGAAACATGCATTAGCATTATAAATTTCACAATTCAATCAATACTTTTTTTGAAAATGAAAGAGATGAACAAGGTCAAATACACCCCCATATTGGAGAATCCTAGAATTTTTTTGATCACTCCCATATTGAACTTCATAAAAAGTGGGATTCCTCTATTATACTGATCCAAAAAAGTAAAAAAATGATACCATGTAGTAAATATTACCATATATGACAACCCAAATAAATATAAGGTGTACTATATATAAGGATTTTAAGGATATATCATATAAATAATTAATTTATTGTAGAATATACCCATTATAAAAGTATTCCATATCATCTCTTCTAGTTTCATCTCGGAGGCCATAACCTAGATTCACTCCCAAGTAGTTTAAAAATAGGCTAATTATTTCCCATATCCTCTCCAAATAGACTAATTCAATACCCCTCAATGGCATTGAGATGAATAATGACATCAATTTTGTGAAGTATAATATAATTATCATATTTGGTGTCCAACATAAAATATTTATGGATAGTTTAAAAAAATATTAATTATAATTAAAAAGAATTTATCATGGTTTTTAAATTCATTTAATCAATTTATCCTACTATCATATGGATAAGATTATATTGATAGAGGTATTCAATATTTCTAAATCAAATATTATCTATAAAATGGAGGAAAATATAATAATCCTTGGAATGATAAACATATACTCTCCTTGTGGTATTATAATAATACAACCACTTATACTTGGAATTGAACCCATTATTCAATGGTATATAGAAAAAATTTAGTGTTTCCCATTAATGTCTTCTTTCCTTTAATTTAAATTTCCAATTGAGATAACCTTTCGGTATATGAGAAGTCCCAAAAGTATATAAAATAATTTAGTAGGTTCAATGACAAAATTATACATGATCTTACATTATTTAAATGTTTCGAAAAAATAAATAAAAATATATTTGAACAAGAAACTTCACTGTCATTCAATAATTCAATTAGAGATTATTTTGTCTCTCCAAAATCCAATTATAACTTAGAGGAAAACTATGAATCATGAATAAAAATATGAAGGGACAATTATCATCCAAAATTTCCATTATAATGATGTATATAAAATGATTACTATGAAAGGTTAGAGTGCTACACCCCCTCGAATTCAAATTCTCGTAAAAAATACTTCATATGTTTGATAGAAAAGAATGAATCCACACCACATGATGTTAAACTATATAGAGAGGTCCTTGATCCATGAAAACTGAATCCAAAAAAAAATTTATCCTCATCGAATAGTATTAAAACGAACAACTGACAGTATAGTGACCTAAACCCAAACAACCTAGATCTAGTGTCTAATATCAATTACATTGGCATGATTACACGGAATCATGCCCATAAAGACATATCAGTGTATTATTCATGGTAAATCATATACATAATTGTGTATTTCATTACAAATGGATACACTAATTACAACATATTAATTTTCTTCTTTATATTAAAATAATTGAACAACAAAGAAAATAACTCTATTCCATCTAGTATATTCATGCATTTAATTCATAGTATTCTTCTTGGTGTCCTGTGGAAAGTAACACAATAAGGGTCATGTGAAATGCTCAGTAAGAGAATATATCATGTGAAACCAATAATAAATCAATTATAATTTTAAATATGTTAATTAAAAAAACTGTAAACACATGCCATGTAATCAATAAACTGAATGGAAGTCTATATGAAATACAAAATGGTGAGAAACTAAAACACATGCCATTAATCAGTGAACTCAAATGAAATTTATCAATATATGTGTTGATGAAAAATCTAATGGGTGAATAAAACCTAAAACTATTATAAGTGTACTTCATTATTATTGGACGTCATGTCTAAGGAACATGAGGACCTATTATGGTCAAGATTTATCCTGTAGATAGTTTAAATCACTGCTTCTATCCCCTGTTTGATTTGTGAAACTATATTGTGTCATGAGAACATATTGATGCATCGTGGAGCTATATAAAGTCATAGGTCCACCCGTTACTATATGTCTAATTAATTATTCATATTGAATAATCAAAAAAATTATTCCTTATTAATAATCTGTATTTACAAAAGAATAATTATTTACCAATTTTTCCTAAAATAATCAAACAACTATCAAAGTACACACCGAAATTATATTGGTATATTGTTTACACAATAGTAATATTCAAGGTAATAGAGATAGATAATTTAGATGAAAATTGATTTTCAATTGCTATACGATATTTAATTTATCAATAAGACTAAAAATTAAATCATAGAATTGAATTTGAATTCAATCTCTCGCCATAACTTTAATAAAAAAAATGCATTGTAAAAAAGAATGGTATCAATACAACAAATCCCAAGTGAAGTTAAACAAATGGTTTTCTTTGTTGATGAAATAAAATATTAAAATTTCAAAATATTATTGATAATTATATTCTTTTATTTTGAAAATAATTTTTTAAAATATAAAATACATTTTCAAAAACAATGAGAAGGATTCCTCCAGTAAATGAGGGTGAATAAATCTGCACCTATCATATGAGGTAAAAATATATTCAATTTTTAGGACAAAAGGATAGAAAATTCCTCTTTTGGAATGCGATAAGAATATTCCTTCAAAGAGATAAAAAAATTTAAAATGTGCAAATGCGTTATTACCAAATCATTTTGAAATATTTTTTGAAAAGATTATAATATAACCTTGTTTTTATAATATAATATTCTCTCTGACTATAGATATAAATGATGTACTATTTTCAGGAAAACATTTTATAAAACACATTGAGTACCCAAGAGTTGGACAAGTATATAAATTCATGAAAATGGTAATTAATTACCCAATAATAATGGAAGGGATTATTCAACAATGGTAATATAATTTCCTTGATTGTAAATTATATTAAACGATCATTATGATTTGAGTTGAGTAAAATGATATTGATGCAGTCCAAAATGTCCCATACCACATTGAATGTTTTTTAAATATTATCTTAACTACGAAAAAATATTATATGAATGTTCACTATATTATGAGAGTATGTTCATTCATGATATATTTTTTATAGGGAATTATATACACCATGTTAATGAAACAATTTTCCTAACAAAAATTTATCCTCAATTGATTGTAAATTGAGATGAAAATCCCTTACCATGTGTTTCCTTTCAGGTGAACATCATTTAACATCTTATATAATAAATATTTTTTATTTTTATACTTACATTAGAACCCTTTTTATGTTTTTAATTTATATAGTTTCCTTTATTACTGTGTTTTGTAGAACTACTTATGTAATTAAATTTACGTCGGGTGTTTTTGAAAAATTTCAATTTTTGTGTATAAACAAATGTTGTGGTAAACTATGGTCAAAGGGTCAACTACAAAAAATATCCAGAATGATAAAAATGATGTAATTTATAATTTTTTGCATCAATTATACTTTTAAAATAAATCATGCTCTATGGTTATGAAAATGAGAATTTGTTACAATTCTAGAGATGGTAGATTGTACGTACACATGAGTAACATTCCCATTTTTAAATAATCATTGTGGAAAGAAGGTATGTAAAAAAATAATTCCATAATTGATAATTATATATTAAATATTATATTATTTTAAAATATATAATTATATATTGAATTATGTAATGTAAATGGAATTACATAATGTTTGGGAGGTAGTAGTCCACACATCCATGAGCAATATTATCTCTTTTAAATTGATTGAAGGGGTAATAATGTAGATAGTATAAATATAAATATAAATATAAATATTATATTTATACAAATATAATTTTTTATGAATATATTATTGATTTTTTGTATGTAACTTATGAATAATTATGTCTGTTCAATTATACATTCAATGAATCGTGTAAGAAAATCACATCACATTGAGGGGTGGTAGTCCACACTTCCTGAAATGATGTTACCATATAATAATAAAATGGAAATAAGTAAATTTATGTATTACAAAAGGATTATAGAAGAATAATGTCAAAAAAATATAATATATAGAATATATAAAAAATGTGTACATCATAACGGATTTCATGAGAGGCAATAATGGAAGATTGAACAATCATCATTTCGTGAGTCAATATTTTTCCGTCCACATAAGCATTATGTTCATTACCCATTAGATTGTGGTTTGTGTAAGTGTAGGTCAAAATATCGACATAAAAATTACTAGAATATTTATGATATTTCATTTTTATATAATAATATAATAAGGATATATTTGGTGCTGTAGAATTGATCTGAAACTTGAGAGATTAAGAAAAGACATTATAGGGTAACTTATTTTTGGTAAATATCAAAAGCATAAATGATTTAATTCTAAGAAATTTGAGGCTTATAAGTTGTGAGTAGGGATTTTGGGATACAATTTGGTAATGTCTTGTCCAAATATAAGAGTATTTAGAAGTGTGAGGAATGAGTAGAGGTGGTGGTTTTTATTGGTAATGAAAAGGACACACATTGTATTTTATGAAATAAATAAGGCGTCACATGTCCTTACCTATAAAAAGTCATAACCAACCACCCAAACACATTAATGGAAGTATAATGGTAGAACAATGTCCATAAAATGGTTGTTGGATAAGTGGAATGGTCGTTTGGGAACATATACATAATGTTTTAGTCCATTTTTATGCCTAATTACACCGTAATAATTTTAATTAATTTTTATAACTTTCACTAATCATTTTTTTTAAATAAATTTTATCAGATTACATAAAAAATATGTAATCTTTATTAAAATTGTGTATGTTGTATTTTAAGAATTCTAATCACAGTAGATGAAAAATTATTATTAATGTTTATCTCCAGACATATGGATTAATTGGTTTTAATAAAAATATGTTCAATATATTCTTATGATTTTATATTCATTTTAAAAGTTATATTGATTAAAATAAAATAAATTATCTTAATAGATATATAATTTGTATAATGCGACTTTAAAAAATTCATAATATAATTTACATTAATAATTATTTAAAAAAAGTTGTTTTTATCTAAAAGGTATTATTTTTCACTATTCACAAAAAAATGTTGTTTCTCAGAAAAATCAAAAAATAACATTTATGATAAAATTGAAATTATGAATTGAAAAAATGAATTTATTTTTTATATTTAAATTCATAAGTTTGTCAAAATTATAATTTGAAATAAGGTATCTATTAAGAGGTGGTTCAAATGCATGAATAAAAATCTTGGTTATTATATGTAATATTTGGATTGACCCTATATTATGCTTACCAAATATATTAAATTATTATAAAAAATAATTTAGTGAATATGTAATATATTTATTAGGTTAATATCACTCACTGCTTGTAATTAATTTAATCTATTAGGGAAAATCTTTTTTATGTGGAAAATATAGTTTTCTATAAAAATAAGCTTATATTATTCAGTTAGTTCTTATATTCATTTCTAATTTTGTTATAACCTCTAATTTAGTTGTCTAAATGATTAAACTATAGGCCATCATTAATTCCTTGTGGTACTATGAAAAAAGAAATTTTAAAAACTCAAATTATATACTCGATTATAAAAATTTAGTGATCTGGAAGTTCATTATCAAACCCACAAAGATGGTGATTTAGTTTTATATAGAATTTAAAAATATTTATCGAGGGATGTCATCCGATAATATTAGTTTTATTTGATTTTTAATAAAGTGAATGTACAATGAAATGTGTAGTAAATAGATTGGTTGGTATGAAAAAAAACTAAGAAGCATGTTGGGGTAATGTAATTTCTTTGTTTAGGTGAAATTAGAGTTTAAAAAATTTGTTTTTTAATTCATGATTGTTGTCATAGTTGAGAAGAGTATTATACAATTTTCCTGGTAACCTCACATATAAGCATTAATACCATATTCCCATTTTTCTAGAAATATAATATTTTTCTTGAATCAAGTTTTTCATCATTCAGTATTTAAACATTATTTCCCCTAAAGTTTTCAATTATCATCCCTCCTTTTAGGGTCATAAATTATAAAATTTTATGGTTCGTTTTTTTATTTGAATATAGATTTTCAAGATAAAAGAAAATAAATAAATTAGTGTTTAAAAATAGAATTTACATAAACAAAATACATGAACAATTTACAATCTAAATCTAATGAACCCTCACACTTCGATTTCATTTTCCTAGAACAAGATCGGTTTACCCCCTCATCGTAGTGATAAGACAATAAGAGGGAAGGATGAAAGAAAAGGAAAACATAAAGGAAAATAATTATGACTAAATTATGACCCTATATAATGAATCTTCTCACTATGAGTTTCTATCAATCCGAATACTCTAAAGGCGTAGTAAACACAACAATTTATAGGCATATATTGGGTTTTCTCTGACCTCAGTCACGATGTGTACGTGAACTAAATGTCGTTTAATGTCGATCCAATTTCCTTTAATCTGCATGACACATACACAGATTACATATGCGATTTTGGAAATTTTACCACTTACATGATCTGTATTTGGGTTACACGTCATGGAATTCTTTTCTATGTCACCTCTGTGTCTACAAGAATCATTCACAAATTTCATTAATAAATTTGATGTTAGACCGTTGTCACATCATGAATTGAATATTCACGATGTTTACAGGTCATTCACGACATTTATGTTCATCGTGATATTTGTTGTTTAAGGATTTCCTCTATGATGATGAAATAATATTTACTTATGGTACATGATATTTATAAATGTTTTTCTAGAATCTTTAGCTTCACTCTTTCTCAAATATATAGTTTCTCATTTCTTTTATTCACTCATGGTGTGAGGGGTTTTTTTATTCATTATTCACCATTTATAATTCCTTTTTAATGTGTTCATTTTTTTATCCTAAAAACAAAAAATACGTTAATTTTATCCTCATTGGGAAAGAATATTAATTAAATTACACAATTAAAAATACTTAATTACCCAAAAATATATACAAGGAATTTATTTATCAGATACCCCCCACACAGACACTTGAACCTTTCATTATCCCCAATTATGGAATCTCAACATACTACAAGTAATATCATTATACAATGGGTTGAATTAAATTTAATGAAAAAAATGATCAAATAGAAAATTGAATGTTTGTGTATCACACATGAAAATTAATTAACACTTAATATTCCAAATAAAAAAGACAATAATCTATTTTACATTTTCTCTAGTAAATTGAAACCCTTTTTCATTCAGTAATTTTAATTTTTCAAATAATTATCAATATATAAGTCACTTACAATATTCCTTACAATAATTTTTCCTCTCATTATCTAGGTACAAATGATTTTCATTAAGCACGAACATGAAAACATGAAACATACCATAGTTTGGAAAGTCAGCTAACTTCTCAACCATGTAAGGAAACACATCACAATTAATCATTAGGGCTTCACAATTCAGACACAAATGAATCTGAGGCTTAAGATTATATAGGTAAATTATGTAAATATTAAATCTAAAAATTAGGTTTAACTCTAATGTACGTTAAATGAGATCAAATGATAACAACAACAAATTTCACCCTTTATAAATATCATACATCTTTTCCAATATACATTTTCATCGTGGGATCATAATACCTGTGAGTGTAGTGAATAAATACACTTCTCTTTCTTTTTTTCATTTTTATTAAAATTTATTTATTTTCATTTTAAAAAGATGTTCTCAGGTAAAATATCATATCCATAACTTAACCACATACAATATAAAATCATTGGTATGTTAAATGGGGATTTTTGATCCTCCCAAAACAGAACCCAATTTTTCAATCTTTTTTTTTAATTTGAAAATATTTTTTTTATTGAGAGAGGTGAACAACAGAATACAATTAAAGATACCATGTCTTCCCCCCATATTAAGAACACTCCATCAAAATATACACAATATGGTATATCCTAGTAAACCCTAATATTCTTGTCCTACACTTATTTTCTTCAATATCATGCAAAACCTTTTAAGGATCATTAGAATGGATAAAATAGGTTTCTAACGTGGATCATTTCTGAAAAAGGCCATCCATGGATTATAAAAGAATAAAAAGTATTAATTGAAGGTATGTCCAAGGATTAGTTCTAAATAAATAATGATTCAGTTGTTTTAAAAGAATTTTTTCAGTCATAGATTTGATAAATTGAAAATAATGTTCTATAAAAAAGAATGACTGAGATTATGAAGAAATATACTATAGAATGAGTATGTAAATATTTAATCATTGGATGACTTAGGAATGATATGAATTATTGATACAATCACTCATGAAAATTAACAACTATAAAAAATACCTTTTATAAAAATTTAAGAAATTCAAAACATGAAGAATATCAAAAAAATAAACTATAATGATTAAGATGCTCCAATAAATTATGATTTCTAAAATCATAATTGACATTATTATCTCTAATAATTATGTTTTTTCAATTTTCTCATTCATGTTTATTGAAAATGAAATAAAACTACATAGAATGATTATTTTACTATGTATTTAATGTCTCCAAGATAAATTTTTTAAATAATGACTCAAGTGCAGTGCATTAGATTTCTTGTAAAAGTTAAAAAATTTAATATCCAGGGAATACATTAGAAAAATAGAAAAATTAAATTCTTAAAAACCATTAAAATTGATTACTTAACTTGGGATATACTTGTATTGTATTCTCTTAATCACGATCTATACTCGACCATCACTCCATGTAGTGTTTCTACATCATCTTATTTTTTATTTGCTGCATACTGTCAATTTGAGTTTTGATGGTCTTAAAAATCAATAATAATAAGGTGAAATTAAAAGACATTATTAATGATTTTATAATATTTGGGGAAAGAGAATGTGTGCATCCAAAAACATAAAATAAAGGGAAAAACTATGCTTTCCTCTAATAAGTGATTTTTTTAACATTGTTGGATTGAACTTTCCTCCATCAATAGATCATGTGACAAATTATTGAAAACATTATAACTCTTCGAGGATACTAAATGGATTTAGTTGTTTTCTATCCACATAGGTTGGACCCTATCATTCTTCTCTAAAAAAATGAATCTTTCAGATGGTAGTACATGCTTGATCTCTATTGGACTTAACCAGGATTTATTCCTCAATCATAATGAATAAAATGGGAGTTTATGTATCATCCAGACCTGTTTTCCTTTATCAAATGTAATGTTGTCGGTCTCCCTTATAGTTCTACGGATCTTGAATTTCATCTTCTATTTCTTCTTTTTTTATAATTCTATTCCATTACAACATCATCAAACTCATGTACCTCTTCAATCTGAGTGACATAATAAGATTAATTTATTTCTCTTCCTCCAAATTCATTGTCCTCTAGAACATCATAGTAATTCATTTTTTGGTGTATGTTGAAACTTATTTGATCACTTCCAACACTTATATAGAGTTCCCTATTTTGAACTTCAATTAGAGCATTCCCTATGTGTAAAAGTCGTCTTCCAAGAATGAGTTAATTTTTATTTTTTTTCATTATCCTTCAATAAGAATTCGACATGTAATTTGAATGTGACAAATGTGATAAGGTGTTCTTGGATGGGTCCTCGTTTATTTTTTAGTGTTTAGTATGCTAAATGAAGTTGAACTCTTATGGGAATCAGGGCTTCTAGTCCAAAAATAATGCATGTCATATACAACATGATATTGACACTCACACCTAAGTCAAACAATGCATTCACTCAATTATATGCTCCAAAAAATAGAAATCGGAAAAACAACATGGATCTATTTACTTCTTTGGTAGGTAATTTGATACCACTACCAAACACTATCAAGTTAATGAAATGGTTCCAATATCATCCAGCTTCTTCTTGTTTTCTACCAATAAATTCATGAATTTTTTCATAGGTCGGAATGATGACTAGAGAATCAGAAATATGTATATTGATATGATTTTTTTATGTGTTCCAAAAACATACCTCTATAAACATTTTTTTAACATGTGTCAAATGCACTAGAAACGAATCCTTGGATTGTATTGATGTGTAAATATTATTCATTCTAGCTAATTAAACCTTGTCAGCTTCTTCCTCTTCTCTCACTTCCACTAGGGATCATCCTGAAATCACTATTCCACTCTATTTGGTTTTCTTACCACTTCTACGCTCAATTTATTTCAATGATTAATGTGGGCATTCATCAGTAAATTCTGGGAGCTCTCCTCGTTTTCTCTCTCTATGTGTCTCGGTGATTTTTCCATCTTGATGATCCAAATTAAAAATTAAGATTTTTATGAGATTCTTCTTCCTTAATCTCATTGAGTGAAAACCTAGATGTTTTAGTAAATGTTGACAGCATCTCCTCTAATGTATGGTCCTAGATCACCAGTGTGGTACCTTGAGATATATATTTAAATCCATGCCTTTTTTTTGTTTTTACTAAAATTGATTTCCATGATTATATCCAGCATAATTTACATCTTCTACCAACATACATTGGAGGGTTTTTCTGATTTCTCATCATGATGTCCATTATTTTGGTTTTTTAGTTTAGTTATACTGTCATCAAGACACAATTTCTTGATTTTATGGATGCATTTTTTATGTTCTTCTTCACCTTGCTATTGGAAACTACTATTCACTATATCATCCAATAAATTGTATCATTATTTAAGAGAATTAGTCATTAAATATCCTCTAGATACATCATCAGTAATTGACCAGTTTTCCTTCAATAACCCCTTATAAAATGTTTTTATTAGTACTGATGGTTCTATACCATGATGGAGGAATTTTTGAGTCTTTTCCTTATATAGATACCAAGAAGAATGCATAAATTCTTTGTTAAATATAGATAAGTTTAGAATGATTACCCTTATATCCATTAATTTAAAAGGTGGAATGAACTGGGGTGTGAAAATTCCTAGACATCTCATCCCACGTAGTGATGGACTGAGCATGTAAGCATTGAATCCAGTTCCAAGCTCATTCACACAATGAAAATCATTAAAGACATTTCCTTATCGCATATCTTGAGATGTTTTGAAATTGATATTTCTGGCAGAGATTTAGAAAATCTCATATATGCTTGATCAGATCATCATGCAGATGTCCGGTGAATTTCCCGGTGTTTGTGATCATTGAGATTATTGTAGTTTTTATTTCTATGTGGATTGATACAATGGGGGTCCTATGATTCTCAGTAGAAATCCTTTGTTTGATGGGAACCCAGTGTCAGTGAGCATCCAAAGCCCCTGATCTCTATGTATAACTCAAGCAGGATTTTTCTCTTCCCCTGGAATTTCACTAACATCATTGAACTCCAGTCTTGGTTTAGGCTTGTTTTCCGAATCAATGATGACTTTGTCATTTTATAGTGTCTGGCATTTGAGCAAGTATTGATTTTAAAACATGACAACTAAAAGAAAAAATTACCCATTATGAAACATGGAATTGAAATGAAAAAATAAAATTTCAAAATTGTAATACCAAAAAAACTAAATGGTTTGCATCCCTGAAAATGGCGCTAATCTGGTAACCCTGAAGGCCATCATTAAATACCTATGGTACTATGATGTTTTTAATAAAACTCAAACAATCCTACATGATTATTAAAATGTAGTGAGTTGGGAGTTTGTGGTTGAAGCCATCAAGATGGTGATTAAGTTTAATTTATAATTTCAAATGATTTATTTAAAAAATAGATGAGAGAATAGGTGTTTGGATTGGTTTAAGAAAAGATACTCATGATAGAGAAGCACAAGGAATTTATTGGTTGGTTTGAAAAAATTTCATGAAGTGTTCTGGTGAAATGTAATTTTCAGATTATTGTTAAATTCGATTTTGAAAAATATGTTTTTTAATTCAATATTGGTTTCAGAGTAGAGACGAGGAAGATACTAGGGTTATGTTATCCCCTACTCAATGAAAAAATACCATATTTCCCTAGGTGCAGTAATATAATATTTCACTGAATTGAGTTTTTCTTGGTACTATATTTAATCCTGATTTTCCCTAAACATGAAAATGATCATTCCTCCATTTAGGGTTATCAGTTGAAATATTTTAAATTTAATTTTTTTATTTTAATATCGATGGTCATGATAAAATTTAAAAAATGATTAGAGTTTAAAAATAGAAATTACCCTAACAAGAGAAATGTATAATTTTAATGAGTTAAATCTAGTGCACCATCTCCCTTAAATTACATATCACTAGAAAAATATGGGATTACCCCCTCATCTGAGATATGAGAAAATAAGAAGGAAAGAAGATAGAAAATAAAAAAATGATGATAAAGATGGCTCGGTGAGTGTCCTTCGTAAAGCAGCTTCCTTCTCCTATCTTATTTTAATATAAATACTCCAAAGCAGTAGCTCGCACATCTATTTATAGACTTAAATGGGGTTATACACAACCTCAGACATGAATTGAACATGAAATACATGTCCTGTAATGATGACCGACTTTTTGTTAATCTGTGAGATGAGTGCAGAGATCATGGTTGAGATTTAGGAAATTTGACCACTTATAAGATGTGTACTTAGGTTAAAAATTATGTACACCTTATCCATATCACCTCCATGTATGTGAGAATATTTTTAAAATCCCATTCCTAAATTTGATGACTGACCATCATCATATTGTGTACTGAAGGTTAACGATGTGTACTGGTTGTTCACCACATGATAGATCATCCAAACTTGTTCTATCATAGGATTTTCTCTTTGATTAACAAGACATGACATGTTCACAACATGTTTTCTCATCATTATTTATTCCCCATTTTTTATTCCTTTTCAATTTTTCATTTTATCCATCCAAAAAACACAAAACAAGTAAATTTTCACAACATTTTAAATGCATATTCATTAATGTACCGAAATCAAGACATTAAATTAGTGAATATTATATGAATGAAATTTACTTATTACAAAACCATATATCATCATAATTTATTTAATACTCTTTATGTAATAAAGTTAATATCTTATTATATTAAATAATAAAGTTTTAATTATAAATCGTTTCTCATAATGTCTCAATATTGAGAATAGCACAGACCATAGATGAATGTTTCTTTTGTGTGTAACACAAGATATAGAGGATGGTCATTTTTTAATAAGTTTTATGCTAACCCAATGTCTTGTGAATTGCAATCCAAAATGTTGTTTAATGTGTTTAAATATTCAGAATATACTTTAAATAGTTAATATATAATAATGTGTATGGATATTCTATTACATTTTGTTCTTGATGATGCGTGTCATACACACTATAGAATACAACATTATTACTTTAGTTGTTTGAGGAGTCACATTCTCCCCAGATAATTGAAATTTCATCCACACCATTTAAAATCAATTATGGTGCATTATTGTTTTTTACATTCTATCTTTTAAACCCCACATTGTTAGAATTGTTCATATGTAATATTTTTAAAAAAGGTAATTGTAGGTATAAAAGATCACATTGAATACCATGCAACTAGAACTCTATGTATCATAACATCAATAGAATGTAAGGATACACATATCATAAAAAAGAGAAAGTATTTATAATGAGTTAATGTTGTCATAAATATCAAATAAGTGAATGATCAATGGAACGTTTAGAGCCTAAAATCAATAAATCATTGATGATTTTGAAGGCCATTAGTTTGACATAAATTTTGGTATTATGAAGGCAGTTATATTTTTATGTAATTTTCTTAATGTTGGGAAATTCTTTTACTAACCAACAGTATAAAAAAATTTACATGATACGTTTAAATATCATATAAAAAATACCACATTTTTTTTTCTTTGATCAAATTCTATTTCATCTTTTTACTCAAAAAATATTAATCACAAAAAATGTGTATTTATATTATTTAAGAAATAAAAGAAACTCATAATAGATCATAAGGCCTATAAAAGAGTGAAATTTCTTACTATTTCACATTAACTGGCCCCAAAAATATACATGGTTAACACATTAATTACAAATACTCATAATTATTAAAACGGGTTCATCTTTAATATATATTTTTTAATTTTTTTAAATATAGACAAAGATAATTAACTAGGATATTTAGTAGGTTAGTGGTCAGCATGAAACCCATATCGTCTTTCTCTCATCGGTTCAGGTCCCCCATCCTTGCCAGATTTGATTGGTTGTCACTCGACATACATGTTCTCATTTTCTAAAAACATATTAATATATCCTCAAAATATTAATGTGATGGACATCCATTAAATTAGGTTAATCAATAAATAGCATTTCAACTATGATTTTCAATAAAACATCAATACAAAAATACCTCATCTATTTTATTTCCATAGAGGTCCTCCCTTGGTCTATTGTTTATCAATAATATCATTACCTAGATTTCTAAATAATGAATCCTTTTATTCAATTTATTACTCCATAGGTTTTTCCATTGATACATATTATGTATCCAAATCCTATATAATGGTTAGTAATGAGATTTTGGATTGTCCTATGAATATCCCCCATGTGTGTCAGACCAAGTGTGTAGTAAGCCATGTTGTCGTGTACCATATTACTGCGAGTCATAACTGAAACACCGTGTCAGAGTTGTTACTCTTATATACATATGTTCCAAAACCACATGCACTTATAAATATACTAATGAGGATATATTTCTTTTAAGAACCACATAAACAATACTTCAACAAAATTCTAGGGTTTTAATCTATCTTTATCCTCAAATTATACTTTAGGGTTTCGTATTATAATATATTTTTTCAAAAAACCAGTTCCCAAGGTTTTCATTAGGCTTCCATTTATACAAACTATAGTGACTCACCCCCCGATAGCCCAGAGTCGGTGTCTGTTGTCAATTAAATTGGAATAATTAAAAGGAATGAGTCCCCGAAAGACTGATCTATTTAGTTATCATGGTAGAACAAATACATAAATGAGTAATGCATTCCTAATGGATACACTAATTACAAAATTGTCTCCATTTTTAAATAAATAAATAAAAAAATTGAGTATAAATATAATCCAACAAGTATATTCTTATATTTATTTTATAGTATACTTCTTCTATTCTTGGGGATCATGACACAGTAAGATTGATCTGAAATGCTGAGTAAAGGAAAAATATATACCAGAAGCACTAATAAATTAATGAGAATAGTCAATATGGACAGTTAATGAACTGGACACACATTCCATGTAATTAGTAAATTTAATGGAATTAATTAATAAATATTTCACAGTAATAATTGGAAACACATTCCATTAAAATATATAGATAGTAAAAAAACAAATATGGAATGATATGAAACAAAAAAAGTTGTCATTAATCAATGTACTAAAATGAAAGGCATCCATAGATATGTCGACCCAAAATCTTAGGGTTGAATAACAACTAAAACCACTAATTTGTATATTTATAATCAATGGACATCATGTATAAGGTCAATGAGGACTTATTATTTTCAATATCTATTCTTGAGATAGTTTAAAACTAAATATCTATCCTCTGTGTAATTTTCGGAACTATTTTGTTTCTTTATAACCTATAGATGCATTAAGGATATTTATATTGTTTGGGATCCACCCATCACTGCATTTCCAAATAATTTTTATATAGAATATTCAGAATGCATAATATTAGTTATCAAATATCCGTATTGAATAAAGAATACAGATTTAAAAATATTTCCCGATATAATCAATGAACTATAAATGTAGACACCGTATGTACATAACTAAATGAAGTTTTCAATAGTAATACACATGATAAATGAAATGAATAATTTAGCTGAAATTAAATGTTGAATTATCATGAGAGATTGAATATTTCGTATAGACAAAAAATTAAGTCAAGGAACTGACTTTGAATACTATCCTTGGAAAAATAAATAATAAACCATCCATACGAAAAATAATAATTCTATTAACACAATAAATCCCATGTGAAATAAATAGATGGTTATTGTCATTGAAGAAATAAAATAATAACCTTAAAAAACATGACAAAAATATATTTTAATTGTGAAAATATATATTTTTTAATTTAAAATCTATTTTTAAAATAAATAAAAATGAGGCTTAAAATAAAAAAAGTGTATAAATAAGTACATGTCGTACAAGGTAAAAAAATATTTCTTTTGAATACAAAAAGGTAAGAAAATTCATTTTTTGGAAAGAAGAATGAAGATTCATTCAAAGAGGCTGGTAAAATAGAAAAAGGGTAAAATTTTCCTTATCTAATGATTTTAAAATAATATTTGATAACATTTTAATATAACATTGTATTTATAAGAAAATAGTTTCTCTGACTAAAGAGGGAAATAATGACAGATTTTCATAAAAATATTTTCTAAATCACTTTCATAACTAATGAGTCGGAAAAAAGTTACTAATACACGAAAATGGACATGAATAACCAGGTAGGAATAAAGAGATCATTGAAAAATGGTTTTATAATTTCTACTAATGGATATTCCATTGAAATACCACTAGGATAAGTCTTTGGCACAATTATCTTAAAGCATTTCAATGTGTCACATATCACATTGAAATATTTTATAACATAATCCATGTAAAAGGATAATATTATATGAATTTTTAAAATGTTTAAGGAGTAAGTAGATTTATGATATATCATGTAACCAGAATTACATTGTCCATGTAAAAGAAACTAGGTTCATAACAAGAATTAAGACTCAATGGAATGTAAATTGAGATAAAAATCCCTTACCTTTTGTTTCCTTTTCCGTGAATGTCCTTTACATTGTTGTATATTAATATTATTTTAATTTTATTAATGAATAATAATTTTTTTTTATATTTATAATTTCTTTTATTTCAATTATTACCATTTTTTGTACAATTACATAAACAATTAAGGTTATGTCGGTTGTTTTGGACCAAATTCTGTTTATGTTTCAGAACAACTATTTTTGGTCAAATATGGTCAAATGGGTCATTATATAACATTTATAGGATGATATAAATGAAAAAATTATAATATTTTTAAATCAATTGTACTATTAAAATAAATAATTAAATATGGTAATGAAAATTATAATATGTTAAAATCATGGAGGCGGTAGGTTGTACGTTCGCATGAGTAGAATTCAAATTTTTAAGTGATTATTGTGGAATGATATTATGTAACTAAAATAATTCAATAATAATAATTATATATTAAATATAATAATATATAACGTTATATTCTTATATATAGAATTATTCAATGTAAAAGGAATCACATCATGTGGAAGAGGCGGCAGTCCACACATCCATGAACAACATTATCTCTTTTAAAGTGTGTGAAAATTTAATAAAGGATATGATATAAATATATATATTTATATATATTATGTTTCATGAAATATCACTATTTTATTAATATATTATTTATGTTTTGTACATTATTTTTAATTATGTTAATTCATTTATAGATTCCATGTACAGTGTGAAAAAATCACATTGCTTTGAGTGGGTGATAGTCCACATTTCCTCAAATGACGATATCATATAAATGTAATATTTAAAGTACTAAATTTATATATTATAAAAGATTTAGAAAAGTATAAATATATATTAAATATCTTATAACCACATATAAATAAATTAAATCATTATGGCTACCATGAGAGTTTGTAATGGAGTCATGAACAATCATCTTTTCGTGAGGCAGTAGTTCATCATCCATACAAACATTGTGTTCATTGCCCATAATATGGTGGTGTGTGTTATTGTATTTTATGCTGATAGAATAAAAACATACTAGTATATTGATGATACATTTTTATGTGTGAATACTATATGAAGTTTTGAGGGGATAAATAATGTAAATGGAACTAGGGATATTGAGAAATGACATTTCCTTTTAGTGAGGTAACTTCTTTTGTTGTATACCAAAAGCTTCCATAGATTGAATTATAACATAAAGGGATTCTTCTAGGTTGTGGGGAGGGATGTTGGGAGACAATTTATTTTGGGAATGGATGAACTGAACATGATTTAGTGGTGTGAGTAATGGGTAGATGTGGTGGCCTTTTATAGGGAATGAAAAGGACTCACATGGTACTCTTTGAATCAAATAAGGTGAGCACATTTTATTACAAAACAAATCCATTATAAACCACCAAAATCATTAATATAAGGTTTATGGACATAAAATGGCCATAAACTCGGTGTTGGACATGTGGATTGGTCATTTGGGCCCATAAACAAATTTTTTTAGTCCATTTTAAGACAAATTGTACCATAATCACTGTAATTAATTTTAATCACATTCAATAATCAGTTTTATACAAAATTATGTTGATATTATTACCCCAAAAATATTATCTTCATTACAATGATTTTTGTCATATTTTAACCATTAAAATAACACATGTGAGAAAATTAATATTAATGATAATCTCACAGATAGACAAATTAACTAGTTTTAGTAGAAAAATGTTCAAAATATTTGTATGTTTTTAGGATCAATTTAAAAGTAATATTGATTATAATGAAATATATTATATTAATAGATTTATAATTTATCCAATGCGACTTTAAAACAAATTTATAATATAAATTATCCTTAATAGTTATTTATAGGAAAATTTAGTTTTAATCAATCATACTCTATTTTTTACAATTCACTAAAAATAATGTTTCATAGTAAAAAACCAAAAAATTCATCCTATGATATTTTAGAATTTATAAATTCAATATTTATGTTTATTTTATCAAATTTAAGTCATTTGATAGTCAAAATTAATATTTAATAAATGTTCACCCTTAAAAGGCAGCTAAAAATGACTGAACAAAAATATTTATTTTTATTTGAAATATTATGTTATATTTTATCTTATTCTTACCATATATATTGTATGAATGTAAAAAAAATGAATACGTAACATATTCATTAAATCAATATCTCTCACTAATTTTAATTAACTTAATCTATTAGGGAAAAATACTTTTGAAAAAAATAGATTTCAATAGAAATATGCTTTTAATATTAAATTGGTTATTGTATTCATTTATATTTTATCTATAACAAATTATTCAGTTTTCTAAAGATTATATTTTCTTAATTTAGTCAATAATATTCAAAAAATCTAGTTTATATCATGTTATATTAAATAATAATCTTTTAATTATAGATTGATTCTCAAGAACACTCTTTATTGCATATAGCATAATCCATATAAAATTGTCGCTTTTGGATGTAACCTAAGATATAGAGAAAGTTAATTTTTCCATATTATGTATTATTAACTTGTGCAACATTATTTTATAGATAACTCTGTGTCCAATGTGATGAAATAGGAATAATATAATTTAAATAGTAAATATGTTATAATGTATACATATATTATATTACATTACATAATTGTTGTCAATGGTCATAAAGTCTATTGAATACAAGGTTATAACATTAGTTATTTGGGCCCCCACATATTCCATCCTAGAAGAAAGATTTTAAGTTATTCAAAAACACATTCAGATCATTATGTTATAATTTATTCTTAACCCTTCTACCAAGGATAGTATAGTTGGGGTAGACATAACAAGTATCCTTGCCCAAAAATGATAATAGGATTCCTAGTAATTGATGACACCCCAAACATCTTTCATATTCAATGCATTAATGCCACATCATCACATGATTTTTTTCTTTTTATGACATAAGCAACTAGACCACATGACATTAAGCATAATGTTGATTATTTTTTCACAACACCATAAAAGGGATAACCAATGGTCTAAAATGTATCAAAAGAAAATAAAAATTTAACATCGTCACCTTAATACATTTAACAACATAGAAATATCCTTTCTTTAAATCCATAAATGGAACAACCAATGGTCCTCAATAATGGCCTTTATAGGCACTACAAACACTGTCCTAGTCATAGTATGTTAATGTGTATGAAAACAACTTCAAAATATTTGTTAATTTGTAGTAATACCATTATTAAAAAATATAATATTTATTGGGTTCAAAGCCTAGGATTTCAGATGAAAGGAGAAATTGATTCCATACATGATACGACTCTATAAGTATCTGAGTATCTTAAATATTGGAGCCCAAAACATATATCTTTTCACTAATTTGTTTCAATAAATTTCCTTATCACATGATGTTATATTTGTTGGAGGTGTACTGGTCGCTTGAACATAAATGAAATGATAATGGCCATGGGTGTAATACTATCAATGTAACATTTAACATCATTTCCTATTGATGCAAAACCATATAAATAGGAAATTTTCATAAAACCAGAAAATAAACAACTAGTATACCTTTTGGAACTAATTTAAAATAAAATCCTCATTCCATAATTGTTACATGAGGTTAAACTATACTTCATCTACTTTTCCACATGTTGTAAAAACATTGTCTTTCCCTTTGTACCACACATTTTAATCATTGAGTAATAGGAATAATAAAATATATACAATGAACATGGGATGCTTATATTGAGATTACTATCTAAAAGTTTTGGTATCTTCATTGGATGTGACTCACACTATCTCTTGTTGTTTCTCCTTCCATAACACAATATTCTTTTCTATATGACTTCAAAATTCATAGATAGGTACTTGTGACAATACCAAACAAGGAATGACTAGTGGGCCTAATTATAATCCCCTAAAAGGGAAATTATCTATCTTTACCACATAATGTTGAAAAAATATAATATAGTTCCTATTGAAATACCTTAAAAGGAATAAAATAATGGTATTAATAACATGACCATAAAATTCACTACTAGTAACATCATAATCAAAAAAATTATGTATTATGATGATATCTTTAACAAATGATGTTTAAATAATGATTATCCATGTATACCGATCATTGGATTACATGGGATAGAATCTGAGTCCACATGAAATGATCACAAAATTATTAAAATGATTTGTACCAACATACATCTAGGAATCATTAATTCATGATAACTATACCATCTCTTGTGTTTACTCTTTAAGTGAAACATGCATCCTTACTACATGAAATTGATATTATTGGGAAGTTCCTTTTTATAAGAACTGAAAGGTTATGCTCAATGTTTGTGGATATAAGACACTAAAGGGAACATTGAATGTACTTTACATATGATGTAAAACAACATGGGTGATGTCACCTCTTACAGGATATAAATCCAAATATTGTTTTTGATTTTCCTATGACAACCATGAATTCTTGTGTTGGTCTCTTAATTCACCTGATTTCTTCTAATCACCACCACGTGATAAGGGAAAAAATTACAATCCCTGTTTTCGACACCAATAATATATCATGACTTCATAGGAATCATGTTAAAGGTCCTCACCCATGGACGAGTCACATTGACATAGAAGAACCCCTACCTTTTATTATGTGTATCTCATTATAAATTTATTTTTATGATACGAGAAATCATACAATCTATATATTATTGGAAACCAGAATTATTCATTACATAAATTTAAAACTAGATGTTTAATGTCCCATTCATATGATATTTGGTTACTAATTGTTGTGTCCCTTGGTTGAGAGGTCCAATGTCCCAAATGTTCCTCTACTTACACACATAAATGTGACATATATTCATGGATTTATTCTCAACTTTACAAGATACATCGTGATACTTGGATCCATCACCCTAGGCCCTCATGAAAAAAATATGCATTCCCTGCATGTGAGAAAGATTAGTATAGTGATTCATTCCCCATAACCTTGTGCAGATTGAATCTTATTGTCACATGATATGTATCGATTCATATATATTCAGTCTCATGAATAAACCTCATGATTCAAACCGGGGTACTTTTTTCTAATTTATTGTTTAAACCTATTTACTTTACTCATGTCATATTATTTCATAGTAGCTAATACAACCAATATACACTTGTAAATGGTCATAGATTAATGTACTTAAAAGGAACACCAAAAAACCAACTCGTATGATGTTAAATTGCATGGTAGGTGTCCAATTCTAGTATCATTATAATGTTCATTATTGTGGCCTTATCATTAGAGGGTAACCATTCCAAATTCTAGTCTACCATTTCACCATTACATTTGAAATATTTGTACCTTGATCCTTGTTTATATGTGGTACATTGTAACACCTAGATTCTACATTATGGTAGAGGCATAATACGATGAAAATCACCTCTCTCAATCCATGCAAGAGAGACAAATAAGGGTGAACTTATTTGAAAACATGAGGTTAAGAAACTTTTTTCCATCTGTATGCAACATTAAGATCTATATAATTAAAATTCCACCAATTCTTGGGAAATTCAATTGCCTGTTCTCTTTTCTTACATAATAACCTACATTTCACAATACATGCTCTATGAATTTTTTAGTTTTGATACACATTATTCATCTATGTCTATTATTTAAAATAGTATTCACTAATAAATGACAACAATGTTTTAACTACGCAAAATATTCTCAAATATGGATCTGCCTAATATTCACCAATGTGTCAAGAAAACCTAAGGTTCCACGATCCATTCTAGAATGTCATTTTATTTACATGCACAAATAAAACCTCATATTAGAATCCTATTTTTTAAATATTTTATGGGTCATTCATTATGAACTTTTTCAATAATCTTTTCCAAAATCCATGATCCTCGAGATAATGGTTTAAAAATTCCTTCTTCACAAACAATTTTATTCTGATGATTCTTGAATAGATTAAAATAGAATTGAAAATCATGTGCCACCCACATGATGAAAAATATAATTTATATTTTTCCTTAATTTGGATATGTACCTAAATTATGTTTTTTCATATAGCTAGCATGAATCAAATGGTGTTTATATTTTGGGTTACAGTTCTAAATTTTACGGAGAAGTTACACCATAACTAGAATTGACAACCATTTCATACCACTTGACATTAAAGGACATTACTGGACATTAGTATAAGAAAATAAAATCCCAAACATTGTTCAATGCATCATGATCACAATCTATAGCCACACATCTTCCCAAACACAATGACATTAAACTATGTGTACATATTCATGTGATGTTCTGTTGTAGAATATGGTTTCATTATTTATATCGAGTCCCTTTGTTTTCTATTATCTGTATTATACTTCAAAAAAAATTTCATACAGCCCATATAATCCTAAATTGTAAATTTATAAATATAAAACACTGGAAACTACACCAAATGGCTCACATATCTATTGTATTGTGTATTAATATCTAATCTTTTTCCCTCTTTCTTAGGAGGACACATAATCTTGGTGCATGTATCCAACCGAACTACATAACCTTTTCCAGAACTATATGCGGCTCAATTCACTTTTTGATGGGATAAGTTATGATGCATGTTTCAACTTTTATAGGTCCTACCATAAAAATCAGTTTTTGTTCCCTTATTCATGGGAAAAACCCTAATCCAGGAAGGTGTTTCGTTTATTATTTAGGAAATCATAATTGATGCAACATTCCCCCTTCCCTGTATATAAATAAAATTTATATAATGAATATTTCACCCATCACCAGGGTCATACCATATTCATCAATAATATCTAAACATCATCTAATCGTTACTCAAACTCCATGTATTTTATAATATAGATATTGATAAACATCTCTTTTCTATCAGTGATAAGAGAATTCACACCTAAAGAAAGCCTATTTTTGACTATGAATAATATACCGAGATGTGGCTCTTCATAATACACCCCTATGTGTCCCATCAACCACATGAAACTTATTCATTAGAAAAATATACATTTATCTATATATTCGTTGACAATACCTTAGTGTAAACATCTTTAAATACATATCCTAGGTTCATTATTTATATAATTTCCCCATTACATTTCATCAGATCATAAACCCCATGATCATGAAAAAAAACTTCCCTCCTCATATCGAGAAATTTTTGCTGCAATCTTGGAAGACATACCAAAATTGTGTCATAATTCCCATTTCACATGGCCAAATATTATCAACATTAAAAATCAGTTTCTTTAGTTCATATTTCATGTCTCAAAAACATATATAGAAAATATATCAAGTACTTGATATGATGAAATTATATAAAAGGGACCCTTTTGAAATAGACTAGTCTCAACATGTTAGAAATCCAAAATTCATTATATAGGAAAATTCAAAGAATACACATTTTTAAGGAACAAAAAAAATTATTTCAAAAAAACACATAATTTGACCTTTGAAAAATACGATACTCTACTACTACATCATATTTATGTTGTACTTCAAAAAATTTAGTGACATATCAGTAAATATAAAAAATTTTATTGTGTCTCTCAAGTGAATCATTTGATATTAAAATTAATATCACTAGTCCCCATGTCCTAGAAATATGTTAGATAATACACCATAATTTGAAAATACTCCATCCCTCACTAGGTGATTTGGGAATGTGTCAAGCATCCCTTCCTTTATGTATGAAAAATAATTTTTTTCTAAATGAATCGTATTCTATTGAGTGGAGGTGATTTTTGGGAGTCAAAAACGTTATATAACACACTTTTATTGAAATATATAGATTCCAAAAAATACATAACAATATTTTAGTACGGTGGTGTGAAACTCCATTTAATAGAAATCTATAGATTCCAAAAAAGTATGATTAAAATGTCATGGCATAAAAACTGTTCTTAAGGGTCTTAAATATACTTTTTCCCTTCTAAAACCCGAATCTAGGGTGTACAAGTCATTTATAATATCATATTTCACGCACAAGATTTAATTTGACATCTCATAGATCCCTAACTTAAATAAAGATCGCAATTTATAAAAATCATTGTATTTGATGTTTTTATAATAAAATTGGAGATCTCACAGAACTCCATTTTTAAAATACTTCACATGTTTTATGTGAGTCACATCTTCCATGGAGAACATATGAAGAGTTTCTTACATAATGTAGCATATGTAGAGAAGCCTATAAAAAGGACCTATATGGAGCTTCCTTTGTAGAAAACCTAGATAGAGAACTAATTCACAAGACATACATAGACTAAAAAATTCAATGATCATTTATATATTTCATATGGATATGAACATTAGGATTCCCATTTTAATTGACTAGAAGCTGATGAGTCTTCTTAAATTTTAACTTTCTCGTTTCCAGTAATCAACCCCACTAAACCTATAGGTATCCTTTAATGCTGACAATATAACTATGTATTATAATTATTTAAAAGAACAGAGTTTCTAAAAGGCCTAAAACCCCATGAACTACACAGTGAATCACCCAACATAGTCTATGTAATATAAGTGGAAGGGGCCTTTATGGGATCAAAATGTTCTGGCCAATATCTTGAGAACACTGGGGGAAGAAACTAGTGATAAAATAAAGGTATCACTCTGGGGTGGTTTCCCATTATTTTTTCGACCCTGAAATTAGACCATGTTAATTTGTATAAAAATTGGATTAGGTGCCTCTAGATTCTATAATGTCACATCTTGTTTAGATAACTACTAACTCCCCAAGGAATATCCTTTTTATGCCAATTATATCACACGTAGGTATCACCTGGGTGAAGCACAGTACACCTCCCATAGGTGTCACCATGGTGAAACATATTTGGCACCTCTATAATGTCATTAATTATATGGAACACCTTTCCTTGGGACTCCCATCTGATAGAGACCAAATAAATTCCTCTATAAATGCCTCTAACAAGTATGATTAATACATTGGGAACACCAGCCTATTCTATATATTAGGATTTCTAATAATAAAGGATGTCCCATATTTAACCTCTACAAACTTATGGGACTCATGAATGTTAAAAAACATGAATTCTCTTGGTAATGATGATCTCATCATTATTTGAAGTTCTAAAGACCTCCCAGTTTTTTACATTGAGGGGAACACCTTGTTTTTTCGTTGATTATAGATAGTTTTGTATGCTTATATAATACTCTATAAAATAATAAATTGGATGTCCCTCTAATAGTAAGCCCTTATCCATTATTTAGGGATATCTGTTTTATTTGATACTCTTATCTACAACTACAAGAGAATGATGGATACTGTGTGATGCTCTAGTTTTCCAGTGCATCTTATATCTCACAATTTTGGATAATCACATGAGGTTTTGAGGTAATTGTTGTTCATATCACTAGAATAATCAAATATACCATATGTTCCTTCTACTAGGTTTTTTCTCTATCATATTGTTACCATCCACTCAAAAGGCCATATTCACTATTAGATGAACCTTCAAAAAACTATATTCACGATGGAGTAACCATATGGGCATCCATTATAGGGGTAATACCACTCATTTACATCGTATATGGGATTTGATTTATAAAATAACTAGATACATATGATTCCTTCCTAAGATTTAAACCTAGTATGTTCTATCCATCATAATACTTATTTTTTATTATTTATGTTATGATCCATATCCCCACTTTGGAGGATATTTTTCTTCTAGGTTCTTCCTACCTCATCATAATCTGTTTAATTCATAATTTAGTCCAACAAATTAAATTTACATATTACCAACATGATCTAATAGAAATGGATATTAATTTTTATGTCCAAAACCACCATTTTTTAGGAATACTCCAACAATATTTCCTTACGACATGACATTTTACTTCATGTTCTTGTCGTTGTCACGTGACCCAAAATGGTATGACATGACCAATTATGTAGCATCAAAGTACTTTCAGTTGATACCTTTCTCATGGAGTAGTAGGAATCACATTTTATTATCCTCGCCACAATATAAGAACTATTACATCCTCCCTGGATAGAAATAAAGTCTATAAAACCCAATCAATGAGTAATTAAATGATAATATATTAATTGAAGCATTGTTGGGTAAATAAAAAATCATGATGAATAATCTCAAATATATATATATATATATGGATATATTAGGGATAACCTCATATACATACATATGTTTAATTTGAATGAGATCCCATGATACAAAAAAATAGACACTCTTGTATGTTTAAGTGATTGACTGAAAATACCATGAGTGAATAGTTTTATTTTTAAAATTCCAAAATGATTCACAAATATATGAATTAATTATATATTATATCCTTGATTTATGAAACAAAATTATCCCATAGAAAAATTGTGCGATGATCACAAATTCTCATCCACTCAACCAATGGGATTTCCTAAGTATAATTCAATAAATCTCCCAATGATTCCTTTCCTTTTTGATGTCGTTCGATAAACCACCATGAATGCAGTAACGATTTGATGTTTTCTGGATCCATGAATAAAAAATGTTGTGAACAACCTATAAAATATGAAGTGAGAAATAATGTCTTTATTATAAATTATATCCATTAGTGTATAAGATACGTCAAAAGAATTATATATAGATAAAAATACTTCTAAAAGCATATTCGAGGATTTCATTTAAAACATGGGGAAAATATCCTTCGATTTGTATATTTTTATAAATAAAAAGTAAAAAAATATCGAGAAAAATACATTATATCAAAATTACTATAGATAATTTTAGATTAATAGTAAATGAAAAATATAGTCATTATAGTAGGAAAATCTAAAAAAACCATATACATTAAAAGAGTACATTCTATTATTACAATTGTAAGAGTGATCAAAAAAATTCATAAAACATTTAGAAAGATAAATTTTTTATCTTTTTAAAAGAAAATAATATATGGTTTAATGTGAATTAAAAAAATCCATTAATTATTTAATATAAAATTCATTATTTTTATTGAAAAACATGGACATTAAAAGATATTTGTTTTAACAAAAAAAGAAAAAAAGCAATTTTTTCTGAAAAACATTTTATTAATCATTTTAAAGAAAAAATAGATGGAAATTTTGTTATTAATTTTATATTCGTTAAATTAAAATAGGGTAATAAAATAAAAAACTTCAGTTTTATGTTTTTTAGGGCTCATTAGGGACCAACTACCTACAGAAAAAGACATTCGTGATTGAGTTTTTCAATAATTAGTTTATATAGAAATAATTATCCCAAATAATTCTTTTATGATGGAACATCATAATTAATTATTATTTTTTATAGTTAATTATTTCATCACCAAAAATAGCCTCTATTTTTTTTCATTAATCGATTGTGATAGTTTCATCACAAATTAAATTAATTTCCAAGGTACCTTCATCATATGCATTGAATTCATTACTTTCAACAAACCAAATTATAATTTTTATTAAATTAAATGGAACTAACTAATACTTTGAAAATAATATTCTAATAAAAAATTCTAAATCTCTCAAAATAATTAAAACTAATAAAAATAATAAAAATATTTAAAAAAAATAAAAATTATTAAAAATAAAAAGGAAAATTTTAAAACTAAAACATCATTTAAAACATAATATGTTTATCATCCCAATATTCAGTAAAACATGAGTAAAATAAATATAACATATAAGGGTATCATGCATAGGAGTATCACCCAATGGATCTATTGGATGAAACTTCTCACCAATTCGACGAACAATTCATCACATATACTCCAACATCTTCTCATATCTCTGGAACGACTACTCACACTAATTATCCCTATCCCAACATCAATTATATCATCTCATATGGATATTTCGACCTATCCCCATACTATTAAATTGATGACGATTATGAACCTCCATGAGCTCCATTAGTGTAGATTGATGGAATCCCAAAAGTAACATAATAACTCATATGTGTCAATCGTGAAACAATACTGATCATGTAACCATTATCAACACTATAAGATGTTTCTGGTATCCAAGCCCCCTCATTGAAACCATTCTCATTAGTTACAGATGATTCACTCTCAACATGAATCTATCAGGACTTATATGTTATATCCCTATAGTTTTCCATTAAATATAATTCGAAATTATAATAATAGTAAAATTATTATTTATAATTTTTTAAAAAATTACTAACCACAATATAGTGTTGTCGGTCACCTACTAGTTTCCCGATAAAAGAATAAATGTAAATAATCTTATAAATGTTGATCTCCAGAATCACGGGGCCTATAGAATAAATTGTAATATATCAAATAAATAAGATTTAAGATATATATATATATATACATTTATAAATATTATTAATTATTTTATTTCATCGATGTATAAACAATTAATAACAATTTCCCCTATATGTGATGTCCTGTCTCACCTAGGACTAGCATCTAGATAATGAAATTCTTCAAATTTTGTCCCCTAGAATTTAAGATCATAATATATTCCATAACTAATTTGAGATATAGTTAGGTTGGTGGGAGGTCGAGGACGGATTGAAAATAGTAGTAGATTTCTATCCATAGCTCACTTTCTGAGGTTCTGTAAAAAATGATGGAAATGTTCACATATAAAAATATCTGAGGCATTTTATATAGTAACTCTTATGATATCCAAAATTAGAGACCATAAATTCAACAACACTGTTTAAAATAATATTTTAATAATTATTTTTTTTAATATGTATTTTTTAATAATGTATAATATAATGGTAGAACATATGTTGATGAAAAACAATGGGAAACTGATCCCATGAAACCTATATCTCAAAAATATAACTTCATATAATTACACTAGCATGAATAATTACCAAACACAAAAATCAATGCTTATAATGAAATTAAAAATATTAATAAATAAAAATAAAAAACATAACATAAAAAATATCATAAACAATTATACATAACTCTGTAAACGAGGATCGAAATAAAGAGATGATTCTCTATGTAGAAATGGGTCCAAAATCATCAATTAAACAAGATTGGTAACCATCATAATAGGTTCATCAACCTATAGATAAGATGAATTGGGGTTATCAGATGGAATCCCACCTTCAATGAGAGATGAAATAGGTTGTGGGGAGTATCTCCATACTTATGATGCAAATAATCATCCGAGTAAGATATGTTTTATATAGATATAAAATATAGAAAGCTAGTAAATACTAGAATATAATATCATTAAATTTAAAACAATTTTAATACATATATCAAATTTTGAAAACTTATACATTCCATAGTATAATAATTACTGATGGATAAAAATGAGACAATTATAATTTAACATGTGAATATTTGGTAATATAAATATCATATATAAAAAACTAATAAATACAATGAATTATATAATAACATTATATGTCAAAAATTTTATATATGGATATCATATATAACAAACTAATAATTAGTAGAATTAGTGAAGGGGAAAAAAGATCACTACGTCCAGCAATCATAATAAAAAAACATAACTATAAATAATTTTTAATTCAAATATAAAATTTAATAATTCAATAAATATGTAAATATAATAAATTTGCAATCGTCTTCTTTCCCACCATCATCACAGAAAATTTATTCATCATCATCTTAAGCATCGTCATCTTCTATATTATGTTCAGTTTCATCATCACTTGTTACTTCTTTGAAAATATCAATATCATCATCTCATAATATGTTGGAAGGGGGGGAATCATCGATATTCATACCAAATCAGGTAAAAGATATATTCAAGGATATTTCATCCAAATATTCAATATTCTTCACATCAACATAACCATTTCCATTTTAAAAAATATATATATTCACATGATCTCAATATTATTACACTCTTCCCGTCATTCAAATATATCAAAAATTCAAACAGATTTTAAAAATACAAATAAAGTTCTTGATGGGGTAAAAAAATGGTTCATTTGATGTAGGATGATTTCAATATTTTATGTCAATGAATCTATATTGCGGATTAACACTCAACCCTCTATCAATATCGACTTTCAAATTTATATTCAATGTGTATTTTCTGCAAATAATAAAAATCTCAATTTCATAAAAAAAATTATTTACCAGTATATGAAAGAATTATTGATGATGTTCTACCAGACAAAAATAAATAATATTTTTTAATTTTTTGAAATGGTCACTATATATTCTACATGAAAAATAATGTAAATAATGTTATATATTATTAAATATTTAATAAATAATATTGCCACAAAAATCATGTCATTTCATCACAATTTAATAGTAGATTTTATGGATCTCTACGGTGTTCATTATTTGAAAACCATTGATTAGGATTACCACCAAAACCATGCATAGGATTATTAAAACATGAAAACATATACACTATTAAATAATCATAATATGTATCATTTTTACCTATTTAGTGATGTATTTATGAATATTTTAATGGAAAATAATAAGAGGAGAATATTTATTTTCATCTGGAAAGAACAATTATGCAATTTGATCTTCAATAAGTACTTTTTTATGAGAAATAATTTTTAATTTTTAAATGGATCTCTGAAATGGGGATATCTAAAAAAATGGTAGTAGGCATGTATAGTTATCATTATATTTAAAAATCAATGTTATATTTTCCACTGAGAAAAATAACTATGCCTGTAATATTTTGTCCAATTCAAATAAAATAAAAAATACATTTTTATCCTTCTCAATGAATCACACTTATATGACTTCATACAAATATATAATTTGAAATAAAATATTTCATCAGAACAATCCATTTTATAAAATTCAATTTCCCTCTATGATAATTAGGTAGTAATATTTCAATTATGACATGGAACTTGTAACTTTTTATGCTCATAATGTACCCATTTCTGATGAAAAGATAAAATAAAAAACATGAACTTGTGGTAAACTAAGATCCAAAATACATTGAGATAACAGTAAATTGAATTTTTTATAATTTTATTAATATAGATAATGTTTCGTTAAATTGTGTGATAATTCTAATTAAATAATTCATGTTCAAGATGTCTGTACATTTGGTAATGATCTAACCATGAAATTAAATTTTCATTGGTCTTATTGGATGTTCCCAAAATGTAATTAAATATGCTACTGAGAAAACATAATCAATATGAATTACATATAAAATATCACCATCCAACTAATGATACCAATATAAAAGTTACAAAAGATAAACAACATTATCTAATTTGTTTATCTCCAAAAATAATTTTTTTAAATATTTATAGTGTGTCCAAAAGTAACACGATGTAATACAGATATGATATATTATACCTGAATACATGAGATAACTATTATAGGTTCATCTCATGCAAATATAATTTTATATAATTATTTCTATTTCTTCAATAAGTTTGATCCACATGTAGAAATATCTAATTCATGTATAAATAACTATCTTTTAACCCATTACCAAGAAGAACTGATTTGTTCACAAATAATAAGTATTGACATGATTATAGACCATGTGTAATGTATCCATATAACATACAATATATAAAAAATTCATTGATTAACCACATTAATGCATACATTATAATAAAAGCATACTCTTTAAATTCATCAAATGTATTTACACTATTGTTTTTTAATGATTTTTACTGTAACATCCGGACATGGGTGCCAATAAATGGTGACCTGAGCTAGTTGGTCAAACACCCTCAAATGAACCTCCCCTTACGCTATATGGTTCCGACTAGAAGCCATGGTCTGGTAAGTCAGTCATGGGGATACTAAACCCTATTTTATTAGAATAAAACGTAAATGGAAGCAAACAAAAAATAACGAGTGTGAAATCATATAAATGACCTTTACAATACCATGTCACATGATAATCAAAACATAAAATAAAATAATCAACTAAAAAGGGAATCCATGCTATGACACTTCACATGTCATGTGTCTACAATTGAACTGAAATTAATAACAAAACTCCAAAGTGGGTCTCATACAATATCTAGTTCCCTCACACAATATCCATTCGCTAACAAAAACCAACCGCTTGGCCTTTCCAATTTCTTATCATGTAACAATAATGTCTTCTTGGGTGTTGATCTGGTGGCCCGAATAGGTTGTCAGTACAACTCAGTGGGCTGCCTCCAATGGTTTCAAATCATTTCAATTTAAAAAAATAGTGAATAAAATTCAATGAATCAATAAATAAAATTAATAATTAAACATTTTTCACATTGTCATTTATTATTTAATAATCACATTAGACCTAATTTCAATTCATGTCTTCCATTTAAATCATAAATCATTATTTTTATCTATTCGATGTCGAATTCCATGTCAAGAATCCCAAATGTAATTAGGTTTGGATGACCATTTCTATCACCCCTCATCACATTTAGTGGATATCTTCATGTCCATCACCCCATATCATAATCGATTCGATAACTACTGGGGAGGAAATCCATGTCCATGTCCTATCATCTCAATTAGTCTAGAACACCATGTATAGAACCCACTTTCTCAATCATTTAAATCATTCATTAATTTACATTAATTAACAACATAATCTCCATACTAATCAAGATATTAGTTAAACATATCAAAATCTATTAGTTGGGCCAACAAAATAACTAGTTACACAAATCATTAATTAAATAATTAATTAATTAATCAATCAACAGAAATTTTAATCCATAATTAATTCTGCATAAATAATTGTCCAATCAAAATTGAAATTTTTCATAATTAATATCACAATTAATTATCTCGATCAACATTGTGGAATATAATTAATTCACTATTAATTATCTCACAAAACAAAACGTCACCTCATAATTAATTCCCCAATGATTAATTATCACAAGCCCAACAACATTCTATATCTCAATAACAATATCTTAACTCATAAAAAAATTAAACAAATCAATTATCTATTTTGTTATACCCTTATATCCAAGATTAAATAATCAATTAAATCCGAAAAGAAACCACAAGTCAATTCCACATTCATAATTACTCCAATTTAAAAAATAAATAATCATGGGAAGCTATAAAAAGAATAATGTCACATACCCGTATCAAATTCACTATTATGGGAGTTCTATTTAGACCACCTACATCATTTTGATGATGGGTATTATCCCTATAAAACTTCCCAAAATCTATGATTCACAATGAATTCAATAAATATCGGGATCTAAATCCCTAAACCAAAAATTTAGAACAAAAGAATTAATAACATTGTAATCTATATCTAGATCCACAATCCTAGATCTAGTTCTCATATATTATGGATAGATCAGTAGAAACATTGGATATCATTCATGAAAAGATAATGGAATGATAGATGAAATAATAGAAGAAGCAACGAGATGAAATCCACTTACTAGGAAGTGAGTGAATATTAAATCTGGGATTTAAATCTCGAATAACGGTGTTCTAATCACCTTGGAATCCATCTAGATGGCTCTAGGTTCACATAAAATTCATAAATCATGATCCTAGGTTAATATTGTGTGGTTTTCGGGGTTCGGGCGATTTAAAAAATGATGTCCGGATTGTAAAAACCTACATGCATGGGTTCCTGGTTAGGGGCGCATCGTTAGTGTAATCTGTGTGCCAACTATGTAGACCTCTATGTCCTATTTCACATGGTTATCGGGGTTTAGGTGCACAGTGTTTCAAACTCTATACAAACTGTGCATATCCCTCTGTTTATTATTTTTTATTAAAAAAATAACCAATATCACCTAAAACCACAACTCCAAAACAATGTTACATAAATACATAAAAAATTACCTGAAAATGGGATCGAGATGACCCTGTAAAACATCAGTATCTTATAGTCTCCCTACCGTTTATATTCTGGATGTCGATCATCACTCCTGAACATCACAAGGATTATGATAAAAAATTATTTATTCATTGATCGATCATGTATTCTTATGATTCCCAAGATTCCTCTTCTACACATCCATGTTCCCTTACACAAGAATGGAGTTCCACCAAATGTGTACCATGTCAATCCAAACCTGACGCATAGAAATAAGTTCTTGGTATATCAAAAGTGCAATATCTCACCTAATGATACCCTGGTCTCAAATTTATCTTTTTGAGTAGACAAGACCCTTAAACTGATCTAAAAGATCATAGATACGTGGAAGAGTATAATGGTTAATTATGGTAATTTTATTGTACTTTTGGTAATCAACACACAAGCATAAACCCCATTTGGCCTTCTTTGAAAACAAGATAGCTGATCCCAATAGTGACAAACTTGGATGGATAAACCCTTTTTCCTCCAACTCCTTCAACTGCATCTTGAGCTCTTGATGCTCTGTCATCTCTATTCTATAAGGCCGAACAGACATTGGATCATCCCCCTAGATGATCTCAATAGTGAACTAAAAATATCTCTTTGGTAAAAACCCTGATTGGTCGTCAGGAAAAAAAATCTTAATATAGTTCTACTTCTTGTGGAAGGAATCCTTTTCTACTACTCACACCTTCCATTGAAAGGATAGAAACATGGGTTGTGAGATCCCCAAGTTACTGAGCAATTAGCCCAGCTCTTCTTTCAGGGTTATCCTATTCTCAATTAGGAACATACTGGTCAACCCTAGGAGACACAAAGGGTACCCTCTTATGGTAACAATAGATATGGCCTTAGTATCTGACTAACCAGTCCATACCCATAATTAGTTCAAAGCCCATCATATCAAGGACATGGAGATACAACAAGTAATGATACTTTTCGATCTATAGTGAACATCCCTTGCATTAAAAAATATCTCTAGGCCATGTTCCCAATGGTATATCAATATTCATCACTCTGCATACAGACTATACCACCATGATCAAACCATTAACAATATTTTCATTTATAATGGAATGATAGGAACTAGTAACAAACATGGTACTAGGAAATGTAGAAGATACTATAATAGTACCTCTAACTGTTGATAGACCACCTTCACTTTCCAGAAGTGTAGGCTATACTACATGTAACTTTCATGCATGTCATCCATAAGGCATAATATCACTCCCCGGAGTAGAACCACTCTACTGATATGAGTGATTATAACCTGATATACCATATACACTACCTCTACTGACTCTTCAATTAGAACTCCAACTCCCAGACCTATATGGTTTAGAAGACCCCCTCCCCACACTCTGAGACTGCGTAACTACTCTCTCAGCACCAACATGTTACCGATTCCTATAGAACATCTATTTGTGCCCCATCTTGCAGAAAAACTAGAACTCTACTAATGGTCGTGGAAAATGTGATTGATAGTGACCCTGTCTACCACATTTGTGGAAAATCACATAATTATTGTCTAGTTAAACTATTCGACCATACATCCCCCTTTATGTCTACTATATAGAATAATGTTCTCATAAAAACACTTCCTAATCTTAGAAGGAACACTCATAGGTAATCCAATGATAGCTACCTGTCTAGCATTAGAAGCCTCCTACATGTTACCCTCTAAATAGAGGGCTTGATTCACCACATCAGATAACTTTTTCAGCCTAAAGATACCCACATTGGACATAATATGACCCTTAATTCTGCCTATAAATTATTTTTCCAAATAAGAATCATTTTCATCCAATGATAGAGAAAAACACTAAAAATATGTGAGAAGTTTAGAATAATCCAATATTTACTTGCATCCCTAGGTCTCATCCCTAAAATTTGAATCCTTATCATGTCTTAGTATCTCTATATAGAAGTGTTCCAAGAACATCTCTAGAAATTCCTTCCATAACATATAATTATATTGTCCAGATCGTATAGGAACGTCCCTACTACACGTTTCTGGCCCCCAGAGAATATAAGGTTCCATCTTTACCTTCATCTCAGTCAGTCTATCCAAATGGTCAAGTATCATCTCAATGGATCCAATCAGGAATTCATTTCTCTCAGGTCCACCCTCTCCAATAAAAGTCATAGGTTGTTGCCGCCAAAACTCCTTTTTCATCTCATACATTTTTTTAGAACCCACCATTGGTATCCATTGATTAATTTCATAATATAAGAAATGTTATCATGGAACTTAGTCCACCTCTTCTTATTGCACCAACATTTCCTATAGTTACATGTGTGGATTTTTGTTTAGAGCCATACACCTCGATATCCATCTCAACAAGACTCATGGAGACATTTCTATAAAAATAAAAACACATGTATTAGGGCTCATAACTCAACCTTATAACATTTATATAAGTGGATAAAGAAACACAATATGTTTCAAAATGTCATTTTCCAACTTTCTCACCATAAGGTAAACACTGAGGCCTTATCACTAAAATTAACCATCCTACTCTTAGGTATTCATTAAAAATCATACACACCTTCTCATTAAATAATTCCCACAATTAATTTATCAAATCATTTCAAATAAATTAATTCATAAATTAATTATTCAAACCAATCTCATTATTCTGGTTTGTCATCTAGACACCCCATTATTCTCAATTTGCATCATTTTTCTCAAAAATATTCATTTCATGTTCGACAACATTCTCATTTCAATATGAAAAAAGGAAAATAATTTATGTTCAAAAAAATTTCCATAACATGTTTTCCCCTGAGTGCTTAAATAATTCCTGTCACAATAACCCTTTATTCCTTGAATGGTGCATGCAGAATCAACTCGTGTGCCTCTTCATTCCACGAGTCAATACTCAACAAAGATAAAAAATTTCCACATGTAGCCACAAGTTCCTCACTTAAGGTGAAATAATATTCAACTAAAATAATAAATAGAAATCACACTAATCCCACCCTGAGTACAAAGATTTTATCCCTACATGGGTTAGAAACTCCCATGCACAAGCTTATTTATGAACACAGACTCTTTCTAGTATCCTGTAATCCATTCCCAAAATTGTAAGAAAAAATAAATAAAAATAAAATAAAACCTTATTAGATAGCACATTGTAAAGACCAAAATCAGTTTCTACTAAATAGTTCCCCATGCTGGATGGCCAGATGCACTCAAGCATGCCTCTCGTTATTCCATAGTGTGTCGATTAGTATGGAGGGTATGGTAAGTCATTCATTGGAAGAATATACCCACTTTTATAAGAACAAAAAAAATAGAAATTAATAATAATAAATAATTGCACAATCAAATAAATAAATAAAACAATACCATGTCAAATGATAATCAAAATATGAAATATTATCCCCAACTAAAAAGGGAAATCATGATATAAAAATGAATAAGTCAAGGGTCAACAATTTATATGAAAATAAAGATAGAATTACTCCCATTTAGGTTCTAAAACAAGTTGGGTTCCCTCACCCATGCTCTATTCGCAATCATCAACCTATCCTAGGGTCTTTCCCTTATCAAGCCCTGTAACACCAAATTCTTCTCATGTGTCAATTAGGTGGCCCAAATAGGGTGTGAGTGCAACTCAGTTTTCCACCATCAATGGTGTCTGAAACTATTCTAGTTTGAAGATAGTGTATACAGTTATATAAAGCAACAAATATAATTCATAATTAAACATTTTCAATATAGTAATTTATTTTTTAATCATCACAATATAACTGATTTCAATTCGTGTCTCCAATTTAAATCAAAATTAATTATTTGTAATTCATTTGGTGTTGAACTCCATTTCAATCACCCAAAATTTAATTAGGAGTAGATCATAATTTCTAACACCCCTCATCACAATCGGTTAAAATTTACATGACTAGTACACCACATCACAAGTGCTTGGATATCTATTGGGGATGAATGCCAAGTCAAAGCCCCAACATCTCAATCAGTCTCAAACTCTATGTCTAGCACCCAAATTCAATATCATTTTAATAATTCATTAAATTACAAGAAATAATCACATCATTCCCCTAATAATCCAATGATTAGTAAAACAAATCAAAGTCCATTAGTTTACACAACAATTAACAAAGTAAATAACTCATTAATTAATTAGTCAATAAATTAGTCAACCAACACAATTCATAATCCATCATTAATTCTCCAAAATTAATTATCCAATTGAAATAATATTTTTTCATAATTAATCTCATTATTAATTATCTTAATCGACCACATGGCACATGATTAATTCATCATTAATTATATCACATTGAAAAACATCATCACATAATTAATTCCCCCTGATTAATTATATCAATCCCAACCACATTCTATTTCATAATTACAACATATCAACCCATTAAATAATTCCCCAAATCAATTATCTATTTTTTCTACCACTTATTTCGGTGATTACGTCGTTAATTAAATCACTAAGGAAACCAAAAGTCAAATACACATTTTTAATTACTCTAATTAATTTAATCAATTATCGAGGGAGGATAGGAAAAGAATAATATCACATAAACCTATCAAATCAATGACTATGGGACATTGATTTATACCACCTACCTCAGTTTGTTGTCGGATGCTATCCTAATAGATATCCCCAAAATTTGAGTGGCATAATAACGTCTATCGTGATCAAGATATAAATCACTAAACCCAAATTCATATCAAAATCATCATGATATTTCAAATAATGCTCTAGATATATAAATGTAGATCTAGATACCAACTCATTGGAATAGATCCATTGAAATATTGGAGATCATACATGAAAATATAATGGAATGGTAGATGAATGATTTGAAGGAGCAACAGGATGAAATCCATTTACGGCTAAGAGATATGATCTTCAATCATGGCATTAGCTCTTGATGAATGGTGTTTGAATAAACATCGAATCCCTCTGAAAGGTTATGGGATAACCTAGAATTCATCAAACCCGAGACTATTTTGAAATAGAGGGGTTTCAGTGGTTCAGGTGATTTAAGAACTACTTTTCAGATAATAAAAACCCACATTCATTGTTTCTGGAGCAAGGGCGCACAGTTAGTGTAATCCGTGGACCGACAAAGCGAACATCTCTATCGAGGGTCACACGGTTACCTGGGTTAATGTGCATGGATTTTCAAACCATATGCGTACAATGAATAGTAACTTTTCAATTAATGTTTATTAAAAAACACCGAAACATACCTGAAAAAAAACTCTAATACAATGGTACATAAAAACCTCTAATATTACCTGAAATGGCCCCGAGATGACTTAGTAAATGTTCCAGAACTTACATTGAATCATCCATTAAGGAATTAAAAAAACATAGATATTCACATTTTTATTTCCTAGAACATAGAGTTCAATATATATATATATATATACCAAAATCATCATTCAAGGAGGGAATATTTATAGAGAAATGAATAGATTCTAATGAGAAAATATACTAATGTGGCCAAATCATGTAGAAAACCCGTTAGTATAATGGCCCAATAATATGATATGAGGTTTAGAATAAAATAACTGATGCATTTGATTAATTTTTTTCCATGAAAACCAAAATGTGGAAGATTTATAGTTTTACTAAGAGTAATATTTTATTTATTCCACATCATCAATGTAGTTGTGTTGTAAGACATATTTTTTTCAATGAGGTGTAATTAAAAATTACATCAACTGTTTCACAGGAAACATGGACATTCATTATTTTCCACATTATTCTTTAATTATCTAAATGTAATAAAATTCAATAATTATTATTAATCACGACAATATATGATTCTCTCATGAGAAACTACATGGATCGTATGATAAATGAGACCCAAATTAGGAACTATGGAATAATTTTATAAAAATGGCAAGAAATGTATTTATAGTAGAAAAAACTATTTAAATAAATGAAATATTTGATCTAAGATACTATTTGAAATTTTAAAATCATAATTAATTTTCATAAATATTGTAACATCTTCATGTATCCCCATTTGACATCCCAGGAATAAGGCATCATCATTAACTTGTAAAAATTTTTAACATTTATATTTATTATGTTCTGGAATTTTAATATCATTCTGAGTTTTTATTTCCTAAATAAATAGGCCAACAACATCATATAATAAAGTCTGAAATGATGGATATTGAAAACAAAATATAGCGTATTCTAGATTATGTGCACCATGTTGATATCAAAATATCAAATCATTCTAAAAACAAAAATGAATTAGATGACCTCCATCATGGTAAAATATTTTGAATATCCAAATATCAGATTTCTTATATGAACATTTTGTTTTTTATTTGTATTTTTTTGAATTCGTTTATGTAAATTATATAAATTTTTCGACACCCACAGATTAGGGAATATATATTCTATATCTGGTGGGTTTTTTCTATCACTTATCCAATCATGATCGTGTAATAGAAACTGAGGTGTACTTTTTGAGTCCATAATTTTATATAAATTCAATATAAATATAAATAATTATTACTCATTCTAGAAAATAACAATTTTTTATATTTTTTCTTTTTCTAATTAGTATTTGATATATAATATTTATAAAATTTATTAAATGTGATCATAATTTACAAATGTTCAAAATATATTAAGAATATTCAGTAATTAAGACTAACATTTATGAATTATTACTATTGTTGAGAAATAATTAAATAATTATATCAAAATATTTATTGATTAATACTATTTATTTTAATTAATAATTAATTTATATGAAATATTTTTTTTATAATAGTATTTTTATTTTGTATATTTTATACTAGGTATGATATTTTAGTAATTAATTTTTTAAAATGTACTAATTGAAAAATTAATTTATTATATATTAGTTAATATTTATTTATTTTATATGAATTTTTAATATATATTAATTACTTTAAATAATTACTAGTAATAAATATATTACATTTTACAATATTCAACAAAATATATAAATTTCCTAAAACTTGAATAAAATTAATAAAAATTTAAAAATTTCAATAATATTTATTATTTTTTAATAATATTGAAAAATTTATTATTATTTATTATAAATTACTTATTTATTATTTCTAATTATTTATATTATTTATCATTTTTTAATAATTGTTATTTTTTTTCAATTTTTTATTAATTGGCATTAAATTTTTTTACAAGGTAATAAATGTTTTTTTGAAAATTATTTTTAACTATGCTTTTCAAATATATCAATTATTTTTTATAGATTCTATTACATTATTAATACTATAAACGTACTAATGTTTATAAAAAAATTTCTAACAAGCAAAGCTTATTAGAATGTGTTCATTAAATTATTTTTTTTATGATTTTTATAAAAAAATCATTTCCAATTAATTTCATACATTATATATATATATAATACATAATGTAAGAATAAAATTTATTTCACTCAAATTTATGTCACTCAAATAAATTTTTAAATATTTTTATGAAAAAAATACATATCAACTTTATATATACACATACATACATACACACACACACACACACAAACACACACATATATATAACTAAACACATTTTTTTAAAAAATTTATATGTATACATTCCTATATATATAATATAATTTCATAAAAAAATTTATTTTTATAGGGGTTTTAAATAAAATAGTCACATAAAATGTGTGTAGATATATGTATATCAAAATCCTAATACATTTTTAATGAATTTATATAATTATATTTACTGGTTAAAATTTATAAACATAAATAAATATAAATTTATATATGTGTATATAAAAATATATGTCCACAAACTAACACATTTATTAAAATGGTTAAATGTGTGTATTAAATTGATAATATACATTCATACATATATATAAATATATATACTAAAAAATACACATTTTTTACATAAATATATATAATAAAATCATAACATGTTTTGTAAATTTTATCATATGTATCTACACAAGGAAATATATATATATATATATATAATTATTTCATAACTAATATGAATACCTCAAATATAATATGATATTTTTTGAAAAAAAAACATATCCTGTCCATATGTATATATATTTATATATATACACATACACTCGTGCTGACACACAAAAATAGACACACAGACATATATATATATATATATATATAATGGAACGTTTTTTATGTGTATATATGTATATTCACATGTTAATACATAAATATATATATATATACATATATTCACATTTTAATGAACATATATTCAAATAAATTTATAAAAATTAAAATCAATCTAAATATAACAGTCATACAATTTTTAAATTCATCGAAAATATTAATTTATTATCACATTTTTCAAATATCATTTCACCATAATCATGAAATAGAATTAAAAATTAAATATGGATATATAATCCCATTAAATAATAGATATACCAAAATAATTTCAATATTAAATCTATTTCCAATAATGAGAAAAGTATTATATGAGTAGTATCATAAAATACTGTATTTATAAATCTAAAAAATTGAAAGCATAAACAATGAGATAAATTCATCAATTAAATCATTTTAACTTCTACCTAACTGATTGGCACTTAAATAAGTAATGGTAAATTTATTATTACACTAAATACATTTTTAATTTTAATCGGGAAACAAAATTATATACCTAGGGTTTTCCCAAACGAATTATTTTTCAGTTAGATTAGAAATTTAAAAAACGTTCAGCTCAGAAAATAAGAGGAGTTCGTACAAATATGTTTCAATCTCATATCTATAAATCATCGATTGAAATGAAGGATTTTGGTGGGTTCTATCCATCGACATGGTTATATATAGAGGGGATAAAGAGTAGTGGGGTAGGAGAGGAATATAGAGGCTATTTGATAAAATTTTATTATTAACGGTTATGGGTTATTTGCGACAAAAATTATTCTTTCATGAATGATAATTTACTTAATTTTTTTTGAAGGATATTTTTAACTATCTACAATGGATAATAAAATATGTGCAATAGAAACATATGAAAAAATATATCACTATTATCCATCACAACTATGTTTCACGCAGGTTGGTATGCAGTCATGTCAATGTATTTTCAATATAACTTATTTTCCATAGTAAATAATATTTTAAGGAAAATTAATTTCATAAAAAATACCTCATTCCTTGAGAATATTTTTGATTGGGTCCTTCTATAACACAAATAATTTATCGCAAATATTATTTCTTCCTTTCGTTTTAGATTATATCAAAAGAATGATTTTTATATAGTTTCCCTCAATAGAATTTATCTATTATTAATCTATAAAAGAAATTTTATTTCAACAAAAATCCAATACTACAAAAATATCTTTTAACTCAAGTAAACTTAACAGAGTATACTATAATGGAACTAATATATATCATGAATAAATAATATCAAATGATATAATATTTTAATGGTGTAAAATATACATCGATAGAATAATAATGATTCCAAATATAAACATGTATCACTAATGTGGATATGAGAAAATATTACTGTTACGTTGCATATCCACTTAGTACAAAATTTATTATACTCATGTATGATTAAAAAAATTAGGTTATATAATTTTTAATGCTCATTTTTATATATTTTCTTCAATGTCCTTTTATAATTATTTGAAATCAATCCATTTGAATTGTACCTTTATACCTCGACCAGTTAATGTTTTTCGGTCAGTTTCTCAATAATTATTTTAGAATATTGTTTTCAGTTAAATGATTTATAAATAGGTATCATAATGTACTTAATGATAATAATTTCATTGATATATATATATTTATGATAAAATATTTTATAACAAACCTTTTTAGGTGATAATAGAGAATTTAATCACATCTATACATGGAGGTGGTAGCCTACACATATAGACGTGAAAAATTATCATTTTCCAATGGATGGATGAGAAATAATGTAGATGATATCTTATATTTTAATAATAATAATTTATTTATAAAAATAATATATATTAAATAATTCAGTCTTTTTTAATCATCCAAGTAAACTGGTGGTGAAAAACTAAATACATCACTACATGGAGATGGTAAGTCATACTTACGCATGAGGGATCTTTTTGTTTTTCATTGTATGGAAATGAGGGGGAAATTATAGTCCCGTAATTATAATAACACCTTATTATGTTATTTACACTATTATCATTATTATTGGTTTTATTCAATAGTTTTAGATTTATTATATGAATAAATTAATGTTGTATGATTTAAGAAAATTATTTCATATTCATGGATAGACATTGTTAGCCTTATAACATATTTATTCATAGGAATGTCTAAGGAAGTAAACATAATATAATAAACTAAGGAAAATAATATATAATTTTTTTTGGTATTTTTCAATATAGAGGTGTAAAAGTTTGTGAATACAGGATAGGAAGAGTATCCCTTTTATAAGTGAAGGGTGGGGCACTCAAGCAATAACTGACAATATCTAATTAGAATTATTTTTTCACCAAAAATGATTCCCAATGCCCATATATTCCATAAAAAAGATTTTTATGTTTAATTATATTCATAATATCATCTTTATATTTGTTATGGTGTCATTTCAATCCTCATAATTTTGTTTCACCCCTTTATTAACCCTTTTATCCTTGGACATAGAAACACATTATTTTAAAATTTAAGGGTAATTAATTATGGTATATGGTTACATGTCTCCAATAAAATGACAATGGATTTTACATTAATCAATTTCATATCCACTGTGACCTATATCACGATTTTTGTGATAGATAATTAAACGAATCATTTATTATTTAAGGAAAAATACAATTAATGAAGTTTCAGAATTTACATTTAATTTTACTCCTAAGAAATAAAGAAAGATGTGGAAATATAATATAAGCACATATAAAATGAAATATAAATTATAAATAAGAATTAATTTATTGTAATAACAAAATTCAGACATTTTTTTAAAACATATACCTTTATTTCCATATGTTTTACATGGAAATTGAATTACTATTGCTATAGAATTAAGGTAATTATAACATTAATAAACGAATAACAATTGATATCATAAATATAGTATTTTCAATATCTATTTTATAATTTAGATTCTTTAATATGTCACATTTATCTCTATTAATATAAAGAAAACATTATATATGAAAGAGAGAAATCCTTTTTAATTTCTATTAAGACAAAATAACATAATTTCTTTTACCCTAGGAAAAATTGACACAAAATAAATATATAAAACTATTAGTTTAAAATGGTCAAAATAAAATCATTAAATAAAACATTGTAAATGAATTAATGTTTAATAGTCAATATCTCATAGTTTTAAACTTTTTGTTCCCCATTTTACCATCGTCAATGTGATGAATAAATTCCACTAATAATATTTAAAATTATAAAAATATAAAATTGTTATATTTACTAAATTTTAAACTCCTGATTCGAAATTTTTTATTAACTATTGAATATTAATTTTCTAGAAATTGAAGAATAATTTTTAATATAATTATCTGAAATAAATATATTTTTTAGAAAATTATTTTTATTTTTCAATAAATGTACTTATACCAAAATCAAATATAATATTTATTACAATGAAATTAATAATATTGTATATATTTAAAGTATTCTAATATTATGATAAGATAAAATTGATGATATTATTTAAATTATATATTATATGGTATAATATAACGAAATAATTTTTTTACAAAAATTTCTTTTTTTCAATATTTAGTCACAAATCATCCATTTAAAAAATTTATCCAAAATTCAACCAATTATTATTTTGTTATATTGATTTTGAAAATGATTTAACAATTTTTAAATAAAATTTTTGAACAAGTTATAAATCAATTATAATATATGTGCACAACATAAAATAAATACAATTTTTGAAAAAAGTATCTTTAATGCATAAAATAAATTTAATCTCATTATTTTTAGCATATGAAAAAATATATGAATATTAAATTTATTTTTTGGATTAAATAATTTGACTATCAAAATCTAATCTAAATATATTTAGTAATAAAATTGTTTTTATTTGTACCCAACAACACAATAGTAAATTTATAAAATTTATATTTAAATAATAATTCTTTCATATTCATTAAACATAGTGTATCTCTAGTTTATGAAATAAAAAATAGTTTTATTTTAAAAGGAAAATATAAACTAATGTATCCGGGTATTAAAAATTGGGTTACCATTATGCAGTCATTCAAAAATATTTTGGTGATTGAATTATCATGGGTAATTTTGTATGTGTGAGCATGGATCAATATTAGTGGCACCAATGTGATTGTGGACCACATTAGGGATATAATAAAATATTATTATATGGGGTATATAATGTTATAAGGGACCCATTGGACGTTGGAGGTCATGACCATCATTATAAATTTTATTCCTATAGGTATCAGGTATGGTGTTCTAGATGAATATAAAATGGGTACTATTTGATGTTTCTTGTTAGATTATGGTTATGAGTGCATCAATTTTTTCCAATAATTTCATTTTCTAAAAAATGGAGTGTGAGTTGTAGAAGAATTATCCCCATATATGTATATTCATGGGTTTTTTGATGCTGATCATTGGATGTTAGAGGTGGCATTGGATCATGTGGTGAAAATGACCCCAATTCTATTTGATTCCCTGATGAATACCAAATGTGTGATTTATATATAATATTATATTGAGAACAAGAATTATAATAAAGCATATATTTTTTTCTGATTTGAGTCTTTATTGGAGTAATTATGTACTACTGATAATGGTTTTACGATGAGGACTAACATGAATCATTGAGAAATTAGATATTATATGATTAGCTGAGTTAAATCATATTTTAATATAATTTATCATTAGGTGTAGAAAAGGGTTTTCTAGAATGGAATTAGGTGTGGTGAGATGGAAACCATATTTAGTAGTGAATTGGATTATGGAATTATGATTTAGTTGGAAATTCATATAATGCAGAGAAACATATATTAGAAATTATCATTATGAATAAATATTTATAATGGAATGTACCATAACCCAGATGTTGAATTGATCAATGAAGTTATGAGGTCTCAGGATTGATGGATGTCGGGGAGCACAGTTTAATTTTTGGTCATAATGATGATTGTGATGATTATTTTTTAATTAATAGTGGAACACATATTTAGGGTGGAAAATAGATGTATTGGATAGCCTTACATTTTATTGTTTGATAAAGTTATTTTTAAATGGAAGCATGAATAATATAGGGTTAATAGTGTATAAAATTTTTGTTTTCTCAGTATCTGAATTTATATGGTGGAGAGGATATAAAATCAACTTCTCATTTAAATATTAAATTCAAAATGATATTTTAATTTACATATTGTAAGTAATTGGAAAAGAGGTCCATTGTGTTCACATTCCTTTTTGAATGGAGAAATACATGTGGGATTTATTTTATTATGTGAAGTATCTAAACATGGTTCCTAGGCTTTGAATTATTTCTTTCATGGAGGCAGACTTGGTTGACCAATTCCCCAATATTTGGTATGATAAACTATGATGTGCTTCCCTCACATTAATTGTTCCATATGGGTGTCACATAAAAGGGAAATTAATTTCAATATCATGTGTTTCATGATGAGTAAGAACACACTGAGGTGGTTTTACATTTTGAATTTCTCCCTAGAAAAGGATGAGAACTACATCATTGATCTGATAATTGTTAATATATCCAATCCTTTCTAAAATTTATGAAATTTAAATTTTAAAATCATTATTTATTAAGTGTTAGATAAAATTTATTTATTCATCCCCTATTATGAAATGTCATAGGAGGGTGTTCTTTTTCTTCCCATCGGTTCCCATGGTTTTGGGGTGGGTTTTAATAGTATTTTCATCGGTGTCATAGTGAGTCACTCTCTCTCCCCCCCTAAGATCATTTTTTCCTTATTTTCAACAAATTTTTGGTGACACTGTATTGGGTTTGTTTAATGGTTCTTCTATATCATGGTTGAAAAATCATGATAAAATGGATCATTGTTTACAATGGATTTAGGATTACCAGAGACGATTGAATGTTATTGTGTGTCTATTAATATTAGGTTTCTATTTATATTGATTTATACAATTTTTTTTCTAAATTTAATATATTTAGATATTGAGAAAATATTTCATGATAGGTATTTTCACAAAATGGTTTTTTATGTACACCATGAACTCTATTAAGATGAATAGACATTGTTTTATCATGGAGGGATAAGTGGGTATATTTTAGGAAAATATTCAGAAATGAATGAAATTTTTATAAATTATAATTTCTTATAATTAAATTGAATAATCAGTTAAGATTAATTAAAACAATAATAATTGATGTCAATTTTAATATAGTTCAATATATTGATGGGTTATGGAAGGATGTACATGGATTAGATGGGGTAAGAGTTTTCGATTGGAATATTAAATGTTAATTACTATGTTATGTAGGATGGGGTCCCTAGATAAATACCATATGGTAACTATATTGTGTTTATGTACCATTGATATTTGGTCTAACTAACTTTTGGATATTGAAATTATATTTATATAAAATGATCTAATTTAATATATAAATCATAGGGTTTGAATGAAAAGAATATCTTTTCCATTAGCGATGCTATACACTAGCATGATTCCATGACCGCTAATGGATAATGATTTGATTTTAACTATATTCCTTCTAACTGCCACGCCCAAATGGGTTATAAAAAAATTAATATGTGAATGTAGTGGCATTGAAAAGTCTCATACATACTACTTTTGTAGATATGTCTGATGGGTAGGGATTATATGTATTATTAGGCCTTGATATGACTATGATAATCCTAGAACCATTAGATTAGAAGATTAAAGAGCGGTGGGGGTGGTCATCCTACACTAGATTATGAGTAAAGTGGTGGGAAAAATGGGTAGATTATGGATATAAATGTTTTGTGAGGAATGACCTAGTATAACCATGGATTAATTTATGTGAACTATTTGATCCCTAAAGAGTTATTGTGGTGTGATTTTATATTAAACTGACGAGGAAATGTTAAGATCATATTGATTTAGAGGGGTGTTATTCCTTTTGAGTTATAGTATTTCCCTGAGGTATGAGGTTGAAATAATAGTACTGTATAGGGTTTCGATGAAATTTTGAGATGTAGGTGGCCATGATGGTTTCAAATCCAATGAAAAAAATTTCATGAGATTTTTTTGATGATTATAAGTGTCACCGTGGAACCTAAATTAATGATATCAGTGGGTAGTACATTACAGAAAGTTATATGTCATGTGCATGAGAGGGGGGACATGGTTATAAGATATGTGTACTTTAGGTACCCAAAAAAATATATTTTTTATTTTTAATGACACCATATTGTTTTGATGTTGTTCACCATAGATATGATTTTTTATTATTGGGATTCCCTCCATTGAATACATATAGAGATCATGATGGGATACATTATATTACCTCCCTCAAATAAAGAGATTATATATTCTGATGTGATATAAGAGACTACCTCTATATAATATTACAGTGTTTTATGATAATGGATGTTTGGGAATACCTCTATAAAATCCATATATAGTGATATTTGGATCCCATGGATCATCTATCCTGGATTAGTGATATTTTTATATGATGTTATATCATGAATTATCTCCCTTACATCCATGGATATTTAATAATGACAAGAAATCAGTGTTTGAATCCCAAGGATCCAATGATATTTTTTATTGGTGGATATTAGGGATTACATACCAAATATGTGATGGTTCTTAGTGATAATGTGACACTATTGATTACATTAATATTATCATGTAATTCATTATCGCATTGGTTTCCTAGTGATTACTACGATATGAAATTTCAAATAAAACAATGAAATCCATAGATAATTCATAGTCACAAGGGGTAATCACTTCTATGAATAAATGAACATATGATCCAAAAGAATTAATCTTATACCCCAAATTATTACTGTTGTTCTTAGAGACCCTCCAATACTTGATGAAGTAGATATAGTTGATCCTACGTGTCCAGATAAAACATTTGATCAATGGTTTTTTTGGTGCTCAACTTTTGAATTAGATTGATATATTATTCATGACATGTCCCATTCATATGCATTACATTACTTGTTTTATACGGAACTACATTTGTGGTTCCTATCATGGTTATACATGTACCCTTCTCAGACATCAATGAATCTTGAGTACTCATGGTATAGCTCAGATACATAATATATCATATTGACAGTAGTTATTTCATTTTTTCTAACACATGTGATCACGATAAGGGTTTATTAGCCTATGAACCATATGATGATTAGGTTTCTATTAGACATATTACTTTACCTTACATTTCATATAAAATTATTGTTATTATTTCTTCCACATACTAGGATTAATTTTTTATCTATAATGTTTGCTTATTTGATATTATTCTAGTCACCCTAATATTTCTGTATTTTATACCCACAAAACCAATTTAGAACCCTACGGACAGTAATAACTCTCTAGAGAACATGGTGGAATGAATTAGGTCACAATATCACTTCATATATGAAACCAATAAATGGTCAAAGGATAGGGTGTTATATAATCGATGTGGATATACATTAGTCTACATCTGTAATCTCTCTTCTGGTAGTTTATCATTATTTCACCCTATCAATTTAAAAAACTATTAAATTATGATATTCAATTATTATTAAACACAATATTACAATAAATTGTGATTGAAAATAAATATCCCTATAATTATATTCCTACATGCACATTTCCTCTATTATAAGTGTTTATTTTTATTTTTTTATTTTGAATATCTTATCCAATAACTCAACTCTTTCAACATCATCTTGATGTAGATTTATTAAAATTGTATCCTTAATTATTCATAAACCCGCCAATGGATTCTCATAAACATTGGTAATTACATGTAAATAATAGTTAATTCATTAAAAACCAATACATGCAACTGATTAAGTTTATGTGAAGCTCTACAATCATCATATATAAGAAGAGACATCAGTATTTATCTTGTATTTAAGAAATGTCATCTTCCCATTTTCTGTATTAATATCCAACATTGGAATAGACCACTCATACATGAATGGATCTCTAGAAATATTCATATCATAATAAATCTTAGTAACATAAATATATATGTTAAACTAATCATATTTTCATTCTCCTCGAGTATATACAATGCATCATTAAACATGGGGTTCTTCAATCAATTAATTCTATGGGTTCTTTAGCAGTTCCCAAAAATATATTCATATTCTTAATTGTTGACTTATTTAAATACTTACACATTGACACAGATATATATTAAAAACAAAATAATCATTATTATAATACATTGGGATCCCTACCCACCCACTTTGGGTTTTTTTATGCAAAAAACTAATAATAAATAAAATAGGAAAATCAATGCCAATATGTTCATAGATGATCCATTTTCATAGCCCCTCCCATATTTGAAATTTAAATGAAAATCAAGTGTAAGGGAAAAAATTGTATCACTATCTCTCCTTTTATATTCCCCTTATTTTCTATCTTATTCATTATGAAACGTTATTAATTTATTATAAAAATGGGTTTAATTTTATATATGGAAAGAGATATAATTTTAACAAAACTGTGCCTACATGAGAATTTATTAGTGTATAAAAATGATATATTAATCTATAAATCAATTATTTCTATAAATATTTAAACATAACATTCCAATATAGAAATATACATGTGAAATTCAAAAATATGTTTCTGTTTAATCTCATATGTTCAAATAATTAATATCTCCAACACCTCAAAGTTGATGACTCTAAAAACATGTTGGAACTATTTATCATTTTTAGCAGCTCAACATAAAATATTTCCAAAACACCTCATTCAAGTTACTTTTCTCTAATCATTTAAAATAAAGATCTCTCACTTAATAAAGAAATTAAATATTTTCCAAAATAGACAAGATAATTTAACCAAAATAACTCATTGACGAAATAATACATCTACTCCCATAATTTTTGATTCACACATGTTCGTTATATATGAATTTTTTTCATCTTATCAAACTCCGAAATGGTAGACTCATTATTTCTTATATCTATACCCAATAATACTTGATAGATAACCTCAAATCCTGTTAAATCACAGTTTCTACCTTTGGTAATTTCATGTAGTATACTTATTTATTTCTTATAGATTGATATCTTCAAAAACACATTCCATTTTTTTTATAAAAGTCTTATATATATACAATTTTTGTATATTAAACTACTTTTTATTCGATTTGAATTATTAATTGGATGCTAGTTATAGAGATTTATGTTTTGTCTACCATGATTCAATAATTTTGTTGTAAATTTTTGATATATTCACATTATCCCCCTAAATTTTATAACATGAAATTCCATACATTATTAAATTAAGACAACATAAATGGGAATAAGGTGGTTTTTCATATATATCTTAATGATTGAAACATGATGTTGTGTTATTTTCAACATAGAAACTCAAATCGATACAACTATATCATAGTAACAACTCTTCCTAATATTTCTTTCATTCCTATTCTATACATAAACATCCTTAAAAAGTATGGTATACATCATTGTATCAACATTACTATTATATGGAATTGAAATTTTAACATAATTTCGTAAGGAATGTGATTTTTTTTATATTCTCAAATATTTAATGATATTGTAAAAAGATATTGCTAAAATTTTCCCAATTCATTAGAATTATTCTCAGTTTTCATAGATTATCGACATGATTCATAAATAGTATATATGTTTCCCTACTTTTAAAAACAGCCATAGAATTTCTATTATTCTAAATATTTCACTATACTAATCTATTTGTTTCATTAATAAATTTGTTTAATTTTGGGTATCACATAGATTCATTTCACACTAATCATCAGGATATGGTATATACTATTCAATATGTTTTCATTCCTTCCTTAATAGAAGCATGTCTTTTTTATGGCATTTTTTCTCAACATTATAATTTGGTGTGTTTTTATTAATCGTGTCATTTTTCATACATCCACAGATGAACTCATCATCATTATAATTCTATTTTTATTCATATGTAATGGTCTAAAATCATGATTAGTAATCCAAAAATGATAGGTTGGCATAAAACATCATTCATCATTAATTTGGATATTTTTTTCAATGTCAACATAAATTACAAACATATTCATATATGATAAAAGTGAATATATTTCCCTTGTCCTATGTATGTTTCATTAACTCTATATGATTACAATGAAAATTATTTTTTTCACCATTAATGTTATAATTAGTTATTTTCCATGGATTGATATATTATACGAACAATCTATGGCCGTAACCCCAAAAACATTCGTGAACACAAAATACCCAGTAAACTGTTATTTCACCTGTTGTGAAATTCTCCATACAACCTAAATAATTAATATTTTCATATAAATAAAAAATACATTTAATATATATATATAAGGGAGGAAAATTATGAAAACTTTTATATCCACATTTTATGAAATAGTGGAGTTATCAATCTTTATATATACCCATATTTATATATATTTTCAAATATAACCTACACTATTCATTGAAGTAGTATTAGAGATGTAATAAATTACCAGAGTAATGGTTATCATCTTTTTTATCATGTAGTGGATGTATCCTTTAATTTTTCAAATCTATTAATCCCACTACATTGAAAATTCTATGATGTATGACTCTTATCATAAAATTAAATGGTATAATATATTCTTATAGAATCATGGGATGTATCAGATTATCTAACAATAAGATCACATATTTTTACATAAATCATAATAAAAAATTATTTTAGGGTATTTTCATCATCCTTAATATATCCGATTATTTATTGTAATAATCTATTCACCTTATAAAGTAAATATTCATCTATCATACTCATTTCTCACAAATTTTTTTATACATTTTTTAATCTTTTGAATTTAATAGGTTGTTGATAATATTTTAAAATTATGAATAAATTCAATGAATGATTATTATCTTTAAGAAGTTTATTAATATGATCTTCTCTTCTGTAGATATTTTTTCACTATTCTATAGAGTGTGAGAATCATTCCATATATAACAATGATGTTTTCTATTATAGATTTGACATTTTTTATGAGTGTTTTTAATTTTCATTCAAATTATTAACAATGATCGTAACCATGAAATATTCTTCTAACACCAAATGTGACATTTGAATATATATACCCTTGGTAAATTCAAGTATATATTAGAGAAGAAAGTTAAATTTTTTCAAAACAATATTTAAAATTAGAGTTAAAATCACTATGTTATTCATGTTTTACAAACTTTTGACCTGCTACGATTGATTATTCATATGAATAAATTTTAGTGAATATAATATAAATATTATTAATTTTATTTCATTAAAATGTATGTGTATCCTCTTTATTGTTTATCTATAGTGTGATGTTCCCCAATTTTATAACTTCTTCTTTATTCCTATTTTAAAATGTTTTCAAAGAAGACACCATGTTTTAAAGAAACAATTCATTATTCTATAAATGTGTAATATCACTGAAATTATAAAATATAAAATTCATGTATACGAGATTAAAATGATTTAAGAAAATTTAAGTAGTTAACATTGATACCTTTTACTCTTATACCATTGGTAGTTTCTGGTACTCCATTGGAATCACACTAAGATAGAGTTTAATTAGGGTGATTTTATTTTTAAGGTATAATTTATCTCCATAATTATTCAATGACTTTGACCTATTAGGTTGAATATCTCTCAAATAGATAAGTGTTCACTCCCCCTCACCTCATTCAAGTTTTAGGGTGGTGAGACACTACTAGTTTTTAGGTAACATCCCCATGAAACTAATGGCCGATAGTAAATTCCAAGGGATTCATAATCAATTAGTGGAAGATTTTAACTTTTTTAATAAAACAACCATACTACGATAACGATATACAAAATAACACTATGGGATGCATGAAAAAAAAAGTAATACAACAGATTTTTTTACTAACTTAAAGAAAAACAAAACATCAACCATGAACTATATTAGTGTACAATATAGAACCCCTAACCAAAAAGCCAAATAAAAAATAACATCTAGTAGAAAATTAAAACAAAATATAATCTCCATCAATATAATCCCAGACCATGTTATTATGACTCCTCACTAATAAACTATGATACCATTCCTTGACCCATGTCTAGACATATCACATCTATAAATTCACAATTATTCCCAATGAGGCGATGAGTATTATACCTTGGAAGAATTTCCCAATGACTTCCCAACTTAATCACATTGTAGAAAATTTAATAAAATTTAAATATATCAATTTATATCAAATAATTTGTAACAATTTATATCATAAACATAACCATTTATAAGAAAATTGGTTTTATTATAATTATACCAAACATGTAATTCAAATCATTTCACAACCCATTTGAAATAACCCATTCAATTCCCTAGATCCACAAATGATGTTCCAAGAAAATATTTCATAATCATGAAAATAAACTCATAGATCTATTAGTTTTTTGACAAGGTAACCATATACCAAGTTCCCCCATGACACACACTATTTCCACATGGTCACATCAATGAAAATTAATACACTCAAAATTTTTTTTTCAAATAGAATTCAAAAAAATATATGTCTACCTATATTAATTAAACCAAAAATTCATTATAAAAATTATAAATTTTATTTTGATCAATAAAAACCAAAATCTATTTTAAAATCATCATTTTAGAACATTATAACCAATTTATCTTTCCCCATACAACCATATCTCATTATATTTCAAACCATCACTAAATAGGGTTTTCATCAAGATATTCACATATATCTCAAAATTATTTTCATGAAATTAAATTATTTCGAAATCAATAATTCAAATTATAATTGTAATAACTCGGATCTTCATTTCAGGTATGTTTATCCTTTTTGTTTCATTTTTGAGAGAAATAGGAAAATATGGAAATTTTCAATATACACGTCGTGTGCTTTATAAGTACACGTTGTGTACTTTGATGTAGCACCAGGCCATGTGTTGGCGGTGTCCGGGCCACAAACATGGTGTGTCGGGGAGATGTGGAGGCCAACTAAAGAAGAGTACGTAAAGGACATGTACACGTGTTGTACCCCAGAAGTACACTACATGTAGTTTTTTTCATTAAATGGACTGGGGTCATGCCTAATTGACGAAAATGAATTCTTCTAGGTTCTTTGACCGAGGGCGACCCGTACGGCCGCAAACATCCTCCGAGCCCCCTAACCACCATCTGTTTGCCAAATCGACAATCATCGATTGCGTTGGAACCACAGCGGTGAGCTCTTCCTTCTTCTTGAGCTTCATTCCATGTTTTCCCTCTTTCTTACATTATCGTATTCTAATTTTTTTTCATTTTCATATATCTACAACATTATAAGGAGAATCAAGCCTCATGGTTATAGTATTTTTATCTCTTAGAATCGTGGTAGGTGGTTTGTGCCTTACCTTTGGAAGTCTTTGAGTATTATGTGCAAATTACATAAATACCCATGAATGGGGTTTTGCGTGTTTACCTTTTTGACCCTGTTTTTTCCGGCCTTGCTTATATGCTTGTGTAGAGGTAATTTGATCAGGTTTGTGGATAATTGATATTGTTGGATGTTTCTACCATTCCTTGTTCTTGTTATGACCTTTGGGTCTTGTTGGCCTTTTGACCAATATTCCTGTTTTCCATGCCTTGTGACCGTAGGATGTAATGATGATCTGGGCATGCTTGTTATGTTGTAGTCTGGTTAGCCAAGTAGCTCTTTAGGTGTAATTTGGACTTATAGAATTATTATGAATTAACCGGCATGGGACCGTGAGAACTTGGTGCTATAGATTGTAAGGGATAGACTGAGTGAGCCTCCCAGAGAGTCTTGTATATTATAGGCTATACGGGGAAAGACCTAGTGAGCTTCCTTAGAGAGTCTTAGACATTATAGACTACTAGGGATAGACTCAGTGAGCTTCCTAGAAAGACTTGGATATTATAGATGTTGGGTTTCCGGGGCCCGCAGCGGAATCCGGTGGGCTGGGAATTTTAAATTTTTCATCGGCGCAATGACTGTTCTTGTCGTTGCCGATGATCCGAGCCCTAGAGAGGTCCGAGGATCTCACGTAGATTGTTAAGAGAACAAAAATAAAAGGAAAACATACCTGTTACATATCTGAAGCCGTTCTCAACCGCTAATTTTCAACGGTGATCTTTGCACGAAGGATCCATAGCAGGATCCCTCTAGATCGTCCACATGCGACTAAAAAATCCATGGGAACGCCGATCATCGAACTCTAGGTGCTAGCGTGGCGATTCAATGATATCTTCGACGTCCCGACGATCACCGCATTGTCGATCATGCGATGCGTGAGGAGATACTTGATCCAAGCTCTTGAATCTTCATCTTCTCTCTCTAGGAAGCGGGAGGAGAGAGAGGCTCTCAAATTTCATTCCCTAAACGAATGAATAGTTATGTGCACCTTGAAGAGAGAGAGCCTCCTCTCTTATTTATAGAGACATTGATAAATACCCGGTAGGGTTCCCCGGCCCCCGTATATTTCAACGTCCACATAAATAATTTTGATGAACGTAACTATGCCAATATTATTTATTATTTTATCACATACTTGTAATATATATGAAACATATTACGTGATAAAATCTGATCCATTTATCTCAACTCGTTGTCCCGCTAAATATTAAACGAGCCTTGGATATTAAAATAATCTTCGTTCGATTAATATTTTCTCATATTTACTAAACTCGTAAATACATTAAATAAATTCAATCCAAAATATTTGAAACTTGAATATTAATGTATTTATTTAATTAATTTGGTGATCGAAAACATGGACAACGCTGGGACCCCATGGTGGGGCCGACTATGTCCATATTCCTATTCCACTAAATTGGTGCGGATTTTTGAATACGCTGTTGTGTGTGACCCTCTAGTCCCATATCTTGATAGCAGTGAATAAAATTCACAGACCAAGAGTGGGGTCTAGCAACCTGTCATGGCCCCTTAAAAGATAAGGATAGTCATAGAAACGACTACCATCCTATGATCAATAACTCTGTACTATAGTCTCTCTGTCATTTCATATCTCATAAAGTAGGACACACTCTTGTGTCATCGTCCATATCTTTCTTTATTATTTGTTGATCTATTCGGATGGATTCTCCTTTCTACTGCTTTGGTCAAAGTCTTATAAAGGCAACACCATCCTGATCAACCAAGCCTGAGATATTCAACTTCCTAAACTTGGAAGCAACAAATCCTTTCTTTATTATTCAACCAACATCATACCACCAACGATGCACCCAATACAAACTACCTTTCCATGACATTACTACCATGGTTTTCGTCTTGCATCAAAGTACGTAATTAAATGATATACATTAGTAATGGTCTCAATTCAGGAGACTACAACACATGTCCGTAGATAAGAACAACCAATGACACCCAAAACATGTGGTGTTCCTATTGGAGGGTCTATCCTCATGATCTCACTACTAGAGATCACCAAGTGCGAACTTCATCAAAAGAAGTATCAATGCTTTTGATCCCCCAACACCTGATAGTCAGACATATACTGTGTCCAATCAGTAAGATGTATCTAGACAATAGAACATATATTTAAGACCAATGTCATTGTATCTCGAGGTTCTCTTTATAGCCTGGGACCTGCTATAACATCTCGACCCGACAACTAACCTTTGGACATTACCATTATTATAGTGGACGCAGAAAAGTATACACTATAATGGTAAGATAACATCGTGCATATATAAATGTACACATGATATGGTAATCAAAAGTACTACATAGTTGGGTCTATGGAACCCACTATTTCAACACTCCCACTTGCACTAGAGCCAACTTACTAACTGAACTTGTTAGCTACTCATATGATAAATATCATGCTTCTGCTGAGTAATGGCTTTAATAGCTGGGCCTGCCATGTTTTCACTGCGTGGCATATCTGCTATATGCAACCACATCAACTTGAGTAAAACTCCTCAAGATAAGGTATCCCCAACTAGATTACATTTGTCCATTGTCATAACTTGACAACTTGGCTAGTAATAATATCATAATTATCATTATGATAATACTTTTCTCACTAGGTATGATTCCATGAACATAGAAAAATCATTGTGATTTATAACTGCTTCTTAGCTTCCTTAAAAGCTGCAACGTACTCTGTATTTGTAGGTATGGCTACCACAAGATTTTATGAGCTTGACTCGCTCATCTCCTTTTCTTAACTACGATACAAGATCAAATTGATCTAAGTATTACTAGATTGTGTCCCACCATAACTAGTATACCTTCCTCTCCATATTCTAGGTACATATCATTTGTACTCACTGAAGTACAAGATGATAGTTCTGACTGCATCACTTGCAGTGCTCCAGGAAATAATTGATATCTTCCTATAATAAATTATATCCTAGTAGTATCAATTATTGAACATATTATGGAATATTTGATTGATCTATTGCTAAAGCAAATGGTATCAATTCACAAATTTAATCTCTACGCATGCTCCGAACATGTTAACCTGGAGAGATTAAGCCCTGTGACATAGGCAACAATTCTAAACTTGAATTGTTCCAACAATTTCATTATATGTATGATTGACTAAGACCATGAAACCTTTGTATCTACTTGAGTATACCATGTTCCCTAGAACTTAGGTTGCTACTTGAAGTCAATCATTGGAGAATTTCTTTTAACCTGATCTTATCTAACAGTAAGATCAAAATATGTTTTCTATATGTTGTCGAACATATATCACTTGGAAAACATTGGCGCTCCCACTAACATTTGGCAGACACAAGGCAATGATTCATTTATAATGATTACTCTAAGATCTTTTTTATTACATTAATCCAGAATTGGATTTCAATAACTTTCACCCATTATTGACATCATTTGATTTCATCGTCTATTTCTGGTTGCATCGTATAGACACCTTCCACGAAAGATGAACTTGACATCGAATGAACAATAAATGGATCTTAGAAGTCTGGCTATGACAAGTAAAATTATAATAGATTTTGTTGTACTGCCTTCGTATAACCAATCGAGCCTTATTGGTACCATACATATACCATCCATGTATCATTTAATTTGAATACCCACCGTAGTATTCAGTTTATAAGACCCTTTTCAATTTGACACATGGAATCTATTATTGAATTTTAGTTGATCATGTCAATCTTAGCTTGTTGCCATATACTGCTTACATGTAGGATTTATTATTCTTAATGAATAACATATCACCGACCGCGGTGACTATAAAACCATCACCATGGTTTTATTCTTCCTACATGATATGTGTCTTGGGAACATTCCTATTCCACATGTACTTGTAGAACTTGTTCCCTATGCCACCAATTTTTTCATCTTGAGCGTTGACTAAGTCTAAGTGAATTCAGTTCCCACTATCTCTAATTGAGATGTGCACCCTTGTATAGAAATGTAGTCTAATACTTGACTATATCTTTTATATCTTAGGGATTTATCCTAAGAAACTGTTAGGATAATTAATTTAGATGCACAATGTGTTTAACTTGATGCATGTTTGTTTAAATCCTAACCAACGCTTTGCATCTAAACATGTCCTATGACATAGTATATTTTCCATCATTCTATGAATCATATGAAATCGATTTTTCATTTTAGTTGGCATATTGGTTATGGGTCTACGCTGTTATTTTCAAATCTCATTTTGAAATATGATGGATGTTTCCGCAAGTGGAAAAATTGATACAACCGACATTATAACATTGATGTGTAACATATGCGTTTAGGAATTTCTCCATGCTACATGTTTGTTGATCAATGATAATATGTATGACTTGTCATCGGTCCTCCTTATGAACATCAATTTGGTGATGTAGATAAGGTAACATGCATTTAGGAATTACTCTACGCTACATTATCATGATCGATGATTGCTTGGTCAAGATATTCGTCGACATGCCGATCTAAAGAAACTCATATCTAATTACCAAACCTATACTTCACTATTCCTTAATGACTTAAAAGAATCCTACAAATTATCTTTACCTCTTTATTTCTTTGGAATAGTTCACATTGTCTTGTTGAACTAACCTTAAAAAGCATTGTGGCATACCTTTATTTCTAAAGGATTCTTTGTCTAAACTAATGGTGTCAATAATACCATAGGTGTTTAGCTATGCTGAGCCTAAATACCATACTGTTTATATAGTTGAAATCTTCTTTTAGTTTTACATGACAATGGATCACATTTCCACAGCTGGGTTGGTCTTACATTTTATATTCATCATGTATTTCCATTGATTCAAATAGTAGTGAACTATTTGTTGAGTATATTACCACAAAAACAATTCATTCCAAAACATGGAATAATGTCTCATCATGTCCGAAAGGTCACATAAGATAAATTTTTTTGTTTATATTCCACAACTTATTCAATTTGAATCAATCACTTTGGAATTAGAAGTTATGTGTTTCTCCCTGCTGACTTAGGAATCGCCCTTTCTCAGCTGCTTAAAAAAGACACTTTATTTCTTGTAATTTTTCACTACTTTCTTGGTTATTGTATTTCAATACAAATATGTGAAAATCATATTGTATTTCAATACCGTAAAAGTATGATAGAAAACAATATTTTTATTTCATGAATATTAACTGAACAAGGAGCGGAAACTTGTTTCTTGTATTTCAGTTATTAAACATCCATGAATTTATTTCAACATGTGATGCAAATAACCTATTGTTAAATAACCGAAAAATTTACATTGAAGGGAATGATGAAGGTGTCTTTGGCGTAACTTTCCATAGGCATTTTCGTCTTGTCATTCAATTTATTCTCCATAAGAATAAAAGATGGAGTTATCTCCAATATTCTTATTACTTGGCGAATGTTACCTTAATGTTAATGAAGCCCTTACTATATATGGTTCGTTTGTAATCTTTAAAAAAACTAGAGTAATTGGGTGTAAAATTTATAAGAAATGGGATGGAATGAATGATTGTGAAACACCTTTCTCTTTACACAAACCGAGTGCGACCATCACATCCAAATCATGCTTCACCTTCTCCTCGAAAGGATATTGGAGATGAGACTACATGTTATCAGAATTTCTGGATGTAACGACCAAAACAATCCTCGAAATTCGATGATATCATTGTGATAGAACCATCATATTCTTTATTCATGAGTCTCCTGTAAGTAGATTTACACCCTCGCTTCTTAAGGTGGCTTAAGAGGTTGGGACATAAGCACTGTGGATTTCCATTATAGTAGTAATGTGCCGAAGCGCCTTTACTACACTTATAATTCTGTTCCTGTCTGGACATTAACTTTGTCCAATTTTTATCACAGTTATATTATTGTATTTCTTTCCATTATCTACAAAAATACTTTAGCAGATTGTACTTTTATGTTATTACATAATCTGACATTACTGATTATTTAATCATTAAATGTCTCCAACTAATTTTTTGAATTCTAGGAACCCTCTATACTAGAATCGGAATACTCATGAGTATTCTAGTAGATAGGACCCATGAACTTCCCTTATAGTCATCATTCTAGGTCTACACCACTACTCAGAGGGTCCAATGTTGGATTTTGGTTGGCCAACCGTATTATCTTGTGGTTACATGATCTGTTGAGTGAAGTCCCAACTTCAAAAACCATTTACTGATTTACTCACTGCTTGCCTCTAAAATTACAACAAACTAGATAAAGCTATTTTTTGCTGCAATTTTAGTTAAGTCGGCCCATCACAAAAATATGAACTCCCCGGTAATAAGAGGCACACTCAGCTGAGGCATTAACTGACACCTCGAACACCTGGGTTTTTTCAAAAATTAATGATGCAAGTCTGTTTGTGACTTAATATTTTATTTGAGGGTTTTATGTTTTTCTCTCGACGTATGTAATCCATTTCTATTAAACATGTTCGTCTATGTTGTCCCACTCACAACTAAACCTTAATAGAAAAAAACACGCCACCTCTTTATGCATTTTTTATCTATTATTTTATGTATTTTTCCCGCTGTTCTAAAAAACATAAAATAATAAATAAATTCATAGAGGTAAAACTACTATCTGACTGGTCTTGAGCATCTAAAAGACCTAAGTGCATTGTACCTGAGATGTATACATGACTCTTGATGCAGCTTTCCCTTTCTGTATGTTTGCTTCTCATCTAGAGCATTGCCTCATCTTGGCGAAGTCCATGTCATGTCTTGGATTACCGCCTCGTCTTGGCATAGTCCACGTGTCGTCTTGCATGCATTGTCTTGATCATCATGCTCCGCCTAGTCTTGTCAGGGTTGACGTCGCTCATCGTCTTCGTCCGAAGTACAAAGGTACTCAAGCGCATGCGTGGGGAACTCGGGTATAAATTTACATCAAATAATTATTGGGCATGCATGCCCTTATACGTTTTAACCGTACAATAGATGATGTGCAAACTGTATTTAATTAATTACAATCATCGCACGCAGTTTTAAAATAATTAATTAAATAAATAATTTAAAAGCAAACATACAAAGGTCAATGCTCAAGACCAGACGATGGGTAATTTAAAGCGCAATATAAATTAAAGTGCAATAACTAAGTACTTGGGTTTATTTAATAAAATTAAATGAATTAAATAAATGAAATAATTTAATTAATTATTGTTCTGCCAATTAATTTAATTTTCATGATTAAAATTAAAATAATTAATTAATTTAATTTAATTTCTAAATTAAATTAATTCTTATCCTGTATTAAAAAATATTTCACTACAATTAATATATTAATTAATTATATTTATTATTTTAAGGAACCCCCGGTCAGGCTTTACCTGCCCGCTAGGAGGACCGGGCGGCGGTCGGGTGAGCTTGGTCTACAACTATTGGAGGCAGCGCATCTCTCGGTAGAGTAGGAGGCTTCACGCTAGGGAACCGGTTGCGCGAGTTAGTCCAACTAGTAGCGTGCGGTCGGGAGAAGACCGAGAAATTCTCACGGAGTCTAGTCAGCGGCAAACGGCCTAAGGTTCAGCCGCTGCTCAGTTTACTGATGCGCGGTGTGGTCTTCAACAGGAGGTGCATCGGCGAACTGTGCCTGGGTCATAGGCGGACGGTGGTGTGAAGCTCCGGCGGCAGTGCTCCCTGGTGCTATGAGAGGCGACGACCTTGAGGGCAACCAGGTGGCTACTACGAAGGGAGAGAACTGCAGATCTGCCTTCTTGTACCGAGAGGAGGAGGCCCGGGCTGCAGCGGCAGGTCGCAACTGGGGTGCTCGGCTGGAAACGGACGGGCGCGTATGCAGCGCTGCAGGAGGGAGGGCCGACCATTCGGTGCAGATGCGGCGGGCCAGCTGTGCAAGGGTGCGCTCTGGCTGGAGGCCAGTAGCCTGCTGGAAGGAGGCGGCTACAGGGGTTCAGCTCCGGTGGGAGCTGCTGTAGGCTGCGTAGGAGAGGAGGTCGGGCAGAGGGTGCGGCTTGCAGGTGGCATGCGCCGTGCGGGAGGGGAAGTAGCAGGGAAGCGAGCGGCCCGGGGTGCCTGCATGGGGCGCACGACCTGGAGGGAGTGGATCAAGAGGAAGGCTCGGTGGCCTGCTGCACGCCATACGGGAGAGGTGTTTAGGGCTATAGGTGGCCCTGTCCGCGGCGCCCCCGGGAAAGAGACCCGCCACGGCCAGGCTGGCCATGGCTCACTGTTTTTTTGTTCTGTCAGCTTGACCAGCCGCCCCTTTTCCCATTTTTTTTGTTGCTTCTTTTCTTCAGGTGGAGCAGACCCCTCTTTTGGGGTTTTTTTTAAATAGTGATTTGACCCGTTGGGTCCAGTCATCCCTTTTTTTTCTAAAGGCTATATATTAGCCTTTAATAACAATTATTATTATTATAATAATAATTATTATTATTATAATAAAATAATTATTATTTTAATAATTATAAAACAATTATTAGTATTATTAATTTATGATGATAATTATTATCATTAAATAATAATAATTATCATCCTTGTATGTGTTTTAGGAAAAATCAAACAAGAACGATGATCGGAAACAGTTAAAAAAAAATACTTGTGATCCTTTCTTAAAATTTCAAATGACCATATCTTGGCCGTTTGAAATTGCATTGGTGCACAGTTTGAACTGTTGTGACTGATTTTAACCCCTCTACTTAAATATTTATGAAAATTAATTTTCTAGGCTCAAATAATCTATGCGCTCCCTCTGATACCATTGTTGGGTTTCTGGGGCCGACAGTGGAAGCCGGTGGGCAGGTGATTTTAAATTTTTCATCGGCGTAATGACGGTGCTTGTCGTTGCCGACGATCCAAGCCTCAGAGAGGTCCGAGGACCTCGCATAGATTTTTAAGAGCACAAAAATAAACGGAAAACATACATGTTGCATATCCGAAGCCGTTGTCGACCGCTACTTGTCGACGGCGATCATTGCATGAAGGATCCATAGCAGGATCCCTCTACATCATCCACACGCATCTCAAAAATCCGCGGGAACACCGATCGTCGAACTCCAGGTGCTTATGTGGCGATTCAACGATATCTTCGATGTCCCGATGATCACTGCATCGTCGATCTTGCGATGCATGAAGAGATACTTGATCTGACCTCTTGGATCTTCATATTCTCACTCTAGGAAGCGGGAGGAGATAAAGGCTCTCAAATTTCATTCTATAAACGAATAAATAGTGATGTGCACCCTGAAGAGAGAGAGAGCCTCCTCTCTTATTTATAGAGACATTGATAAATACCCGGTAGGGTTTCTCTAGCCCCCGTATATTTTAACTTCCACATAAATAATTTTGACGAACACAACTACACCAATATTATTTATTATTTTATCACACACTTTTAATATATATGAAACATATTACGTGATAAAATCCGAGCCATTTTACTCAACTCGTTGTCCTGCTAAATATTAAATAAACCTTGAATATTAAAATAATATTCATTCGATTAATATTTTTCCGGTATTTACTAAAATCGTAAATATATTAAATAAATTCATTCCCAAATATTTGTAACTTGAATTTAATGAATTTATTTAATTCATTTGGTGATCGACAACTTGGAAAACGCTCGGACCACGTGGCGGGGCCCACTATATCAATATTTATATTCCACTAAATTAGTGCGGATTCTTGAATACCCTGTTGTGTGTGACCCTCTAGGAACATATCTCGATAGTAGTGAATAAAATTCACATACCAAGATCGGGGTCCAGCAACCCGTCAAGGCCCCTAAAGAGATAAGGATAGTCATAACAACGACTACCATCCTACGAACACTGACTGTGTACTATAGTCTCTTTGTCATTTGATATCTCAAAAAGCAAGACACACTCTTGTGTCATCGTCCTTATCTTGCTTTATTATTTGTTGATATATCCGGATGGATTTTCCTTTCTACTGCTTTGGCTAAAGACTTATGAAGGCTACACTATCTTGATCAACCAGGCATGAGATATTCAACTTCCTAGACATGGAAGCGAAAAATCCTTTCTTTACTATACAACCAACATCATACCACCAACGACGTACCCAATACAAACTACCTCGCCATGACATTACTGCCATTGTTTTCATCTGCATCAAAGTACGTAATTATATGATATACATTGGTAATGGTATCAAATTAGGAGACCAATACACATGTCCGTAGATAGGAACAACCAATGACACCCAAAACATGTGGTGTTCTTATTGGTGGTCCTGTCCTCATGATCTCACTACTAGAGATCACCATGTGCGAACTTCATGAGAAGAATTCTCAATGCTTATGAGCCCCCAGCACTTGACAGTCAGACATCTACTGTGTCCAGTCAGTAATATGTATCTAGACTATATAACATATATTTAAGATCAATTTAATTGTATCTTGAGGTTCTCATTATAGCCTGGGATCTACTATAACCACTCGACATGACAACTAACCTTTTGAAATTACCATTATTATAGTCGACGCAGAAAATTCTGCACTATAATGGTAAGATAACATCATACATAGCTAACTGTACACAAGATATGGTTATCAAAAGTACTATATAGTTTGGGCTAGGGCCCCCACTATTAAAACAATCGAATACAGGAGGGTAGAGCAAGTGAGCTTCTTCATAGAGTCTTTACCTTGTTTGAATTTATTTAAACCCTTTCCAGGCTAGAGAATGAATTGACTGAGCGAGCTTCCTTAGATAGTCTGTGATATACCTGAGGTTATAAGATGAATTGACCGAGCGAGCTTCCTTAGAGAGTTTCAGGACCTTGGGGATATAATAGGGTTAGACCATGTGATCTTCCTCAGAGATTCCCTGAATAACCTATACTATAAAGGGAATTCACTGAGGGACATTCCCCAAAGAGTCTTGTAATTTCGTATGACCAAACCAGATGGGTTAGGCTGAGTGCACTGCCAAGAGGGTTTTTGGTACTTCTTTGATAGGACCAGAGGGGTTGGATTTGAGTACTTCCCAGAGGGGTTCCTATTTTTTTAGGGGTTTGATTCCCTGATTCTTGTTTTTATGTGGATTTATTACAGTTGTATATAATCCTATAGACTACTTTCTGGTTGCTGCTTGTTGTTTACTATTACTGTTTACTGCTTACTATACTATGACCTGCCTATGCTCACTGACTGTTAGGCACAGATCTTCGGGTGGTTAAATACTGGGATTTAGTCACACACCCTGTTTTGGACATGCTTTTGGGCCCAATATAACTATGTTGTTGTAGGTATATACAAGGGAAAGCGCCCTTCGACTTCTGGTACTTGATTTCTTGGAGCAGGATATCATGGGACCAAGCCGAGGCTTGTAATGCTGAGGAGTTTCTTATATGTTTACTTTTCTTTGTACTTTGGTTTAGTATTGTGTTCAGCATTGTGACTGGTTCGTATTCTTTCCTAGACATATGTATCATGCATCATTTCATATATAACTGTGTGCTCCATTTGTTTATTGTTTAGTCTTCTACTGTTTATTATTATTTGATATTTATTACTTCTCCTATTTGTCTGACTTGTTTACTTCCACTGTATACTCTGACAATGAGGGCATAGTTTCCCCACTATCACACCCAAGGCCCTCCCAGCTATTCGGCAGCCTCTGGCATTTGGGGAAATGCGCTTGCGGCCATGTGACCAACCGAGTACGGGGCCCCTCTGGGTGGCTTCCAAAACAGGGACGTTACAACGTGGTATCAGATAAATTCTATTCTCTTCATTTATGGTTTTGATCCTTTATTTATTGATAGTATGGATTCAGTATTTGGTAATAAGTTGTGCCCTAGAGTAGCTAACCCATGTACATGGAAAATCCAATCTACCTCGTTTATTGTAGTTTTCTGGTTTGGAGATTTTACAGTTGATATGATTTCACCTAGAGTGATTCACATTCCTTGTGTTGTTATTGTTGTGATATTAGGGTTCTATTTCTCTCGCAATCCAATGAGATGAGGGTATTCCATCTCATGCATCATATAGAAATTTGTTAGAAATCAAATTCCATGCATTCTTTCCATGCCATCTGGGGTGCATTAGCAATTGAAAGTTGTTTTGATAGACGTTTTGTAGATTATGCAATATTTTGTGATATATTCTTTGATATAATCCATGTAGTTTGAAAGAGAAATTATTCATATTGTACATTTACTTAAATAAATGCCAAATTTTTATTCATGAGGTGTTATTGGCCCCGTGAATCGGAGATTGGTAGAACATTGACTTGTTTCCCTTGCATTTGATATGTAGGAGATTCCATGCTTTGATTCGTGGGGAGTATGGGCCCCCACGTATCGGAATTTGAGACCTCCATGTTTGTTTTTCAGTGTTTTCTAGGCTTTGTTGTAGTTTCTGAGCTACTTCCTGAAAAAACCTAGAATACAGAATGTGTACTTGACTACACGCCATGTAGTGTTAAACCGTGTCACTGACTGTGTGAGCAGAAATGCAGGGTGGTGAAAACGTTTTCAGGAACACGCCATGTACCGTAGTTACACGCCATGTAGTACTAATCCATGTACCCAGCCATGTCACTGACAACGTGTTTCAGGGAAGCTCGTGTAGTACACACCGTGTTTGGAATGAACATGTCGTGTAGCCTGGATCTAGTTACCCGACCATTTTATGAACAACAAAGGATGGTGTTATCTCTCCTATACATGCCGTGTTGTTCGGAACGCGCCGTTTAGTCGGCCGTGTAACTAACAAACACAGGCCACCTAAACCTTGTTTTGTACACGCCGTGTCTTTAGTGAAAATGTTGTATAGTCCAGGGTTAAGAGGACAGTGTGGGTTATCCGTGTAAAGAGACTTGGGAAGAGGAGAGGAGTTCATGTACACGCCGTGTGTAGAGACAACACGCTGTGTAGTCAGGGGTGTTACACGACCAGAGGTGGTAGAGGTACACGCCCATGTGTATGGCTTAAGAGGACATTCCGTGTAGTTTTATACACGCCCTGTAGTCATGTTTTGTAGAACTTGTTTTTTCTTTTCCCATGTTCCCATTTTGTGCTCTTTTGTTCTCGGTCCTTGATAATCCTGATCTAAGGTGTTATTTTGATCTTTCATAGTTATGTCTCTGAGACGTCCTCCGGTTGTACATCAACTACCTGACGGTGATCAGACACCAGATATGGCCGATCAGGGATCTCCTACAGATCATCTTGCAGATCCTCTTGCAGATCTTCCTATTGTGCCAGCCTTGGCACCATCAGTTATACCTATTGCTGGTGGCTATGTGTAGCTCAGGGATGACATCATAAGGATGATGCATACCTTTCAGGGAGCGCCACCTCCTGCCCCGTCGATGGCTGATTTGACACGGGTTTCCTAGTAGCACCATCCTCCTACTTTCTTAGGGGTTGGAGGACCCTAGGCTGAAGAGTTGTGGCTGAGGCCACGCCTACGATCTTCGAGCACCTGGATATACCTCCGGTGAAAAGGGTAAATCTTGCTACTTATATGCTCTGAGACACTGCCAAGAGGTGGTGGGAGGTGATCTCACATTCAAGGCACCATCAAAGTATGACTTGGGATGAGTTTTGTCACATTTTCTATGATTAATTTTATCTGGAGACCTTGAGGGTTGACTAAGCCTGGGATTTTATGAGTCTGGAACAAGGTACTCTTTTTTATGGAGTACTCTTCTCATATTACTGAGTTTCAGTGTTTCACGCTGATTCCATGAGGTGATGAGTTGTTCCTTGCTAGTATGTTTGAGGAAGTTCTTAGGTAGGAGATATGTTACCAGGTAAATATCTTCATGTTGACTTGAATATCATCTATCGTCAACCAGGCACAGATAACTAAGCGTAATCTGAGAGATTCTGGAGCATTGATCCAGGTCAGTTCTACATACAGTGTCTGTGTTCCTTCTACTGATAGCAGGAATCGTCGTAGGGAGTCTGCCTGAGGAGATTAGTGTAGGAGGAATGTATCTTCGGGTAGCCAGGTAGTATGCTACCAGTGCGGTAGGAGTGGGCATACTAGGCCTCCGTGTCAGAAAGACCTGATGGAGTGCCGATCTTGTGGCAAGATGGGCCATCTTCAGTGTTTTTGTCAGATCTTCTCACCTATAGCTGGTGGTAGGGGTTCTTCTATGACCCTGCGTACAGGAGATGTATCGCCAGTTTCTCACCACTCTAGAAACAGGAGTTCTTCCGGACGTTCGGGCCGAGGTGGAGGTCACGGCCATTATGGTCAGTCCCCAGGGTATCAACGACAACAGAGTAGATCAGCTCAGAGTGGATAGCCAGGGGTGTAGGGCCGCGGTACAGGCCGGAAATTCTCCATGGAGTAGACCTATCAGGATTAGGATCTCATCCCTTCTAAAGTTCGAGATATGATTTTAGTAGCCTCAGTTCTATCTTCATCTACTTTCGATACTGGTGACTCACATAGTTTTATCTATGTTGCTATTGTGGAGAGACTTGAGCTCTGTATCTTTTCGTCTACTGACATGTTGACTCTTTATACACCTTTGAGAATGAGGAACTCAAGCATATGTCAGTGTAGAGTGTTCCCTCTTGAAGTTGCAGGGTGTCACTTCTTATGGGACCTCTACGTCCTAGATATGACAGGCTATGATGTCATACTCGGTAGGGACTAGTTGGTTCCCTTCTATGTAGTCATAGATTGCTATCACCGCAGGCTGAGTTTTGTATCACCAGAGGGCAGATATTTTCTTCATAGAGGTGAGTTGGATGTCCAGGTGGTTAGAGATGGACCAGAGCATCATGGGCTAGGGGGAGTTACCGCCCAGATTGCATGTCTTTATCTGGATGACCAGGGGACTTTGCAGTTAGACAATCCTCTAGTGATGGATCGTTTCAGGGAGGTCTTCCCAGAGGACTTTTTAGGGTTGCCTCAGGAGCGTGAGGTAGATGTCTCGATTGAGATCGTGCCAGGAGCTGAACCGGTGTCCATTCCTCCTTATAGGATGGATACACCTGAGTTGTAGGAACACAAGAAACATTTGGAGGAGTTGTAGGAAAAGGGTTTCATCCAACCTAGTACTTCTCCTTAGGGTTCGCATGTCCTATTTGCGAAAAAGGTAGAAGACAACCTTAGGCTTTGCGTGGATTATCGGAAGCTGAACCAGTTGACGATCAAGAACCTATATCCATTGTTGAGGATCGATGACCTTTTTTATCAGCTTCGAGGATCCCGGGTGTTCTTGAAGATTGATTTGAGGTCCAGTTATCATTAGGTGCGTGTTAGACCATCAGATATACCTGTTATAGCACTCATAAGTAGGTATGGTCTATATGAGTATATGGTCATTCCATTCGGTCTCACAAATGAACCAATATTTTTTATGTAACTGATGAACCGACTATTCCATCCATACATGGATTCTTTCATGGTGGTTTTTGTGGACGCAATCTTGGTGTACTCTGACACTCAACACAACCATGATACCCATCATGATATTTCTCTGAGTAAACTGATAAAGCATCAGTTATATGCTATGATCTCGAAATTCCTCTTTTGGATGGATCGGATTCACATCTTGTGTCACGTTATCTCATATACAGGAGTATCAGTAGACCTAGATAAAGTGAGAGGTATAGTTTCTTGGGGGTAGCCGAAGAATGTGTTTTAGGTGAGGTGTTTTTTAAGGTTGGGTGTATACTACAACCATTTCATAAATGACTTTTCATGCCTTGCAGCACCACTAAGAGGTCTGACCAAGAAAGGAGAGATGTTCATAAAGTCAGATTCCAGTAACTCATCCATTAAGGAGATGAAAGGGAGATTGATATCAGCACCGATACTAGTCTTTCTAGAGCCGGGAAAGAGCTATACAATCTTTTTTTATGCTTCATGTGTCGGTTTGGGAGCTGTGATAATTAAGGGAGATGGAGCCATTGTGTATGGATCTCGGCAGTTGAGGCTGCACGAGAGGAACTACCCAACGCATGATCTGGAGTTGGCAGTTGTTGTTCATGCCACGTGTTGTTGGAGACATTAACTTTTGGGAGAGCACATTGTGGTTTTCACCAACCACAAGATACTCAAATACATCTTCACATAGCATGATCTGAATCTATGACATCGTAGGTGGGTCGAGTATCATCTATCCTGCGACATTGATATTGCCTATATGCTTGGAAATGGCAACATAGTTGATGATGCATTGAGCAGAAGAAATCATATTCAGGAAGTTCAGGAGGCCAGCAGTTACTGATAGCTTATGGCTCTCTTCTCTGAGATGCATTTGGAGGTGCATGAAAAATAGGGGCAGAATTTCTTATATTCTGTAGCTGTTACCTCTACCCTTCTCAATCGGGTGTGGATGAGGCAATTGTCAAACTATGAATGCCTAGTCCTGTGGGAGAGTGTGTCAGGAGAGGATCCTCTTCCTGGGTGGACATTGGACGATGATGAGATCTTGTGTTTCCGAGGACGTGTATGGGTACCAGCAGACATATGTGAGGAACTGATGAGGGATTTTCATTCTTCAGTTTGGGCAGTCCATCCTGGATTCACCAAGATATATCGTGATCTACACCTCCAGTACTGGTGGACTGGTATGAAAACAAATGTTGCTGGGTTCTTCATGAGATGTTCTACTTGTCAGAAGTTGAAATCGGAGCATCTGCAACTAGCAGGGATTTTACAATAATTACCCATCCTTGAGTGGAAGTGGAAAGATGTCGCGATGGATTTTGTGACCCGGTTACCGAGGTCACCTCGAAGGAGTGATGTTTTTGGGGTAGTCATCGACAGGCTCGAGTCTCGAGGCGTTTGCGTGTGATGTCTCCTGTGTTGTTTGAATTTCATATTTGATTCTGAGGAACCACCATGTGAGGTTCCCAGTTTTCCCTCAAACCGGGTTAGGGTACCAGATCCCTTTAACCGTCTTATGAAAATGGAAAAAAAGTGATTTGCGCAAAGAAAGCTCTAGTGTTGATGATCTGGGATGGATGTAGATCCATGATATTGTACGTCTATATGGAGTTCCACAGTCCATTGTTTTAGACATGGATTCTCATTTTACTTCTCGGTTCTGGTAGAGGCTTTAGAAGGCTTTGGGTAGACAGGTACTTTTGAGTACAACATATCATCCCCAGACAGATGTCCAGTCTAACTGTACGATCCAGGTGCTTGAGGATATTCACAAAGCTTGCATTAAAGACATTGGAGGTTATTGGAAGAAGCATATTCCACTTTTAGATTTTTCCTATAAAACCAGATTTCAGGCGACTATTCAGATGGCACCTTATGAGGCTTTGTATGGTAGGCCATGCCGATCACCTCTGTGCTGGTTGGAGGCAGGAGAGGCAGCTTTTCTGGGACTTTGTCTTGTTCAGGAGACCTCAGAGAATATAGAGTTGATTCGAACGAGTATGGATACATCACAGTCTCGACAGAAGTCTTATGTTGATTAGCGGAGATGACATCTGGAGTTCGAGGCCGGGGATCAGGTTTTCCTACATGTCGGATCGAGGTTGGGAAACAAGAGGATTCAGATATAGGGTACGGTATCACAAGGGTATTTCGGGCCATTTGAGGTGTTGGAGAGAGTTGGGCCGGTTGCCTATCAGTTGCAGTTACCTCAGAGGTACCGAGTTATGCATGACGTCTTCCATGTCCCTCAACTCTGACGTTACTTTTCAGTATTGTCTCATATCATTCAACCATATGAGTTTGAGCTAGAAGAAGATGCGTCATTTGGGGAGCATCTGTAACACCCTGAGATTTTATGAAAAATATTTCATTATTGTCTTGTTTTGTACGCTACACCAAAAGAAGCCTGCACAACACGCATCCTTGACTTTCCTTGCATTACACGCAATCATGACCTTACTCGATACCGTGTGTATTACGCAATACTGAGTTTCACTAAACAATGATATGCTATTAAAATATTACTAAAACTACCCGTTATGAATATTAATAACCACCTTTTAAAAGTTTATAAATCTTATCTCTAAAAATGGACTTCATTTTTGGATTCGGAGTATCTAATTTATCCTAAGGTGAAATTTTGGTACTTTTCGGATAACTTTCATTTTCTGATGAATAGTGAAAATTACTAATTTTTAATTAAAACAACCTTTTTAATCGAAATAATTAATAGTGATAAATTATTAATTGGAGTGGTTTTAAAGTATATTTAGAATATATTTTTATAATTTAATACAATTTTGGTCATTGGATGTAATTTCACATTTAAACCAGACATAAACAAGTGTCAATCTTTTGGTAGTTATTATCTCTTAAAAACACACAATTTGTTTTGACGACGAGAATTAATTTTTAAATTAATTAATACAACTGATATGTTTTGAATTTGGTAAAATAGACATCATTTTTGAGTTCATAATATCAAATATTTCTTAGGCCTAATTTTTGGTATTTTTCTAGAAACTTTCATTTTTTGATGAATAGTGAAACCACTAAGTGGTAGTTAAAAAAATGAATTTTTCATAAAACTTAATTTTACCGCTTCTATGAGTGTAATTTCAAAAATCTGAGAGACACGGTTGATGTTAGTAAGTAAAATGTGGTTCAATGAGATGAAAATAATTTTTGGTGAATTGTAATTTTTTACTTTTTTTACCACAGTTAAAAGTAAATAGGGTATTTAAGGGTAAAAATGATATTATTATTACCCTAACACATGTCTTAATTCTATTTTATAAGTTTAATTCGACCAAAAACAACCTTAGGAATAAAATATGACCATTTCGGCCCACGTGGATTAGATTAGGACATTTATTATTAATTTATTTAAAGAAGGGTTAAAACAGTTAAAATCAATGTTTAATAAGTAAATATTTTTTAATATGGGGTTATACATAAGATAAATTCGACTATAAATATTCATTAGAAATCTAAAAAGATTTCCTAAATAATGGTATTTTATTTGTAAATTTTATACATTAAATAATTTAATTTATTTATGACACAACGATGATGCAGTAATTATCTTATTAATGAAATATTAACATAATTGATGTTATAAATACCCAAATAAATGTAATTTGAGACTTTTTATGAATTCCACTAATTTAATAGGATAATATGACATGTTATTATTGATTTAAGTAACTTATTTAGAACTAATCATTCTTTTATGATTTTCACAAAAATCATTTACTAAATAGTGTCAAAATTGACATAAAATAGTTTTTAAAACAAATATTATATTATTAATTGTTATTTTATTACTAAAAATATATGGTTCGGCCAAATGACTTAGATAAAGTTATATATATTAATAATAAACAACTTGGGGTTCTTTTGGCTTGTTATAGTATGTTTATTAACCTTGTAGTGTAAGAACACAAGAAGACACGATAAAAGTAAAATTATTTAACTTAATGTTAAATCTAAATGATAAGGTTGAAATAGGAAGCTAAACCTGTCTAAATTATATTGGATTAGAGGATTTTGACCCATCCAAACATTATCTTCTAAATAAATCAATTTGGGTCTATTTAAAACCGAATTTTACTTTATAATAAAATACTAGTTTTAGTTATTCCAAAGGTACACCTCTCCTCCCTTATAAAAGGGAACCTCCTCCCTCTCTTCCTCACACCACTTTGAGCCTTCAACCTCGGCCAAACCCTGACAATTTTTCCTCTCCACTTCCCTATAGTCATCCTAGAGGTTCTGGTCTTCTTCAAAGACTTATTTTAGTGCCCTAAAAGGAGGTCTCAAAGAAGCACTTCAAAAAAGAGGTAATGTCCATTACCGATTATTTCATCTTTATTTCTTCTTCCACTTCTTATTATTTAGTTGTTTAATTATGAAGTAATAACATCAGTATCACTCATATACTGATATGTTATTATAAGTATGAAACAACCCTATTTCACCATCTATCCATCCTACGGAAAAAGAAATCACCGTGCGTGCGTACGTACGGAATACCGTCTCCACGCCGTGGTGTAATCTATTTTCCACCACCACCTTACTTGGATGGGTATAATGGTGTAAATAATGACTATATATTACTATTATAAAGTGATATTGATTCTGAAATAGTATACATACACTCCAATACAATTCCACGATCATAGGAACGACATCATCACTCGTGCGTACGTACGGAATACCGTCTCCACGATGTGATGCGACTCCTTCTACATGATCTTCATTGAATAATGATTATATAAGAGAATTGAATGAATGAATATGATATATATTACACTAATAACATTCTGGAAATGAGGTATCTATAACCTAAATATATGAATAAGAATTTATTCGACAAAACATGCATGTGAACAAAAAGTAATAAACACCCAAATAACAAGTAGTAATGAAATATTACTAATAAGAAGCTAAGAATATGACCATATATGATATCATAACAATAAGTATGATTCTGGAATAAGTCAATAACATTATTTAAATCGTTATACAGGAGGTTCAGACACATACGATGCAAATCGGACCTAAGGTATGAGAAATATCACAATCTCATTTTTATCCGAGATTGTTTATACATTAGTATTTACTGGGGTGTATTTTATCATCCAAATCCATGTTTCCTCAATATGTAATATTATTTCCATCCACATACAATTGTTTAAATACAATTTTACCCTTCGGTGAGTTTTTAGTAAAGGATATGAAAGGAATCTTTTGTCATTTTTCGTACGAGATACTTTTTGACCTTTCTGAAAAAAGTACGAAGAATGTTTTTTAACTTATACGGCATGAATGGATTTTTAAAACATTATTTCCAAGAATCATACATTACATGTTTTCAAGATTATTTTTAATAAAATTCTTTTAGTTTAAAATTGTATGACATGTTAAGAAATTAAACTATTTTTGAAGTAGAAAGGATATTTTCCTCAAGAATGGAGTTCAAGAGTTTTATCAAAATTATTTCCCATCTAAGATAATATAGGGTTCTATTTCAATCCCTATTATTATATGGATTTGATTATGGTGTGATGGAAATATTTTTATGAATTCCTTTATCTTATAGGAATTGTTTTATAATGTCATGATGTTTAAGATTCCCATTTTTATTACATGGGTTATGCAATGATGTATGATTTACGATTTTGTGGCACACATAAGAATGGTTTCATTATGAGATGGGTGGGACATATATATCCCTCCAATGCATTGGGTAAAGATTTTATATCTCATGAGATAGACATGGCTGGAACGGTAGGTTATACCGGTTCAGTGAAATAGGACTGAAACGAGGAGTGAACTCGGTTCAGAAATAGACTTTGTCCACTAAGATAGTTTTGGCAATGAGTCTAGACTAATAAGAAATGAATCTATATGATTATGTGTGTATGCCACAAAGTTTCATGTTTTAAGTTATGATTATTGGGATTTCATTTCACTGCTATGATTTATCCCATGTTATGATATTATGATCACTTTTGCAGGTTAATATTTCCAAAATGTTATGTTCTTATGAATATGATGTGATTGATTTTTCTTTTGTTTACCCTTACTGAGCATTTGAGCTCACCCTTTTATGTTTTATTTTCCCCAGGATATAAAGAAAGGTTTTAGGTAAGAAAAAAAACGGAAGATCATTATGGGAGATGTTGAAGGTCTTTCACCATGATTAAAAGATTATGTTCCGAGTTTCCAAAGACACTAAACTATTACGACCCTTGTGTGTGTATTTTTGTTATGTAATAAGTATTCCGCAAAAGTAATGTAATTTCCTTGTACGTTAAGATAAGGGTATCTACAGTTGGTATCAGAGGAAAGGTTTAGTAAACCTTTGGAAACTAGGATGCGAGAACGTTAGTGAGATCCCTATAGATATTTCTAATGTATGCCTAGGGATGTCCCTAAGGATAAGTATATGTATAGGATATTGTCCTAGAACTATGGTAATGATATTAGATTAAACCAAAGATGATAGATATTGAAGTTACTCCCCCTTTTTATGATTTTTGCCTCTCACACTATTCTTTTTGGGTTTTAGAAAATGGCTGGAAACAAGATGATTCACGATAATGGAGGATATGGTGGACAATGGAATGATGAGAAACCAAATGAAATCGGATTTGGATGTCCAAACATCATTATTATGCCGAATCAGCAATCTCATAATATGATCAATAAAGTAAAATTTGGTAAGTTTCCTAACTCGGCTAATAATAGAATGATGAAGCTTCATGATGATCATAGAGGAACGAAAGTTCAATTTCCCCTATGTAAATCATGTGGGAAGAGGCATCGAGGAGAATGTTTCAAGGGAACTGGAAGATGCTTTGGGTGTGGAAAAGAAGGACACAAATCCAGTAAGTGCAAAGGAAAAGGTTCAGTTAACACCATGGATAAGGATAATGGTATTGCTACGACATCTACAATGGTTAAATGTTTTAAATGTGGAATGTACGGGCATAATGAAAACCAATTCCCTAAGGGAAAGTCTCATGAAGAGAATCAGTATGGTCAGATGAGTAGTATTTATGTTGATGATGATGATAAGAATACAAATGATATGTGAGTTGAACGAATTGTTGAAGCTCGGTCAATGGTTTAAGAAGGCAGTGGAATGATTACATGTTTATCAAGTGTAATGTTGTATAATTAATCTCATGGTACTATGGAATAAAGAGACATCTAAGGATTGTTACTCTGTTGTCTTTCCTTGAGTTTTGAAAGTGTATGATTAATAGTACCAGTATCCATTAAAGGATATTCAGATATTTTTGGAATATAGATGATATGCGCATAATGAAGGGATAAGGAGAAAATTATATGTTTTATAGTATTCATGAGCTCATGACTGATATAAGGAGAAGGTTATGTAATGGATTGAGTATATAGAATTTTTGGATTTTGGTATGTGGAAAGAGTTAACTTTTGACAGCATTCATGTTTTCACTAAGGTTTAATGGGTATTCATTTTTCAAGAGAATACATGATTAAGGTATTCACATGATTGGAATGTGACCAACATGATATATTGGGGATAAATGATGGTATTCACATGCTTGGTTGATGACATTTCAAGTAATCGTTTTCTTTATACTATGAGCTTGGACCAAAGTATTTTAGATAAGCCTAATGATTGGAATGGATTATGTTTGACATAAGTTAGGATAAAACCTTTTTTCGATATTATTGATGGGATGTTATAGTAATATAGCTTTAGAAAAAGGATAACCTGCAGGACGGGGGACAACCCATCGCATCGGACAAGGCTGTGGGAATCGAACCCACAACCGAAGTGCGAATGGCCTTTATCACCTACCACTGGCCTATAGGAAGTCCCTGGTTAGTAGAAACTAGTTTTATTTTATTACGATGTATGATATATGAAGTATAAGTTCATTTTTGGAATCGTATATGATTAAACTCACCATAGATGGAAATTGTTAAAAGCACGAACAACAGTGAAATTGTACCAAAATCATGTAAGTATTTCTTTTAATTCATCAACTTTAGGGAAACGATCTTGAAAACCAAAAATGTTGTCCTTGTGCTCTTATATCTGATGAATCAGATGGTACCTTAGATCATCACAAATTTATGGCTTTGTGATTGCTGCCTTTTCCATAGCCATGTTCTCTACCACTCTCCATCAGAACATGATGGTTAGATTTCTCTTCCATATCCATATTTTCACCTATGTGGAAACCCAGTGATTAGTTTATTTGGGTAACCGTTACGTTTCATACTTCTGTTTTTAAAGATTGGTTTTTTTATTCCTTTTTACGATGTGGGTTTCTATTAAAGAATCTTTCGAGTAGTAAACCATTTATAACCCCGACGAATTTCGAGGGCGAAATTCATTTTAAGGGGGGTAGAATGTAACACCCCGAGATTTTATGAAAAATATTTCATTAATGTCTTGTGTTCTACGCTAAACCAAAATAAGCGTGCACAACATGCATCCTTGACTTTCCTTGCATTACACGCAATCACGACCTTCCTTGATACCGTGTGTAGTACGCAATACCGAGTTTCACTAAAAAATGATATGCTATTAAAATATTATTAAAACTAGCCGTTATGAATAGTAATAACCACCTTTTAAAATTTGAGAAATTTTATCTCTCAAAATGGACTTCATTTTTGGATTCGGAGTATCGAATTTAGCCTAAGGTGAAATTTTGGTACTTTTCGGATAAATTTCATTTTCTGATGAATAGTGCAAATTACTAAATTTTAATTAAAAACAACCTTTTTAATCGAAATAATTAATAGTGATTAATTATTAATTTGAGTGATTTTAAATTATATTTAGAATATATTTTTACAATTTAATACAATGTTGGTCATTGGATGTAATTTCACATTTAAACCAGACATAAACAAGTGTCAATCTTTTGGTAGTTATTATCTCTTAATAACACGCTATTTGTTTTGAAGACGGGAATTAATTTTTAAATTAATTAATACAACTGATATGTTTTGAATTTTGTAAAATAGACATCATTTTTGAGTTCATAATATCAAATATATCTTAGGCCTAATTTTTGGTATTTTTCTGGAAACTTTCATTTTTTGATGAATAGTGAAACCACTAAGTGGTAGTTAAAAAAATTGAATTTTTCATAAAACATGATTGTACCACTTCTGTGAGTGGAATTCTAGAAATCCGAGAGACATGGTTGTTGTTAGTAAGTAAAATGTGGTTCAATGAGATGAAAATAATTTTTTGGTGAATAGTAATTGTTTAATTTTTTTTACCACGGTTAAAAGTAAATAGGGTAATTAAGGGTAACAATGATATTATTAATACTTTAAAACATGTCCTAATTCTATTGGATAAGTGTAATTCGACCAAAAACAACCTTAGGAATAAAATATGACTATTTAGGCCCACTTGGATTAGATTAGGACATTTATTATTAATTTATTTAAAGAAGGGTTAAAATAGTTAAAATCAAAGTTTAATAAGTAATGCATTTTTAATATGGGGTTATACATAAGATAAATTAAACTATAAATATTCATTATAAATCTAAAACGGTTTCCTAGATAATGTTAATTTATTAGTAATTTTTATACATTAAATAAGTTAATTTATTTATGACACAATGATGATGCAGTAATTATCTTATTAATGAAATATTGACATAATTGATGTTTTAAATACCAAAATAAATTTAATTTGAGACTTTTTATGAATTCCACTAATTTTATAGGTTAATATGACATGTTAGTATTGATTTAATTAACTTATTTCGAACTAATCATTCTGTTATGATTTTCCCAAAAATCATTTACTAAATAGTGTCAAAATTGACATAAAATAGTTTTTAAAACAAATATTAAATTATTAATTGTTCTTTTATTCCTAAAAATCTATGGTTCGTCCAAATGACCTAGATAAGGTTATATATATTAATAATAAACAACTTGGGGTTCTTTTGGCTTGTTATAGTAAGTTTATTAACCTTATAGTGTAAGAACACAAGAAGACACGGTAAAAGTAAAATTATTTAACTTAATGTTAAATCTAAATGATATGGTTAAAATAGGAACCTAAACTTGTCTAAATTATATTGGATGAGAGTATTTCGACACATCCCCACGTTATCTTCGATTTCAATCAATTCGGAGCTATTTAAAACCTAATTTGACTTTATAATAAAATAATAGTTTTTGTTATTCCAAAGGTACCCCTCTCCTCCCTTATAAAAGGGCACCTCCTCCCTCTCTTCCTCACACCACTTTGAGCATTAAAGCTCGGCCAAACCCTGACAATTTCTCCTCTCCACTTCCCTAGATTCATCCTAGAGGTTCTGGTCTTCTTCAAAGACCTATTTTAGTGCCCTAAAAGAAGGCCTCAAAGAAGCACTTCAAAGAAGAGGTAATGTCTGTTACCGATTGTTTCATCTTTATTTCTTCTTCCACTTCTTCTTATTTAGTTGTTTCATTATGAAGTAATTACATCAGTATCACTCATATACTGATATTTTATTATAAGTATGAAACAACACTATTTCACTATCTATCCATCCTACGGAAAAAGAATTCACCGCGCGTGCGTACGTACGGAATACCGTCTCCACGCCGTGGTGTAATCTATTTTCCACCACCACATTACTTGGATGGGTATAATTGTGTAAATAATGACTATATATGACTATTATAAACTGATATTTATTCTGAAATTGTATAAATAAACTCCAATAAAATTCCATGATCATAGGAACGATATCATCACTCGTGCGTACGTATGAAATACTGTCTCCACGATGTGATGCGACTCGTTATACATGATCTTCATTGAATAATGATTATATAAATGAATTGAATGAATGAATCTGATATATATTACACTAATACCATTATGTAAATGAGGTATCTAAAACCTAAAGAGAAGAATAAGAATTTATTCGACAAAACACGCATAAGAACAAAAAGTAATAAACACCCAAACAACAAGTAGTAATGAAATATTACTAATAAGAAGCTATGAATATGACCATATATGAAATCATAACAATAAGTATGATTCTGGAATAAGTCATTAACATTATTTAAATCATTATACAGGAGGTTCGGACACTTACGAAGCAAATCGGACCTAAGGTAAGGGAAATATCACAATCTCATTTTTATCCGAGATTGTTTATACTTTTGTATTTACTAGGGTGTATTTTATCATCCACATCCATGATTCCTCAATATGTAATATTATTTCCATCCACATACAATTGTTTAAATCCAATTTTACCCTTCGGTGAGTTTTTAGTAAGGGATATGAAAGGAATCTTTTGTGGTTTTTCGTACGAGGTACTTTTTAACTTTTCCGAAAAAAGTACGAAGAATGTTTTTTTAAATTATACGGCATGAATGGATTTTTAAAACATTATTTCCAAGAATCTTACTTTACAAGTTTTCAAGTTTATTTTTAATCAACTTCTTTTAGTTTAAAATTGTATGACATGTTAAGAAAGGAAAATGTTTTTGAAGTAGAAAGGATATTTTCCTCAAGAATGGAGTTCAAGAGTTTTATCAAAATTATTTCCCATCTAAGATAATATAGGGTTCTGTTTCTATCCCTATTATTACATGGATTTGATTATGTTGTGATGGAAATATTTTTATGAATTCCATTTATCTTATAGGAATTGTTTTCTGATGTCATGATGTTTAAGATTCCCATTTTTATTACATAGGTTATGCAATGATGTATGATTTACGATTTTGTGGCACACATAAGAATGGTTTCATTCTGAGATGGGTGGGACCTATATCTCCCTACAATGCATTGGGTAAAGATTTTATATCTCATGAGATAGACATGGCTGGAACGGTAGGTTATACTGGTTCAGGGAAACAGGACTGAAACGAGGAGTGAACTCGGTTCAGAAATAGACTTTGTCCACTAAGATAGTCTTGGTAATGAGTCTAGACTAATAAGAAATGATTCTCTATGATTATGTGTGTATGACACAAAGTTTCATGTTTTAAGTTATGATTATTGGGATTTCATATCACTGCTATGATTTATCCCATGTTATGATATTATGATCTCTTTTGTAGGTTAAGATTTCCAAAATGTTATGTTCTTATTAATATGATGTGATTGATTTTTCTTTTGTTTACCCATACTGAGCATTTGAGCTCACCCTTTAATGTTTTCTTTTCCCCAGGATATAAAGAATGGTTTTAGGTATGAAAAAAAGGAAGATATTTATGGGAGATGTTGAAGGTATTTCACCATGATTAGTAGATTACGTTCCGAGTTTCCAAAGACACTAAACTATTATGGTCCTTGTGTGTGTATTTTTGTTATGTAATAAGTATTCCGCAAAAGTAATGTAATGTCCTTGTACGTTAAGCTTAGGGTCTCTACAGTATCCTATCCTGATTTTCGATTGTAGTATGAAGGTTCTCCGTGGCAGGTTTGTTCCTCTGGTATGGGTTCTATGGCAGCACGGGCGAGTACACGATAAGACCTGGGTGAGGGAGGCAGATGTACAGTTGCAGTGGCTGGAGCTGTTCAGGGTTTTTTCTTCTATGCCTCTCTTGGGAAATTCATGGATGAATTTATTTTAGGGGTGACGATTGTAAGATCCCGGATCATCGTTTCAGCTATGCTTCTCCATTTCTGGTCATTTTTGATAAAAAGAGGAAAATCTGGAAATTTTCAAAATACACGTCGCGTACTTTATAAGTGCACGACGTGTACTTTGATGCAACACCAGGCCGTGTGCTGGCCGTGTCCTGGACACACACACGATGTGTAGGGGCGATGTGGAGGCCGCCTAAAGCAGAGTACGAATAGGCCAAGTACGCGCCATGTACCACATAAGTACACAACGTGTAGTTTCTTTTTTTTCATTAAATGGACAGGGGAGGCGCCTAATCGACGAAAACGTCTTTTTCTCCAGGATATTTGACCGAGAGAAACCCGTATGGCTGCGAACATCATCTGAGCCCCTGAACCTCCTTCTGTTTGCTGAATCAATGACCATCAATTGTGTTGGAACCGCAGCGGTGAGGTCTTACTCCTTCTTGAGATTCATACCATTATTTTCCCTCATTCTCATGTTTTCGTAGGATGATCATTTTTTTCATTTTCGTAGATATAAGACGTTATAAGGAGAATAAATCCTCGTGGTTCTAGTATTTGGATCTCCTAGCATCAAGGTAGGTGGTCTGTGCATTACCTTTCGAAGTTTTTGAGTTTTATGTGCAAAATCCACCAATACCCGTGAACGAGGTACTTCGTGTTTACCTTTCGGACCCTGTTGTTTTCCGTCCTTGCTTATATGACTGTGTAGAGGTAATTTGTTCATGTTTGTGGATAATTTCTATGATTGGATGTTTTTACCATGCACTGTTCTTGTTATGACCATTGGGTCTTGTTATCCTTTGGCCGCTATTCTTGTTTTCCATGCCTTGTGACCGTAGGATGGAATGTTGTTCTGGACATGCTTGTTATAATGTATACTAGTTAGCCTAGTAGCTCATTAGGTGTACTTAGGCCTTATAACATTATTATTCACTAACTGGCATAGGACCCTGAGAACATGGTGCTATAGACTGTAAAGGATAGACTGAGTGAGCTTCCCAGAGAGTCTTGGATATTATAGGTTATATGGGGATAGACCGAGTGAGCTTCCTCAGAGAGTCTTAGATATTATAGACTATAGGGGATAGACAGAGTGATCTTCCCAAAGAGTCATGGATATTATAGACTATAAGAGGGTAGACCGAGTGAGCTTACTCAGAGAGTCTATACCTTGTTTGAATTTCATTAAAACCATTCTAGGCTAGGGAAGGAATTGATTGGGCGAGCTTCCTTAGAACGTCTGTGATAGACCTGAGACTATAGGAGGAATTGACTGAGTGAGATTCCTCAGAGATTTTCTATACATTGGGGATATAAGAGGGTTAGGCAGCATGATCTTCATTAGAGAGTCCCTGAATACCCTAAACTATAAAGGTAATTGACCAAGAGTGCTTCCCCAGAGAGTATTGTAATTTCGTATGACCAAACTAGAGGTGTTAGGCTGAGTGCTCTCCCTAGAGGGTTGTTGGTACTTCTGGGATAGGAACTGAGGGGTTGGTTTTGATTATTTCCCAAAGGGGTTCCTATTGTGTTTAGTTGTTTGCTTCACTGCTTCATGTTGTTCCCTGGATTGATTACTATTGAATATCATCCTGTGTACTACTAACTAGTTGTCGCATGCTGTTTACTGTTACTATTTACTGCTTACTGTACTATTACATTCTATATGCTCACTAACTGTTAGGCACATATCTTCAGGTCATTGCCTACTGGGATTTAGTCTCACACCCTATTTGGGCCATTCTTTTGAGCCTAATCCTACTATATTGTTGCAGGTATAGACAAGGGCAAGTTCCCTTCAACTTCTGGTACTTCATTGCTTGGAGAAGGAGACTATGGGACCAAGCCGAGGCTTGCGATGATGAGGAGTTTCTTATCTGTTTACTTTTCCATGTACATTGGTTATGTATTGTATTAAGCACTACGACATGTTTTTATGCTTTCCTAGACAAATTTATCGTGCATCATTTCATATAAACAAGTGAAATCAAGTTGTTTATTATTTAGTCTTCCACTCTTCATTGTTCTTGGATATTTACTACTTATGCTATTTGTCTTTCGTGTTTACTTCCGCTGTGTACTCTGCCAATGAGGGAATAGTTTCCCATTATCACAAACAAATCCCTCACTGCTAGTCGGTAGCCTCTGGCGTTTGGGGAAAGGTGCTTGAGGCCATGTGACCAACCGGGTACGGGGCAACTCTGGGTGGCTTCCGGAACCGGGACGTTAAAATAACTAAGAGGAGATTATATTTATCTCACATACCACACAAACATAGGTCAACACAAATAACAAGACATTTTCTTCAATGAACTATATAAAAATTCCTTCAATCATTCTATGATATTTTTACACTTAAAACAATTGTGTGATATAGGATCATTATTTTCATCATACAGTATGAATATATCCCAAATAACTCTACATTAATTAATATAAGAGAAGGAATATGATGAAAAATAATCGAAAAATCATTTAAAGGGTTGTTTCCAAGCAATCCCATTGTAATTAGATTCAAAAATAGATCAGTCCTGGATAAATATGAAGGGTCCCCATAGCTTTGGCAGGAAAAAAATTTTAATTTATCATTGGATTAATAGAAATATGATCCATTAAAAGTTTAATAAGAATAATATATAAATAATATGTATCTTGTTCTTTATGTTGCATGGATAGGGTACAATATTTGAAAACACATTCTATAACTATGTTCTATCCACTACCACAAAAAATCCATCTTGTGGGTAGAAAAATAATTCCCAAACCATTATAAAACCTTATTTTCATAATCACATTATCTGTTGTGGGTTTCCATATCATTTGGCCTTACCCAGCCCCAAAACATAAACAATCCCAGTTCCCACTTTCTAAGACTCATTTTTTCCTAAAATATATTACATAGAGTCTACTAAATGTGATTAAACTATGAAGCACAATAATAACCCTTAAAAATTAAAAATCTCTTCAATACCTCTCAAAACACAACCCAATGAAATTATATATATAATACATATATAATTGGTTAATCACTTGAAACTGTGAATTATAAATTCTCCCCAATATTAGTCTTATCGTCATCATAATGTTGAAAACAACTGTGGGTCTAAAATATTTTATGCCGTTGTTCGACCATTTAATTATCTCACTCCCATTATTCTTCATAAATAAAACCATTTTTCCATAAAACCCACACTAGACCAATTTCATTCCTCTAAATTATGTTCTATTGTTAGTCCACAATACATAATGGAACATGAACCAATATACCATCCATCTCTATGTTTATTTGATCCAATATAATAAATTGGTTAGGAATTGGATGATATTTCTTTAACAGAAATACATGTAACACATTATGCATTGAACTGAACTTTTTTTGAATTTACAATTGATATCCCACCTCACTGATCCATTAATGTATCTAAAAAAGGTCCTACTTTTCAAGGATATAACATTCCATACATCTTCAATAATTATTTCTAAATCCTTCGAGAGATTATCATGAAAATATGAAGAATCACGTCAAATGAAATTGGCCATAAATGATGATTTACAGAGAATTTATATTGACTCTAATCTATATCGATTTTATTATTGATCAATTAAGTCATCTCCATTATCTCTTTCCTGTTTCCTACTCCAACCAATGAACCCCCACCAATTTACAAACAAAATAAAGGATGATGAAAAGGATTCTCATAAAGTGATTTAAAAAGAGACATATGTAACAAGGCATGCAAACTGTTTTTGTATGAGAATTACACTAATGACATTTCATTCACCCATGAGCCTCCAAAGAACATTATAAAAAATAGATGCATGTCTTCCTACATTTGTGTCTTCCATTCATATTTTCCATCCAAATGATGATATTGCACCACACTATAAGTTAATTTAGTCCCAATGAATTGTATTAAGATTTTATAAAAGGGAGATGTAAATATAAAATATAAATCTAATATTATCGAAACTGGTATTACATGCCTCTTTACCACTTTTCAAATATATATATTTTTCATTTTGTCGAAAATGCGAGATTCATGAAAATAAATGTAATGAATTTACTTTTTGAGAAGATCCACTATCACCAATATGGAATTTAATTTCCTAACAATATTTTTTAGGTCCTTAGAAATTTATATAATTATCTGTTGCCATTTCTATACAGTAATAAGTTAAAAGTGCACCATAACCAATGGAATTTTATGATAGGACTTTACTTAATAAAAATGAGCCATCCTAAAATAATCTCATCCACCTTTCTTTTCTAGTTAATTTTCCAATAATTTTATTTTCGTGCCTTATAACTATTTTCTATTCCCAGATGACTATCCCATATTGAATGGTGGAGATCATAAATGAGTCCTTCCTAATAATAAAATGGTATAACCTACAGATCTCAAGCCCACAAAACTGAATTCCCATATAATATACATCCCTCAATGTTCTCCCCATCAATGAGTTTTTATCATTTTGTAAATCAGTCATAATTGGACCCCTATGCCTCCATTACATTTTTTACTATAAAAATATATTAGGAATAAAAAACACAAAATAGGTCTTCACAAACCATGTACATACATTATATCACCAGCACCTGTCTCCTTTAATTGGAAGCCTCCTTCCCCAAATGAAAATCTAACATTTATTCTTAATGAATCTACCACATAATTTACATTACTAATAGTATATCAAAATTTATTGTCAATCATTTTGAGATAAAAAATCCATCTTCTATAAATTAGATTCAAATAGATTTTTGAGAAAATTTGTTTCATTCACTTATTATCTGTAAACACCATAATCTCTCAAAAAAGTATTAATGTGGCCATGTCTTTTGAGAATGGATTATATTAACTAATTACAAATCATGTTTTGGGATGTTTTTCTCAAGAAACTATAAATTTATTCATCCATAAGAAACAAAATGATATCCCTTCATGAGAATACATCCCAATCCTGATCCCAAACCATCACTATACACCAAAAAACCATATCCAAATTATAGTAATATCATGATTTATGTCAATGTAAGGTGTTATTATGATCCTGAAAAGACTTAAAAAATTCCTCATTCCATCGAAAAGAAACACCATTCCTTTTCAATGTTTTCATTGGTAAAGATATATGTAAATTTTCATGAACAAAGATTTGAGAACAACCGCATAATCTTGGGAAATTTTTTATTTCAAATACATTCTTTTGTTTTTTCCAATATACAGAAACCCATATATTTTCTAGATCGCAAAAAACAACTATTTTGATGATAACATGCCTTGAAATATTTACCTATTGTATAAAAAATTACACTTCGAATTTATTACATCCATATGATGATCCTACCAGATACCAAACAATATCACCAAGTGTATCTCAGGATCAAACATCTTCCGTGAATACACCAATATATTACTCACAAAAACCAAAATAAAATTTTCTAGTTACCTTTAATATATATTTTTCATCAATTTTATAAATTTATTTGGTTCAGTTGTAATACCAAAATCCATAAACATGTAATCATAATGAATATATCAACATCTATATTTTATTATGGTGTATTAACCTTCTTAACCAGAAATTGGTGATATCACAAGAGAAAGTAAAATTTGGAGAACCAATGATCTCCCCATATTTGAAGAAATATGTAAACAATGTGTGGAACATGATACATATTATTTATCTAATTTTGTTAATCATATGAATATATATAATAATATGAAGAGTTATATCATGTTTTTTCCAAAACAATATTTGTGTATCCAAAAGAGATGTACTAAGTTGAATGACTTTTTTTCATTCAAACACTTCCAAATGGACTTTCAGTTACAGAAATTCTATTATTAATGAATAATAATAGTGATGTGAGATAAGACTTGTCCCTGTTGAGAGATAAATCATAAAATGTAATTATATTTTTTGATTGAAACCCTATATAATTATCAAGAAAATAATATGTTATCTAATTGAAAATTTATAGAAAACACTTATAATTTATCTCATACATAGATGTTGACGTTAAATCTAGAAACTAGAATGAGTTATTTCCAACTGTTAGTTCCAAAAATCCCTTTGCACCTTCCATTTCATTTTTAACTCCACTGAATATATTCTTGATGATATCATCTATTTAAAAACTAAAACATTGGGTATAACAATTGATACATTCATTGAACAAAGTCTACCAATCCATGCCTAGTATTATGTTATAGATATTCATTCGAAGAAAAGGTAAATCACATATAAATTCAACACCATATAAAGTTATAAAACATTATTTTCACATAAAATATCGATATTGTATTTTATAAAGAGAAGTATGATGTTTCCAAAATAGTAAGTATCATCTCAAAATGAAAATATGGAAGATCAATCGGATGAGAAGCAGTAAATGAATGAGATTCATCTATATGAAAAAAATTATTTAATGGTACAATTCAAAATAATCAAACCACCCACCATATAAAGTCTATGTTGATCCTCCACAATAATTTCCTCAGATCCATACTATTTCTTACATGTTGTAATTTTTTCATTGTTACCATATTTAAATTGCACTCATTGACAAGTCATGATACTCCATGAATCACCATGTCTAGATCAGTTCTATTGAGGATAATATTATATTTCACTCATCACATCTATGAATACAATGTCTTCAAAACAAGAGATATGTCCCAAGAAATAGAACAGGGATCACATTAAAAATTACACTAAATATTTCCTATATGGTTGAAATTTGTAATGCAAAATTTGGTTCCATACAATCATTGTACATGTGGTAAAAACAACAACACTTAACACATCCTATCAAACTATTCTGTTTAGTAGGAAGCTAAACTGAAAATTCCATCTAATTCAGAGGCATACCACTACCATGGAAATAGGTATCCCTTTTCTTATCCCATATCATAATAAATTCTTCCCTCAACCATATTTCAGTATATTTATCTTTTTTCCACCATCTCACTATTGACTATCTACATAAAATCCAGGAAACAATGATTTTAAACAATTTGATGAATATATGGAATCAAAACTAATAAATAATGTGTTCCTTCTAGGTCTCACATGCATCATCTTAATGTGAAAAGTGGACTAAATTCATTAATTTATCCGAACACTCTATCACTATGAGGTTCCCTTTATTCGTGGTGAAGAATTCTGTTTTTTGCGTAATCTGAAATGTTTGAGGATAGAGATATTTATTGAAAAAATATTCAAACCCCTCCCTTTCAATAATTTGGCCTCGTTTATCCTAAACATATTAATCCCACCAATATATTTCTATATCATTTTTCATGGAATATTCCAACATTATATTCATCTCATCTAGTGTACCTTTGAAATTGAAATTTTTATTCATTATATTCTACCACACTATTACATTTTTTGGTTATAAATCACCCTAAAATTTGGGTGGAGTCTACATCAGTAACATAAAAGAATGACCCATTTTCCATGGTTCATTCACTATGTTCCCTCCATCAATGGATTCAATAGACTGTTTAATATTCTAAAAAATATTCATGTATAGCTATGGCTTATATGAAACCACTTTCTTAGAAGCCTCTTATAGTGGGTTTTGACATTTCATATCAGGATACATTTTCCTTAACCAATATAAAATAACATTTTGTCTCACACACCATCATAAGAATTCATATAAATATTAATTGTACTATATAGCACATATTACAATATGTTGTTCCACAATTCAATAATTTTTATTTTCATACCATTTTTTAAAATTCAATATGCACCTTAAATATAATACTATTTTCTATTATCTTTAAAAATTATCACTTTTTCCTCAAATCATAAATCATTAAATAATATAAAATATGAACTCCTTGTAGGATTACATTTCTATCATTTCATTTCATTATCTTATTATTCGATAATAAAATGACAATGAGATAATAAATTCTAGGGGTGTCTTAAACACTATTGTATTGAAAATCCGTCGTAAATTTATGTTCAAACAAGATTGGTTAGATATGACTTTTATGATATAAATTCCATGTTTCGACGATCCTAATACATTATACAATCTCAATTCATGGATTGTACTAGAATTAATTTCTTCATTATGAATTGAAAAATTAATTCAATTTGTATTGAAAATATATTTAAACTAACCAATACTAATTCCATTTTAATCATCCTCCACCTGGTCATGAACCTCCATAAAAATATGAGGGAGGGGGTAGAAAACTGCCAGAGAGTACATTCTTCAAGTTGAAGGAGAGATAATGACCCCTGAGTCCCACCCTGAATAGGCCACATAGTGGCGAATATCACCAAGGGTATAGAATTTCATGTAAAAAAAGGAAGTAATTACCCTTATTATAGAACAAGATTGGGATATAAGATGGTAAATCCAAAACAACTCCAAAACTGAAAGTAAAACTAAATCTAAAAATCCATTCCCATATGAACGTTCAAAATAAACTGATACAATGTACAAAAGAAACCGTGATAAAAGTACCAAATGAACAAAAACAGCAACTAAAAATCCTAAAGCCCAAGCAAGTACTACCTGACATGGTCCTAAAAGTCATCCCAGAACCATAAAGGAATTTTTATATACGTAAGGTAAGTATAGAGGAATAATTAGTAGGGAAAACAGAAATCTGTCATGCAAAGTGGGGAGGCATTTTAATGCCTCGTGAGAAATAGTGACAACCAAAACATCAAGGAAAAAACTATCCTCCCATCCTCACCAAGGAAAACTCCCTAAATAACGCAAGTCTGGTAAAGTAATATTAATAGCACATCGATATTTGTGTACCCCGCTCTCCATTCCCACTAGCTATTTAAGGCATCCCACACATTAGACACTCCCCATAGACTCTATTTCAGTCCCACCACCGCCCCACCAACAGCCCTATGGGCGACCACAACCACCCATCCCACCCGAAAACATCTGGACAACAACAACCGCACCTAACCACACCCACATACACATGGGCCAAAACATCCATCTCCAAACCCAAGGAAACTTTGGCTAATACAACCACTGCAATGCTCGAAGACACATTGACCAGAACAACCAGTTCCACACCTGATGAAACATGGGCCTCAAACCAAAGACACATGGGAAACAAACCTTCCTACACACTCAATGGAAAACCACCACAATAGACCCTTACTATAATTTCTTGGTCCATAATGAACCTTATTCCATCAACAGGATTCTAAAAAATATTTGGCGACCTATGAGAGTGAGAAAAAATGAACTAATAGCCTACCACCCACAAGAATTTTAGGACAACACCCTCCCCCATGAGATGGGGGTGTCCAATATGAGGTTCACAACATGGGTGGGGTGACCATAAGAAACACAAGAACTGAATTATATACATATATTTAATATATCACTCATCCCAACCTAAGGGTTCTGAAATAGACAACCATCCCATATACAACCACTTATTCTTATATCCCTACATGCACAAATACACAACAACCACAGCCAGAGCACAACCCATTTTTGTAAAAAAAAATCCCCAATTGCACCCATTATCATTATCATGTTCAAGTGATTCCATTTAACACATTCCATAACTTCTGGGAAACTAATAGGCATAACCAAAATCCAAAACAAAAACTGTAGAGAAACATCCATGAATACAATTAATCATTTACATAGAGTTCCCTTGTAAAGTCACAACATGAAAAGGGACACGTCAAATCCATAGTTGTATTGGAACCAAAAAATACACAATTTACTGGATCCCAACAATCACCACCAACTCCATACAGCCTCATATTCAAAAACCAACAAGCTTTGAACTAGTGATTCCATTCCACAGAATTTCACCCCAATAGGCATCAAAATAGAAACCACACATATCATTAGGACACAGAAAAGAAGTTTTCCAATTGATCCAATACAGTTCATTTAGTTCCTTCATTCATTTTTCTTAACTAGGGTGATCACATTGCGGTTCATATTCATCAGACATCCATTTAGTCATCCATGTTTACATGATTAACCAGATTCCATGTCTGATTTATTCAATCAAAATATTTCCCATAAAAAAAGTTTTCATTATGGTGGAAGAAAGGACCACCAATGTCCACGATATTTAGTGGACATACTACCCAAAAATTCACAACATAATAATTAAGGTATAACACATCAAACATCACAATATTTCCACCCCTTCAGTATATAGAAGCCTTTTTATTATCTTCGTTAAATTTGGTTTTATCTAGGTGTCGAGAGAACATTTTCATACCCAATCCACATGATGCATATTAAAAGAGATACAAAGGAATACCACATACTTTGATGATCATGTATCGATGTTTTCTCCTTGTTCTAAAAATTGGGGATGGCACTGTAGTAAAATCCATGAAGAACCAAACAAGAGTTATCTCACACATGCACAACACGACTGCAGAAGAGGGATTCGAGTCTCACCATGGGAAAAGAAAGAGACCAAGAGAGAATAAGATCTTTTTCTAATAATACCCCAATATTATACTTATTTGATATGCAATTCAGAAGTTCTAAAAATGATGACTGTGATTTTACATTGAGGCTGGATAGTTTATCATGTTTTAATTTATTGATTTTTAATAATTATCCTCATAGATGGTGGAGATAACGACTGTGCGTGAATTGATTTCCTTGAAATGGAAAAAAAAATAACATGGGTGGAACATGAATCCCCATCAAGGGTGGCACCGAGGAGAAGGATACACATTTTGGTAACACAATGCTCTCCTTTCTCTTGGTGGTTTTATACATCTTTTATGGGCTTAAAAAAGGTGTAAAACCACATTAAATGCATCAAGAGACTACAAAGAGGTGTTACGGGAAAATTGGGGAATGAACACTGACACCCCATAGTGGAACCATTCGGGTGTGGCAATGGGTGGTGTAACCACTCGGTGAGACAATGATTGGTGATACTGTTCGGTGATATAGTAATCGATGAGACCATTCCTTGGGACCGATCAGGGGTACCGATCTTTAGACTGATCGGTGGCCCCCTACATCTGTCAATGATATCGTCCAAACTCACTAATGTAATATAGGTCACCGATACATGAAAATTTTACAAATTAAAAGACCTATAAGGTCTTGAAATTACATCATATACCTATCAAACTATTCTTTCCCTCTCTAATTTTACAGTTTCCCGATGAAAAGGGAGGTGTATGAACAACCACCTCATAAGATACCTATATGGGACAAACCACCCGAGATTGGTTCGAATTATGGAACAAACCTAAAAAATTAGAAGCATTTCTATCACATCTACCTCCTAAAAAACTAGGGATACATTACCAATATTCTCACCAGTGTAACCATGCAAAAATATACAGTCCACACCATCCAAACATGTGCATTAGGGAGTCCATTTTCAAATGTCATGAAATTATCCACTTTTGGCGGCACTGAATCGCCTGCATGGGTTTAATCACATCTGACATAAGGCACCTTGGTTAGAAATCATGTCCTCCCCATACCACAGTCATTAATTTTAACACACATTCACAGAAAAAGGAAAGATCCCATATCACAGTTAATGTGGTCAAGAATTAAATAAAATCAACCACAATGAAAACCCAATATGAATAATCAAAATATATCTACATAATGGGATGGTATTTGTACCTCCCTTTACCAAGTACTATCCTCAAGGCCACCATGCCTCCACAACACATGATCCAACGGAATGGTCCATCAACGAATTACCTTCTCCTTACGATCCCTGATTTTCACCGATCACTCCACGAATGTCACATAATCATTGATATCCAACTCTCTCTAGTCGATGATGAAGGATTCATCATATAGATATCGACATAGATGAGATACATGGAAGATGTTGTGGATCCTATCAAATGGCTGTGGTAACGCTAGTTGCTATTCCACCTCGCCGACTCTTCCAAACACCTTGAAGGGTCCAATGAACCTGGGAGAAATCTTACTCCCCCCGCGGAACCTTCACTACCGACATTGTGGGTATAACATCAAGAATACATTGTCTCCATCCTCAAAATCTAAGGTTCTCCTACTATGATTGTCATATGACTTCATATGGTCCTTGGACACCATCATCCTATCAAACACAATATGAACCTTCTCTTTCGTGCTCTGAACCACCTCTGGGAAAAGAACACCTGCCTCCCCAACCCCTATCTAGAACATGGGTAAATGACAGGGTCTCCCATACAAGGCTTCAAACTGTTCCATTCCAATGGTAGAGTGATAGCTATTATTGTAAGAAAATTCAACCTGAGTCAAGAGTTGTACCCATGATCCTCTAAAGTCTTCAACACATGTCCACAACATGTCATCCAACATTTTGATGATCCTCTCTATCTGCCCATCCATTTGAGGGTGGAATGTAGTGATAGAGAATAGTTGGGTGCCAAATGAATTATAAAATCCATTACAGAACTGTGATTTAAATATTGTATCCTGATAAAAAATGATGTTTCTAGGATCCCCAAGCAGCCTCAGAACTTCACCCACAAACTTATGTGATAAGTCCTCCATTGATCTTGACTTATTAACTGATAATAAGTGAGAAAATTTGTTCAAATGGTACACCACTTCCCAGTTGGTATCACGACCCCCCACATACCTGGGTTGTCCCATGACAAAATCATTTGAGACATCATCCCACTTCCACTTTGTAACGTATAGGGGTTTCAATAGTTTTCCTAGAACATGATGTCCAGCCATCACATTCTAACACATGAGGCACTTACCCACATACTCCACCACTACCCAATTCACTCCGGGACACAAAAAAAGACCATACAATATCCAGTACATCTTGGAATCTCTTTGGTGTACTGCCAGGGTGAGTTATAAAACTCGCTGAGGAGTCTCTCCCACATTACCATAAAGAAAAATAGATTTCCACGAAACAAGATGCAATTCTGACCATACTCTGACCATCCTTCTAGATCATCACCCTAGCTAACACGATCAAACATCACAATAGCCACCAAATCTCCCCACTAAGACTCTTACACTTTTCATACAAAGGATGATGACATAGTCATATGAAACAAAAAACATCTACCATCCTACACACTCATGCTCAGATGTAAAGAAGCCCACTCCCATATTGATTTTTAAGCATCTGTTGACTCCCAAACAATATCCTTATGAGAAATCCTTCTCAAGGAATCAACCACCATGTTCCCCAATCAATATGTGTAAGATATTTCTAAGGCATAATTTGGGAGGAACTCCATCCACCTCTACTGCCGAATGTTCGGGTCTTGTTGGGAGAAGACATACCTTAATATATTGTGATCCATGAAGACCAAAAAGTGTTCCCCAATAAAGTAATGCCACCAAAACATCAGTTCAACCATTATTGATGAAAGATACAGGTTTTGGATGGAATTTTGACATTCGTGAGGATGAAACTGCCTAGACCCATAAAATATCACTCCCCCCTGATGCATCATCATGCACCCCAAGCCCAGACCGAAAGAAAAACAGAACACATAAATTGTTACCCATTCCTCTAGAAACCTCATTACTAGTTCACATACAATATTTTTATTCAAATAACTAAAATATATCATGCAATACTCACTCTATAAAAAAATATTCTCACTTTTTTCAAGTTCCTCAATTTTGCTTCAAGTTGAGAGAATTCGAGCATGATCCTTCATTCGTAACCTACCATTCTTAGTAACCTATGAACATATGTTACGATATCAGGTGCTAACCATTAAAATAATGTGTTGACCTTCAACAATTCCACTGATATCCCCTGCTGGGACACCATGTGTCCAAATAAGTACACCTCTCATGTCCAGAACATGCACTTGGACAAAATCCCATAGAACTGGTGGTGTCAGAGGACCTCTATAATTTTCCTCAGATTACTAGCATGATCCTCCTCGGATAGTGAGGAGATCATGATGTCTTTGATGAACATGACAATGTACTGGTATAGGTACTTGCCGAAAACGGACTTCATGAGACCCATGAACACAACTATTGCATTCACAATGCCAAACGACATGACCACGAACTCAAAGTAACAGTATCTACCCCTAGAATCAGTCTTCGAGATATCACCAACAACTGGTGTTATACCTACCATAGGTTGATCCTAGAAAACCAACATTCTCCTTTAAAATGTTAAAAATGGCCATCGATCCTCGGGATAGGGTAATAATTTTTGACCCTCACCTGATTCAGGATTCGATAGTCTATGCACAACCTCAGACCACAATCTTTCTTATTTTGTGAACAAGATCGGATCAACCCATGGAAATGTGCTAGGTCGGATAAAACCCCTCATAATCAAGAAATCAACCTAAATACACAAATCCTATTACTCATAAGGTTCCATATGATAGGGGTCCATCAATATTAGATGGGAACCATGTCGTAATTCTATCCTAAACTCCACATCACATCAATAGGGTAGATTCACAGCCTCTTCCAAGAAGCCCACCAGGAAGTCATTGATAATTTGCAAAACATCCCCAATTTATGCCTCTTCTTATTCCATTGACATCTTGTCTAAAAAAAATTAAGATGATATAGTTGTTGGTAACCCTCATGGAAACAGCGCTCACTGATGAAAGTTACACGTCGACCACCAGTATCTGAAAATACAACCCTTATCCGAAAGCATCCGATAATTGCGTGCATAGGAAGAATCCTATCGATTCCCAGGATGAAATAGTATGACCACATATTTAGTAGAAAGAGATCCCCACAAGACTTAAGCCTCCCCAATATCAGCCTACATCTTTGACAAACATCAAACAAGATGGACTGACCTCCAACTGAAGTGCTCAACACATGGGGCATAGAATTTATTTCTACATAGAAACCTAAGGAATGCAGTATAAATGGTTCAAAAGAGGAGTGTGAAGCTCCAAAATCAAAAAATTCACCTGAAAGAGTACTAAAAAAATTGATCATATCTTGAATGACTTATGGCCTTGTCAGAACTACTGCATCAGCAGTGTGCAACTACCCATGACCAACTCTGCTACCCCTTGGCTATCAGTTGTCTCCCCGACCATGCTCTATTCGATGTCCCGTAGGGGTGCCGTGGGGCCGGCCATCTCCAGCATCATCCTCCCTTAGTGGGGTTGGAGCTCACTTTCCCTACTGTTTCTACTACTGAAAGTGTCTGGCCAACAATTGGTGCTGCTGAGGCAAGCACTTAACCTACCCACCCCCATTGGACTGCACTTATTATGGGAACTTATTCCAATGGTGTGCATTGCTTCCACAAATAAAACATATCGGTCCTAGGCTAGTGGAGAATGGGAAAGGTCTAGGAGATGAAAATTTCAAATGTTGTGGCCTATTCCCTATTGGCCGAATCCTGGAAGGCCTTAATGATGGAGGCCTGTTGCTAACGGCCTTCCCCATTGATGTGCTCAACTTGCTCCCCTCCCTCAGAACACCTCCTAGTGTGTTCATCCTCTCTGACACCTCATCTTTCTTCATAACCTCCATGTACATCGGTAGGGTAATGGGAGTAAAAGCGTACTTGATAGAAGGTCGGAGCATTTCCTCTAAGTGCCTTGCTGGTTAGTCCTCATTCGAGAAGGGGTATAATGTGAAATTAAGGGGATACATGAAATGGAAACACAAATCCATTACCATTATATTCATTTTCTAAAAGGAGAGTAGCTCTTTCCTCTTTCCAACCTTCATCGTGGAAGAAATGAATTCTTCCAGGAACCCATTATTGATGTCAGCCCTGAAAACCTCAGATCCCTTCTTCTCCCTGAGATAGAGGTCTGCCAATGATGTACCACTCCTCGCATCTAGAATATGGAAAGGAAACCCAGTACTCTGTCAGTGCCCGAATAAAGAAAATTTTATCACTAGATTTTTATGACATCGCTTCGTCTATATGTCTGAGACGCTACCCTTGTACTTCCCGAGGGTTTTCTGCTAAAAGGAAAAAAATCATTTTATGACACTGGTTAGTCCTCCTCCTCTCAATCAACCATGCGCTGATCATCCAAATCAGCTTGATTGTCCGTGATCTACCATAGTACTCGTGGACGTTGCTTGGGTGCCATAGCTGCAAGGTAAATGATGAATTCCTATGCCTGAGTAGTGTGGAAAATTCTCTAAATGTTTTTCTAGACATATTAATCATATTACATTACCAAAACATGAAAAACACAGATGATCCCAAGTCATTTTGATGAATGTAACTATTCCTAGGGTCTGTACCCTATAATCTGTTTATCCTCACTTGATCATTTGGTAGGTCCATACTCCTTGCATCGGATCACGGTGAGGGGGGGTGGGATGAAATATCATCTCATATCTAGTATTACATGAACTATTTCACATAACAAGTTATTATAACACTATTTCCCTACCATAACATACAATCCCTGCAATGCCTACCCCCAAACTCCATCATATCCCTCAACCATCACATCTAATACCTCTCTATCATGACCCTCCTCCTCCAAGGCGAGAGAAGGGACAACAAACTACCATAACCTTCCTTCCTCAAGTTTAATAAGAGATAATGACTCCCATGTAACACCTTCAGTATGCTTTAGAGTGGTGAGTAGCACCATGGGTATAAAATTTCATGTAAAAATGGAGGTATTACCGTAGTTATAGAATGATATTAGAAGATATGATTGTAAATCTCAGAAAACTACAAAACTAAAAGTAAAAGTAAATCCAAAAACCCATTCCCATATTCATGTTCAAAATGAACAGATACAAAGTACAAGAGAAATCCATATGAATGTACCAAAATTTTGAAAACAAAAATAAAAAATCCTAAAGCCCGAGCTTGTAAAGTCTGGTAGGGTCTTCAATGTCCTCCTCAAAACCTAAAGTCTATTTTTATATATATAGGGTGAGTATAGAAGTATACTTAATATGGAAAACCAAAATCTATCATACACAATAGTGGAAGAATAATAATGCCCCATTAGAAGAAGAGATAACTAAAACATCTTGCACTGAACTGTCAACCTTACCCAACCAAGGCACACTCCCTAAATAACACAAGTCGTGTAATGTTATAGTATTATCACATTGATATTTTTGTACCTTGCACCACATTACCACTGCTTATTTATGGGATCCTATGCATCCGAACTCCCCAACAGGTTCTGATATAGTCCCACTGCAGCCCCAACAACGAACTTATGGGCCACCAAAACCACACATCCCACCCACGTACACCTAGTCCACCATAACCACACATAACCACACACGTAGACAACTAGGAAACAAAAACAACCACCACTCCCAAATAAACCTTTTCCAAAAATACAGATCCACACCCAAATACACCTTTCCCGGAATAACCATGACCACAACTGAAGAAACCCGATCATCATCAAAAAAGACACTTTGGAAACAAACCTTCTCACATGAACTTGGGACCACCACCCCTACACACCTTTCCTGAAGAGTAATGGTCAATAATTAACATTAGGCCATCAAAAACTAACATATGATTCTTGGGATACCTAAGAGAGTGAGAGAAAAGGAGATAATAAACGAACACTCATGAGAATGTAGGGAAAACATCACCCCAATGAAATTTGTGTGTTTGGCTCAACATTCTGAAAATGGGTGGGGTACGTATAAGAAACATATGGACTAAATTTTATAGATATAGTTTATCAAGAACTAATCCCATTTTTAGGTTTCCGAAACATGCATTCATCAAGTATACAACCACGATTGTATCTATCCCTACATGTAAAAAATACACAACAACCACAACTAGAGCAAAACCAATTTCTAGAAAACAATTCCCCCATTGTACACGTTCTCATTATCATGTTCAAGTGATTTCATTCATACCATTAAATCACTACTGGGAAACTAACTTGAATAACTAGAATCCAAAACATCAACTAAAGTGAACATCCAATAAGAAATTTATGCATTCACACCCATATATTTTTTAATGTAACAACATCAAAAGGGATCCCTGAGATCCCTTGATGTACTAGAACTAAACGAAGCCACAACTTTCTGGATTGACAACATTCACAGTTGGCTCTATATGACCCCATATACCGAAACCATCAAACTTTGAATAAGAGATTACATTCCCCTCTACGCCACCCCACACGACATAAACATAGCAACCATACATATCATTAAAGCATAGCAAGGAGGTTTTCAAATTTATCAAACACCATTCATTGAGTTTATTCTCTAAGATTGGATAACCATTGTGATATCATGGTGGTTTTTATTTATTGAGAATCCATTTAATAATCCTATTTTACTTGATTTACAATTTTCCATGTTATAGACATTCAATCACTAGAATATCCATAAAAACAGGGTTTCATTAGTTCCTAAGAAATGACCAACAATGGCTATGATATTTAGTGGACATAAGATCATACAATTCATAACAAAAAAAACAAAGTTATAACACATCAAACATCATAAACATCCCCCTTCATTATTTAATTGCACGTTCCTTAACAACGTTAATGTTGGTTTCATCTAAGTCATAATGTAACATCGTCATAACCACCTATAATGATTCACAGTAAAATAGAGATAAAGTATAAACCCGTACCTGAATGATCAAGGATCTACGTTTTCTCATCGGGCCATGAATTGGGGATGACACTGTAGTAAAAATGAAGAAGAACTTAACTAGAGGGATTTCAAAGAGGCATAACTCGTCTCTGAAAGAGGTACTCCAGACGCACCCAGGGAACAGAAAGAGACCAATGGAGAATAAGTGCTCGGTCTGATAATAGTCGTGATCATAGAGTTATTGGTTGTGCAATCTCGATGTGATTAAAAAGTGGATTGTGGTTTAATAAGGTGGCTAGGGGGTTTAAAAAATTTGAAAAAATTGAGATATAATAATTCACCTTAGAGATAGTAAATATATATGTTGTGAAATAATATATTTCCTTAAAATGAATAAAAATGTAACAAGGGAGGAACTAGAAACACACAAAAGGGTGATACCGAGGAAAAGGACCCACATTTATAATTATATTAATCATTAAATTACTTATTGAATAATTTATAGGCATATTCATTTTAATAAATTAGTATCTTTAACAAAATATAATGCCTTATTAAGAACAATTTTAATAATTTCCAAGAAATAATTCACCCTCATTTAATTATGTGAATTTATTATTAATTAAAAATATAAATATTATAAGTTACAAGAAATAAAAAATAAAATTACTCATCCTATGGATTTTAGGGTAAATTTTCTATTTTATCTATCATATATAATCGATACCATAATCAAATTTATACATGGAATGAAAAATCTATACTACTGAATTCAGCATGAAAAATTCTATTTTTACATCACTTATGTTGGAATGATATTCACATAGTTTATACACATACCTTGATGTTTTATCTATACTCTTGACATAGAATTTATCCAATGATCCTCATTTCTAATAACTATAAAAATCTACCATGGAGACTCTTTATACAAAATGGACATCCCTTAACCTCAACTGAAATTCCTTTAATTCTTGATAATAGTTCCTCATATAGAGGGTTTGAAATAAATGAAAATGAATCATTTCCCTTTTTTATCATTTTAAACATCACTATCAAATACATAACAAAAATTATAGAATGATCAATATATAAATGATAAATAACCATTATCATAACTGTGAATAAAATATGGATATTTAATTGATATTTCATAATATTTGTTCGTCAAGTAAATAAAATGAAAAAAAATCAATTTGTATATAAGTTAGTTATGGATTAAAATATCACGTTCAAAATAATTAAGAAAACAAATTAGAGGTAATATTGGTATAGTAATGACTTGATATATTATAAATGAAAAGAAACAACAATTTTGTCCACTGAAACATTATGAAACATAAAAACATTAATAATATCTATTTAGATCCAAGGAGTATCCAACTCTATTTTTTCATCAAAACAAATCCATTAAATGAATAAAATAAAACATCATTATCTGAATAGGATGATGGTTGGTAAAAAAATCAACGAGAATTTTTGAAAGCCTTGAAAACCAATTAGTTATTGTGATAACTATGTATTCATGTAGAATTATCTATGAATATCAATTTTATTTAATATATAGAGATATGTTGAAATTATAAATTATTAATACATAAATATTGTCATCGAAATGGATGAGAGTTGAAAAATTAATTAATTTAAAATTATTTCATGTATAAATTAAAACACAACATAATCCAAATTTTCATTTTTATAAATATTCTTTCAAATATTATATATTTTAATGTGAAATGAGTTTTATATGTTTTTTTATTTAATGATATAATTCTATAATTTATGTGTATTTATGCCATTAAGGTTATTTTATGAGTAATATTTACTTATAAATTTACTTAAATAACATTGTACTCATAAATTGTAATTTATTTTTCATTTATATATTATATAAATTTTATTATAGTTACCACACTCTATGAAATTATTTTTTATAACTATAATTTCATCATTGATTAATAAGTAAAAATATTTACCCATAAGATATATTGTAATGTATTAATTATTTTAACATGAAGTTTTAATTTTATTTTATATATATTTTTTAATTATAAAAAATGTAATTAAATGATTTGAATTATTTATTTTTTAGAAAATTACAATTTTCACCGTGGTAACATGGTAATCAAAGTGTATACAGTTTTTATAGTAAAACCTCTTTATAAATATATTATTTAAAAGATAAATTCTTATTTATTATAATATAAAAATTATGAGTTCATTATATTTTATCATATAAAAAATATAATTAATAAAATAATTTTTAAGAGTTAATAAAAAATAAATATTTAATCACGAAATAAAGTGAAATACTATTTATTCACGATAAATTTATCATTAAATAAACTGTATGATTTTATTTAAAAAATATATTGTAGATATATTTATTTGTATTTTGATAAAACATAAACAGTTTTTATTATTAGTGTTTCAAACTTATCTTAGTTTTACTTATATATTTTTCTAAAAAATAGATTTTTTTGAATAGTAAAAAATATAGTTTTTCATGTACCGTTGGATTTATGAATAAAAAAATATTTTAATTTATATTAATGAAATAAATATTATTTTATAAGTAAAGTTTTGCATTTTAAAATAATAATTTTCATTTCAAACCTTGAAAATCAATTTTAAAATCTTCTTTATATTATAATCAAGTTTGAAACAATATTTTAATTTTCAGATTTTATAAAATATTTCTAAGAAGAAACTTTTTTTTGGTGTGTTAAAATTATAAACAAACCTTCATTTTCTAATAATTATCGAGTTAGTTTTCCATGATTAAAATATAATAAAATTCTAGGTCCGAGATATTATAATAATCAATACATTAATCTAAAATAACACTACATTCAATAATAAAAACATACCACTTCCACCCCATTCAACTCACTTTCAAAAATTATTCATCATGCATCTATAATCCAAAATTATAGTATATAATTAACTAGAATAGTTATCAGGGTTTTAATCATACAAAAATACACTCCTTTTTTGTATGTGGACTCAATCCAATGGAGAAAACAAGTGGCGCATGGTTAGGGTTCCACATACCCAGTCTTTATATTACTTTTATAATTTAACATATCTATTTTGCATCCCATTTGAAGAAAATAATTCTTAAATCTCACTATATTATCATCTTTTATTATTAAGGATTAGATAAATCTTTTTTTAAATCATGAAATCCATTTCATAATGTCTTTACTATGTCAATATAAGGGTTCCTCAGTCCCAAATTTCAATCTTATTTGATATTTTTTTTGAAAACCCTAAAAAATACATTTACTTTAATAAAATTAATTTATTACCATGGTATAAACCACCAAAAGTTCAATTAATGATGATTTATTACACATTATCTCTCTCTAAACACCAATTAAAATTCATTAAAATGTTTTAATATAGTTTTTCAAATCCATTTTGTTCATTTCAGTTACCCTCTTACCCAATTCAATATATAATATAATCTTTAATAAAAATTTCAGAATATTATTTTAATTATACACCAATTATTTTCATTAAAAAAAATATTTTATGTTCTCCTTTATTTAAATTCCTTTAAAATACATAATTTGTGATTTATTATGGGACCATTTGACAAGGTCCACTTTCCATTACAAACATCATCAATCACATTGGTTGAAAATGGGTTCTGAAAGTGTTTTCAACTAAAAATATTGTATAAAAAGATTATATGTTAGTTAAAACGAATAATAATAATGAAATAGACATTAATAAGGTTAAAATAAAATCTAATAATTATTATTAATTTACTATTTTATATATTTTTCTACATATAATGTGATTTAGGACTCAAGGTTAGAGTTTCTATTCCAAATCTAAATTATTTCAATGTGTTAAATCTTTAAAGTCTACATTCTCTTATTTATATTATCAATATATTATTTATTTTATACCTCAAATTAATTTATTTTTATTTTTAGGAATTATTTTACTCTTTATATATCTTATATACCAACATATATATGTTGATGACTTATCATAGATTTCATTTATGGGTTCCCTCATAAAATTTTATTTTCCTATAGATATGTTGTCCATAACTCTATACTTTCTGTCTTTCTCTTTACCTCTTTATAACATGGTGATTTTATGTTATTAATTATTTGTTAATATACATGTTCCTGGGTATACTCATGTATTAATTCTTCACATCATTATTTTCTTTACATCAATGCATTTAATGTTTATAATAGACTATTTTAAAACAATATTCATCCATTATAATTTTTTTTATTTTATCTTCATTTATTATAATGTTCCACTATTGGGACAATTTTATTTTAAAATAATGTCTTATATCTCATTTCTATAACTTTTGAAAATTATTTTTAAATGTGATTTATATCACTATCTATAAAATAATTCAAAATGATTAAATACTATATTGGTATTTTCTCCTCAATTTATATGTCTGGTATAGTGAATACTACCATTGAAATAATATATTAATCTCATTCTATAATAATCATAAATTTTTAAAATTTCATTCGGTTAAACTTATGTTCTTGGATATAAATTATGTTTTCCTTTATTATTTTATCACCATATAAGAAAATTGTAATTTCATATTTAGAACCTGTTTAGTATACTATTTTTCTCCAATGTATTTCCATTTAAAAATATAATCATTCTTATTACATTGTTCATAATTATTATATTGCACTTCATTGAATGGTGAATTCATTATAAATAAATACTATGTAAAAATAACTATTTATATCATCATTTACCATTCAATGTATATGTCATGTGGGTGAAAATAAATCTTAATGACATTAGTGGTAGATAATATCTATTTTTATTACTTTATCATCAAATATGTGTGGAAATAACCTTTCATAATTTTTCATTCCTTGGATAATAAACAATAATTAATTAATATATTTGAACATTGTTCACTTTGATAAATATAAATTCAATTTAATAGGGAATATATTATCATGATAATACAAAAGTTATTGTATAAAGTGCCAATGAATTATAGTTCCTATTCATTATTTATGGGTATTTACCTATACTACAAAAATATATTAGTTTTAGCCCATTTTATTTCCATGGGAGAATCATGAAATAATATTAATGTATTTTTTTCATTAACCCATTGAACACATTTGTTGGGATATTTTTTTATGAAGATATATTTTCATAGAATTATTCATATCTCTAATTAATTAATTAATTAATTTCATGTAAAAAAATAACAAATTTTTTTGGATTGGGGAGTAAGTACCATGAACTATTCTTGTGGGACTAGGGTGTATACCAAAGAAAATATTTTTATGGATCCTTTAAGTAAACAAATCAAACTATATAAATGGGGAGGATAGTGAACCCAATACAATATGTTTATAGGGAAATGGTGAAAAACCAATTCACTATATAACGATTATATTTGGATAGAGACATTATAAATGTTATGGATTTCATTTATGATGTATGTTTCATATTACAATTTCATTATAATTAAAATTTTATGACACAATTTATCATCATAATTTCAATATAATTTTACGTCACTCTAAAATGTTTTATTTCTTTTTTTTATGACAATGTATTATGGTTCTACTTATCTATGAATTGAATTTGGAATATTCTATTTTTCCTCATTATCACATTTTATAATTTCATGGTCCTATTCAATTATTCAGTAATATTCCCCAATGATCATTTTTCTCACCTTTTTATGCTCCATTGATAGTTTACATATTTAATTTTCATTATATTTCACCCCAAATGAAGGGATTCAGATCAACATTTTCTTATGGTTTTATATTTTTTCAATGTGAACATGGTCCCAAAAGAAGGTTTTATATGTTTATAGTATATAATTTAATGGGAAAATAAATGTTAATAAAACAATTTTACCAAGGAGGATTCTCACATTTGTAAGGGACTACCTAACAATTTAGAAAATTTAACTGTTTAAATCCATTGTTTTTTTGGAATGAGAGTGACCATATATCATGATAGTTCCATGTCTTATATAGCTATTAGAAACATACCTTTTACAATAAAAATTAAATGAAATTTGTTTATGATAATATGAACCAAAAAAAAAAGAGAACTCCTAATGAAGGAACAATTAGACTAATAAATTAATATTAAAAGAAAATAGATCAATTTTAAAGAATAATTGTACTTAAATAAACATTATATGGTTATTGATCAAGTAAATAATAACGTTACCATTATAAATCAGGATTTTTTATGATATAAAAAAGTGATTTTGGAGCTAAGGTAGATTTTTTTCTTCAAAATCACATTTATTTCTTGTGTCACATTTTTACGGTATATATTCTCATCAATTTATTATCTGGAATTTTTTCAATATATAACAATATGGGTTTTCCATTTATAGTTTTATTTTTTTTCTATTCATCTCTTATATTTTATTAATATATCACATGAAACATTTTTTTAAATGGTTCTATCTTAATAATTATATTTCATAGAAATATGTTCAATATCATTATATATTTTTATCACTTTACATTAAAAATATAATAGAATGTTTTTTTTATTTTCATTACCAATAATATTAATGGATATTAATTCCCTAATTCTTCGATTCCTTTTATTTCATATATCCAAAAAATATAATTTTGATAATGTAATACCTATCAATATCCATCTTAATCTAAAAATTTATTATACATTAGGACTATTTATTTTTATAGTTCCATTATTTAAACATTTTACTATTGTAATTTTTTTGTAAAACCTCTATATCTACTTATAGAAATTAATTTTGAGGTTATTATTCTCTATGATTATATAACAATTCCCCTTTGTTAAATATTTTACTTCCAATTTCAATCGTTTTCATATTATGATTATTTATCAAATAATTCATTTATATTACATGTTCTATTAATATTTATCTTTAAAAATAACATTTTCATTATAATTATCTTATTTAACATCTATTGTTTCCTTTTATTTCATTGTTTTTTAATAAGTATGAAAATATTCTCTAAAAACATAATCAATTTTGTTAACTTCATCTAATGTATTTTCACCTAAGTAATTACCATTTCTTATTCAAACATTTACTAATTTATTATGATCTATTTATTCAAATAGTTTCATTTTCATTTGTGAATACAATGTCAAAATAATACTAATATTCATCAAATATATTACTATGTAGATGTGGTGCAACAGAAATTAATATTCTATAAGTGATATGACCTAGTAAATCCTTTGAAATATCCACAACTATGGTTCATAATCATTATTATTTCAATTACATTCCCTTGTGAATTCCAAATGCATTATTCTGTTCAATAAATTTTTTTACCAAGACAATAATATATTTTATGGAATAAAGATATTATAGAATTTAGCATAACAACTTTATTCTAAATGGTGTTAATGTCTTATAAGTCATTATCTTGAATGTGGGGTGCTTTCCATGTTATATACCATATTTCATAGTTATCCATTTTATTCACAGGGATGACTCATTATAAGATTATCAAGGATATATGATTTTTTATATTGTTTTTTACTCATATGAATTAATATATCATTACGAAATTTGTCGATCTCATGATTTTTTTCCATCATTGCATTGGATAGTTTTTTTCAAAACAATGAGGTCACTATTTTTATATGAGTGAGGATTAAGTTGAATCAAAATAGATTATTGGACTAAGTAGTAAACTCGATATAAAATGTTTCTAGGTTTATGGATTAAATCCATTTAACTTTGTTTATTGGAAACAGAAGTGATCGAATTGAACTAAGACAATGATACAACGGAGAAAACTAAATTTAGTATGTCATCATACCCTTAGAATATAATTTTACTATATGATGTGATTTTGTATTGTAGTATATGTTATGTATACTTAATTCAAGAATATTTCAATTTTATATCACAATAGTTAATGATTATTAGTATGTAAAATCATATCCTTATTCTGTTGTATGATTAATTATTCATTAACCATAATTTAGAGCTTCACATCTATATTCCATATTTATTAATTATAATATTTTCCCTCATGTTCTGTTCTTATGGTTTAAGGATATCATTGAATTTATTCTATTTTTTCTTCAACAAAAATTTTTCTCAAATTCTTATGATATATTGATAAATCTTCAATGACACATTGGTTTTGTTTCACCCCTTACTAAGAATTTGATATCACTCAATTATTATGATTTCACATCTCCCCTTCCAATCATAAATTTTTTTGATATTGTGATGGGGGTTTAGGTTGTATTATATTTTGGATTAAGTTAAATTATATTGTTTAAGTAATATATTATGTTATATTATCTTCCAAATTTCCAGATATAGTGAAATTCTAATATTGGGAGTTTTTTTAATTACAGTGATGTTTCAGCTGTTTTAATTTTTTGAAATTGATATGGATGTCTAGGTGTAGGGGTGATTTATAAGTAATATAAGTCATAAAAAATTCTAACCACCCTCTAATAGAGGGGATACATAACTACATAATAATCTTGTAAGGACATCATATCATTGACACACGTGATGGTTTTAAAACATTTAATATATGAGAAAGAATATATTATACAAAGTTTTCCCAAATGAGAGGACATTATTATATAGATTGATAACCCCTATGTTTTCCAAGGATTATAATAAATTATTGTAATGGATAAGTGTAAAATGGTGCTTCCAATGGTGTTAAAAACGGTATTCAGAATTCTATATCATAAAATTATTCTTGTATGATTTATGTTTAACATTCATAGAATTTGTGATAATCTAATAAGAGATAAACCAATGATTTTAAAAAATAATTTAACACTTTTTTATGACTTCATATTCATTAAATGATTCCTACAAGTCTAATGATAGGATAAAATGAAAAAAAATTAGTCTAAATCATTCTTCTATAAGAATGAATAAATCAGAGGTTTTTCATGATAAAAAATAATTAGAAGAGTAAATTGAAAATATCCCCTTGCCCAAGGTTGATGTATTGAAAAATATATGCATAAAAGCTCTAAATTATTATTTTTTAATCATAAAAAAGTGATGAAATAATGTGTCTTTCCAATCCAAGCACATATTTTAGAAATCCATTTTCTAAAAATAAACGTTTCACACCCTTAGTACTTATACACAAATTCATTTTTTAGATAACATAAAATCCAAAATATAGAGTCGCAATTTTAAATTTAAATTCATTAATGTTACATAAAACCATTTTTTGGGAATATAAAAATAAATTATATAATATAATATATCAATGGTTATGAAATTTTCCCAATTCACATGTAAACAAATTTGATTCTGTGTTCTATTATTTAGTGTATAATATTTTACTATGATCAATTAATTAGAAATATTTGAGTTGTTAAAGGGGTTTTAAAATTCCTTGAGGTAAAATTTTGGATGATGGAAAATGGTCCATGATATTTCCATTGAAGATATATGGATGTGGGTACATTATGGTTTTATATTAGGTATATAGTGGTAGAAGTATGGGAGTAGGTGGACCTATGAGTTTCACTAACCATATAGAGGTTATAGGGTAGGTACTCTTCAGTGAGTAGGTACCCAGTGGATAGTGATTGGGTAACTGGTAGACTATGTAATAATTTTTTAAATTTTTAAATAATCTAATTAGGAAAATTTCTATGAAATAAAAATGTTAAATTTATATGTGAGGGATTCCTCATTTATGTTATAGGATCATCCAACATTTCCCCCTTCATATCCTTCATCTTATGTGGGATCCTCACTGATTCTCGTTTATTTATTAATACACCATTATATAGGGGAAACTGTAAGTAAATATTTATGTCCATTATCATATGTTTCTTATTTCATTATTTAAGTGGTGATTTTTATCTAAAATAATCATTTTTTGTACTTATAGTTTGTATCCAAATTTATAGAAACCGTTCTTGAATCAGGAATAATATTGGATGAATACTGACTTATAGAAATGAGATATGGGACACTGGATATATTTTCTATTTATATATGTGTTTATCCTACTTTTAATTTTGGATGTGGGTAGGTTTGTGTGAAGGACTAGAAATTAGGGTTGTATACAGTAAATGATTTATATAAGGATGTCATAGGGGTCATATAAGTTTGAAGAGAAATTTGATAGATAGTTTTAATAGCGATATTAGTACATGAGTGATGGTGGTCCAATGGTTATGGTGTCCATTGACGGGGTTCTTGGGATAATTCATGTGGTTATTAAAATATGAATTATGGTAACATGTTAATGATGGTGAGACATATTACCAATAAAATATAAGGGGAGAATATGATAACCAATAGATATGGTGGTTATATTTATTTATTAAAATTTTTTCCTAGGATGTTGGTGATTTCAATCACTATTAGGGTGGTGTCATAGGTGTTTTGTTATCATGATAATGGGATCATTAGTTGGTCATGACCCCTAAATATAAGTGAAATGTTTTTTGGTGAGTGGGATGGGATAGTAATGTTGATCACTGAGATGGAGGTGGGATATATTATATATGGGAACAATAATTTGGTGGTTATCATGATCAAAGGTTGTGGGTTTTATAGGATCTCTATGAATACAATGTTCTGGGGATGTGGATCCAATAAATTTAAAGGTCTATTAGTCATATATTGAATTTTTATTCCAAGATAATTCTATGTGTTCATTACGGGATTCACCATTGGGTTTCCTTGGTTAGATTGAGGTCTGAATGAAATGTACCTCTATGTGTCACCAGATTTTTGGGTATCCATGATTCCTTTGATGATTAGAGACATTGTGTATATCAATACACCATAACATTGGCCATAGAATCTAAACATCACACTAATGGTTTACGAAGCATGATGTGGATACGAATTCATTAATGTGTGCTGTTCTCACTTACATATACATTATTGCATTCGCACAAAGTTATATATGTATATATGTATATCTATGTGTGTGCATATGGGTTTTAGTTAGAGATTACACTCATTATTCCATAAATATTTTTTTAGTAAAAAATATACATGGGCCACTTGGGATGTATTAACACCTTATATCATATGAATTTGATTTAGGGAGGGGAACATATATTTATATCACTGCAGATGGAGGTGTTTTTTTCATATAAGCAACTAGTAATGTGTAGATATTCTATATATTAGCCTTGTTGATTTCCCAAGACTAATGATAGTATCATCAACATCTGGATTTTTGTTTTTTTATGTATTTGGTATGCCCATTGGTGATTTGGACACGCCACTATGATTGGTATGTCATTATATTAGAGTATTTTTCTAAATCATGTTTTAACTATGGTATATCCTATTATTATTATAATTTTTTATGTTATTCATTATTTATTCCCCCATTGTTAGTTTCATTATTAAATGGTATAGTCACCCCATAGTCACTACGTAGACCATATACATTATTTAGAAAACTCTGGAATATGGGGAGGGGTTCATGAGATCTTTTTCATTCAAATTCATTCATGGGTTGGGATCTCTAGGATAGAGTCTAATAAAAAAATTTGTATTAGATTGATGTTGTCACAATGAAGTGAAGTGAATGTTTTTTTATTGGAATTTGGGAATGTCAATATATGTTATAGATAGAAGGGATATCAAAATAAAACTGTTATAGGAAAAAGATAACCCCATATATGAAACACCGATGTTTATATGATTCAAAATATTGTTTAGGTTTTCACTATCATGTTTTTTTAATTCCAATATTATTTTTATTTAATGGTTTGTGATATGTATGGAAATTTTTTACCTAAATAGATGAGATATGGAATAACATATACACCATTTTAGGTACGTAGTGCTAACATTACTTGGGTACGATTCTTTCAATTTCATTACATGGTTTTAGAAAGGAATGGTTTAATTGTTAAATGTTTCAACATCCATATATATGGTGATTTTTCAATTAACCACATAGATAAATTTTACTCCTCTAACTAGAATTAATGGGGGGTCTCAATATTAAATTTTATGAGAATCGTAGTTGTGTTTATGGTTCATAACCCCATAATCGGTGCGAGAGACTGTGTGTTTGGATGGCATGACAACTTGGAAGTGGGTAGTCGAGTGTATGGGTTAGTGACAGAATAAAAATTTACAACATTACATATCTAGTATATCTAATATAAAATATATTATTTGAGTATTTTAATCAATATTAATTTATTTAGCACCCTAGTATCAATTGTTTGATCTAGGAGGGTGGAGATGGGAACATGCCAAGGGATGATCCAGTTGGGTCCCAGTGGGTTGAGATGATAATTTGCCACTTTTAGATACTATAACAAAACCATGGTATGATGAATATATATTAGAGTATGGGAAGTGGTTCAATAATATTCTCATGTTTATTTTACTACATGTTATACATTGTATAGACCTAGGGTCATAGAGAGTTGAGAGGTTTATTGATTATGATATAAGATAGGTTTTGTCACAAGATCCTCTTTTTCTCATGGAGATGGAAAAAATAGGAAATAAGATACAATATTGGTTTAGTCAAAACAATATTTTATTTTTTTCATTGACCACCATGTCCAATGGTGAATATAATGATGTAGTTTCTCAAATGATCAATGAAACTCTAAAAGGAATATAGATGTTTTGACTGGTAGGAACAATGTAATTACATGTATAGACATTTAGTTGACGTTATTTATGGACTTAGTCCCCATGATATTACATATATATTATTCCATTGAGTTCATGAACATGATATAAAGTGAAATTACTTATGTATAAGGTATATAGATTTATAAATTTGAATAAATATTAACCAAATTTGGTAGGGGATCGAATATCCAAGTCAAAACATTTCATTGATGTTCTTGGACATGTTATTAGTGTACAAGTAAAAATATAATGAGGGACCTCATTTTCTATGTAAATAAATTAGGTTTTATTTGAAATGTATAATTTCATGGATGGTGGAATGCCGAGTCTAGTACGGGATGCATCCATGAAATGTAGGGATAAATTGGTTATCCAAAAATGAATTTATACTGAGATAAAATAGGGTATAATTAACACGGTTTAATCTCTCCGCCATTATGTTGGTCATAAGTGAAAATATTCTGGTGTTAGTAGATATAGAATGTTTAAAATAAGTATAAAAATAAATTAATAATGGTTATGTTTATATATATATAGGATATCTGGAGAGATTATTTAGATTTTTATCCATGGTATATAGAGAATGTGTATATAGTCAAAATCTAGTGTCAATGGTATGAATAGGTGAAATAAAATATGAACGTATCTTGTATTATTCTATGCTTATAGGTTGGGACAGCATGGTGGGCGATCCACAATGGAGTGAATGTCTAATTAATTGTGTGAAACTATAATGTGGTCAATAATCAAGATGATAATTTTTTATGTCATTTATGCAACCAATTAATGGTTTTATGGGCTTGATAACAAGTTTATTATATCTAATGGTATGTTTTGAATACACGATTCTGATTTTTGTAACATATATACCAATATATGATGTGTGTATAAATACATTTTACTATTAGGTGTTATTTATAGTATGTTCATTGAGTCTGGGATGTTTTGATAGAATATTGTCGATTGAAATACTTATGTTGTAGATTGAGAGTATGTGTGGTTTCATTTTTTATGTTGATTGGAATATATGATATTTATTTTTTAGGTGATTCCAATTATGTTGATTAACCATAAAATGAATTAGTTTTTAATTGTGTGGATATTATATATATAGATATATTTTCCATCATAATGGTATTTTTGGGATGATTTAAGGGGTATTCTCTAGTATTTATTGGGTATGATTAATATCTTTGATAGACACCACTATAAATTGGGATATCATATGGTTTATAGGATTTAATGGTATGGGTTACTGGGTTACATATTTTTGGATAGAGAGTGGCCTATAATTATGCAATTAATCTTGTTTGATGTTTTAGTGGGTTTATAGAAGGCGCGGAAGCCAGAGTCAAAAAATTGGTTAGGGTGATAGGCCTTATCTTTTAATGATAGAGAAAAATGGGATCAGGGATGGTTGGTGCCTGGTATCTGGTGGTAGTAATAGGAGATCTTGTGGCTTAGTAAGGTCCCCCAACATCCCAATGGATCCATTATAGGTTCATGGTAGCTAGAAGATTGTTTGAGGACAATAACATGGTAGAATAGCAAATGTATAGGGTTTTTTAAAAAAATTATCAAAAAATAATTAATTTTATTAAATTTTGTGTATCAATTTTAATATTTTATAAGTGGGATACCTCATTTAATAGATATTATTTCCCACCACTATATATCAAGTTCATTCATCAGAAGTTGGATCATAGATAATTCTTTTTAATATTATATTATTCATTTCCTAGGGGTTGTTAAAGGTGGGGACTGAAGCATATTTATTGTTAATTAATATATTTTTTTCCATGTAAACCATTTTAATTAAAATTTTAATTTAAGAAATTTTCTTAAGATTTATAATTTGTATCCTTTATGGTTAAATACTTTAATGGTATATAATGTCTAGGGTAAAGTTGTTAATAGGTAGGTAGTCTATGGATATATTTATGTTTTACGTATTTCTTTAATCATAAAGTTATTTGGGGTGTTGGTAGGTGTTTTTTAGTGATTTCAAATTTGGATGGGATTTAGTAATTTATGTTTACGCAGTTGACACATTGGTTTTATTGGGGAAAAGTGCATGGATTTAACTATTTTTGTGTAAATTTAGTACGTGAATACTGATAAGAATGTAGTTTTTATGGATTCTAGATGTAGTAAATGGTATGCATCCTTTGGATATTTAATTATGATTTCATATAAAAAAATACGAGTACGTGTGTGGGTTTCCAAAAATAAAATAACGGTTATGTTGATCATTGATTTAATTGATGGTGATGGTGGTTAATCATGAAAATTCATAGGATTCAAGTGATTCCCGTCTTATTGGGAATAGGGCCACTATGTCATGTGCACACCGAACATGGCCCAGGATTTGGTTACCACCGCTAGATATTTGATGTATACTATATACATAAACATCACATGATGGTGAATTTGAACAGTGTGATGGAAGATCAATATATCTTATTGGCTATTAGAGTTGGGTGGTGATCATGACTATATGTTAGGGTGTTAGAGTTCATCTAATGTTGGAACTCTTTTCAAATAAAGTGTTCAAACTACTACAATTAGTAAATCTAGACGTCCAATTCAAAAAATGGAGGAATATAACTAGTCAGTGAAACCAATGTCTAGACATCCTTACGAACTAAAATTCGAAGGGTATAAATCATATGAAAAAAATTGACTTTATATGGGGTAATTGTATATATGTAATGTAATTGTATAGGTGTAAAAAATAATAATACAAAATGGGTTATTGGAATTATTAATGGATATATAATGGATTTGTTAAAATTTTTGTTAGGCAAACTCATAGAGTTCAAATATATGATCACCATTTACTATATAGGTAAATTGAGGTGGTGTATCTTCGTTAGTTGAACCATGTGGAATGAACATTTGAAACATTCCATAGGCCATAGAACTAGTTCGACTAGTTGGGACATACAGTAAATTGTATGATGGGCCATTTATTGTTTTATTATTGTAAATTTAAATTTTCATAAACATATAGAATAATTGGATATCTGTGTAATCACCATGGTATAATATTTTTTACAAACCATAAAAATAGTTATGTTTTTATTTTATTTCTTCATTATATCATTTCCTTATAGAAGATAATTCAGTAATATATCTGTGTATTGTGGTTTTTTTCCAATACTCTTTATCTCCCCAGTTTTACCCATAATTTTTAAATGGTTTCATTGTAATATTAAAATTTCTAGGACATATTCCATGTTTGGAATCTTTTTAAGAGCTATTCCAAAGAATAATCTAAATACCCAACATGTGGTATTATGGCCTTGTTGTTGGGTTTGGTATGACTAGTTCAATGATATGGGTTTAAGATCTCATTTCAACATACTCATTCATCGCATTAGATTCAAGGAGATTGTTTTGTATTTCTTTATCTCCTTTATAGATTTTTGGTTTTAGTGAGATTTTATTGATTCTGGAAGGATAATTTACTATGTGAGTAATGTCCAGGTTGAGAATCTATGTGAAAAAAATGATAAGATTGGATGATAATAATAGATTATTGTCTATTACATTATCATTGTTACCATTTATTGAATGGAACTAGCCCAATAGTGATGAAGAATATATAATGGTATAGTATTTATAATAAATTATTGTGATTTATTTGAATTTTACTGGGACAAAATGTGTCTTAAAATAGATATGAAGTGATCATAGCTTTTGGAGACTGTGAATTATAGTACAGATATGTATGAGAAGACAACTGCAAGGAAAAAAAATATTTAAATACAATATAATGTTTAAAATGATAATATCAGGACTAAATATGATGTACTATCAATTTAAAAAACTCATATGTGTTCCAAAGTCATCTATAATTTATATAATTAATTTACATTGATCATGAGTAGGAAATGATTTCTCTATCATTACTCATGCAATCATGTGATATGGTGGTTACCATGGTGAGAAAATTAAATTTTAATTTTTTACAATAGTAATTATGTAATTTTTGAAAGGGATATTTGGAATAATGAAATAAAAGAGTGGACCAAACATTTTAATATTGTAGATGTGGGAGGATATTTCACAGCATGGAATAGTCATAAGAAAGGTAAAATTGGAATAATGAGAGTATAATTTTGTTGGGATAATTATGATCACATATACGTGATTTATAGGTAAATGAAAATATGAATAAATATTTTCATGGATGATTACTTTATTACATAATATATACATTGAAAATTGTATTTTGAAATCCCATTTCAAAAGATATGTGTGGTATATTGAGATGTGTATCTAGTCCAGTTAAGGATTGAATTATAGATTATATGGATGATTTTATATCTATATTCAAGAAAATGGGTATGATAAAGTTTATTTATAAAAGATATTAAAGGGTGTATTTTACAGATTATTAAACTAATATGGTAGTGGGAAAAGTTGATGTTTCTCTCTAGATGTTGAACATTCAATTTCTGGAAATGAAATGTGTGTAGAATATGAAATGTTAATAAAAATAATGATATTATAAGGATAGTGTGATAATGGGGATTTCTTCACTACCTATTGGGATGTTCATGGAATCATTCATGAGGTTACATGGTGGTGGAAAATGGACTGAAATATTGGACACTGTGGAAGTATAGTGTTTTGGAAGGAGAAATACATGTCAAGAATGAAACTTCCATAAAATTATTTCATGAAAATGTTTTTCACTTATGCAAGAAATTGATCACAATTATTATCTCGAAAGAAATTCTAATGGTTAGATTACTTTAGAAAGGAGCAATTAATTAATAAATCATTAGGTGGTAGAAGAAGTAGTCATTCTAAATAGAATATATTGACCTAATTGACTATATTTTTGTGTTGGTTCACATAAGATAAGGGGTACTTCTCGATTCAATTATCATAGAGGAACATTTTATTATGTTTAAATTAAAATACATGTTATGCAGATGGTGTTACTGTTGTTTCACACATACATATCCTTGGTTTATTGATATTTTCTTAAATGTGTAGCCACGGTGGAAATGAATTTCAAAAGTAATATGAAATGATTTCTTTCTAATAACTATATTAAAAGAAGTCACATGGAATTACACAGTTCTATAGGTGGATTGAAATATGGTCTGGGGGAGATATACTAATAAAACTAGACCATAAAATATCTTAGAGAGGATTGAGCAGATATTAGTGTAAAAATCATGTGGCCTAAGGATATAAATTGACTTCCAAATTTGTTTTTGGGGGTGTATGTTATTAATTCTACATATATGGTCAACTAATGTCTTTTTATTCTGAGGAGGGAAAATAAATAATCATATTTTATACGAATTAAGACTAAAAATTATAATATAATAGTATTTGGTTCAATCACATTCAACTATAATGATATAAGAAAAATGGACATGTTAGAGGTTGTGTCATAATCATGTTTATTTTTATTGTATAGATATGAATTTTTTTTTAAATATAAGATAATAACATATAGATGGTTATAATATTCTACAAAATTATCTTCAATATAGATATCATCTTGAATGATCAGAACCATGTGAATGTTGGATTTTATTTTAAAGAATCAAAATAATATGAGGATTTTCAAATTAGATTTATGGATGTTTTATAATATTCATAGTGATTGTTAATTATAGTAAAAATGGACTATATAGAATAAATTTCATATATATTTATTTTTCTGATGATGTTTCTTAAGATAGATATGTTGGTGAGCATGAGGATTACATCAACTTGAGGGAGAGATCTGGAAGGTGATGTTCTTCATGCAATACATCCATAATGAGTTAATATATATATATATTATAGTTTATAGGTATAGTAGTATTAAAAAAAATTTGGACATATATGGATGTGACATGCACTACATACATCTCACAGATGGTAAAGATCATGAAATGATGACTGATTCTATAATGTCGAGTGAATCATATCATTGCTACCTTGACATGAGGGATTAAATGGATTCCATACCACATTAAAGGATATGGGATTTAATGTATTGACATATTGATAGGATAGTACTTCATAACTAATTGTTTTATAACGTAAAAGAGTAAGTGTATAGTATAATGTGTTAAGAGTAATGTCTTATAATTATTTTTTTTCGAATTAATGGATGGTTTAATTTATTAACAATTTTTCCCAAGTATATAAACACATAACCATTATGATAGTACTCCAAATGGTTTCTATGGACGTTTTACATCTTGATATGATAAATGATAAATCCATATTTCTTCATTTATAAAATAATGAGTATATTTACAAGTATTATCAAATGTGTTTTTTGGACAATGTTTACACATATTTTTTTATTAAATATAAAATGGAGCCTTTCTATATAGAAGAATGGACCATGGTAGTAGATTTGATACCTCAATGCCTTCTGGAGGAGAAAAACATAATTCATAAAAATACGTAATATTTTTTTATACAATGTGTACAATGATGGAGGCTCGGAATTTTTCATATCATCATGGATAACATTCTTAGTACAAGAGTTGTAATCGAATGGATTGATATGTAGAAGGAAAGAGTGGATAAATGTTTTAATATGACAGATAAATGTCCTGAAAAATTGATTTTCAGTGTGTATATTATAAGGTATTTCATTTATAAAATGTTTTCACTAACTCAAAATTGGTCATTATTAATATGGTATACATATTTTGATCTATTAGTATGAAATGTTTACTATGCATGGAGTAGAAACCCAGAACAAAACCATAGGTTGAGATTATGGAAAAGGATATTTTTTAGTAAATAGTTGGAAACATGATGTATTCGATGTTCTATTCATGGTTTTATGATACATATGATCTCAGAGTTTCTGGAGTGTAAATGGAAAATACCATAACGAAACAGTGGAAATAGGTTTAGTGGATCCTATGGTGTCTAAAAAGTTTATAAAGATTCTCTTTCTGTTTCATAAAGGATAAACAGTTGTGGTTGTTTTTCATATCTAATTATTTGGGGATATGTTAATAGCCAAAGTATAGCTACAATATATATGTTATCTTTTTGATGTGAAAATATGATTTTCATGGAAAAGATTTAATTAATATTTTAATGTTTAAAAATATACGTAGAATGCATTGAACGTAAGAATTTTGGGATGATGTTGATTTGGCTATATGGAATGATAGTGGTTCATGGATGTGGGATGAAGGTCAAAAGGTGGTTATGTGATTCACATCAAGTTATCCAAATAGAAAATAATACTATGGTTCATTCTTGGAAGAAGAATATTTAGTTGAAATATTACATCATTCTGATGGTTTTAAAATTAAAATCTTCCAAGTATATGGATGATGGATGGTTTTTTTAAATTTGGCATATACACTGGTCATTGATATAGTCAATGATATGTTGGGTTTTAATTTATCTTTTATTGATAAGTGAGTCCATTATGAATGATGGTGTAACCATGCTGTTCCAAAAGAAAAGTATGACTGGAAAGGATTTATAGATACCAATAAAATACAATATAGAATAGACATAAAAAAACCCCATGTGGTAACTTATTATGTTTCAAATGGTATGGAAACCATTTAATTACTATGTGTTTGAACTACTATAATGGTTGAATCAAAATGAATGTGTATTACTAGATCACGATTGTGGGTGTTCTCCATCAAATTTGAGGATGTTTAAAATATTTATAATTGGGAGAATAGAAATAAAATAAAATAACGATTGTTTTGGATGGAGTAAGTGTATATATTCCATGAAATCATTAGTGTAAATTTTGATGTTTCATATGGTTTTATCAACACTCATGATGGTTGTGTATGGTTTCATCATATTTATTTGTAATAATTACTCATATATAATATTTATACATCCATTGTTCATTAGTTGATTCAATTGAGGTTGTTTCACCTATCCAATTATTAATACATTATAAAAATATCTACAACCATTCAAAAGTTTGTGGACCTCATTGACATATTTGGTTCTTATTAAAAAATATTTTATGGAGTCATATTTCTTATATATGTTTTTTGATTTTGTATTCTTAAACATATTCTATCAATGGTTTGTTTATCAAACCCATCAATACTAGTCCAAATCAATTTGTTACATTATTATTTTGGAACTATATATAAGTTATCTCCTCCCGGGGTATCTAATAGTTTTTTGTCTTATAAATAGTATTAATTTATGTATATCATATTAAATTTTTGATCATAAGATGAAAAGTGTTTTTTATAATTAGTAATACCATTACTCACCCATGAATATCCGTTTATATCAATCATAGTACACTTCCTACTATCTTATGTAATAAGGAAAATAAAAGGATGAACATAGATGAATAGTTATTGAAGTTTTATAGAGGAATATTTAATAGAATTAATAAGGAATGAATAATATAGAAGTAATAAATAATGATCAAATAATCCTATATAAATAAATCTTGATCTTGAATCATATACATGACTTGAATTACCTCTTCCACTAGAAGCCTTTTATTAATCACTAAGTTACTCTTATGTGAATTATCACTATAATAATTAAATCAAACTATACCAAATATTATTTCCTCTATAACTCCATTCATGACATCAGGTTCTTGATAAAAAAATTGATGATATGTTGAAATATGTCATAGGTAACATTGTATTTACTAGAAACCCCACATATTATGGTCGGGTTAAATGAAATATAGATAGTAGATGTAATGGAATCCTTGGGTCCTCATGATGTATTTATGTCTTCATATCTCACAATGGGAAGGTTTCAATATATAATTTTGATACCATTGGAGTTCTGTAGACCACTGAAACTGAAATATTTAGTGTCAGTAATGTAATGTTACTCATTAAATATAGTCCAAGTCCAACATAGGATCAACAAGAAAATCCACCACCATTTTTAATCAATTATAAGAATAATGATTCTTATCTATTATATTTTGAATTTAAAAAATATCAAATTCTTAGAAATCTTCACCTATAATAACCTTATCACCACTAACATCTACCAAATTGTTGTATCCTTTGAAGATGTTATCTCTCACAAATGTTTATATACCAATATCGTTGTTTTCTCTAATGTGTTTCCATAATATTTAAATATTATCAATGAAAATTAATTTTTTAATAATACCCCTTTTTCCTTATATAATCATTTCCATCATTTTTTAATAACATTATTCTTTTATACTATTATTAAGGTTTCAAATTATTCATAGTGTAATATTTTTTATTATTTAATTTTTTTATTCACATTTTCTTCCTTTTCATGAATTTAGTGAATTTTTTGTTACAAAAATAATATCCACACTTGAAAATGAAGTATTTATATAAAATTTCTTATAACAATTGGATGAACATAACTATAAGAGACTAAATCATGCTCAAGTTAGGTAAATGAATTTTTTTTATTATGAAATTCATATAATAAAATTTATTTATTTATTTATCAAGATAAAATATTATTTTCAGTAATGAATATATATTGATCCATTATCAATGTGGTGGTAAATTTCAGACCATATGTAGATGATTATTTATTTATTATATGATTTTATTGAAATACACCGAACATATGTTCTATGACGACTAATTTTTTTAAAATAATCGGTGATTAATACTACCTAATTTATAGTTACTAAACAAAATCCATAATAATGATAACTGTATAAATATAAATTTAATATGCGAAAGTAATATCATTTGTTGTGTCAAATAATATATATTTATATAATATTAGTAATTTTTCCATGAATCTAAAGTATGAAGAATAATAATAGTGAATGGTATATGTTCGGAAAAATGAAATTACATGTTTATTTCATACCATTTAACTTGAATATCACTATTTAGAAATTATATAAGAATATATTATATATCTCATTTTATAAAAGAAAAATATTTTGATAATAAGAACCATGTTGTTTTCATATTATTAAAATGATTAAAAAACTTAAAATTTTAGATTTCTAAATACGAATTTAAATAAATACATGTTTATCACATAAGGATATACTAATTATTTTTTATTTGACCAATTAATATTTTATTAATATTTCAAAACCTAAAATATTTATTTATTAGTAAGTCAATTAGTGGAAAACACCCACAACCTATTATGTTATTTATCGTTCAATCAATGAATGTTTTATTATATTCATTTTGATATGGTGATTTATATTACATAGTTGTGGTAAAATATAAATTTTCCACATTGATATGGTATTGTAGGTTCTATAGTGTGGTCTCTAATAATGTCTTCGTAGAGAAATTAGATATTAAAATATGTATATATATATTTAATATAACATATATGGAATAATATATAATTTTTATAATTATATTGAAAATATTAACAATCCATTAACTTACTGCAGAATAGATTCATAATGAGATGAAACCGTAAAATGTTTCATGGAGGATGTGGAATTTTCCAATACTATGATTTAAATAAATTATTTACTCATCCACTAATACAATAAATTTTTTATACTATCACACTATTTGTGATGAAAAAAATCATTAAAATAGGAACATTTCCTTATTTATTGCCAATATCTGCTTTACATTATTCGATATTTTAATTAACATAAAAAATTTAGTAATAATAAGTACTAGTATATATTTATAGGTGTTATATAAAACCATTAATCAATGTCCATGATTGGTTTTATTATTATTAAATATTTAAATATTTGTTTTTTCAATAATCAGGAATAAAATTTTTGGTATTTTAACCATTTTCTATTGGTCAGGACTATTTTTGAGGCTTTTCCCCATACCAATCTATAGGGCTTGCTCCAAAAATGAATGTTGACCCATTATTATAGATAGTCCTTCAATATTTACTATATTTTCAATACCTCTAAAATGTGAAAAAAATTGGTCTCCCACTAGAACCTCTAGAAAATTAAAACCACTAGATGTCCCAACTCTCAATTCAATACAACACACTCTAATTATACTTGTATTCCAATATCATATTAAAACAAAGAAAAAATATATCCCCCAAAAATATATCATTTATGGGCTGAAATTATACTACTACACAACACTGTTAATTGCTCAAAATCTTTATCGGGTCCCCTAATCCATGAAAAAACTATATTTTTTTCATAACATTGAATTTTTCATAAGAGGGATATAATATCACGATATTTTGATTTTTTTTCTTAAAAAAATTATATTTAGATTTTTTTTAATTCATAGGATATATTTATTATTATCTCATTTTCATTATTCTTTTCTATAAATGTAATATAAAATCATTCATAGAGTATTTATCATGAAAATGAGGTATTTCAATTTCTCTCTATAATGAGTACCCATTGATTTCATGAAAATATTCTAAAACAGAATTTACTGTTGTATTGATACATCAATATGATATGGAATATCTGATTCTATAACAATATATTCTACGTCCTTCTAAACATTTAGACTTCGTCAAATCAGTTTTCTATTAGTGATCTTCTGGAAGGGAGGACGTTAAGAGAAACCTCCAAATAAAATTTTTATAATGATTCTTATATCCTTGAATATTACTTTATATTTTTATATTATTTGGTATTTTTCATTCATACCATTATTAATATGAATCATTATTCAGATACAATGATTCATTGATTCAAAATTTTACAAAATATTATCACGTTTCGGTAGTATGTTATTGAAATATCATATGTGATGTGAATATAATTTAATGGTTAAGAAATTGTTTTCCATAAAAAATACTGGGTGAATTAATTTAATCCCCTTTGGATAAATATATGTTTCTAAAAAATTTACATCCTTTATAATTTATATATTTTAGAAAAGCAACGTATGTGAATTTAATAATATTAAGTGGTGACACTTGTATGCATCATACATGATGATATATATATTTAAGAAGCGACAATATTACATAGTACAATTTTTAGGATGGATGGTATAACTTCTACACCAAAATATATCTTTATGGGTTTCAGGAAATGTTGGTAGATTTTAATATTATAGTTTTGATAAGTTTAAAAAAAAATTGGGTAGGATTATAGAGATTTATAGGCAAAGTGTATTCTTTATCACTGTCATGTAAAATATCTTCTATTCATGTATTATTAATCAAAAAATTAGATTATAAGATATCCATATTATGAATATATGTGTTGACTTTAATATATTTTCTTTTACTGATGATTTTAATGATTATAATTGATTATTTGGTAACATGATTATTTAATACTATAAAATAAATCATTAATTCATGTTATTTGAATATGTGTATATATATATTAATAATATTAATGAACAAAACATTTTAATTATAGAAAAAATATATTTTCCGAATGTAAAATATGTTTTATAGGAGAATTTGGTTTCAGTATAATAATTTAATGGAAATTATTAATATCATTTTAATAGGAAAGTATTTCAGTTCTCTTGAATTTATATGAAGGAAATAACAATCCACATAGAATTAAGATGATTTTATAGATATTATTTTAATATATGCTACATGGTGTATCACATATATCAAAAAAAATTATAAAGGACTCTGTGTAATTATATTATTTTTACCAACATATATAATGTAAAATATTTCATCTCTTAATTAATCATTAGATAACATTTTCTAAATCCTTATTGGGAATTCTATATTTCTCTCATCACTCACGAATAAGGAGATAGTAATATTTTTTTTATTATTATTGAAGAACAAGGTAAAAACATGTACTTATTTTACTAATACATATATTACCATTAATGTCACCTATACATTTGTGGCTCATGTGTGGATATGTCTATAAGGATCCCTGGTTGGATGATCCAATGTAATAAAAGAAACAATAGTGAAACAATAAACAATTGAATAAATATAATTCCATGGATGTGGTAATTATATTTAAATTAATTTAAAATTAAATTTCATTATCATTTCTATAAAATTTTAGAACATTTTATCTTTTTCATTGGATATTATCTATTGAGTTTGATAAAAAAATCGAATTCCACCCATCACTATTTATATATCCTGAAATAGTAAAATTGTATCAAATATATTAAATATTTATGTATAGGAATTTAAAATTTTATGATTCATTTTATGCATTTTTATTATTATCCATGTTCAAATTTCTATTTTGTGTTTAATGGTTGAGGGAACAAGATAATCCAACTTTTCATGGCTATTGGTTTTCCATTAATGTGGATGAAATGCTAAAAGAATATATATGGATGTTATATGGTTTTTAAACACAACACATTACTACAGAGAGTTTATCTGTAGAATACACATCATGTGGAATGAGTCTCTCCATACTGGGTATGTGATATATATTACACTATGTTCTCACAGATCAATGCAAGGAATCATTGCATGATTCCTATAGAGAATCAATGAATTACATTATGTAATTACAAACCATGTATTAATTAAAAGTTGGGAATATGGAATGTGATGGATAGAATGTACTTCAAAATAAAAAATGTGGTATATGACATATAAATTAATCGAATTTCGTGTTTTCTTACTTTCTATGTAGTTTATAAGGGTTTTCCATGTGTAGTAATAGATCATATATGTAATGACATGTGGTGTGAGAGTTACATGTCATCTAATACAAGAAATATAATCTTTCATTTCCACATCACATATCACACAATGTTTAATGTGTTATTACAAGTTTTGTGGTCATTAAATCTCATAACAATGGCTATAATATTACACAGCTTGTACACGCTATGTATTATTAAGAGAAAGAATCATGTATTTAATAGTTTTTTAAATAAATTATGTTTATCTAATTTATATAATATAAATTATTAGGGTTTGTTAATACATACCAAGGACCATTTGTTTATAAGAATATAAGATAATTAAATAATATATAAATGTATCTTTAAATTGTATAATAATATATGAATTGCAAAATTTATTAAATAAAATTATAATTCCCTATTATGAATCATCACGATTTCTATGATACTCATGTATGTGTTGGATTTATTAAGTTTTCTTTAATATTTATTATATGGCTATAATGTGCTAATTTTTACTAACTAAATATGATTTTTTACACATTATCTCATTGCCCTTTTTTATTATAGACATATGTATCAAAATGTTATTCAATGTAAACTGAAACCCTTTGTACCCCTCATGTATATGTGTGAATTTTCATTCCATGAATAAATATCCTAGTTATTGTAGAAGTATTAGGACCCAGGAACACATTTATCTATATTAGGTGATACATAAGATATGTTGGGTAATTCAACTATATAAATGATAATACCAATGGATTTCATTCTAATAGTGTATTGGTTGGTAATCACCACTTGATAAAACATAAAACATATTACTCTCATGATTATTTCATGTAATTATATTATTTAATAGATTAATCGTTATTTACTTATTTGGAAGACACGTGGTTTATTTATTTTATTAGTAAAAAATAATAACATCTTCTAAATAAATTAACATTCCTGTTTTGAAAAAATATAATAACATGTGTAATAATTATTTAATCATGTGTTGTTTATTATTATTATATTTTACCACATAAATTAATTTTTATGTTTATATATAATAAAATTGGATATCATTTACAAGTATTAGTATTTTAATATATGAATAAAATTATTTCATAAAAATTGATTACTAATAATTTTATGTTTCAAATTTTTTTTTTTAAAATGTAAATAAAAAAATTTGAATATTTTTGTATAGGATAAACATAATCTCTCAATATATAAAATTAATTCATTAAACATATTTGATCACTTTTTTTAGAAAGAATCTATACTTCACGGTTCTAGTGCAATAATTAATAGGTTTTTGTAAATTATCAAGGAGTTATAATAATGGTTTTTAGTTTGAATAAGAAAAGTATAATCAAGAAGTGTGTACCATGAATATTTTTTATAATTTGAAGGGATGTGTTGAGGTTAAATGTGCATAAGAATTCAGTATTGTAGAGTCTAAAGAAAAAACGAGAAACACAAAGTTCATGTATTTAGAAAGAACAAATCCTTTCCAAATTACAATAATTAATAAGAAAAGTACTCAATCTAGGTTATGAGAATGGGAACATGGATCATTTCCACGATAATATTCTATCAATAATGTATTTGTAATCTAATTTTATAGTCTAATGTCATGGAACCACATAGTACACAACTATTTCAACTTTAGTGTTTGGGGGGTCCTGAACAACATCATTGAGTGAGGAAAACATCTTTGTCAGTAGTAGGCTGTCACTATGGTGTCACCTATCTGGGCCACCGATTGGTGTCTCATGAATTGGTCTCACTGATCAGTGTCGCACTGAGTCGGTGCCACAAATGGGTGTTTGGGTTATTTCCCTAGTTTTCTCATAATATCTCTTTTATGTTTTATTATATCGTTTAATGTGGTTTATGAGCATATTGTGGTTGGTAAAGGATATCTTCAATCCTCTTATAGTGTTGTGACACTAGAATTACCAAAAAATTGGCATTTATATTACTTTCATACCCTTGTCACATTTCCAGTTATGCCCTTGTCATATATTTTACATAGTTAATATGTATCCTATAAACTCTATTATTTTTGATTGTAATCCCTATTATCTTCAAGGGAATTATTAAATCTCATTTAATTCCAACGGGTACAACCTCCCAACAACGTTGTCAAACCACAATCCTCTTTTCATGAACTTCTATATTGAACTTCTCATAACTATAGGATCATTCCTTTTATCATTCCTAGATCTTTATCATCCTTGGTCTCATTCTTTTACCTACGGGTTCTTAGAGTCCCTCTTTCAGAGTAGATTTGTGCATGTGTGAGAGCCCTCCTGTTTGGTTTTTCTTCGAGTTTCCTATCGTGCAACCCCAGATCATGATGCATGGAAAAAACGTCGATCCTTAATCATCCGTGTAGGGGTACTTCCTTTGTCTCTCTTTTTTGTTAATCATACAGGGTGGGTATGATGACATTCCTTCAGGATGTAAGTGAAAAATATTAATGATGATAATAAACAGACTTTTATATAATGAACGGGTGGGGAACATAGTGATGTTGTTTTATATTAACATTGTATTTTATGTTTTGAGTTGTTTGGGCTCATGTCCACTACAAATAATGGATGTTGGTGGTCCTTCTTACGCACTAATAAAGATATGTTTTTTATGGATGATCATGTGATTGAATGAATGTGACATGGAAACTGATTAGTCATGTATAATTGGTTGACTAAATTAATGGTCAATGGATAAGAACCCTTTTTTGATCACCCTGGTTAACCAAAAGGAAATAAGGAACATAATGAGTAGTGATAGTTGAATTTAAAAACTATATTGCTCTGTTCTGATGATATGCATGGTTCATCAGTTTTATGTTTGTGGGGTGTCATAGAAGGGAATAGAATCTCTAACTAGTAGGTTGTTGGTTTGTGAATCTGAGGCCATGTGGAGGTGGCGGAAAATATTCCTAACACATTATGTTAGGGCATGTTTTGGGTACAGTACATCGAGGGATCTCACGAGATCCCATTTTGATGTTGTTATTGATAAGTGAACCTGTAGTGAATTCTTAAACTCTTGCTTGGATATCATTTTTCATTTGATTTTTTGGCTTGTGTTTATGCCTTTTATTTCTTCGATAGTGAAGGAAAATTTAAATGGAATCACTTGAACATAATAATTGTAATGGGTACAATGGGGAATTGTTTTACAGAAATGGGTTGTGCTTTGGTTGAGGTTGTTCTGTACTTGTGCATGTAGGGGTAGCTGCAAGAGTGGTTGTATGTAGGATAATTTTGGCATTCAGGACCCTTAGTTTGGGATGAGTTCTTTATTACGTATATGTATAAAATGTAATTTTTTTTGTTTATTATACGCACCCCACCAATACTGAGAACTTCATGACAGACACCCCCACTTCAAGGGGGGGTGTTTTTTAATCATTCCTATGAGTGGATGGTTATTTTATCCTTCCTTCTCCCTCTCATAAGTATCCCAAGTCCATTCGGGTAGGCAGTGATCGCCTGAGGTTCATTATATCCAAATACACTTCAGGAAGGGTGTGTTTTGGTGGGTTAGCCAAGTGTGCGAGGCCAGGTTTGATTCCCAAGTGTCTTCAAGATGTGTCCCAAATGTCTATGACGAGGAAATATGGTTGTGTCGGCCTAGGTGTCTATGTGTAAGAACCATGATTTTGAAGTCTTAGTTTTTTGTTGGAGGGTTGTGTGTTTGTGGAGGCCTATGTGTTTACAGGAGGGATAAATGTGCCGTTGGGATGTCCCATATGGTTATTTTTTAGGGTGGTAGTGGGATGACAATGGGATTTGGGGGGGGGGTCTGATGCATAGGATGTTCTAAATAACCATTGGTAATGTGGTGTGGGGTACCCAAATATCAATGTTCTTTTACTAATATTTTCCCGACAAGCGTTATTTGTGGAGTGTTCCTTGTTGATGTTGGGTGGATAGTTTCTCTCGCTAGGTGTTTTGGTTTCCTCTATTTCTCATTGGGCTTTAGAATGTTTCCCCTCTTGTGTAGAATAGATTTTGGTTTCCATACTTGGTATATTTGTATACACACCCTACGTATATAAAACTACATTCAGGTTTATATGTGTACCTTGAAGACCGTGTCGAACCATACTAGCTTGGGCCTCGGGACCGTCGCAGTTGTCATTTCTGCTTTTCTTTTCTTTTGGTACAATCCTGCATAGTTCTCTTGTACTTTTTATCAGTATATTTTGAACATTCATATGGGAAAAAGGTTTTATTTCATTATGTTTACTTTCATGGTTCATGATATATTCCAGGGAATACCAGGTAGAACATTTGATATTAGGGCCCCTCGTAATCTGATGCAAGGGCTATGGACCTACTGAACGACCAAGAGAGGGTGCACTGATTGGAGGGTAGTGACCATATGAAATATACATGCATCACAATGATGTGTTTTCTGGTGTTTCTTGGGTGTTTTGGGAATTTAAAACAGATAATATTTTTAAAAAATATAAAAGGCATTTTATACACTACTAGAGCTTATAAATTATTTGTTTCCCTTTTCGGCTATGGCACTCGGAAGTTGTCAATGAGTAGTACGGGTAGTAAAGGCCCAACCGGTCGATCTAATTGATCAGCAGAGGGCTGATCGAGATGAGTTAGATGATCAGTGCCAGAAAAAACATTATTCTTTTAGTGGACGAATCTCAGATAGTACTATGGTAGCATCATGAACATTGAGATGGAGAGCATGCTCAATGATATAGATATATATTTCACCTTGATATAGATTCAACAGAGTATTGGGTTCCTCTACCCATGTTCCAGAAGTGGGGATGAGCATGTCAGTGGTAGATGATTTATCTCCAGGAGAAGGAGGAGGCTGAGGTTTCATGGACTGACTTGGAGAAGGCATTAAGGGTAGGATTCCTTTCATCCATTATAATGTACCAAAAGAAGAAAGAAATGATCTCCCTCCGGAAAGGTAATATGATGATGATGGATCTGAGGACTAATTTCACATATATCCTTCATTTTATCCGAGTCCTCTTTCCGGGTAAGGATTCATGGGAAATACTCATTGAGGAGGCACACTGGCCATCTCTTCATTATGTTGTCACTCCCTTCACTCTACCGACGTGCGTGGACGTTCAGATGAATGATAAAGTTGTACAGAGGACTCACACGCTGATATGTGTACCGTGAGAGGGTAGGTAGTTGATTCATCAAAGGGGAAGACCTTTAGTAGCAGGCCTCCAACAACAGGGCCTTATAGGTTTTATTCTGGAGGGATCATGCCACAACAATTTCAGTTTGAACTCCCAGTCCTCTCCCTTTCACAATGGGCAAAGGACCGAGGTTCTTTTTTGTGGATGTTTTGGGTACCTCATTAGTTTGTTCCATGTTCAAGCTCAGTAAATTGGGTATGGGAAGGTTAAACACCCACCTCAACATCCTCTATTACTAGAAATACCTTTTCAGCCGATGTAGTTGCCCCCCCCCCCATGAGACCAGCCGTTAAATGATAAGGATGACCTCAGGGATATCCTTAGGGACCTCGACCGGGGCATGGTTGAGGATGTGATTGACAGTCAGGAAGTAGAAGAGTCGGGCGTGGACAGTTCCCCACTATAGAGGATACAATTCCAACATGTCCACAAGTTGTTCAATGTATGATCATTCTGTTTAGTACTCTTTCATGTTTTTTGTATGATTCAAGATCGTCACAATCATTTGTTACACCATGTCTAGCTCATTCCTTTGGTATAGACATAGAGAGACTTTCCATGCCCCTAGTGTTGAGTACGCGAGTTGGGGTTTATACTAACATGTTTGAAGTTGGTTGAGGATGAAAATTGATGTTGGGGTACATCAGTCCAGGGGAGACATCCTTATGCTACCAATGAAACCATATAATTTCATTCTACACATAGAATGGCTATTTTCCATTCAATCCATTATCGACAACCTCCAGAGAAGGGTCGTGTTTTCAGATATGGGCATCCAACATGTAGCATTCATTTGGAGAGGGGTTTCTATGAGGTATGTCGGCGTATAGATACCCACCATTCATTGTTAGATGAGATATTGGTGGAATTAGAAGACTTAGAGTTGGTGGAATTTTTATGGATTGACTTTGAGTTCCTAGGAATCTTTTGTAAAGAGGTCATGACTCTACCCCCTTGATGTGATGATGAGTTCAGGAGAGACATAGAGCCCCACTCTCATCCAATTTCTATGAATCCCTCAAGGATGGAACCTTACGAGTTGCGGGAAATGAATATTCCAGTTGATGACCTTATGAATAAGGGTTTTATCTGACCATGTGCGTCTCCATGGGGTTCTCTAGTATTTTTCACAGAGAAGGAAGATTATGGTCTCAGGTTGTGCATAGATTACTGAAGACTAAATCAGGTGACATTCAAGAACCATTACCCCCTCCCGAGGATTGAATAAATTTTCCACCAATTCAAGGGAAAATGATGGTTCTCTAAGATCAACATGTATTATGGATATCAACAGTTATGGGTGAAAGAGGGTGACATCCCAAATATAGTTTTCAAGTTAATATATATGAACTTTGAGTTCGTGGTTATGTCATTCAGCGTTATGAATGCACCACCATTGTTCATGGGGATCACGAACATTGTTTTCCAAATGTAACTGAATAGCTTGGTGGTTGTGTTCATCGAAGTAATCCTGGTCTAATATACATCTATGGAGGATCATTATGAGCATCTAAAGTCCATTATTGAAGTCATCCATCCCCACATGCACTATGTGAATTTTTCAAAGTAGAAGTTATGGACATTGGAGGTTTTCAATGGACGCATGGTATCCCAGCCGGGAATTGAATTTGACCCATCGAAGGTCGAAGCCATTTTTTCTTAGGAAGCACCCAATAATGTGGTTGAGGTTCATAGTTTCCTAGGACTAGAAATTTTTAATGGATGTTTCGTACCTAAATTCTCTCAGGATTTAGTGCCATTGACATCCATGAATAGAAATGACAAGGCTTTCTTATAGAGTGACTAATTACTAGAAACATTTAGTTATCTAAAAGGGATGCTGGTCAGTTCCCAAATGCGAATGTTTTTAGAGGAAGGGGAAATGATTGAATTGTTCTAGGATGATTTTGGTCTAGTTTTTTGGTATGTGAGGATGCATCATCAATGAGTAATATCTTATTGTTATAGGAATTTATTAACTCAAAAAAGTATCTATAACACCCACAACCTAAAACATGAAGTCGTTGTTCTTTCACTGATGTTGTGGTGGAATTTCCTCATTAGGGAATGCTTCATGGTCTTCACAGATCACAAATTCATGAGGTGCATCTTCTACTAGCGATACATGAACTTTTTATAATGAAGGTGGATAGAGTTTCTTCAAGAACATGAATCTGAGATCTCATACACCTCAAGTAAGGGAAATATGGTGTTTGATGCCTTAAACAGAATGTCACAAAAGGATGTTGTTTGGGAGTTAGAAGATTATTGGAGAGTGATTCAGGAGTTTTCTACCTTCCACCATGATGAATGGGTGGACAGTGGTAGAGGATATCTCTTTCAGATGATAGTGAAATATTCCGTGGTACAATATGTGGAGGATTCTCAGTGGGGATACTCATAGGATGATGTGATTCATGATCGTGTTAGCTAGGGTGATGCTCTAGAAATATGGTCAGAGGATAGTTAAAATCATTTTCTGTTCTTAGGAATGATTTTTTTCCCAGTGGCGATGCATGAGGGAGTTCTTAGTGAGTTTCTTAAATTACCCCTAGTAGTACATAAAGTAGTCAGCAAGATGTACTAGGGCTTGAGAGGTATGTTTTGGTGCCTCGAGTGAAGTGCACAGTAGACATTTTTTAGGAAAAGATCCTTGTGAGTTATCAGGTGATGATTGAAAATCATGTTCCTAGTGGTCTTTTATAGCCCTTAGACGTTCTCGATTAGAAGTGGGAACATGTCTCTATAGATTTCTTCATAGGAATACCCATAGATGAGGGTGGTTGTGATTCCATCTGGGTAGTGGTGGACAAGTTGATGAAATTAGTTCACGTCTTAGTAATTAAATAGTCAAACACAGTGGATTTTTTAGCACAGAAATACATGGGTGAAGTTTTTATGGTGCACAGATTTCACAGAAACACCATTTTAGATCATCATACCCACTTTACTTCATGATTCTGTAAGGGATTAAAGTCTACTTTTGTCCCCCGGCTTTTCCATATCACAACTTTCTACACTTCGTCAGATGGGCATATTGAGGGGACAATCCAGACATTGGAGGATATGTTGTGAGCATGTGTTTTGGAGTTCAAAGGATCATGGGGACGACCCTTTCCCTTGGTGTAGTTATCCCACAATAATATTTATCACTCGACCATTGTAAAAAAACCATTCAAATCCTTGTATAGAAGATCATGTCGTTCACCCATTTCATGGATAGAGGTTGGGGAGGTAGGTGTTCATGGCCCAGAGGTAGTGCAAAGCATGACGGAGATGGTTCAGCTTGTGCCTGAATGGATGAAAGCACCTCATGACCTGAAGAAGAAATATGCCGATCATTGGAGGAGAACCTTGGAGTTTGAGGTAACAGAAAACATTTTCCTAAAGATGTACCCTCTCCGTGGAAAACGAAGGATTAATAAGGGTAGAAATTTTTCTCCCAGGCTCTTTGTTCATTTTGAAGTGTTGGGGAGAGTTGGTGAGGTTTCATATCAACTATAATTACCACCACAACTAGAGAGGATCCATGAAGTTTCCATATATCTCAACTATTTTGATATCTACATGATGACTCCCCCGTCCTCGATTGGCGAGGGTTGGATATTGAGGGCGATGCGATGTTTGTGGAATGACCATTGATAATCGAGGATCATAAGGAGAAGGTGTTTTATAGGCGGACCATTACTTTTTTCATGTGTTGTGGAGGCACGGTGGAATCAAGGAGAGTATATGTTAGTGGAAGGAAAAAATTTGTTCCCAGTACCCAATGTTTTTCTGTGTTTTGATCATGTGATTTCTTAATTCCTTGATTGTGATGTAGTGTTTGACCCTACTTGTTGTATGATAAGTTATCTACATGTTCTTTCTTTTGTGTGAAGAGTCCAGACAATGGAGATGGGGTACATGATACCAAATCAAGAAGTATTAATTTGGATGCGATTAAACACATGTGGTTGAGTCAGTGACACCTATAGTGGATATTATCTTGAGATGGAGGATGGAACTCCCAAATCCATATGTCTGGATGATTTGGATTTTGGTGTTTTTTGGTTGTAAAATGTTTCTAAAGTTGTTCAAGAGATATATGAGATAGGTTTACCTAGATGTGGAGGTTTTATTCCATATTTCAAACAAATCTATTGTGGGTTTTCCCAGGGAGGTATCATATGAGATGGCTGTTTGGGCACATCTCTTTTCTCCGAGATTACACTTGATTTATCATGGGAGAGATTAGTTTGAGAGGTATCTGATCTAAAATCTTGGACCCTTTTGGTCCATTACTTTTCCAATTCTAGTGTTTGGGTTGTCATGGATACCATCGGTGATTATGGAGGGTGTTGGTGTTGGTGGAAGCATGTCATTGTGGTGTCATTTGTCGGTGCCACCGATCAACACCGATCCGTATCTCACCTGTTTTTGTAGCACCAGAATGATGGTATATAGGGGTGTCAGGGTTCTTTCCCCTATTATTCCTTAACATTTATTTTATATTTTTTTACCTCTTAAAAATTTGTTTAATAAAGTTTTAAAGCTGAAAATGGTTATCATTTATCCATTAATATTGGGGAGACACTTGAATTAACAAAACGTGTTCCATTTTTATCAGTTTCACATTCATTCCAGGTTTCCAGTTACACCCTTGTAATGATGTTTATCAGTTTAAATGTAACCTATCATATATTTCCATTGTGCGATGGTCTATCTCACTATCATCAAGGGAATTAATAAATCTCAATTAATTCAAAAAAATTCAACTACCCAGTTGCATGGTCAAACCACTATCATATGTTCAAGCACATAGCGATTTCACATCCAATAACTCTAAAATTGGGCCTTTTATCAAACTGAGATATTCATTTTCCTTTGTAATTTTTTTCCATGGGTTCACTTTGAGTCCCTCTCATGGAGTCGATTCATGCCCGTGTGAGAACCCTCTTGTTCAGTTCTTATTGGAGTTTCATGTCATGGTTCCCTAGTTCTTAGCACAAGGTGAAAACCTCAATACTTGATCATCCTTGTAGGGGTTCTTTCTTCGTCTCTTGTTTAATGTAAATCATGTGGTGTTGTTTTGATGATGTACCCTTAGTATGTAGATGAAGCCAACATTAATGAATATAATAAATGGGTATTTAAAGAATTAAAGGGTGGGTAGGATGAAGATGTTGTTGTGTTTTATCCTTGTTTTTATATTGTGAATTGAATGGACTAATTTCGGTTGAAAATTGTGGCTGTTGTTGGTCCTTATTGTGCACTAAGGAAGCTATGAATTTCTGGATGATATTGTGATTGAATAACTGTGACATGGAAATTGAATGATCATGTATAAATTTTTGTATAAATAGATTCATGATGGATAATAATCACTGTGTGATCACCATTGTTAACCAAAAATAAAGTACATAATGAATGGTGTTAGATAAATCTGAAAACTCCCTTGCTCTATTTTGATGATATGAATTGTTTTTTGGTATTATTTTTGAGGGGTGACATAGAGGGGAATAGAATCTTTGGTTGATTGGTTTTTGGATTGTAAATATGAGTTCATGGGGAGTCAGCAGTAAATGATTTGGACCCGTAATTTGGGGTTTTTTGGTTCTATTACTTTATGTAATCTCATGGGATCCCATTTTGAGGTTGTTTCACACCAGAATACTAGTAGTTAATTATTAAATTCCATCTTGGATGTTTTCATTCAGTTTTTATTGTCTTGGGGTTATGTGTGTTAGTCTCTAGGAAGTAAAGGAATATTTAAATGGAATCACATCAACATGATAAAAATAATGGGTAAAATGTGGGACTGCTTTCCGAAAATGGGTTGTGTGTTGGTTATGGTTGTTGTGTACTTGTGCATGTTGGCGTAGTAGCAAGAGTGGCCATGTGTGGGTAGGTTGTTGGTTGCAAGAACATTAGGTTGGGACCAGTACTTGATTACCTATATGAATAAGATTTTCTTCTTGTGTTTATATTATATGTACCTCATCCATGTTGAACACATCTTATCGAACAACCCCATTTCATTGAATGTTGTGTTTTAACCAACATTCCTATGAGTGGATGGTTATTATCTCATTTCTACTCCCCCATATAGGTATCCCAAGACTCTTTTGTCAGGTTATGAAAACCTGAGGTTCATTATAGCCCAAGACGTTTCCGGAAGGGTGTGTTGTGGTGGGTTGGCCTAGGTGTGTGTGGGCAGATTTGATTCCCAAGTGTCTTTAGGATGAGTCCCTGGTGTCTAAAGCTAGTATGTTTGGTTGCGGTGGACCTGGTGTTTATGGGTAGGAGGTTTTTGTGATGGACCAGGTGTCTACAGGTAAGATTTGTGGTTGTGGATGCCCATGTGTTTGTAGGCAGGATACACATGTGGTTGGGATGGCACATATGATTGTTGTTTGTGGAAGAAATGTAAATGTAGTAGGATTTGTGATGGATGATTGATCTGTAGGATTTTTTAAATAACCATTGATAATAAAGTGCGAGGTCAAAAATATCATTTCACTATTACTATTATTTTACCCAACTTGCATTATTTGGGGAGTGTGTCTTGATGAGGCTGGGTTGAAATTTTCCCGCACTATGGGTTTTAATTACCTTTACTTCTCCCAGGGTAGTATAATGGATCCCCACTTATGCACAAGAGTATTCAGTTTCCCGAATGAGTACAACATTATAGTCACCGTGCGTATATAAAACTGCTTTCATGTTTCTCGGAGGACATTGAGGACCATGTCAGACCATACTAGCTCGATCTTCGGGAAAGTTCTTGTTGCCATTGCTACTTTAATTTTCAATTGTTACTTTACATCAGAGTTTTCTTGTACGCTATTTTAGTTTACATTGAATATGATTATGGGAAAGTGTTCTTTTGAATTTACTTTTACATTACATATTTTTTAGTTTTTTGGTATTTATCATCTTTTCTCCTGACCATGTTCTATAAAAAATGGTTATGACTTCCATATTACGTGAGATTCCATACCCTTGGTTCTAGTCACCAATATGGGGCCTATTGAAGGTAGGGCTCAAGGGTGATTACATCTCCTTCAACGTGAAGAAGAATGGTTCTAGCAGTTTGTTGATCCTTCCATCATATTCGACATGGTGTGTCGTGACAGTAACTCACACAAAGAAACTTTAATATTTTAACCAAATCAAATGTTTACCCCATAATTACATACCATTAATTTTTTAAAAGAATTAAAATATACATATTAATGTAGATATATCTATATATATTAAAATCATAAATATATGTAACAATATTTGATAATACACCCCTATCAAATACTGGATACTGTTTACATACATCTTTACGAATGAATTTTTTATGCACTATGGTTCTATCTGCTTTTCTATTAAATTTATATTTAATCATGTTTTATACTATAGAATAATAACATATAAATTTATATATAAGGATCTTACGAATAAGTGGACTAATTATACATCTCATAAATATTTCATCAAACACATCTCACATATATTTAACAATTGACAATTCAAAATATGGTGCAATTTGAGTCTTATGTTTTTTATTATTCCATAATTATTTATTTAATAAATATATTATGTATAATTTAACTATTTTTAATGTATAATAAAAAATTAAAAAATGTATTTATAATATTAAATAGGTATATCATTATGTAAGAAATTGATAAAAATATATTGTTTTCAATAATATTAAATATATAGAATTATTTCGAAAAAAATAATAAATTTTTTAGAAAATAAGATGTTATTTCCATTTATAGTATGCATAAGAGTCAAAATCCATTGGCTAATTTAATATCCACTTCACTCTATTAATCATTTATATAATAATTCATTATTAAATAAGGATTTTGATATGTATGAAATGTACTATATCTTTAAATAATTACATGAAACACAAATATTTTATTTAAGGACAATTATACTTGATGTATAAACATCCACTAACTTCATCATAAACTCATTTCATTTAGAATTTCACTTTACTATATTTTCATAGGTGTCTATAAAAACAATATGTTTTATATTTTTCCCTATATGTTATCCATTTTTGATGGATATTGGAAATGAATCATTAAAGTTAGTTTTCATTATATCCTTTCACACATATCCTTTATTTTTCTCTTAATAAGAATTGAGAAATTAAATTCCCATATATGCATATCAACTAGGTAAACCATAATCAAATGATTCGCGATTTTAAACATTGTATAACTAATTTTATTATTTTTTAGGAATGCAAATTTTATGTGATGTAAATATGATGAAATAAAATTTGTAGTTAATTACATACCAATATAGAACCCCAACATTATGAATTGATCAATGTATGATAGAATCATGAGTTCATGGTCACTATTTAAGTATTAATAACATAATTTCACATATATAGGGTATTCAAAATCTAATATATCAATTGTATCTCCACCTATCCCTCTATCTCGTAATCATGTTAATAAATATTAGTTAACCTAGTGTAGCCATACATGTCCGTGTGTTTTATTACAACCTATTAGACAAAACTGATCAAATGATAAAAAAATTCCAATCCATCCTCCATCTATCTTCTGTATTAACCATTCTCACAATCACATGTTTTTTTAGTTGAAATACAAGTTATTGGTTAAAATAGAGCATAATAATTTCACATATATTTATACAATGCATAATTTCCTGTACAACTATTATAAATTGGGTCTGTTGAGGACATTTTCCTTGGTTAAAACTAATCAAAGTGATTCCATAGTAATACATTAAAATTTTTATAATAACTAAACAATAGTTTAGTAGATTATGATACATACTAATTATAATATAATTAATTAATTATTTAATTACATATTTCATTGTTTTATATAATCTAGAGGAAATATCTGTCCCAACCCATCATATCCAAGATGATATACGGAAAAGAAAACTACCAGACCATTCCCTCTTCATGTTGAAGGAGAGATAATGACACCTGATTACCACCTTCAATATGCCTTAGAGTGTAGAATAGACCAAATGGTATAGAATCTAAGGTAATTTGGAGGCAATATCCCTTTTTAAAGAACAATATAGGGAGAAAAGTTGTCAAATCACAAACAACTCCAACTATCGAATGTAAACATAATTCCAAAAAATATTTTTCCTATATGAATGTTAAAAATAATCAGATAAAAAGTACAAGAAATATATGAAGGAATGTATTAAAAAACGAAAAGCAATAGTGCAAACTGAAACGGTCTCAACAACCATGCTAGTAATGACCGACACAGACCTCAATGTCCTCATGGAAACATGACAATAGTTTTATATACATAGGGTGAGTATTGTAACACCCCGAGATTTTATGAAAAATATTTCATTAATGCCTTGTGATGTATGCTACACCAAAAGAATCTTGAACAACACGCATCCTTGACTTTCCTTGCATTACAGGCAATCACGACCTTCCGCGATACCATGTGTAGTACGCAATACCGAGTTTCACTAAACAATGATATGCTATTAAAATATTATTAAAACTAGCAATTATGAATAGTAATAACCACCTTTTAAAATTTTAGAAATATTATCTCTCAAAATGGACTTCATTTTTGGATTCAGAGTATCGAATTTAGCCTATGGTGAAATTTTGGTACTTTTCTGATAACTTTCATTTTCTGATGATAAGTGAAAATTACTAAATTTTAATTAAAAACAACCTTTTTAATCGAAATAATTAATAGTGATAAATTATTAATTTTAGTGGTTTTAAAGTATATTTAGAATATATTTTTACAATTTAATACAATTTTGGTCATTTTATGTAATTTCACATTTAAACTAGACATAAACAAGTGTCAATCTTTTGGTAGTTATTATCTCTTAAAAACACGCTATTTGTTTTGACGACGGGAATTAATTTTTAAATTAATTAATACAACTGATATGTTTTTAATTTGGTAAAATAGACATCATTTTTGAGTTCATAATATCAAATATATCTTAGGCCTAATTTTTGGTATTTTTCTGGAAACTTTCATTTTTTGATGAATAGTGAAACCACTAAGTGGTAGTTAAAAAAAATGAATTTTTCATAAAACTTAATTTTACTGCTCTGTGAGTGGAATTTCAAAAATCCGAGAGGCACGGTTGATGTTAATAAGTAAAATTTGGTTCAATGAGTTGAAAATAATTTGTGGTGAATAGTAATTTTTTACTTTTTTTACCACGGTTACAAGTAAATAGGGTAATTAAGGGTAAAAAAGATATTATTATTACCCTAACACATGTCCTAATTCTATTGGATAAGTTTAATTCGACCAAAAACAACATTATGAATAAAATATGACAATTTAGGCCCACTTGGATTAGATTAAGACATTTATTATTAATTTATTCAAAGAAGGGTTTAAATAGTTAAAATCAATGTTTAATAAGTAAATCATTTTTAATATGGGGTTATACCTAATATAAATTCGACTATAAATATTAATTATAAATCTAAAAAGAATTCCTACATAATGGTGTTTTATTTGTAAATTTTAGACATTAAATAATATAATTTATTTATGACACAATGATGATGCAATAATTATCTTATTAATGAAATATTGACATAATTGATGTTATAAATACCCAAATTAATGTAATTTGAGACTTTTTATGAATTACACTAATTTTCTAGGTTAATATGACATGTTATTATTGATTTAATTAACTTATTTCGAACTAATAATTCTGTTATGATTTTCACAAAAATCATTTACTAAATAGTGTCAAAATTGTCATAAAATAGTTTTTAAAAAAAATATTATATTATTAATTTTTATTTTAATCCTAAAAATATAAGGTTCGGCCAAATGACTTATATAAGGTTATATATATTAATACTAAACAACTTGGGGTTCTTTTGGCTTGTTATAGTAAGTTTATTAACCTTATAATGTAAGAACACAGAAGACACGGTAAAAGTAAAATTATTTAACATAATGTGAAATCTAAATGATAAGGTTAAAATATGAACCTAAACTTGTCTAAATTATATTTGATGAAAGGCTTTCGACCCATCCCCACCTTATCTTCTAAATAAATCAATTTGGATCTATTTAAAACAGAATTTTACTTTATAATAAAATAATAGTTTTAGTTATTCCAAAGGTACCCCTCTCCTCCCTTATAAAAGGGAACCTCCTCCCTCTCTTCCTCACACCACATTGAGCCTTAAAGCTCGGAAAAACCCTTCCAATTTCTCCTCTCCACTTTCGTAGAGTCATCCTAGAGGTTCTGGTCTTCCTCAAAGACCTATTTTAGTGCCCTAAAAGGAGGTCTCAAAGAAGCACTTCAAAGAAGAGGTAATGTCCGTTACCGATTATTTCATCTTTATTTCTTCTTCCACTTCTTCTTCTTTAGTTGTTTCATTATGAAGTAATAACATCAGTATAAATCATATACTGATATGTTATTATAAGTATGAAACATCCAAATTTCACCATCTATCCATCCTACGGAAAAAGAAATCACCGTTCGTGCGTACGTACTGAATGCCATCTCCACGCCGTGGTGTAATCTATTTTCCACCACCACCTTACTTGGATGGGTATAATGGTGTAAATAATGACTATATATGACTATTATAAAGTGATATTGATTCTGAAATAGTATACATCCACTCCAATACAATTCCACTATCTTAGGAATGATATCATCACTCGTGCGTACGTACGGAATACCGTCTCCACGGTGTGATGCGACTCGTTCTACATGATCTTCATTGCATAATGATTATATAAATGAATTGAATGAATTAATATGATATATATTACACTAATACCATTATGGAAATGAGTTATATATAACCTATAGAGAAGTTTAAGAATTTATTCGACAAAACATGCATAAGAACAAAAAGTAATAAACACCCAAATAACAAGTAGTAATGAAATATTACTAATAAGAAGCTAAGAATATGACCATATATGATATCATAAAAATAAGTATGATTCTGGAATAAGTCAATAACATTATTTAAATCATTATACAGGAGGTTCAGACACTTACAAAGCAAATCAGACCTAAGGTAAGGGAAATATCACAATCTCATTTTTATCCGAGATTGTTTATACTTTTGAATTTACTGGGGTGCATTTTATCATCCACATCCATGTTTCCTCAATATGTAATGTTATTTCCATCCATAAACAATTGTTTAAATCCAATTTTCATTTTGGTGAGTTTTTAGTAAAAGATATGAAATGAATCTTTTGTCGTTTTTTGTACGAGGTACTTTTTGACTTTTCCAACAAAAGTACGAGAAGAATGTTTTTTTAACTTATACGACATGAATGGATTTTTAAAAAATTATTTCCATAACTATTCCGTTACAATTTTTCATGTTTATTTTTAATCAACTTCTTTTAGTTTAAAATTGTATGACATGTAAATAAAGGAAAGTGTTTTTGAAGTAGAAAGGATATTTTACTCAAGAATGTAGTTCAAGTGTTTTATCAAAATTATTTTCCATCTAAGATAATATAGAGTTCTGTTTCAATCCCTATTATTACATTTATTTGATTATGTTGTGATGGAATTATTTTTATGAATTTATTTATCTTATATGAATTTTTTTATGATTTCATGTTGTTTAAGAATCCCATTTTTATTACATGGGTTATGTAATGATGTATGATTTATGATTTTGTGGCACACATAAGAATGGTATCATTATGAGATGGGTGGGACCTATATCTCCCTCCAATGCATTGGGTTAAGATTTTATATCTCATGAGATAGACATGGCTGGAACGGTAGGTTATACCAGTTCAGTGAAATAGGAATGAAACAAGGAGTGAACTCAGTTCAGAAATGTACTTTGTCCACTAAGATAGTCTTGGCAATGAGTCTTGACTAATAAGAAATGATTCTCTATGATTATGTTTGTATTCCACAAAGTTTCATGTTTTAAGTTATGATTATTGGGATTTCATTTCACTGCTATGATTTATCCCATGTTATGATATTATGATCTCTTTTGCAGGTTATGATTTCCAAAATGTTATGTTCTTATGAATATGATGTGATTGATTTTTCTTTTGTTTACCCTTACTGAGCATTTGAGATCACCCTTTTATGTTTTCTTTTCCCCAGGATATAAAGAAATGTTTTAGGTAAGAAAAAAAAGGAAGATCTTTATTGGAGATGTTGAAGGTCTTTCACCATGATTAGAAGATTACGTTCCGAGTTTACAAATACACTAAACTATTACGGTCCTTGTGTGTGTATTTTTGTAATGTAATAAGTATTCCGCAAAAGTAATGTAATTTCCTTTTACGTTAAGCTTAGGGTCTCTACAAGTATACAAGTATACTTGGTAGGTAAACCAAAATACCTCACGCACAAGTGGGGAGAAATTCTAATTCCCTCTGAGAAATATATATAACCAAAACACATATTGAAGGAAACTATCCACCCAACCTCACCCAGGCACATTCCCTAAAAAATTTAAGTCAGGTAAAATAATAGAAATATAAAATCAATATTTGGATACCCTACACTACTTTCTCACTAGATATTTAGAACATACTATGCATCATACCTCCACCTAAAATCCCACTACAGTCCCACTAATACCCCCAACAACAACCATATGGTCCATCCCAACCACTGGTTTATCCCGCCCGCAAACACCTCAGACTCCACAACCACACATCCTCCATATAGACACCTGGTCCATCACAACCAAACATCCCACCCGAAGACACATGGGCCACCACAACCATACTTCATGCCTGTGGAAACCTAGGCCTCATCCCAATGTTACTTGGGAAACAAACATGCATACAGACACTAGGGACAACCCACCCAAAAACACCCTACCCAAAGATTCATGGGCTATAATGAACCTCCTTACGTCACACCCTTCCCGAAGAGTCTTGGGGTACTTGGGAGAGGGTGTAGAAATGAGCTCATAACAAGTCACTCATAAAAATGTTGGGAAAAAATACCATACCCCATTAAATGGTATTGTTCAGTATGAAGTTCTTGACATGTGATGGGTTAATATACGAAACACAAGAACAGAATTTAATACATATAGGCAATCAAGAAATCATCCAAAAAGAGGAGTCATGAAACCATCAACGATCCCACAAATGACAACTCTTCTTGCTACCCCCAACATTAACAAGTACAAAACCACCATAACCAGAGAACAACCCATTTTTTCGAAAAAAAATTCCCCATTTTAAATGTTATCATTATCATGTTCGAGTGATTCAATTTATAAAATCACGCACTATTGGAAAACTAATAGGCATCACTACATGCCAAAATATAAACTAAATGAAAATATCCAAGCATGTGTTTCAGCATTCACACCCATTTCTATTGTAAATATCAACATCAAAATGGTATCTTGTGAGATCCCACTAAGTACTAGAACCAAAAGAATAACCAAATTACTGGGTCTAGAACATTTACCACAAGCTCTACCCAACCATAGATTCAAAATCCAACATCCTCTCAACCAGATATTCCATTCCCCTCTATGACACCCCCAAACATAAAATAGAACAACCCAGAATTTCATCAGAATAGAGCAATGTAGATTTCATATTTAGCCAACACTATTATTTAAGTTCAATATTTTTTTTGATTAACCATGGTGATCACACAAGGGTTCTTATCCACCAAGAATCCTTTAAACCGACTAATTTTATGTTATTAATCATTTTCCATGATATAGACATTTAATAAAAATGTTTTCTAGAAATACATGTCATTATTAGTGTCCAAGAATGACCACCAATGGACAAAATTTTTAGTGGATGTGAGCTCATAAAATTCACAACATAAAAACAATGTTATACACAACAAAAACATAATATACCCCAACACTTCATTCGTTAAACATCCTTTTATTATCTTCATTAATGTTGGTCTGATCTTCGTACTGGGAGAACATCATCATACCCACATCACATGATTCATAGTCAATATATATGACAGGAGAACCCCTACATGGATGAACAATGATCGAGGTTTTCCCCTTGCACCATGAAGTGTGGTCACGTGAAAGGAATCTCCAAGAAGAACCAAACAAGAGGGCTGCCACATAGGTAAAACTCAAACTCGGAAGAGGTACTCCAAGTTAATCAAGGGTAAATAAATATAGGAATGAAGGATAATATCTTAGTGTGATAAAAGGACGGATCTTAATTTTATCAGATGGGAAATGTCAAAGTGCATGAAAAAAGGATCATGGATTGACCATGTATCTAGGCGGTAGCACATGTTGGAATTTATTGAGATTTAACAATTCCATCAGTGACAGTGAAATGGACCATAGAATGACAAATATTTAATAGGATACTTTTAAAAAGGGAAAAAACATAACAAGGTTGTAACTGTAAATGCGAAAGTGTGAGAAACAGATAGAAAGGACACACATTTTTTTTGTTCAGGGGTTTTCGCACTAGTGGGGGAGTTATGACATTCTTTACCAGTGTTAAAATGGTCTAAAACCAAATTAAAATAAGTAATAAAACTTAAAATAGACAATACATGAAAACTAGGGAAGGAAACCTGAAACCCTTTTGTGGAACTCTTTGGGTGTGGAACTGATGTGTGGGACCCCCATCGGAGTGGAATGGTGGTTCTGACTTGTGACACCATAGTGAATCCTTGAAAAAAAACATCGGCACCATACTCACACACCAATGTAGTCTATGACACCCCAAACACTAGAATTGGAAATGTAATAGTCCTGGATGGTTTCGACCATTACCTCATATACCTCTCAAACTATTCTCGCCCTCTATAAATTATGTGTAAACCCAAAGAAAAGAGAGGTGTCCAAACAACCACCTTGTATGACTCCTCCAAGGGAAAAACCACCCTAGTGTTTTTTGAAGTATGAAATAAAACCTCGACATATAGAAATACCTCTCTAATATTTCTCCAAATAAATAAATAGAAACACTAGAAAACCACACAAACACAAAAATCCACACTATCAAGACATATGGATTAGGGATTTCCTTCATCCGTGTCAGGATACAATCCTGTTTGGGAAGCACTAACTCGCCCACAAGTGTTTAATCACACCAATATTAATTCATCTTGATAAGGGATAAGGTTCTCCCCTCCCGACAATCAAAACTTTTAACAAAATATAGAGAGTATGAAAACAACTTCTCACACAGAAAGTATTACCAAACAATACATCACAAGAAAGGAATAAATATAACATAAGACCAACATTTAGAACATCACTTAGTATTGGAAATGAATTTTTTCCTCTCATTCCAAGGTACTCTTTTCGAGGCCACCATGAATCCACAACAAACAAACCAAGGGAATGGTCCATCTGAGAAGCACATTCTCCATAGTATCCTCGATTCCCATAGGTTGTTCCCTGAATTTCTCATTTTCATCAATATCCACCACTCCCAATTCGAGGATGCAAGAGTCATCATATAGATATCAATGGATATTATATTCCTTGAAAACAATGTGGATCGTCTCCACCTCAGGTGGTAATACCAACTGATTTTCCACCTCACAAACTTGCCCAAACACATTGAAAGGGACTGTGAAACAAAGAGAGAGGTTTATCCATATAACATAACTTTTCTATCCATGAGGAGGGGAGACCTTTAGGAACATGTGGTTCTAACACTATAACTACAAAACTCTTCAACTATGATTCACATGTGACTTCTATCGGTCCAAAGCTTCCTTCACCTTTTCATGCACATGTTAAACCTTTTCTATCATGTTTTGTACTAGCTCTGGGACAGGAACACATAACTCCTTAACCTATTTCAATCACATGGATGAATTATAAAGTTTTCCATACAATTTTTCGAATGGTGTGATGCCATGGATGGAGTGATAGCTATTATTGTAGTAAAAATCAACTGGGGGAATGTAACACCCCGACCCCAGTTACCCAGAGTCGGTGCGTTATTTTAATACATTAGCATAATTACAAGGAACCAAGTCCCGAAGGACTGGTCAGTTTAGCAGTCTTGGAAAATATATTACATACATGAATGTTACATATGCACTTTAAGACGTACAAAACAACATAAATAATCTATATGAACTCCATTATTCCCGAGGTTTAACCCTGCATATTAATCACAATACACTTCTTGGAATCCTGGGAAAAATAAAACATAGAATGGAGTGAGCTCAAATGCTCAGTAAGGGTAAGGTATAAAGCAGAAACTTTAAAACTAAGCATAAACATTTAAGGAAATGTATAAAACTAAAACAAAATCCTTTTAAACTTGAACTTCAGCATAATATGGCAGAAATAAAATGAAATAATACCATTTACTTATTCACATGGATATTCTACTAATTTAATAATCACATGAAATATCACTAACCACTTTCATAATGATGGAATGCATAATGCTGAACTTTAATTTCTTTGTCAATGCCTGAATCCAAGGCCTAGGGGATAACTAGAACCAGAACCCAACCCAGAGTGCCTCTAATAACCGTACACCAACCCGAAGTGCCTCTAATAACTAGATATCAACCCAGAGTTCCTAAAATAACCGGACACCAACCTGGAGTGCCTCTAATAATCAGACACCAACCTGGAGTGCCTCTAATAACCGGACACCAACCCGGAGGGTCTGCTGTAACCAGACCCCAACCCAGAGGGCTTACCTTCACCGGCCCCCAACCCGAAAAATACTAGTCGAACACATTAATCCTATAAAGAGGATGAAATATAACATAAAAATTTGTATTAAAACTAGCATATGAAATGTCAATACTTTACCCATAAACCATGAATGGAATAAAAATAACACAACCACTTTCAAACATATCACAAAACCTTCAACAAAATATGGAAGATTTGTATCATGATAAATCAACTTCAAAATGTGTTTAAAATACATTAAATAATTTTGACATAGATGAGATTGATTTGTAAAACTCTTTGAGAGAAATACCCCTTTTTCATGAAAACATTTAAAAGTCGCACATTTTAGAAAATAATTCATTTAAATCCATTTTTGAATCAAAGTGTCTCATACGAATTTGAAAATTTTGAAAGGACTTAACATTTTAAAATCAGTCATGTCTATATAAATAAATCCTTAAAATCCATTTTGAAGACAAGGACATTAATGAGAAAGATTTAGAAGAATAAATATTTAAAACATTTGAAATGATGTATTAGTAAAATGTACCTCAAAAGAATCACTTTCAAAACCCTTTCATAAAACATGGATATGCATAATAAATATTTCCTAGTAGATACTTACATAAAAACAACCTCGGATAATAAAGAGATTATGAAATTAACCCTTACCAATTTGGTAACATATGAAACATTCAACCCATGAAAGAGGTATCATACAATGAATATGTAAATAAACATAAATTAATGTGTATTAAACAAATAATTTAATTATGGGTAGTACATAAACAACACAAAAGGTAATAGCAGCAATATGGCATGAATCTCACAGGAATAAGGAGTGAGATGAAAACCCCTTACCTTGCACTTTCCTTTAGTCGAGGGTATGTTTAGCCTCCTGTATGAAGACTATAGTATGTTATTAAATTATACCAGAACCATATTAATATTTATGATATCATACATTATTCATTTATGAATTTTTACTACCCATTTAATAATAATTTCCATGTTATATTAATATTTCGGGTAATAATTGCTTTCTTTATCGTACGTGGTTTAACTTGTTACTCTTGATTGCATCACATAGATCATGATTTAAATACTTCCAGATTATAAAACATGATCTATTTATCATATATATTTATAATATAAAAATTTATAATAGACGTATATATGAAATGGAAAACACCTCTTATGGAGACGTTGGTCCGTACGTACGCATAAACGTTGTTTTCGTTTGTACATACTATTGAATAAGATATATGTCAGTACATAAATACTTATATATATAAATATATATATTTCCAGTAGAATTATTATGTTATATATTACATAATTATTAGTAATTTATATTTTTATAATCGTCGATGAATGGTGAACTTGGAAAAGAATCTAATCGCGTCGTGGAGACGGTAATCTGTAAGTACGCACGAGCGAAAATATCATTCTTTTGATATTAATATAATATATAATTTGATGATATATCATATATACAGAATCATTATCTTGTAATATTTATTATTTACATGAATTACACATCATTATTATACCGTTCCAAATAATAATATATTGAATAACAATTACACCACGACGTGGAGACGGTAAGCCGTACGTATGCACGTATGATGACATGTCATTCAAAGGATGGATAGAATACTTAATATGGTTGTAAAATATTTAAAACAATATATCATTATATAGTAGATAGTGGATTTATTATTTTAGAATTGTAATAACAAAGAAATAATATGTTTATAAGAAATGAACTTGAAAAAGGGTGGTGAAAACATTGCCTCTTCTTCGAGTTCTTCCTTTTGATTTGATCAAAAGGGCTCCTTAAGATGGCTTTATTTTCAAACTAAGGCCACTAGGTTGTAGTTAGGGAAGTTGGGAGATTATTTGGTCAGGGGTTGGACGAGCCAAAAGGTTTTGAAGGTGTGAATTAATGAGAATGGGGAGTTCCCTTTTATAAGAGGGGTGAGGGGAACCTTTGGAAATGCTAGAAATATTATTTTATAATAAATTCAGAATCGGGTTATAATGGCTCCAAAGTGGATTATTTAATGGTTAAGGTGGGGATAGGTCGAAAACCACTCAAACAATAGTATTTATACATGTTTGTGTTACTATATTAACCTTATCTTTAAGTATTAACTCTTAGTTAATTAGTTTCACTTTTACAATGTCTCTTTTTATTTTATATAATATGGTTAATAAACATACTATATACATAAATGCGACCCCCAAGTGGTCCATAAATGATACAAATATCATTATATAAGTCTTTATGCCGAACATTTTATTTTTAGGAATTTAATATCAATTAATAATATAATATTTGTTTTAAAAACTCTTTTATGTCTATTTTGACACTATTCCATAATTGATTTTTGTAAAACTCATAATAGAATTATTACTTCACAAAAAGTTAATTAATTCAACCCTAACATGTCATAGTATCCTAGAAAATTATGTTTATTTATAAAAAGTCTCAAATTACATTTATTTGGGTATTTATAATATTAATTATTCTAATTATTCATTAATTAGGTAATTACTCCATAACCATTGTGTCATACATAAATTATCTGATATAATGTTTAAAAATTATAATTAAAATACCATTATGTAGGAAATCATATTAGATTTATAATGAATATTTATAGATGAAAATACAACATATATATCCCTATTTAAAATTTTTGTTTCTAAACAATATATGATTGTGTCATTTTTGTATTTATTTTAACGTAATTAAAATAAAGTGTCTCTATCACCTACAAGTGGCTCAATGGGGTCCCAAAATTAGCCCAATGATTCCCATGGTCGGACATGTATCCACCAATAATGTTATCACATGTTTTAGGGTAATTTAGTATTATTATAATATTATTTTTAACCCTTATTTACCGAATTTTCCCTTTATCCTTGGTAAATAAAATATTTACTGAAGTAATTATTCAAAATGTTTAAAAATAAAAGTTACATATTTACATAATTTGGACTTCCTGATTCCAAATATGGAATCCATTTTTCCAAATTCAAAACATAGAAGTTTATGAAATTAATTTAAAATTAATTCCCGCTGTCAAAACAAAAAGCGTGTTTTTAAGATATAATAACTATCAAAAGATTGATACTTGTTTATTACCGGTTTAATTGTGAAATTATCTCCAATGACAAAAATTGTTTTAAATGGTAAAAATATATTATAAATATACTTTAAAACCACTCAAATTCATTATTTATCACTATTAATTATTTCTATTAAAAAAGTTGTTTGTAATTAAAATTTAGTAATTTTCACTATTCATCAAAATATGAGAGTTATCTGAAAAGTACCAAAATTTTACCCTAGGCTAATTTCGATATACAAAATCCAAAAATGAAGTCCATTTTGAGAGGTAAAATTTAGAAAATTTCAAAAAGTGGGTATTACTATTAATAATGGCTACTTTGATTGGTCATGGTGTGTGTTGGAACTAGAAGTTGCGTACAACACATGCTACTGTATTATTCAAAGAGAACGTACCATAGAAGCTTTGGGTGTTACAGGAAACATGTCGTAACCATGATCCTATGAAGTACAAAACACATCTCACATCATATCATCCATTGTGTGATTGGTCCTCTCTATCTACCCAACCGTGTGAGGGTGCAATGTAGTTGTAAAGTATAGATGGGTGACAAAAGCAAGATGTAATCCCTTACATAATCGTGTATTAAATCATGAATACCAATCCAAAATTGCGGTTTTGGGATGTCAATGATGATGCAGAACTTCACCAACATACTTATGTGTTAAGGCATCCATTGTGCTCGACAACTAATCTGCTAATAAGTGAGCCGATTTCATCAATCGTTCCACCACTATCGAAATGAAATCATATCCTCTCTCATACCTGGGTAGTCCTATGATTAAATCCATTGAGATTTTATCCCACTTACACTTGGTAACAGCTAAGGGATTCAGCATACCACCGTGAACATGGTGTTCAACCTTCACCTTCTAACACACGGGGAACACTTCCACAAACATTGCAACTACCTGCATCACTATAGTCCCAAAAATCTGACCTCTCAATATCTGTTGCATCTTGGAGACTCGTGGATGTCCCTCTGTGGGCGATTTATGGAACTCACTGATAACTCCCTCTCTAATATCCACTGGTAAAAAAATATTTCCTCAGAACATCATTGGATTCTTAATATACTCTTACCATCCTTCGTGAGCTTCACCCTGGCTAATGTGATCACACATAACATCTTCTTATGAGTCTCCCCAATAAGACTCCTACACCTACCAGACAAATAAAGGATGCAATTTCATTTGAAACATACATCCTCTTCCACTGTCCACCATTTCATCCAGGTGAAATGCATCCAACTCCTTATAACTCTTCAAGAATCTTTTGACTCCCAAACCCCATCCTTAAGAGACTTACTACATAAAGAATTGGCCACCACATTCCCCTTCCTCTCGAAACCATAGCACTGGGGAACTTAACATCTTCCCTTTTAGATAAATTAATGTGTACTTTCACTACACACTCCAAAAAAATTCCAGGTCATTTTTGGTCAAGGCCATCAAAGGAACTGATACTTGAGAGATGTTGAGTATGAACCATCAGTAGTAACACACCAGTCTTAGGAAACCATGAACATTTGCCACATTCAATAGTGATGCCCAAGAAAGAACCACTTCGACCTTTGACGGGTCAAATTCTCTTCCCTGATGGGATACCACAAGGCCAAGGAAGTTCACCTCTCATGTCCAGAACATTCACATGTAAACCACCACATGGAGATGGTGGGGTCAGAGGACCTATATAACTATCTTTAGATTATCTCTGTGATCCTCCAGTGATCTTTAGTAGATCATGATGTCTTCGATGAGCAAGACCCCAAACCAGTCAAGATACTCCTGGAAAACTGTGTTCATCTGGCCCATGAACACAACTATATCGTTCCTAATGTTGAATGGTATGACCAAGAAGTCAAATTTCTTATATCTGCACCTGAAAGCTGTATTTGGGATGTCACCCTCATTCACCCACAAATGGTGGTATCCAGACCACAGGTTGATATGATAGAACCAATTTACTCCCATAAATTGCTCAAAAGTTCATCAATACTTGTGATGGGGAAAATTTTCATAAATGTCGCATTCAATCTTCAGTAGTCTATATAGAGCCTGAGAGCACTGTATGAATTCTTTTCGAACATGACTTGAGTATCCATGGAGAAAACATAGTTTGGAAAAAAGAGTCTTCATTTGTTCATCAACATGAATTTATAACTCTCATAACTTAGAAGGAACCATCCAATAGTGTGTCAACGTAATCGGATGGGTGTCAGGTTGTAAGTTTATCCCAAACTCAACATCACGTTGAGGGGGTACAGTCACAACCTCTTCAAGGAAAACATCCAAGAACTCTTTGAAAATATCCATAACATTCACCATATTTGAGTTTACAAATTCCACTGATAGATTAACTAACAAATAAATAAGGGCCTCTATCTGTTGGCTACCCTCGGGGAAACCATGCTCTCTAATGAAAGCTACACACTGGCGATGCTTATTTGAGAACATGACCCTTCTTCAGAAGCAGAAAATAGTGGAGTTCATAGAATCATCATGTTGATTCCTAGGATGGCATTGTATGTCATCATTTGTAGCTGAAGTATATCCCCTCTAGACTGATTTAGCCCCAACAAGAGCCTGAATCCTTGAAAAACATCAAACATGATGGTTTGAGCTCAAACTAGTATAATCAACACCATTGGCATGGAAAATATCACTTTGTCTAGGCCCATGTAATGGTCTAGAATTTTTGAAACAATGGAGTGCAGAGATCTTCAATCAAACATGGAACATGAAAGTTTACCAAATAGATTGATTGTACCTCAAATGAATTCTGGACCTACGGAAACTGCTACCTTTGTGGCATGAAACTATACGCACCTGACTCATATACTTCTCAGATATCGACCACCACCTCGACCATGCCTGGGTCAAGGTCCCTGAGGTGGGCCTCCTCATACAACATCTCCTCCCAGGGGGAAGCTGCTGCTAAAAAGGGATGGATAGAAAATTATGATGTTGAGGTGGGTGTTAAACCTGCCCACCCCCACTATACTGATATCTATCAAGGAACCAAATCAAGAGGTACCCAAAATCTCCATTAGAAAATCACCACGGTCCTGGGATAACATTGAAAGGGCGAGGACCAGGTGATCAGAACTAGAACTGTTGTGGCCTAATCCCCACTTGCCAAAACCTAGAAGGCCTTGATTCTGGAGGCCTGCTATTGACGACCTTCCCCTCTGACAAACTCATTGGAACCCAAATCACAGAACACCTTAGAATGTATGCATCCTCTCCAATACATCAACCTTCCTCTAAACCACTGAGTACGTCTGTAGAGTGAATGACGTGACAAAACAAGAAATAGAAGGTCGGGGATCATCCTATTATAGTTTTTCTTTAGAATCCTCATCCATAAATAGATATGGAGAAAAAAGGATGTCCTTGAACTTGATCCCCAATTCCCTCAACTTCATATTGCATTGCTAGAGGAAGAGAAGTTCCTACGTTTTTTCATCCTACATCGTCGATGAAATGAATTCCACCTAGAACTCCATCTCAAAGACATTTCATGAATATTTATCCTCCTTCTTCTCACTGAGTTAAAGCATCCACCACTGACATGCTGCTCTCCACACCAGGCTCATGGACAGATGAATCCAGTTCTCTATCAGAGCCCAAATCAAACTGAATGTAATCCCCAACTCTTCAAGCCATCTCTCTGTCTGCACATTCAATACAATGCCCTCGTACTTTTTGAGAGTCTATTTCTAGATGTCACAATGCCTTTTCTTCCATTGGTCATCCTCCTCCTCTCGATATGCACTCCGTTGATCAATCAGATCCACCTTTTGGGCCTCGAATACCCATACAAATTTTGTATGACATCCAGGTGACATAGCTCAAAATATAAACCAATAATTCATAAGATAGAGTATTGTAGAAAATTTCATTTAAACATTGTTTAATTTATTTTTCTAAGTACCAAAAAAACAAAGACCCATATGAACACAACTCATTATGATACATGTACCTTTATTGGTGTCTCTACCCTGTAATCAGTGCATCCTCACTTGGTTTTTTAGCAGGTCCAGAGTCCATGAATTGGATCACATGGGTCCCTAAAATCACAGGTATGAGCCAGTCTTCCGCGGCCTATATTGCACAAAAATATTAACTTACATTGTTGCCCTACCATCCTATGATATCCTAACTTTTCCTAACCCCCGACTCTATTCTAACTCTACACCTTCCTCTAATACCATTCTGTCACGACCCACCTTATCCGAGATGAGGGAAGGAAGAGAATACTTCAAGACCCTTCATTCTTCCTCTTGAAGGATAGATAGTGACCCAAAATCTCTACCTTTAACAGACCTTAGTGTGGTGACTTTCCCCATGGCTATAAAATCTCATGTAATATGGAAGGAATTACCATTTTATATATCAATATTAGGAGATAAGATGGTAAATCCCAAGAAAATCCAAATACCAAAAGTAAATGTAAAGCAAAAAACATTTTCCCCATTTACATGTTCAAAATAAACTACTACATAGCACAAGAAAACATTGAATAAAAGTACCAAAAAAATGAAAAGTAGAAAAGACCGCTATATCAGTCCCGGCACGCAAGATAGTATGTTCTATTACAGTTTTCAAAGTCTACCTGGAATCCTAAATTATGATTTATTTATGTAGGGTTAGTGTGGATGTAAACTCATTAGGGAAACCAAAAATCTCTCCTACACAAGTCGTGAGACATTCTAATTCCCCATGATTAATAGTGGTAACCAAAAAACTAAGCAAGGGAAACAATCCACCCAGCCTCACCATGGAACACTCACTAAATAACTTAAGTTAGGTAAAATAATAGTAATAGAACTGATGTGGCCTTAAAAACACTTGTTTTTTCACATCCTTTTTAATTAATTTTTATTAATTTAATTACTTATTTTAACACTTTTTGATAAATAATGTCACTTATGAAATTTTATCACTAAATATAATAATTATTCAATTTTTATAATTAATTGTTTATTTTAATTTTTAAAATAATTTATTTATTTGTTACTTTAATTTTATAGACTAATAATTTTTTTATTTAGATTGTTGTTTTTGTTCTTCTTTGTTAATAATTTAACAATAATTAAATAATTAATTAAGTATTATTCTGCACATAACTAATGTAGTCTTAATTTAATATTTCATGTTTTAATTAGTAATTAATTTTAAGTAAGTTTATGTTTTTAGTCATGTTTTCACAATTCATTAATTAAAAGATTATAGACCTACTTCAATTATTAAGTCTCTTTAAATTCTATTTCATTAATTAACATAATGGTTTAATTAAATAATAATCATATGTCCACTTTAAATTATTTTAATTTGTTACAGTACCCTTTTTGAACAATTTTAATTTGATATATAAATGTTTTATTTTATAATTTCGTGCTTTTAATCAATAATTTTAGCTTTAGTATTGTGTCAATTTCATGTTTATTAATTGAAGTTTTTAATAATTTAACTAATTTTTAATTGGTTTTCAAAATTTATTAAATTTTATGTTGCAATTAAGTTTTCAATTAATTTAATTAAGTTCTATTTTCAATTAACTATTTTGTTCATATTCTATTTAAGTTTTAATTTAATTTTTTTACATTGCTTTTATTTGAATATTCACGGTTTTATCCGAGTCAGAGTGCCACCACACAACGGTTTCATCACGGTCTCTTCGTGTCTCTTCCACTGGTTGCTCACGGACTCACCATGACACCTTTTCGCGGACAGACCGTGACCCCATTACTGTCCCACTGTAACCCTTCACGGTGCCACATAAACCGTAACCCATCCTTTTCGCGGACTCACCGTGACACCCCTTACACCACGCACTAGATTCATAACGGTTGCACCGTGATATTATTTTCCGTCTCACCGTATTCCTTTATGGTGTCTCAAAATTTTCCTCCGTCTCCTCTTTCTCATGGAGTCACCGGTTATTCTTTGTTGTGTCTCTGCTTCTCTTCTCACACCGTTTCCAACTCTTAATCCTGACACCATTTCTTACCATCATCAATGGAATTTTCACATCTTCCTTCATGGTTCACGATCTTGCCACCGATTACCTACACTCCTTCCACTGCAACGTACTCCTCAGCCTCAATACCATCATTCACAGATGTGATCCATTAATGCTGCTAGTGCCATGATTCTGCCACAGATGGATGGTGTGGCCATGCTGGATATCGATTAGAGTACGTTGCACTGTTGAAGAATTTTTCTCACTGCTTGATGGTTCATGAATCTTACCTTCAAGATGACATCACGAGCATAAGATCTATTGGCTCCAAAGCCCATTCCCACCACGGGTGGAGTTTTGAGGATTTGTTGAAGCCACACCATCGATGCCAGATCCAAGACCGAGATATTATGTGCTCGACTACAATGCCCCTTCTGGTAGTCAACCACGAACCGAGGTCCGTCGAAGTGAAGCTATGTGCCACTGCAGTTTTCAGAGGAGGAGTAAGGAGCCAGCGCAGCATGGTGAAGAAGAAGTAGGATGAGGCATTTCCATTGCCACTGATGGAGTGTAGAGGAGGGCCGAGGAGTCTGCTATCCACCATTGAGTAGGAGGCCACCGCGCCTGGAGTCGCACTGCCGCGGGTCACCTGCGAAAGAAACAACAGGACCTCCTCCCATGAAACATTGAAGAAGAATATAGGGGAGGGGGTGAACTTAAAAAATTTTAATTAAAAGATAAAAATATTAATAATAGTATAAGTAATTTAAAAAAATGATAAGTAAGAAGAAGAAAAAAAAGTAATGTTAAAGTTAATGATAACATTAATTAGTCAAATGTTTAAAGTAGAATTTATAAAAGTTTTAAAACAATTAAAATCTTAATATATAGATAAATCATAAACTAAAATATAAAACATAATTGATACTAAATGATAATAATAAATTAATTTAGTTTTAATAGAATAAAATTAGATTTAATAATAAATGTAAATAAACTATAAAATATTCCTTTTAATTTAAAAAAACACTTAAAACATAATTAAAAATTTTAACTACAAAATTAAAATTAACTAATTAATTTATCTAACAGTTTAATCTCTTTAATAGTAATAATTAAAATATTAATACAATCACAAATATTATCTTAATTATTTATTTACTTATGTTCTTAATTTTTAATAACATAGTTTAAAAAAAATTGATTTAATTAATAACTTAGTATTTATATTTATTAACTTAATTAAATTAATAAATTTTAAACTTTATTTTTATCATTATTAAATAATTGTATAAATAATATAAAATTAGATAATAATTATCAATTTAATTATTTATTAATTTACGTTAGTTAACTTTTTAACAAGTAGTATAACATTAAAAATTAACTGCTTAACTTTCTTTGCATATTCATTTATTTATTTTCTGTTTTAATGTTGTAGTTTCATTCAAGAGTCGGAAACACGTCCAAGTGCTTCCAACTAACTCAATGGGAGTTAGTTACGTGAGTAAAGTTAGCGTGACGTGTTTTTCACGAACACACACACACGTGTGTGGTGTGCTTGTGAAGAAAATGTAAGGTCGGTGGAAGGAAAGCGGTGACCAGCAGCAGATGACAGAGGATATTAAAACAGAGCAGTAGCAGAATTTTGGAGATAGGAATTCATTCGAAAAACACACGAGACACGGGAGTAGAGCGGAGAACCTGAAGCGACTCTCGGAGAACCATTCCTTGGAGACCCGAGGGCCTGGAGTAGGAGGAATTCATGCAAGCAAAGGTAGTTTTCTTCCTTTGTTCTTTTATAATTCTTTTCCTCTATAATTGAATGTTTGTAGAAATCGTAAAGAAAGAGATTTTAGGCTAAATGCATACAGTTCGGGGGGGGGGGTGAAATTGATTCTACTAGTTATCATTCTTTTCTTTTCTCAGTATCCCATAATGTGATAGGAATGGATCGGCGAGGTCAGTTCTGACTACATTTCATTGCAACGTACCACTTGTGCTTAATCTACGGTTTCCACATTAATACAGAGAGTTTAAATGTGGATTGATTTTCTTGAACAATTAAATGGAAATAATGATTCTACATGACATGCGGTGAGTTAGTTATGTGTTCTTTTTCACACTTTAATTCATTTAAGTTCGTTAATCTAAGGGTGGAAAACTCTGAAATTGGTCGGCTTTAGTTATTATCTCCTAGAGAGGGAAATAAATAACTCCATTTTAGTGGTATTAGTTGTAATAAATTTCATGAGGAAGTATACCTTCAAAACCAGAAGAGTTGATATACTCCCCAGACATTTTTCTCTAGATTGTTTACTTTTATTGCACTGTTTCTCTATTTCTTGTTGTTTTGAGCCTTTTTCGTGATTTGATACAGATTAGAACAAAAACTAAAAAAAATGTGTGGTTTCACTTTACAGTGCATTAAAACATTAAAAAAATTAAGAGATTAAAAAAATATAAAAATTAAAAATTAGAAAAACTACTCTGCTATTGACAACATTGGAGTTTTCAACGTTTTTTTAGTTTAGTAGTGGCCAAATTAGCCTTCCCTGTGTGTTCGACCCTGCATGACACATATACATTAGTTAGTAGGAAAATAAATTTTAAACTTTGACCGACTTAAATAGCAGTTTAGGTCAGGTTTTTGGCGCCGTTGCTGGGGAAGGCACGAGCCATTTCAAAAGAAAAACATTAAAAAACACATATATAAAAAAATATTTAAAAAAATTGAAAATTTTGAAAACTTTATAAAAAAAACTGTTACTTTTCTTTCTGAGTTGTTACTGTTAGAAAATTTCAACCACTGTGTGTATGAGCACAAGAACATCTGCTGTTATATTAGAGCCTCTAAACCCTGGACTCGATAAATACCTAGCCTCTCTACGAAGGAAAACATTATTAAATTGGAAAATCAAGAAAATAGAATCCCTGAGAATAATAAATTTCGAAATAACCATCCAGAACTCTTAGATGAATATGAACGGCCTAGGATGAGGGAGTGCCCACTCCCTCAAGTATCAAGAAACCCATCATCCATTAGATTAAGTCATAGATCCAGAAACTATGAATTGAAATAGTTACATATTTCTCTACTACCTGCATTCATTGGGCTCTCTAATGAGGACTCTATGGCCTTCATTAGAGACATCTACAACACTATGCAGCAATTACCACTTTTGGGTCTCACTGAAAATGAACTAAGGATGAGAGTCGTTCCTGTTTGCCTTAAAGGGAATGCTAGGAACTGGTTTTTAAGTTTATATTAAAACATTTTTGAGAATTGGGATCAAGTTTACAACTCTTTCATTATGAAATTTTATCCCCAAATATTGAAAGGAGAACATAGAACTAAAATCACTAGTTTTTATCAAGAGGATGGAGAAGCATTTCATGGTGCTTGGGATAGATTTTGGGATCTGCTTAGGTAGTGTCCTCATCATCAACTCCCATCACATCTCCTCATGGACACCTTCTATGAAGGGCTCTCCTCCTCTGGTCAGAACTTAGTGGATCAAGATGCTGGGGGTAATTACAATGATAAGACTGATGAGGAGTTGAGACAAATTTTCAATAATCTGGCCCTTAATTATCAACATAAGAATTCATGATGGAAGAGAGTCAATTGGAATGTTAATACTGGTTCAGGAGCTGATACTCAAGCCCAACTTGCTGAAATCACAAACTAACTTCAAATATTAATGAACCAGAATTTAAAACAAACAGTTAACCAAGTTGAAAACCAGAACCAGTATCAATCTCTTAGGAAACAATGCACTTAATGTGGTATGTTTGGGCACTCTGAATTTTTTTGTCCTAATGTTGATCTAACTACCCAACAACCTGAAAACTAGAACTTTGTTAATTATTGTTCTAGGATGCCTCAAGAAGAAGATCCATTTTCAAATAATTACAACCAAGGATAGAGGAACTATCCCAATTTGTTATGGAAGGATCAAGGAGTCATTAAACAACCAACTTCCCCTTATTATCAGAACCAACCGAGATTGAACTTTCATAATCAACAAAGGGGTGAGTCATCAAATACATAAGGAAACAATGAAAGTCACATGTCTTCTAAGTTTAATCTAATCTTGAATCAGCTAACCAAGCATCAAAATCAATATGAGTCAGACAAAATGAAAAATTATGTGATAATACAGAACATGGAAATGCAGTTAGGCCAATTAGCTAGAGATTTGACTTCTAGGGATAAAGGTAGGCTTCCAAGTACCACTGAACTTAACCCCAGGGAGAATACTATGGTTGTTGTAACTAGGAGTGGGCGAAATACTCAAACTGTTGCTGAAAAAACTGTAAAAAATGACCAAAATGAAAACCTGTTTGAATCTGGAAATGAAAATATGCTTTGTTCACAAGATGAAAATTCACTGATTAATGTTGAAAATGATGAGAAACTGAATCTTTCACTTTGATCTCAAACTAAAACTTCATATAAAAATGTAAAAAAGAAAGGAAAAGAAAAATTTGTGGAAGAGGTGAGGGACATGCCTATTGTTCTAAATAATTTTTCCCCACCCATCCCTTTCCCTGAGAATCTGAAACCTCAAAGTAACACCAGGGATAACTAATTCAGTTCCTTGGTATTCTTTATAAGCTTTAAGTGAAAATTCATTTTATTCAAGCCTTAATTAAAATCCCATCTTAATTTAAATCTTTAAAGAAAATTGTTTCAAATAAAAAGACCCTTGAAGGATTTTCTACCTACAGCCTCACTGAAGAGTGCAGTGCTGTACATCAAAAGAAAATCCCACCAAAACTGAAAGACCTAGGTAGATTATTCATCCCTTGTACCCTAGGAAATTCCGGTCAGCTAAACTGTCTATGTGATCAAGGTGCCAGCATTAATCTGCTCCCATACTCACCGTTTCGACAGTTGAGATTGGGTGATCTTCAGCCCACCACGGTCATACTACAGTTGGCTGATAGATCCTTCACTCATCATGTGGGTCAAGTAGATGACTTACTAGTTGGAGTTGGGAAGTTATTTCTACCTACTTACTTTCTTGTTCTGGATATGGAGTGTGATCAAGAGGTACCTATAATATTGGGTAGGCCCTTATTGGCCACAGGCGGAGCCTTCATAGATGTGTCTAATGGTCAACTGATATTCAAAATTGTTGAACAAGAAGAAGAGTTTAATGTTTTTAAAAACATTAAGGGACCAACCTATTCAGAAAACTGTTCAAAAATTGAGTTCCTTGAAGCTAAATGCTCTTATAGGAATCAACTTGAACTCATTGAAAAATCTGAAAAAAAATCCTTTGTTGAAGAAAAAATTTGTGAAGTTGGAAATCATTCTGAATCTGTCTGTGAAGTTGAAAATTATGTTGTAACAACCAATCTGAAAAATCATCCAAATCTAGACGACTGTCTAGTTTCTGATGAAGTAGAGTCTCCTGTTTCTGAACTTATGACCTTTCTGAGTGAATTTGAGGGTGTTTCTATTGACACCATCCTTTCTAAACACTTTGATGATATTGAGGGAGAACTTATAAGACAACTTTATGATACTGCTTTGATAAACTTGTGGAAATCTAATCTGAAAAATCTGGATAGTGTACTGCCTACCTTGGACAATAGCAATGTTATCTCTAAATATGAACTAGAAATTGAAAATCTTTCATCTTTTAATAATCCATATAAGAAATATGTTGAATAACTAGGGCCTCCCAGGCCTATGAGTCTTCCTTCAAGTGTAGAACCACCTGATCTTGAGCTGAAGCACATATCTGCCCATCTTAAATATTCATTTTAAGGTGAGAACTCTACTTTGCCAGTAATAATATCTGCTGAACTAAATGAAAACCAAGAGAAAAAATTGTTGGGAGTTTTGAAAAAGCTTAAATCTTCCATAGGATGGACCATTGCTGACATAAAAGGAATTAGTCCCTCATTCTATATGCAAAAGATTCCTATGGAGCCTGATCACAAGCCTAGGGTAGAATGTCTAAGAAGATTAAATCCTAATATAAAAGAAGTTGTGATAGAGGAAGTAATTAAACTATTGGACACTGGTATGATATATCTCATTTCTGATAGTGCTTGGGTCTTCCCTGCCTAGGTTGTCCCCAAGAAGGTAGGTTTTACTGTAGTTAAAAATGAAAAGAATGATGAAGTTCAGGTTAGGAAAGCCACAAAATGGAGAGTCTGTATTGATTATAGGAAGCTTAATGCATCCACCAAGAAGGACCATTTTCCTATGCCCTTCCTTGATCAAATGCTTGAGAGGCTAGCTAGAAATGAATTTTTCTATTTTTTGGATGGGTATTCTGGTTACAACCAGATTCCAGTTGATCTAGAGGATCAGGAGAAGACCACTTTCACGTGCCCCTTTGGAACATTTGATTACAGGAGAATGCCCTTTGGGTTATGTGGAGCTCCAGCCACCTTTCAAAGGTGTATGATGGCTCTCTTTTCAGATATGATTAAGATAATCATTGAGGTTTTTATGGATGACTTTTCCATTGTGGGTAGTACTTTTGATACTTGTCTTGCAAATCTTGAGTTAGTCTTGGAGTGATGCATTGAATCCAACCTGGTTCTAAATTGAGATAAATGTCAATTCATGGTCATATAGGGTATTGTGCTTGGTCATAAGGTGTCTAAGAGAGGTCTAGAAGTTGATACTGCTATGATTAAAGTTATTTGAAAACTTCCACCTCTTGTTAATGTAATGGGTGTTAGAAGTATTCTAGGGCATGACGGTTTACACAGGAGGTTGATAAAATATTTTTCTAAAATAACTATGACCTTGTGTTATTTATTAGTCAAGGATGCACCTTTCGATTTTGATGAAAACTGTTTGAAATCGTTTAATCTGCTTAAGGAGAAACTCACTTCATCACCTATCATCATTGCACCTAATTGGAATTTACCTTTTTATCATATGTGTGATTCTATTGACATGGCTATAGGCGATGTCCATGGACAGAGGAGGGATAGAAAATTTCATGTGGTATATTATGCTAGTAGACTGATAGATGATGCCTAAAAAAATTATACCACCATTGAAAAAGAGTTGTTAACTGTTGTGTTTGCTCTTGAGAAGTTTAGACAATATCTGTTAGGCTCAAAAGTCATCATTTTCACCGTTCATTCTTCCTTAAAATACTTTCTTTTTAAAAAAGAAACAAAACCCAGACTAATTAGATGGATTCTGTTATTACAAGAGTTCAACATAGAGATTAGGGATAAACAAAGAGCTAAAAATGTAGTTTCTAATCACCTGTATAGGCTTCCTGTTACTCAATATGAATCTAAAAATCCTAGGGAGATTAACTCTTATTTCCCTGATGAGAAGCTACTCACTGTCTCAGTCAGTAAATCTCCTTGGTTTGCAGATTTTTCTATCTTCCTAGCAGTAGGTGTCATTCCCAAGAATCTATCAAATAATCAAAGAAAGAAATTCATTTCTGAACATAAATATTATCTTTGGGATGACCCTCCACTATTTAGGAGGTGTGCTGATGGTATTCATAGGATATGTGTACTTGAGGAAGAGATGTTGTCTATTCATGAAATTTGTCATTCTTCACCTTGGGGAGGTCACCATGGGTGTGAGAGGACTGCTCAAAAAGTCCTACAGTCTGGTTTCTGTTGTCCTACCCTCTTTAAGGATTCTAATAGATTTGTGGTTAGTTGTGATAGGTGTCAGAGGCAGGGAAATGTGAGTAGGAAGTAGGAGTTACCCCAAAAGGGTATTTTGGAGGTTGAAATTTTTGATTTTTGGGGGTTAGATTTCATGGGTCCATTTCCATCATCTAATGGGAATGAGTATATCTTAGTTGCTGTGGATTATGAATCAAAGTGGGTTGAGGCAGTAGCTCTGCCCAACAATCAGGAAAATAGTGTGATAAAATTAGTGAAAAAGAATATCTTTACAAGATTTGGAGTCTCAAAGTCTTTTATTACTGATAATGGAACACATTTTAAGAATTAAAAGTTTAAGGCTTTGATGGAGAAATATGGTTTTGTTCACAAAACTGGAACTCCTTATCACCCAAAGTCCAGTGGACAGGTGGAAATTTCATATAGGGAACTAAAACAAATTCATGAGAAAATTGTGTTAAATTCTAGGAAGGACTGGTCTCTTAAATTGGATGAAGAATTATAGGATTACAGAACTGATTTCAAGACCCCAATAGGTATGTCTCCTTAGAAGATGTTGTTTGGGAAATGCATTCATTTACCTGTGGAGTTGTAACATAAGTCTTATTGGGTAGTTAAGGATCTGAACATTGACTTTAAGAGCGGTGGTGAGAGGATATTGCTTGAGCAAAGTGAACTTGATGAGATTAGGAGAGATATTTATGATAACTCAAGAATTTATAATGAGAGGACAAAATTTTCCAAAATTCTATCATTCAAACTAAGGAATTAAAACCTGGACAGAAGGTCCACCTTTTTAATTCTAGACTCAAACTGTTTCCTGGAAAGATGATGTCCAAGTGGTATGGACCATTTACTATAGTAAGAGTGCTGATGAATGGAGCTGTTGAAATTGTTGGTGAAGAAAAAAACCCATGTTGGTTAATGGGTAGAGACTGAATATTTATTTTGAGGGAAAACCAAAGGGCTTGGCTGCCTTCACTGTGCTAGAAAACAATTCTTGAATGAAGTCTGGCTGGGGACTTTAAACCTAGCGCTGCAAGGGAGGAAACCCTTGGTTTTTGTTGTGCTAATAAAAGAAAAATTTTAATTAAATAAAATCTAACTGAAGACATTAAATTCAGTGCTTCATGGGAGTCAACCCATGCTCATTCTTTGTGTTTACTTTTATTCTGTTCTTATTTTACTTTGAATAAAGTGTTTCTTTGTATGCTTATATATGCTCTGTTTTTGCTGAATATTTGTTCCTAGTTTATATACTATGTGTTTCTAGGAATGATGTTGCTATCAATTAAGGGGTGGAATTTCTTTGCTGTAGTATTATTGAAAACACTTTAAGTCAGGGAAGTACTTCAAATTATACATTTAGTTTTTCTTCTCCTTTTACTTTAAATAAAAATTCTGCTCTGTAAGTTGTTGTTCTTAAAAATTCTGCTGCTTGTAACTATATTAGAGGGACAAAAAAATTATGCATGTACCATATTTTTAGAAACTGAAACTCTGATAAAATCATACCACAACTTGAACATAAGTGTGTGGGGGGTACATGTAGGCTGTGAATTTGTTCATTGAACATGTTTGTTCTATTAGGTGTTTAGCATGAATTTTGTCTACTATATTGAACATATTATTGATCTTATTGGTTAAAATGATTACAACCATTTAACTGTGCATTTACACATCATATGCTACTTTTGAGCTGAATTGAAAAGCTGTGTCACTAGACATAAATGTTAATGCATACATTCACTAATGAACTTGCTAATTATTTATTCATTGTGGAAAACTAAATTTTTGAACATCAATGAGACCCTTTATACATGTCATTTTTCTACTTAATTGAAAATCGATGTTGAACTATAACTGATTAAATGTTCTTCTCTAGATTTAGAAGTCAACTTTGTGGACAAATATGGGTTTTAAGTGTGGGGGAGGGGGTCAATTCTTGAGTGAGATAAACTGTGCTTAATTGAAATCCCATCAATCAATGCCCACTGCAACTTCACTTTTTTTTGTAAAAAATTGTTAAATTTTTTCAAAATTATTGAATAATTTTAGGCTTTACATTGTATTCAATTGGGTCTTGCCTTAGGATTAGTTCCTTGCTGGTAGTTGAGAGCTGCTTTGAGTTTGAAATTAGTGATTTTGGATGATTGCTGAGTGTTCTTGCTTAGCGGTTTAATGGAAATTCGGTGTAGGAACTACCTATGGAATTGATATGGTTACCCTTTTTATGGAACTATGAACATAGCCATGGAACTGGAAGCTTGATTTCTGATTCTATGGGACTCATTCATTTTCTTTTAAATTATTAAAATTAGTTACTTTAATGAGAAAATGTAATTGAATTTTCTATAAATCATTTGAAACTAGAGTAATTTGGGAATTTGGGATCCCGCGGTGAGTCTCTGAGACCCTATATGCTGGGTGCATTTCTGTTTACTAAAATCCCTCTGTTCACTATGAATAAGTGCTTATGCAGAGTGCTTTAGCACAATGATACATGGCTTGGGAAAAAAATAAATAAAGTGTCTAGGGTCAAAAATGAACTTATTAAGGTGATGGGAATGATGAACGCCAAATGAAGAAGGGATCATTTGATTTATATGGAAATCATTTAGGTTGTATCAAAATGGCGATTCACAAAAAAAAAATTTTATTTTTTGAAACCTAGGAGATAAGTCAAAGTACAAGGTTCCTCTGGTTATGTTCTTAATTCCACATAAATTTTACCTCTTGTCACTCTTGGATTTTGTTCTTAAGTTTAGATTGAAGTTGATCACCAAGTAGCACCACATATGAGGTATGACATCTTAATTAATTGATTATTCATAGCTTTCAAGACTACCATTATTTTCTCAAGGCAAGGTTCATATGAGCAACTTAGTTTCTAAAAGCCTTGTGACATGTTAACTGCCTTTTGTGTTCTTTTCTGGTCATGTTACATTTTGAGCAGTATCATGAAAATCATACTTTTGTTTTCAAAGAAAATAAAACATGGTATTATATGGGGAAAAACAATTATCAAGTGTGGGGGAATTTGATGTGGCCCTAAAAACACTTGTTTTTTCACATACTTTTTAATTAATTTTTATTAATTTAATTACTTATTTTAACACTTTTTGATAAATAATGACACTTATGTAATTTTATCACTAAATTTAATAATTAATCAATTTTTATAATTAATTGTGTATTTTAAGTTTTAAAATAATTAATTTATTTTTTACTTTAATTTTATAGACTAATAATTGTTTTAATTTAGATTGTTGTTTTTTTTCTTCTTAGCTAATAATTTAACAATAATTAAATAATTAATTAAGTCCACTTATACACATAACTAATGTAGTCTTAATTTAATATTTCATGTTTTAATTATTAATTAATTTTAAGTAACTAAATGTTTTTAGTCATCTTTTCACAATTCTTTAAATAAAAGAATATAGAACTAATTCAATTAATAAGTCTCTTAAAATTATTTTTCATTAATTAACATAATGGTTTAATTAAATAATAATCATATGTCCACTATAAATAAATTTAATTTGTTACAGTACCCTTTTTGAACAATTTTTACTTTGATATATAATTGTTTTATTTTATAATTTATTGCATATAATCTTTAATTTTAGCTTTAGTATTGTGTCAATTTTAAGTTTATTAATTGACGTTTTTAATAATTTAACTTATGATTAATTGGTTTTATAAATTTATTAAAGTATATGTTGCAATTAATTTTTAAATTATTTTAATTAAGTTTTATTTTCAATTAACTATTTTGTTCATTTTCTATTTAAGTTTTAATTTAATTAATTTACTTTTCTTTTATTTGCAGATTCACGGTTTCATCTGATTCATAGTGTCACCACACACCGGTTTCATCACGGTCTCTCTGTGTCTCTGCCACTGGTTGCTCATGGACTCACCGTGACACCTTTTCGCGGATGCACCGTGACCCCATTACTGCCCCACCGTAACCCTTCACGGTGACACATCAACCGTAACCCATCCTTTTCGCGGACTCATCGTGACAACCCTTACACTACGAAATGGATTCGTCACGGTGCCACCATGATATTATTTTCCATCTAACCATATTAGTTTATGGTGTCTCAAAATATTCCATTGTCTCCTCTTTCTCACGGACTCACTGGCTTTTCTTTGTTATGTCAATGCTTCTCTTCTCACACTGTTTCCAACTCTTAATCGTGGCACTGTTTCTTACCATCATCGATGGCCTTTTCACATCTTCCTTCATGGTTCTAGATATTTCCACCTATTCACTACACTCCTTCAACTAAAACATACTCCTCAGCCTCAATACCATCATTCACAGATGCGATCCATTAATACTGCTAGTGACAAGCTTCTGTCGCAGATGGATGGTGTGGCCAAGCTGGATATCGGTTGGAGTACGTTGCACCGTTGATGAATTCCACTCACTGCTTGATGGTTGATGACACCTTCCTTCAAGATGACATCACGAGCATATGATCTGTTGGATCCGAAGCCCATGCCCACCACGGGTGGAGTTGCGAGGATTTGTTGAAGCCACACCATCACTGCCAGATCCAAGACCGAGCTATTATGTGCTGGACTGCAGTGTCTCTTTTGTTAGTCAAGCACGAACCGCGGTTCGTCGAAGTGAAGCTATGTGCCATTGCAGTTTTCAGAGGAGGAGCAGGGAGCCAGTGCTGCATGGTGAAGAAGAAGTAGGATCAGGCATTTCCATTGCCGCTGTTGTAGTGTGGGGGAGGGCCGAGGAGTCCGCTATCCGTCGTTGAGTAGGAGGCCGCCACGCCTGGAGTCGCACCGCCGCGGGTCACCTGCGGAAGAAACAGAAAGACCTCCTCCCATGGCGCGTTGGAGAAGAAGATAGGGGGAGAGGGTGAAGTTAAAAAATTTTAACTAAAAGATAAAAATATTTATAATAGAATAATTATTTTAAAATAATAAGAAAAAAACGATAATTAAGAAGAAAAAAAAAGTAAACTTAATGTTAATGTTAACATTAATTAGTCAAAAGTGTAAAGTAGAATTTATAAAAGTTTTAAAACAATTAAAATCTTAATATTTAGATAAATCATCAACTAAAATATTAAACTTAATTGATAATAAATGATAATAATAAATTAATTTAGGTTTAATAGAATAAAGTTAGACATAATAATAAATGTAAATAATCTATAATATATTCTTTTGAATTAAAAAAACACTTAAAACTTAAGTAATAATTTTAAATACTAAATTAATATTAACTAATTAATTAACCTAACAGTTTAACATCTTTAATAGTAATAATTAATTTATTAATACAATCTAAAATATTATCATAATTATTTATTTACTTATGTTCTTAATTTTTAATAACTTAGTTTAAAAAAATTGATTTAATTAATAACATAGTATTTATATCTATTAACTTAATTAAATTAATAAATTTTGAACTTATGTTTTATCATTGTTAAATTATTGTATAAATAATTTAATATTAGATAATAATTATCAATTTAATTATTTATTAATTTACGTTAGTTAACTTTTTAACAAGTAGTATTACATTAAAAATTAACTTCTTAACTTTCTTTGCGTATTCATTTATTTATTTTCTATTTTAATGTTGTAGGTTCATTCAAGAGTGGGAAATACATCCAGGTGCTTCCAACTAACTCAGCGGGAGTTAGTTACCTGATTAAAGTTAGCGTGACATGTTTTTCACGAACGCACACACGTGTGTGGTGTGCTCGTGAAGAAAACTTAAGGTCAGTGGAAGGCAAGCGATGAATAGCAGCAAATGAAAGAGGATATTAAAATAGAGCAGCAGTAGAATTTTGGAGATAGGAATTCATTCGAAAAATACACGAGACACGAGAGAAGAGCGGAGAACCTGAAGCGACTCTTGGAGAACCATTCCTTTGAGACCGAGGGCCTGGAGCAGGAGGAATTCATCCAAGTAGAGGGAGTTTTCTTCCTCTATTATTTTATAATTCATTTCCTATGCAATTGAATGTTTTTATAACTCGTAATGAAAATGATGTTAGGCTAAATACATACAGTTCGGGGGGGGGGGAATTGAGTCTACTGGTTATCGTTCTTTTCTTTTCTCACTATCCTGTAATGTGATCGGAATTGATCGGCGAGGTCGGTTCTGACTACATTCCATTACAATGTACCACTTGTGCTTAATATAAGGTTTCCCTATTAATACGGCGAGTATAAATGTGGATTGATTTTCTTGAAAAATTAAATGGAAATAAAGAGGCTACAGGACATACGGTGAGTTAGTTTTGTGTTCTTTTTCAAACTTGAATTATTTTAAGTTGGTTAATCTAAGGGTGGCGAACTCTGAAATTGGCCGTCTTGAGTGATTATCTCATGGAGAGGGAAATAAATCACTCCATTTTAGTGGTATTAATTTTAATCAATGTCATGAGGATGTATACCTTCAAAACCAGTAGAGTTGATATACTCCCTGGACATTTTTCTCCAGATTGTTTACTTTTAGTGCACTGTTTCTCGGTTTCTTACTGTTTTGAGCATTTTTCTTGATTTGATACAGTTTAGAACAAAAACTAAAAAAATGTGTGGGTTCACTTTATAGTTCATAGAAACATTAAAAAATTAAAAGATTAAAAAAAATATAAAACGTAAAATTAGAAAATCCACTCTTCTGCTGACAACAGTGGATTTTTCCAAGTTTTTTTTAGTTTAGTAGTTGCCAAATCAGCCTTCCCTGTGGGTTCGACCCTACTTTCCACATATACAGTAGTTAGTAGGAAAATAAATTTTAAACTTTCACCGACTTCAACAACAGTTTTGGTCACGGCGCCAAAATTATGGCGCGGTCTCTTCAAACTGTAACATGTTTTTTTTTCTCCTAGAACAATGATATTTTCGTACCCTGCACCGCTTTCCCACTTGTTATTTAAAACATCATATGCATCATACCTCCCCCATAAATCCCACTACAGTCACAAGTAATCCCCCAACAATAACCACACATGTCATACCATCCACATGTTTATCTCACCTTCAAACACCTAGGCCTTCACAACCACACCACCTGACCGCAAACACCTAGGCCATCACAACCACACTTCCTTCCCACAGACACCTGGGTCACCTCAACCATACTTCATGCCCGTTGAGAAGTGGGACTTATTTAGAAGAATCTTGGGAAACTAAGATTCCTTCACACACCTAGTCCATCCCATAACAACAATCCATGCCCAAAGTGTATTGGGATATAGTGAACCTCATGCTATCACAGCATGCCCAAAAATTCTTGGGCTACTTGGGAGCGGGAGAAGAATTGGGATAATAAAAAACCACTCATAGGAATGTTGGGAAAACACCCTCCCCCATGAAATGGGGGTGTTTGGAATGAATTTCTCTACTTGGGTGGGTTGCATATAATGAACACAAGAACTAAATTTAATACAAATAGATAATAAATTACACATCCCAACCAAAGGGTCTCGAAACGAACAACCTCCCCACACACTACCACTCTTTCTGCTACACTTACATGCACAAGTACACAACAACCACAGTCAAAGAAGAACCCGTTTTTGGAAGAAAGTCCCCCATTGTACCGATTCTCATTTTCCTGTGATTCTATTTAAATATTCCTTCATTACCAAGAAACTAACAGGCATAACCAAAATCCAAATTAGCAACTAAAAGAAAACATCCAAGAAGGCATTTGGGAATTCACTCCCGGTTCACTTGTAAATAACAACATCAAAATTGAATCATATGAGATACCTCGATGTAATAGAAACAGACAAAGTCCCTACTTCTTAGGTCCATAACATTTACCTCCAGCACCACATTGTCTCATATTCAGAAACCATAACCCCTATACCAGTGATTCCAATCCACTCTACATCAACACACAATAATAAATCATAACATCCATGCATATCATCAGAACATGATAAGGGATTTTTAAGGCTTATCCAACACCATTCATTAAGTTTATTCATTCTGTTTGGTTGACGAGGGTGATAACACAAGGGATATTATACATCAGTCGTCAATTTAATCAACCAGCATTACATGAATAATCAGTTTCCATGTTACAGACATTCAATCACAAGATCATGCAGAAAAACAGGACTTCATTAGTGGACTAGAAAGACCACCAACAATCACGATTTTTAGTCGACATGATCCCATACAATTCAGAACCTAAAAACAGTGTTAAAACACAACAACATCATCATATTACCTACCAATTACTTCTATATATGTCTATTTATTATCATTGTTAAATATTTTATCATCTTCTTCTGGAGGGAACATTATCATACAAAACACGCATGATGCATAGTAAAGAGAGACGAATGTAGATCTCCTACTTGTATGATCAAGGATGGAAGTTTTATACTTGTGAGTAGAACATGGGTCATGTGATATGAATCTTTACAAAGAACCGAACCAGAGGGATCTCATGTATGCATGACTCATCTCCAAAAGAGGGACTCAAAATTCACAAATGGAAAATTAAGATTCCAAGGAAGAAGATGATCTCGGTGTTATAAATGTCCGAATCATAGAGTTTGTGGATGTGAAATCTCAAAGTGCTTGAAAATCGGATCATGGTTAGACCATGTGGTTGCGATGTTTCACATGATGGAATTAATTAAGATTTAATAATTCCCTTAGAGATAGTGAGATAGACCATGAGATGTAGGATAGTTGAAAGGATACATTTAGACAGATAAAAACACTAAACATGGGTGTAACTAGAAACAACGCCAAGGGTGTGAAACTGATAAAAAGGCCAAAAAATTTTGTTATTCAAGGGTTTCCCCAATACTAAGGAATTTAATATATCTTTACCACACTTAATAAAATTTCAAAACACTTTAAAATAAGTAATAATTATTAAGGGATAAAATCTAGGAAAAATGGTGAAAGAACCTTAACAACATGCTGTAGAACAATTTGGTAGTGGCACTGATCAATGAGACAATTATCAGGGCCGATCAGTGGCACTGATTTGGTGCACCGACAGGTGACACCATAGTTACTCCCTTCCACCGACACCAACACCCTCTTGGCTCACCGATGGTGTCCATGAAACCCCAAACACTAGAATTGGTAATGTAATGGACCTTGAGGGCCTGGGACAATATAGTTAGTCAGATAAAATATTAACCAAGAATTCATCTTTTATTAAAATATAATGTGGCGTAATTTCTGAAATAAAATTTAATTATCCAAATTTGAGTAATTGTGTAGATTGGAGTAAATTAATATTTTTAGTCATTTTGAGATCAAGGATGATTCTTATATGACATGAAACATCCAATTATTCGTTAGAATATTATTTAAAAATAGAATCATTGTAATGGAATAATATTAAACATATATTAAAAAATGGTTTTCATATATTTTATAATAATAAAAATATCTATAATTTTATAAGATATTAATTTAGATACAATTTCATTTTTAATTATAATTCTAAAAATAAAATTGTATAAAAAAAGTGAATCATGGTAAATTATCAGAATGATTACAAGTTATTCAATAGAAATACCTAGGGAAAATAAATTTATATAAATTTTTTAATGTCTCTAAAAAAGATAGTTAGAAAAAAATTAACTTAATATTGTCAGGAATTATAATTCATAATAGTTGGAAAATAAACATAAAAAGTACTAAATTATCTTAGATAAGTTGTTTCACTTACAAAAATAATATGTAGATCAATTAGTCAACTAAAAGAGTAAGAGAGTTATGAATTTATTTCCATTAAGGAAGGTGATACATTTTAAATTTAGAATTATTTACCCCCATTTAATTGTGGAAGAATAAAATAGATCAATATATTTTCAGGGAAAATAATCTATGAATACTAAAATGGATTTTGTGAACCACAATCCAAATTCTTTTATTGTTATATTGTTTATTTTATGTAAAACCAATTAGGTGTAAAATGGAATTCAATAATAAATATTAAATTTATGGTAAATTAATTAAATATTTATCCAGATTGGTTCAATTTATTTTAATGAAAAGTCCCCATATTAATTATGATGTGACCTTTTCATCAGTTTCAATAAAAAAATAAATTGGATTTTTATTTTAATTATAGAATCCATTGATAATGAAATTTGAAAGGAGTTATTAAAAATTATATTAATAAATTTGAAATTTTTATAAAATTTTAATATTAAATAATGTAAAAATTTTGTAATAAGAATGATTGCAATAAATATTTCTAAATTTTTATAAACATTTATAGTGTAAATCAAGAAACAATATCACGGAATATTAAATTTAATAATTTTATTTGAGAAATGGGATTCATAAAATTGATTGTGAGCTATCATTCTATAAATGTACTTTTGTATTCCCATTATTTTTTTGTGATATATATTTTGTAAATATATTATTAATGAGAAAAATAAAACCATTCTTATATATATTTAAGAACTTATTGAAAAAAAATTATCCTCCCTGAATGATATGGATAAGAAAAATATTTTAGTGATCAAGATTTCATTATTATAGATAAAATATGTGGTATAATTTAATTTAAAATATAAAAAATAACATGTAATTAAATGATTAAATATAGAGTATTCAATAGAGGGTAATTTTATAGGTCACATTGAATAATGAATGAGAATAATTTTGATCACCATGTTGATAGAAACTATCATTTATTCAAAGTTATCCTCAATTTTATCTATAATGTGTTACTATTAATAGTGTTAAAACCAACCTAAATTAATATTGGTTTACAGTGAATAGGTTTCATGATTATGGAAATGATAAAAAATAATTTGGATTAGATACATACTTCACATTTAAAATGAACATTTTGATCTAATATCACATTTAAGATAATCAATTTTATAAAAGAAATGTAATAAAATTGTTACTTTTTTTCTTCCAATTTTATAATATCCGTATTTTTTTCTTACATTTCGATAGATGTAATTTGTATGTGTGAATTTAAATCATTAAATATTATATCTTGTAATATTTTCTCAAGGAGATGCATTTTAATATATAAGTATTCCTATGGAAGAAAACGTGGATGTGCCAATGATGAAATCTATATGTCAATAGAATAATGAAAACTCAATTGAGTGATAACATGAAGATTTTAAGAACATTACTCTGGAGAATATATGACTATATAAGAGTCAGTTCAATTAATTTTTTTTAAACATTAGTTTACAAAAACATTCATATACATTCTACATAGTCTATTATTAATCTAAGTAACATTATTTTGATAATTTACATGGGTGGTTAATCATATTAGAGTGTTATATAAATTATAAAATATAATATAAACCGATATATATTATGATAATATTCATAAATAATAGATTTTTTTGGTATCAGTGCCTCTAATTAATGGGACTATATCGTGTTTTTCAATCTTTTGTTATTTTATTAATAATTGATAGTACTTCACCAGATGATTTAACATGGTGATATCCAATTAGAGATGTTACGAGGATAGATTCATCAACACGAATTCTGAATTATATCTTTATAATTGTATTATTCAATGAGAGTATGTATTAGTATTTTGACTTTTTATCATTATTAAAATGTATCATGAATCATGTTATGAGATACATTAATGGAAAAAATTAATATTATTAATATAGTAATGTATTATTATTTGGGTATGTCATAAGTTACATGGAATTTTTTTAATAAGGAAGAATGTATTACTTCCATTAGGAAATATTTACGAACCTATCTATGACCCATTAATTAATATGAAATTGTCTAAAAAGTTAACGACTGCATTATATTATAGAAAATATAATTTCAGAAAAAATCATATAAGTATAATTTAGACATATATATTGATACTAAAAATTTTATTACTATTTTATGAGATATAAATATATATATATTTCAATTATATAAGATAATTTATATGATAGTTTTTTTAATTTCTACACTATATTTTTTTCTTATGTGAACCTTGATGTGTTGTTAGATATCAATATTTTGTAGATGGAAAATTTGGACTATTTAAATTGAGAAATGGGTCTACACTTTCAAATAAATTTTATATATAGTAAATGAAAAATTTATAATTAATGTATTGTTTGGAATAAATTCATTCTCATATTTTGGAATTGGTTTTGTGAAATTTATCTTTATTATAAAAACAAACCATGATATATTAATGTTAATAATGTTTGATTTGAAATATATGTCATTATTTATTATTCACGAGATTAATGAATAAGAATACATATATAATCACATATATTTATTTTAATAATTTCAAATAATTTTATTTCAGGTGTGGATAATATATATAAGAACTGATACTCACTTCATTAAACATTATAATTTAATGATTTTAGAGACTTTAATTTTTATATTTTTTAGAATTAATCTCATTTTTAATTTTTAGGGATATTTTTTTATTTTATTAATTAAATGTACTAAAAAATTATTTTTATAGTAATAATTACAATTTAATTATTACATTGCAATGAAATATTTTAAATTGAATAATTTTTGTGGTTGCATGTGATTTCATGGTAGTAAGAATTAGAAATTTCCAATGGTTGGAATGTGGCAAGGTATATATTTTAATTTTTAGGAGTTATTATGATCATATATTCAATTAGTTATTTTAGACCATGACTATAAAAGTTGTGAATTGTTGATAATTATTTTCCTCCAATGATGGGTAAATTTTAGTACTTTGAGATATATTTGGAAAAAGGATCACCACAATAAGGATGAAAATTTCACCCCACGATTGAACTCAATTAAAATACATATAGACAAAAATGTATTAGTTTTCAAAAAAATGATAGGAAACGTTTTTAAGACTCTTAGTCTATAATTAGTTCCACAAAATATTCATAGATACACAAACTATGGGTAAAGAAGTTGTGTAGTGGAATTCACCTCAACATTTTAGGAAATTTATGATGTATTCCTTTATTAATTGATGGTGTGATGAAAATTTATTATAAATGAATGGATAATACTAAATACAATGTTGTTTTAATATAATATAAAAAATTATAACACACATGGAAATATGATACTATCCTATTCCATGCGTATGTGGAATGACATCCACAAACACAATACCACCCCATAAGAATCCCACACCGATGTTTTCCAAATATTGTACCCTTACACTATAAAATAGAGATATATATTTAGTTATTTGAAACATGTAATGTAGACATAAGAAATATATTAGGGTTTGTTTCTATTATAATTCAATAATTTTCATTCTAGGATTTTATCTAACGTATGTATAATTGTCATTTTTTATTTTTTTTTATTTTTTTCTCTACCATATGTCAAACACTCATGATGGATGGTAACTGCCCCAAAGAGTTTACTTTTGGATTTTTTTTTATTAGTGCTTCAAAATTCATAAATTTTAAGTAAATATTAAAATTTTCTATTTATAATAGTGGAATTATTTTTATGGGGCTTAATATATATATTTTACTACATCTAATGATATTACTAGGTGTCTATTCTATTTAATATAATACATAAATTCCTTAAATTATGTAGTGAATTGTATTCATACAATGGAATTTATTTATTTATAGATACAAAAATAGTATACAACAGAGCTAGGTCTTGGAAGGATTCATACTCTCGATTAACGTGTGTTCATCACTCTGGTCTAATAGAGGATGATATATTATCTGTTCTTAGGAAATCTCCAAGTAATTCTCAATTCATCAATTAAATTAGGAAATAATAATTAATTTCTGATGTTATAATATATAAAATAAATTTTAAAAATATATAATTGATAAAGAATAAACCACTATTTTCAACCCTAAGGCTAGAAGATTTTAATAATATCGATTGTATTATCTTACTATTTCATTTCATATTCAAGAATTCTATCAATTATAAAACCTAATATTAATATTATTAATAAAATAATAATAATTTATGAACATATTGATTATGTAGTTTAATTGGTGAAATTATTTGAATCAAAAGTATTCTGAAGTGAGATGATCGTGGATATCAAATATCATGTACTTGAAAAGTAAATATAATTTTCTACATCATGAAATTAGTGTTACAAAATAAAACATCATACAAAGGGGTCCAATCCACTAAATCACTATATATTTATTTTTTCTCATCAAAACTATCTTCCCTTTATTTTCATAATAAATAATTTTAGCAATATGTATTAAATTTAAATTTATATTGAATTGAATATCTAATATATTATTTTGAAAAAATGAAATTATTTATTGATGAATGATTATCCTAATTAAAAGTCATTATTGACCATGTCTTGGATGTAGAAAAACATTTAAAATTCATAATAAATAATAAAACTGTATCCAATGGAATACTATTTGAGAAACAAACACCAGAACATGTGGAGGGAAAACATTTTGCAATGATTATTTCTATTCAATAAGCATAGGATGTCAGGAATGGAAATTTTGAATATTAATTGGAATATATTTTGAATTATCTTTTATAATATTATTAGAAGTTTGGGATATAATAAATCACGGGATTATATTTGGAATTATTTTTTATTTAATGAAGTGTTGTGTCATACTCCCATAATTGAAAAAAAGAATATGAACTACTATATCAATCAATGTCATTGAAATAAGACACCACTAATGTGGTTGAATTTGATGAAATGTGTATCATAGTTACAACCTTCCACCATTCTTGATCACTCAAATTCATGGAGAACTATAAATAGATGAATAATTCATATAAAATTAAATAAATTTAAGTAAAAATTTCCTGAAATAAATTTAATCTAAATTTATTCAAACTGAATTGAGTTTAACCTTCCACTATTTTAAATATATAGATTCCTTCAAATGAAGGATGTCCATTGAGGTTTAATATGAAGAAGAATATATGGAAGATAATTAACACATGAATCTCAGTAAACCGATTGAAAAAATTTCCTAAGAAGTACATGATGAGTTCCCATTGATCCTACTTGAGGAAACATAGATACACTATTTAAACATTATGGGTATGATTTTAATGCTGATTATTTTTTAAAAAATTTTACTATAATATAAAATTTAACTAGCATAAATATTTTAACATATCACATAATGATAAGTAACTCTGTATTGAATAGGTAATGAATCATATAGTGGATAAAGTTGAATAGGTCTCGTAATAATTCATACCCACACTATGAATGTTATACATTTTAACTAATGGAAATGATCAATATAACTGTATCTATATAATCATATACAACTAGAATGAAGGAATGAAACTTTTATGAAATAATAGGTGGTGGTTTTTTTCAAATAATCCTCATCCACTATATTATTTTCAAAGATAACTAAAAATACTTTTCTGGATTCGAGATTACAAAATACATATTTTACTTCTAAACTAGTTTTAGTATTTTACTTTTTCTTTCATTTCAAGTATTTATTTTTCATTAAAATAATTATAATGATTTTATAATTAAAATGTATATTTTTAGTGGGAAATATATATTATCTATACTAAATGATTCCAATTCCAAAAAAATGAGTTTTTATCACTCACCATGTCCTTTTTAATTTATTAACCAAAAATATAATATTAATAAAATTAATTAGACAATGGGTGATAAATAAATATTCTATTAACAGTATATATCATTGATTTTAAGTAAAATATATGTTAAGAAATATTCATGCTTGTTTTATTTTTAGTTATATATTTTTGGGTCTATTTTTATAATATCAAGATCGTCATTTAACTCATAGGATAATTTATACAATCAAGTTAGTTTTTGAAACTACCTTATTTGAATTTATAATGTTTTAGAAGAGTGCCAAAAATTAATTTCATGTCTTATTTTAAAAAATTATATTTTAATAAATTTTTTTCTTTTGTCAAACTAATGCGTACTACTATGAACCAGTGATAATTTTTACCAACATTATAGTTTTATAAACCAATTTTATATCATTTTTATAATTATATTTTTTTAATATTCTTGAGGAAAAATTTTATTTCAAGAACATTATTTTTTGGGTTTCCTATATATCTAAACATTTTATTAGGTCAGCGATAACCATGAAAATTCTTCTTTTAGAACCACATTACAAGATAATAATCCCATTATTGTACTATCTATAAATAAATGCATGATTATGCTTAATATTTTGTGTATGGGAAGGAGAAGGTTGTGTTATTCATTATAACCCTTTATCATATTTTTATGTGAGTAAACCATCTACTACTATCTTGGGGGGAAATATAATATCTAGAAATATGGGAGAGTGGAAGAAATTCATTAAATATAGTAATGTATGATCAAAAAACGTATGAGGATTTTGTATACGTTTATATTATAAAAATTTTAAAATCATTATATAATAATTGATCTAAAAATAGAAAAATTGTAGACTCTAATATATTGGTCGATATAAGAATTTTTTTTCAACGAGTGAAATTATAAAATAATAAATTAATAAGTATAAAAAATACTTTTATAGGTCAATCATTTTAAGAAATATATTATCAAGGAAGAATTGTTGATTACCAAACTATGGTGATACATATTTATCAAATAAACCTAAAAAACACCTCATTATTGAGTTAATAGTTTTTATATTTAAAATTTTTAAAAATTAATCAACAAAAAAACTCAGGAAATATCCCTCAATATTAATGGAGTATCACCCCCTATATTTTAAATTGACAATATGATTGATTTCTTATACAAAATCCAACATCGAGCTTAAACAAACCGTGAAATATTCCAATTTTAAAATCATTATTATTTCATTGATATTGAATTGATAGGTATGAATACTATTATATAAATTATAATATATATTTTAAAATTACCAATCAATAAAAATTTATTGATTAATTCTTCGAGAATAAGTATACCATTTTCAGTAATGCTATTTAATGATTTAGAAATATATTTTTAATCAAATATGATTTTTATTAATTTTTATTAAAAATATGAAATTAATTTCCATAATTTATATATATTTTATTCTATAAAAAATAATATAGTTTATTTAAACATTATATGAAAATTATATTGTGCGAAGATTTTCAGATTTTTCAAGAATGTTTGATTTTCTTGTAAACTATGAAAAATACAAAAAATTATTAAAAACATTATTTTATATTAAAAAATTCAAAAATTTAATTTTTAATATTAAATTATTTCAATTTATAAATAGTTATATTATATTATTAAGAAAAACAATTATTTTCATTTGAATCAATTTCTATATTTAATTTGATATAAAATCATTTTTATATATAAAAATACATATTTTTAGAGAACTATTTTTTGTTCTATTTTCTTATTTGATTATAAATTATTTATTTGTAGATAAATAAATTTAATCATGAATATTGGATTCAATATTTTAATTTAGAATTTATAAATTTGGTTAATATATCCGTTTTATTTGTGTAAATTATTGTCACGACCCGTCCTCGGGGCCCGTGTCGTGACTACCCCAAGCCCGCCTTCCATAGGCCAGGGGCAGGCGACTAGCACCAAAGGCGTAAATCCTGATAACTGGGAAGGCATTTCCTTTATAAAAGTAAACAAAAAACCATAGAGTGAAAGCAGAAGCAAAACACAAAGTACAAAGAAAGTGCTGAAAAGTAAATGGGCCGGAATACAAACCCAACTGAAAGTGCAGCTACAACTGAATGAATGTACAACAGAAAAAGACAAACAGCTGGAAGAAGGAAGCATCTCCTGGGTCATCCTCCTCGGATCCTACCTGAAGGGTAGGTACAGATACCATAGCTCCTGGTTCGTCTGCCACGGATCCTACCTGAAGGGTAGGTACAAATAGCCTCCTCAACACTGTCGCCCGTCAACCTCCTCCATGTGTCGTCTCGCCGTGAAGTCCTCCTCCAGATACTGACTCGTCATGTAGTCCACCTCCGGGTACCATCCAGTCCTAGAACACTCGGCCTTTTTCAGCACTGCCCGTCGTCTGCAACCAACACAACGAGGTGCGGGAATATCCCGTGTAGGTGTCAGTATAATGATACTCAGAATGGACCCTGAGACCCTCAAGGTCTCTCTAAACCCAACAAGGATAACCACAAAGAAGATCTCAATAGATAACCTCTACTTAGGTATATGCCCATACATATACCTAATTTATCAAATAACCCATCTCAATCATGAAGAAACACAAGGATCATGAAATAAACGGATAACCACTACCCAGGTATATGCCCATACATATACCTAAGTTATCAAGTGAACCATCTCAATCATGAGGTAAACACAAAGGTCAAAAGTCTTAGCTCAAACCAGAATTTTCATTATCGAAAACGTAACTACTGAAGAGCCCCATCTCTGGAGTGTACAGTGGTCCTGTCACGACTCCGAGGTACTGCTTACTAACCTAAGTCTGCTGAGGTACTCCTCCTGTCGAGTACCGTGGGTCTGCAGCCAACTACCGGGCGCTCCGTCCGCTGAGGTTCTGTCGCCAAATACCTTGCACTCCCCCTAATAGCCTACAGAGGTACTCCTCCTATTGAGTACCGCGTGTCTACGGCCAACTACCGGGTGCTCCGTCCACCGTTGGTCTGTCGCCAAATACTGGGCGCTCCGTCCACTGGGCTAGTCGACTCACTCCAAGTCGAGTCGGTCAAGTAGTCGTCAGGTCTCAGCCGTCTACACGGTCTTCGTACTCCGTACGCTCCTCTCCGGGAGGGTCCACTCCATGAGCTATAGGTTGATACTCCAAGTATCATTAAGTCCCATGAATAAGTATCTCAAAGGACCGCCTCGTCATAGGGGTCTCAACGCAACAGTCGGCGCATCAATCGGACGCCCGGTCTATGAGTTACTAGCCTTTTCATCCCCGGGGCCCGGTTGGATTCGGGTGCGAACCAATCCGGCCGTAACTCAACTATACCTAGAACACTCATAGGGTATACTCATAGGGACCGTTTCTCAACGTGATCACCAACGCCGCTGACGGTTCGTCAAACGGACGTCTGGTCTGAATGATATCAGCTTTTCCTTTCCAGGGGCCTGGTAGGATTTCGGGTACAATCCAACCCGGCTACTATACAACAGCAACCAAAACTCGGGTGAAGTATGCCAAAAGTTCCGCCTCATCAAGAGAAATACAACGAGACAGACGGCGCGTCAATCGGACGCCCGATCTGTGAGTTATTGGCTTTTTTGTTCTAGGGGCCCAGTTGGTTTCGTGAGCGAACCAACCCGACCGCACTCCGACGGCATCCAAACCTCGAGCGGAGTAAGCCAAAATATCCGTCTCACTAAGAGGAATCCAACAAATTCAACGACACGTCAATCGGACGTCCGTAGCTCAAGTTACGAGCGTTTTCGCTCGGAGGGCCCGGTTGGTTTCGTATCCGAACAAACCTGGCCGAACCCAAAGTATTTTGAAACCTTGAGTGTGATATACCAAAACGACCGTCTCATTCCAAGTATTTCTACGCAACTGACGGTGCGTCGATCGGTGGTCCGTAGCCCAAAAAATGGTCGTTTGAACCAACTCAGTCCGAAAATAGGGGGTTCTGGGCCCGGACCGGCCCGACCCAGTACCCCCTGGGTCGGCTGAACCGGGTCGAACCGGCCCGGCCGGCGGTGCGGCGGTGCGGCCAGCACGGCCAGCGTGCTACGCGAGCACACCCAAGGGAGGGGCTACGCTCCTCCTTTAATTTAAAACGGCGGCCCCCTTTAAGGGTACACGCCATGTGTGCAACCCGGGGGGTGTAACCCCCCAGGATTTTCCCTTGAACGGCCGTCCGGTGCAGGGCCGGCCGATTTCTCGCCGCGGGACCCCGCGGTCGCCCACCTTCCGGCGCCGACGGCCGGAGGCCGCCTTCTTCGAAATCTCCGGTGGGTGGTTTTTTTCCGGCCGCTACTTCCATGACTGCTGAAAATTCTTCCGGCGCGGCGTGACGACGCCGCGTCCTTCCGGCGTGGCCCGACTGCGGCCGCGGCCTCATTCGAACCCTCGACGCGGCACGACGACGTCGCGTTTCTTCATCGTGGCATGCATCATTCATGTCTCCTTTTTCTCAAGCACGGTGCAACGATGCATTACCGTCTTCGCTAATCAAAATCGAAGAATAGCAAAGGGGGGAGGGGTATCAGCCGTGTTTGTGCGGACCGATCCTCTCCCGTTATAACGATAGCAGTTGGCCGAAACGTAAAACGTTTAACCTTCACAATTTTTAATTTAAATAAAAATTGGAACATGGCCATAAGATTTATCTTTCATATTCGAAGGAAAGAATCACCAACTTAAAATAGTCGAACCCCTACCTCGGTTTCAAGAATGGTGCACATCAACGAGCCGCGGAAGACGAGCGTCGTGGAGGTCGGGCGTCGCGGAAAACGAGCGTCGATTCTGTTGACGTCGAGGTGCGTCCGAATAGGAAACATCGTTGGAGAAGTTCTTCGCATTCTTCGGCGGAGATGTTCTACGCTAAGGATGGTGTTCTTCGTCAGAGTCCGAGGTGTTATTCACGTTCTTCGTCGAAGTTGAAGAAGAATAAGACTTCCTCAAACCCTTAGCCCTTTCCTCCCAAGTCTTCACCACAAGAAAAACTAACCCTAAAATAAAATAATCCTCGCACTTATTTTATTAACCGAACATAGGTTTTTGAATTTCAAGAGTTTGAAAATTCAAAACCCACATTTAACTCACTTAAGTTATTAACATAAGATGTTATAAAATTAATGAGGAGATAAGTTAGTAAAACTTAAATGGGGGGTTTAGAGGGGTTAGGAAAGTGATGGGTTGGGATCGTGTGGGTCCCACCCTACCTTATCCTCTCAAGGTTGGTTATCACAAGTGGGTCCCACCCCCAACATCATTACTTAGGATAAAACTACCAAGTGGGAAAAATAAAAATTGTTAAATTTTTATTTTCAACTACCACAAAAATTAATAACTCCCCTCGTGCAAACGCAACTCTAAAACAAGAGTTCCTAAGCAATTACCGGCTCTACGGTTCCATCGGTGCCCTCAAAATTCGATTCCGAGCACCGGTTCAAAAGATAGAAATTCCCGCTCGTTCGTTCATTGAATGTACCAAAGCCAAACTTCAGAAAATGATTTCGGGCACACAGGGCCTCAGAATCAGGCGCCGTCAGAAACTGCGTTCTTGTAAAATTCCAAAGAAAATTAAGAAAAAAATTTTCTGGAAATTTATGGGTCTTTACATTACTCCCACCTCAGGGATTTATATCCCCGTAAATATTCAACACAAACTAGGGTCGCAAAAGCGGTACAGAGCACACATCTGAGCCTTCCGCTCCCATGTGCTCACCTGGAGGTTCTCGTACTGCTAGAGAAAGTGCACCCGAGAAATCGATCGTCCTCGTAGGATCCACTCCTGTCGATCCTCGATCCCCACTGGAACCTCCGTGAAAGACACCCCATCACCATTGTCCAGCTCCTCATTGTCGATGATATGCGAAGGGTCGAGAACGTATCTCCTCAGTTGAGATACGTGGAAGTCGTCATGCACCTGGTGCAACTGCGGTGAATGGGTCAAGCAGTAAATCACCCCGCCTACCCAGCTGAGGACCTAGAAAGGTCCTTTGAACCTCGAAGAAAACATGCCGCCTTGGCCACATCTCTGTTATCCTCATCGAGGTGAGACCCATATAAGGACATGATCGTCATCCTCAAACTCTAGAGGCCTCCAAGTCCTGTCAGCATAAGGCTTATGTCGGCCATGTGCTGTCCTCATCCACCCTTGGATGACCTGGACCATCTCTAGTCTCACAAGAGGTACTATGATTTCTTCTTTGCTGATAAGAGAAATCTGGTCTCATCCCCTGGATGAACCACATTCATTGCATAATACAGTCAATCCTGACATGAATGATGTATTCACGCCATGGATGATGTCGTAAGGCCTCGACGTATCTACCAAGAGATCCAACTTTCACTCTCGCCTCTAAGGGTTGCGTCACACTGTCGGCATCAGTGTGAGGTCACTAGGTCTCCTCCAGTAGAAATCTCGAAAGTGAGGGTCATGTCAACAGTTTTAACCGGAACCACTCAGTATCCACCAAACAAAAGGACAGGAAAGCAAACATGACAATGATAAGTGTCTTTTTATTCTTGCATCTCATAGTACAAAGACACTAAGCAACTAAAGACAAACATCAACAAAACTAGAAGAAACAGGATCAATAGCCTCCAGGTCGGAGGCTAGTCCCCCTCTTGTCCATCTGCTTCCGGAGCTCCATGACCATAGGCCTCAGCTGCCTAATGCTGAGCTCTCCCATGTCCTCCTGTCCCCTGCGGTCGGGGTGGGCCTCCTGGTGGTGGGGCTGGCAACACCCCGAAGCGTCGTCCACCTCTAGCTGCATGGCAATCTCCTCTTTAATGTCCGCCTGCTCCTTGCAGTCTGCCCTGATCGAACCTCTGCCTCTAGCTGGGAGGTTCTTCATTTAACTGATGGTCATCTGCATGGCGGGTCAGATAGTCACGTGCCATGTGACCAATTCCGCCGCAGGAGTAACACTGTCCACTCTCGGCATGTCTGGCTCTGACTCCACCCCAGTTTCCCTGCACAACTGAACCAGAGTCGTGCAGTCGGCCACCGGTAGGTCTGGTCCTCTTGGACCTCTGCGTCATCTGTATACTGCCTGCTGCAGAAGACTCTGCCGCACGCTGGCTAGTGGTGGGTCCTGCTGCTGGAGACTTCTCAGCAAGGAAACTCTCCACTAAGAGGGTTCTCTCCAACACCCCTGTCTACGTCGGAATGCTGTGAGAAACAACAGAAGCTCTAATCTCTCGCCTGATCCCCTGCTCAAAGGTTCGAGCCCTGAAGAACGAGTCTCGTACCATATCTGTGGAGTAGCACGAGATGTCTGTGAACATCGCTGAATACTGTGCCACTATCATGCTGCCCTGCCGCAGCTGAAGTAGCTCTTGTATATGCACCGCTCGAAGGGTGGCTGGTACAAACTCTGCCCGGAACAGGATCTCGAAGTCTGCCCAAAGAAGTGTCGCCTCGTCATGCATCTGGAGCATCAGGCTCCACCATCTTTCTGCTGCTTCTTGAAGAAGGCTGGCAGCAAGGATCACCATGAAGTCTGTCGGCGTCCCCACTAGCCTGAAAACTCTCACCACAGCCTCCAGCCAATCCTCAGCCGCCTGCGGGTCCATCCCTCCCTGGAACCTGGGTGGCCTCTGGCGCTGGAACTCATGTAGTGCACTCAAGCGACGTGCACCCTCTGTTGATGGGGCTGGTGGCATCGGTGGCCCAACGGGTAGTAGTACTGCTGGTGCCTCCGCTGGTGCCTCAACTGGGATAGAGCCTTGTACTAAGGCCACATCACTCGACGGGCTGTCAGTACAAACAACTCTCGGGGCTCTAGCTGGTCGTCTGCGGGGAGGTATCCTGAAAGAAACAAACATGACACGGTCAAACGATTTACCTAGTGAGCTGACCTGGTTTGAGTTGACTTTTAAAACATATGGAAACACACACGCAAATAGTGTTTTCGTGCACAAAGTCGGAAATCAGTTGTCAGGGTCATGGTGTATGGATACGTCAGCCACCCGCACCAACACTGGATTCCCTGAACGGAAGACCACACTCGGTACCCTTAACACTATTGCTTCACAGAAAGAAAACATCAGAGTTATAAGTTCTGCGGTAGAACCGAAACCTCTGATACCAATTTGTCACGACCCGTCCTCGGGGCCCGTGTCGTGACTACCCCAAGCCCGCCTTCCATAGGCCAGGGGCTGGCGACTAGCACCAAAGGAGTAAATCCCGATAACTGGGAAGGCATTGCCTTTATAAAAGTAAACAAAACACCACATAGTGCAAGTGGAAGAAAAACACAAAGTACAAAGAAATTACTGAAAAGTAAATGGGCTAGAATACAAACCCAACTGAAAGTGCAGCTACAACTGAACGAAAGTACAGCAGAAAAAGGAAAATAGCTGGAAGAAGGAATCAGCTCCTAGGTCGTCCTCCTCAGATCCTACCTGAAGGGTAGGTACAGATAGAGCAGCTCCTGGATTGTCCGCCACGGATCCTACATGAAGGGTAGGCACAGATAGCCTCCTCAACGCTCTCGCCCGTAAACCTCCTCCATGTGTCGTCTCTCCGTGAAGTCCTCCTCCAAATACTGACTCGTCGTGTAGTCCACCTCCGGGTACCATCCAGTCCTCGAACACTCGGCCTCTGTCAGCACTGCCCATTGTCTGCAACCAACACAACGAGGTGCGGTCATAGCCCGTGCAGGGGGGAGTATAACGATACTCAGTCGGGACCCTGAGACCCTCAAGGTCTCACTAAAACCAACAAGGATAACCACAATGAAAATCTCAACAGATAACCTCTAATTTGGTATATGCCCATACATATACCTAAGTTATCAAGTAACCCATCCCAATCATGAGGAAACACAAGGATCATGAAATCAACAGATAATCACTACCCAGGTATATGCCCATACATATAACTAAGTTATCAATTGACCCATCTCAATCATGAGGTAAACACAAAGGTCAAAAGTCTCAGCTCAAACCATGATTTTCATTATCCAAAACGTAACTGCTGAAGAGCCCCATCTCTGGAGTGTACAGTGGTCCTGTCACGACTCCGAGGTACTGCTCAATAACCTAAGACTGCTGAGGTACTCCTCCTGTCGAGTACCGCGGGTCTGCGGCCAACTACCGGGTGCTCCGTCCACTGAGGGTCTGTCACCAAATACCGGGCGCTCCCCCAAATAGCCTACAGAGGTACTCCGCTTGTCGAGTACCGCAGGTCTACGGCCAACTACCGGGCGCTCCGTCAGCCATGGGTCTGTCTCCAAATACCGGGCGCTCCGTCCACTGGGCTAGTCGACTCACTCCAAGTCGAGTCGGTCAAGCAGTCGTCAGGTATCAGCCATCTACACCGTCTCCATACTCCGTACGCTCGTCTCCGGGAGGGTCCGCTCCACGAGCTATAGGTCGATACTCCAAGTATCACTACGTCCCACGAAGAAGTATCTCAAAGGACCACCTCATCATAGGGGTCTCAACACAATAGTCGGTGCGTCAATCGGACGCCCGGTCTGTGAGTTACTAGCCTTTTCATCCCCGGGGCCCAGTTGGTTTCGTGTGCGAACCAATCCGGCCATAACACAAATATATCCTGAACACTCATAGGGTATACTCATAGGGACCGTTTCTCAACGTGATCACCAACGCTGCTGACGGTTCGTCAAACGGACGTCTGGTCTGAATGATATCAGCTTTTCCGTTCTAGGGGCCCGGTTGGATTTCAGGTACAATCCAACCTGGCCACTATCCAACAGTAACCAAAACTCAGGTGAAGTATGCCAAAATTTCCTCCTCATCAAGAGGAAAACAACAAGACAGATGGCGCGTCAATCAGACGCCCGGTCTGTGGGTTATTAGATTTTTTGTTCTAGGGGCCCTGTTGGTTTCGTGAGCGAACCAACGCGAACGTACTCCGACGGCATCCAAACCTTGAGCGGAGTAATCCAAAAGATCCATCTCACTATGAGAAATCCAACAAAGTCGAAGGCACGTCAATCGGACGTCCGGAGCTCATGTTACGAGCGTTTCCGCTCCGAGGGCCCGGTTGGTTTCGTATCCGAACTAACCCGGCCGAACCCAAAGTATTCTGAAACATTGAGTGCGATATACTGAAATGACCGACTCGTTCCAAGGATTTCTACGCAACTGGAGGTGCGTCGATCGGATGTCATTATCCCATGATATGGGCGTTTGAACAAACTCATTCCGAAAATAGGGGGTCTGGGCCCGGCCCGGCCCGACCTAGTACCCCCTGGGTCGGCCGAACCGGGTCGACCCGGCCCAGGCGGCGACCCGGACCGACGACCCAGCCCGTCCCAGAAACCCGGCACGGCCGGCAGCGCGGGGGCGCTGCGGCGCGGCCAGCGCGGCGGCGCGGCGGGTCGGCCAGCGCGGCCAGCGCTCCCAAGGGAGGGGCTACGCCCCTCCTTTAATTTAAAACGGCGGCCCCTTTAAGGGGACGCGCCATGTGTGCAACCCGGGGAGTGTAACCCCCCCGGCTTTTCCCTTGAACGGCCGGCCACCACAGGGCCGGCCGGTTTCTCCCCGCGGGACCCCGCGGTCCCGCGCCTTCCGGGGCCGGTGGCCGGAGTTCCGGCCGCCTTCTTCGAGTTCTCCGGTGGGTGGTTTTTTTCCGGCCGCTACTTCCAGGATGGCTGCAAATTATTCCAGCGCGGCGTGATGACGCCGCGTCCTTCCGGCGTGGCCCTACTCCGGCCGCGGCCTCGTTCGTACCCTCGACGTGGCGTGAGGGCGTCGTGTTTCTTCGTCGTGGCCCGCATCGTTCACGTCTCCTTTCGCTCAAGAACGGTGAAACGATGCATTACCGTCTTCGCTAATCAAAACCGAAGAATAGAAAAGGGGGGAGGGGTATCGGTCGTGTTTGTGCGGACCGATCCCCTCCCTTTATAACGATAGCAGTTGGCCGAAACGTAAAATTTTTAACCTTCACAATTTTTAATTTAAATAAAAATTGGAACATGGCCATCAGATTTATCTTTCATATTCGAAGGAAAGAATCACCAACATAAAATAGTTGAACCCCTACCTCGGTTTCAAGAACGGTGCACGTCAACGAGCCGCAGAAGACGAGCGTCGTGGAGGTCGGGCGTCCCGAAAAACGAACGTCGATTCCGTTGACGTCGAGGTGCGTCCGAATAGGAAACGTCGTTGGAGAAGTTCTTCGCGTTCTTCGGCGGATATGTTCTTCACTAAGGACGATGTTCTTCGTCGGAGTCCGAGGTGTTCTTCACGTTCTTCGCCGAAGTTGAAGAAAAAGAAGAAGACTTCCTCAAACCCTTAGCCGTTTCCTCCCAAGTCACCACCACAAGAAAAACTAACCCCAAAATAAAATAATCCTCCCAATTATTTTATTAACCCAACATAGGTTTTTCAATTTCAAGAGTTTGAAAATTCAAAACCCACATTTAACTCACTTAAGTTATTAATATAAGATGTTATAAAATTAATGAGGAGATAAGTTAGCACCACTTAAATGGGGGGTTTAGAGGGGTTAAGATAGTAAGGGTTTGCTCTTGTGTGGGTCCCACCCTACCTTATCCTCTCAAGGTTGGTTATCACAAGTGGGTCCCACCCCCAACATCCTTACTTAGGATAAAACTACCAAGTGGGAAAAATAAAAATTGTTAAATTTTTATTTTCAACTACCAAAAAAATTAATAACTCCCCTCGTGCAAACGCAACTCCGAAACAAGATTTCCTAAGCAATTACCGGCGCTACGGTTCCATCGGTTCCCTCGGAATTCGATTCCGAGCACCAGTTCAAAAGATAGAAATTCCCGCTCGTTCGTTCACTGAACGTACCCGAGCCAAACTTCAGAAAATGATTCTAGGCACACCGGGCCTCAGAATTTGGCGCCGTCAGAAACTGCGTTGTTGTAAAATTCCAATTAAAATTAAGAAAAAAAATTTCTTGAAATTTTCGGGTCTTTACAATTATGAATGTTAATCAATGTAAATATTTGTCACCATAGTAATGGTAAATCAAGTAATTATGGTTAAAATTATTATGATATTAATTATAAAAAGACTCTAAAATTGTGCTAAATTTCAAATTATGAATCATTTTCATATATAATAATCAAATATTTTAATATATTATATTTTTGGCTATACATATGTCACTTTTAAATTTATAATATTTAATTCAATGAAATATAAAAAATTTCATTCTCTTTGTTTTACAAACATTAAATGATTGATGTAACAATAGAGAGGATATGTTCCGATATAAATAGTAATTTGATATATAAATATTTTTTTGTCATGATAATTTACTTGTAATTTTTTTATGTGATAAAATAATTATATTTAATTGTTACACAATTCCAACACAAAATTTACAATATAACGAAAAAAATGATTTTCAAAATATAAAAAGTAACAAAATTTTAATGAATTATTGTCTAACTCGAATATTATAGATCAATATTATATTTTATTAATGTTTTAAAGGATTAAATTCAAATTCATCCATAATCTTGGGGTATTTAATGTCATATTAGGTGAATAGTATGAAAATAAAAATTATAATGTTATTTAAAATAAACAACAATTTATTACGGGATTTAAAATTCATCAAAATTATACATTCGGAAAAACTAATTATAGATGGTTTTAAAAAATAAAAGGTCAATTTATGTGGTTATTTTATTTTATTTTTTAATTTGTGACCAATAAATGTTAGAAAATTTAAATATGGTGATTATTATCAGAATGGATAATCAAGGATTAAAACATAATAATAAAGGATAAAACATTACTGAAACATGATAACATTATATTGGATGGTATTTGTCAACATATTATCATTATATAATCAATTTATACTATTTTAGATCGATTTGAATAGAAAAATAAATTTATATTAATTAATAAATTTATGAAATACTATGAATTCCCCTCCGCTCACTTAAAAAAGGATGCCCTTTATTCTATTATGTAAACCACTTTGATCCATATAGATCTACCAAAACCTATCCATTTAACTTCTGATATTCATAATTAAAAATATATTGGTTATAGTTATTCCAAAATACTATCTATATGTTCCTTAAAATGAAATCCAATGCACGATTACCAAAAACGAAATCATCTTTACCAAGTGATTTTTGTTTATTTCTTCTTCAACGTCCTTTTAAATTGTATTAACCATCCTAAGGTAAACAGTAAATTATATTAAATATACATAAATTATATTATGACTCTGGGAAAACAATATTCCATATATTTTTTATATTTTGAAATACTAAAACATCACTTGTTTGAATGTATGCCTTACAATATTCACGTGGTGGTGTACTTCATTTTTCATCTTTGATTCTCATGTTTTGTTACAAATACAAATCAAATGAATATATATGATTCTTATGTGATAAAAATTCAATTGTAAGTCTTATGTAGTACAAAACCTCTTACCATCTAATCCTTTTTAAAACAAAAACATCACTCGTGAATACTTGTGGACTACCAATTATATGAATCAATGTGATCAATTTATTCCATTTAGCAACAAATGGATATTAATAATGAAATATTTAATGAATATATATGATATAAATGATATAGTAATGTTTCTATAAGTGTTAAATTTATTTTAATTTTTTTTATATTAATCAAAAAGTGAAAATATCGTTCATGTGTACAGATGGCCTACCATCTCTAGAAATAGCGTAATTAATTTTTACATCCCATTATTTAATGAATGAACATAATTAAAAATATAATTAATATCTACTATATTAATTTAATGTTATTCATTTTAGAGATAATAGAACCATGATCTATGTAACCGTACTAAATCTTACAAAAAAACATAGATGAATATTGTAGAAATTAAATGTACAGAAAAATGAATGTAATAATAAAATGTCAAAAAATAGGTGATTAATAATAAAATTAAATAATATATGGATTTATTCGCATGATTATTTTTATAAAAAATTATTTATAATAGTTATATTTTTTTATATCGTAGGTTCATATACATACAAATTAGTTTAAATATGAGGTTATAGTTTTCCCATATTACATTTCTTTCCATGAGACATATGATTAATTCACTAATTTCATCGATTATGTGGTGTATAAAATTTCTTTTGGATATGATATATCATGATTCACATTAAATAATTTCTTTTAATATTTCATTTGATGTTATTTTTTCTGGTCGAATACTATTCATGAAATTATCATTGTAAGCATTTATTTCATGATATCATCATTATTAAAAATTCACTCTTAAAGTATCCCCTGATAATATAATATAATATTTTTAACTTAAATCAAATATATTTTCTTATTATATGGTTATTTATTTAAAAAAGTGAATCTTTAAATTTTAAATATCATATTTTAGAAATAGAATGAAAATATAGTTTTATAGATAATATTCCTTATATCTCTCTTCAGTTGAAAACCATTTTTTCTTTTATATCATTTTTTATAAAATAATTTTATATAATCTTAATAAAATTAATTTTTTACTGAATATTATGATTTAAAACAAATTTTCTAAATTAAAGTATCTTTTCATTTCCAAAAAACAATAACTATTAAATTATTACAAATGGGATAAATGAATAGTTTTTTAAAATTATATGAAATTAATTGTATTTTCCTCCATTATGTCCAACATTGGATTCTAATAATCATTTATATGATCATGACGTTATTTTAAAAGAATATGTTTTTTGTAATATTATGTACATTTATATTTTTTAAAATTTATTCTGCAAATTAAAAGGATATTTTCCTTATGAATGGTTTTATGATATAATTATCGAATTTCTATTCATTGATGAAAATAGAACATTTATTTTTTTGAGCTAGACTTATGATATTTTTTTGTGATTTAAAAAAAATCTATAAATAGTTTTTTATCATTTATAATATGGACATATTAACATTTTTTATTATATACATTTTATATTAATTATTTTGTTTAGTATGTTTTGAATTGATACTCTCTCATTTAAAATAATGAATGTTTTTTTCTTATTATGTAATAGGTTGTTCCTGCTATAGCCCCCCTTAGTATTGGAAAATTGTATGAAATAAACTAGATTGGGGTTTGGCATAATGTCTTGATGGTATTTTCAGATGACTTGGAACAAGGTCCTGATGGTATGTTTAATATAGTGACCCTGAACATAGTATTCAAGAGATAGTGACCACATTATTACATTGGACAATCATATAGTGAAACACATCCTAAAATAATGTATATATAAGTAGTCTTGGTATACATGATACATACTTGAACACACAATATAATTTAAAAAAATAATTCAGAATATAATCTCTTTTAGAACACAATTATTCTCTTCTACATTTAACAACATATTGGTCTTAACTATCACACTGGCATCCTAGAAAAAATATAATATAAAAATGTGTGAGCTAGGATACATTGAATGGGTAGGAAAACTAATCTATTAATAAATAATTAATTTTCATAATAGAAGTGTAAATAATTAATACACTTACCATTTAATATATAACCTGAGAATCATATTGATGGAATAAATAATAATGAAATAAAACCCAATAAATAATCACATAAACATGAATGCAAAAAAATGGATAATTAAGTTAATCGAATAATGAAATTAATATCAATTACTAATATCATATTGTTGGAATACATAAATACAAAAATCTACAACATACCATCGAGTATATTTTTAAATAAATACAAATAAATTGTTAATGCCTCAAAAAAACTCCAATATATTTTGCCTCATGATTCAGAGAGATGCATCTATTGGCTATACAGGTCACATATCAACATATAATATGTCTAATTTAATACCTAAATGTAATGGCTATATTATAATCAACATAAACATTATCATTTAAATACTAACATATAAAATTATAATAAATATCATTATCAATAAACACAATCATAAAAAATAAAGAGTAAAACGATGTATGGTAATAAAATTATACATCCCTAGTAAAACTAGTCACAAACCATCTAATATAAACAATATATACTATATCAACATAACATTTGATCATCTAACCATAAGAAAAATTTGGTGTTAATGTTATTAATAAATATGGATAGAATTAAAGTATCCTTAAAACATTCTTCATGTAAATAACCATTATATATTGAAAATCACATTTAAAAACAAAATGATAACATATTTTTTCTGAAAATAAATTACATTAAAAATTAAAATTAAAATATATGAAAACAATATTTCAAAAATGGATTGCTAAAGATGGTGGAAAATTTCATCATTACACACATGTTAAATTAAATATTACTTTCATATTTTTGTTAAAATCCATAAGGCCATTTTTTTGAAAATAACATGACAATTTCATTGATTTTTTTGGAAACTATTTTTTTATTATCTTCAAGAAATATTTTTTTAAATGGTTGTAATTTTTTTTCAAAACATTTTCAATATTTTTTATGGGAAAAATGATTTCTTTTAGAATAGTGAAATAAATTCGTACATTCCAAAAATAGATTATCAATCATTTATGTTTTAAATAATTGAATAAATGCTTCTATTAAATTCTAAATTTTGTGAATAACATTATTTGAATATAATATAAATATTTTAAGATATAAAATTCCTAAAATTAACTCAATGGAAACATATACAAAATCAACGCGGAATAATGATGATATTATAAAACAAAACCTTAAAACATTGGTAAGTTTTTAATCACAATCCCTATAAAATAAAAAAAATTAAATAATTCATTAAATATCACAAGATAAATAGATTCATGATATAACATTTAAAATGGGAATTTTATACACCATAACAATTAAATAAGTTGTTAATATGCCATATGACCCACATTAGTAAATGTTAGATGTGAAATCAATACCTCGGCTTTAAAGTCTATCGTATGTCTTTGATCCTCATGTATATTAATTATATAATATATATATATATCTATAGAATTAATATAAAAATAAAAATCATACCATTTTTTTCCTGATAAGAAAATTTTATATCTTACATATTTATAATATTTCATTGTATTTATTGTCATGGGTGGAAATTGACATGTTCTCTCATCAACATTTTATTAGGAATGTTCTGTTTATTATTAATATGGTAATGTTCTGTCATATTCTAAATTATATTAATTTTATGAATTTTATATTACATATTAGGTAAATTATTATAATAATTAATGATATTTCGATATGAAAAATGACTCTCATTATTTCTTGGATACGGTAGGTAGTGTGTATGCATGAGAGACGACCTAATTCCCTTAATGAGTGAAAGGGTAATTAATTGTGTGATATATCAATATTAATGAATAAATATAATATCTTATATATCACATAAATTCAATAATTTTACAATTATTATATTCCATATAAATCATATGTGAAAATGAATCACATTGTTTCGTGAGGAGGTAGTCCACCTTACACACACACAGAACAAATAATCACATTTGAAAAGAAATGGACTGTAAAAAATAATATGTGATATTAAAATAATAAATTTATAATAATATTATAATTATGATATAAATATGTGGAACCCATCCTAATATTGATAATCTAATAGTGGGGGTGGATAAAAAACCACATCGATTCACATGGAGATAATATTCTATACAAATGATTGATGATTTCATTAAAAATATGATGGAATTGGATATGGATAAATGTTATTATGTCCATGTTATAACATCATAGTATATTTTAGAAACTTGTGTTATTATATTTTAATTGTTTATAAATAATTTATGTTTCAAAACAACGAAATAAAATGAAATAAGATTGTTACTATAATTACCTTCTCAAAGAGAAGAATCATTGGGATATCATTTGAAGGTCACTAAGATTGGTCTTGTGGAGAACAAAAAGATATAGAAATTACCTAAATCTATTAGGGAGATAATATTTAGGGGTTTATTGAGTAAAATATATTGATATGTGTGAATAACATATATGATGGAGTTAACTTTAATAATTTTGGAAGGGGTGCCTTCTTGGTAATTACATGGAATTATCAAATAAAATCTAAAATGATAAATTCATTCACCTTTAAAAACATCAAAATGAACCTATATAATATATTAGGATGTTAGTTAGGTAAATATTTCAATAAAAAGGATTTATACATGTTTTGGTACTTTTTCAACCCTTTTCATCATAGATTAACCCACCACCAAACCATTTTTAACTCAAAATTGAAAATTATTTTTACTTTTTTAACTATTTATTATGTGTAGAAATTATGATGATCATATCAGATACTATATTTTTTTTCTTGAAATAAAAATGGAATAATTTTTAATGATTTCCATTCATGTACTTGAAATTTTATAATTTAATATTCATCTTGTAGGTGCTACAAGACATTGAGCTTTCAAAGAGAAAATTTTCTAATATTTAACAATGTGTTATATCAAAATTTAATATTAAAATTTTCTAAATTAAATAAATTTTCATATAAGAAAATTAATTTTACATTCATAATTATAAAATTAAAATTTATCATTATAAATAATTTAATAAAAAATAATGTTTTTAATTAAAATCCAGGTTTTTAACAATTAATCCAAAAATGAATTTTTCTAAAAAACTGTAATATTGACCCTAATATGATTATGATATTATAACTTATGGAATAATTTTTATTATTTAAAAATGATTTTATAAAATTGGTTAAAACATACTTATAATTTATTTTCATAAATGATGACTAAACCAAATTTTATAAAAATAGTGTTTTCATAAAACATTTATTTTATATTTAAATGATCCTTATTATATTAATAGTAAATTTATATCCATTTAATTTATTTTATGAACGTGTATACCATATTATTTTCCAAACTTTTCTATTAATATTACTACCATACAATAAAATATTAAGGTTATTATAGTAATGTTTTAATCATAATATTTTAATATAGTGTCATTTTTCATTTAAATTAAATGTTGCAGGGAACATAAGATATTAAAGATATTGAATTTATTAAAAAAATAAATATATTATAACATCATGATATTTGGTATTCTATTTTGTTCTAGTTTTAGTGTGTCAATCATTCCATCGATCTAAATTTTTTTATTTTTAAATATCAAGGTGGTACATTATATACGGATAAATAATTTCTCCCTCACAATTTCTTATTGATCTTGGAAATAAAGGGCATGGAATCCAAAAATACATTTCTTGAAATATTTAATCATGATAAGTATTGATGAAAACAACCAATATATGAGAGAGAATAGAATATACAAAGGGCATCTAAAATAACTACATATCTATCTTTCTAAGTGGGAGAACATATGTGGGAAATGAAAAGATGGATATCTAAGTGAATTTTAATTCTTATGTATTAATAGATAGTAATAGATATAAATCATCACAATAATTTTTTTCATCTATATATAGTTTATAATGAGAGTACAACAAATATATGATGAGTTAAGGGACCATTTGATTCATCATAAATTATGGTACTAGGATAAATTTATTTTTCCATGATCCTTTACTATTGTTGATGAATTACATTACCATCTGAATTGAAAATATCTGAAATATAAAAACTTGATGTTTTTCTAATACATATGTATAATTTCACATTTTGGGTTTTCATGGATCATTTTCCACTTCATTTCACAATACAATAATTGAAAATCTAAGATGTATTTTTTATGTTTAAAGATGTAATATTACCTTGTAACAAATTTTAGGATCCATAAATGCAGAATAAGATACTACTCATATATTAAATTGAAACAAAATTAATATAAACTATTATCCAATCACACCTAAATTTAATCATATTCCACTCCATAAATAGTTGTCTTAAAGGCTCATGCAAAATACATCTAACCAGAATGATAAGGAAGGTAACTAAATATACATTATATTCTACAAACAATATCAAGATGCTCTTAATTTCACATTAAAAAACTTAAATACATTGATAATCATAAAAATTATTTAAAACACTAATCATTCAAAAAAATCAATTTTTTAATTATATTCCATAAATCAATACATGTTGTAAAATATAAAAAATTTAACATAAACCATCATACCTGTATCTTATTTATTTTTCCAAAATACTATCACATAAACATATCATTATAATGAAAACCTCAAGAACATAATATGGGTTATCCTCCCTTAATCATTTTTTTGCAAGATTATCAACATGTCTCTAAATCAATTCTCATGGTCATATCTACCCTTTAACATATTATATCAAATAATTTATGTAATATTACTATAGTATAATACATATATATTTAATTATTGTTATAACCATCACATAATTGATAAAATACTATTGTAAAATAATACATGAATCGAAACACAAGTACATTAATATTTTCACTTCCTATAAAATCAAATAATATGTTTTACCATGATCAATTAGAATATTTTATTGTATATTGTTTTGATTCATAGGGAATTCATTTTTGTAATGCCCAATCTACAAACAAAAGAAGCATTGAACATTGGAAATTTATTTATTTCCTATACAATAATGACTATGTTATAATTTCTCTCTACGTTAGAAACAATTTTAAAATCTATTCATAAAAGTACTAGTTAGTTTCTTTCAACAATTATTTCAAGTGGTAAAATCATTATTTCTCTTATTCACCTTATAATTTTTTATAACATTCATATTGTTCTTCTCTTACAACCCTTTGAATCTATAATACTGGGAGAAGTATTTCTCTATATTGATATCACATGACACTACTTCTTCGTATAATGGTCATTTTTTGTGATACTAGTTCCCACAAATGTATTTTTATAAGACCATCAATTAAATGGTCATTAAAACTCTATAGATTAAATTCATTATTATTGTTTACATTCAGTACACTTGGAATCATTTATAAAAAATGTAAAACATTATAAATGAAAAAATACTATTATGAAACATAACGGATAATCCTAAAACTTGTGAAGTAATTAACATAAATTGAAAAATTTATACAAATATAATATATGAATAATAAACAAGGTTTCTTTCAGATTGTTTTGAAATCATAATGAAAAATTCAAACCCATAATAATAGATTGAAAAAAGTGAATTTTCCAAACCATATCACCCTATATTGTCCTACCAGGACTGGAGTAAGACATATTTTAATGCACTATGTGATGATTGGGTCCTAAACAATCTATCATTATAATTATTATTACCCCTTCATAAATTTGTCACAGAACCACCTCTATATGTATGGTAATGTCTCCAATTTTCCGGGTGTTATTTTTAAATATTATGTGGAATTATTACGAGACCAGCGGCGGAGACGAGATATCATTTTGAGGCACATTGAGCCTGGAATGGTGGTTTGAACTTTTGTTAAGTTAAGTGACTCACCATAGGTGTGCTGTTGTGGCAGTTTCTAAATAAATTACCGGATTAAAAATCCGAGGGAACTATTGCGTCTGGGGAGACGAATTTTCCTAAGAACGGTTCTTTCCTCGACCAGCATTGGTCGAGGGAAAAAGTTATTTTTCGGACGTTTTTAGTAAAATAAAATTAAATACTTTGCAAAGTTTATTTTATTTTATTTGGAAAAATTCATTGCAACACAACGACGTGGCTAATATTTTAATAATTAATACCATGCCATAATCACTCTGAAACAGTAACGCTAACTCATTAATGCAACAACACAATGATAAAGACTCCGCGTAGAGGAATGATGAAACATGTTCCCTTCTTTTTATGGTTTAATCGAACGTCGCTCAAGGGAAGAAGTTGGGGAGAAACTCTGGAGAATCCATGGGAAATTGGAGAAAACTATCGGCGAAAAATCAAGATATCAATCGCTTTGCCAACAACGTTGATGGATCTCAGCGAAGACGGCCACACAACCCCTTCATTAGCGATCGTTCCATTCCTAAGGTAGGGGTTGTCATTTCAATTCTTCTTTTCCCCATTTTGGATTAAACAATGAGTGTGGACCGACCCACAGACATGTTGATCCCTGAATTCATACGTTCTTATATGAGTTTTTTTTATTGGGATGATCTTGGGGAATTAATCAATGTTAGTTTATTGTTTGATTTTTCTCCATTTGATCCCACTATTGGGATCATATCAACATCGCGACAAATGATGGTAGAGGTTCATTTCTTTTTTTTTCTTTTGGATTTATTTCCCCTTTTCTTTTCCTCTTGCGTTCTTCGAGTGGTCTTCACATGGGTGGATCGATACACATTTTTGGGACCGATCAGAGGCCTGAAAATGATGGAGACGACATTGGGACATCTGGGCGACCTAGGATTTGATATTCAGTGGAAAATTTATTTTCAGAACAAATATTAGAGCATCATGGGAGGAGCACCGGTGTGAAGCATCATTTATGGTAATTTTTGAAATACATGATGTGTCTCCCGATGAACACACTAGGTGGTACCAGTAGTGGTGACATGGGTTTCAGGTTTCATATAGGTATCACATGGTGTGTGACCCTGGTATCACATCATGTTGAACCTTCCCTAAAGTTTGGTATGTATTACGGGAAGTACATGTACATGGGATGAACTAAAGGACTTAGGAACACGGCATGTAGACCCTACACGGCATGACAGAGGCGACAACGCAGGACTCAGTGTGTAGCCAGGGGATACACAGTCACGAGGGGGAGTACATGACCTTGTACTCCACCACATTGCATGGTGAGGCTAGTAACTCGGTCACCCCGTGTATCGATTATAAGGGTTGGCGTACATGGGTTGAGTTCGTATATGGGCACATGGCCAGCGTACACTGGGCGGGCCCCAAATATTTTGACACAGTGTGCGATCAATTTTACATGCTTTGTAGTTTCATTTTATCGACTAGCCATGCGATAAGGCACATTGTACACGAGCAGTACATGAGGTCAGAAGACAACACGTGTGATACTACTACCCGTTGTGTACTTTTCTGTAAATGGTTTGAACATCTTGTCCACTGTATCTTGGACATGTTTTGTTTGGTTTTGTACACATTTTTCTCACTCATTAGATGGTCAGGTATCATTTCCTCCTGCAAGAGTATGATCCCATCATTAGTAATTTCCGAGATAGAGCCACATATCCCTACGAGAGGCCCGAAGCGAGATCCTCTATCCATTCTTGACCCTAGCTTGAGTCAGGTATCGTTATGACTATCTCCATAGGGAACCGATCCTCTACCGAGAAAGTGAATCTGGATGAGTTGCGGTATCCGCCAAGGCCCTAGAAGTGATCCTCATCTGTGTATCATGATCTTTCCCCACACCGAAGTGTGTTATTCCGGAAAGAGTGTATCTATTTATCGTGGATTTTCCTGATGAATAGTACTTCTCGGACGGAAGTCATCAGAGCTATCAAACTCATGGAGTGAGTCCTCCCGGAATGTGTGCTTTGTAGAGTCTTTGAACTGAATCCCTAGTGTGGGTATGCAGTTATGCGACTTGTCCCTAGACAGTGGGTCTGGGTACTGAGTATATTTGGTTTGTGTTCTCCTACTAAATGTTCAGTAGACATATATTGTGTAGAGGTGATGGTACCTATCATTTGTGTATTGTGTTCTTGTTTTTGGGGTCCTCTACTGAGTATTGTTATAATCCCACCTTCACGGGATTTACCCGCACATGTCATTTCTTTTGCAGTTGAGTAGCTTTTAGACAGTGTCCAGGGTGGACCAGGACATGATAGAGATTTCTGAGTTCCCTATTAGCTGACGCGTTCCTACGACTATGAGCAGCAGTTACAGTACCTCTTTGTGATTACTGGTTGGACTTTGTATTTTTCAGACTCTTTTTTTGTTGGCCTTGTATTCTGTCCCAGTTTACATTCAGCACATTATATTTCTCTGTACTCTATTGGATGGGTTTAGTTGTATGAATGCATTTTTTCTTTAGTGGTTTTTGTTACATTTTAGAAATTGTGTCTATGAGATGTGTGTGTGTGTGTGTGTGTGTGTGTGTGTATTGTTACTTATGAAATGCCTCCCATGTTAGTAATATTTCTACTCGGTGTAAGTCATCAGCCACTGGTCTATGGGGGGCGGGCTTGGGGATTCACGGTGTGGGCCCCACTGGGATGGTTCATGACAGAGTGGTATTAGAGTATGTCAGTTCTACCTTAGGACCAAGAGTCCATGAGTTCGGTTTGGGGAAACAATGTTAAGTGTTTCAATATTTTCTTTCACGCCCCAGACTCCAGTTTTGGTGTAGGCGGCCATCATATCCATACACACCAGGACTCTGATAACTTGAATTTTGAGTCGGTACATGAAAACACTGGTTTCAAGAATGTATAAGATTGATACATGCATCATATTGGAATGTGTTATGTTTTCCATGTCATTTGTGTCAGTATTCTAGATATACTCATTGATAATGGTATATCTTGTTTCCTTACATTATTCATCGGTAACACATACCCACTAGGATTCAATAGATCGATCACAACAATTTCCTCCTCATTGATGAGGAATCGATACAGGGACCAGTTCCCTAGTCATTTCCACTATGTGGTGAACCTTCTATGCCACCACTAGTGGAGCATCCCATGCTATGTGCACTGCTGATTGACAAGGGGCATAAGCAGATCATGCTCCATGAGTTCCACAGACATAGTCCCCTCAGGTTATGAGGTGATCCCAACCCTCAGATGGCTGAGGACTAGCTTGAGGTAGTGAAATAATTTTTTTGTCTAGTGAGGACACCATCTAACCAGATGTTGATCCTAGAAGTGATCCTTCCTCACGGTTCGGTGGGATGATGGTGGAGTCTGACCACACAGACACTCGATTAACAGACTCTTTCCTAGATGGAGTTCAAGTGAATCATTTGGGAGGAGTTCTCTCTAGTTATGCTAAGAGATTTCTGTATCGAGAAGCTTATTTATCTCCAACATGGCAATTTTATGGTAGATTAATATTCATCGAGGTTCACCAAAATCACCTGATACTCGATGGATATGGTCAGGGATCAGTTTTTCATAGATCAGACCTTCGAGCGAGGTCTGCGATGGGATATCCAAGCTAGTTTCATGCCTTTATGAATTTTGACATATGCTGGAGTGATCGTGTGGGCCTTGGTGATCAAGAGCTTCTTGGTAGACTAGAGACAACAGATGATAGTTAGTAGTAGGAAGACTTGTTTGGGGACCTCAGCAATAGGGATCCGACATTAGACCGAGGGATCATAGTAAGGGATATGTCATATGAGAACCCAAAAGGGAGGATTGATAGTATAAGGCTCTCATGCTGCATTCAATCATCCTAGGGAGAATCGATGCTACACATGCGATGTTAGGGGGACTCTTCCTATAGATTGTATGACCAGTCAAGTTGCTGACAGGGAGTCAGTGGAAGGACTACTAAGGTAGAGGCATAGAATTGAGCAGACAGACCAACCAAGTGCCGAACGAGGTTGAGGAGTAGGGAGAGCAACATGTGGTGGTATATGCTTTGATTTACTTCCACCACCACCCCCAAGAGGACGACACTATGCATAGGGAGATGGGGTACATGGGAAGGGATAGATTCATGCGGTCGAGGAGTACGACCCAGGGACTCCAGGGATGATCTGAGGTAGGATTTTTTTCTTCTCTACCTTAGCCACCATTCTTATAGACACAGGTTCAAGTATTTCCATCCTCACCACATGTCTTGTGAGAAACATTGAGATTTTGGTAGAGTCGTTAAAAAGATCATTACACATGGATACACCTACTGGAGGAGATTCAATGATCACACACCTCTGTTGATAGTTTGATCTAACCCTTGGAGGTGCGATTTTTCAGTTGGAACCTCTTGATGGTAGCGTCGAGGCATTACGACCTAATTCTCGATATGGATTAGTTATTTTCTGACCATTCCTGGATTGAATTTTTTAGGAGAAGAGTGTGGTGTGTCCATAGTGATGGGACACAGTTTTACTTTTGAAGAGAAATCGAGAGCCAGTCAGCACACAACGGGATCATGCACAGGAGGGTGTAGTTGATCACTCATGAGTTGGCTAACCCTGTCCTCAGAGTAGTAGATGTTATGTGCTCTCAGTTCCCTGTAGTGGTAGTGGAGTATGAAGACGTCATTCTTGAAGATGTTCCAGGACTACCTCCCTACTGATAAAGCGAATTCTGCATTGACATAAACCCCAGGATGGAACAAATTTTCTCATCAGTATATCGGATGGCTCCCGCATAGCTTTGCGAGCTGTGGGTGGAGTTGGGGGATTTGCAAAACAAGGGTTTTGTATGACCCATAGTTTCACCCAGGGTGGCACCAATGTTGATTTCCATGAAGTAAGACCATAGTTTGTGATTTTATGTGTAATTCCTTCTCTTGAACCACGTAATAGTGAAGAATAAATATCCACTATCGAGAATCGATGACATCTTTGATCAGTTGGGAGGGGCACAATGGTTCTCAATTGTTGACCTTCGATGAGGTTATCACCAGTTATGAGTATGGGACAATGATATACTGAAGATGACATTTCATGGTGCTACGGTCACTATGAGTACTTGGTGATTCCTTTTGGCTTGATAAATTCCCCTGATGTGTTCATGGGACCTATGAATCAGATATCCCAGCTGTATTTATACCGGTTCGTAGTGGTCTTCATCGATGACATCCTTGTGTACTCGACATCAGAGGAGGAGCATGCGAGACACCGACGGATGGTTCTGAACATACTTTGGGAGCCCCAACTATATGGGAAGCTCTCTAAGTGCCAGTTCTAGATTTATGAGGTCCATATTCTGTGAGATTTATTCTCAAAATATGGTGTATCTATTGACCCAGCCACGGTAGAGGCAGTGTTAGCATGGGACACACCTCAGAGCATGATGGAGGTGTGGAGCATCTTTGGGATTATAGGATATTACCGGAGATTCATTCCTGATTTATCCTAAATTCCATCATTGATGATGGCCTTGACCAGAAAGGGGAAACGGTTCTTGTGGTCAAATAATTTTTATCATGATTTTGAGGTGTTGAGATATAGATTTACGAGTGACCATATTTTGAGATTTCCAGAGGAGGGTATCGAGTACGTAGTTTTCTGCGACCCATCTGAAATCGTGCTTGGCTATGTTCTGATGTAGAGAAAAGAATTGATTTCTTATGGTTCACACCTACTTATGCCACATGAGATATACTATGCGACCCATGATCTCTAGTTGGCTGTGGTATTCTTCGCATTGAAGATGTGGAAACACTACCTTATGGGTGAGTGGTTTAACAAATACTCTGACCACAAGAGCTTCATGTACATCTTCAAACAGAGGGATCTGAATATGAGAAAGTGGAGTTGTCAAGAGTTTATCCAACACTGTGATTTTGAGATCATCTATACTCTTGGGAAGGGGAACATGGTGGCAGATGATCTTAGCAGAAGTTCTATATCTCATCAGTTGAGTGAGGAAATAGAGCAGTTAACCACATTGCAGCTCTTCTTCGTGGACAGAGAGAAAGTATCTTACCTACTATCGATGGTTGCCTCACCTCCACTCTTATAGTGAGTTAAGGAGGAACAACTTGGGGATGTCGAATCTGAGGATTTTGGTGCTCAGTTGTCCACGGAACATGCATCCGTTGGATATTTTCAAGGTGGGGAGAACGTAATTATTTTCAGAGGATTCATTGTTGTACCAGTGGAATTGAGAGGAGTGTTCCTAAGAGAGTTTCAAACATCCCAATTGTCAATACATCATGGAGTGGCGAACATGAACCAGGATCTCCGATGGCATTTTTGGTGGACAGACATGAAGAAGAAATTAGCAGAGTTTTTTTCTTGATGCCTTACATGCCAGCAGGTGAAGGTTGAGCACCAGGTTCCAAACGAATTAGCTCACCAACAGGAAGATCCATAATTGAAGTGGGATGGAATATCGATGGAAATTGTGATGGGGTTACCAAGAACATTCAAGTGGCATGATTCCATCTGGTGATCATTGGTTGACTCACCAAGTCAGCCCACTTCCTAGCTACTAGGGAGCAATGTTACATAGAGTGCCCGGGACGCCTCCACATGGAATAGATAGTTCTGTTTTAGTGAGTCCCTTCATCAATAGTCTTAGATTGAGATCCATGTTTCACTTCCTGGTTCTGGAAGAGATTGCATGAGGATTTTGGGACTCAACTACACTGGGGTGCGACATTCCATCCCCTGGTTGATGGTCAGACAGAGAGGAACATTCATATTTTTTAGGATATGTTGCGGGCCTATATCGTGGAATTTTGTCGCAGTTGGGAGGACCACCTACCACTGGTGGAGTTTTCATACAAAACATTTACCACTCCACCATTGGTATGACACCTTTCAAGGATTTATATGGGAGACCTCTAAAGGCACCGATTTTTCGGCCCGACACCGGAGAGTCAGCACTCATGGGTCCAGAGTTGGTGCGAGCTACCACTGAGAATGTCCAGATCATCCGGGAGTGGATGAAAACTACACAGAGCTGGCATAAGTGAAATTTTGACAAACTACATAGACCTCTACAGTTTGAGGAGGGAGACCACTGCTTTCTTCGGGTCTCACCTTGATGAGGGTTATATATATTTTGTCGGGGAGGCAAGCTATTTCCATGGTTCATTAGACTATTCCAAATACTATGAATAGTTGGCGAGGTGGAGTACCACCTAGCTCTACGACCAAATTTTTATAGGGTACATGATGTCTTCCACTTGTCACGTCTTAGGAAATACATTCATGACACATCACACGTGATCGAATAGGGTGAGATGGTCATCGAGGATGGGGTGACCATTGCTGAGTACCAGGTGGAGATCGAGGATCAGTATGAGAGGATCCTTTGTGGTTGATTGATTCCCATGGATTGCATTTGGTGGCAGAAAAAGAATCATAAGGAGAGCACATGGGAGTGGGAGGATCATATCCATTCCCAGTACCCACATCTTTTTGAGTAGACCTTATTTTGGTTTTTCAGGGATGCAAAGCCCCAAGGTTTGGTGAATTTAATGTATCGGAATTTCCATATGTTTTTCTAAATATTAAATAGAATTATTACAAGAACAATAATGGAGAAGACACATCATTCTAAGGCCTAGTGAGCCCACAATGGTGGTTTGGACTTTTTTGAAGTTTAGTGAGTCAACCTCGGTGTGAAGTGGTTGTAGTTTTTGAACAAATTCCCGGATTGAAAATATGATGGCATTGTTGCATCCAAGAAGATGACTTTACCTATTAACGGGTCTATCCCCGATCATCCTGGGTCGAGGGAAAAAGATAATTTTCAGATGTTTTTAGTAAAATAAAATAAAATACTTTGCAGTGTTTATTACATTTTTTGGGAACATTCAATTAAGCTTAACGACGGGGAAACCTTTTCGATAATTAAGGACATTCCAAAATCACTCTAAAATAGAAGTGATGACTCATTAATGCCACAAAAAATTGACAGTGACTCTGTATAGTGGAACGCTGAAAGGAATTCCATTCTTTTAATGGGTTTATTGAACATTTCTCAATGGAAGAATGTGGGGAGTAACTTTGGATAATACTTGAAGCTTTGGAGAAAATTCTCGATGACGAATCATGCTGTGAATCATTGGGCCAACGAAGTTGAAGGATCTCAATGATGATGGTAGCACAACCCCATTGACACTGATCATTCCATTCTTAATGCACAGGTTGTTATTTGAATTCTTATTTTCACCATTTTGGATTAAACTATAATGGAGACCAACCAATGAATAGTTTGATCCGCATATTCATATTCTCTTGTCGGAGGGTTTTTTATTGGGTTTATCTTGGGGAATTTATCCATGTTATATTATTGTTTTATTCTGCTCCATTTGATACTACTATCGAGAGTAGATCAACACCATGATGAAGGATGGTGGAGGTTTGTTCCTCGATTTGCTATTGTATTTATTTCTTTTTTTTGTTTCTTCTTCCGTTCATCACATTCTTCATTGCAAAAAAAACAATGGATCATTACACATCCTCTTTGGGATGTAACGATCCAAAATTGGAGATTCAACATTGTGACGATCCAGTAGAGGTGTGACAGTAATGGTGACACCCAAATCTGCTCATATCAGGAGAGACTATTCCTAAAGCATTCTTCATGTGGGTGGATCGATACGTGTTTTTGGGACCGATTGGAGGCCCGAAAATGATGGAGAGGACTTTGGGAAGGCATGGAGACCTAGGATCTGATGTTCTGTGGCAAACAGATCATCGAAATGAAGATAAAGTCATCACTGGAGGTGCATCGGCATGAACTATTGTTTTTGGAAATTTCCGCAATACATGGTGTGTATCCCGATGAACACACCATGTGGTACGGGCAGAGGTATCTAGGTTATCGTGTCTCAGAAAGGTAACATACGGCGTGTGACCCAAGTCACATGGCGTGTTGAACCTTTCCAAAAGTTCGTCATGTATTTTGAGAAGTACATGAACACTAGATGAACTACACAGCTTAGGAAAACAGCTTGTAGACACTACGCATCATGAAAGAGGCGACTACATGGGATTCGGTCTGTATCCATGGGATAAACAAACACGAGTTAGAGTACACGGCCGTGTACTCCACCACACAGCTACGCGAGGCCAGTAACACAGGTCCCCTTGTATATCGATTACATGCGTTGGCGTACATCGGTTGAGGCTGTGTACGAGCACATGGCCAACATACATGGGGCCAGTCCCAGATAGTTTGACACGACGTGTAATAATTTTTACAAGCCGTTTAGTTATGTTTTATCGATCAGCCATTTGACATGGGCCGTTTTACACGTGCAGTACCCGAGGTCAGAAGACCCGGCATGGGACACTACTACATGTCTTGTACTTTTTTGTACATGGTTCGATCTTCTTTTCAACTGTATCTTGGACATGAGTTCATTTGGGTTAGTGCACATTTTTATCATTCCCCTGATCCTCATGTATCTTTTCCTCCTACATGAGTATGATCCCTTCAGTAGTATTTTTTATGATATAGTCATGTATCATTCCTAGAGTCCTAGAGCGAGATCCTCTATACTATCATGACACTTGGTATAGTCAGGAATCGACGCGACCATCTCCACAGGGTGCCAATCCTCTAACTAGCATGTGAATCCGTATGAGTCGTGGTATTCTCCAAGTCTCTAGAAGTGATCCTCATTTGTGTATTGTGATCTTTCCCCACTCAGGATTCTTTTCTCCCGGAATGAGTGTATCTATATCTCGTGGCTTTTCCTGACGAACAATATTTCTCGAATGGAAGTCATCAGAGCTATCAGACTCTTGGTGTGAGGTCTCCCAGAATGAGTGCTTCATGGAATCTTTAAACTGAATCCCATGCAGGGGTATGCAATTGTGCGACTTGTACCTAGACTGTGCGTCTAGGTTTTTAGTATATCTGGTTTGTGTTATCCTATTATATTTTCAGTAGACATATATGGTGTAGAGCATATTGTACCTTTCTTTTGGGTATTGATTTTTGGTTTTTGGGTCCTCTACTATGTATTTTTATACTCTCCCCTGCACGGGATTTTTCCACATGTGTCATGTCTTTTATATATGAGGAAAATTTTGACAGAGTCCAAGGCGGACCAGGACATGATCGAGCATTCTATGTTCTATACAGGCCAAGGCATTCCTATGACTACAAAAAGCAGTACCAGTACCTCTTTGTGTTTACAGATTTGGCATTATAGATTTGAAACTCTTGTTTTTGGTGGGCTTTTATTCAGTCCCAGTTGACTTTCAACACATTACTTTCTGTCATACTCTATTGGATGGGTTTTGTAGTATGCATGCAGTTTTTCCTTAGTTATTTTTTTACATTTCAGAAAATTGTGGTCTTGGAGATGTGTGCGTGTGTACCGGTTCATAGGAAATACATCCCATGATAGTAATATTCCGACTTGGTGCTAGTCCCCAACCCATAGACTATTGGGGGAGTGCTTAGGGAGTCGCGGCGTGGTCCTCACTAGGACTGGTGGTGACATGCACTGTCTAGAGAGAGATGTGTTCTCTTATGAAAAATATGAAAACTCTTCCTTACCAATACATTAGGATTTTCTTGTTTACAAACCATAAAATTCCACCATAGTATTATGTTCCCTAATCAATTTATTTTGAAATCTTGTTCTAAATGTGTCTACTAAACATCCTCTAATACCAATAGTACCGACCTCAATCCCAGTATCCAAAATCTAGTGAATTTTATTAATACATTAAAAATAAGATATGTGGAATCGCATCAAGAAGAACCTAATAATATAATATTATTGTCAATCTATATACATACGTGAATTCAAATTAAATATTTTAACATAAAATAAGATATTAATTTACATTGAGAACACTGTTATAATCACTATTATATTACATCCTATTATTCATAAAAAACATCCATAAATCCTAGTGAAAAATAAAAAATAATAATAAAGGGGTGATATGAGATGCATTGAAAGGGTAACTGTATAGAGGATTATGTGAATAAATTAGGAATATTCACTCTAGAAATGAAAATAAAAAAAATAAAATCCCAGTTAATCAATTATATGAGTATAATATGTCAGGAAGAATTGATTGTAAAATAATTCTATTTAAATGATCACATGACCTTGAAATAATAACCATGGATATTATAACCAATAAAATTATAACAACTAATATCAATAAAATAATACATAATTATGGAATAAAAATTATGGGCATTTAAATCAATTATTAGGCTCTTGTGTTAAGATATAAATATTACTGTGTAAGGCCTCAAAAAAACCTAATATAGTTTGTCTCGTGATACATATAGATGCATTGAGGGGATTTAAGGCTCCCCTCCTATCAAATTATATGTCCAAACAATTCTTCACATGATAGTGGAGAAACATAAAAAACAAAAAAATTAATTTTCTAAAAAAATATATAAATGTTAATACATACAAAATCAATAAATATAATCATAAACTATCTAGAGTAAATTTTTTAAATAGTAATGAAATGGTACATCCCTTTTCAAAATGATAATAACCTATCTTTAAAAATAACTAGGATGGAATCAATAAAACATATCCTCAATGTTTCATAAGTAAAATAGATCTTCGATGTCATTTTAGAATAAAAATACAATTAAATAATACATAAAACCATTATTATAGAAAATAAAACACAGATTTCAAATATAACATCTTAAAATGAAATGTTCAAAAAATATTTTGAAATTAAATTTCATTGAAAAAAACCACTCAAAACATTGAGAATAATCTTTGAATAATAGTGTTGTTAGGAAAGAATAAAATTTCATTCATTCCATGTAAGTTAAAACAATGATTCATTACACAATATCAGAAAAAGGACAATAAAAATTATTTTGAAAATAAAATAAAGAATGAATGTAAAAATTAAAAACACAATAATAATTTAATAATCCAATAATGAATCATTTTAAATTTTTAAAAACAATTTTCTAAAACTTGTGTTTTAATATAGAATGATATTCCCTAGAAGAGAGAGGTAATGTCATATTTTTGTAAAAACATTTCTTCAATCATTAAATATAAAATTTATTTTGAAATTGTAATATTAATTGAAAAATATCATGACTAACCAAAGGTGGAAAAATTATATTCTTATGAAGATATAAATATAAAATAATCACCCTATTGTGACTTATTGAAAATCAATCAGGAATAGTGACGATATTTTGAAATAATCCCTTACATATTTGGTAACATAAACACCATAAGTCTCGTAAATTAAATTACATTAAATTGAACAGTAAATAAAATTAATGATAGATATTCATTAAATAAGATAACATATTATTCTTTTATACATTACATGGATTAAATAACTTTGAATATGACATATTTATCATGCTAATAAAATTGATACGAGAAAAGCATACATCAGGTATTACTACCATAATATAGGTATGTATATACCATATAATACATATCAGTTCATTATAAATATATTAAAGAGAAAAATCATATATATATATATATATGACAATTAATAATCCAGTTTTAACATTTTAGTACCTATTTGTCAATAACTTTTTATAATTTACATTGTTTTGGGAGTTAGTTTCCATGTTTTATCATGTGTGTTTTTCCATTAATGTTTTGGTTATTGAATATAGGATATAATAACATAAAATGAGGAATAATATTAGGTTCATAATCATCATAATTACATATTATATATATTTGTTTAAGAATTTATGAAAAATTTACCTGTGAACTGAATCACACTGCTTTGTGGATATAATTTCTCATATATTCTCATAATGATGATATAATTCATATAATGAGTGAAAGGGTAAGTAATTTGGTTATTTATTAATTATATATATTAAATATCATCCCAAATATATCACATATATTCATTATTGTTATCCTAATTATATTTTATGTATTGATTATGTTAAAAAGTAATAACATCATTTCGCAAGATGGTAGTCTCCATTCAAATGAGCGAAGTTATTATATTTGAAACGAAATAGAACGAGAAATGGTATTTGCGAATATGAAATTAAATAACTATTAAAATATTAAAATGTAATATACATTTGGTAAATTCACCATTATATCTATTCCTGAATAATGGTGATTGAAAAATAGCTACAGATGTATTTTAGGAAATATTTTATCTTACAAATGATCAATGATTTCATATCTGATTTATTAAAAGTGGAGGTTAATAAATATTATGAAATCAATATAATAGAATATCCGAATTTGATAGCTACTTATGTTATTAAATTTTATATTGTAATGTGTCATTTATGGTGTAAAATGAAAAAATAATATGAAATAACATTATTAAGATAATTGAATTCACAATGATCAACCACTTTTGGATCTCTTCTTAAGGTCCCTGGGGTTAGGCTTATGGGAGAACCAACATATATTTATTTTTCTAATGGTCTATGGGAGATAATTTTAAAGATTTTTATTTAAAAAAGGGAATCAATGTTAATAAAAAGTGAGGTCAGGAGTAGTTCCCTTCTATAATATGGGACTTGTGTATTTCTTGGAAAGTACATGAAAATTGAAAAATGGATTAAAAAATGGTCAACTCATTCACATGAAAAACTACCAAATGAATCTACATTCAAAATTGTGAAGTTTTGTGTCTAATTATATGCATCCAAAAATATTTTTATTTTTGTTGGGTTCTTTTTAAACACTTAACTTCATTATTAAACCGCTTGATAAACCCATTCTTACTTAAAAAGTGAAAAAAATTATTCTTATTACTATTCATTGTGGTAAAAAATATGTTGGACTTATTAGGTGATAAAAAATATGCTGATAATAAATAATAAATCTATTTTTAAATATTTCATTCCCAAAATTGGATAACTAGAATTTAAAATTAATATTGTTTCTGAGATGACAAACCACGTTTTCAAAGCAATAATTTTCAAAAGATTATAATGTTTTTTTAAAAAAATAAAAATAAAAATTAATCTATTGTATTAAATTACATAAATAGTAATATAATATTAATAATATTAAATTAAATCCATTTTAAATTACACTTTATATTAATAAATAATTTATACAAAAATATAGTTCTGAATTTAATTTTACTTTGTTTCACTATTCATCAACAAAATGAAACATTTTTAAAAAATCCAAACAAATCACCCTAAGGGAATATTGATATAATGAATTTAGAAATGAAATTTATTTTTCAAAATAGCTTTTCAATTTTATATGAATTAATTATAATATAGGTGTTAATTCTTAACTAAACCACCTTTAATAAAATATAGTTTATCAAGAAAAATTAGTATTACTTTGTAATGATTCTTATTTTATTAATAATGTATTGAAATTCATTTTAGTTATTTTATATATTATTATGGATTATAATTTTCACAATTTATTTATTACAATTTATACCAACCAATTTTATGACTAGGCTATAATGTTAATGTGTAATTTATAATGATTTAATAGAAAGTTTTGTTTTGTTTAAACCATGTGTTTCTTCTATCTCAATCAATTGAACAAATTAAATTTATTTAAAAATAAATTTATCATAATATCTCAAGATAGTATATATTCTAATAAATGTAGTGTTATGTTTCCTATATTTTATAAAACATGATGTTCCTATTTTAAAATCTCATGGTGTTACACTCTATGTGTTTATAATTATAAAATCAATAATTGTGAAAAAAGTTATATATGTCCAAGTGATTATTGTATTTTTATTATATAAATGGAAAAAAATTCAAGATCTATTTTATGTAAATAGAATTATTTAATCATTATTTATTATTTCATTCTCTTCATGACTTATTATTTTCCATTATAAGAAACCAGTATAGATTCTCTGAGAACAAAATTATTTTGTTTCCATTCACTATTATATATATATATGAAATATTTGAATAAGATAATGTATAATGAAGATTAAATTTCACTATTTTATGTACTTTATCTTATATGTGTAACGTGATATAAAATTTAAAAAGTACTAAAATGTCCAGTCCCTCGGGTGTGATTTTTGTTATCTAGATATAATATATTAATGTATCCACATATTCTTGGATATTAGAGTCATGGTTTTTATATTTTTTATCATGAAATGTTTAGTAGAATCCATGTGAAGTATAATTTTGAAAAACATATATTAAGGAATGTATCCCTCTGAAAAACTTCGATAACATTACTATTGAAATGAATATTATGATATTTTGATTAGTTATAACATTTATTAATTTTATATGGGTTTCCCTAGTTTCAAAATAAGACATTATAATTCATAATGGAATATTAATATCTAATATATACTATTTTATAGAAATAATGGCTAGGAAGATTAATGTAAATCATATTAATATCTGTAATACAACTATGGATTTCACTCATAGGTATGCCACTGAATAAGGGGTTGAAAATTCATCTAAAGATGACACATTAAAAATCTAGGGGGGGGGGGTAACCAAATAATGTTATGACGAATAAAAATTCCGAATGGAGAATCAAGATGATCCATAATATGTTATTTCAATTTCTTGAAAACTTTATGGATCAACATCCTCCATCATACAGTGGGAATAAAATTCCTTTTATTGATGATAATGCATAAGTTTCATAGAGTAGATATTTTTATTTTTTGGTAGTAATTAAAGGGAGATTACTTTCATATATGTTTTTTGTATCTCAAGGGATTGATATTGATATTTTCAGTTGATTAGAAATAGTATGGATGAGAATGAAATATTTAGATATGAATGGAACAATTTAAATTATCTTCTCCTGGAAAAAAATTTACATCAAATTAATAAGTTAACAATGAGACACAAACCATCAGTATAAGACCAAAGGAGGAGGAATATATTTCTATTATTGAAGAAAAAATTTAACATCAGAAAAAAATATTGTATTCTATATACATAATTCTATGAGAACAATTTATTGTTTCATTGATGGGATTAATCTAATCCATTGAAGAGAACATTTCTCTCAAATATTTTCATATTATGAGGATATAGAATCATGTTCTATCCAGATAGAGAATCATTTACCCTTGAATTTTGGACATAAATGAAATAAATATAATAATATGGAGAATGAGAATAAATAGATTTAGAGAATATGATAAATAAGCATTTTCCCAGAAGTGAAAATTTCTTAATGAAACACCATACAACCTTCTGGAAGGGAGTCAGAGATTTTTTAAAGTATGGAGGTAATTGGAAAAAGAAATTTGAATTAATGGGTATGTAAAAAAAATTATTTTTCAGTGTTTAAACTATACCCGTGTGGAACTATGCAAAATAAAGCCTCATATATAAAGGGAATATACCTTAGAATATGTAATGTGTTCAATGTGTTAATTATGTATATTATTTATCTAAATTTAAATGATTAATGTGATTGTGAATTTTGATTCAATATTTAGGTTGTAGAATTATTTTATCAATGATATTCTAATTATAGGTTTCTTGAAATGTTTAAATATTCTATTTAATCCTTTTTATTAAAATATTATAAATTATATATATTCTAATAACCATGATAAACTATTTACTGTTAATTGATATTTTTTCAAAATAAATACATGAATAATAGAAAAGATAACCCTTGATATGGTCCTTATGATGTTTTGATAATTTAGAATTGGGATTAATAAGTGAATGACATTGATGATTTAAATGGGATACTATTGGTGTCCTTAAAAATATATGAGGACATTTATGACATCATTCCAATAGTTTTTTCAATTTTTATAATTTTTATGTGGAATAATAATTTTGGAAGAATTTATATTCACTTGTTTAGATAACATAAGAGATTTATATAAAATCACGAGTTTATAGGTTTATGGGATGAAAAACCCATATTTTGGATTTTTGTGATGGAAATTTGAGGTGACTTGAAACATTTACTAGGATTCATGAAGAATACACTATTGAGGATTAAATAACCCTTTGGATAATTATTTGATTTAATGTTATCAAAATTATGGTATATTAGATAGTTGGATATAAATAATTTTTTTTGTCTAAAAGTCATTTATTGAAAATGAAATATTTACATTGATATTTATGGTCATGTTATTTAATTAAATTCATCTTAATATGAAAATATTATATATTACAATTGGGTGTTGTACACATTATTATTAAATATATCAGGATTATTAAATATATTTTTTGAGATGATTCATTAGGTTCAAGAAAATATAACTTTAAGGTTTAACATGACATTTAACATGGATTATTAATTAGGAATAAATAATTTAAATTTGATGTTTGTGTGATGAAATTAATGAAACAACCTTTAATGATAAACTGATTTTTATTATTGGGTTTTTATTGAAAAATCTAGGTGGAAACATTGTTTTTTTATGGAATGTTTGGAAAAAATGAACTATTTCAAGGTTTGATCATTTTGTGTGTTATATTACATTGTGAAAGTTATTTTTTATTGGGAAAATGTGTAGAGATATGTGGAATGAATTCTCATTTATACTGAATTGATGGTACATTCAAACATTAAAGATGCATAGTTTGGTCTTCATTAAATTTCTCCAGATCATTTTCTCTATCACTCCCAATTAGTCATTGAGAATTAGTTTTTTCTTAAAGGTCCATATTTTCAATTTTCACTGATGTTATCTTATTTAGAAACACAATTTGTACTGAACTTATTACATCAATTTTTTAGTTTTTAATAGGATGTTTTATTAACCCTTTTTATGATATTGGTTTTCTAAAAACTGTTTTTCCATTATTATTCCATTGATTATTAAAAAATAAGATAAATTATGATGACATGAGTTATATTTTTTGGGGAAAATGTAAAACCTCAATAATTTAGAATAGAACTAAATTTGATGACCTATACAATGATCAACACAGAGCATAAATCAACCACGAAATATTATTATTAAAACATGACCATTATAACCATTCCTTTGAAGTAGTATGTATGCATAATATAATATCAATTAAATATATATATATATAAATCCTACATATTTAAAAATCATATATTATTTAATATATTTTAAGTAGTAAAATTTCCTTAACTTTTTTATGATTCAAAAAAATGTTTTCATCAAATATGACTTTTATTTATTTTTATGAGATATTATTATTATTATTTTCCATAAAATTTTAAAATTTTAATTTATAAAAATAATAAAAATTATGTAATAATCATACATAAATTTTCTTATGGGTTAACCTAAGAATTTATCTATGAATATTGATTTTAGACGATAGAGATCGTTTTTAACATTTATTGAAAATTATATTTTTTTATGTTATTAAATAATTCCATTTTATTCTAATTTTTTTTAAAAAAATTACATATCTTATTTTCATGATTAAACAATTAATATAATTTGAATAAATTCAATTGTTTAAATTGGTATAAATACCTTTTTTTATATAAAAAGGCTTTTTCAGAAAAATTATTTTACATTGTATTTTTTATTTTGATTTTAAATTAACAAATTGCATATATAGATGTTGAGTCTGAAAAAATGGTTTTTGTTTTTTGAATTAGAAATTAAAAATATGAAAAATATGACCCATTTATTTATAAAAATTATGGAGAGTAACAGTAGAAAATAATTTTCAAAATTGTAAAGGTAAATCTTGTAATTAAAGTGATAAATTATATGACCTGAATTATAAAATAACACTAAAAATATTCCTTAATTTAAATAGATGAGTATATATCATCCAAACAAATCTTCTATATTAATATATGATCTTTTGATTCCATTTTCTATGATATTGGCATTTATATTATTTTATATAAATAAAATTAAAAAACTTTTATTCTTCCTATTTTATTTTATTTTTTAATTTTTTTATAACAATAAAATTATGATATGTTCATTTATAAATAGAAATTCAACTGATAAATAATTTATTTACCATGATAAATTATTTCACTTTTTAGTATTCTCATTTTTTCTTTAAATGATCATAGAAAAACAAATCAATATTTATTTTATAAACATAAAAAAATAAATACATTAATTAGAATATATAAAAGTGATATAGTTTTATTGAACTATTATATCCTATGAAATTTCTATATATATATATATGTGACTTTTTATATATAATCTAAATTTTTGAATTTTAATTCCCATATTTTATTGATTCATTTAAAGTCATGTTAACTGTATAGTGTACAAAATATCAATATTAATATTTTATGATAAATTATATTATAATAACGAATTAAAAATTCCTCAAAACGAATTGGTTAGGGTTGAAAAAAATGACCTATTTAGGGGTTATTTTATCTTTTATGGTGACATTATTGACCCTCAAATGGTAGAAAATAAAATTATATCTATATTTTTAAGAAGGGATAATGGAGTATTAACACTAAAATATAATTGGGCAAAGATAACAGAAAAATGTTATCAAATTTTATGATAGTGAATAAATATTTCTCTATGAAATAATCGAGCTTCAATTTCATGTTGACAAGTCTCCATATAATGACTGCATGCATGGGAGCATTGAAACATCCTATATTCTCGATACCCATGCCCTCATCATCATAATTCTTACACACTGAATTCTAAGGGATCGTTTCAAGCCTCTTTTCAGTGATACTTCCACCCCAAATAAAAATCTTGATAGAAACATTGATATTCTGGATTAAATAAATCAGCCACTTGTAAACCCTAAATGAGTAGAAAAATGTTTAGATAATTATGGACCTCACTATAAACACTCTACCATCCATGGATAAAAATTTATACCTATGGGAGAAAATTTGTCATGGAATCAAACCAGCAATGCTAGAGAAATATCATGCATTTGGCCACCACCAAAACAAATGCACTCCCATGTATGTGAAGGGATGATCTCCTTCATGAATACCCTACTCTCTTATGATGTAAGTCTTCATAGTGGATGGTAAATTCCTTCTAATGTATACAAAAGACTTTCTAAAACTAACCTCCTATCCCAAAACCATCTGATAGGGAAAATAGATTTTGGTTTTTTTTTTGATATTTCCATTATCCCCTTGAGTGAAGAGGATAATGTCGTCAGCGTATAGAACATGTGATGAAGCAACCAACCCTCTTCTAGCTTGAATGGTTTTCGACATTCCATTGCCATCCATGATGGATAAGAAACTTCTAAGGTAATCCTCGGCAATATAAAAAATTATTTCTGATAAAATATCATCCTACCAAACTCATATTGAAAAGTCATAGTAACCTTCATCAGATCCATTTATAAGAACTGAAATGTGAGCCGTACTCAAAATAGACTTGATCCAATTAATGAAAACATAATCAAATCCATATAGTAAAAGGATCTTACATATGAAGCCCCATTCCATTGTATCAATATCCTTCATAATGTACAGTTTAATGGAAATTTTACCATCTCTAATGAGACTTTTGAGAAGAATCACACATTCCAAGGAATTTATAAACAATTCTTTGATGGAACTCCCCCTGATTAAGCCAAACTATTAGGCAGAGACAATATTTCATGCAATGTGTGAAAACCTGCTAGCAAGAATTTTACAAATTATTTTTTGAGTAATGTTGATCAAGGAAAAGGGCTAGAATACATGAATTTCATTTTCATTCTCCACATTCGAAATAAGAGAAAGGAACTGAGCATTCAATCCACTGGGAAGGATCCTGCCGTTGAAAACATGTATAACCAAAATGAAAACATCTTCATGAATTAAATCCCAACAATATTGATAGAATAAATTACCAAATCCATCTAGACTGGGGGAACTCTCAGAATTGTAGTTGAACACATCCTCCTTGACTCCCAACTCAAGAAGAATAACAATTACGTTGGAGTTATCTCCCCAATTCACAAGGATTGGAATCAAACCATCCGAAGGATTTATAGTGGAATGTGACCCATTGAAGAGATCCTTGATGTAAGGGATGATGAACTCCACTAGGTCCTTTCTATTATCAATTATGTTATCAACATTTTTTATCAAGGAAAGTTGCTTAGAGATCGTTCAAATTTTTTTAATAGAATTAAAATATTTTGAGTTCATATCACCATTATTTAACCATTTTTCCTTGATGAATTCCCTTCGCAAGGAATCCATAATTTTTAGAAGATGGTAGAACATGATGATTAACTCAGTTTCTACAATGAACCCTTTAGAAAAATTATTAATCAAAATGATCTCTTGAATATTCTTAAGAGATGCCTCATGTGAAGAAATATATAAATCATGGGAGCTAAATCAATATTTTCCCTAGAATTTCAGAATCATTTTGACGATTTTGAGCTTGGTGATATAAGAAAAGCATCATTTCTGCAATTACCAGAGTACCTTGTGTTTTGTACAATGACCCTGCAATTCAGTTGAGTGACCTAGGCCTTATTGAACCAAAAATGGAGATGATTATTCGGATCCTTAATAGAAAGGTCCACCAGAATTGGGTGATAATCATAATTAAGTCTAGTAAGGGTTAATCCTGAGATTGATCCCCTTGTATCCAGAGAATCACCATTGATGAAATACCAGTCAATTTTGCTGGCGACATAAGCAAAGTAATTTTGGCACCTACCATGTTTACCTCAACAAAGTCATTTTGATTGAAGCATGCTCTGAATTCCCTAGAAGAAATTTAATTTCTGACAGCTCCCATATTTTCATCTGGATTAAAGATTTCATTAAAGTACATTAATAAGATACATGGGATAGAGATGACAAATTTCAAGGTCCCAACATCCTCCCATAGGGTCCCAGAATCCTGATCACTATTATTGGAATATATGAAGGTACAAATGAAATTAGAGCCAAGACAATTGATAGAATAGGTGAAATTATGATCACTTGAAACAACAAATGATGTACCAGTCAGAGAAGAATGAGTTATGACCCAGATCCATTTGAAATCAGTTGAACACCTATTAATGTCAATAAAAGAGAAAACTAAGTTCAATAAGTTGGAAATATTATGAAGGAAGTTTTTTTATGCCCAGACAGGCCTGTATGAATAGGCTTGTCCTTCTGGATGAATAATTGAATGGATCCGGTGGTTTCCAGATATTCAAGGCCTTGATATTTCCAAAACAGCATTTTCATTTGAAATGAACTCTGAAGCCGAGACCTCTCAATTTTTAATCCCCGGGTTCTTGGGTGGCCGAAAAATATTCTTTTTGCGAGCTGTGGAACCTTATAATAGGTCAATTACATCAACAGTGTTGTTTAACACAGATTTTCATTGTCCCTTATGTTCCATTTTCCCCATATCTTACATAGTGTTCTGGTTAGACTTGGTATTAGAAACAATGACATCGTTACAACATCATATTTCATCGTCTCTTCCCAAATAATGATAAACTGAACTAGCATATTCCTTTTTGGTTGTATATTTGGATCCATTAAATTTCTTTCCAATATGTTACTCTTTATGGGAATTGAATGTAATGTTAATCCTATTATGGATTAGTGTCCCTGCAATGTAAGTAAAATTTCCAGAATTAGAAACCTTGGATGATACAAGTGCATTAATTGGTAGAACGGTTCCTAAGGAGTTCTCTCTAGAATGGGTAGTAACACCAAAATCACTAGTTGAGACATAAAATGAGGGGTGCCCTTTTGTGCTTCATCAATTAGATTATGATCATATCTTAAAGAGTATAACAAGCTTTATATGTCGTCAAATAGTTTCCAGGAAATGAATTCATCTTCCATTTCATTCTACCATATTAATACCAGATTTAAAATGTCATTTGATACCTCATAAACTAGAACATGTATAGCATCTGGGCCATCCTCCTCTTCATCTATGTACGCCCAGGTATTCTTCCCGATGGATGGTCCCAGATGCTCCTTTTTAGGCATAACATATTGGATCTATTTATGATTGATAGTATAAATAACTGGTTGAATCCTCACAGGGGCCTGTGAAGGACCAGCATGATCCCTGATGGCTCCAATCTTCATGATAGGAACATTTTTTATCTTTTACTATTGTTGGCATCACTCCATTCTGGGGCATTAACGATGGAGACCTTATTTTATAGAATTCCTCAATAGTTAATTGAGATTCGACCTATCTTTCAAACCTCACAAAAAGGAGGAACATTTTCGTATACAACTTTCACCCCTGTTCTGTTTCCCTAAATAATGAATGAAATGTAGTTAGGGCGCTTCAATTCTATATTGACATCAACATGAATACGATCAAAGAAGCCAAGTTCTCCATGAATGGTCCATTGGTCCATTCTGATCCGAGTACCAATAGAATCGGCTATATCATTCAAAATAATTGGATGCCAATACACCTTGTTCAAAAAGTGCCACCTAATGCTGATCTAGGAATTAGATTACTTGAGATTGAAGGGATTGAAATTGACAACCCATTAAAAATTCTGAGAATTCCAGGATTCAACTAGAAATTGAAAATATTCAATACTGAATTCAAACCCTCCCTAGATTGTAGGATGATATGGAAAAAACCTATCCTAAAGGGAATCATCCTCCAATCCCTATTTCCCCGGCAATGAGAAATACGATTCTTAATCTCATCATACAACCATGGGCTATTACCGTTTGAGTATATCAAACGACCTTGTATTGAGATCTTGCAATGATTGATCCTTTGTGGAAGATATTATGGATCTACATGAAAAGAAAAACCACCATTATCAAGACGTATGACATTGGATGGATTATTCGGATCATCCATCGATGGATCTCTGAATCCCAAGAGGGCTTCTGCGAATAATAACCATGTCTTCTTCAAACCCGAGGGTTCTTGGAAATCCATTGTTTTGATCAGATTCAATCGGGACCCACAATCATCCTTATAGGCCAGTTCTCATTCTTGATTAAATGAATCCATCAAGGAATTCTAGATTTCAACAAAAAATAATGAATATATAATATGTTTATTAAAATGTTAACATTCTAGAGATTATATAACCATGCATAGAATAAACTGACCAAAAATACCAAAAAAATATGTGTTAAAGACAAATCATGTTTTTAGACAGAGTAATATTTTATAAAAATATTCATTAAAAACTAGTTACGAATGATTATAATAGAATAATATATATCATGAGATATTTTAATATATTTATGGACTAGATTTATAAAAAATTGATAATTATTATACAATATTTTCCTACACAAAAAAATATGCCGAACAATATGTACATGATTTCATGGATAACTTTTGTTTACATGATAAATAAAAATCAATCACCACTTTTGAATGTCATGTGGTGAATATAATTCCCCTTTAAAATAAAATTTCATGAATCATATTATATTAATTTTATTTAATGTTTCAATTTATATTTTTTCTTTTATGGTTGTAATGATTGAAAAATTAATAATGATGTATGGGGTTATTTCACGGTCTCATATTTATTTTGGATTATCTATGAAAATGTATCTTCCATGATTATTATTTTATATTTTAACATAATTCCAAAATATTCTATTCTTCTTTCGTCTTATCAAGAATATATGATTTTTTATTAATTCACTTAAAATTATGTACTTAAGGTGGAGAAATCATTATGAAGGAAAATAAAAGTTATTTTTACTTTTAGTAGAAAACATTTTTCATCAACATACATGGTTTCTAAATTATTTTATCAATTTTTTTTACAATTATATTATGTTTTTTATATTCATTTTAACAAATTTCATATAGTATCTACAAATTTTTTTTAAAAATAATCTTCTCATTGTTTTCCAAATGAGTTAGTTTTTTTCATCTATTAGAAAAGGGTGAAATGATTCTGTTTTAACCTATAAAAAAGGAATTTAATATCATAGCATGTTGACTAAGGAGTGGTCTTAATAATCCTTCAAATTTTTAGAATTTTAATTAAAAATAATTTTTGTTCCCTAAGAATCCAGAAATTTTGAGTTTTTCTAAGTTGTTTCTAAATTACATGTTTGTTTTCTTCAAAAAAAAATTAATGACATTTTTTAGGATATTTATACTAGTAAATTATAATAAACCATTATTCTACATATATTCCACTAAGTATTCTTTAATCATATCATCTATAATATGTCTGTATTGATTATGATTAGTTGTACTTGGGAAACATTAACATTTCAAATGCTAGATTTTCTATATTAATTTTTATGTTTATTAGATTTTTAGTTTTAATTATTCTCATTTAATATGATTAATGAATTGGACTTACTATGTGGGGATATGGTACTAATATAGAACCATGATGAGTTTTTAATTATCATTAGATAAACAAGATTGGGTTTTGGCCGAGGCATAACCCATTTATGTAGATGTATTGACATAAGGCCTTGAAAAGATATTCAAATGGCATGTCATAAGGCCTCAATATTGATATACAAATTTATTTTATTATTCATTCCATAATTGAGTATATAGTTATTGAATCCATTTTAATAATTTTCATTTTTATGATACTATGTACATCTTTCTAAATCATTTGATTGATTTTATGAATTATTTTATCACTATTTAGTTATTCCATAATATTCATACCTTATTCCATTCTGTTATATATAAACCCTACTAAGAATTGTGGAATATATTAGTACTAAAACATGACCCCAAGAGACTCATAGCAGCCTATTCCCCTTTCTCTTATAGACCTAAGGTTTCCCAATGCTTTTTTCCCTCCCCCTTCAGGTCTGGATTTGTTTGCAGTGGCTCTGGTTCGACTCGGTGTGGGCAACATGCTTATGTGGCGGTGTCGGATCTCAGTGGTTCTTCAGTTGGCGGCTCGGTGCAGGATCAACGTCACACAATCGACAACACCACCTCTGTAGGGCTTTATGCTTGTGCTGCGATGGTGGTTCTTGGTGGGGATTCCGCGAACTGCTCGACGCGGGTCCGACGTCGTTCCATAGTAGGCATCTCTGATTATCGGTGGGGCACATGTCTTTGGTGACTCTTCTTTTCGGCATTGCTTCGACTATTAGGTCGGGTCCCCTCGACGTCATCTTGTCTGGAAGTGCTCTAGTGGTCTGCTGGAAAGTGGCTCGGGGATAGATCTACAGCGCTACGGAGGGGGGAGGTTTTCTCCTTAGATCTTGTTAGTTTGTGACTGGTTTTGTATTTGGTGTTTTTCTATCTTGTTCTCTGGATGGATCCTTGTGTATTCCATGGTTCAACATCAATAGTTCTTCTCTTCCTTCCTTATCACTACAAAGATTGTGCCGGAACCTGATAAGGTTGCATCATGGTTTTGATCGGAGAAGATCCATGCCCAGAGTGGCTTTTCTATTTGAGGAAGACATTGATTCCCTTATTAGTGGTGTTTTCTCAGCGCGAGGTTTGGTCATCCAGTCCTAGGTGATGATGCCTTGACCTCATGTTTTTTGAACTACCTTCTGGACTTCTGTGCCTACGGTGGTGTGAGTGTCCTGAGAAGGATGGTGGGGTTGGTCTAGGATGTTTGAGGTTGGAGGTTCTTTGGTTTTTTATTTTCGGAATGATTGATGGGCTTGTGAGACCTGTTGGTATGGTGTTGCTTCTGGACTCGAACACGTGGAGTTGGCTCCAGAAGAGGTTTCAGAGCTAGCTATTCAACGTTGTAGTGCTTTATGGATTTGGATGTTTGAGAGGGTATGGAATAAGCCATCATATTGGGCCTTTTTTTTGACCATGACACTTGCTTGTCGTTCAACCTTGCATCGGTGGAGATCTTTTCATGGTCATTTTCTATAGAGGGGTATCTTCATGTTGTTAGTTTGGTTTCTCTCACCTGACCTTCAGTTTATGAAATGTTTTATGTCGATGATGTCAGTTAGGGTTTCCCCCCATCATCCCTTAAAAGGGGTTTTCTTTATAATAAGAATAATAATTTTAGGGCCTTCGAGCCATTGGATGGCTACTATTAATCGTGGAACAGGATTCCTTTACATGTATTTCCTAGGATGTGACGAAGAAATATTTTGATGAGTTCATGGATATAGAATATTTACATTAATTTTGTTACTTATTTTATGTGTATTTATTTAATGTATGTTTAAAATATGTTTCTTTTTTACTAACAAAAGTATTCAATTCAATCTATTAGGATATGATTTCATGTTTGTAGTTCCAATGTATTAAAAGAACCACCTACTATGGTCTATTGGAGTCAGAATATTTATATTAAAAAATTTATGATTCAATCATGTAGATACATTAGGTATGTATTATGGAAATAGAGATCACAAGTGATCTTGATAAAGGGTAAATAACTATATTTGAAAATATTCAGTGAGTTAGAAATATATTTATGGGGGTAGGTATGATTGGAACATGGGGAATGATAACATATAAAAAAAATCTATATTTAGTGGGGAATGATGCAATTGAGATCTATATTGGTTTATTTATATTTCCTTAGATATTGTATTTGTATAGTGCATGCATTAACATTATCAGAAATTTTAATTTAACCACGATATTGTACAATTTTTTCGATGATTAATATATAATTTTATGGGAATTTATTGAGGTAATATTTTACTTATTTTATTTTCTATTTCATGAAATTCTATTTCCATAATTTTTTATTATATTTTTAATTGTCATATATTTAAATTTTATGGGTATTTTGGAATTCATTTCCAAAGTGATGTTCTATAAAATATTTATTTATTTAATTATTATATTATAAATATTATCCTTGTAAATACATTAAATTCAAGTATTTTGGTGGTGGAAAGATATATTTTCATAGAATAAAGCATAAATTGACAATGGTCTACATGTGTATGATTTAATAATTACATTGAAATAATATTTCTAACATTGAAATGGATGAATTGAAAAATTGAAGTAATATATTGGTCATTAGACAAAGTCATTGTTAAATAATAGAGTCACTATAGAGTTTTTATGAGTTATTCGTATTCTATATAAAAAATATAAATGTATTGAAGTGCATAAATTCCGCTATCACCATGAATATTTTACCATTTTGAAACATCATTCAATAAATATGGATAAGTATGAGTTTCATAAGAATCATTTAAAAAAAGATAGATTGATTTGGAAGAATATATGTGAAATTTCCAAGAACAAATGAAAATTTAAGAGTCGTGTACTTATATAAATTTTTATTGGTCATCGAACATAAAATTCTTTTCTAGTGATGTGTGATGGATAATAAATTGTAGTATTTTATGAAAGATAATTAATACACTATAAAAGATGAATTCCCTTCATGATTCTCATTAGGTGAAATATATATATATATATATACATACATATATATATAGACACGCACACAGACACACACACAGATATATATACATATATATGGAAGTAAAATTAAATACATACCATCATTATATAGGAATGTATATCATTTAGACTATAATGATAGAATTAGATCCTCTGAATACTCAGTGGATCCTACACCATGGGTAACTCTACTACATCATTACTTGAATGACTTCCAATTTTTTCCATTTAATTTTTTTTAATACATCAATTTACCCTGAAACATAATTTTATGTGAAAAAATATACATTATTTATGATTATATGTATTTATTAGAGTATTAAAATTGGACTCCCAGGTAGATAGATTGAAGCAGATATAGATATGAATTCAAATAATTTGTTCCCCATGTGAAATTTTTACCCCTCTATATCCCATCACTATAGTTCAATATTTTGTTTAATTCCAGTACACTGTTGTAAAACCCGAATATTTTGAATAGAAAATTAATATTTAATGCATGAAACCCTATGTATCTACAAAAAAAACACCTTATTATATCCTATATAGTGAACATAATTTTTCTACCTCTGTGATTTGAATTTTGAAAAACTAACATACACGGTTACGTTTAGTAAGATATTTAGTGTATGATCAGACAAACACAATTATTGGTGAAAAGTAACATACCACTATGAAAAGTAATATGAATAGTAATACGACCTTATGAATAGTATATCATATTGTTATTTTATTTTCTTAAGGTAATAAGATAATGAAATCTTGATTAATATTTCTTAGTGATATAAAATGAGTTATAGTTTTAAAATAGTTATTAATGGAATAAATTATGATTATATTTAAAAATAATATTAATAATATTTAGAAAAATATTTTCAAAAAATGGTGTTCTTTTTTAAAACTATACAATCAAAAAATGATCATAGTGAATTTCTGGGATTTTTTTGAAATAATCGAATATTTGTTGAATCATAAAATATAGTAATTTAACCTATATATAAATTATTATATTAATTAACTATTACTAGAATAATGGAAGATGTAATCAATTCTATTGTAATCAATTCTATTATTATATTAATTCTATTACTAGTCTTGGTCACAAGAATAAATTATATTGGTTTCATTTGGTAAAATAACAATATAATGAGTAATATAATGGGACACCCCTCCTATCCTCCACTATAAAACCCCCACACTCCCCCTACTTGTCACTCCTATAATTCCTTGTTCCTAGTCTAAATTATTTTAATATATCCTCCCTTTGTCATCCACGATTTCTAGAATCCCTTGTTATCATAAAAAGCCCAAAACCCTCCCATAAAAAGGCTCTAAAGGATGATCACTTCAATAGGTATATTCCTCTTCATTTATTTTATTTCAAGTTCATTTAATTATTTTCTTTCCTCACCTCTTTTCATCCATATGTTGTCGTGACAAAAATACCATAAATTTACAATAATATTGTTATGATAAATTAATAATTCTTCATCATCTCTCATTTCTCCTTCTTTATTCGGGAAATGAAAATAACATATGAGATGTGTTAATTTATCACATTTTGGGATGACGAGTTTTGAATTTCTATTATTGTCTTCAATTATGGTTATCAGTTTTTTATCAATTAACCATACTATAATATATGTATTAAAAATAATTTATAGTTATGGAATCCATTTTTTACATATGATTTTAATTTATAAATCACAATGATTTCATTGTAATTAAAAACCCGCCAATTAAAAAAACTATTGTCATTAATGTTTTATATAATGATTCATCATCACTAACAAAAACCAAACAATTTTTATAACCATATAAAATTCTATTTTTTAAATAATAACATACGACTTATATTCTGGAAAATGGTTCTCATTCTGTATTTTTTTATATAGATGAATATATGTAAATCGATCATGAAACGATAGAAGAAAATGATACCAAAAAATGAAATTGAATCTCTTAACCAATAAAAGGACATGAATGAACCTAATAAAGTAATAAATAAAAAAATTACATGTAGATGAGGTTCTATAACCATTAATTTATGAACCTAAAACTGATTATACTGGATATTAAGATCAAATGAGGAACACCTTCAGACTTAAGGAAATGGTTTTCCACCTCAACCTCAATTTTCATTCGGATTACTTTTATTATCTATTTACCTCAATTAAATTATATTTCATTATTTTTTGCTCTGAATTAATTTAGTTATAATATTAAATATATGTTTACCAACCATAATAATCCCTTTATTTATTATGAATTATATGTTTTAAAATGTTCATAAAAAAATTATTCCCAAAATACTAGCCCGACTTAAGGGAATTTCAGAAATTCATACATTTTTTCAATGGATTTCTGAATACTATTATTAGAAACCATTATATTTATAGAATCACTAATTTAATTATTAAAATAATATCTTACCTGATTTATTTTTAATTCCAAAACCATTCAAAGAAACTATACTTTTCAATGGAAACAAGTGATTATCCTAAGATTTAATCTATGATATAAAATTGTATCTTAATCTATTTCAACACTCATGTTGATTATTTTGAGAATAATAATTATGATATCATCTACCATGATTAACAGAATATTTTATAATTAGTTTGAAATTTGGTGTCCTATATTAACACCATTCACATATTTACATTGAATGGTCAGTGTTTAGGGTTAATGTTCATTTAATGATATTTACGTTTCAAATTTTAGTTTTGATATCAATGTATATGTTGTTTATAATTATCCTTATTCACATTAGGAATGAATTATAAATATAATGTGATTATTGGTGCCCTCTATAACCCCTCGATGCCTTGGTATGTTTCATGAGAATAATACATATGGACTTGGCCGATGCCTTGACCATTTTTAGAAATTGTTTTGGGAGAGGCCTTGATAAGTTTTAGATGTTTTGGTCGAGGCCTTGAAGATTTGTTTTTGGAACTTCGAAATATGAACTTCCTTCATTATGAAGCTATAAATTCATATTTCATGTGGTTATTCGACTAGTAGAATACACGTTATTGTGATTTACTATGTCAATAATTACTCAACTCATATTCATTCCACAATGAGTCCAATATTATGATTTTTAAAGACATGTTTTTTCAATTATTCACCATGAAAAAATTTTAGGTTATGATATATTTTTTTGTGCTTCTTACCCTTACGGAGCATCTTAGCTTACCCCTTTTTATGTTTCCTTTTTTCCTTGACATGAAGAGGTATATACTGATTGACTTGCTGGGATAATTTTAGGGTGACAGATGTTTCCAATGGATGTTATCAATCATTTTTTTTTCAATATCTAATAATGATCATATGTATGTATTTGGATTTCTAAATATACTAAACTTTTAATTCCATCAAGATAATAATTTCTCATGATCCGGCCAATTTAATGTAATAAGGCACCAGCTCTAGGAAACCGGGGTCATGTCTTTACAATTGGAATCAATGAAATTTTTGTTAAACACTTTTAAAATTTATTTAGAAAATACATATTAGTGAACAAACCCCTAAGATATTCATTGAGGATAAACATAAAATAACATCCTGGAATTTTGGTAAAGAAAATATTATATAGATCATTCTAGAAAATACATCCCTATCTTGATACTTCAAGTGGACGTGGTTTTGGCACAAATGTACCTAGGATTGAAAAATCCAACATGGAATTTAGGTCTTGATCGAGGTGATCCTAATATACGAAAACATAACATAATTCACACATAGTTTGTCACTCCTGGGGGTTATTATTAGGATAATTAACATTTTCTTTACAATACATTATGATGGAATTAAATCTAAATGTTTCCTTTAAGAAACCATGTTTATGATTATGGGAATATCCATTCATAGGATTTCAATTTATGTCCATTTTTTTGAAGATGGGATAATACATTAGGATTCATAACCGTATCTAGTGTATTCCATTATTTAGAAATGGATCCTAGTGGAAGGAATAGAAACCACATGAATGTTTGTATCCCATGTAAGGATTTCACCTCTTGTAGAGGATAATGATGTTGGATCTAGAGATGAAACTGGTGGAGAGAAACATATTAATATTCTTGGACAACATACACAGGTTATGAAAACTAACCTTACCTATATGGAGCATTTGTATCCACAATGTGGAAGAGCTATGTTAGAGAACTTAATGTGACTACAACCTCTATCCTTTAATAGGACTAAAAACCCAATTGTAGTATAGGAGTAGTTGATTTCTTTAGAGAAGATATTTTTTACATTGGCATTTGATGAAAGGGAGATGGTTTTCACAACATTTATCATCTGTTAGGAGATGATGATCAATGGTGGTCACTAATTCAGAACATAATAGTGGAGGAAGAGATAGAAAACATGGATTGTTGTGAATTTAATGATATTTTTTAGTAAAATATATTCCCCATTAATTTTGGTGATGTATTGAAAGGTAGTTCTTGAATTAGAATAAAAAATAAGATTAAAATGTTTCAAAATATGAATCTAACTTCACAAGGTTATCCAGGTATTTTGTGGACTCTATACATAATACAAGGAGAAAAATTGATTGATTATTGTATTGACTAAATACATTATTCTAGTGGGAGATAGTCTTCCAATCTTACTCATTATACGAATATATAATATCATGTACTATCAAGACGTAAAATGAGATCATAATTTCATATAACATAGATGGAAGTCAATAGAAGAATAGTGTTGTGGAAAACAATGGAAAATGAAATCAATAAATGGATAATAAGGGAAGAGTTGACATTCCCCTATGTGATAATTGAGGAAGGAAACACCCTAGTGCCTGCATAAAAGAAAATGGGTGTGCTATAAGTGTGCAGAGAAAGTCCATCATACATGAATTTAGAATGAGATGAAATAAGCTATAAATATTCAATTATATTTGTGTATGGAGATATGACACTATACTATTTAATGTCCAAAGAATCAATGAAAATGGAATCATAAAATGCCAAGTGGGTAGGGAATAGCTTATGTAATCACAACTGTTGATATTAAAGTTCCCAATAACATGGTGGTAGGTACTTCAATCATTTCCCCAATCATAACCAATTATTTATTTTATTCTGTATTATCTCATTTATTTATATCTTTTCGATTTATTAAGAAAATTAAATATTTCAAATTTTATTTAATAAGGGAGTTGTTATTAATAACTCATATGGGATGTATCATTGAAATAATTTTGTGTCTGGATGTCTACATTAGGGCAAATAAACATGATTTATTTGTTAATTTTATTATCATTCCGATGATTGAGTTTGAAATAATCCTTGGTATGGATTTTCTTTTGAACAATGATGAGAAAATTTATTATAAGAATATGGTGGTTAAAATTTTTGTGTATGATATGGAATCCATTATCTTTAGAGAAAAACATCACCAACAAATTCTTACCAAGATCATCCACCAGTAGCTCAACTGAATATAATTATTTTAAAGGAAGTGAATTCAATAAATATGATAGAGGAAACAACAGTTCAAATAGAGGGTCTAACTATTGTAAAATAATATGTTGATGTTTTTCCAAAGGATTTACCTAAACATCCTCTATAGCAAGAAATTGAGTTTTCAATAGACATAAATCCCAACTCAAGGAATATATCATAGACACCATATATAATATCAACTGTGGAATTTGAGGAACTGAATAAACAACCAGAGTAATTGAGTGATAATTTATTTATTCTCCCTATTTTTTCTAATTGGGGAGCTCATGTTCTTGTTAAGAAGTAATATGGATCAATGAGGCTATGCATTGACTACAGGAAGATCAATGCTATAAAAATAATGAACAAGTGTCCACTACCTTACATTGATGATTTATTTGATCAACATCAAGGATCCCAATATTTTTAGAAGATTGGTATTCGATTGGGATATCATCAATTTCATGTAAGGAAGACTATTAATCCAAATACATCATTTAAAACCAGGTATGGGTATTACGAGATTATATTAATGAATTTTGGAATGAATAATGCACCATCTATTTTCATTGATCTAATGAATAGAGTTTTCAAGGAATAAATTATTGAACTTGTGGTGGTATTTACTCATGATATATTTGTATACTCAAAAATCTACCATGATCATGAAAATCACTTGTTCAATATTCTAAATACTCATTGAAGTAATGAATTTTAGGGGTTACATAGAAATTTTTAATTTTCGATTCAATAAATTTTCATTAATTTACACATTGTCTCTATGTATAGTATATCTGTTGATCCTATGAAGACAAAGTCTATACAAGAATATCCTACTCCAATGAACATAACAGACATATGTTGTTTTATTGGTTTAGCATGTTATTATCTGTGTTTTGTTATGAAATATTTCCTTCTTAACAAACCAATGACCATATATACCTGTAAATTGGTTAAGTTCATACGGAAAATAGAATGTGAGAACTATTTTGAAGAATTGAAGATGGGGTTAGTGAATACTCTGATCCTAAATCTACCATCAGAGAATGATGTGTTTGTGATCTATAGTGATACATCAATTAAAGTACGTTGTTGTGTCTTTATGTAGAATTATAGATTTATTGTCTATGCATCATGGTAGTTAAACATTTATGAACTAATCTATCATACTCATGATCTTGGTTTAGAAGTTGTAATCATTTCTCAGAAGATATGGAGACATTATCTCTATGGAGATATATTTGAGATATATATGAATCATAAGAGTCTAAAATAAATCTTCTCATAGGAATAAGTCAACATGAGGTTATGTTGATAAGTAAAATAAATCTAGGATTATAATTGTTCAATACACTACCACCTAGTAATGGAAATTATGGTTGTTGATACATTGAAGAGGATGGATCATGCAGTTCTTAAAAAAATGAGGACTGAAAAGAATCCTTTTTACTTTGATCTAGTGATGATGGATATTAGAATTATCAATAATGGTGAAACGTCACTACATTTTAAAATGGTGGACCAACCATATTTATTGGAAATAATGAAATATTCAAGACCTAATGACAATAATTATCAATATAATATTAATGTTGTGAATGTTGGGAAGTTGGATAAATTCATGTCTGAAGTGTGAATTTTGGAATTTTGGGAAGAGGTTATGCATTCTCTCTATAGACGATCTGAAAAGAGAGTTATTTTATGATTCTCAAAGGAATATTTCCTCTATAAACGATGGTATCAAAAATATGTATTGGTTTTTGAAAGAACATTTCTGGTTGGATAACATGAAGAGAGAAATTGATGATTATGAATAAAGATGTTTAGTTTTTCAACAAGTTAAGGCCAAATGACAACATCCGATATAAGTCCTTCATCATCTACTTATTCCTACATGGAAATGGGATGACAGCACCATGAATTTTTTCAATCTATTAATAAAAATTTTCAGAAATAATGATTCAATATGGTTAATCATTGATCAACTTATGAAATCTTAACATTTTATCGCTATATTAGAGGATTTTCCACTTGAGGTCCAAGAACGACTATATTTCAATGAATTTGTGAGACTCCATGGATCACCTATCCCAATTTTATCTTATTGTAATCAATGATTTACATTGATGTTATTTAAAATTCTCCTGAAATCATTGGATTCTATGCTTCGATTGAGTACTTCTTACACCCACAAACTGACAGGAAATTAGAAAGGAAGATCCAAACCCCATAGGGAATGTTGATATCATGATAAAATTATATTAAATGTATGTGGGATTAATATTTATTTTAGTGGAGTTTTCCAAAAAAATAATAGTTCCCATTCAAGTATTCAAATAGAACCATATAAACCATTGTACGGATAGAGATTTCATACAAAAACATGTTGGGATGAAGATGTAGGATGTAATATTATGATCCCAGAGATTATGGTCCTGGAGTCTTTGGTGGAAACAATAGTGATGGTAACGACTATTCAAGGCCATATCAATGTAGCTCAATGTAGAAATAAAAGAAATGATGATAATCGAAAAAATTATTTGAAGTTTCATGTGGGATATCATATTTTCATAAAATTATATCCATGGAAGTGTGTTATAATATTTGGGAAAAAAGGGAAAAGGAGCCCTTGGTAAATTGGCCCTTTCAAAATTTTGGAGAGAATTGGTAATGTTTCATTTCTTTCGGATATGCCATCTAACTTGTCTACACAATGTGTTCCATGTCTAATTGCTGAGAAAGTACATGCCAGACCCAATCCACGACCTCACTTCTGAAGGTATAGAATATGAACTTGAACTATCTTATTGTGAAGAGCCTATCCAGATTCTAGACACTAATGAACATCTGTCAAGGAATCAAAGAATCTACTAATAAAGATAAGTTGGAAATATCATAAAATCGAAGAGGCGACATGGGAGCCTATGGAGATTATAATGAAGAACAGCCCAAATATTTTGGTGAGGAAACATTCTGGTAATTTTGAGGATGAAATTTTTGTAAGGAGGGGATACTGTGACACCCCAAGACATTATAAATAAACGTAATATTAATGTATGAAACACAAGGTATCTATAAAACACCACTTTGTTATGAACTAGCCAGTGAACAATATTTTTCATCCTCTATGATTTTAATTTGTAAAAACTATCATACACAGTTGTGTTCAGTATGAAATTTATAATCTGAAAAGAAAAAGTACGTTGTTTATGAAAAGTAACATACCCATAAGAAAAGTAAGAAAATTTACATATACTCTTTTTATTCTTGTTTATATAATAACACTACTATACTTAATATAATAGTTTGTTTTTATGAGAAGGATTAGAACAACACTTCTCACACACATCAATCTAATGGATACGAACATAATATTTCTGTGGATGGTGAACTCCTGCCTCACGAAACGATGATTGTTCAAATATCTCCTACTGCCTCTTATAGTGGCCATTATGATATCACTGTATTTATATTTGATACATATTACATTTATATTGTCTCTATGCTTCTATATTTTTCATTTATAGTATACCTTTATCTTTTCCATAATGGGTAAATGCGATAATTTCATTTGAGAAAGTGTGGACTACCACCCCCTCAAATTGATATGAATCATTGATGTCATATGTGGAAAGAATAAATGATGGAGTTAATTAAATTATATATGATATTATAATAGTATTTGAATATACATATGTATCATTGTGTTTCAATTCCATTAAATACTAAATAGGAATGAAATTAGCATTCATGCATACATACGACTTACTGTCTCCATGAACTGTGCATTTCATTTCTTATCTCCAAATGATATGTACTTTTATAAATACATATATATACAGGATATATATGATATATATGATATATAATTTATGAGTATAATTATTTAGATAATGGACTCTTGATCACATGGATAACTTTTAATTATAAGATGTTCATTTTTGACTCAAGTACCAAATTTTGACAAAATGACCATTATTAATGTAAATTATTATGTAAAGATTATAAATTGGAAATAAGTAATATAAAATAAAAAATAAACTGGAATAATGTTATTAAGAAAGTAGAAATTAAATTTTAATATTATTAATGAGATTATAGAACGAAGGAAACATGTCAGACACGAGGTAAGGGACTTTGTCTCAATCTTCTCTCATTGAGTCGTATTTTGATATATAACTGAATTTCTTTTATACTGTGTATAAACCCCATTAACATTTAATTTTATGAAAAAGGAATCTTCTTCCATGTAGTGTATTACTAAATGAAAAAGGGAATGTTTCTTTTTAACGTTTGTGGTTACAATGACATTTCTACCCACATGAGCATTATTTGATATTTGGATTCCATAAAGAGCTGTAATGTTTTTAAAAGAAAAATATATACCATATACACTTTTTACGTATTTTGGTATTGAAAATGGTTCTAAAATAGATTTATTATTTCATTATATTGAAATTCATGGAATTTTGTAATGATATATTTATTTTATGTTTATGTTATGTGTTATGATTATGTTGTGGATCTTGGAAATTGTTTATGTATATGGGTTTTCAGTGATAAACCTACTATGGGTGAGCATGAGATAGTTCTATAATGAATTGGGTAATGTGACATAGGTAAAAATTAATGTTTCTTTTAAGATATTTATGTAATATACCATGATGGGTATTCCAAATGTAACACCCTAAATAGTTGTGAAATCTAAAATGTAAGCATGTTATGGATGCCAAAAGATTTATTTATGATTTATGATTTCTATGAGTTATTCATAAATATTATGATTTCATAACTTAGGTTAATGAGATTATGCATGTATGTATTGATGGAAAAATGATTCTTTTGTTGTTTTATAGACCTTCTTGAAATTTTTATGGTCATATCATGTTTTCAAATTTTTTATCATTGGATATAAGGTATGGTAAATTAAAATAAGAATTCAAGAAGATTTATATCATGAAATTAATTTTTTTTCCTTTAAAGGGTTTTTATTTTATGAAAAACAATTGATAATGAGTTAAAGTGTCTACATTGAAATATTTGATATGTAATTTAATTGTTTTGGAAAAATTATTTATAACTCTCTTAATGTGAATTATTAACATAATTCAATATTAATTAATGTTTTTGGTCGGGTCCTTATATTTTTATTTGTAAATTTAACATTATATAACCCACGATGAAATAAAAATTTGTCGTTATAAAATATATATATATATATATATAAATATATTACTAATGGAAATTATTAATATTATGAAAATATGATATGATATATATATATAATTTCCATAATATTTATAATATTAATGGAGTAGTAAAATAAAATATTATATTACAAATAATTCATTCTAATGAGAATTATTTTTTGTGTATTTAGAATAAAATGAAATTTCATCATTTTTAATGAACCTTATTTTTATGTATTATATATTTTATCATGATATACTAAATGGAAAACTTTTGAAATATTATTATATATAAACTAATATATTGTCATTTATTTGTTAGAAACTAATATTGAATAACATTTATAACACTTAATTTTTAATAATATAATTTATTTAATAAAAGGGGTTTTTAATTATATTTTTTATTTTCCTTTAAAACAATATTTTAATGTTTAAAAATCCTAATTCAGTTAAACTAAATATATATTTCTATTTTGAGATTCAAAATTATCTTTTCATGAATTTTATAATTTTTTCTAAAATAACTTCATTTTATGTGAATAGTGAAATATACTATTACTGTGATTTTTCCTATTATTATTATATAAATATTACGTAGAAAAGTTTGAAATAATTTTTTAAAATAAATATGTATTTAAAAATTTATGACATACATTTTAAATTTCTTATTATATTTGATGTCCTACATTTGATATTTTATAACTCAAGTAGTATTTGTCTAAAAAATAATTTAAATATATTATATATATATATATATTATAATTAAAATAAATTTTAACAGATTTAAAAATTGATTCGATGTAATTGTATAAAAAATTTATAATTAATGTGGGTGAATTATTTAATAAAAGAGACTATATTATTAGGAAAAAAATTATTTAATCATGATAAAAAATAATTATCAATTTTAATGATTAAATTATAACATCATAATGTAGTTATAACAGGCTTGATGGAAGATTAAAAAATATATACATGTGTTGTTAAGATATTATAAACTATATCATACCCTCCAAACTATTTGTATCTATTATTATATCCAAAATAAATATTTAACCTGTGATCCCTTAATATTAATTGGATATATATTTCAAAATTACATTCTCACCACATATAAATGGGGCCTTATACAACCCCATAAATACCAATCCATAAATGTGTTTTAATCTTAACACTCTATAATATTTATTTCCACTAGAATGAAATTTCAAACCTTCAATATTATTGTCACAATAGACAATCCTAATCCATTCATTTATATGGAATCATCTAATAGAACCCTACATTTCTCAACATTAGTTCAATATTTTTATCAATATCATTTATTTTTCATTAGTTTGATGTTTATTTTAACTAATATTATCTGATTGATTATATATATATATATATATAATACTAAGAATATATTCTCATCAACCATGAATAGACACCCCCTTGTATTGATCACTATTATATGGAAATGAAATATTATATTAGAAATAAATGACTATATTTCGAAACATTCCTCAACACCAAAAAAACATATGAACTTTAATATTCTATTATGATTGAAAATATTTCTAATTTTTTTTCACGATTCGATCCACAAATACATGCGACATTTTTCTCAGAATTAGTGTTATCATAGACAAAGTTATCCCTACATTTTATTTAGAATATATAATATCATTTATAATATTGATGTAAATTGATTTAGGAATTATTTTTTTAATTTTTTTTTAAAAGTAATAAAATTAATTTCCAATAGATTAGGTGTGTATTTTACCCACCTATTATAATAAATCATTACACCAACCCCATTAGATTTTTTTTAACATAGTATTATTTTAAATCTCGTTTCTTTTCCTCCTAAAAACATTTTGGGAACCAAGGAATATAAATTTTTTATCAGTGTACTTTTTTTCACATCCAGATAACTAATCCTCATGATCTCATAGCAGATTTTCATGAACATCAAATTATATATATATTTTTCATGATCTCGTAAAAATAAATATATTATTTATATATAAAAACTTAGGATTAACTATAAACTTAGATTTCTCTTTTATATATGTTGTATTTTATTTCATGAGATGTTAATTTTCTTTATTCATGAATCTAACTCAACATTCAGCTACTAATTTCATGTTATCCTTTTATCCACCATCACATCATGATGAATGAAATAATTTTTGAGTATGATAATGGATGATGAAATTATAATTTTATGAACTTATTTATTTTATCTTCACATACATCCTTATAATACAAATTTGTTTTTGTGAAATTTTTTATAACTTATTTATATTAATCTCTATCCCATATGATCATTATTTTTCATCATTCTTTCATAGATGTTATTAGAAAAAATACAATTGTTGTTATATTTTTATAAACAAGGTAGTTTCATTCAATTTTTAGTCCACTTACACATCATAATAAGTATTTAGTGAAGAGAAATAATTTTTTTTGTTTTCTTAGACATCTTTATCAATATAATAGTCTCATGATTTTGTTATGTATTCTTGTTTAAATTTACATTTTCCCATGGATTTATAATATATATCTGCATTAGATTTATTTTGTATAGGTATAGGAATTCACATATCATGCGTTTTGATAATGTTTTGAATCCCATATAATTTTATATCTTATATATATTCCACATTATTAGTAATGATATCACATCTATCTGGAATGTTCCAAAAAAATATTTTTAACAATTATAGAACCATGTAGATTCTAATGAATCACTCAAATGATTCTTACAGTTTCACTAAATCCCTTGAAATAATTTTAAATATTCACAAAAAACCTTATATCCTAAAATAATATCCTCTACAATTTTATTTGGATTCTATAACCTTGATATTTTATTTATAATTCTGTTTGAAATATCCCAGAAATTTGTAGCAGTGTGATGTCCCATTCATTTTATTTATACATTTTCGGTTAAATATATGTAAATAAAATTCATATTTTTATCATCCCATTTAAATTTTGATTTATCACTAAAATACATCGCGACTTGATTATAAATTCATTGAAACCTAATTTTTACACTACATATTACCAATTTTCCATATGATAAAGTCGAGAAATAGATTTTATTCTAGATGAACATAACAACTACATTCTATACACTGTTACTTATATGGATATTTAAGTAGGATGATTCCCCTAATAACTCTTCTAATTACATGGGTCATATTGACCACTAAAGGAGGTAAATATATATAGTTTTATTTTATAAATTCACTTTGTGAACTCACCTTTGTTGATTTTAAATTTTCTAGTTCCAGACAATTAATTTTAAAATACACACATTTTGTTAAATAGAAAAATGATAAAGAACAATACAATAATGTATAAGGATTGACGAGAAATTCCAAATAAATTACATGATTTTTTATTCAATCCTATATAAATTCATTAACTATATATATTAGTGATTAAATGCATGGATCATCAATATCTTATCAATTGAGAGTTTGAATATGTTCAAGCAATTGAGTCTCACATGTGTGATCTACAACATTACACAACCCATTAAGTATTATGATCCATAATGTGGAAAATAAATACTGACAACTGGTTTTTCCACACTAATTTCAAAATAATGTTATTAAATGAATAAATAGATAAACATGTCCTATTCTCTATAAATTAATGTATTTATTCGTAGATCATCTTTAGAACAAGGTCATATTACATGTTCCCCTTTTCATATATTCAAATGAACACATTCTCCTCATCATATTGATCACTCTGGAATAATAGGTATCTTACTCCATGTATTGATCCTATCATCAAATAAGTCATTAATTATACAATATTTCGATTTATGAGGTTGTCAATGCTATATAATACTCAAAAACTGTATAGAATTATTTTCAAATGTATGTCACATCATTTCACTATATCTTTTTTTATTATATATTCACTTATATAATATCATAGAAAATAATTTACAAAATGGTATTTCGATGAAACACAATTTTTATAGTATTAGTGAATTAATAAAATTAAAAAAATCAATATATACACAATATATCTCTTATGAAACAAAATTTTAAATCTCAGAAAAATGATCATTTTTAATTTCCTAAATTCTCTAATGTTCACCATAATATTTTCTCTATAAAATTAACTACATAACACTATATAAAAATATCCACCCATGTGGGTATGAAATCAGGAATAAAATTTCGAACCATGGAGTGTTGTGCGTTACTCAACTCATCATTCCATTATCCTCATAAGATAGTCTTACTTCAATCTCAACTTGAATAATAATCAGGTGTTTAAGGATGATGTTTAAAATAATAAAGAACATCACAAGAACATCGTATGATTTCATTATCATTTAAATATAGATAATTTCATAATGAAATTATTATAATTGTGAACAAAAAATTTAATAAATATGGTTGACCAGTTCTTAACCATAATATGTCAAGTCTTCACCCTTACTGTAGCTTTTCACTTCCGTAATAGGACATCTTTCAACATTATAATGTCTTGTCTAAACATCATGTAGAGGTTGTCTCAACTATAATTAGATGTTTGGTTCTTTTATCAAATATAAACAAATCATGTCCAATTGGTCTACGTAATATTCCATGACTTAATTTTATATTTTTTTTATAATAACACGACATCTAATTTCATTTTACACAAACATTTCCATGCATGAAGACATTATGAAATATTATTATACAAATATGACTATTAAAACCAATACATTGAATATACATATATAAATATGAGTAAACACATTTTGATATACACATATATATATATATATAAAATTTAACCACTAAATAAATTTTTTTATTGAGTATTAGTCAATAATAAAACATTTTTTATAAAATCATTTTATTCCTCCAAAATATTTTTTCTTAAATAATTATATTTTTTTAATTTTTTCGATGGAATATAAAAAAAATTATTCTTTCCACTATTATAATATTTATTTTATTTTAATGATATCAATTTATAAATTAAAATATCAATATATTTTTATGGTGAAATTTTTGGACTTTATTGAATTGTGTTATTTAATGGTGAATAGTTAAAATACCAATTTTATAAAAAATAATTTCATATCAAATATTTATAAAGGTATATGTATTTTTTAAAAAGGTTTAAAATTTAATTAATTTATTTTTATTAAAAATAATAAAATTAATATTATTGGAAAAAACTAACTATCATTTTAATATATAATCATTTTTAGTTTAGACTGCATTTTTGGGAAACATATTTCTAGTCATGTCTTTTAGTTTCAGTTTTAAAAAACATTCATTCAGTTATACGAATTGAATTTGATAAAATGGATTTCAACTTTGGTATCATAATCTTAAATATTTTATAATGGTAGTTTTCAAATTTTAGTATATGAATAGTATATTTATTAAAAATAGATGTTCCTATTGTAAAAATGATAAAAATGTTATAATGGAAGAAACTATAATGATATGTCTTACAATGATATAATTTTTTTAAAAAAAATGAATTTTATTTCCTTATTAAAACCATATATCAGAAAATATTTGATGATGAGTCATTTTGGATCTATTTGGCAGGAGTGAGATATCAATATATTTTTATCTTCTAATAAATACAATGTTTTCCATAACAGTAACATATTAAGGACACCCCCAATCCTCTCTTATCTACCCTTCATGAGACACATATATAATATAATCTATAACTAATTAACATCAGAAAATATATAAATCTCATTACATTATTTTAGGGATTTATCATAACGCTTTTTATTTAATTTCTTTTTTGTTTCGGTGTGTTTTGGACTCTTCAGGTAAAAAAAATTTTGTTAGGAAAAATGATTTAAAGTTAAAATTTTTAATATTTTTTAATTAATCAACTCTGTATAGAATTGTATCAAGAGATTACATGTGTTCTCCTTATGTTTGGAAAAAATAAAATTCAGTAGTATTTTTTCTATGGAATATTGAATGTGAATAGACTATAGAACTCTTTCAAGTTGTGAACTTGTCACAAAACATGGATGTATTTCAATTAAAATTTTATAACCTGATTGTAATGGGCCGGGTTTTTGGGGTCCATTACTTTGTGAAAATATCGTTTTGGGTTTTCGGGTCTGGGAATCACGGTGGAGTAGGCCTACCGGTAGCCTTAGCCTGCCGGTAGGAGGCCTACCAGTAGCTCGATCTACCGGTTGCCGCCGCCTACCTGTAGCTCGGTCACCCGGTAGCTGCAGTTACCGGTAGCTCTGTCTACCGGTAGCTCAGTCTACCGGTGGCCGCAGCCTACCGATAGCTCTGTCTACCGGTAGCTAGGTCTACCGGTAGCTGCAGATACCAGTAGATCTGTCTACAGGTAGCTCGGTCTATCGGTGGTCGGAGCCTACCGGTAGCTCTGTCTACTGGTAGCTCGGTCCACCAGTAGCCGCATCTACCAGTAGATCTGTCTACCTGTAGCTCGGCCTACCGATGGCTGCAGCCTACCGGTAACTCAGCTATCGGTAGCTGTCACCCACCGGAAGCTCTCACCTTCCGGTGGCTCTGGCCTACCCTGCGGGTTATTTCCAGTAGCGCTCCCTTTTGCGAAAATAGGGGTTTAAACCATATTTTGACCTATTTGATCGTGTTTTAAAGACCCGTAACGTGCATAATAGTTTTAATTAAATACTTAATCAATTAATGAGTCAGTTTAAACCAACCGACCCACTTTAATAATGTGCAGATCCACGTGGTCAACCCATGACCCCCACGCCTTACGTGGTTCGGCATTTTTATCTCAACCATCCGCGACTCTTATAAACTAAGGGTTAGTCGTGGTTTCTCCTTTCCTCGATCGCAGATTTTCACAAACAGCTTCTGGTGCATCGGGCACGCCACATCGTTATCTGTAAAGTTCCGCGCCCGGCCTAAGCGTCGATCATCTATCAACAAGTAGGGAATTTCTCCTTTGCCTCTCTCTTTTGTGTATCATGCGGGGTGGGCATGTTTTTGTCCTATAGAATTGGATAAACCAGACCTAAATGAAGATAATGAATTGGATTCTATAAAGAATGGGGGGGCTGTGATCGTTGATGCCGTTTTATATTATGACCTTCTTTCTGAGTTGTGATGGCTTACGCCTTATGAAAATCGAGGCTGTTGGTGGTTGTTTTTTGAGCACTAATTAACCCCTGCTGATGTTTTAAATGGCCTGTTTTTTTGTGATCTCCTTCTATTAAAAAGGATGCTGGTTAATCACGTACACCCAGCTAAGTGAATTAGAAGCTCCATGATCAATCCTTCTATGATAACCCATGGTTAAAACAAACGAAAATTGAAATCATGGAGCATGTTAAGTCGTTTAAATCTAAAAATACCAGCATGACCCTGAATTGTGTTGATGGTGGTAGTTGGTTGTTTTCTTTTCGGGCCGATTGCTAGAAATGTGGGAGGGGATGGGATCCCCTGTCCTATACTCTTGGTGGTTATGTGAATTTGGGGATGGGATCCCCTGTTGGTATGGATTCGGTGGTTGTGATTTTTAAGACTGGGTGGGTACTTGTTTATATCATGAATTGGGGTGGGATCCTCTGTTGTTGAGAACTGGGTATGGGCGTTATGGTTATTGCTTTATTTTTTACATTCTTAGACTTGTGTCTATACTTACTAGTTTCCCAGTAGTGCTTAAACTTAATTAAACATTTTCATTGAACTTGAAACAAGAATGGAAAATATGGGTTTTATTGGAGAGAGTCGTGACTTGTTACTTGGACGCATTGGTGTTGTGTTCTGTAGGCAGGTTAGAAAAACCTAACCTTTGGGTGAGTGCTTGTTAACTATATATATACTTTTAATTTTTTGTTTCTTATTCGCGCCCCACCCAAGTTGAGCACTTAGTGCCGAACACCCCCATTTCTTGGGGGAGGGTGTTTTTTCCAACACTATTCTTAGTGACTGGTTATTAGTTCATTTTTTGCTCCATTTCCCGGATATCCCATGTATCTTCGGGCATGCTGTGATGGCCTGAGATCCATTATTAGCCCAAGAACCTACGGGTGGGGTAGGGTGGTGGTTGGCCAGGTGTGTGCGGCATGTGGTTTCCCATGTGTCGTTGGGATGAGGCCCAGGTGTCTTCGGGCGTGGCAGTGGATCCTTTAGCCCAAGTGTCTTTGGGAATGGTGGTGGTTGTTCCGGCCTAGGTGTTTGCAGGCGTGGTTACGTGTGACAGTTGTGGCCCAGGTGTGTGCGGGCAGGATTTGGCAGTGGGACTGCATGCGGTTGTGGCCTAGGTGTGTGCGGGCGGGGGTGGCAGTGAGACTACGGTGAGAATGGCGGGAATTGGTCCGATGCATAAGATGTCTCAATAACCAGTGGGAAAGTGGCGTGGGGTACCTAAACATCGATGTGATATTATATTATATTATTTGACTTGTGTTATTTGGGGAGTGTGCCTTGGTGAGGCCTGGGGTGGATAGTTTACCTTGATAGGTGTTTAGTTTACTCCTTTTTTATGGGACTTTAGTACGTTCCCACACTTGTTCACGAGAGTCTTTGGTTTTCCATTCTGAGTGTACTTGTATGCTCACCCTACGTATATAAAACTGCTTTCAGGTTTCTAGGAGGACATCGGGGATCGCGCAGGAACTTACTAGCTCAGATCCTTGGAGCATTTGTAGTTGTCGTTTCTTTTTTCTTTCTTTTGTAATTACCTTTGTAGTCACCTTTTTTCACTTCGTGGATTTTGCTTTTGAGACATGCATGTGGGAATGGTTTATTTTTGGCTTTACTTTTCTTCCTACCTTGGTGTTGTTGGGTTTTCTTATTCTTATCTCTTGATCCTATAAAATAAAAACGGTACTGCATTCAATTTGTGTGACATTTCAATACCCTTGGTGCTAGTCGCCACTCCGGGACCTATTGGAGGCGGGTTTCGGGGGTCATTATCTCTCCTTCAACTTAAAGAAGGAAGGGCCTGACAATCTACTGACCCTTCCCTCCTTTTGGTGAAGGCGGGTCGTGACACTGATTCACATAATGAAATGATTAGAAGCCGTGATACTGGTTCACATCATGAATATTATATCAGGTTTTATTTTTAATCTTAAAGGAAACTTATTTTGGGAAAATAGTTCTATCTATGCTGAATTTATGATTTTCATTTCATTAAAAAACATGATTCACTCTAGAAATCTAGGACATATGTAATGAATATTTTAGGACCTCCTCTCCTTTTGGATATTTTTTTAGAGATTGATCATTATATTGTATGTTTTGATTCAATCCTGGTATGTGTACATCTTTATTTCCTCATTTTCATTAGTCATATCAGTATCATGTTTAATCATTTTCATATTCTTTGATAATTTTTTTATTTTTTTTTGAGTATTTTCAAGACACATTGTGTGATATTCTTCTAAGGGATAGTATTTTTTTTGGTCATAGTGCATTGGTTATGACTTCCTCATGGTATGTGTGACCTAAGAAGTCTTACAAAATGGGTTTTTATATAATTCAATTATATGTGTGGTGATCGTTTTTTTGGTATTAGGTTGTTTTTATGCATCAAATATAGTTGTTATAGATCCATTTGGGGATGTTTGTTAAGCAATATTGAGGTAGGGGTTCCATGTGTATCATGTGTTATATGAATTATGATTTATAAGGTGTTGATATTTCATTTAATATAAAATAGAATTATTTATTGATTCATTTTTATCTAAAATCACATCTGAATGAAAATATGTTATCCACATTAGACTGGTGAAATAATGTTTCTTTTCAATTCATTGGGAAATTGATCTATGAAATGGTTTTCAAATAATGGATTTTATGAGATCAGTAGAATAATTTATCGCTTATGAGTCATTGGTTAATTAGGTGGAAGGGGTTTCAATTTGTCTCATCTATTAATATAACTAGGAAGTTTTCTAATTATGTGTTCCTCTTCACCCAAGGATCTTTTTCTATGGACATGTCATACCTAATTGGTGGTTCAATTTTTTGGGTGTTCATTTCTATCATGATCAAATGCATATGTCTAGATACATTAGGTTTATAATTGTCTATGTATATCTATGATTTATCTTGATATCCTAACATATATTTTTCCTTAATAGGATGTTTCATCTTCTTTTTTATTTTTGTTAAATTATACGACATGTGATAAATTATTTTAAATACTATTATATGTGTGATATTCTATGCATTACTTTTATCGTTATTATTTAAATTTATTTTACCCAGATTATTTAAATCTAGGAGAAAAGTGGGTGTTTTATCATCATTTTGATGTAAAACATTGTGTAAATGATTATATTTATTTATTTTCATTAAATATTGTCATTATTATGTTGTTTTACAAAGACTTATTATGGAAAAATAGGGTGTGATCCTACTAAGACTATTAGATGAAACCCTATAGGTCTCTTTAGTGATGTATATACCATGTTATGGCTTTTGATACAATTAAAGAGAAGGCACCACAGTGTGGTGGTGAGGATTCTTTCAGATGAGTCGAATAAAGGGTGGTTAGTTAGTATGATAGTGTCCATTTATTGTATGGAGTAAAAAATTTCACATATTGGGTTTTTTCGTTTGTTGTTGGACCCATACATAGGATTTTGTTTAAGGACTTTCGGGTTGTATTGCTTCTATTGTTTCCTTTGTGTTATGGAATATATTTAGTGTTTTTCTATTCTAAAAACATTACCTCTTATGTGTGTATATATATATCTATATATATATATATCAAATTTTACATACTTTAGGTTTCGTGAAATTATTCCCATATTTTATTGATTCAATGGTGTGTTATCACCAGCCTGTGTGGATTGAGAACTCCATTTGGGAATGTATTGTGTCAGGTCATCTATGAATATATGAAAAAATAAAAACTGGTTCATTGTAGTTTTGTTTAAGAGGATTGTTTCATGGGGTTCCCTTTTCAATCATTTAGGATAGGGATCACATCTCACCACATGATTATGGAAGATTATCCAAAAGTTTATTAGGATTCAGAACTATTTTAGTGCAGCTTAACATCCATAGGTATATAGTTATACATAGTGTTTATATTGATTCATGTAAATATTATCTATGACTAAAAAATAGATTTTAGTGAACTTGGGATATCCATCTAATATTGGTTGAGCTTTATTATGAAAATAGATATCATTCATCAGCCAGAATGAGTTTTTTATGGTCTCCCAAGTAGTTCAACTCTATTTAGTGTGGATTTTGATGTGTCTTATTTAGAAGTACTAAATATAATTTAGGAGTCGTTACCCAGGATTCTGGATAATCGTTACTGTCTGGTGACATATTATAGTCAGAACAAATCTTATGTGGGTCATCCATGTCAGTCAAAGAATTTTTTTTGGGACCATGTTTTCCTAAAAGTATCTCCCTATTTGGTTCACTATCATCATGGAAACTAGCGAAAGACACCCTTGAGATATATTAGATCACTTTAAGAAATTTATCACCTTAGGTAGGTTTATTATCTATTTTATTTGTCAATTTATTTTATGGTTATTCATGATGTTTTCTATATATCACATCTCATGAAATATTATCTGGGTTTATCACATGTTCTTTTTTTCTAAGAGACTGACTAATCGACATATTTTTCTATTTTAGATAGCCTAGAAAAAATCATGACTCACATGATAATATTTTTCTTCAAATGTGTATCTCACAAGTCAAATTGTTCTGCTGAAATAGATAAGATTCCCCTGATACTTATGTTTATGATGCTTCAATGAGGGAGTGGTGGTGTTGCTATTTCAAAAGCTCTATTAACCAACATTACATCTCAGGGATGAAATGTATTATGGTTTTCACTTTGTAACATCCAGTTGTATTATTTCAAGTATTTATCATCCATCCTTATGTTTTCCTTTTTTTGGGTATTTCAATTCATTTTAGTAAAAAGGGCATTTATTGGGTAAAATAAACTACAATTCAAGTATTATGTTTGTTTTAATTAATGGAGTAATGGTATAAATGTACCAAAAAAATTCCTTTGATTTTCTTTCCATTAAAAATATTTTGTCATGGTTGTGGCTTTTTCTGATGAATCATGAGTATTAACTTCCATATGGAACCATTCATGTTAGCAAATGATCAGATAATGTGAATCAATTTTTGCGAATATTTCATGAACTAATTTAAAGCATAATATGATTATGAAAAATGATTCTATTTGATGTTAGGAAAATGTGGATCGAAGTTATTTTAAACTCATGTGGACTCATTTCTCATTCTACCTTGTAAATCATGAATTCCCAATACGAAAGGTGTTCAAATCATGAAATGTTTGGGAATATTAGTTTTAAACATTTTCAATTATGATTGTATTTTCATTCATCTTTTGTTGGTCTCATTGTGGAGTCCTAGGATATCTCCAACAATATTTTTAAGACCTATCCTCCTTTGGGATCATTTCCTTTTTCAATTGATCTTCATGGCTGATGTGTTCAATCATTCTAGGTATGTTATCATTATATTTTTTATTTTTTCATGGTCCCATAATCACTATTTTTTATATTTCATGAGATCAATTTTTATTTTATGGACATTATATATGATACTTTATAGATCATTTGTGTTATATTCTTTCAATTACTGGTCCTTTTTTGTCACAGAGTGGTTGTTGCGATTACTCTATGGCATGTGAGACATAACCTCTCTACCAAAGGAAGTATGTTTTGGAATATAATTATGAGGTGTTAAAATTATATGTGGGGAGTATTTTTGTTTTTTAATCATTCCATCATATGGTTATGGGTCCACTTGATGGAATTTTTGACCTAAGATATTGGTATGTTCTTTCATCCCGGGCTTGTGATGGACAAATATTGATTTCTCACGATTTTTAAACATTGTTTTATAAATAAATTAGAATGATTTATTTTTTAATTTTTGTGTGTGATTATAATAATGGATGTTTTTAGAAAATATCGGTTTCCATTTAATTGGAAAAGGAAATGGTAGTTTTGAATCATTATGATAAATATTCATAAAATATTTTTCAAATCATGATTTTGATGAAACAATAATGAAAATTTAGCACTTGGGAAGCAATGGGAAATTAGGTGGATGTGTAGAAATTATCCTAGTCTAATAATATAGTTTGAAGGTTCACCCCTGGGGTGTTCATCTTATCCTTAGGATAATTATTCTAGAGACTTGTTAGACCTTTTGGGAGATTAATTTTATGGGGTGTTCCTCCTCTCTATATTTGATGCATATATCAATAGTCAGGATGCACATGGTTTCAATGGCCTTGGGTATGTGTGTTCTATCTATATTAACATTTAGTGATCATAATCAGGATTTTACCTATGATTATGTTTCCTTTTATCATTTTATATGATATGTTATACATTCTTTAAACTGCATTCATATATGTGATATTCTTTGATACTATTTTAACTGTCTTATTTGAAACTAATATACCTAGATTATATGATACTAGGAAAAATTGGAATGTTTTTCCATTTTTCAATATAATAATAAATTTAACTAATTATCATGACTTGTTTTCATTAATTTTGAGAATGTTTTTTTTATACAGAAACATATTGTGGAACACGTGAGTGGGATCCCACTAAGCATGTTATCCCAAACTCTACTCTCCCCTTCGAAAAGTTTTAGATTATGTAATGTATTTTATTATATAGAAAACAAGGTGAAATAATTTGGACCTAAGACATCAGTATTATATGTCTGGTAGATTATGGTGATATATTGGGTTGTTGTCACTTTATCACAATAATTATCTAATTCTCATTTTAGATTTTTTTCATTTTTTTGCACTCTGTACAATAGAGGTTGTTTATCCAGTTTTGGGATGTATAACATATTCTATTTCATTTTTAAATAATATATTGACAAGTTCAATTACAATAATCATTACTAATATGTATATATATAGTACAGATATTATACTTCAGGGTTTAGTAAAGATTTTTTTTTATTGTTGTTAATGCCATGGTTCTTGAAATAATCTATTGGGGATAAGAACACACTTTGGGTATTTGAATAGTTGGATCAGGTATGTATTAATGTCACTATAATGTATGGTTTATCGAGAGATATATCTCACCCATGTTCAAAATTTCTTACTTATATCATATTTCCATCTTAATAGGGATTTATGATAACTACAATGGAGGGTTTTTAAGATTTGTATTGTTTTAATTGATTTTTTTCATACTTATTTCTTCTTTTATCTTTTTCAAACTAATAATAAAATTTTATTTATAACAACAACACAATATCCCAATAATTAATGTTATTGTATTAGTTTAATTCACTTTTTCAATATATTTATCTATCTAATTGAAAATGAAAACGTAATTTGTACATACATGTCTACTACCATGTCTATATAATGATATATTAAATTTATCATCAGCACCACTTATGGTTTCTCATAATAATGAATCAATGTAAAATTATATTATATTTATGATATTTATAAAATGAATATGATTCGATAAAAAATATATTATTTCCCTACGCCCATCCACTCATTGAAAAATATTAATGTCATTCATATGTACATGCAGAATACCTTTACCATGAGGTAATGTCATATATCTGTATTGTCCACCATTAAAATGATTTGAAATATTTATATAATTATTTTATATTATATTTTAATACTTTTTACAATTATATAGATAATACGACCATAAGAAATATGCAGTGGTTTATACAACAAAACCAATAAAAATTTGAATAATAAAACATTTAAAACATAGAATCGATGATTTATATTATTTAATTATTGATAAATAAGAGTTGAAATATAATAATTGCATCATATATTTTATTTTAATTATATATATTATTATTTTTTAAAATTATGATTTCTTAAAATTTATTATTTATGAGGTAATATGTACTTATGATGAATATCAGACCAGAGGTATGGGTTTATAATATCAAATTCTCTTCTTTGGGCTATATGTTATGTAAATAACCGATCCAATTATATGTGGTGTATACACATATCCTTTGAATTATATATTAGGAAACATCATTATATAATTTAATTTAATGATAATAAACTTTTTTTCATTGAGTTGTTTATGATTTTAAATTTACCAAAGTTTTAAGCGATTTTTGATACATTTTTATTTGTTTTCTATTCTGATTATGGTCAAATTTTCTTTGGAAAACATATAATATCCAAATACTTTCATTCCCATATATTTTTATCTACTGTTTATGTTGGGTTTTACATGATTATTTTTTATTAATTAACTTATAGGATAATGAATAAACAAGTAAGTTACATATACGGGACATTAATTTAATGAAATATTATATATAAGTTTCATTCCAATAGTTTTTCCTCTAAATGAATATTTTCATATTGTACATTAATTTAATTAAATTTTTGTTTTAACATACAAAATATAAATAAATTTATATGCAATTATTATATTTAATTTCTATTAAGAATCAATTAAATGTATATATGGATAATTTAAAAGAAAATATTTCTCTCAATATTTTTGGATTTTTAATAAAACAATATATAAAAATAAAAGGTTTTTAATAAGGAATGAATATAATTTGTAAATGTTTTATATAATTCCATTAATATATAAATTTACAAAAATGTTAATGTATTATTCATATTTTAATTTCTAATGTCTTATATTTACTTATTAAACTAAATTTTAAATGATACATTGGTTTATAGACATATAAATGATTAGTCAATGTTTTGAGATAGTTTAATTTAGTTTGATCAGGATATTAATCCATATCCATTATTTGTGACACATTATATTTATTATTCATAGCTAAATCTTAATGACATTTATTAATTCATAATAATTTCTGTAACATTGAGGATTTTTCATAAATATACTCTTCGAATGCTAATGTTTTTCATGCCTATACCATGTACATTATATTATGAGGATCCAAAAAGACATTCATATTTTATATATGATTATTTTTATAAGTTATTCCATCATATATTATTTTCATTTAAGTAAATTATGATTAAAACAATTCTTAAAATTTTCATATGTTAAGAAAATAATCAATATGAGGAAGTTATATAAGTATATATTTCTCTATATAAAGTAGTCAAAAACACATATTGGATATGTGAGGGTAATATCTATGTAAATCATATATTTTATTAAATCAAATATGTGAAAATAAGCTATGTCAAGGAATAACTTACTTGAAAAATTGGTTATGTAAATGAAATGTCTACTTGAATAAGCTATGTAGAGTAGTCAATAATGTGCATTATATCGACATAAAATTTTATTGGGTGGTTCCAATCAACTAGTGACACACTCAGATATGATAATTTCACCTATATGAACAAGATTATTATTAAATTAATTTATCAAAATTATGATCACGTATTTCATTTGGTTATGTGAAGAAATCGACTACATGAAAAATGGATACAGGGGTAAATTTTCGTATAAAAATTTTAATTCATGGAATTCAATTACTAAAGATCCAAAATCGAATATGTGGTTCCAGAACATTAATATATATTATCGATGGATAAAATTAAATGGATATTAGTATTTTCAACTATGCATTAATTATTAGACAAACGATTATGGAAAAATTGATTTTCATAAGGTTACATGTAATACGTGTATAAAAAAGTACATGAATAATGTATTTTATATTATAGTTGTCATTGTATATTTCAGGATTATGAAATCCTAAATTTAATTATAAATTAATATTTTATGTGATCTTAATAAATAAAATATAAAATGAATATCAATAAATAAATTCGAAAGAAAATATGAAAAATATACATATAGATATAAATAAGAGAATAATGTACCTTCTATCATGCTCTATTTCACACTCATTGACTATTGTTCTACTACTATATACCCTAAAAGATGATGAAGAACATTCATGTACTATAGATATGATTTAAATATTAATCTTAAAATTATTATAAGAGTATTGTTGATCTAATATTGTATATAATAAGATACCCCCAATAACACTAGTCTTCTATCAAATACATCATTAAATTAATTTCTTCATTGATGAACATTCATAAGACTCCCTCATTGTTGGAAATGTTCGATTCTTGTAGTAATCTATAAAGGTAATTTTTAAAAGAACATAAATCCTACTAATTTTTAAATGATGTGATGGATACCATAAAAAGATATACATTTTTACAGAGTTATAGAAGCCTACACTCAATCGATGATTCTTTTGGAAAATGACTTGGCATAATGATAATTACCATTTTCTAATAATTCAATTTTGGTGAAATATACTGTGGAATTAATATACCTAAAAACCACTAAACATACAACTTGTTCAATCCTCTATATTGTACATTTATATCCATGTATTTTGTGTTTTATGTAAATATCATGACTGATTATACCATGTATAGGGTGAATTAAAAGTGATTAAAATTTCAAGAAATCAATTCATCCCCTCTTAACCCAATATTTTTGTTCATTGAAATATGTTTGGTTTCAAATGATTTCAAATCCGAGCTATCAAATATTTAAATTTGAAGTCATTATATCATATTTGAAATTATTATTATTTTTTAAAATTGAGAATGTATATATATGGTAAGATATCCCTTCTACAGTGGGAAATCTTTTGCTACTAGAATGCATGGATGATTATATATTTGAATAACCCTAGTCTTAATGTCTATTGAAAATACATTAATTCTTATAATATAACTTTATGATATAATGTAATGTGAGATTATACTATTGAGGATGAATTTGAACTCAAATAAAAATCATTAAATGCAATAATATGTTTACTAAGTCTTGATGAGTTAAACAGAGTTTCATTTAGTGCAGTAGAACCTAAATGGTGGAACACTATATCAGGGAAATATTGTGGTACTGATAATGTAATAAAACACATATAAAAAAGTATAAAGTAAAAATTTTCCATTTCTATGATTTTTGATGGACATATCAAAAAAAAGAATTGATGGTTGAAATATATTATAAATAACTATTTTTCTATTGGAGAACCAATTTCTTAATCTGATCAAGAACTTAAAGCTATTATAGTAAAACCATCAATCTAAATTGAAATCTACATGACCATTACTCAATATACTAATGTGAAATATTTCCAAATCACAAATATAATTTTATGTGTATTTATTTACATGTAAGAGGTGAGATATAAATAGGGAAACCATTATGTTTTTAAAAATGGAAATAAATCATTGAAATCATCAACATTAAATGTATGTTTTGAAATGTAAAGGAATATAAAGTTCTTAGTCATATGGGGAAGATTCATCTTATATTTCTGTTTGAGATCAATCTATTTTTTTATTTTTAACAATGTTCAAAATGTTTTAAAATAATATAAGCGGAACCATGAAATCCTTATGAAATTTTAAGAAGCTTGATTCAATTTATAAGGGCGTAAGGATATATGATTTAAAAAATTGTGGAGAAATTAAAATAGATATTCAAAAACTATTACGATGTTCTTCGAAAATTCTAGTGACAATACAAATTTAGAATCAGATGCTGGGATTGCAAATCAAAAAATAAAATATATGTTTTCTAAAATTCTTGGATTCGGTAATGTAATTTTATTCATCAAGGTATGAAACTGATTCTAAAAATGAAGGCAAATATTTTTATTTATTTAATAAATAATATAACATGTTGTAAAAAAATATGTATTTTTTATATATAAAAATTTATACATAGTAATTCATATATTATAGTTTCCAATGAAAATGTTTAACTATGTATATTATTTATATATTTGAATGCTAAACATGAAAATTTTATTGCATCCTATATTTAATATTTTATCAATATTATTACACTAAAGAATTTTCTGCAACATAAATATGTTGAATGTGGTTTCAAATAATGAAAATAGTATTGAAATTAATTTTATAGTAAATATATAATCATTAGGATAACTTTTCAATAATAATAAAATTTTAAAAAATAATTCATTATAAAAATAATAGTTTTTCACTTGCATTGAAAGAAAAGGTCTTTAATGTATTTTGTCTTCACATTGGATAACATGTACGCAATTCAAATAGTTATTATAATGGAAGTCCTTATTTTTTTACCTAACCATTCATTTGTTTTTATAAAATTTTCATAAATTATTCCAGACATTATTATAATGTAAATGATGGATTGGGTGCCCTAATAATTAGTGATTCGCATTTTAGGACCCAAGAGAATATCGTTACCAAATAACTTGATTAATATCATTCATAGGTAAAAATATTCATTCTCATAAATTTTAAATTGTATATGGATTGTTCATGGTCATGTAAGAAGAGTGGATATTCCTTAAATTTCAATCCTTATCCTAATTTGATTAAGACTATGACACATTTAGTGAAAATTCTTATGGAAAATTTATTATAGCCATATTAGTTTGAAATCATGGCTTGGTCCCAATAAAAATTCTCTATGATGATAGATTTATTAAAAATGTGATATGTATTTAAATTTTTTTTATTAAGGTTATATAGTTGATTTATCAGATAAGTAATGTTATATTTTTAAAGAAACAATTACATGTTTAAATAACCTATGGAATAAAATTTCAATACTCTAGATCCTACATGATTGACTAAATAAAACAGTAATATATAAAATGGAGAAACAAATGAGTCATATATTTGTTGAAGAATTCTGGGATACTATTATTTATATTATTTGAGAAAATTTTCTTTTATTAATTTAATTTTACATTGAACTCAATGTAAATTTAAAAAAATATTTCATTCATGTTAAATATAAACACCAAAAAAGGTGTGATTAAAATCAATTAAATAGGTTGTTATTTCAATACCTCTAGAAGGTATCCATATTTTTTTTTAATTTAAGACATCATTCCTAAGAGTAAAATGTTTGTTTAATGTTCTATTTAATGATATTTCTAGATTTACATGGGTGGTGTTTTTAGTTTTAATAATATATCATGTTCTATATTTATAAGTATTGGTGTAACAGTTAAAAAAAATCAAAAATAATTTACATGAGGATTAATGATAGAATATAATTTTAAAACCAAGAGTTCAATTCTAATTATTCTAAACATGGAATTAAACATACATAATATACCATCGGGAAACCAAAACAAAATCTTGTTTTTTAAATGAAGAAGAAGTACCTAAAAGAAATTCTAGTAGAAAATGATGTATGAATATTAATTCCCATTCATTTTTTTGAAGTTTTCATCATAACGTGTTATGTAATAAATATAGTTCTAATTATTGTTGTCTTGAAGAAGAAACCCAATGAGTTATAAAACAACAGATATCCAAAATGTTCATTTGAAAAACGTTTGGATAAAATTTTTCAATCTGAACATGAAAGAAAATATTTTTAAATTTTATCCCATGTCTTTTAATGTAATGATTCTTCTATATTCTATAATTTCCATGACATATAATGTCTTAAACAAAATTTTAACAATTTCTATGTAATCGACTCATGTGAAATTTTATGAAAGTGATCAATTTTCTTTTGAACTGACTCGAGTTGATGAGATATGTTGTTTTTAAAACCATATAACTTTACCCTCCCTATGAATATTGAATGTATGATGAATCAGAGCATCATATTGTTGCACTAAACCCAAGAAGGACTGATTTTAGTGAACCTGAAAGTGTACTACATATAGTTCTTAGAAACATATAAATACAACCCTTCTAAACTATTATAGGAAGATTATATGAATTGATTGGAACTATATAGTGGTAATGAAATAACATATAGTTTTATTATTTTTTATTTCATCCAAAATCTAATACATAAGAATAATAATTAGTTGATGAATGTTGGGTTATATCCTTTAATCAATATTTAATCCTTTTAAAAGAAAAAAGTAATGAGAATTGGTAGATATGACACCTAATTTCACTATTATATGTAAAGACCCGTAAATTTCAAGGAACTTTTCTTATTAATTTTCTTTGGAATTATGCAAGAACACAGTTTCTGACGGCACCTAATTCCAAGGCCCAGTGTGCCCGAAATCATTTTTCGAAGTTTGGATCGGGTACGTTTAGTGAACGAACGAGCGGGTTTTTATAACTTTTGAACCGGTGATCGGAATCGAATTCTGAGGGCACCGATGGAATCACAATGCCAGTATTAGCTTAGAAACTCTTTTTCCGGAGTTGCGTTTGCTCGGGTGTGGTTTTTAATTTTTGGGGGTTAAGTGAAGAAAATAAAATAATGTGGTGCGACAACTTTATTTTATTTCACTTAAAGCCACTTATAGCCACTTAATCTAAGTTGAAGCAGTATGGTGCAATCCAAAATATCCTACCCACTTGGTAGGATACTTGTGAGGTGGGGCCCGAACGAGCCCCACCATTTCTTTTCCCCTTTGTAACGCACCCACGAAAACTCCTCTTTAATGAAGTCAACTGGTGCATTTTCTAAAATTCTTAACTCTCCTATTAAATTGACAGTTAAGTCATTACCATTAATTCACCAAATTAATGGTTCGTTTCTTACCTTGTTTTTCAAATTGTTGGCATGTAATAAAATAATGCCAACACACCTTTTTCTTGTGGTAGCTTGTTGAGAGGATTGACAGAAACTGTATGTTCTTCATCCTCCCTCGCGAAGAATGCCGGCCTCCGACGAAGGGCGACGAAGAACGCCGGATCCTCGGAGATCAACGACGTGACTTGACGATTCTCCTTCCGTGACGCTTCTTCCGTGACGTTTCTTCCCCGCAACAATCTCTGATCATCAACCGATTGAGGTAGGGGATTATTGAACTTTTTTTTCCTTTGTGGATTTTATCCTTAACATGGATTTAATTTATGAAATTAAATCTGTGTGTTTTCTTTAACACTCGGAGATCGTTGACGCGACGCCGTGTATCGTGACGACGCGACGCCCCTTCCGCGACGTGATGATCCTCTTATTCCGTGACGGTCAATCCCGCGAAGAACTCAAGTCTGAAAACAACTACGAGGTAGGGGTTAATTTGAGAATAATTTTTATTCCCATGGATGTTTCCTTCTAAAACAAAGAACACGGATAAACTCATCTTCAAGTTGATCCACGTTTGTTTTTATATGCGCGATGGGAAATTTTATTTACGAGAGTTTTTTTGGAACTAGGTTCAATTTTTAAATTATTAAAATTGTGCATTGTTATGTTTCCAAGTGTTTATTATTATTCCCAATTGTTATCACCTAACGCGGAGGGTGCGGGCCAAACAAACACGACCCGACAACCCTCCGCAATTTTTCGTTGATGCGTGGTTTAACAAAGTTTACGAAATGGGATCAGAATGGCTATTGGAGGCCTTCGCAGCAATGTTCGGATCCCGGGAGAGCCGTAGGCGCAAACCGCAGGCAAAACAGACCACCAGAGCGTGTCTGGTGGTCCGCGGAAGTTTCCTCTGGCGCGCCACGCCGCCGGGAAGACCCGCCGCGGCTGAAGCCGCAGTGGCGAGTGCCGGTCCCGCGACCGCGTGGGACCACGGGGAAGGGACACGGCCTTCTTCTGCGTCCGGTGACACATAGCGGCCCCCGCGTGGGGGCCGCTGCTCCTTTGGCGGGGCCGCTCGGCCAGCGCAGAGCCGCCCAGACCGGGCCGTGTCGCCCCGGCCGGGCCGAGTCGTTCCCATCCGGGTTGGACCTAGACGCAGTTCGGGTCAACCCGGTTCGGGCCGACCTAGGGGGGGTTGGTCCGGGTCGGTCCGGGCCCAGACCCCCCGTTTTCGGACCCTTTCGGTCTTTTTCCCGTATCTTGAGGTACGTGCCTCTGATCGATGCACCGTTAGCGGCGATGTGATCTGTGGATCGAGACGGTCGTTTCGGTATATATCGCACTCAAGGTTTCATAGTAGTTTGGGTTTGGCCGGGTTGGTTCGTACACAAAACCAATCGGGACCTCGGAGTGGAAACGCTTATATCCTGAGCTCCGGACGTCCGATTGATGTGCCGTCGACTTTTTTGGATTCCTCTAAGTTAGACAGATCTTTTGTCTTACTCTGCCCGAGATTTGGAAGCAGGTGGAGTACGGTCGGGTTGGTTTTTCCTTAAAAACCAACCGGGCCCTTGGGACGAAAAAGCCAATAACTCTCAGACCGGGCGTCCGATTGATGCGCCGTCTGCGACGTTGAGTTTTTGTTGACGATATAAAACTTTTGGATACATCAACTCTGGATTATGTGTCAGTTGATGTATCAGCCTCTCGGATCATGGAGCGGACCCTCCCGAACGAGCTTGCTGTGTGCGGGAACCCTAGAGCTGGCTGCGACTGCAACAACGACGATTGTAAAGAGATCCTCAGTGGATTCGACGGCGACGACTACAACACTCAGCGATCCTATGTGGATCAATGCTACCGGTCCTGTGTGGGTCTGATCTTGTGTGGGTCAGCGCTCAGCGGTCCTATGTGGGCCAGCGCCTGCAGATCCTGTGTGGCTCCGATCCTGTGTGGGTCTTTGCGGGGTTCGGTTACCTATCGATCATGTGTGGGTCAGATCCTTTGTGGGTCATTGCGGGGGTTAGTTACCTATCGATCCTTTGTAGGTCAGATCCTTTGTGGGTCATTGAAGGGGTTAGTTACCTATCGATCCTGTGTGGGTCATATCCTTTGTGGGTCATATCCTTTGTGGGTCATTGCGGGGGTTAGTACCTATTGATCCTTTGTGGGTCTGACGGCTTAGATGAATCAGTGCCAATATCTGATCATCTCTATCGTCTTACGAAGAAGTATACCTGTGTCAGCTAAAATCATGTTTTGCTTTCCTATGTGGATTGTGTTGTGTTATCCTGTGTGGATTATGTTTTTCTTTCCTATGAGGATTATGTTGTTCTATCCTGTGTGGATTGGGTTATACTTGGGCTCAGATGTTGTATCCGAACAAGAATTCATGACTTAGGTATATATATGGGCATATACCTAAGCAGTGGAGGATGTTACTTCGTGATTGTATCATTCCTTTATGGATTATCCTTTGTGGATTCTGGGATACCTTCAGGGGTTTCGGGGTCCCTACTGAGTAGCTTATACTCACACCTGCACGGGCTATGCCCGAACTACGTTGTGTTGGTTGCAGACGACAAACAGTGCTGATCGTGGTTGACGCTTGCGGAGAAGGACGGTACCTGGAGGTGGACCACTGGGCGGGACGTACTCGAAGCGGTCGGCTAGACCCGAGGAGCAGTGGAGGCTATCTCTACCCACCCTTCAGGTGGGATTTCCAGTGGACAGCTCGACGTTGCGGCTTTACTTTTCAGTTGCTGTTTTCCCTTTCCAGTTGTACTTTACTTTCAGTTTGGGTTTGTATACTGGCCCACTTACTTTTCCGCACTTACTGTTGTACCAGTTTTTACTTAGTGTTTACTTCTTCCTGCTTGCTCTGTAGTGTTTGTGGTTTACTTTTCAAAGGAAATTCCTTCCCTTTTACCGGGATTTATTCCTTGGGGCTAGTCGCCAGCCCCTGGCATATGGAAGGCGGGCTTGGGGTAGTCACGGAATGGGCCCCGAGGACGGGTCGTGACAAATTGGTATCAGAGGAGTTCGGTTCTACTGCAGAACTTGGGACTCTGATCTTTTTCTATGTGAAGTAATAGTGGCAAGCGTATTGGGTGTAGTTATCAGTTCAAGGATTCCAGTGTTCGTGCGGCGGCCGACGTATCCGTACACCAGGACCCTGACTTCTAATTTCCATCTTAATGGACAAAAACATTGATTGCATGTGTGTTTCATGTTTTCTTTTTGATTACTTTATGTCAGCTCACCAGGTATAACGTATTGACCGTGGCACACCTATTTCTTTTCAGGATGGCCCCACGACGGTAGCCAACTAGGGTTCTGAGAGTTGAGCGTGATGACAGCCCACCGAGCGATGAGGCCTCGGTACAGGGCCCTTTAACAGCTGAGGCACAAACAGTACCTCTACCCGCTGAGCCACCGATTCTTCCAGCCCCAGCCACTGACGATGCACGTCGCCTTAGTGCACTGCATGTGTTACAACACCAGCAACCACCCAGGTTCCGCAGGGAGATGGACCCCCAGGAAGTTGAGGACTTGCTGGAGGAAGTTGTACGTGTTTTCCGGTTAGTGAGGACACCAGAAGACCAAATGGTGATCCTTGCAGCGAGCCTACTGCACGCTGCAGCGGTCCGATGGTAAAGTGTGATGCTCTAGGTGCCCAATGATGCATCCATTCTCTGGACATACTTTGAGGGTCTCTTCCGCTCAGAGTTAGTCCTAGCCACCCTCCGTGCGGTACGCATCCAGGTGCTTCTTCAACTGCGGCAGGGCAGCTTGACGGTCACCCAGTACTCAGCGAGATTTATTGATCTCTCGCGCTACTCGACAGACATGGTACGAGACCCATTCTTCGGGGCCCAGACCTTTGAGCAGGGATTGAGACATGATATCCGGGTATCGCGGATCTCCCTTAGCATTTTGACCCAGGCAGTAGTACTAGAGAGAGCCCTTTTGATCGAGAGATTCCTTGTTGAGCCTTCTTCAGCAGCGAGACCAACAGCGGGGCGGCACGTAGCAGAGTCTTCTGCGGCAGGCAGTCGACGGATGACTCATGGGTCCAAGTAGACTAGACCCTCACGCATACAACCTCAGGACACTGGCTCAGCAGTGCGGGGCACACAGCGTGGAGACAGTCTTTCGAGAGGCAGGCAATGCTACACATGCAACGGGCAGGGCCACATGGCTCGTGACTGCCCGACCCACCGTGCTGAGGAGCAGTAGATGGTTGAGGGGCCACCCAGGAAGAGGCAGAGGCTCGACCGTGGCAGTCCGCAGGGAGCAGGCGGACGAGGCAGAGGAGCTGGCCGAGCAGCAGGTGGTTGGCGACGATTTGAGGCTCTACCACCACTACCACCACTAGGAGTTCCACCCTAACCACAGGGAGCTTGCGGGCAGAGACATGCACAGCTCCAGGCATCGGAGGCCTACGACCACGGAGCGACCGAGTTGATTCGAGGTACTATATGTGTCTATTCCACCCTTGCTGCAGTTCTTATAGACACAGGAGTGAGTCACTATTTCATAGATGCTTCCCTTGTTCGGATCTCGTAGATTCCCATAGAGCCGTTGGCTCGATCCTTACGGCTAGTGACCCCTATGGGAGCAGACTCGACAATCACGCACTGGTGACGAAAGTGTGAGCTTACTCTAGGAGGCAAGAGCATCGACTGGGATCTTCTTGTAGTGGCGTCGAGGCCTTATGACGTCATCATGGGCATGGATTGGTTATCTATAGTCCATGCATAGATTGACTGTTTTAGCGCAAGGTGCTATGTGTACGCACCGACGGGAGTAGGTTCACCTTCACCAGTGAAAAGGGATCCTTCGAAGCACAGGATGGACTCTCGCAGAGGAGAGGACAGCCCATCACTCATCAGTTGGCTAGCCTCATCCTAGGATAAATTGACGTGCAGATTCCTAGTTTTTCTGCAATGGTGGATTAATATGCGGACGTCTTTCCCGGCGACGTTCTAGGACTACCTCCTTGCAGAGAGGTAGACTTTTATATTGATCTGTACACTAGGACAACCCTGATATCCACTCCAGCATATCGGATGGCCCATGCTGAGCTTCAAGAGCTACGAGTACAATTGGAGGACTTACATGGAAAGAGATTCATCTGACCTTGTGATTCACCCTGGGCTTCCCCGATATTGTTCTCCAAGAAGGCGGACGGGAGTTTGCGACTTTGTGTCGACTATAGTCGCCGGAACCCGGTGAAAATGAGGAACAAGTATCTACTACCGAGGATTGATGACCTCTTAGACCAGCTCAAGGGATCATGGTGGTTCTCGAAGATAGACCTCAGGTCAGGCTATCATCAGCTCATAGTTTGGGACAAGGACGTGTAGAAGACGACCTTCAGATGTTGGTATGGCCTCTATGAGTTCTTGGTTATGCCATTCGGTATAACCATTGCTCCGGCAGTGTTCATGGGCCTCATGAACAGGATCATTCAGCCATACCTCGATCGATTTTTCGTGGTCTTCATCGACGACATTTTGATTTACTGGCCCACTGAGGAGGAGCACGCCCACCACTTGCGAGTTGTACTGGACACACTCTGAGAGCACTATATTTATGGAAAGCTCTCGAAGTGTCAGTTCTTGATATGAGAGGTCCACTTCTTGGGGAATGTCATCTTTGAGGCGTGAGTTGCGGTGGATCCTGCGAAGATCAAGGCAGTGCTAGCTTGGAGCCACCCAGGAGCGTGACGGAGGTGCGAAGTTTCTTGGGGATAGCTGGATACTAACAGAGATTTGTGCCAGACTTCTCCAGAGTTGTGGCACCACTATCTGCTTTGACGAAGAAGAGGAAACCCTATGTGTGTTCAGACAGATGTCAGCAGTGCTTCCAGGAGCTGAGACAAAGATTGACCAGCACCCCTATCTTGAGGCTTCATGAAGAGGGAGTTGGGTACGTAGTCTATTGTGATGCATCAGGGACCGGACACAGATGTGTCCTAATGCAGGAGTGGGCAGTGATCGCCTATGGATCACATTAGTTGAGGCCTCATGAGCAGAACTATGCTACCCATGACCTGGAGTTAGATGTAGTGGTTTTCGCTCTAAAGACATGGCGACAGTATCTGATGGGCGAGCGCTTTACAGTCTTTTCTGACCATCAGAGTCTCAAGTACATATTTTCTCAGAAGGACCTGAACCTGAGACAGTGGAGATGGCTCGAGAACCTCCAAGACTATGACTTTGAGATAGTCTATACTCCTGAAAAGGGGAATGCGGTAGCCGATGCTCTCAGCAGGAGGACTGGCATTCAGCTACTTGAGGAGGCGACATAGCAGCTAGCCGCTTTGCAGATATTCTTCATGGATAGAGATGGAAAAGCCTTCCTTCAGTCTCTCACAGTCACCCCTCCACTACTGTAGCGGTTCAGAGAGGAACATCATGGGGATGATGACTGTGAGACGCGGCGTGCATAGATATCCTCAGGACATGCACCTGATGGTTTCTCCTTTGGATCTGAGCATGACGTCCTTTTTAGAGGACGTAACTTGGTACCAGTTGCTCTACAGGATTAGGTTCTGAGAGAGTTTCACATGCCTCCTTTGGCGGTACATCCTAGAGTGGAGAAGATGTACCAAGCCCTCAGACGACATCACTGGTGGCCGGGCATGAAGAAAGCTGTGGCGGAGTTCGTTTCTCGATGCCTCGCCTGCTAGCAGGTGAAGGCATAGCACCAGGTACCCGCGAGATTGGTACCGCCCTTGGAGGTCCCAGAGTGGAAGTGGGATGGGATATCCATGGACTTCGTGACTGGACTTCCATGTACATCCAGAGGTCACGACTCCATTTCGGTGGTTGTCGACCGACTTTCCAAGTCGGCTCACATCTTACCCATCAGAGAGCAGGGCTCAGTGAAGAGCTTGTGACGTCTCTACGTTCAGGAGATTGTACGGCTTCATAGTGTGCCATCATCTATCTTCTCCAATCGGGATGCTCGCTTTACATCCTGGATTTGGAAGGGGTGGCAGGAGGCGTTCGGGACGCAACTACATCTGAGCACCGCCTTTCACCCTCAGACGGATGGTCAGACGGAGAGGACCATTCAGACTCTCGAGGACATGCTCCGTGCATGTGTCCTCGACTTTGGTCGCAGCTGGGAGGACCACCTACCCTTGGTGGAGTTTGCTTACAAAAACAGCTACCACTCCACCATCGGGATGGCACCATACGAGGCGTTGTACGGCAGACCTTGTAGATCTCCTTTGTGCTGGACAGACCCTGGGGAGTCAGCACGTGAGGGACCAGAGATGGTATGGGCCACGACAGAGAAGGTCCATGTCATCCAGGAGCGGATGAGGATAGCTTAGAGCCAGTAGAAGTCTTATTCTGATAGGAGGCCGAGGCAATTAGAGTTCGAGGATGGCGACCACGTCTTCTTGCGTGTCTCACCTTGACGTGGATTACAGAGATTTGGCCGAGGCGGCATGTTGTCTCCATGCTTTATCGGACCATTCCCGGTCCTCAACAGGATTGGAAAGGTGGCTTATCGCCTGGCTCTACCACCTCAGTTGCACCGGGTGCACGTCGTCTTCCACATATCCCAGCTGAGGAGATACGTGCACGATCCGTCTCATATCATTGACCATGAGGAGCTAGACGTTGATGATGGGGAGACTTTTGCAGAGGTCACGGTGGAGATCAAGGATCAACAAGAGTGGGTCCTACGTGGACGGTCAATTCCTCAAGTGCGCATCAAATGGCACCACGGGAACCTCCAGGAGAGCACTTGGGAGCGGGAGGCTCAGATGCGTGCTCAGTACCCACATTTGTTTCCCTAGTTTATGATGTATCTTTACGGGAACGTAAATCCCTGAGGTGGGAGTTATGTAAAGACCCGTAAATTTCAAGGAATTTTTTTTCTTAATTTCCTTTGGAATTTTTCAAGAATGCAGTTTCTGACGGCACCTGATACTGAGGCCCGTTGTGCCCAGAATCATTTTCTGAAGTTTGGCTCGGGTACGTTCAGTGATCGAACGAGCGAGTTTTTCTTAATTTTGAACTGGTGCTCGGAATCGAATTCTGAGGGCACCGATGGAATCGCAGCGCCGGTATTTTCTTAGAAACACCTTTTCCGGAGTTGCGTTTGCTCGGGTGTGGTTTTTAATTTTTGGGGGTTAAGTGAAGAAAATAAAATAATGTGGTGTGACAACTTTATTTCTTTTCACTTAAATCCACTTGAGGCCACTTAAATCCACTTAATCTAAGTTGAATCCGTAGGGTGCAATCCAAAATATCCTACCCACTTGGTAGGATATTTGTCAGGTGGGGCCCGCACGAGCCCCACCGTTTCATTTCCCCTAAGTAACGCACCAGCGAAAACTCCTCTTAATGAAAGGCAATTGGTGTGTTTTATAAAACTATTAACGCTTCTATTAAATGGACAGTTAAGTCGTTACCATTAATTCACCGAATTAATGGTTCGTTTCTTACCTTGTTTTTCAAATTGTCGGCATGTTATAAAATAAGGCTAACACACGTTTTTCTTGTGGTAGCTTGTTGAGAGGATTGAAAAAAACTCTAAGTTATTCATCCTCCCTCGTGAAGAACGCGAAGAACGTCGGCCTATGACGAAGGGCGAAAAAGAACGCCGGATCCTCGGAGATCGACGACGCGACGTGGCGATTCTCCTTCCGCGACGCTTCTTCTACGATGTTTCTTCCCTGAAACAATCTCTGATCATCAACCGATTGAGGTAGGGGATTACAGATCTTTTTTTTCCTTTGTGTATTTTATCCTTAACATGGATTTAATTTATGAAAATAAATCTGTGTGTTTTCTTTAACCATCGGAGATCATCGACGCGATGCCGTGTACCACGACGACGCGACGCCCCTTCTGCGACGCGACGATCCTCTTCTTCCGCGACAGTCAATCCCGCGAAGAACTCACGTCCGATGACAACTACGAGGTAGGGGTCTTATTTGAGAATAATTTTTATTCCCATGGTTGTTTCCTTCTAAAACAAAGAACCCGGATCAACTCATCTTCAAGTTGATCCGCATTTGTTTTTATTTGCTGGATGGGAATTTTTATTTATGGGAGAATTTTTTGGGAACTAGGATTAATTTTTAAATTATTAAAATTGTGCCTTGTTATGTTTTCATGTGTTGATTATTATTCCCAATTGTTATCACCTAACGCGGAGGGTGCGGGCCAAACAAACACGGCCCGACAACCCTCCGCAGTTTTTCCATTGATGTGTGGTTTAATGGCGTTTACGAAATGGGACCGGAATGGTGATTGGAGGCCTTCGCAACAAATTTCGGATCCTGGGAGAGTCGTAGGTGAAAACCACAGGCAAAACAGACCACCCGATCACGTCCGGTGGTCCGCGGAAGTTTCCACCCGCGCCCCACGCCGGCACGGCCGCGCCGGCGGCCGAAGGTAGGGGCCAGCAGCAGCCGGCCGCCAGGAAGCGGCGGCACCTGGCGCGCCGCTGGGAAGACCTGCCGCGGCTCAAGCCGCGGTGGCGAGCGCTGGTCCCACAGCCTTGAGCCGCGTCCAGTGACACGGAACGGCCCCCGCGCGGGGGCCGCGGCTCCGTTGGCACGACCGCATGGCCAGCGCCGAGCCATCCAGACTGGGTCGGGTCGCGCCTAGCCGGGTCGAACCTGGACACAGGTCCGGTCTCCCTGGTTTGGGCCGACCCAGGGGGGTTGGGCCGGGTCGGTCCGGGCCGAGACCCCCCGTTTTCAGACCCTTTTTGGTGTTTTTCCCGTATCTTGAGCTATGGGCCTCTGATCGACGCGTTGTCAGCGGCGATGCGATCCTTGGATCGAGACGGTCATGTCGGTATATCGCATTCAAGGTTTCGAAGTACTTTGGGTTTGGCTGGGTTGGTTCGTACACGAAACCAACCGGGCCCTCGGAGCCGAAACGCTTATATCCGGAGCTCCGGATGTCCGATTGATGTACTGTCGACTTTGTTGGATTCCTCTAAGTGAGACGGATCTTTTTGCATACTCTGCCCAAGGTTTGGACGCATGTGGAGTTCGGTCGGGTTGGTTTTGCCTTAAAAACCAACCGAGCCCCTCGGACGAAAAATCCAATAACTCTCAGACCGGGCGTCCGATTGATGCGACGTCTGCGACGTTGAGTTCATGTTAAAGATACAGATCTTTTGGATACATCAACTCTGGACTATGTGTCAGTTGATGTATCAGCCTCTCGGCTCGTGGAGTGGACCCTCCCGAACGAGCTTGCTGTGTGCGGGAACCCTAGATCTAGCTGCGACTGTGACGTCGACGATTGTACAGAGATCCTCAGTGGATTCGACGGTGACGACTACAGCACTCAGCGATCCAATGTGGATCAGTGCTATCGATCCTGTGTGGGTCTGATCCTGTGTGGGTCAGTGCTCAGTGGTCTTGTGTGGGCCAGCACCTATAGATCATGTGTGGGTCTGATCCTGTGTGGGTCTTTGCGGGGGTTAGTTACCTATCGATCATGTGTGGGTCAGATCCTTTGTGGGTTATTACGGGGGTTAGTTACCTATCGATCCTTTGTGGGTCAGATCCTTTGTGGGTCATTGCGGGGTTTAGTTACCTATAGATCCTGTGTGGGTCAGATCCTTGTGGGTCATTGCAGGGGTTAGTACCTATCAATACTTTGTGGGTCTGATGGCTTAGATGAATCAGTGGAAATATCTGATCATCTCTATCGTCTAATGAAGAAGTATACCTGTGTGAGCTAAAATCTTGTTTTGCTTTCCTATGTGAATTGTGTTGTGTTATACTGTGTGGATTATGTTTTTCTTTATTATGTGGATTGTGTTGTTCTATCCTATGTGGATTTACGTTTTGCTTTCCAGTGTGGATTGGGTTGTACTTTGGCTCAGATGTTGGATCCGAACGAGAATTCATGACTTAGGTATATGTATGGGCATATACCTAAGTAGTGTCGGATTTTACTTCGTGATTGTATCTTTTCTTTGTGGATTATCCTTTGTGGATTCTGGGAGACCATCGGGGATCTCGGGGTCCCTACTGAGTAGCTTATACTCACCCCTGCACGGGCTATGCCCGCACTATGTTGTGTTGGTTGAAGACGACTGACAACGCTGATAGTGGTTGAGGCTTGCGGAGCAGGACGGTACCTGGAGGTGGAAAACTGGGTGGGACGTACTTTGAGCGGTCGGCTGGACCCGAGGAGCAGTGGAGGCTATCTGTACCCACACTTCAAGTGGGATTTCTAGTGGACATATCGACGTTTCAGCTTTACTTTTCAGTTGTTGTTTTCCCTTTCCAGTTGTACTTTACTTTCAGTTTGGGTTTGTATAATGGCCGACTTACTTTTCCACACTTACTGTTGTACCCGTTTTTACTTAGTGTTTACTTCTTCCTACTTGCTCTGTGGTGTTTGTGGTTTACTTTTCAAAGGCAATGCCTTCCCCTTTACTGGGATTTACGCCTTCGTGCTAGTCGCCAACCCCTGGCCTATGGAAGGCGGGCTTGGGGTAGTCACGACACGGGCCCCGAGGACAGGTCATGACATTATAGGAACAAAATGACTTTTTAGAAAAAGAGATTATGATCATGATATATTAAATATGAACAAGTATATCTTATTTTAATGTAGTATAACCAATAATATGGGATATTTTATTTTTGTCCCTTTATACTAGTATATTGACTAGAATATATAAAATTATAATAATCTATGCCTCACATATGGATTTTAAATTACATCACATGGATTTGAAAGCATCAATTTAGTTAGTTTTTTATATAGAGGAATATTATGTTCATTCTATTATAGTATTTATTATACCCATTTTTCAAATTCCATTTCAGAACATACCAAATCCCTCAATTTTCTTTAATAAGAACCTCTTTCTTCATATTAGTGTTTATGTTCATTAATGTAACAATTACTATTTTTTGTAGTATTTTAATATTGTACACTCTTTATGAACCCATATTCTTTAGATAATTTTATAATATATGTTTATGACATTTTTGTGGTTTTCAAAACAATATATTGTGTATTTATTTTTCAAAATGCAATTAAAAATAATTTTAAATGAGCAAGATGGGTGAGTCAAAATAATTTATCAATTTTCTTAATTTTTTAAAAAACATTAGTAATTTCATGAATCATGTAATCAAACATAATTGACATACTTGAGATGATTAATCATGAAAATCATAATGTATATGGAAAACATTACAATTATTATGAAAATTGTGATTTTGATGAAGTTGAGAAACTAGTAGACAACATTATATACAGAGATATAATTCAGAGTTTACATTATTTGACTAATAGTAGAGTATAAATTATTTTTTCAAAATTATTATTTTCTATGTTCCAAGATACTAATAAAGGATCACATTTTACAGATTCCAAAATAAATTTATGGTGTTTGAAAGGGACAATTTCTATTTCATTACACTTTCTAAAAACATATGATTTTAATTTGTCTTATTTTAATGATTTAAAATTTAGTTGTTATATACTATATTAAATATTATCCTTAAACCCCCCTATTTTATTGTAAAATATATAGTATCCTTGTATAGTATGAAATATAACTCAGTTATATTATCTTCTTCTAAAATAAAATGAATTACTGTTTGTAGTTGATTTTATTTGTGTTTTGGATGAAAAACACCATAATTGATTTTGGGTTCAATTATAATAATATTTTAAAAAAAAATTCATAACACATGTGTTACCAAAATTTTCAATAATCCAATAAACCATTCATGAATAAGTCATATTGATTTTAAGCATCATTTCATTAGAGGTCGCATTCAAAAATATGATGACTCTCAAGAATTTATCTTTAATAATAATCCATTTGGAGATATTTTTACTAAGCCCTATTCATGTGAATTTTTTAATTTTAATAATTATGAATTTGGGTTATTAAAATTTAAATGTCATTCATTTCATTTAATTATATTTTAATTTCTACCGTACTAGTTAGTCATTTATTATTTTAATACATTATTGAAATTAAATTAATTAACTATATTTTTATGTTTCATTGTATTTTAATTTATTTTATAAAATAAAATAAATTTCCTTTAAAAATTTTTTTTTTTATTTTATTTTAATTAAATATTTTTTAATTCATCTCTGGCCTTAAACCAAAGTCACATATATATCCCAATCAAAAATCAGGTAAATAAGAAAAAAAACCAAGTCAAACATCAGGCTTCCTAATGTTCGTATATACCTATTCGTCCCTATATCCATACACTCGCAATTATTTATAGTGAACATTTAACAAACATTCTATATTGTGGATGTCAAGGTGAGGATATGGTTTTGGTTTTGGATACGAAATTAAAACAAGGAAAAGAGGTTTATCATGATGTGTGCTGGTGGGAATAGTTGTTGACCAATTTTGGATGAAAGGACATGATATGATGTCAAAGATGATTTTCTAGTTATATGGATTGGTAATCATTTTATATTTATTTTATTTAGTAATTTTATTTTAGGTAGAGGTAAACGAGTTCATATTAAATCTTGATATATAGTATGAAACAAGTGAGTATGTTCTTTCAATGAGTGTATGGGAAAGATCTTTCAGTTTCATTAGTGTTAAAATAAAAATTATACACTTCCCTAATGAGGTTTAGTATATGTATTGATGGAAATTAGTTTGAACAAGCTATATAGGTACAACTAATGTCTTCATGTTTTATTTGGGACCAATTCATTTGAGGAAAAACTGTAAAAGGCCCGAAAGATGAATGAAAAGTGTTGTAAAGGTTTATCCAAATTATAATTTATCAAAGGGTTTGTAAGATATGAAAAATGATGTATTAGGACATGTACCTATTATATATCCTTATCTTTACTATAATGTTAAATGTATATTGGTATATTACTAGTATCATGAAAAATTATAGACAAGTTATAGGGAAGTTTAAATAGTACACATGTCAACAGATTATCTCTTTAGTACTGAATAGAAAAAAAATATATCTTAATGAAAGAGAAATTGTTATGTTTCAAAAGAGAAAACCATGATCTACTATACTATTAAATATTTTTATTTCTGATTGGGATGTGATCTAAAATTTTCTTATTCATTTTGACATGAGGTTGTTACTCATGTGTTTATATAATATCCAACACCAACATAGTGAGGGGAGATTATTCTACCTATATACATTGAATGTATCACATATTTAGATTTTTCCTATTGGGGACATGATTGAGTATGATGAAGGGAGAATAGATATTATAGTGCTATAAATAATACTACTTAGGGAAGATTTATTTCAATGAAATGTAGATCCGAAGAATCGGTTTGATAGGGTATTTTTCTAAAACAATTCATCAACTCTCAAACAGAATTTTTATAGTGCGAATTATATATCTATATTCATTTCCATGAAATGAAAAATGATATAATAGTGTATATTTAGGAAACTATAGAGTCTTTTATAATTCATAGGCTTTTCATTTATAAGACAATTAATTTAATGGTTTTCCATCTACATGAGTTTGTTGTTGCCTAGTTAGAAGAAACCCAAAGTGTATGAAAGGACAAGAGAAACATGGTATCATTATTAATTAGTGTAATAAATAAAAACAATCACTATTTTGAAAATATAATGGTTATTATTTACATTTTTGTTTCGTATCTTTTTCTATTCTCTTCATAAGTTTATTATAGTTCCACAAGGTTAGATGAATGTCCATTAATACCAGCTACACTTATATGTACAGAGCATGAAGTATACAATCATCCAAGTCTAGTTGTTCTAGTGTCATAATATTCAAGTGACCATGTTCAAACATATTCCTTGAATCATATTTATAATGTTATATATAGTTCATTCAATGGGGTTGGACAAATCCTAACAATTAGTTTTCTAATCTGGTTCACAAACTAATTTCATTAGAAGGTAGGATGATCGAGAAACTAAATTATTATTATCGGGTTCATGGTACGCTATACTGATATCCTCCTAATACTCAATAAACACCTTATTCTAATTCCTTGGTTTTTACATCTACAATAAATTCAACAATATATACTGAATTTTTAATTGGCTGTGAAAAAAATGTCTATAAGAATTTGTGATTATGTATAATCAAAACTCTTCTAAAATCTTGTATTTATACATGTCAAATATTAATAATATAGTTGAAATGTGTAAAGATTCATTATTATATCGACCGGGAAGAAAATAACTTGAAATAACACCCTGGAACACTCATATATGTTCCATAAATAGAGTGGATATTTTTTTCCTAGTAACATTTTATCATAAAAAACATTATACATATATTTATATAGTTAAAATGGATTATTCTAAATTAGGATATACATGTTTAGTGTTTTTCATGAATGTACCATTTGTGAGTTATTTATAATATTAAATAATTATTTTATCTATGAATTAGGAGAATGTGTTGAGAATACCTTCCCAAAGACCATGGGATAGATCGGGTTTTTGGATGTTGTCCTCATCTTTGGATCTTGGGAATTAAGTTCTACCTCTAGTTATTTGTATCCCACTACCTCTTAATCCTCTCAAAATTTGAAGAAATATGAACTTAAACTATCTTTTGAGTTTTTTCTAATCCTAAATATAGATCCGTGTTAATAATTTTTTATATGGATATCCTATTGTCAGATCTTTGTATTTTTGTATTAGTGTACAACATTAATGGAATTATTGTTTTTCCCTTTTTATAGATTTTTATCATATAATTTTTTTCATTTATATATATTTATATCATTGTGATAATTTTCATTTAATTTTTTTCATTATTTTAAATGATTATTTGGGATTTTTTTTTTAAATTTAAATATTTCCATAATTCAAAATTAAGATTCATCACCATAAATAAAATTTTCATCATTCATTGGGTTATAATAAATTTTTCGTCTCATTTACCTTTCATTTTATTGAATCTATGAAGGGTGACATGTCTAGTAAAGGTAGTTAAGACTAAGAAATGGGGATATGAATAGATAAACATAAAAATATAAAAACAATATTTATGATATATTATAATGAAAATATCGTGTAAAGCCTTTAAAATTTTATTTATTGTTTTATGGATTTTTGATCATCAAAAGTTTTGATATTTTTGAATAATAATGTTATTCTGTCATAATACATTTACACATTATTTTGATGATCTCGAAAACTATTCATATTTTACTAATTATTATTTTCCTTAGGTTTTTTATTAAAATTATATTTTCATATAATAATTATTTATAAAAAATATATTTATTGAAGTTTGTAAAAATATTCATAAGTCTAGAAATTATTCTACATTACCTAATTGGATATGTGGATATTTAAATATTGTGAGATATCAACATTGAAAATATAATAAGTGAAGGAAACTCCATCATATAACAATTATTTCATGGAAAGAGGTACATTTAAATGGAAACATAAAAATGAATAATTATACATATGAAAATGGATATGTAGATGAACTATATTTGTGAATAGGTTGTGTGGAGTATTTATCTACCTAAACAGGATATGTAAAAAACAATGATATGTGGTTCCAATATACTATTTGAATTATTTAGGTAACCAATTAACATGTTTATTTATTAAATGGATATCAAAATAATTATTCTATGACAATATATCTAATGTTATTTATCTATGTGAGCAAATCAGTAACCTAAAAATTGGTTACATGGAACAATTATGCTTCATGACTTTGAATCCATGGAATTTTATTACATGGGGATCTATTTTCCACTATATTATCCTGAAACCTGATAAATTTTATCATTAGATTGCATTATGCGTAATTAAATGATAACATTGATTGTTAAATATTATATTAACCCTTTTGGTAAAAATATATTACCAAATTAGTTTTTGTATCGATAAAATAAAATAGTATGTGAATATTATTTTTCTCATTATTAGTGTTGATTTATTTATATCGAAAAGGAAATATGGAATTTAATTAATTGGAAATAATTTTTGTGATTCCATGTTGTAGAAAAGGATTTTTATATTTACATCAGTATTAAAATTAAAAGAATAAAAATTAGAAAATATGAAACATTAACACAATATATCACTTGCATATATTATTTATCATTCTCTCTCAGATTATTATAATTATTTTATTTTCCAAGAAAGAATAATTATACATTCAGTTACAACAGTTTTGAATCTAATATTTTTATTTCTACAATTATAAGACTATCCTTGAGCTACAAATTAATCTTATCTTTTATATTAAATGACTATTTTCTTTTATTATTTTCATCAGGAAAAGTGATGATTCATTTGAAGAAATTCATTAAACAATATTATAATTTGATGTGTTATATTATTATAATATGTTGTAAAGGATCCTTGTAAAATACCCAAAAGTTCGTTGTTTTTGAGAAACCATAATTTACTTCATAAAAGTATCTTTTTCACTATTTGGCGGCTACACAATGTCAATCTAATAGTCCCTAGGAAAATGATTTGTTCATTTTAAAATCATCATACTCTAGTATTTTAATATTGATCGAGTGGAAATTATATATATGTTCCATAAAAAAATATAAATCTCTTATTTTTATTATTTTTCATTAAGATTTAATTTCATCTATATTCTTAATTAAGGAAAAGACTCAAACTTATCATACCTTAATGTGGGTGGTTTTATAGTGAAGAATATTTCATGAATTATATTCCCCTCTTCTTAAGAGTTATTTTAGTTGTTCTCTTAAAAAAATAAATCATTTAATATATGAGTTGTCTAATGGATGTGGCTTATTAATTATGTTATTTTATATAATAGTGAAATATTGATGTTTAATATTCTAGATTCAATATTAATAATTGGTGAAATATAATTAATATTGGGAATGAATTTTATTTATTATTCAATATATGAGGAATTTTAAATGCATGAATGTGATAGGATGGGTTTGGATATAAATATCTCTTTAATGTATCGAATTTTTTTCGGAGAAAAAATGTGATCTATATTTGAGGGGTATTTTGTTTAGACGTACAAATTTATTAATAATGATGGCTTGGATGACATGTCTTAATTATATAATTCATTATATAATTTTTATGTATCTTTAACGGAATGTTTATGGATTTATGGATATATTCATTTAAATTATTATGAATTTTAATTATATTATCCATGAGATTTTAATAATTATATAATCCATGTATAATTAGTAAAATAACTTTATTGATTGAATGAATGTGTTTTGACAATCCATGTTTCAAAAAAAATTATGCCTTCTTTATTCATGATCAATTGCACTATATTTGACCCTTACTAAGAACCTGAGCTCACCCTTTTTTTTTTCGATCCTCAAGGTATGATGATAGATATTATAGGTTATTTTTAATGATTCATGAATGATTTTTATGATATTTTTTCCCATATGATGAATGTAATAATTGGTTAATATTTGTACCAAGTATTTATGAATTCTGAAATGATTGGTGTTTGGTTGGGTAGTATGTTGTACCATATACCAGTGTAATTTGAATTTAATGGATATGGGTTAATGAAGTATTGGTATTAAATTCTTAATTAGATTCTATTTATCAGGGTCCATTGGATTTATATTTAGAAATTATAGATTTGAAAACATATACCTCTGATAAAATCATTGGATAAGTCATCGTATTGGGTAATATGGTGAATATTTGGTAATATAGGGATTGTGTCGTTTTCAATGAAAATACATAATTTATTTGATACTAGGAATTTAATTTGTGTACGGGATATGTTATCCTATTGTTAGTAACTATAGAATGGGTAGATTAGGTATTAACTCCACCATAACTGGTGCATGATTAGAGGGATGAGGATCACAAACCTATCAGGAATATATTTAAGTCACATTTTCATTATGAATGATTATGAAGAATGATTGGATAGGAATTATGGATACCTATAATATTTAAAATGGATAATGGATATACCTATATGGTGTTGGGTTTACAAGTCTATGGTTCATCATAATTTTATAGGAAAAAATACATATTTTTATGTTTCATGTGGAGTGAGTTTAATAAGATTAATTATATATTTAGATAAATTTTTGGGAAAATAATTCTATTAAGTAGGTGATTTGGAGAAATGGTAATTTTAGGATGAATGTATTTTATAATGTGACATGAGCTAAAACACTTGGATAAAATTTATGTTTAATGTAATCATTAATGTAACGAAGATTAAATTAGGTAAAAGGGTTATTATACTTTTGGAAAATATATTTAATATTATATATAACAACGTCATCAAAATTAGATGTGGTGTCTAAGATATTAATCTTATTCTTAAACAAGTCCACTATATTTGGACTGTTATAAGATTATGGTAATATGATTAATTTTTTCACAAAAATGGGATATTATTTGATGAATACTCGTTGACTTATCCTTTAAAAGAAAACAATATTTTATTTTTTATTTGTTGTGCTTAATGTTATTTTGGGGAATTATTATCATATTTGGTAGTTTATATGGAAGGTTATACACATTTTTTCTCTTTATATATATGGGAATAATGTTGTATATAAATAAATGGAATTTTTTTCTTCGTGGAAAAAAGGATGAAATATTTCTGATTATTTGGTTTTCAATGTGATCACAACTATTAGTTTATGAATTTTATGGTTAATTACTTATGGAATAATTTATTTCTTTCATTGGGTATTATTGTTGAGTTTTTTTTAATTTAGTAATTCCTCAGATAAATGATTATTCGAATTGGTTACTATTTTATAATATTTTCACAATATTATTTTAAGATATGAGTTATTATTTTAATCACATATCAGATCTTACATATTATTTAATATTTATTTTGATGCTTCAGGAATAAAACTTTCATCATGGTCATGATATTTCACAAAAATAGATACAATCATTCTTATATAATAGGAATAAATCATTTATGTAAATTTCTTCATATTCTCTATCACAATGGTAAAGGAATGTCTCAAAATAAATAAAATTTTCGATAAATCTATCAATACATATATATAATTTAACACTCAAATACTAGAATAATTTTTTATAAAGTCATTCATATATTTTATTTTTATAATTATACATGAATAATATGTTTCTTGGTCATAACAAAGAAATCCATTTTCATGAAAAAATTATTATTTAACATTATTAATATTTTATATTCTATTTATAAAAAAAGAATTAAAATTTTAGGGTGAAATTTAATTAATGAACGGTGAATGTAATAAAAATATATATTACTTCTTATTTTAATTTTAAAATAACATTGTCTTCGTTGGTGAATTTTACCCACAAAACTAAGCATGAGTAACCAAGAAGATATATTATTGAAATATAAAAATTATAAACATGATTTTGAATTAGTTGGTATGAAATAGATAATTATAATTATAAAATGTATATATATATATATCTACATTACTGAGTATATTTTTTATTTATTCATTGTAATTTATCACTCAATTTTCAGTAAATTCGTTGTATTACTACAAAATTATGTTTTCATGAAAAATGGATTTTCATTCTTTTTCTACTCATGTATTAGAACATATTTATACAACATATAAATATTTAATTTCAAAAAAATGTTATAAGTTTTTAAATAAGAATATATAAATTATTAATTAGAGATTTTTTTTTGAAAATAATGATTTTTATTTTAATTTTGAAAATTACTGATCTTATAGAAAACTGTGTTTTATTTATATGTATTTACAAAGTTCCAATTTTAAAACTAGTTTTGTAATTTAATAAACTAATTTTTATACAACAAGATATATCTAATTTTTATTGAAATAAAAAATTTGATTAATTTTTAAATACGAAACATTTTTACACATAAAGTACTACTTCTTTATCTGAAAACCATTTTTCATCGTGTTTTGTGGGTTTATATCATAATTATTTTATTAATATTATACGAATTATTTTTTATAAAATAATCTTAATATTTGGAATCATAATTTCCAAAATTATTAATGTTGAAACCATCATTTTGGGAAATTATGAATAAATATTTATTTAAAAATAGTCATTTACAAAAGTACGTGTTAAAACATCTTTAAATTGTTAAAACTAAGCTGATATTATATAAAAACTACTCATAGTACTATTATATAATAATATTTTGTTCTTATATCTTCTCGTATTTGAATATGAGTCATTTAATATACATTTTTATGGGTAAGACGTTAGAATATGTTTTTTAATACATCCAAGTGGGTCCTCCCTCGCACCTATAAAAAGACACTGCATATCATATATTCTTCACATTTAAATAAGCTATTGTCTAAAAAAATTCCTACCCAATAGAGTGTTATCATTCCTCCCAAAATCATTTAGGTTCTATTTTGATCATAACACCATCATACATTTAATTATATATATATATTCTTGACATGGATATTCAAAGATTATTTATAGGTCATAATCAAGTGTTTTCATTTTTATTTCATATTTTAACTCAATCTAAACTCCCAAAAAAATTATATACTAAAATCATTATATCACCCATAATAAAATTGTAGTATGATTATTTTATGAAAATATTTTATCTATTAATCCATCTAATTTAAAATAAAAACATCTTCTGTGTGTATGTTAAGAATTATTCCCTATGAAGATGATTTATTTAATTTATCATCACAATATCGTATGTTTTTTATAGTGATTGATCCAAATGAAATAATGATATATATTTAATATTTATCAATTAGATATGATTTTATAAATAATATATATATATATATATATATATATTATTTTTTATCCTTCCACCTGTTAAAAATTTATAAATATTCTTATGTGTAGGTCTATATTACTACCATTAAGTGGATATATGATTCATTTTATTATCATACATTATTAATGATTTTTAATAGTAATAAATTTGGTATATATTATATTTATATAATGAATAACATTATTAAGAAGATGAAACCATGATAGACCTGAAAGGAACAAAACCACATTACCAAACCCTACACGGGAAAAGAAAACTTGTAATATTCATAATGGAGAATTTAAAAAATATGATTAATAAAATTATTTTGAAATTATATAAGTGTATCATATATTATTTTATTAATATTAATTTTTCTGATTTATAAATATTAAAAAATAAATTTATTATTCATGTGTTTGAAATAACTTATGATGAATCTCAAAATTGAGGTACTGATTTATCATCAAAGAATTCTTCATTAAATGTTCTATTATCTTATGAACCAATATTCCTTTATAGGGTATAAATAATACCCCTTTTAAATGTTATATTATAACATCTTAGAAGTCACCATCTCGAATATAGTTTCTAATAATAATCTATTTATTTCTATATATAATATTGATAAATATGGCCCAATATTAGGCATCCACAACAATCAAACATAAATATTGGATTAAAATATACCGAATTTTTTTTATCACATTATATAGTATCAAATAAATCATACATAATAATTTACACTTATTTATGTTGGAATGTTTCACTAAACATAATATTTATAATGACATAAATTCTTCATTCAAGGTAAATCCAAAATCTGGGACTCGTTCTTTATTAATGTTTATTACCATCCACAATCCTTATGAAAAATAATTTGAAAACATTGAATCGAGAAAATAGATTTTATTAATATATTTATATAAATATATTCATTTGTTTATTTCAAAACAATGTGATTAAAAAAGAGAATTTGTCTTTATCATGAAAGTATTTGAGCTCAAAAAATCACTTTCATGAACATAATATTATTTTCAATACCAAATTGATTCATTTAAAAATTATAATAAAAAGTAAAGGAAACATCATAGTCATATGTCCTTATTATAGAATAAGAGAATAAATGAGGATCATTATTATTAAATCATACCATTATATTTTAGTGGGTATGGTAATTTTTAAATATAATACCCTATCATACATTAAAAATTAAAAGTATTTAGCTGAATTTTTTAATTAATTTAAATATCATGTTGGTTTCATGGGACATCATCATTATTGAGACCTTTCAAATTTAAAAACCTACTTCGTTAATTCTAATATAAATCTATAGAAAACATATTCATTATCATATGCATTTGAGAGATATATCTAACTCAGCCGAAATAATAATAAATTTACAAGGACCATAAAATATATAAAACACATATTTAATTTCATTTTAATTATTAAATATTAAAAAAATCCATTTAACATATATATTATATGTCTTTTTGGACTTTAATAAAAATAAGGATAAACCTAATTTTTCATTGAAACCCCTTATAAACTGTAAATGATCATGAAATGGGATACTATTTTTAGAATCATTAAAAAATGAAGTGGAATATTCTCAAGTAATAATTTACATCAAGGAATTAAAATTGTTTCATTTCTTATATTTATTGAGGGATTCATTTTGCATGTTTGAAAAAAATGATGACATTGAAATGTTTAAAAAACGTGTAAATTATTATTTAAAAAAAGTATAAAAATTAACAAAAGTAATAAAATTATTTTTTATATACATTGGGTCATATTAATAGCATAAATTCGAAATATCTATAAACATGTATATCGTGTAAAAGTTAAACAACTACTATTAAATTATTAAATTATAGTTTTATAGAAGATCCCATATGACCTGATAACATTTTTCTAAATAAAACATTTAAGGGATGATCATTTAATTGATTTATTAACATAATTATTTTTTAAATGAGTGATAAAATATGTTTATAAGGAATATTACAACCCATATAAAATAAAATATGTTGTTAAAATGGTTTAGCTCTCAATAAAAGGGCATTGAAACTAGAAATCCCTTAACTTATCTCACAACATTCCATATGTACTATATAACCAATTTATAGTGAAATTATATTAAATTTTTACTCTATTAATAAAATATTTCAATGTATTTTCATTTTCATAATCTATTTTTTCTGTAATTATCTTGTATTATATAAATAATAAGTCGATAAAGTTAATGAAAAACATTTTGGGGATGTTGGGTGCATAATCCCCCAAACAAATATGGTAGGACTAACAAGTTAAATGGGGTAAATTTTCAATTTTATATAGAATAATAATAATAACATTTTTAAAATGTTTATGAGACAAATTAAATTCTAAAGTCATCAATGAAAATATTTCACAAAAAACAAAATACATCATCTCGTGAGTCGATAGTCTACATATTCATAAGACTGATGTTTTTACTTTTCATTGGTTAGAAAATAATGAAATTAAATAAGCTATTATCATTTCAAATTAATTATCATTTAATAAATTATAAATAAATTCATTAAATCCATCCCCATAATTAGTAATGAGACTCAGTTCTTAAAAAATGAAGCACATTATAATGTAGAGACAATAGTCCAGATATATTCAAACAAGGTGATTCTATTTTAAAACATTGTATTGGTTTTAAAATGATCAATGAATTATATGTTAAATATAATAATTGTGTCATTAATATAAAATATATTCACTAAATTCATAATAAAACCTAACTATGAATTATCGTGAATAGAAACTAAATACGTCGGTTCTTCAGAATGTTATTCCCACTGATGCATGAATGGTGGTTTTGTTTCCCCTCTAACAAGATAATGATATGAATAATTCTATTATATTCCAATAATAAATATAATTAAATTTGACATATTTAGGTAATAATATTAAACTTATAATGATATAATTTAATTTTATAGAATCTTAAATAAAATTTAAATGTTCAATTAAGATGATTACCTCCTCTCTAGAGAACCACCCTTGGATGACAGTTTTAGGATCCTAGGGATTTAATTATAAAAATAATAGCATATGTAGAATTATTAAAAGGAATTTAAGAAGTGTTTTTGTTTAGGATTGGTAAAGATATGTTTCTAATTATGTGGATGTAAATAATGAGGGTTAGTGTCATTATTTAAAGGAGAATTGAGGATAATTGGAATTAATAAAAGTATTAAATAATTAAAAACTATTTATCAATATAATTTGGGGAAAATTTTAATATTCCAAATATACGGTGATAATATTGGTATATACACTAATATGAAACAAATTATACAATTTTTTTATTTTAATCATTATATATTAATTTTAATCTCATGTTAATTCTATTAATGATTACCATGGAAATAGTTTTTTTTCCTATTCAGATATTGAAAATAACTATAAAAGTATAAGTGTCCAACAATTGAGAATTTTTTATATTATATGAAATAACCTATTAATTATTAGAAACTAATTTTTTTATGAATATAAAATAAATAAGTACAATATTATTTAACATAAAATATATTTAATAACATTTTCCAAACTATTCACTTAATTTTAATTTAAAAAATATCAAGATAGTAATTTAGTTTGAGTATAATATTAAAACACATCACTAATAAATTATATAATATTATAAAATTTATATAAAACTATTTCTCAAAAAAATTATATTCATGTATTTAGAAACATTCACATGGTTTTTCTACAGCTTTTTGAATTACTGTGTCGTCATTGCAATAATAGTTAGCTAATTTATTTCCTCAGAAAAAATTAAGTAATAAATTAATATAATAAATCATTAAATAACTATATTCAAAATATAATTTTTTAATCATTCATAAATTCTTTTTATACCATTCAAAAAATATAATAGATAGTAAAATAAATAAATAGACAATTAAGAATTTTCTTTTAAATAAAATAATATAAAATGTTTATCATATTAATTTCAAACAAAATTCCATATTACAAAATATTTTATGGAAATTTCCAAAATTAACTCATAAAATATATTACATTAATGTTTTGTAGTGAATATATGTCAATAGAACATTATTTTTTAATCCTGGTAATCCAATTTAACCTCCAATGCGGTGATAATAATTTATCATGTCTATTGTGGGAAAAATTAAAGTTCACATAATTTCACAATTTTTAATTTAAAATTAGAAATAAGGAATAAATTTAATAAAATTTTGTCCCTATATTTTGAGAATTTTTTTTAAACAAACTATCCAAACACGATAAAATTTTGTTTTCCAGCATATATCTTAATTTTGAAGTACAACAATGTTATTATTCCAAATTTATACCATTATCGATTAATATTACATTAATTAGATTATTTTTAATCAATATGAACTACATATAATTTTAAAACTACTTGAAAATAAAACTCGAGTAGATAAATAATTGAAAATAAATAATAATTATTTAATAATTTGATATTTTCACTATTCTTCGACAAATCAATAATTTCGTAAAAATCAAAAAAAATTAATATAAGATAATTTTGATATAATGATTCTAAAAATTTTATGATTTTTCTAAAATATTATTTTTAATATTAATGGAAGTTAATTATAATATTTACTTCAAAGAATAAATAAATCCTATTTTTCATGAAGTTTTAATTTTTAATTTTTCAAATGACTTAAAAAATAGAGTACTTATTTCATAATAAATAATCGATATATTTTTCTTCAGTATCATAGTTATCTATTTTTTTAAATAAAATCACTTACTCTGATTCATACCGAACAATTCAATGGGTAGGTTATAATAGTTATATTAAATATTAATATTCTACATTCATTAAATATTAATGTGATATATCCTAAGTGAAATCAAATATAATCATCTTTTAAAATCACATGTTATTAAATTATACCCCCTTAAATAAATTTCACCATCATAGTTTTATCTCATGTACCACCAAAGATGCTCCTCCTGAGCTGGCAATGGTGAAAGAGAGATAATGACCCCCGAGTCCCGCCTCCAGTAGGCCCCTGGTTGGCGACTAGCACTAAGGGAATGAGTTTTCACAAACATGGGAGGCATTACCCTTTTTGTTATTTAAAGATCGGGAAATAAGACAAGTCAACCACCAAAAAGGAAAAGAAAAAGTGTATAGAAATAAACCCAAACCAAGCCCACATTCAACTTTAAACAATTTCATAACAAGGTTCAAGTACAAGAAAGCTCAAAATACAATACCAAAAGAAACAAGTGTACAACAACAACAACAACTCCAACTGTCCCGACTAGTAGGGTCCCGCACGGCCCTGGTAGTCCTCCTGGAAACCTGAAATTAGAAATAAAACATATGATCATTTAAGGAAAAAAAATTTAAATATTTTTTTGACACAAATATATTTTTAGAAAATTGAATTCATAAAAAAGGATAATTAAACATATTTTTAAAATGAATAAAATGGAAATAGTAATGTAATATTTGAGATAACATAATGCATTGTGAGAATTTAAGATACCATTAATTCATCATAGATGATCAGAAAAAGGTGAAATTTTTATTTCAATATAATTTATCTATATGTTAGTGATTAATTTTTCATCAAGATAGAGAAAATGAAGAAATATGCGCACATGATTTATTTACTTTTCATCAAATAAATTTTATCCATTGGTTGTTCCTTGATCAATTTCCACATTTAACAATCCTCTTATTAAGATAATTTATTTTTAAATATGAATTTTTAATACATTATAAACTACAATAAACTTATAATGGTTCATATGATACAATAAATTGAAAACAAGTTACTCCTTATCTAATTACACTATAGCAAAACACAAAATGGTTAGCATGTGGTAAGATAATATCCAATTTGAATGACAAAAAAATTTATCATAAAATTTGAAAACATAAGACCTAATGATAAAATTTAAATATTCTATAAAAATAAATCCTTAAAACCATAAAAATATTACTCAGCACGTTTCAAATCCAAAAATTAGAGGGGATTGATCATAAAATCTTTTAACATAAATTTATCATTTCCTCTAAAAAGTATTATTCACTAATAATTCATATACCCCATCATGTGTATATAAAAATCATATAATATGCAAAATATTATAAAAGTTTCCAAAAATAACCTCAATAATCATAATACCATGAAAATAATATATACATCCAACAGAAAATAAAATATTTATACAAAAAATAAATTCCAATATTATCCCAAAATATATCTACACACATTAATCATATAGTGTTCCCCAAATACAGATCATCGTTAAAATATAACATTAATAACATTTTCACTAAATTAATATTCAATCCCTTGGTTATTTATATGATAAAAAATGTGTTCCCAAGATGTAATAATTGTATTCCCCAGTTACCTATAATTACATCAACATTAGAGGTTATCATAACCCTAAATTCAATTAATATCATTCAACTGATTTCCGATAAATATAAAATCACTATTCAAAATATAACATTTTCACTATAATAAAAGAAATAATAAAGTGATATATATATATATATATTCAAAAATAATTACTTTTATATAAAAGTATCATTATTCATATTCTTATCCTATCACATAAAACATGAAAATGGATTTTTAATCATTTGATCTTATAATCAATGGTGAACTTATAAATTCATGATGGTATCCACAACTCTTAACATAAACTGAGATGAATAAATCTTAATCTCCATATTTATTTAAATCCTACTCTAAAAAAAGAACTATAACTCCAATGTCCTCAGATCCTTTTAAGTTCATTAAAAATAAATTCCTACATTTATTAATATTTTTAAAATAATGATTTCAGATTTGATGAGTTATGGGTATTTTAGGCCTGATTCATTTTGTTTTTAGGAATTTTTTATGGTTCATGGTTTGATTTTTTTTTCAAACCTATACAAATACTCCAATAATTCATGTGGCTATAGGGAGAAAAACATTAAGGTGAACATGGTTAGGGTTCTCTTTTTTCAATTCATGTGGAAATTTTAGATATTCATTTTAACATTCTCCATTGGAAAAAATCCTAGTTGTTACATGGCTTTATAATCTAGGCAAACAAACCATGTGGGGTCCCTGATGTGGTTTCAAACCTCACACTGTTTGTACAACATTTATCAATCCACCGAAAAAACAATGTCCAGGTCAAATAATTTTCTAAAAACCCATTTCCATGGACTTTAGTTCCTAATTTTACTTATTTTTCTTCATATTAATATCTATCATGATCTTACAGATTCCACAACCATTAATCCAAAAATTCATTCCTATCCAGTATCAGTTCTAGTGAAACTAAGGGTGTTCGTGATTGGGAAATAATGTATGTCATCTAAAAACCTCTATATTATGGATTATCCTAGAGTTACACTACTTCCCTATAGTTGATTCAATGAATCAACATTTCATTTCTAGATATATGAATTATTATTATTATATCGAACAAGGTGATTATTTATTATTCCTCGACTATGAAACTCTATTTAGAGGATTTGATTGTTCAAAATTTTTAGACATAAACTATTGCATGAAGTGAATCATTTCAGGATTCTGTAACCATAAACTATCATTTTTTGAGTGGTATTAAATATAAATTTATCTTAGTATTCTAAATCAAGATATTTGGGAATGTGAATAGGTTTTAGTGTGGTGCAATTAATCTCAGAAATTGAACATTATTTTCAAAGCATAATTTTAACCATTCTAGGTCATCATTATCAATACCTCAGGTTTATATTTATTTTCATGATTATTTGAAATGAATGTGTATATGTGTCACTTATGGTTGATTCTTGTTCACATGATGTGTGTGTGAGTTTCCTTGTGGTCCTATTCCAGATTATTTCTCACTTATGGATTATTATGGAAATGACACATTCATGATTTGAAAAAAATACTTATCATTCATTTTATATTTATATATTTTATATTTTTTAATGGTTATGTCCTTTTTATTATGAATATTTGTTTTTAGGATGATTCATAAGATCTATCTCCATAATGGGCATGCCCCATAAATTTTTCGAGATGTACAAGATCTATCTCCATGAGAAAGAGGATTATGTTTTTGTTGTAATAAACATTCAATGGTAGATGTGTCAAAACTATTGACATGATATTAATTTTTTCAAGGGGCCAAATTATTTAGAACTACTCTCTATAGACCCCAGTCACATGTTATTTATGTGTGATATTATACTGTCCTCTTTACGCACAATTTATATTCATTCCATAAACAATAATATCTTATGAACATATGATAAGGAATGTTGGTGGTATCCTACTCAGTTTTATACTCACACCATACTTGGTCATTTATATGTCTATATAGATATTTTACTTGGGAAATTGTGAAGAAAAAGTAAATATATTAGGTTGTTAAAAAGGATTATCCATATTATTCCAGGTGTTACCAGATTCCCATGGACCATGAATTTCTATTATGGATTTTGATATGTTACATTTATCATGTACATTGTATTTCCATTGGTTTGGATACTTTTTCATGGTTTTGAGTTGTGTGTCTCATATGAAATATTGTTACTTCATTGGACAATACATTATTTCTATGTTTCTACTATGATGATTTATTTATTATTTATTTTTCTACATAATTGTTATCACATCCATTATATACATTGTAGGTTTTCTAAAACCTATGGAACAGTCTTCCCATGGAATCATGTTTGACCTCCCGACTTGTTACTGACCACTTGTATACACGGATGTTCGAATTAGGTGATATCGAACTTTAGTCCAACCCTCATTGGTTATGGTCATGGTGTTACAAAATGGCATCACAAAACCATTTTTACTAACTTATTTTAATTATTTACCTCCATAATGGATAATGTATATTGATGATATTATGTCAGGGACTCGTGTAGGAGAACCATGTCATTGAAAAACTAACACTCTACATTAGACATATATGTTTTCATATATTTTGGAATATATGATCTTATTGTTTGATGTAACCATTGATTTAATTCTCACGAGGTTATGCACATGGTGTAGGAATTTGTTTTATGGGGTTTTTTGTGTGTTCATGAATCATCATCTGGTAGATAGGATCACATACCATATTCCAATTTCTAGAATTAGATATAGAAAAAATAATTCCAATTCATATCAAATATATAATATGTTCTTTTGTTCATTATTTCTCCCATTTTGTTATTTCATCCAAGGTATTATTATATCAAGTGTTTATGAACGTTTATTACTATTATGTAGGTACTAGAGGCTTAGCATTGGTCACGAGTACCACATTGTGTGTCATTACATATTTTATGGCAATCAACTTATGTTAAATATTTTTATGAACACTTCTTTGTTTCAATTTAATAGTATTTTTCATTTGGGTTTAGCTATTCTATTTATCATAAGTTTAGTCTGTAATTTCAGGAAATTCAACCACAAATATACAATGTTAAACATGTTAGGGATGTAATAATTCATGAAAAAGTTGTATATGAGGATATAACTGATCCTCATCTCTTGGTTGATCTTGATGCTTTAGGTATTGAACTGTTTCACCCCTTACACATTAGGTTGGTACCCTTTCAGGGAGAAGGAGAGAACAATGATGTGATGATAATGGTTATCAGTTATTTTGAATTATAAATCAATAATTCAAATTATCTTAGTGAATTTGTGGCCCTCAGTATATATAAGATTGGATAGTTTATATCTAGATGATATTTGAATATTTATAGACTCCCATTAGATTTTAAATGAAATATGGAGACCACTATATTTCTTGGAAGTACATGATTATAGTTGGATGTTAAGATTTTTTCTTATCTAAAACCATCCCATACACACTAGCACCCAGATACTCGATCCAGTACTGACATTTTTCAAAGGGTATTCCTAATCCCTATGGGTTCAAATTTCGATCCTACCATTGTATAAGAAATAGTTGGGAACTAATTTAAAATAAATCAATGGTTGAAAAAACGTACAAGACCAAATTCTCAACAATCTAATGAAAAAATCCTCTTAACCCAAATAGGCACAATATGACCCATCATATGACATCATCAAGGTAAACAAAAACAATGCAGGTAAACTGAATGTCGAAGTGAAAAAATCTCTCCGAGAGGCTCATTTTTATTTCTTAAACTGAACAGATGGAAATCTATAAACACCCAATTAACGAATTGATGTCTATAGGCAATAAATCATTGTTTGATCTAACCATGTGTTCCATATTAATGATTTAATAATAATAAACCAAAAAATTATTTTAATTTTAATAATACGGGGCATGTAAATACAATACCATACTTATAATTTAAAATAATTTCATTTGAGTAAGATGGAAAGCATTTCAAAAAGGATTATATTAATATATTATAATAATCAGTTCTTATAAATCACTAGGTATGAGTAATAATGTTTCAAAATCAATGGAATTTATAATGAAAATATTTATAATAAGAACAATGGTAATATTTTGGATGATATGATAGTTTCTAGTTATATGATCCTAACACATCTCAAATCAATGATTATTGAAATATGTATACACATTTCCTCAGGCTATATCCAAATTGGACTAATGAATATTATATTGGGGATATGTTATACATAATATGGTCTTTCTTAGAGCTTCTATCAACAATTTGGTTATGTGTATTATTCATACTATCATGATACTCCATACTATCCCACTAACAAACTGGGATCGCATGTTCTTAATCAATTAATATAAAAGTGGGTAAATAATTTCATTTGAATTAAATCACGATTCACAATACAATTTCAAAATTATGCTTTTAAAAATTCAAATTTAATAAAAAAATGGTAATATTATAAATCAATTTCTTTTCTATATATACACAGTCATTATCTTTCAGAAATTAAAAGTAATCCAATTTATCAAAACAATTCTCAAATCAATCCCTTACTTCCATAAATTTACAAGATACAATGGGAATTACAATTCCATTAGAATTGGGGATTTTCCCTAAAATTTTATGGAAATTCAAATCACAATTATGATTCCTATCGAATCAGGTATTCATAAATTAGTTGATTGAAATTTAAATCTAATCAATAAAAAATTGTTTAATTATATTGGGAAATCCTAAAAAGAATTACCAACCATTATTAATAGAAAAAAAATCTAAAAAAGGAATCATAAATGAATGACTATGACTAAGAAAATTTACTAACATATCCAAGATTCAATATTCAATAATAAAGAGTTTAGACCCATCATTACAAAAATTATCTATTAAACTCCAACAAGGAATAATAGAGGTAATGAATGATATAGGAAGACATCTTCTCTAAATAAATTCACTACACACAACATGATGATCAATTGTAGAACGTATGATCTAGATGGATTGGAGAACTCCAAAATATTTGAGGCATGAAGCTATGTTGAGAGGAAAAGTCTATAGGTCGAAAAAAAATAAATTCATCCAGACCACATCATTTTAAATGAATGTCCAGGGAAATAAATGTTGTGTAATCTATTTACATTTTGTAATCCTATCAGAATAAATGGCACCAATAAAGATGTTTTTCTTTGTTAAAAAACATGATTTAACCATTTCAAATCATGAACCAAATTCATGATATCTTCCTTGAGGAAATGACAGGATGTAAAAACACGTTACATGATGTGTAAATTCCAAGATGATAGTTCGTTTCAAAGTGACCGGAACAAGATATGAAAATGAAATGAAAGGGACCCAAAACAAATTAAGATTTATAACATAGAAGGTAATATCATGTTATAAATAACCCACAATAAAAAGAATTATCACCAGAAATACTCTCATGAAGATTCTATATCAATTTTTTTTGACAATTCACTCGCATCAGTGCATCACACTCCAAATTCTCATTGAAAACATATCCATACCTACATATAAAATAGACTATATGAACCATATTTACATAATGTAGATTTATCTCAAAATAAAAAATAATTCATTTATGCTCATTCACAAATAAATTGTTCGAACTATCAAAATACTCTAATCTGAATACAAGTGATGGTTTATAAAGCTACCTCTAATGCAGTGATAAATTGATAATTTTATATATTGCCATCGACTAGGGTGGAAGTCATAAATGGTAATCCAATTTCCCCACCATCTCAACACCCACAAAACCCCAAAAACCCATGGGAATATGTTCCATTACACTTGATCCATTAATCCACAAAATTTGAATCATTCTTGAACACCTGGTGACAGACTAAAAACTCCAACAGTCCATGACAACGATCATGGCATGATTTGTACTATCTATATGGAGTTTAAATTCTCAAATGAATCATCTAAATATATGTTGTCATATCTTGGAGTAATCAAGATCCAACCAAGGATTTTTTACATTTATCCATAAAAAGTAAGGAATATTTACAAGTCCTATCATAGAAACACACAAATATAGCCATTCTAATCACAAATTGATAGTTATTGTTATAAGAAAACTCAACTAGTCACAAATGGTCATACTAATCTCCAACAAAATTGAGGAAAGAAACATGAATAATATCCTAAATAGTTTATATAGCCCTCTCAATCTGGAAATATATATATCGAAGTTATTACAAACTCAAATGAACCTGAGGTCCCAATGAATCTTCAAGGAATCTCTAATAGTCAGATGTAAAATGAGAATCCATGTCATAAACTATAGCATATAGAACTCCATGAAAACAAATATATGTATCACATAGGGATCTCTTAGATCCTCAGAATTTTTTATATCTTGAATGGGTATAATGTGAGAAAATTTGGTCAGCCTCTTAATAAAAACCCATATCACATTATTATTTCTTTTGGTTCCTAGATGTCTAGCCACAAATTTCAAATATACTTAATCCCACATCAAATTCATCATTGGATGTTCTTGAAAAAATCTGAATGGTCTCTGGTTATTTGATTATAACTTATGGCATGTATAATAATGAGATAAAAACCAATCAATGTCTCATATTATTCTGATTCACTAGGATCAATACCACATATCATAAAAATGTGGTCAATCATGGGGGTACGTCATAATAAGTATTACTTATATAACCAATAAAGACTTTCCTCACAGATAATGGAAACATATAATTTTTTTAAATCATCTAACACCCTCCATGGATAATAAATAATAATAAATAGAATCCCCAATATAAATGTATTCTCTAATTCCATAGAAGTCATCAACAAGCAGAAGTTCCAAAATAATCATCTAACATAGAGTAGAGATAAAATTAAAAATATACAAGAAAACCATGCACCCTATCCCCCAAAATTCTATATGAAACTATTAAAATGGAGACATTATAATCTACTCTTGTGATGATTCATTCATTTATAGGTTTATAATTGTCCTTCTTAATGCTTCAGTAATGAAATTACTTTTCACTAGGGTGTAGGTGATTTCAAAATCAATGGCATTCAAGTACTCCACCCAACTTCTCTGTTGGAGATTCAATTATTTTTTTATCGAAGATATATCTCAATATAATTTTGTAGGAATATATGAGGATTTTTTACAAAAAAATGAAAATTTTATAAATATTAATCAAATACATAATAGCTATGAGTTCATGGTTTTGGGTTGGATAATTCTTCTAGCCTGGCCTAGCTTCCTAAGATCCATAGGATAATACGCGATAACCCTGTATAATAAAACATCTGAAATCCAAACCACATGCATCAAAAATGATCACATAGCCCTACCTATCCATTGGAATATTGGAAAAAAAGATACAATTCAAAAAAAACTATCTCAATGAAATAAATATAACATATCTCATCTCAATAATACATAACATCTTTATGAGTGATATATATAATTGGAGTGGACAACATCATCACATACATTAAAAAATAGGAACAATACCCCACTAAACCAAAAAATCTCTAAATCTTGTGAACATTATATGGTGGCCTATATTTCAATATTAATGTCACCTTATCATGATCATCTATGATAACATGTTCTGATATCGTGTGTCCCAATAATATGACATCCACAATATTGAAATCACATTTCGTTACATTGGATTAATCTTTGTGATTGCCCAAAAATTCCAAAATTTCTCTCAGATGATGAACATTATCCACATAGTAAATAGAGTAATCCAAAATTCCATCTATAAAGACAACTAAAAACATATAAATATAATCATGGAACATCCAGGTCATTAAATACATAAATGTTGTAGGAGCACTTCTTAGAAAAATAGAAGGAAAAGATACTCATAATGGACATACCTTCTAAATAAATTTAACATGAAGATCATATTTTCTTATTCTCATAATGTGATAACTAGACTAAAGATCCTGATTTGAAAAATACTTCACACTGATCAACTAGTCAAACGTATGAAAAATTTGTGTGAACAGAAAAAATTTCCTTATAAAAACTCCTTTAACGATTTTCTAATCAACACATATTTGAAGTGTCTCAACAACATTCCTAGAAAACAGAATATCTTTGACCCGCCGTGTAACACTAAGGATTATAAATCCATTCAATAAAGTTCATCCATATGAGTCTCCTAATATTTAATTTCATCTGCATCCATTCAGTAAGAGGGAATATATATTTTTCTTATATCATGAAATAAATCATTGGAAAAGTAAACCACTGTTACTAGTTGAAAACTTGATAAGTTAGTAAAAACCCTCAAAATATCATTCAAAATTTATGGCAGATCATCAATCAAATATTCCCTAAAAAAAATAAAATCAAACAATTATATTAAATTCCTTAACTATTGAAAATTAGGTTCATCAATCCCCAACCATGGGATCCATTATCTATGAAAAGTAAAACACACCCCATCCAGAATATTATATTAAACTAATCAACTATAACATTCAGTTCGGGCATTATTAGCAGTAATACAACCTATTTCAAATAACACATCAAGTGGTTTCAGGTAGAGAACTATATAATCTAATATAAAATCGATATTTTTTAAAGATAAAACACAACCATGTCAACAAGGATGCTACTCTTTCTTCATTCCAATGTGGAATAGTAATATCTACCACATAATATACTGTCTAAATAGTTTTATTTAGTAGGTTCACTATATGGTTTTATATAAATGAATGAAATGAAGTAATATGAAATACATCATTTACCACAGATTAAGCTATAGTGATGTCATCCCTCAGAGTCACTTGACCTATATCAGATTCCTCCTTAAAATATTCTACTATAGGAAGAAGCATTATTCTAGTATCTTATTGCTAAAACCCAATATATATTGATGAATAAGATAAAACCATATTGATTTTTGATGTTGATGATCTCTTTCAATTAGGATGATAAGAGAACCATATATCTTTGGTTATTACTGCAAACCCATTTTCAATGCATAGGCTTTCCACAGTGGAAGCAAGTCAAAGTGACTCTTCTAGAAACTGAAGGAGGTCTTGATGAACCATATTATCAAGAACCACTATGAGACACATCATGATTTCTCCTTCCATTATAGAAACTCATACAAAATCCCATTGGAGAAAACATAACTCAATTCAATCTTTACATAATATCCAGGTCAAGCTCAATGATCAATACTTCATCCATCATATTAGTATAATAAAATATATTAAACATGAAAACCTAATAGTGAACAATAGATAGAAGTCACATCATAGTTAATTGAGTATTAATATTCTCATTCAATACAATCTCAGTTTAAAACTACAAAATATCAGAGAATCCTTCTGCATATTCTTTCACAGTATTGTCAAAAATATTGAGTTTTAATAACTCCAAATATTTAACTTGAACCAAAGATTTTGTTGTAGAACTAATAATCAAAAACAAAATTAGTGTATTTCCACCCAAAACCATTACGCTTCTTCATTGTCCGCATTGATCCCCATCATCTCCATTTATATCCCTCTATCTTGATGATATCTCATTTTACCACAATCAAATAAGGAATTTCCAAAAACTCAAAAAATTCCATATCTTCCAAAACTAATACTCATTCTCTTGTAAGTAATTAGATCCTTCAAAAGCAGAAGGATTTTGTAAAAGTAACTATTTTTCATGTTTCAATGATTTATATCTTAAAGATTCCACAACTAGATCCCAAATGGGAAAGGTGAAAGGGTATGTCTCAAAGTATGGACAATACACAAAACAATCATAACACGATTATGGTAATCTAGAAGATCTTCTTGATGCTTCTCAACAGATGCTTACTCATTGAACAAATTCAAACATATTCCTATAGTAATTATGCTACCCAACATTAGAAAAATTCATTGAAGACCTAAAAATATCACTCATATCATCTACAAAAATAGGATAAATGGAAAAATTAATCCAATAATATAAATAACATGATTTGTATTCAAATATATAAAATTAAAAACTAGGGAAATAAATATAATAAGTCCATTATATTCCATTACCAAACCAACCATGGTCACATGAGGATCATTACGATGATATATTTATATGAACTCTCTAAAAAATAACTCATTTTTTCAAACAATATATCTCAATATGCATGCTAACATGAAAGAAACATTCATAACATGCATATCTAATTCCACTTTTTCATGAACCAACATGGATAACCTAGTGCACAGAAACATGATCCAACATTAAATTTTTTTCAAAGGTTGATAATGATCTCCATAGTTTGGATACTATCTAATGTAATCATTTAATATACAAGAGGATATGAATTCCCAAAAAACATAAAATGAAAAAAGTGACAAGTAAGTATCCTCAATACTCATAAGGGAGAAAGAACTAGAAGACTGTTGCGTATAGAAAATAAATATGTAACCATGAACTACATAAATTAAAATTACATAACATTTGTGGAATTCATAAAACATTGTAAAAATAGATATCCAAATACCTTATTAATTTAGAGACATTTGAACAATGGAAAGATAAACACTAATACATTAATAAGATACATTATGTTCCACTGATTTCTCCAAGCCTATCAATACTCTTGGAAATATCATATATTAAATATATATTAATAACAAGGGATGTAGACATAAAATTCAATGAGAAGAGATGATTTATAAGGGTAAACATGGGAGACATATAAGCTTAAACATGGGAATATGGGTATGAAAACAAAATTGTAACACTGATAAATCACACTCTGTATATCAATGACCATAAAAAATCATGAAATTTTTTGGTAAGTTCATATAACATTAATCATAATGAAATAAATAAAATAATTCATAAAATAATAAACGATGAATAAGACATGGAATTGTTGGAAATTTATATACATAATTTCTATAGTTGGAAAGGTGTTGCTAACAATCCCATCATGATTATATGGTTCCACACCCTATACTATCTTACAATACATGGTTTACATGCATGGCCATCATAGTATGATTATTTCACTCCTCATACCATCTTGGTGGTCATGGTTCACTCCCATTACAACTTAGTAGTTAAGGTTATCTCCCAATACCATATTTTTCTATCCCATGAGATATAATTCGGTACTCAATAAATTAGAGCGAGATAAAATTGACACTCATATCATAATGAAAACAGAAATACTAGTCCCACTAAATAATTAACAATAATAACAAAAAAAATGAAATTAGCTAGATATAATAAACATATAATTCATTCATAACATTTTGACAAAATATACGGCTTTTATAATCATTTCATTAAAATCATAACCCATAAAAATTAGTGGGTTTGAATATCATATAACCCATGAAAGAGAAATGGAACACAAAAATACATGAACCATGAATGATAAATGGGTTCGTAAAAATCATTCCCTGAAATCATATAGCATTTACAGAATGAATATGAATGGAAAAATTAAATTATTTCCCCAGAAACACATTATTATCACAATTAAAATTCATATTTGATGGAAATATAATTTTGAAATATCATTAGAAAATATTTCATTAAGAAATAACAGTTCATCTCTAAAAATTTCTTTTTAAAACATTAAAACTTATGAAATAAATTTTATTTCCAAATAATTTAAAATATTAGTATTAATTCTTGAAAACATTTTTAAAACCTTCTCCATAGAAATCATATAAAATATGATTTAATTTTCATTGAAAATATGTAATTGAATCTTTAGAACATTTTAAAAATCGTTTTCCTTGAGAATTTATTCAATAATCTTAAAACAATTTCACTGAAATTACTAAAAAAATACATTTAATAAATATAAAAATTTTGGAAAACGTATTAAAACCATTTATTTGAAAACATGTTTAAATATTATAAATAAATATTTGAATATCATTTCCAATAATTTCTCTAAATAAAACATTTTTGAAAAACAATTTTAGGGAAACAGAAATTAATAAAATGAATTTACATAATGTTAGTAAAATATTTTATTCAAAAAAATAACTATTTAACATTTTAAAAGACGATTCAAGGTAAGTACGGTCACGACAGTGAGTAAATCCTTATATTTCGAACATTCCTTCTGCACTGTAAAATGATTTGAAATGTGGCTGAACTGAGAAATGAAAAAAATGTTCATTTTTTGAAAACCTGTTTTTTAAATGGTAATTCATATGTAAACTTTTCATTTAAATAAAATAGGTGAATTTTATAGTATTTTTTAAGACTATTCTTATAAAACATGGTTTTGTACCATCATTGATTTCTCACCGATGTGGGAGGTAAAGTCATACATATATAAAAAACATTTTTAATCAACAGCTGTACTACAGAAAGTAAAAGTGGTACCAATACATGAATATATCAAGTATAAGTAGAGGATACACTATTTACCAAATTCACTTTATATATGGATGATAAAATTTCATAAATAATGGAATAATAAAAAATAATCATGATTAACGATGACATTGTCTCAATAATGTCTTACAAAATGGTAAAACTAAAAAATACTCACCAAGTTAAAAAATAATTTACATGGAAGAAAAAATATAATGAATAATGATAATATTCATGATATAATCAGACAATTGTAAACATATACAACTTTTTAAGGAAAATAGGTTCATAGGAAAACAAGGGTCTCAAACAAAGATATGTGAAACAAAATTACTTTAGAAATTGTGTAACATGGAAACAATAAAACCAATGAAATAAATATCATAAAATGGATATGTTAATACACATAAATTTTTGATAAATAATAATAAAATAAATTCATGGATATTATTTACAGTAAAGTAAATAAATATGTGGGGAATAATGAATGTATCTTATTGAAATAATAAGTGAGATTAAATCCCATCACATTGTGTCATGACTACCAGTGTACTCATTCAAATTTCCTCTAAAATAAATATATGTTTTTTATAAATCTATCATAGAACCATATTTTTTTATCTAATACAATATATGGTTTTATTAAGACATCATATTAATCTCTTATTAATAGTTCTATGTTAATATTATGCTATGGGTTGTAATTTCTTGGTTTTTCTCATGTCTCTTAATTTGTTATATCTTTGGTAATTCTAAATATAACGTTATTTAAAAAATAAAACCATGATATTAATAAAATTTATAATATGTATATATTTATTATAATATTCTATTTAATATAGTTGTATGTAATGGAATATGCCATTCATGATGATGGTAGGTCGTACGAATATATGAACATTGTTTCCATTATTTAATATTAATATTGAATGAAAAAAAATTAAATGTAACATATGAATATATTATATTTTTATAATAGATTTAGTATTTCATATTTAATTTATATGTACAATAATACCAATATTAATACATTCAATATAGTGTGTGAATGAGTCACATTTCTTTGAGGGGGCTATTATCCACACTTCCTCAAATGAATGTATCATATTTACACAATATGTAATGTATTCTAAATGAATTAATGAAAATAATATAAAAAATTGTATCATATATATCATATTTAAATAGTTATTCCATCATAATTTCCATCCATGAATGGTGTATAAAGGAAAACCCCCAACAATTTTTTTTCATCAGGTGGTAGTTCTCTATAAACATAAACTGCATAATCATACCCATTATATAACGACCCTTTCTTTACATAAATTGATATTACTTAATAATTGAAGCATACTTATTACAACATATTACAAAACCATGGTAGGACCATATAGGTATACTGTCTTTAGAAACCGGGAAACATAATCAACTAGTTCATAAATCATCTACATTTTCTCCCGCTTATTTCATCATATCTAGAGTCTCTTTTGGCATATCCTACTTAATACCCTTCTTCAGGACCTGTGGAAAAGAAAAAATACAAAAGGGTGATCTAAAATTCCCTATAAGGGTAAACAAAGTAAATATAAATCATATCATATTCATACGAACATAGCATTTTGAAAATCACAACCTGCAAAAGAGATCATAATATCATGACGTGGGATAATTCACAGTAGTGAAATGTAATCCCAATAATCATAACATAAAACAGGAATCATTGTGTCATACACACATAATCATAGAAAATCATTTCATATTATTCAAGACTCATTTCTATGACTATCATAGCGGAAAAAGTTCCTTACTGAACCGAGTTCACTACTCATTCCAGTCCAATATCACTGAACCAGATTACCTTACCATTCCAGCCATGTCTATCTAATGAGATATAAATCTTTACCCAATGAATTGGTGGGATATATAGTCCCTACCAATCTCATAATGAAACTATTCTTATGTGTGCCACAAAATCATAAATCATACATCATAGGATAACCTGTGTAATAACAATGTGATTCTTAAACATCATTCCATCATGACATAATCCATATAAGATAAAAGTACTTCATAAAATTAATTCCATCATTACATAATCAAATAAATGTAATAATAGGGATAGAAACAGAACCCTATATTATCTTAGATGGAGAATAATTTTGATAAAACTATTGAACTCCATTCTTGAGGAAAATATCCTTTCTACTTCAAAAAAATCTTTTCTTTCACAACATGTCATATTAAAAGAAGTTAATTTAAAATAAACATGAAAAAATGTACATGAATCTTCATTGAAATAATGTTCTATGAAATCATAAAAATCCACTCATGTCTTATAAGTTAAAAAAACATTCTTCTCGTACTTTGGCCAGAAAAGTCAATAAGTATCTCGTATTGAAAATGAAAAAAGATTCTTTCCACATCTTTTACTAAATATTTTCCAATAGGTAAAATATGTTTTTAACAATTTTAGAGGGAAACTATTACATATTGAGGAGATGTGTATGTGTATGATAAATATGCCCCAGTAAATACCGAAGTATAAACAATCTCAGACAAAAATTGAGATTGTGAGATTTTCCCTTACCTTAGGTCTGATATTCTTTGTACGTATCTGATCATCCTGTATAATGATTTAAATATTTTCATTGATATATTTTAGAATAATATTCATTATTATGATATCATATATGGTCGTATTCTTATCTTCTTATTAGTAATATTTCATTTCTATTTGTAATTCGGCTGTTTGTTGGTTTGTGTTCTAATGCGTGTTTGGTTGAATAAATTTTTATTCCACATTTTAGGTTATAGAAAAATCATTTACAGAATGGTATTAGTATAATATTTATCAGATTTATTCATTCAATTCGTTTCTATAATCATAGTTTAATGATGATCATATAGAACGAATCACATCGCACCATGGAGACGGTAAGCTGTAGGTACGCATGAGCAACGATATCGTTCCCCAAATTATTGAATGATATTGGAGTGGATGATAGTATATCATAGAATTAGTATCATGTTATACCAATCAAATATAGTTATTCTTTACACCATTATACCAATCCATGTAAGGTAGTGAAGGAATCAGATTATACCATGGCGTGGACACTGTATTCCATACGTACGCACGCGCGGTGATTTCATTTTCCGTAGGATGTATAGAAGGTGAAATAGGGTCGTTTAATATTTATAATAACAAATCAGTATATGAGTGATACTGATTTTATTACCTCATAGTGTAACAAATAATTAAGAAGAAGTAGAAGAATAAATAAATCTGAATGAACCGGTAAATGATATTACCTCTTTATCGACGCGCCTCTTCTAAACCTCCTCTTAGGAAAATAAAGTTGGACTTTGAAGAATAACAGTACGTCTAGTATGTTTCTAGAGAAGTGGAGAAGAGAACTGGACAAGTTTTTTCCGATCTTGAAGGCTCAATATGTTGTGAAGAGAAGAGGGATGAGGTGCCCTTTTATAAGGGAGGAGAGGGGCACCTTTTGAAACAGAAGAAATATTAATTTATAATAAATTCAAACCCCACATAAAATCCTCACAATATTACACAATTTGAAGATGATATGAGATAAGGTTTTAATACCATTATCCAATAAAATTTAAACATTTTGGGAATATATTTTAAACCATATCAAAATGATTTATCCTTATTAAATCTATTTAATTTAATTTGTAGTAAAAATATTCGTAATTTTAAATTGTTAAAAATACTTATTTATGTGTTTTTAATTTTCCATAATTGGATCATTGATTACATTTTCGACCATATAAATTTCAATTTATAATTTTTAAATATTTTTGTGATTTTTAAACAATTTTATAATATGTTATTATTATAAAATAACAATAGTGTCAATTTTGACACCATCGTTTATTTGCATTTATAAAAATCCACATAGAGAATATATTCGAACCAAAATATTTAATATATTCCTAATATGTCATATTCATCTCAAAAATTTGTGGATAACATTAATTAGTTCAAAAAATAATTATTTTAATATTTTTAAAACCATTTATTTGATATTTCAATCAATAAAATAACTTCTACATCACTATTGTGTCATCATTAATGATAATTATTTAATTCTTATTAATTATAAATAAATTCTAATGATGTAGAAACATTTATTATCTTTCTAGAGAATATTTATATTCAAGGTTTTATGAAGTTTATTACTAAATTAGAATTATTACACTTATAAGATATAAGAGTGTGACATGTTGTCACTTTCATTGGTTTTAATTATAATTATTTCATTTTCATGGTTAATAGAACATGTAACGAATATAATATGACACTTATGTGTTATGTGTGGACCTTTATTCATCCAATAGAATTCTGGTTGGTGGTAGTGTATTTTTATAATCTTATTTGACCCTTAATTTCCCGATTTATCATTAACTATAGTAAAAAAAATTACCATAGTTAATATTCATAATGTCAAAAAAATATACCTATTAACATAATTGGGACCCACTAAATCCAAATATGGAATCCATTTTTCAAAAATCAAAATACCGGATTTTTAGTAATTAATTTAATATTAACCTCGTTGTTATGAAAACAGGTTTTAAAAGTGAAAACCTTGTCAATGATTGAAATGTTTTTATTGTTGATTTCAATGTAAAATTATATTTAATAAAATAAATTATATGAAATGGTAAAAATATGTTCTATTTATACTTTAAATCAATTAAATTTTATCATTTATCCATATAAATTATCTTGATGATAAAAGTTGTTTTTACGATAAGTTTAACATATTTTTACTATTCATCAAAATATGAATGTTATCCGAAAAGTATAAAAAACATAATCCAATGTAAATTTTAATATCCTGATTCAAAAGAAAATTTTATTTTTTCAAATTTAACAGATAAACTTTTCAAAAATTATATCTAAAATGGGTGTGCCATCAAAAGGTGGAAAACTGCATTTAAAGAAATAATTCTTGTATCTGAAAAATTGATTTTTTTCATATATCAAATGTAAGATAAATTCTAATGTTATATAATATTCAAAATGCATTTAATACTATTTATAACAGCTAGTTAATATAATATTTTAATAATATGACATTGTTTAGTGAAACACGGTATTGCGTATGATGCAAGCTATCAAGGTAGGTTTCTCTTGTGTGTAATGCAAGCCAAGACAGTGTTGCATGTAGTGAAAGATTTCTTTTGGTGTTCCATATAACATAAGAAAAAACATATATATTTATCATAAAATCTTAGGGTGTTACTTTCTACCCTCCTTAAAATGAATTTCTCCCTCGAAATTCGTCACTTCATAACCATGAAATGAGGATACCTCTCCCTCATCATATCCTCAAGTTCCAATGTAGATTCTTCTAATTGGTGGTTCCACCATAAAACATTAACCAAGTGAGTGGTCTTTTTTTTATTGATCCTTTTCGCTACGATCCAAAATCTCTATTGTCTAGTCTCCATACGAAATATCTTTCTCCAGCGGTACAACTTCTAAGCTTAGTACATGTGAAGGATCAGGTATATACTTTCTCAGGAGAGATACATGGAACACATAATGAACAAGAGAGTGATTCGGTGGAAACGCCATTTGGTAATCTACCTTCCAAACACGATCCAGTATTTCAAATTAACTAATATACATAGGGATCATCTTGTACTTCTTTCCAAATCTCATTAAATTCTTCCAAGGAGATATTCATAAGAACACTATATCACCCACTTAAAACTCTAGGTATTTTCTTCAGTTGTTGGCATTAATTTTTTGTAGACTCTGTGTTTCTATTAAGTGATTTTGAATAGATCTAACTTTTTTTCCATCTCATCAAAAAGGTCAGGTCCTAATAGCTTTCATTCCCCAACTTCAACCTTTGATGTAGGAGTTCTACATTCCATTCCATATAGAGCATCATAAGGATCCATCTAAATACTAGAGTGAAATCTATTATTATAAGAAAATTTCACAAAATGTATGTGTTGATCCTAACCACCTTTGAAATCCATAGAACATGCTCTCAACATGTATTCTAGAGTTCCGATTTTCCTCTCTGACTTACCATCTTTCTTAGGAGGATATGCAGTGCTGAAACTCAACTCTATATCTAGAGTATGCTGAGGACTTCACCCAAACATCGAGGTAAACCTCAGATCCCGATCAGATATAATGGAAAGTGGTACTCTATGCAATCATACCACTTCATTCACATATATCCTGGATAGCTGATCAAGAGAGAAATATTCACTAATAGTAATGAATTGTGATGACTTCATAAGATGATCAACTATAACCCAGCTAGCATTATTTCCATTGGATATTTTAGGAAGCCGAGTGACAAAGTCCATAATGATGTTTTCCCATTTCCATTCTGGTATGGGTAATGGTTGTAACATCCCCTTAGACTTATTTCTATTATCATTAACTTTATGACAATCTACAAATCGAGAGACATATTCCGCAACATCACTTTTCACTCAATCCCACCAAAAGTACTCTTTCAGGTCCCTATAGATTTTCGTGCTTCTAGGGTTAATAGAGAATGAAGAACTATGAGCCTCATCCAATATTTCCTTCATTAATTCTGGGATGGGAGTAACACAAACCCAATTCCTGAACTATATTATTTCATCACAGTCAATGTGGAATTCAGGAACATTTCTCACCTTGTTTTGTAACTCTACATCTTCTTTCTTTGACTATTTAATCTTCACATGTATATATGGTAGAACATTCATTTGAGAAAGATAAGATTTTTCCCCTTCCATTATAATTCCATGATCCATCCTTTTTAAATCAATAAATATTGGATATTTTCCGATCCTCTTCATGGATAAGCTATCATGGTCTTGTTGACTTAATGCATCCACCACCTTTTTTTCTTTCCCAGTGTGATAATTAATTGATCAGTCATAATCCTTAACTAGCTCCAACCATATTCTTAGTCACATATTCATATCCTTTTGTGTGAAAATATAAATTAAAATTTTATGATCAGTATAAATATCACACCTTTCAACATAATGACAATGGCTCCAAATCTTTAATGCAAAGATTAATACGGCTAACTCCCAATCATGAGTTGGGTGATATTGCTCATGTATTTTCAACTATTTTGAGGAATAAGCTATGACCATATCATTTTTTCAGAGAACAAAGCCCAATACCTTCTTGGATGCATCACTGTAGATCACAATCCCATCTCCACTACAAGGAAGTGGGAGCACAGGTTCACTGGATAACCTTCTTCTTAACACCTTTAAATTATCTTCAAACTCCTTCATCCAAACGAACATAACTCCTTTTCTTGTCAACCTGATGAGTGGATTAGATAATCGTGAAAAATATTTCACAAAACTTCAATAATATCCAGTCAATAAAAGAAAACTTTAGATCTCATTTATTGTTGTTGGTCTCGACCATCTTTCGATAACCTCTATTTTTCCTGGATCAACAGATATCCCATATTCTGAAATTATGTGATCCAAAAATGATGCTTTTTGAAGCCAAAATTAACACTTGGTAAATTGGACATAAAGCTTCTCCTTTCTTGGGGATTTAATACAATTCTCAAGTTATCTTCATGTTCTTACTTTCTCATTGAATAGACACGAATATATTCAATAAAGACTACCAAAAACTGATCAAGATAGTCTCTAATGAAAATATTCATTAGATACATGAATATATAAGGGAAATTTTTAAGACCAAATGGAATCACAATAAATTCATAGTGTCCATACCTTGTACATAAATCCATATTTGGTATATCTTCCCTTTTGACCATTAATTGATGATACCCTGAATGATGATCAATATTGGAAAAGTATTGAGCTCTGCATAGTTGGTCAAATAAGTCATCAATGTGTGGTATAGGGTATTTGTTCTTGATAGTGATGTTGTTATGTTCTTGATAATCAATTTAGAGTCTCATTGATCTATCTTTCTTCTTAACAAACAGAATAGGTGCTCCCCAAGGTGATTCCCTAGGACGTATGAATCCCTTATCAGGATTCCCTTGGAGTTTCTTCTTCAATTCTTGAAACTCAATTGGGTCCATTATATTATATGTCTTTGAAATAGGTATAGCCCCCGGTATGAGCTCTATTTAAAACTAAACTTCATGATTTGGTGGAAGACTTAAAAATTCCTCTAGAAATACATTGTCAAACTCTCTTACGATGGGAATATTCTTAATCGTGAGTTTTTCACCACCCATTTGAGATAAATAGCCTTCATTTATTGGAATAAAGACCCATAAGATGGATGAAATTTACATTGGATGGTTACATTCATCCTTGCATCGATAGATGATCATAGATTGATCAGAAATATGAAATGTGACTTCCCTTCTTTGGAAATTTATATGAGCTCCATATAAGGAAATCCATTCCATACTAAGAATCACATCAAATTCCACTATATGAAGGATCACAAGATTCGGAGGAAGCACTTTCCCACAAACATCAATCAGAGAAGAATTGTATACTTTTGATGCGACTTTTGTGCCATTAGGGGTTGTCACAGCTAACTCAATATCTAATTGTTGAGGTAATATAGAGATATGCATGGAAAATTATTCAGAAATAAAATAGTGGGTGAATCCAGAATCAAATAAAACATTTTCTAATTTAGAGTGGATGGTAAGTGTACCTTTCACCACTTTGTTATCGTAATCCACATCGCCGATAAAAATTGCAATTGAATTTCCTTTTTCCATGGGCTTAAGAGTTTATTGACATCGATCATCATCAACAACACTTGGATTAGGTAATTGATTTGCATAATGCCTCATTTCTTTTCACTTGTAACATTGAAGTGTAGGAGGTGAATTCTGTGTTGACTTTTCTTTGTTCGCATCAGTAGAAATATTTTTCCTTTCACTGAGGCATTTGATTTACTAATGACCTTATTTTCCACCCTTAAAACATTTACTTTCCCCTTTAAAACAATTCCCTACATGTTTCTTTCCACACGTTGAGCATAAGGGAAAACTCATCTTCTTTTCAGTGTGGACTTTAGATTTTCCTTTGAATTCCATTTTCATCTTCTTATCAAACCCATATGACTGATGGGTTAATACAATCTATGTCTCAACCTTGAGAGCACATCGAACAATTTCCTCATAGCATTTGAAGTCGTTTATGGCTAACACCCTTCGAAGACTTGGATTTTAGCCACAGAAGAATCGATCGATCTTACTCTCGGGTTGGATAATAATTCTGAAAGCGTACCTTCCATGTCTTGTAAAATTTACTTCGTAGGTACCAACCGATTCATCATCCTTTTTCATTAGTTCAAGAAACTCCTTCTCTATCTTTGTGTGGAAAATAAAAGGGAATTACTTATTGAAAATAAGTTCTTGAACTCATCCCATTCCATGGACTCAATTTTATCTCTTTACCTCATATTCTTGATAAGATTCCACAATTGATCAACTTCACCTTCCAAACGATATACTGCTAAGACGACATTATCATGTTCAGAAAATTTTATAACTGAAAATATCTTTTCAGTGGTACTAATCCATTTTTCAGCCACTAATGGATCAGAAGACCCCCTGAATGATGGTGGATGCTTCCTCATGATGAATTCAACAGAATATTTCTCCTTCTTTTTCTCGTTTGGATGTCCTTCACGATTCATCGCTTGAGAAATTTGTGTGAGCATGGATTCAAGATTATTCAATCCAGATCCCATAAGGTTTAGTTTCTCAGGGGTACAATCATTGAATTTCCCATCGAATTTAGCATTAACATTGTTCCTTCAGGTTCCATCCATTAACTAAAACTGAGAAGCATAGTGTGAGAAACATTAATCATAACATGAAAATGACATAATCAAGAATATAATTTCACACTTTAGGTCTTATCATAGGTTATTCAAGGTCATTTCTAAAACACTAATACTGTGTTCTATTCTTATATATATTCATAAGGATCATACTATGTATTTCAAATCATAGTTTCCAATGGTTGGATATACCTTTCCTCTAATACCAACTATAAAGACCCATACTTTACATGCACTTTTATTACATCATAATTGAATCATTCTTATTACAACATATAAAAAACAAAGATAGGACCGTATAAGTATAGTGTATTTAGAAACTGGGAAACATAAACAATTGGTTCATAAATCATATACATTGTCTCCCTATAATTACATTATATCTAGAGTCCCTTTTGGCATATCCTACTTAATACCCTTCTTCCAGACCTGGGGAAAAGAAAACATACATAACGGTGAGATCAAATGCTCAGTAAGGGTAAAAAAAATAAATAACAATCATATCATATTCATAAGAACATAACATTTTGAAAATCATAACTTGTAAAAGAGATCATAATATCATGACATGTGAAAAATCATAGTAGTGAAATGTAATCCCAATAATAATAACATAAAACATGAATCTCTATGGGATACACACATAATTATAGAAAATAATTTCATATTTCTCAAGATGCATTTCCAAGACCATCATAGCGGACAAAGTCCATTACTGAACCGAGTTCACTCCTCGTTCCAGTCCTGTATCACTGAACTAGATTATCATTCCATTCCAGCCAGGTTGATCACATGAGATATAAATCGTTACCCAATGTATTGGAGGGAGATATAGGTCCCACACATATCATAATGAAACCATTCTTATGTGTGTCAAAAAATCATAAATCGTACACTATAGCATAACCCATGTAATAAAAATGGGATTCTTAAACATCATTCCATCATACCATAATACATATAAGATAAAAGGTCTTCATAAAAATAATTCCATAATTACATAATCAAATCAATGTAATAATAGTGATAGAAACATAACCCTATATTATCTTAGATGGAAAATAATTTTGATTAAACACTAGAACTCCATTACTGAGGAAAATATAATATCTACTTCAAAAAAATATTTCCTTTCACATCATGTCATTCTAAAAGATGTTAATTGAAAATAAACATAAAAACATGTAAATATAGCTTCATTTAAATAATGTTCTATGAAATCGTAAAAATCCATTCATGTCGTATAAGTTAAAAAACATTCTTCCCGTACTTTTTTCCAGAAAGGTAAAAAAGTATCTCATACTGAAAACGACAAAAGATTCCTTTCATATAATTTACTAAAAATTCACCAATAGGTAAAATTCGATTTAAACAATTTTATGGGGATAATATTACATATTTAGGAAACATGGTTGTGGATGATAAATATGCCATAGTAAATATCGAATGATAAATAATCTCGGATAAAAATTAAGATTGCGAGATTTTCCCTTACCTTAGGTCTAATATACTTTGTATGTATCCAAACCTCAAGTATAATGATTTAAATAATATCATCAAATTATTCATGAATTATATTCATTGTTATCATATCATATATGGTCATATTCTTATCTTCTTATTAGTAAAATTTCATTGCTACTTATTTTTCGGGTGTTCATTTCTTTATGTTCTTATGCATGTTTGATCAAATAAATTATTATTCCTATTTTTAGGTTATAGCTACAACATTTACAAAACAGTATTAATATTATATATATCATATTTTTATTCAATTAGTTCATATAATATTTTTTTAATGGGATCATGTAGAACAAATCACATCGCACCGTGGAGACGGTAAGCCGTACGTTCGCATGTGCGACGATATCGTTCCCATAATTATTGAACGGTATTGGAGTCGATGATAGAATATCTTAGAGTTAGTATCATTTTATAATAATCATATATATTTATTCTTTACACCATTATTACCATCCAAGTAAGGTGGTGGTGGAAAACAGAATACACCATGACATGGAGATAGTATTTTGTACGTGCGCACGCACGGTGATTTCATTTTCTGTAGGATGGATAGAAGTTGAAATTCGGTTGTTTAACACATATAATAACATATACGTGTATGAGTGATAATTAAGTTATTACTTCATAATGAAACAGAAAAATAAGAGGAAGTAGAAGAAGAAAATGATTTGAATGAATCGGTAAAGGATATTACCTCTTCTTCGATGTGCCTCTTCTAAACCTTCTCTTAGGGAACTAATGTTGGTCATTGAAGAAGACCATGACCTCTAGTATGTTTGTAGAGATGTGTAGAATATAAATGGGTAGGTTTTGGCCGATCTTTTAGGCACAAAATGTTGTGAAGAGTAGAGGGAGAAGGTTCCCTTTTATAAGGGAGGAGAGGGGCACCTTTGGAATCATAAGAAATATTAATTTATAATAAATTCAACCCCATGTAAAAACCTTCAAAAAAACTCAATTAAAAGATGAGATGATATAGTGTTGTAACCTCATAAACCAATAAAATTTAGACATGTTGGGAATTTATTTTAATCCTTATCAAATTTATTTATCCTTATTTTATCTATTTAATTTTATTTGTGGTAATAATATTATAAATTTTAAATTATTATAAATAATTACTTATGTGTTTTTAATTGTCCATAATTGGATAATTTATGAAATTTTAAGCTATATAAATTTCAATTCAAAATTTTTAAATATTTTGGGATTTTTAAGCAATTATATAATATGTTATTTTTATAAAATAACAATAGTGTCAATTTTAACACTATCCAGTTATTTGAATTTAAATAAAATTCACATAAAGAATATATTAGAAAAAAAATATTTAATAGATTCTCAATATGTCATATACATACATAAAATTTGTGGAGAACATTAATTAGTTCATATAATATTTATTTTAATATTTTTATAACCAATTATTTGATATTTCAATCAATATAATAACTTCTACATCACAATTGTGTCATCATTAATGATAATTATTCTTTTCTAAAAAAATACTAAATAAATATTATTGATTTTGATAATTTAATTATATTTCTATAGAATATTTATATTTTAGGCTTTATGAAGTTTATCACTAAATTAAATTAATAAACTTATACAATATAAGAGAGTGACATGTTGTAACTTTCTTTGGTTTTAATTATAATTATATCATTTTCATTGTCAACAGTCTAAAAAACTAATCAATTCTAACCATTAGGTTATATGGGTTTACTTTTATTAATCCAAAATTATTTTTTCAGGAGTTAGTGTAAATTTATAATCTTATTTTTACCCTTAATTACCCGATTTACCTTTAACTTTAGTAAATAAAAATTACCGTAGTTACTATTAATAATGTCAAAAAAATAATAGTAACTTATTAACAAAATTTGGACGCACATAATTCATAAATTGAATCTATTTTTCAATATTCAAAACATAGTAGTTTCAGTAATTAATTTAAAATTAATCCTGTTATTATCAAAACAGGTTTTAAAAGATAAAACATTATCAGTGATTGAAATGTTTTTACCTATGAATTCAGTGTAAAATTAATGGTAATGAAATAAATTATATTAAATTATAAAAATATATTCTATTTATGCATTAAAACCATTATATTTTATCTTTTATACATACAAATTATCTTGAAGAAAAAAGTTGTGTTTAAGAAAAATTTTGCGTATTTTTACTATTCATCAAAATATGAAAGTTATCAGAAAAGTATAAAAAATTTATCCAATGTAACTTTTTATTTCCTGATTCCAAATAAGAAGTTTATTTTTGTGAAATTTAACTCATAAACTTTTCAAAAATTAGATTTAATATGGGTGCGCCATCAAAAGGTGGAAAACATCATTTTTTAGAAAAAAATAATTCCTTTATCTGAAAAATTGATTTTTTTCTCATATCATATGTAAGATTAATTCTAATGTTTTATAAAATTCTAAATTTGTTTAATAAAATTTATAAAGGCAAGTTTATATAATATTTTAATAATATATCATTGTTTAATGAATCACAGTATCGCGTACAGCTCAAGCTATCAAGGAAGGTTGCTTTTGCGTGTAATGCAAGCCAAGCCAGTGTTGTGTGTATTGAAATCTTCCTTTGGTATTGCATATAACATAAGAAAAAAAAACATATATTTATCATAAAGCCATAGTGTGTAACACATTAGAAGGATTTGTGTGTATATGATGGTAAAAAAAGTATCATAAACACATATTAGTATATTTAAGATTATTTTTTTGTTTTATAAACATTGAATAAGAAGATATTATTCGATGGATAATGAAAATAATATATTGGATCTTGAAGATGGATGTTTCCTCATATTTGGGTGACCCCTTTTTATTTTCACCAAAGGGATTATTTGGATGGAATTCATCCCCAAGGGACGATTCAGGGAGTAAGGGAAGGATGTTGGGGACTTATTTTATAATATATTGGTTGATTCAATGTGGATTGAGTTTTGTGAGGAAGTGAGAGAAAAGGTGGCCTTTTATAGTAAATGAGCAGTGGCACTCTTGTTAATCATAGGGAAATGAATTCAACCCACGTTTTTTCCATTAAATGTGGATAAAATAATTGCAAAAAGTTGATAAATACGATAATATGTTCTATTTATTTCCATAAAATGAATTTTTTATGATTTTATAGGTTTTTTGGGCCCTTAGTATGAAGGATTAGTCCTTCAACAATCTTACATTTACCATAATCGTAGTAATTAATTTTAATTACATCCAATAAATATTTTGGTAAAAAAATTCTGTTACCATATAAGATATTTTAAATTATTATTATTAAAAATATGGAAACAATTTCTCTAAATTCCATTCATAAAAGTGTCAGAAATTTGTTTAAATTTAATTTCACAAAAAAAATGAAAATGCGGGTGTTTAATATGAAGATGTCTAAATGTTTTCAATTCTTTTATAACCAATTTAAAATTGAAAATTATTCCAATAACCTAAATTGGAATTATTGATAAAAATATGTTATTAATAAAATTTTAAAACAATTTAAACTATAATTTAACCTTATAAATATATTATATGTAAAAAGAGTTATGAATTAAAATTCGTTATTTTACATTATTCGTTAAAAATAAAGCTTCACATAAAAATACAAAAAAAAATCACCCTAAGATAATATTTATGTTTCTATTTCAAAAAATAACTTTATTTTGATGTGTAATATTTATAAAACTGTCAACTATAGAATTCAAAATATGTTCTCAATTAAAAAGTGATAAATGTGCCTTACAAAAAATATAACATTTTAGGAGAAATTTTTTATTTATCTAAAGAAAATAAAATATATTAGATTAAAATAAATATTACTTTATTGAATATATAATTTATATATTACGTTAATATAACATACTAATTGTAATTACTTTATCTTATTTGGATGAAATTGTTTTATGAGAAAAAAAAATATTGTACTTTATATTCATTCAGTTTTCATATTAATTTCTAGTTATTATTTAACCAGTGAATTAATTTTTTATAAACCATATATTTTAATATGTTAATTAAACATTTTAATTACTACTAAAATAATGGCTAGGTTATAACTTATTATTTAAAAAATTATTTTAATGAAAATATCATTAATTGGAAATACTTGGTTTACTGTTTAACATGATACATCAAGGAATGTTAATCTTGCATGAGTCATAGGATCACCTCAGTGTTCATATTAGAGAATGATAAAAATTATGTTATTTTTAGTGAAGAATTAACTATTTTTATTCGTATAACAGATGTCAAACATGTTTATATAAAATAGACTATTTAAACTATTATTGAAATGAAAAAAATATCAAAAATATTAAAATAATTCGAAAAAAATCTCAAAATCCTGAGGATTTGCATTCAACACCCCTTAAAATGAATTTATACCTCGAAATTATAATCTATATTAATGGTTAAATAATTTAGGATTACATTCATAGAGTCCCGCATCGTAAAAAAAAGTACAAAAAATTTCTATATAAAGGAAAGTTAAACACATAATGGTTACCTAAAGTAACTCATAACTAGCATCCCACATAAAAGAACATAGATGGAATGTTAAAACTTGAACATAAGGGAAAATCATAAATATTGATGGGGAGTGATTGAGGAGGAAAATTAAAAATATGTTAATGATAAATAAAAATATATGGGCCACAAAGTCAAAAATCATTGATGATTTCATAAGCCATCGTATCAAAAAAACTATGGTATTAATACAAAATTTAATATCATGATCATTTTCATAATGTTTTTTAATTTTAACAAAAACATATAGTTGATTGATTTTTGGAAATCCTCACTAATTGTGATTCCTTGATCCACATAACCTCAATCTAAAAAAAGGATGGGTAATCTCTCTTTCATTATGTACTGAGAGAACATGAGATCCATGATATTCCATAAAATATGTCATTAGTTATCATCAGCACAACATTGTTATATCAGGTTATCCAACATACATAAATCCATTTGTGGTGATAAGACACTTTAATATCACTGAATACCACCAATTCTTAACATGATGGTTCCATAAATGGTAAACCATATAACCCTTATGAATGATTAGAAATCAAGGCTGTATATATAATTTTATCAAATCATATTTACATTGAACCCCCATATATCACTTTTTCTGACTGGTTTTCACATTCAAAACATGAGAATAACATCATCTTATATTAACATAAACTTGTTAATAACCCAAATTACCATAAATATTTTTTGAAAACATTAATTATTCATTATTATAACGATTACTATATACATTATTTAAATCCGAAAGTTGTAAACATCATCCTTGACGACATAGAACACTTTTTCAATAATCAATTATTGGTTAATATGTATAGTCAAATTTAGTTATTAAAATCCAAAATGTCTTTATCTACAGATCATTATCTCAATGTCATTGATTTATTAAGGGTCACCTTACCTAAATCAAAACATTAACTTTCCATGAAATAATGACTCAACATTTCCTTCTAATTCCTTAATGAAAATATATACTAAAAATACTTTTATATTTCATGATTCATAAAACATAATCTTGGAATTCCAAGACATAAATACTTCTTTCATACAAACATATTTTTAAAAAGTTACCAAGGATTCATCAGGTTATTCCATAATTCCACTTTCCCTACTATATGAAATACAAATTATATATTCAGGTTCCTCAACCTCAATATAATCATAATTATTATGAATAAAAATTTTAATATTGCAAGATCAACACATATTATTCACATGTCATATCAGGTTTCTTTATCATTGAATGTATAAACAATTCCCATATAACCTTCCAGATTCTCATTGTCATTCTTCCACATGGGATATTGTTGATCATAATGATAAAAAATTCCAAAAAAAAAAATTTATTGGTAAAAATGTTCCTACATGTACTCGCTACTGACTACAACTATAATGTAATGTGTGAAAAACAATATTAATAGTGGAAAAATATATAAACATGAAAAATAATTACTTTTTGGATCTATCAATCATTAATCATTCCTTAAACTATGATTCCCTATATTTATCATAGGTTATTTATTGACAACCTAATTTTAATTCATCATGATGGGTTGTGAAGAGTTTCTTAATTCCCCAATCATATCCCTCAGGGAGTGTCAAACTAGGTGTGTATCAAGGTCCTCTATCATGTGCAAAGATACACTGAGTCTGGACCAACAGACCATGACATTATTATTATCCCTAGGTAAACATATGTCATAGCCACATCAATATATAGTATCTAGTAAGGGTTGTATTTTTTTGAAACCACTCTCTCTACCCTTTACAAAAATTCCAATACATTTTTCAATACTTTTCTTCATCTTTCAAATTATCCTTAGATATATTACAAGTCACGTCTATATAAATGATATTAGGGATATCAACAATGATTTATTATCCTAGTTTCCATAGGATGATTGACCCTTTTCTCTAATACCAACTATAGAGACCCTCATTTTTCAAATATTAACAATACATATCTTTTAATTAATATATAAAACATTATACAAACATATTCCTAATGACTATATTAATTTAGTGCCTTTAAATACATGAGAATTTAAATACATCTAAAAAACTAGGATATATTATCTTCCACCAGGTTATCCTTGAATAGATCCCCTATTTTTCATATCATATATGACATATATCATCATGACGTGGTGAATGAAACATTAAAAGTGGTGAACTCAGATTATCAATAATGGTAAACAATTGAGACATGTAAGTATAAAAATCAACATAGGGGTATGATAACTTGAGAATAATATTATAACGTCTCAAACTAAAAATCAAATATCATCAAACTATAGGGAGATATATGTCAAACCAAAATAATAATAATATAAACATGCATGTTCCATATGATCATAAACAATCAAAATATTTACCATGAAATTAAACTGTTGTCATATATTTATAATCATATCATAACTTATGGATAAAAATACATGTTTCAAAATTATTTAATAAAAAATGCAACATGTGAATAGAATCACATTTGAAATGAATATAACCCTTGGAAGAGAAATGGGTTTCATAAACAAATAACCTGTTAGTGAGAAATGGCTTTCCTAAACATCATGACATCAATATATAACCCATTAAGAGGATGAAAATGAATGGACACATTGAATAATTTTACCATAAAGGAATTATTAACACCCAAATATTTAATATTATATGGAAAATGATATTTCAACATCTTTCAAAAAAATATCTTGAAAAAATATAATTTCTTCATTGTAAAAGTTCTTGTTAATAAATAAAAAATTCTGAAAACTAGTATCATTGAAAATAATTTCAAAACATAGAACGATGGTTTGAATTATTTTGGAAAACATTGTTTTTTAAAATCATATGAAAAATTTTTTTATTACAATAAATATCTTTTTTAACATGTAATTTAATCATCAAGGGAATGGAGGCCATTATGGTAGGTAAATAAGTATAAGCATATCATTGCTTTTTTCCCTATAAAATTTCTATAAATGTGCCTCGAAAAGAAAATAGAAATAATATTTATTTCCTAAAATAAAACTTATATAAAACAGTGAATAATGGGTAACAAAATATTTTTAAAATAATATTACATTAGTAAACTATTTTTGTTAACATTATATAATAAAACATGTTTTTTTAGCAACACATATTTCCGACCAAAGAGATATGTAAATTCAGGCATTCTTAATAACACATTCCTAATCATTGTTTGTAAAAATGAATGGAAAATGGTAACAATAAATTATTATATCATGAATAAACATAGGAATTTAAAATCATTAGTTTTCATTAATTATTTATCGTTATATTTCATCATTGATTTCATAATCATAAAAAATCTCAACAAACAATGATATTGTCTCAATAATATTTTACCACATAGTAACATTTAATTAAACTCAAAATGAAAAAAAATGAAATTAAATTTATCTTAAAATATCATTAATAATTATGTGATTCATTATATAAAAATTCAATTTGAAACATATACCCCACTTTAAATAAAATTAGCTTATAAAAAAACATGTATCCCAACGAAGGAAAATGGAGACAAAACTACATTACCAATTTGGTAAATATTGAAACACATTCCCATGAAATAAATATTATAAAATTTACATTTTAAAACCCATAAATTTATGTTATATAACTAAATAATTTATTCATGGACGTTATACATTGCAAAAAATGAGCTTTGAATAATGCATGTATCTCTTAAAAATAAATAGTAAGATGAAACTCCCATACCTTGTGACATGAATTTAATTTTACTCATTAAATAATAATGTATAATAAATATAGTTTTATTAAATTTCTTAAATATAAATTTTTTATTATGTTTATTACCATGTATGTTTTGATTATTACTGTATATTTCCCACTAGTTAACTATTCTATTATAAGGTTACACTTCGGGTAATAATCCCTTGGTTATTCATATGTGTCTTAATTTGTTATATCATTAGTCCTTATACATATATCATGATTAAAATAATTTAAAACATGATATTAATATCATGTATATTTATTATATATTTAATATAATAATCAAAATGATATATATGTATGAAATAGAATACACCATTCATGGAGAAGGAAAGTTGTATCTACATCAGAATGATGTTTCTGTGTTTTGATTCTAATATTGAAAGTAAAAAAGGATTAAATTACATATGTGTATATATAAAAACCTTAAATTAAAATTTTTATGGTGTATATAATGTTTTATTTAACATTACCCACCATTAATACATTCCATCTATTTTATGAATGAATCAAATCACTTTGAGGGGTGGTAGTCTAGACTTCCTAAAATGAAATAATCGTATTTAATGAATACATAAAGTCTTAGGATATGTGTTGTCAAAAAATTACTATGTAATAAATTCATAATAGGTATCATATATATAATATATAAATACTTTGTCTTTCGCAATTCTCAACCATGAATGGTGGTAGAGGAAAAAATGTATAATCATCAATTCATGTGGTGGTAGTTTGTCGTACATATAAAAAATGATTGTACAAATTATATGGAAGTGTTTATAATTATAGTTCAAAACATTAGAATAAATATATTTCAGTTTATTTATGATAATGATGTTTTTTTATAATCATGGATGAAAAATATATTAGGGTGTGGATAAAGAAAATCAAATATTGGAGCATGAGGAAGAATGTTAACTCTTATTTGTATAACTCATTTTGGTTTTCACCAAAGTTCGACTGGGATTGATTAATTATACGGGTTTTTTTTATATTCATTTTTCATGAATGGATTGGTTTTTGGTAAAGTGGAATGGAATGGGTATACCAAAACATTAATAATATGTGGTTTTAAACCCTTTTTTAGTTGTTTTATGGAATTGTTACTTTCTAGAAATCAGATAATAATAGAACTTGTTTACATTTTCATTTAAATGTTTTGGGACATGTTTATATGTAGTTATAAACTATTTAGAAAAATTGTTTTATATAAAATATTTTGTATAAATATTTATGGACTTTCTATCCTAGTGGCATTAATAGGGAAGTCATTGGGGGAAATACTATTGTGTTTTTAACAAACCCCAAGTATTTCAAATTGTTTCTTTTGAAAATTATATCTTCTGATACATTTCAAAAAGAAAATGTATCACACTTATTTACTACCACCTAATGGTATAGGGGAAGTTTGGTGATGTTAGAACATGGAGCTTGTGGAGCATGCAATCATGTGGTTGTCTTTGATTTTCTTGTAGTTTTCATTCTCTATTTACATTGATTGTAACTTTTATTCCACTATTGAAAAATTTGGTGTTGTTTTGATATTAATTATGTTATTAATTTTCCTTTGATTTCTTCATGCATAATATAGTGAGTTGGTGGTTATGGACGATGGGTTAATTGTATTAGTTCTAGAAGGGTTAATTATCCTACACTTGCATTTGAAACCATTGGTCATTAATTTCCATCCTTTGGAATATTGGGGATTTTGCGTAAGGACAATTAATTAGTCATGGTATTCTGAAGCCAATTGTAATATCTCAGTCATTATAATTTCCCCATTAATTTTATGGTTTAGTCCAATTTTAATATTAATTTCAACATAACAGTTGTAGTTAATTTTATTACATCCTCTAATATTTTTGGTAAAAACAATCGTAAAATTATTTTAAATTAAAAATTATGATGATTCCAAATATGGAATAAATTTTTACAAATTCCAATAACAGAAGTGGATGAAATTAATATTAATTTAGTCTCACAGACAAAATGATGATGCAGGTTTTAATGTGAAAATAAACAAAAGGTTGGTATGTTTTTATATACACATTCCTCGTGAATTTCATTATAATGATGTTCATTTTATCAATTTATATAAATTTTATCAAAATAAAATTTAAAAATAATAAATATTTACATTATTCTTAAAAATAAATTATATGAAAAAAACAGTTTTGAACTAAAAGTCAGAATTTCCCACTATTCATTAAAAAATGACACTTCACAGAAAAATTCAAAATTTCACCCTATCCAAATTTTTATGTTTCACATTCAAATATGATGGATATGAATAACTATTTAATTTATAAGAGGGTGAAAATTGGATTTCAAAATGGAATCTCCCTGAAAATGGGGTAAAAGTTCCATTATAAAAACATTGATTTTTATGTGTGAAGTTCAGTTTGTTCTTTTATTATGATTATAAAATATATTGGGTGAAAATAAAAAAAACTATATTTATTATATAATTAATATATTAAATTATTATCACTCAATAATTATAATTAATTTTATTTATTAGGGTAAAACAACTTTGTATGAATAATAATACGTTTCTATAAAAATACTCTTTTCATATTCAATTGGATATTATATTGATTTATAATTAATATGAAGCCAATGAATTCAATTTATATTTTGATAGATATTCATAATTATTTTAAAACTATTAAAAAACACTACTTTAATGGATATGTTATATCTTATTATATATAATAAAAATATAATATTGTTCGGTATAACTAGGTGTTTCATGTAACGTAATCTATTGAAGAAACATGTTCTGGCATGTGACAAATGATAAATCAATAGTGAATTCATAGAAATATATAAATTACATTGAATTTCATCAAAATTTTAAATATAATTTAAATCACTAGGGTATCATGTTCCCTTACAAACATGGTGTTTTGTGTCATACACCCAGTATAATATACTGTTATTTATTTTTATTTTCAGGGTGTCACAACATTTACAACATAACAGGGCACATTTCAATGGATTTATCTTGAGAGTTCAACAATTGTTGGTGATTTTTCCTCTTCTAACCCACCATTAATGAACTACATGTGACTTTTTTCCCAACATCACAAGATACAGAGTGACACCAAAATCTCAAAGCCCGTGTCTACTGATAATAAATAAATATAAACATTAATTTTCAATGAATATAGAATAGACTTCATTTGAAGGATCATATTTCTAAAATTATATGTGGCTTGATTTCTATAATTGAGGTATACGTAGTGATGCCAATATTTCTACCCTTTGTTCTAGAAGAAAATTGCATTTTAATATATGGAGGCCAACATTCTTTTCATATGATGTTAAACTCCACATTTCATTAAGAAATATGTGTAGATAAATTACAATCATCAAAGGATAATTGGTGATTCCCATGTATCCTATCCTTGGCCGAACAACAATAAGAAATATAAAAAATAACCACCTCAATGCATGGTTCAAAGCTACGCAGATATTTTCCCATTCATAAACTACATGCATCTTGATTTATATCGTCATAGGATGTGTAGTGATGTGCATATCTCCAATTCTAAGACTATCTACCCAAACAGAAACACATGTCCTTACCATGTAATGATTAGTTTTCATGGAATATGTCCTAGTTTTAGGACATTAAAAAGACACCAGAAATATGTATTTACCATAAGATTGTAAACTATAAAGAAAACGTACAAACTCCATGACATTAAACTAAAAAAAAGTATGTACCTAACACATGATACTAAAATTTTGGAGGCCATCATCAATTATCATCCATTATCAATGTACCACAAGAGACCTACCCTGGTTTACTAGAGTACAAGGTTCTTCTTCCATCTTTTAATAACATCAATCCATAAATCACAATTGATGTATCGAGCACATCAGGTTACCAAAAAAAATTAATATCCATTATAAAAATATTCATTGTTTCAAATGGCCCATTATTTGGCACTTTATCAATGACTATGCCTTCGGCATAAGTTCTTATGCTTATCAACCTAATGTGTCACACTACAAAAACAAATTTTCATACTTGATATCACTGACATCATAATGATAGAACTCAAAACATCAATGTATTATAGGTAATTCTTAGTATTATTATCATGTATCAATACTCATGTCTTGAGAAAATCTATACATGAATTATAATATTTTCATAACCTACTAAGAAGGATGTTGGGGTAATCTTGACTATAGGAATCCTAATTAGGATCTAGTGTATCATAAATCATATAATGTCCATGTGTATCACGAACATAGACTTTCCACACATTTTTCAGGGTTATAGGACCTTAAACTCTTCTGTATAATGGTACAATTCATGTGAACATAAACTAGTAGCGAAAGAGACACAAAACATGATGGGTTTAAAACTCATAAAGGGAGTTCTAAGAAAAATTCATGTTCTCACTCTCTAATATCATCATCTATAGTGTTTAGGAAAACAGTTGCTGCCCAAATAAATTGTGCATAAAGATCCAGGGGCCTACTCTATAGTATTAGTAAAATCCATGCAATGGTAACTAGACCAACAAGTTCAAGAAGTTATTGGAGTAATTATTTATCACATCTTCTCAGCATAAAAATATTTTCACTATGTGGTGACAAAGTTTTGAGGGTACTAAAGATGTTCTTATATATTACACATTCCAAAAATAGAAAATCATTATTTATGTTCCACATGATACCATAATCATTCATGGACCATGGAAAATGATACACATAATCAATTGACCCTTTTCATAACTATTCATGAACTACTATGACTGAATCATATTATCCTATGTTCGTCAACCAAATACATCACCCAATAAAAAGGAAAATCTGATCATGGTGATCCCTGATATCCCAATGGAAGAACTCAGCACCTCATTGTGTGTTTATTGTCATTCTTGTTATGATTTTCGAATATCATCCTCCAGATTCATGCACAAAGTATCAATTTATTCAATCTATATACCAAATATCTAATAGTATTTAACATCCTTAATTTCAGGTCATTATATTTTGAACACTTTCTCATAGAATGAATGTGAAACATCATTCCATACGCTTTGATGGAGCACACTTAATTATGATAAATCATAGGGGATAATTTTCAAGTTTTATATGAATGTTATTACATACCCTAGGGTTACATAACCCTTCTTTTATAGATTTCTTTCAAGCCCAACTGTATTATTTGGATGTTTGAGCCTTTATAAATTACTCATTTCCATCATAAAGGAGTGCATATCATTCTTTCTTAACCATTTTATCAATGTTGAAGTTATTTTACCTACAAACTAAATCAATTCCCCCTTGTAATAAATTAGATTCAAAACTTTTGAGCCTTGGATGTGTCGGGGTGGAACCTAGAACCATACACTATTACGGGTCATCCCCGACCTAACTTCCCCATCCCATATTCACTGACTCAATATATTGGGTTATAAATTATATCACCCAAACTTAAACTATCCAGGAGGACATAACATCCCCAATATTTCTAAATCAACAAGTATTTCCCCATTTAATCATCCATGACTCATTTAAAATTTTATATACACGTTTATTCTGCAATGAAACTGATGCATAATGGATTTAAAAATCCAACGAAGGGACTGTACTCATTATAGAAAAAGAGATCTGATAATCATGATCCTCATCAATTCCCCAACGGAACTCAAAATCCTAGGGTTTTTTAGGACATTCATAATTTTTCCCCTATATTCATTGATCATCAATAAAGTCATCTAAATAATACATTATACTACATTATGTCTTACGTTATGGGCATAATAACCTTAATCTACAGTTATATGGTCTAAGATAAATAACCATAAACAACATCAATTTATGGTTCTATCTCCCTGAACATAAAATAATATAATAGACCGTTAAAGATAAAAGACCCTAAATAATAATTCTAGATAGTCCTAGCTAGAAGTCAATAGATAGTGGTTATAGATGGTCTGAGAAAAAACACTCTAAACTACAACATAATAGTATTTCCGTCTAAAATAATGGGAAAACATCAAAGTCAAACAATATTATCTCGAAAAAGAACAATATTCTCTAACATATCCTTTTTGATTTGTAAAAATATTGGGAAATATCTTTATGGTGCATTTATTCTATCCAATTATCCTTTTCTTAATCAGGTAATATAAAGATAGATAGGGTAGATATGTTTTTATAAATATCATGTTGGAGGGAATTCATAGCACTTATTGGAAATAAACTGTTATTATTTCATTATTAAAATATAATAATTTATATTTTCTTGATATTATATATAGTACGAGTATCATTGGAGATTCATTTAATATCATATAAGTGAAATGACATGGACATCAAGAATAAAAGAAAAACATGATAGAAACACGAATGGTTTATAAAATCCATTCATTTATAGCTTCTAATAGGAGGAATCAATATATTTTGTATTCTCTCCTAGAGTCTCATCAAATATAGATTGCATATCAATTGTTGAACTACAAATGATTTTCATCTCTTGAGATAGAAAACATAGAAAGATTTTAATGTTAAGAACAAATTGAGTGGTGAAGTACCACTCATCCCACCTCATCTATCTCTATCCTAGGATAGATAGTTTTGAAAATTGTAGTTACCTATTAAAATATCATTAGTTTAGTTTTTAATGAGGAAGACAATGTCAAAACATCTGACCATAGATGTGCTATGATTTCCTCAAACCTAAATATATTCATCATCCAAGCATCCATCTGGTCAGGAAAATTAGATATAAATTGATGATAATACTCTAGTGCCTCCAAATCCTCCATCAACTTTTATAAAATAGGAGCCACATCTTCATGATCTCACCTGAACCTCGCATTGGCCTAGAAATATTTCTATGTCCATATATATTCTCTAATTATTTCATATAGTGGATGGAGATCAAATATATAAAACCCCAAGACAATAAACAACTAATAATGATGTTCCCCATGGTCCTAAAATGTTTATGAAAGACTCTTATTAATCAATTTGTGAATCTTCTTCATGATCATTCTACGTCGTGTCTAATCTTCTAGGACTAATGTGATTTTCCCATATAAAGGAGGAATATATGGCTTATCTAGAAAGGAGGAGTGAGAAGAGGCTCCGTATATCCTTCCCTCAATTGAGGGATCACTGGTTTCTAATGTGGAAGGGATTATTTCATCGACATATTCACTCCCACTATCATGATGTTCATTTCAAGGTTATGGGTGATTCATCAATGTCTTGCCCATGTTTTTATTCAACTACATATTTTGCATGCACATATGTGTTGGTGATGTAAATAGATTGTTCAAATGAGGATCTATTCATCTTATCACATTAACCATGTATGATATTACACAATATAGGGAATATAACTGAGTAATAAAGGTAGGAGAATTAACAGACTGATCAATGATCACATAATCTATGTCTTCTCACATGAAAATCATCCAAAATAGTCATAATATCACAAGGTGCTGCTCTCCACATGCAACAAATGAAGGGATATGTGAGACCCTTTTATGATATTTGAAATAATAAGATAACCAATAATATGTATATGCATTTCATATGATCAACTTGTCCATCTTGGCTACAATAGCACCATTACAATGTGAGATCATGTAAGTCCTTTAATTTAGAGAGCCACTGCTATTATCAATGATCGGCCCAGTTGGTGAACAATAAGGGGTAAAATTAAAGCTATAAAATTTAGTCAAAACATAAGTTACCTTGTTAAGGATTAGTGACATATCCCTTACCTCATATATGTTCAGAAACATATGGTGAGAAAAGACATCAGGTATCCTTTTGGAATTTTAGTATTCGTTGACATAGAAATGCTCTCATATCTAGCCAAATAAAAATTAGAATAGACTAGTGACCCTATACGGGATTATAACTTTTTAAATGTGTCCCCATAGTTTGTAAAGGCATTCTTGTGTCATCACCACCGAATTAAATTTTTTTCCCTCTACTAGTTTAGTTTTCATTACCTACTTACTAACCCAAATTCTCGAATGCTCTTACCTAGTTGGGAAAATCAACATTGTAATATGACTCTCACGACACCCTCCAAGTGTGTCTTATACATTTTTTCATTAAAATAGGTGATTGATAGATCATGTGATACCGTATACTCATGACAACCGAGACCATGTGATAACTTCATTATAATCCATTAGATTCGTGGAATATTTTTCAAACAAGTCATCCATGATCATGCGACAACAATCAGACATTTCATATGGGACATGTGACGTTCCTCATATAAGTCATATGGATTATACAATTTTCATTAAAGATATCACGAAGGAATTTTATGAAATGTCAAGTATACAATCAAGGTATACCGAGAGAACAATAAATACATGTTAAATAAACAAGTGGTTTAGTTAAATAGGGCATCCCATGACTCAACAAACATTTTCTTCCTCAGTTTCTGTTCCCTGAGTAGTAGGAAAAGCCTAACATGTGAGCCCAAATAAATTTAACCATGATGAATCACATTCCATCCATAACTATGATACACAAGATACATCCCTGAGTCTTAGTGTCTATATTAAGCATCCAAGGGGAAGACCCAACACATAAGTCATGCATCCACATGAAATGAGACTGTTTACATTTTGTCCCTTCTTTATCAAAGTGAGAATATATCCTATGGTATTATGGAGTAATAATGAATATATCATTCATTTGACTAGTATCAATCAACATATGGTAAACCTTATTGTGTAGTCCCCAATCAATGGCATAATATGACGTGTCCATCATATTAGGGAAATGTTAATGTGTAATCCCTAACCAATAAAACTACGAGGAAATTGATTCCTACCACTACTATGTTATATAGTACTCCTTTCTAAGTGCTAAGATGAATATCAAACGGGTATTCACTTTAGTGTATCTCCTTCCATGTCTCTGAAATTTCAGCAAACGGGACCCAATACATTCCATGGGTTGATCATCATTCCTCATCCTCCAATGGATTTATAACTCATTACACATTGAGGATTATGATACCTACCATATTAAGGATACATGAGATTCATTCTTAATGAGTAATAAAAAACACAAATGGTCATGTACATCTATGTAAGTTTCTCCATGTCACTAAAATTTCATCAATCAGGACGCAATTAGTCTCATGTGCTGATCATTCGTCCTCATCCATCTGTAGAAATGTAATCCAATTAAACTTCGATTACACTGATTCATTTGATAAATAGGATATGTAAACATCATACTATGGCCCGATCTCTATATTAAACATCCTATGTGAATTCTCACTTCATATTACATTCATCCATAAACAATGAGACTAATTAATTTGCATCCCTTATTTGTCACATCAATCATATATCACATAGGATTACTATGTTGAAATGGTCATTTCATTCAAATCACGAATCTGAACTAGCTAGGAAAATTTGTGTATGAAATTCCAAAACAGTGCCATGATATACACATCCAAAATATGAGGGCATCTACCTTTGGTCGAGTCCCAAGGGCGTGAATGAACTAGGATGAATCTAATTCCTACTATATCTTGGATAAATAGAAATTTTCCTCACGACTCGAGCTCAAATATTTGGTTCCTATGTACTCAAAAATAAATCAAATCTATATGATGTAAAACTGCTCGAGTCTATCAAACAACATGAATTATGATTCAAATAATAAATATGATACATAGGTTACAACATAATGGATAAATACCCACATTGAAATATCAACATCATCCTTACATGGTTGGAAATTCAAATGTTCTTAGTTATGAGGATTCACTTAATAAGCATCCAATCAATACTAGTAAATAGATAGAGGACTTTGATACATATAGACTGATTTACTAATGATATTCCATTCTTCTACACGTAAAAGGAATTAACATATGATCATTATGGTAGGGTAACTAAACCCACACCATGATCTAGAAGACATTTTCAAACATATGTAAAATTTAAAGGACAGATCTATAGTATGAAATAATTACCACCAAAATGTTGTGATAAGCCCAGCCTCACATCGACTTGAAGAATGTGAGTAACTATGTTTCATTGGATCTGAAAAACCAGTTAACCACCTACATTTGGAATAAAGGTATGTACCTGAATAAATATGTTGGAAATATTGGTAGTTTTTGTTAATAACTGTATTTAAACCTTACATAAATAATTGTTAAACAAATTTATTCTCCATCAATCACAATCAAACATCAAGACAAACAAAATTCACTTAGCAGTTGTCCTTTTTCCATCAAAACAATCCCTTAGGAGTAGGTTGAATGATTTGGGAATGTGAAGCTATAGAATAACTTCAAGAGGAAACCATTCAATAGAATAAATATTAATAATATCCCACCGAAATTTCTCTTGGAAATTGTTATGTTAAGGTAGAGACCAAAACAATAACACTTTTCCTAGCACTAAGAACCACATATAATCCTAAAAATTCTCATTATCATTTTATGCCTGATAAAGAGTGAAAGAAACATAAATGCAAAAGATATATAGATTAATAGAATGAAAATGGAACCTCTGATATAGATACCTAGGCTTCCCATAGATTTTTATAACCCTGTGATAGATGCATATTCATTATATACTCAAATGTACTATTAAGTACTATATTAGTTTAGTGTATTTTGAAAATTGGAAATAAGAACAACTGGTCAATAGGTAAACTAAATCATATCCACTATGATCATCACAACTAGAACCCTTTTAGACATATCATACGTAATAAATTCTTTCATAACCTTGTGAAATGAAACATATGAGATGGTGATCTCAGATGCTTTGTATGTCCTATCATGGGAGATACCTAAACATAAAATGAATGTAAGGGCTTGATAACATGATAATAGTATTAAAAACCCATAACATGTATATCAAATATCATAATATTGAATCATATAATAATGATTGGAAACTCATAAGACATGAATCAAATGTAAATAAAATAACACAATCCATTATATCATAACATTACAATAGGACACACATTTGTTTATACACAAAAGCATTGAAAATAATTTTCATGGTAGAAAAGAATCACTTCCAATTCTATAATGTTTTAATCAGTCCACTGATCAAAAAATAATAGTTTTCAACATTCAATCCCACAAGAATCATAGTAGAAAAATTTCCAAATTGAACTATGTTCACTCCCTATTCCAATATTTTCTATGCCATGAAATATAAATCATTACCCAATTCATTATATTGAGATATATGTACCACTTGTATCAAAATGAAAACTATATTTATGTGAACCAAAATATAATAAATAATTATTCATTTCACAACAAAAGATATAAAATTGGATTTATAAACATTTCATCATATCACAATATTTGTGAAATACATAGGTCTCATAATAATATCATCATCACATTAATGAATAAACCATTGAATAAGAAATCAGAACCATTAGAATTTTTACATGTTATAATACATTGAATTTAAATAGGTTTCATAAATATACTGTAATAATTTTCCATTAATAGAGTGAATAATAATTTTATCCTTTATTCAGATCCCTATAAAAGAATAACTTATATCAAAGGAAGTCATATTAGGTTTAAATGGATTTCGAATTATAAATCACTGGGATGTTTTCATTAGGAAGATAAATAAATTGGAAAATAAATATTCAATACAAAAATATTTCCAAATAATTTAATTTGGTGAAATCATAAAATATTATAAAATAATAATACAAGTAATTTATAAATGAAATAAACATTCCACATTGGAAAACATGTTATTAATAATTTTAAAAATCATTTTTAAATTGAAATAATTTATTTAAAATACTTTAAGGTCCCAAATATAAAAGGAATACATTTTACATTTAAATAAAATTGAATGAATTCATTGAGAAATCTTGACTGATGGATATATCATTTATGTCAAGAATGATAAAAAAATATATTTGTTAACATTTTCATTAAAATCCAAATATGATTTATTTTGGGAAGGAAATAATGATTTCTTTCCAAAAAAATTAAAAAAAAATCACTCATGTAAAAATATTTATTAACTAAATAATATGTAAAAATGTTTATTTTCATTAAAAATAATTTTAGTGGACATGTCTTTCTATGAAAAAGGTGTTTTGACTGAAAATAGAAATAAATAAAATTTTCATAAACAAAATTATTTTGAACTACATGGTAAATATATATGGGATACTGAAATTAGAAAGAAATTATAAATAAGTAACCATTGGATAATATGTTTTTTAATATTATTGAGAGAATAATGATAATATTATATTATTTGAAACATAATCATAAAAAATCCTGATAAATGATGACATTGTAATAAAAAATCATTACCAATTTGGTAACATTGAAACATAATCCTCATAAAAGAAAATTCATTAAATAAAATATACAATTTCTTGATTATAAAAAAATTAATGACATTAAATTTTAAAGGTACTATATATACACATCATAAAATATGTTTGGTGTATAGAAAAACATATTTCTCGAAGAAGGAAAATTTAGTAAAATATTCCTTACCCCTTTGGTAAAATTTGAACCATAAACCCTATGAAATAAAAATCCTAAATTGGGAATATAAAACCAAATAATTTTATTGATATGAATAAAAAAAATTAATGCATATAATATATAGAACAAAAAATAAATATATGTTGAATATAGAATGTGGCTCCAAGATGAAAAAACTGAGACACAAATCCCTTACATGAAGTACCAAATTCCTTCTTGAATGTTAAAACATCCATTATACTAAAAATAAGATAATTATAAATATATTTAAGAACCATAATATATATATTATACAATATATTATTTACATAGGTCATTTTATTACTCATTTATTTATAATTCTATGTTTATTTCATGTTATCGTTTATAAGGTCTTTGTTTTTCATATATATTTTAATTTTTTTATTTTTTTTATCATTTCAAATGTATCATCATTTCATTAGAAAAACTAATCATGAAATAATAATCATATTTATAAATCAATAATACTCTTAATATTTATTATTAAATATGGTTTGGAGAAATGATATATGTTAAAATCAAGAAGATGGTTGAATGTACGTGAACATGAGAAACAATTATTTTTTTAATGATAATTATAGAAATGAGGTATGTAATATGTCCATATTGAATTTTTTTTATATTTTTACAAATACCCTATTATTTATTTATACATTTCATCAATGTGGTTTATGGATGAAAAGAGTGTCATATTACATTGTGATGGTTGAGACCAAACGTACATGAATGCTGATTTATTCTTTCAGTGAGGGAAAATTGAAGAAATAAAACGATTTATTATCATTTAATAACAACAAACATTTATTGAATATCATTATTTTGATATTAATATAGAATATATTTATCCTTATTATCTTCAATGTAAATTTTTAATAAATAATGAATAATATCACTTCATGATGCGGTAATCCTCTGTACCCAAGGCTGATATTCTCATATAAACTATAAAATCGAAATTAAAAATGTATATATGATATTATTAGTAAGATGTAAAATTATATTTTAAATATCAAATATATACTTTATATTCATCATTATTCCCAACCATGAGAGGTCGTAAATGAAAACCGAAGGATGTTAGTTATAAAAAAAGTACTATGTCGTATACATGAATAATGATTTTGTAACACAAGTGATGAAAAATAGATATATATAGGTCATTAAAATAAAATAAAAAACATATAATTCTATGTAATATAATGCGGTTATTATAGAATCCATTTTAATAAGAATTTATTTATGTGGTTGATGAATAAAAAAACACTCATTTAGGATATTTACCTCTACTTCGATTAACATCCGTGTGACTGAACCAAAACATATCCTAGGTTAAAATTATAACAAAAATGATTATATGAGAGTGTAGGAATTTCTGTTTTTGAATTGGGTAGGTATTTTATTAATATAAATTGGTTAAATTTGTGAAGAAGAGAATATAATTGTTGTCCTTTAAATGTGAGGTGAGTGTCACACTGGAATTTTTTAAAGGAAATAGAGTCGCATTATTTTTATCAATCCGAATGGACAAAAATTGTTTATTATATATCCTCATAACTTTTTGGGTATAAATATTTCCTGAAAATATATTTTAAACATGTTTTTATTTCATTTTATCTCTTATCATTCTAGTTTAACCCCTAGGTAATGAAATTTTTCCCTTAATCGTATTAATTAATTTTTTTTATTGTTTTCACTATTAGTTTTAGAATAAAATCTTTCTTTTATTATTTTATAATATAAATTATTCTTATTAATAACCTAGAATACGTCTTTAAAAATTTTATCCACAAAATTTAAAAAAAATTACTTCGTAATATATCTCACACATAGGATGATAAAGTAGGTTTTTATAGAGAAATTATTCTAAAATGTACAATTTTTTTGCCAATATCCAATATGAAAATTTTTCAAAAGTAATATATCATATTAATAAATATATAAATTAATTTTTCCCTAAAAACCACATTATAATATTTTGGATATTAATAAATAACTTAAATGAAAATTTAGTTATCAATAAAAATTCATCATTTTTCATTATTCATGAGAAAATTATTATTTTCATATTTTATAGAAAATTAATCAAAATATAATATTGACATGTCTATTTCGATAATGATTATATTTTAAATAAATTTTATAAATTTTGAAAAAAAATATATATGTAAAAAATATGACAATTTTTTTTATAAAATACACCATTAAGAGTGAAATTAGATTTATTCATATTTAATATCTAAAATGAAAATTAAATAAGTGTTAAATGTAATATATATGTACTAAATAAATTTAAGGAAAACCAATAAAAAAGGTTTTTTGAAAAATTAATGGAGGAAACACATGTTTTTTTGTATGGAATGGTTTTTTCATAAAATTAATTCCTTTATTTTCAAATAGTTTTTATTATAATTTCAAATAAATTTGAATCAAATAATTAATTTTATATTCATGGGTAACCGATATATTTTAATAATTTTATTAATCATATTCAGACTCTTTGTTAGAATACCTTGGTTATAACTATCATATTATTATATTGTAACAATATTCCTTGATTCGATTAAACAAATTGGTGCGGGCAACTGAATATATACATAAAGTTAAATGTAGGCAAAAATATTGATAAGATTAAATTAATTTTAAACAATATATTTCAGAGAATACTGGGTTGTCACTTTCTACATCCCTTAAATTAAAATACACGGTCGAAATTTATCTAAGTCATCTTAGGATTATAAGTTGAAATTTATTTCAAGTAAACTGACATCATAAAAAGGGTTAATACATCATATTCTTGAAAATGAGTAATGGATGTTAAGAGGTCATCAAGATTAACACATACTAAGTTTCCAAATATGAGAACTTATGTGGGTAGTGAATTTTAGAGACAAAATAAAACCAAATAAAATTAAAAAGTGTTTGATCGATCATTTATCATGATAATGCTGCTGATCAAGATAAGGTTGATGATGAAAAAATCATAAACCAAATGGTTATTAATAAGGTCAATTATTTCATCAAAAATGATAATATAAAGTCAATATTTTTTTCAGGATCCTTTTCCTAATGATGTTGGATTCCTTTTTTCATCCATACTGATTACGTATGAACATATAATTACATAGTATATTTCATTTCATAGGTATATTTTTGTCCTTTGGTTGTTCCATGATCAATTTCAAAATCATATCTTACTCTAACAGATGAATTTTTTTCATATCTAAAGGAAAAAATTAAATCCATGAAAAATTATATTACATATCTTCTATCTCTAGTTTCAAAAATATAACTCTAGTTTTCTAATGTGGATAAATATTTATATGGTTATGTAGTACATTAATCACTAAAATTTATCAAAATTCAACTCAAACAAATCAATAAATGTTAATCCATATGGGAATTCAAAAAAAATATACAAAAGTATACTAAATTTCAAAAACATACCAGTAATCCTTTAAATATCAGTAAATACCATTTTACGTTAACATGTAAAATATGTGAATACCTTATTCATAGCTTATCCTAAATCATGTTAATAACAATAATTACAATAAATCATTAATGATAACATGCATACTTCCCCATTCTATGAATGAAAACATTTATTATTGATCATATTACATATGTAAAAAAAAATTTAAACACAATATCTGATATCATAAATCAAATTTTCAATAAATCCATTATCAGTTCTAAGGTAAAAAATATTTTCCAGTTTAATTTATCCATATGAATAACCTATTTATCAAAAATATACACCATTTTTTAGCCTACATAATATATTAAAGGTTTTATTCACTTAATCATGTGATTTCTATTAAATATAACCTTCGTAATAAATAACATTCCTTGGTCATTAGAACATATTCAACACATTATTTCTTATCCCAAATGAAAAACCTATATTTCACAATCCAAATAAATTTCATCAGTTATAAAATAAAATTTTGGAATTTTGTTCAAGAATACGTGAAATTATCCAACTTCCTTACCAAACCATTAACCTGTCTTCTTTATCATACAAATTAACTCTTATTTCCTTTTATATTTTATATTTAGTCACATCACCATAAATAATAAAACTATTACTCATACAACCATTTTGATTATATTCAGGGTATTTCCCCTTAGGAAATTGATTTTCATAATTCAAATATTATCCAGATTCAAAAACATTTTGCAGTTTTCTATACCATAGGGCGAAAAATATTTACATCCATTCAGATATCTAACCTCCTCATTTTTTTATTTTTTATTATCTATTTTTTCCTTCATTTCTACACCAAAAACAACTTATCATTCTTCCAAGAATTCTCCATCGGTGCTTCATTATTCTTTCTCACCATATATGAAAGTGAACCTTCTTTATTCTATTGTTTCCACTACCCAAACTCCTAATGATCTAAATAATTAACATTGTTGGTGAGTCTAATAGTTGGTTTCTATTCTCATTTTAAATCATAAATCATAATAACTCGTTATACATAATCAAAATATCCTTTACCCTAGTAATCATCCCATTTGGATTCTTATCAAAAAAGTGTTTTTCATATTCAATGGTAGCCTATTTCCATCTAGTACCTACCATTGACGGAACTCAAAAAGCGTAGTGTGAGAAATGATAATAAAAATGGGAGACAAAATAATCATTATAATCACATATTGGAGGTCTAAATATCGAATAATTATTTTTAATCCATGTAACAGTAGGTTTATCATATGTATTTTATATTCACTACCTATTTACATCTTTCCTGATGGGTTGTTAAGAGTTTTGGAATATCCAAAGCATGTCACCATGGATTGTAAATGTTGTTATGTGGTAAGGCTTGTTATAATGAACTAGGTGATGATTCAGTCAAACTCAATTCTCCATTTTCAATGTTATTAACCAGAGGACCCCCAATGTTAGATCAAAATCTACTTGTGGTATCCAGATAGGGATATATTTTCTAAGAAACAACATTGTTTATCTATATCCAAAATTCATTCACATTTTACAAAACATTGACTCATACTTATACTTATATATAGATTCATCCATAAACATATCATTAGAAATACCCAGATGAATCTCACTAATGATTTATTATTTTCTTTGGAGTGGATAAATAATCTTTTCCTATCATAAAAACTATAGTGACCCATGATTCTTATAAATAGATATTACAGTATTACTAGAATACTAATTATATTGGAAAGAACAAAATGATAGTGTACCGAAATAGTTTAGCGTCTTTTGGAGGATTCAAAACACAAACAGCTAGTTTATTAGAAAATTGCACCATCTCCCATAATGGTCTACATAGATATCACCCTTCCTAGACATATAATATGTAATACATTTCTTCAAAACATGGGGAAAGATAATATAATAATGATTGGGCATATATTCTAATTAAGTGAAAACAAGGGGATGCGTAAGAAAATCATTAACATAATTGTATGATAGTAAGATCATATCATTTAAAAATTAGACCTTGTATATCATAGATCATAATCATGATCTATGTAATAATGAATGGAATTTCATAAGACGTGAATCATAAGGGAATAAAATAACATTGTCCATAATATCATAATTATTGAATAAGACAATTAATTTGGGAATACACATAATCATAGAAATTCCATTTCCTACAAGACAAAGAACACTCCCTTGGAGTCATAATAGAATGAGATTACTCCACAAACCATCATAGTATTTATGGTTTACTCCAAATAAGATAACATAAGACAAAGTCCCTTACAAAACCACGATCACTCAGCATTCCAATCCTATATATCTCATGACATATAAATGTTTACTCAATGAATTGGAGGGATATATAGGTCCCGCCCATCTCATAATGAAACTCATATTTATTACATGTTCTGCATGATAAAAAATTCATCATATAAATACCCATGAAATGAAATGGGTTTCATAAAAATTTTACCATATCATAACCTATTAATAAGAGAAAATTTTATTTATATGTTCATCAAGTCATCAATGCATAATCCAAAGAAATATTATCCGGATTCATTATCATTTTTTCATGTTATAATATGTGGAAGAGAAACTACTTCCATCAATATATTTTAATACCAAAAAATTCATAGAAAGGATAATGATGGTATTATTGGTTTATATCATTACTAAATCCATTGTTACATAAATTGATATTATTTATGAAAATTGATTTGGAAACATTAATCACATTTAAATTATATTAAGCAATAAGTTTTTCATTTAAAATAACTTTGAAAAAAACATTTAGGAAGTAATTTTATTTGAAAAAAACATATATATTATATAGATATATTTATAATTGGTTTTAATGCCTTTTTTGAAGAAAATATCCCTTCAAAAATGAAAAATACTTTTAAAAACATTTTTAAAATCCTCTTAACATCAAAATAAGTAACATAAAATAATAAATTGTCAAAAATATTATTAAATTTGTTATATTTGATTATTAAATTGTTAAAAATCAGTCATTTATTTAAATAAATTAGTTTGTATAGAATCATGAAATATTGTTCTTAGTGTTCATGAAAATATTTTTTTTACATTTTCAGTAAAAGATGAAAACATAATATTTTGATAGAAGCATAATGATTAGTTTTTAGAAAAATTTAAAAATTAAAAGACGGGTAATAATTATTTTACTAACTCATTTGGAAGAAAATTATATATTTTTATGAAAGCATATTAAATAAAAATAGTTTTGGAATAAAATGGTTTTTAGATCGAAAAACAAATATTGAAAATTTTTATAAAAAAAGTTATGATATTTTGGAAAAATAAAGAGAGAAAATATGGGGGAAAAATATTATCATGAAATAACCACATGGTAAGATTTTTCCGGATTGTTTTTATATTCAGATCATAATATTTTGGAATTCAATACACAATCATAAACAATCATGTTAAAAGATGAGATTGTAACATAAAATGTTTAATAAATTGAAAGCACTAGAAGGTATTACCAATAAAGGAATATGGTTATAAGAAACTAAAAAAAACATGAGGGTAAATAAATTACGGATATTAATTTTCCAATGACTTTTTCTTACACCTCATAAAATAATGTTGGTGAATAATATAACATCTGTCAGAATGAATGGAAATTGAGGCAAAAATCCATTACGTCTTTTGTAACTTTTCAACTATAAACCCCAGGAATGAGTGATATTCAAAAGGATATTTTAATACCAATAATTATAAATATAATAATCATTAAATAAATTAATGGTTATTATATTTACAACAAAAATTATTTTTTTGTAAAATTACATGTGTCACACAGAAGTAAAAAGTGATAAGACAATTCCCTACAAAAAGTATCGACTTCTGTTGTAAAAATTTGAACATATTGTTTAAAAAATATAATTTATTATAAATAAATTACAGACAAATATTTATATAAATTATAACATATATTATTTATTATGTCATTTTATGACCTATTAACGAACAATTCCATGTTAAATGCACACTAAATGCAAAACCACTTTGCTTTTTATATGTGTTTTCATTTGTTATATTAATTCCAATTAATTTTATAATAGTTCCATTATCTCCAAAATTATTATTATGATATATTTATCCTCTTTAAATATCATATATACTATTCATACAAATCAATAAAAATGTTTTTTTAGGAATAAAGTATGTTGCGATCATGGAGTTGGTCACTCGAATAATGAATGACTAAAATTTCCATTTATCATCTATCATTATTAAATAAGGTAAGTAAAATATTTTAGTTAATTAATTAAAATAATATGAAAAATAATTTATTTTTCCTTTCCACATATTATCCATGTGGTGTGTTCATTAAAAGGGACTCACCTTGCTTCGTGAAGGGGGTAGTCCACACATACACAAAAGATGTTACCATCATTCAGTTAGTGAAGAGGTGTGAAATATAATGATATATTATATTTTAATAAAAATAGATAAGTGAATTATATAATAATTATATCATGCATAAAACATATATTTGAACTTATTTTCGTCTAAGTAAATCACTACTGAAATATGAATGACATCGCATTGCGAGGTTGTAGTATATTGTAAAGATGAGCAACTTTATCATGTCCTTTATAGAATAGAAAATAAAAAAAAATTATATATGATATAATCACTTAAAAGGAATATATATTATATGAATATAATATATATATATATATATTAGAGACATCATTATTCAAAATCATGATTGGTCTTAATGGATAAAGGAATTTCTTCAGTTTCAGAGGTGTTTGTTCACCGTTCACATGAATGATAATTTCATAACCTATCTGATTAAATTTAAGTCACATAAAAAATTACCTTAATATATCAACATTTAAATATATCAAATAAAATTATTTTTATATATCATAATGGTCAAAAAAAAATTAATGGGATGGAGGAGGAAATAACATTTAAATACAAGTTGAAGAGTGTTACATCTTCCTCATGGAAACAAGCTTTAATTTTCCCCAAAATAATTAATAGTATTAATTTATGAAAAAATTAGGAATAAATTTTGAGAATAAGTAATTTTAAAATTTAATTATTTATATATTAGACAATAATTTTTTTGGTTTTAATAAGAGAGGACGGGGGTGTTTATTTATAATTGTGGCGATTTCCAAAATTGTAGTTTTTTACAAAATAAAAGGTATGACCATGTATTCCATCTTTTTTAAAATTAAAAAAATAGATATTTCTAGATCCTTACACAATATAAGGTCTTAATAACTTCATGTAATATATTTTATAGAATTTTTTAGGACATTTTAAACATTATATCTTTAGTTAAACCCCAAGTAACCCAATTTTTATAATCAAAATTTAAATTAATTGTTCATTTTATCACTATTAATTTTGGTCAAAGTTAGCTGAACACATTAGATAAAATAAATTATGATTATAATTAATATTTAAACAATTTGTCAAAATTTCATTTACAAAAGTGTATAATTTTAGTTTAAAATTAATCCTTCTTACACGACGAGAAATCGGGTTATCAATGATTAAATGATCAAAAATTTACAAAGTTTTAATGTCAAAATTCAATTTAAAAATGATCCAAATGAACTAAATTGGAGTTCTATATTTATAATTAACCTAATTTTATTGTAAACAATTTATAATAGACTTTATTTTTAAAAATAATATAACTGAAAATGAGCATTCCAATTAAAATTAGGTATATTTAAAAATTTATAAAAGTATATACTTATGAGAAAATTTAGAAAAAAGCACCCTATTATAATTTTAATCAATTATTTCAAAAAATATCTTTTTTTATAAAGAAATTAATTCACAATAATATTGACTATCTATTCAAATAGTTTTAATTTTCAATTTTAATTAATGGTTACAAAATAATTCATTTCATATACATGTGTATGACCCTATATTTTCATTAATTTGTTAATCATATTCACACTCATCATTATGAATTGTGGGTGAAAACTATTATATAATAATATTTTAATAATATGTCACACTTCATTTGAAATTATAGTTTCTAGTAACATATTTTAAAATATTTATTACATGTAGCAGACAATATTAGAGAGATTAAATTCATTTGAATTTTTCTTTCAAATTCATAGGGTGTTACAATTTATATGAAGATTGAAAAAATAAAAACATAATATTTCAAAAAAAAGAAAATTATTGGTTACATCTTCGGGTCCATGGTAACTAATTTCTCAATAAGATTGAGGAAAAAAAATTATGTGTGATTGGCCAGAGTGATCATCAAATTCCGTTCACTTTTGACTATATATTAGGGGCAAATTCATGGATTAATTTATGTTTTTTGAAATTCATTAGAAAATTATTGAATCATTACATGTGATGTTTGGAAAACCTTCCACATAGTTGGAATATGTTTAAAATACCAAATAAAGAGATGTAGATGTCTAGAAGGATGAAAAAACCATACATGAATGAATATTAAATGACCAAAACAATCAATATATTATTTATATTGATCATTTAATTTATAGGTCACAATATAAGAAGACAACCATTGCACCTATTCTTATTAAATCATCAAAATATATTCCTTCAAAACAATTCGTCTGGGAAATATGAGTCCTACAAAAGTAAAAACAATTATAAGAGGATAACATTGACATATTCCAAATATGTCAATAACCTCATTTATAATCTTGTTCCATCATTGGGATTATGAGAATAACTCTATCATATATAGAACACAAAAATAAGTAATCATTTTTTAGATTTGTTAATTTTAGCCAACTAAAAACAACATTTGTAACAATTAATATGCATATAAATATGGTCTCCCCACATTTAATAGGGTAATATTATATTGAAAAAACATAGGTCAAATAATGGCACAATAAAATGGTTTTCTCGGGGGAAACGTTACATGATGTGACAACCAAATAGTTAACTGTCAAACTTTTGGTCGTTTGGGACCGTGATTTGCTAAACATAACGTTATTTCAATGATTCTAAATTCGAATGTTTATCATATGATGAGGCAAATTTCTAATAATTCCCTACTACTAGTCTTCTTGTTTGATGGTGGTATGTTTAGTGATATTTTCATCTTTTCTATTTGGTTGGTTCAGGATCCTGATTGTCTTGTTTTGATTCATGAGCCATGGGTTTAGCACATGGATGGTGATTCATGGGTGGGGTTTTGTTGTAAACATCATCATATGAAAGAGTATCTTTGAACGTGTGAGTCCATCAATCCCTCTTTCTTACTGTTGTTAAACCATCTCAATGAACACATTGAGCTGACAGAACTAGAGTTGGAAACTCAATGGGTCAATCAATTTTTTATTTTCCTGTTTGGAACAAAGAATCACATGGAAAAACATTTTCTTGAAGATTAAATACTATAATGGTAAATGTGTGGAGTGATATGGGTTAAATATTCTATCATGAATAAATATTTATTTCATGCTTACATTCTGGAGATGAAACATGTCCATGTTTAGAATAACCTTGATGATATTGGTTCAATCACAAACTATACACAAATGGTTGGATGTGTGGAGGCTTTCTATTTTCATTCTCCTTATACATATGAGAATACTTTTACAATTATGGATATCCTATAGTCTATCTTGATTTCATTTATAGTTTTCCCCACAAGTTGTATCCATATTCTAAATGATTCTTCAAATAGATTATAGATGATGTTGAGTTTTGGAGGTCCTTATCAACTCTATAATCTAAAAGATCCATTGATACTAATGGGTTTCTATGATATTTTTACATGGATTAATGGAAAATCATTAAAAAATATTATATTATAATTATAAAATAATTACTTTTAGGGAGGTAGATTTCCTATAAAGGACTATTCCACTACACTTATTCTCATCCCGAAAGTCAAAGATCAATCCTCTATCAATGAATACAGGCCTATCAGTCTTTGAAATATGACATACAATATTATCGTGGCTCTTATCAGAATAAAAAACTACTTAATCTTCCTAGATGGGCTTATTATTAACCAAAATACTTCATTCAAGGTATATACACTGAATCCTCCATAGTTTTGTCCCATGAGATGATGTTAGGTATTAGAAAGACGACTATCAGGTCAAGAATATCTATTAAATTTGATATAGAAAAAGAATATGATATGGTGTATTTGAGTTTTATTTTTAATATCATGGTATTTATGAGATTTTATGAATGGTTGGTAGATTGTTTCTTAATTATCCTCTACTCACTATGTTTTACATATAAATTCATTGGAAAATATATAGATTCTTCATATCGGTCAAAGGTCCAAGTTAAGGTTACCTCGTCTCACTGATAACATTTACTCTTTAATAAGACAAACATAGTGTATACCCTAATAATACCATCAAATATGGATATTTATATCATTTTATGTGTATAAAAAAATCAATTCCCTCTTTGATCTTTTCATTGAAAGTATCCATCTCTTTTTTACCAATGGTAGAATTAGATCAATTTTAGAGCCCAACGATTTCCTTAATGAATACAGAAATTGGAGTGGAATGCTAATCAATAAATGGAAATTTAATGTATTTATACGAATTTATTCCTCAAATAAAGAAGTAAATATAATTGAGAATAAATTAAGAGTCTTCAAAATATCCTTCCCCTTAGAATATCCTGGTTCCCCAATATCCCCAGGAAGAGTTATGATTCTCTGCATTTATAGTCTTGTTGAAAAAAATGTAGATGAATTATCTATTTGAAGAACTAGATACTCACATTTTGGAAAAATATCACCAATATTAATAGAATTTATTTTTTATACCCAAGAATGTTTTTTGGCTCCCAATGTCCCTAAGGCTATTCTTAGATATATTAAGAAGAAGATGGTTAGTTTTTTATATGATGTGAAATAAGAGGGTTTAATGAACTGGAAATTGTGGAAGAGGATGACCCATGATTTGGAGGATTTTTGTATTAAACATAGAAGTTTATTACTCCTTCAATACCAATCAATCATGTTTGGAATGTGAGTTCATCAAAATACAATGTATTAAAGAATGTTTATCTACAATAAAAAATGGGTCTCGTCTAGACAGGTGGAGGTGATAATGTTCAGTTCTCTAGGACTCAATTATTTATAATATACCTATCTTCCAAAATCAATAAATATACACTGTGGTGTGTAGAGGAGTCATATTATTCTATGAGAACTAGGTGGGGAGTTTTCTTGGCTTCTTGAGTTATCTGGGGTAATGAATTCATTTTCCAAGGACAGACGTTATCTCTATATCATCAATTCTATTCTCAATACTCAAAAATAATATATTTTGAGAATAATTAACATCATGAGTGATTAGGAAATTTTTTTTTTTAATAACTCCTCAATTGAAAATATTTTTTCAAAGTCATACTAGATTGAGTTGCATGCAGTTTTTGATCATGAGGCTACTGGGAGTGTAATGTGGTTCGATGATATTTATGAAGAATAAATCATTCTTATTTATCTTATTTATAATCAATCCCTTGATACAAATTTTGGGGCTCATCACAAAGGATATTCATAATCTCTTTGTGAAACATCAATATCAATAAAAAGGAGGACTCATCTTCCAATATGTTCTTTGATGAATGTTGAGAGACCTCATTTGGTAATGGCCTATACTCAATATGTGGTATGGAGATAGAAGGAAAATCTAGTGATGTTTTCTTAAATACTCATTGAATTGTAATGATGGAAATTCCCATGAGTGCAAGGTGAGTTTTCCTTTTTTGGAAGCAAGACGTTGGAGTATCCTGACTTCTCAAAAAAAAGGTCAGGAACAGGGGAATTCCGTATTATAATTTGGCTATGATGATTTAGGATATGAATATGTAGCCTGAGCATATTTCTATACTCTAGAAACGGAATATATCAAAATCTCAACCTATGATTATTTTCCGATTTTTTTTATTTTCCATCGACCATCATAACATCCATTCATGATAATTGGGTGTGTTGGACACCATTGATGATTGGTCTCGAGATTAGAATTGATGGTTCATGATCTAGCTATAAGATTATATACTAAAGAATCCCATATATATCCTAGATACATGATGATATATTATACACCCTAGTTCATACACTATGAATCTAATCATCACAAATCACTTTCTTCATCACTAAAATAAGTTAAACTAAATATCCATATTCCCCTTACAGAAACCATAATCTATATTACAAGCTTTTCCAAGCATCACAACCCTAAACATCCCCCAAATAAATTCCATTCTGAATGTCTTGAAACTCCTTGGATATTTTATTCATATGATATTACAATACAAGAAATCATAGTACATATTCCATGATGTTAAATATCAATATATATAGTGAAAATATAAAGACCATTAGAAATTTAGAATGGCCAAACTATAAGTCCCAAAAATCATACATATGATAGAAACAAAATTAATTACCCCATTATTTATAGAACAAAGACTAGGATTTTACCATTGTAACTCATAGCGGTTCTACACATGATAGTCTCTATTGCGTGGAATTTTTATGAAAAGTCATTATCATGAATAAGTTATATTATAGTATATGGTTATCCCTCTATCCATAATGGGAATCTAAATATCATAAAACAAAAATAATTCCACCCATTAATACTATGAATGATTTCAATATATACATAAATTCCTCAATATATTTTTCCTTTACCCATAATTTATATGAACATGGTACATATATCATCATAATATTATGTTAAACAAAAAAATTAATACTTTCTTCTATTAGGAACTCATTTGTGATATGGTAAATATTTTAATTTCCTCTATCTACTCACACTACACGTGGTTTACATGGGCATATATGTAACGACCCAAAATTTCATTAATGGAAAATCCCTCTTGATCCAGTTAAATGTTTCTTTATGAAATTTTTTTTATAAGATGTCAACTTCTTTAGTTTTACGTTAAGATTTGTGAACGTTACTTTTATAGCCGTTGAACAGTGATCATCTGGGTAGTTTAAATATAAGGTTTTAACGAACAAATTTTCTACTTAGACAAAGGAATCGATGGCCTCATCCAGTAGAATTTCCCCTTACGAAGCCCATTTGTCAGAGCTCGGAAAGTAGGTGGCATCTTTGGGCTTTTCCCTTGACCAAGCCCAAGCTGAGCTTCATCAAGTCAAGCTCGAACGTGATCGTCTACGGGAAAAATGGAAGTTGATAGAGATTACCACTCGAGCGATGTTATCCGAGCAACCCCAAGAGTCTGTCACCATCGCACACCTTACCCTTAGGTCTTATGCAGCTATTTTAAGGGGTTATGTAACAAATAAGTAGCACCATGTTCATGTACATTATCTTTGTATATAATAATGAATAAAATTTCTAGTCATTTTTGATACATTGTAATTAGTTTTTAAAGTACAAACAGTGTTTTTTAGTTATTATTTTATTAAGAATTATATTTTATTAAATTAAAGGATTTTTGAATTAAATAATATATTAATAAAATATTATTATCAATATTAAATTAATTTTTATTAAATATAAATGATCTTATAATTTTATTAATGCAATTAAAATTTTTATTAAGGTTTGAAAGCCATTTCTGTCAAAACCCGTGAATTTTTTATAAATGACGGTTTTTATTTTAAAAGTAAAAATTCACATATTTAGAAAATTATTTAGATAAAATAAATATTATTTTTGGAATCAGGACGTCGAAATTATCCAACGGTGAATTTTTCATAATTTTCTGAGACAGTCAAATTTTTGGGTAAAAATTAAATACCATTTAAATATATAATGTGTTTTATGACATCATAATGACCCAATGGTGATGTAATAAAATACCATAATCCTTATGTTCGGCCAATATGTGTTTTATCATTAAAATAATGAGGTTTTGGGTTTGTTTGACTCACTTTTCAAAGCATTAATGGAGCCCTCAAGACTTATTCAACACTTTGCCTTTTTAAATTAATTTCCATGGGAGTGTGACTCACCTCCACATAAGCAACCCTGATTTTTTAATAAGTTCGGACCTTGGCCTTGTAAAATATTGTTTTCCACTTTCCTTTTCCAGAAACCATGGGCAAATACCATGGGATGGTTTGTGGTTTGGATTATTTTAATATAAGGGGTCCCAAACCTAAATAATAAAGAATTCTCTCACCTTTCCTATATAAACCCACCCAAGCTCCCACTTCCTCCTCACTCAAAGCCCTTGAAGTTCGTCCAACCTATGCCCTACTATCTCTATAATCCTCTCAAGGTTCCCCAAGCTCCCAAGAAGCCTCTCACAAGCCTCTCTCTAGCCTTTGGAAGCACACTTCCAAGTAAGGGTTTTTCTTCCTTTCTCATTTTTGTCAATTTTTCTTTAAGTTGTATTACCCTTTTAATTTCATTTATGAATGTTGGGGTATGGTTTAGCACCTCTCCCATACTTCCCTCTTATTGTTTTAATGATGGGAGACCCCTTTCTCTCTCATTAAATGCCTCCCATGTACACCCGTTACTATGCCGAAATTCCGAAAGGAACCTTTTTCTCCTCTTTTATATTCAAGCAATACTTTTGTATCATGAATCTAAATTCCTTTTCAATTGTTGGGACATGTATCTATATGACCTTATTACTGTCCATTACATTTAAATATGATGAGGAACCCATTTATCTCTCATCAGACTTTTTTATGAATTCTTATGTCACGCTGTTACGCTGCCGAAATCACACCGATTTTCTAAGCCAATATCATTGTGTAGTGAATACCATGCCCATTTCTCCATCAAGGTTATTCACCTTTATGAACATTTACTTATTGATTGTAAAGTTCCATGTATGAATTCCACATTCCATTATCGTGGAATAAATGATTATGTTTTATGAATCCATGTTTTATGATCCATGTGGCACACTTATGCATGAAATAAAATGTTTAAGAAGGGCGCGCCCTGATAGCGCTCCAATGCATTGGGTAAAGTATAGTATCATGATACGTCATGTGTAATGAGTGTTGACTCATGATAATTCAAGTGAAACGGCGGTTTACTTGTGCTTCAAGTGCAATGAGGGTTTTCTCATGCACCATGTGCAATGAGCCTTGGCTCATGCTAATTCAATGTTAAGTGTTGTTGCCACATTTCCATGTTATGATTATCATGCTTTATCATGCCTTTATGTTCATGTATCTCTTATGCTCTATTGATATGCCTATTGCCTAACATGTATTGTACTCCTCATTTTATTCATTGTGTACTCCCTTACTGGGCTTTATAGCTCACCCTTTTCTTATGCATGTCCTCAGGTTATCCCATGCAATGCTAAGTACGAAGGAATGTAGTGGTCATGTAAAGGAAGTTTTCAATAAGGATGTTGTATTTCAAGTTTAAAGTTTTTATGTAATGATCCTAAGCCCCAAAGACACTAAACCTGTCGATCTTATTTGTTGTATCAAGTGAAGTTTTATGTAATAAAGCATGTTTAAGTTTTAATAAAAAGCAGGGTTGTCATAGTTGGTATCAGAGGATAGGTTTAGTTATTTTTGGGATTAGGAAACCCTAGTAAAGCCTTAGATACAAGACTAATCATAATAAAAACATCCCTAAGTTTTGGTAAATACTAAGTAAGTGGTTTATCAAACAAATACATCCATGTCTGGATACGAGCAGGTAGAGGCGGCTCTGGCACAGATGTATCCTAGGGGTAAAACCCGAAAACACCGATTTGAGCTAGACTCGAACGGGAACTGGTGCACGACAATGGGCCTTGCTGCACTCTTGGTTACGACACTCCCGGGGGATATGTTTTGATAAATTCACAATCTTAGTATGAACCCTTATTAAGGGAAAAATGCCCCTAAGGATATATGTTAGAAGGAAGATCATGAAAAGCCTGGATTGAATCCTATAGACTCATGAGTTAAAGAGATTAATGTTTATTTATAAGTCATCAACTTTTGTCTTTGGATTACCCTTTATGTGTTACCCCAAACTTTCCTTTTATTCCAGCCAATGGCCGGTAATAGGAGAACTCGGGCTAACAACCGTTGTGAAGATCAGTGTGATGATTGTACTTATGAGATGCCCAATCCAATGTGAGCGGGAATCGCGAACTTTGTCACGCTTCTCTCTCAGCTAACTCAAGTTTTGAATAGAAACACTGGTCAAGAGGAACGTTCAACCCCCCCTAAGAAAGAACAAGTCGCTATTGAAAGCTTCATGAGACAAAGGCCTCCTACTTTTAGTGGATCATCCGTTCCCACGATTGCTGAACAATGGATCAACTCCATTGAAAAGATATTCTCCATCCTCCAATGCTCTGAAAAAGAGAAGGTTCTCCTGGCGGCTTAACGTATGGTGGGTGAAGCTGATCAATGGTGGACGTTGATCAAAAATACGAAGCCTGAGGAGGAGATCGAGGCTTTGGAATGGAAGGTATTCCGGAAGATGTTTTTCGATAAATATTTTCCATGCACCCTCCGTCTTAAGATGGAAAGGGACTTCCTTTCCCTCAAGCAGAATGATGAGGAATCTGTGGGAGCGTACGAGGAAAACTTCACAAGGCTTGCACGATACGCTTCCGGCTTTTTCGTTACCCCCGAATGCAAGGTTGACCGCTTCTTTGGTGGGCTGAAACCTAGCTTGCGGAAAGCATTAGCGATCTGTGACTTCGACAGCTATGAGGAAATTGTCCGATGTGCCCTCAAGGTTGAAATGGAGATTGGAGAATCACATGGGTATCATGGGGACAAGAAGCGGAAGGTGGACTTCAATGTTGGTGGTCCGATGGATAAATCCAACGGCGCTAAGAAATTCCAGCACCCCACTTGCCAAAAGTGTGGAAAAAAGCACCCTGGAAATTGCCTTAGGGGGACAAGAAAATGCTTTAAGTGTGGGAGAGAAGGGAACCTAGCTATTAACTGTCAGCAAGAAGGACTCGCGGCTGCGACGGAGGGGAGGAATGCTCTATTCGAACCTCAACGCGTTGTTCAATGCTTCAAATTCAATGAACCGGGTCATTTTGCGAATCAGTGCCCTAATCCAAGGGTTATCGGAGGCAATCAACAACCTCCAAGACAGCAAGGAAGAGCTTTTTCCATCACTTCTGCCGAAGTGAACCCCGACAACGAAGTGGTGACAGGTAAGCTAGTTATTCATTCAAGAATAGCGAACTTACTTTTTGATTCAGGTTCTACGCATTCTTTTATATCTCAAAAGTTTAGTAGAACAATCCCTGCACCACCACAAATCATGGAAGTAAAGATGTCGGTGAGTACGGCAAATGGGGAAATCATTGCATCCCATGAGTATAAGTCCTCCCCTGTTATAATCTGTGGATTGAATTTCCCGGCGAACCTCGTCATACTCCCTTTGGTGGAATTTGATGCAATTCTTGGCATGGATTGGCTTTCCTTATATAGAGCCAACATAAATTGTCGGGAGAGGGAAATCACACTCCATAAGGAGGATCGACCCCCGATTCTTTACAAGTGTGAGGAGGAAGATGAATCTCCTTTACCTCCATCATCTCAAGCATGGATATTACTGCCTTATGAGCATGCATATCTGGCTCAGATGATTGAGTCCAAGGAAGAAACCACCCTTGAAGAAATGCCTATTGTGAGGGAATTCGCTGAAGTATTTCCCGAGGAACTTCCTGGTCTTCCTACAAGAAGAGATGTTGAGTTCTCAATTGAACTTATACCTGGGGAGCTACCAATATCCAAGACTCCATATAGAATGGCTGTGGTTGAGCATGAAGAACTGAAGAAACAACTACAGGAGAATCCGGATAAAGGGTTTATACGCCCAAGTGCATCACCATGGGGTGCACCAGTCCTCTTCGTCAAGAAGAAGGATGGGTCAATACGGATTTGCATCGATTATTGTGAACTTAACAAAATCACGATAAAGAACAAGTATCCTCTCCCAAGAATCGATGACTTGTTTGATCAGCTGCGTGGAGCACAATACTTCTCCAAGGTCGACTTGCGGTCGGGATATTATCAAGTAAGGGTGAAGAAGGAAGATATCCCCAAGACTGCTTTTCGTACAAGGTACGGGAACTATGAATTCTTAGTAATGCCTTTTGGACTCACCAATGCTCCAGCAATATTCATGGACTTGATGAATAGAGTCTTTAGAGATTACCTAGATAAATTTGTGGTAGTCTTTATAGATGATATTCTAATATACTCCAAAACCAAGGAGGACCATGAGGAGCATTTAAGAACTGTACTGGAGACTTTGCGCAAGGAGAAGCTCAATGCCAAGTACAGCAAGTGTGAGTTCTGGTTGATGGAGGTCTCATTCTTGGGCCATATCATCACAAGCAATGGGATATCTTTGGACCCCTCCAAAACAGATGCAATTGAGGGATGGCCGAGGCCAACATCGGTAACTGATATCCGTAGCTTCTTGGGGTTAGCTGGATATTATCGACAATTTGTGAGAAATTTCTCACGATTGTCCAACCCTCTTACCAAGCTAACTCTAAAGGGAGTAAAGCCTGCTTGGAGTGATGAATGCGAAGAAAGATTCAAGGAGTTGAAAAGGAGGCTTGTCACTGCACCTGTGCTCACTTTACCCAAAAGTGGGGAGATTTTTGTGGTATTCAGTGATGCTTTGAAGAAGGTCTTAGGATGTGTGCTGATTCAGAATGATAAAGTGATATCCTATGCCTCAAGAAAGTTGAAAATCCTTGATCGAAACTATCCAACGCATGATCTGGAGTTGGCGGCGGTGATCTTTGCCTTGAAAATCTGGCGGCATTAACTCTATGGAGAGAAATGTGAGATATATACTGACCACAAGAGTCTTAAATATATATTCACACAGAAAGAGATTAATATGCGCCAGAGAAGATGAATAGAGCTCATCAAGGACTATGACTATTCAATACATTACCACCCTGGGAAAGCGAAAAAGGTGGCGGATGCCCTAAGTAGAAAGGATCCAGTGATTCTATCAATTATGAGAATTGAGAAGGATCCAATCTTCTTAGACTTGATGAAGATGGAAGTGGGAATCATAAAGAAGGGAACATCATCAATCTTTTCACAAATGATTGCTCAACCATCTCTTTTGGAAAGGCTAATGGATGCTCAAAAGGATGATGCGGGAATCCAAGAAAAAGTGGAAGCTATCAAACAGGGAAAATCCTCAGAGTTTAATGTTAATGAAGAAGGAATTGTGCGGTTTGGGAAAAGACTATGTGTTCCATCAAGTTCGGAGCTGAAGAAGGAACTTTTGAATGATGCACATAGTTCAAATTTCTCAATTCACCCAGGGAGCACAAAGATGTATCGAGATCTCCGAGAAAACTTTTGGTGGGATAATATGAAGAAGGAGATCGCTGAATATACATCAAAGTGCCTGGTGTGTCAGCAAGTGAAGGCGGAGAGGCAGAAGTCTAAGGGGATGATGCAACCATTGCCCATACCTGAATGGAAATGGGAGAACATCACCATGGACTTCGTCACTGGACTTCCAAGGACATCAAAAGGCAACAATGCAATCTGGGTTGTTGTGGATCGTCTTACAAAGACTGCACACTTCATTGCTATTCGAGAGGATTTCTCTTTGGATCAACTGGCACGGATATATATCAGGGAAGTGGTATGGTTGCATGGAGTACCACTATCTATTGTGTCTGACCGAGATCCAAGATTTACCTCTAAGTTTTGGAAGAGTCTTCAACATGCCCTGAATACTAAACTGAACTTCAGTACGGCCTATCATCCTCAAACTGATGGCCAATCCGAGCGGACTATCCAAACACTTGAGGATATGTTGAGAGCATGCTCAATGTACTTTAAAGGAGGATGGGATCAACATATTCCTCTAGTTGAGTTCTCTTATAATAATAGTTTCCAATCGGGCATCCAAATGGCACCATATGAAGCCCTGTATGGGAAAAGGTGTAGAACACCGGCATGTTGGGATGAGGTCAGTGAACGTAAGCTGCTTGGACCAGAAATGGTCGAAGAAATGGTGGAGAAGGTGAAAACCATTCAGCAGCATATCAAGGAATCCCAAAGTCGACAGAAGAGTTATGAAGATAATCGTCGACGAGACCTTGAGTTTAAAGTCGGAGACATGGTGTTTTTACGCATATCTCCGTGGAAGAAGGTCATGAGGTTTGGAAAGAAAGGGAAGTTAAGTCCAAGGTACATCGGCCCCTTCGAGATTCTTGATCGTGTTGCGGTTGTGGCCTATCGACTAGCACTTCCACCTACTATGGACAAGGTGCATGATGTCTTCCATGTATCCCTCTTAAGGAAGTACATACCAGACCCTTCACATGTACTCTCTTCCGAGGTGGTACAATTAGAAGACGATCTTTCTTATGAGGAGAAACCAGTGAAGATCTTAGATCGTAGAGAAAAAGTTCTACAAAATAAGACAATGCCCCTCGTCAAGGTGTTGTGGAGAAACCACAAGTTTGAAGAAGCAACTTGGGAGTCGGAGGATATGATGAAGCTAAGGTACCCACATTTGTTTTAGTGTGGGAAAAGGAAAATTTCGAGGGTGAAATTTCTTAATGGGGGAATGTTGTAACGACCCAAAATTCCATTAATGGAACATCCCTCTTGATCCAGTTAAATGTTTCTTTATGAAAAATGTTTTTTTATAACATGTCAACTTCTTTAGTTTTACGTTAAGATTTGTGACAGTTACTTTTATAGCCGTTGAACAGGGATCATCTGGTAGTTTAAATATAAGGCTTTAACGAACCAATTTTCTACTCAGACAAAGGAAGCGATGGCCTCATCCAGTAGAATTTCCCCTTACGAAGCCCATTTATCGGAGCTCGGAAAGGAGGTGGTGTCTCTGGGCTTTTCCCTTGACCAAGCCCAAGCTGAGCTTCATCAAGTCAAACTCGAACGTGATCGTCTACGGGAAAAATGGAAGTTGATAGAGATTACCACTCGAGCGATGTTATCCGAGCAACCCCAAGAGTCTGTCACCATCGCACACCTTACCCTTAGGTCTTATGCGGCTATTTTAAGGGGTTATGTAACAAATAAGTAGCACCATGTTCATGTACATTATCTTTGTATATAATAATGAATACAATTTCTAGTCATTTTTGATACATTGTAATTAGTTTTTAAAGTACAAACGGTGTTTTTTAGTTATTATTTAATTAAGAATTATATTTTATTAAATTAAAGGATTTTTGAGTTAAATAATATTTTAATAAAATATTATTATTAATATTAAATTAATTTTTATTAAATATAAATGATCTTATAATTTTATGAATGCAATTAAAATTTTTATTAAGGTTTGAAAGCCATTTCTGTCAAAACCCGTGAATTTTTTATAAATGTCAGTTTTTATTTTAAAAGTAAAAATTCACATATTTAGAAAATTATTTAGATAAAATAAATATTATTTTTGGAATCAGGACGTCGAAATTATCCAACGGTGAATTTTTCATAATTTTCTGAGACAGTCAAATTTTTGGGTAAAAATTAAATACCATTTAAATATATAATGTGTTTTATGACATCATAATGACCCAATGGTGATGTAATAAAATACCATAATCCTTATGTTCGGCCAATATGTGTTTTATCATTAAAATAATGAGGTTTTGGGTTTGTTTGAATCACTTTTCAAAGCATTAATGGAGCCCTCAAGACTTATTCAACACTTTTCCTTTTTAAATTAATTTACATGGGAGTGTGACTCACCTCCACATAAGCAACCCTAATTTTTTAATAAGTTCGGACCTTGGCCTTGTAAAATATTTTTTTCCTCTTTCCTTTACCAGAAACCATGGGCAAATACCATGGGATGGTTTGTGGTTTGGATTATTTTAATATAAGGGGTCCCAAACCTGAATAATAAAGAATTCTCTCACCTTTCCTATATAAACCCACCCAAGCTCCCACTTCCTCCTCACTCAAAGCCCTTGAAGTTCGTCCAACCTCTGACCTACTCTCTCTAGAATCCTCTCAAGGTTCCCCAAGCTCCCAAGAAGCCTCTCACAAGCCTCTCTCTAGCCTTTGGAAGTACACTTCCAAGTAAGGGTTTTTCTTCCTTTCTCATTTTCGTCAATTTTTCTTTAAGTTGTATTGCGCTTTTAATTTCATTTATGAATGTTGGGGTATGGTTTCGCACCTCTCCCATACTTCCCTATTATTGTTTTAATGATGGGAGACCCCTTTCTCTCTCATTAAATTCCTCCCATGTACACCCATTACTATGCCGAAATTCCGAAAGGAACCTTTTTCTCCTCTTTTATATTCAAGCAATACTTTTGTATCATGAATCTAAATTCCTTTTAAATTGTTGGGAAGTGTATCTATATGACCTTCTTACTGTCCATTACATGTAAATATGATGAGGATCCCCTTTCTCTCTCATCAGAATTTTTTATGAATTCTTATGTCACGCTGTTACGCTGCCGAAATCACACCGATTTTCTAAGCCAATATCATTGTGTAGTGAATAACATGCCCATTTCTCCATCAAGGGTATTCACCTTTATGCACATTTACTTATTGATTGTAAAGTTTCATGTATGAATTCAACATTCCTTTATTGTGGAATAAATGATTATGTTTTATGAATCCATGTTTTATGATCCATGTGGCACACTTATGCATGAAATAAAATGTTTAAGAAGGGTGCGCCCTGATAGCGCTCCAATGCATTGGGTAAAGTATAGTATCATGATATGTCATGTGCAATGAGTGTTGACTCATGTTAATTCATGTTCAACGAGGGTTTACTCGTGCTTCAAGTGCAATGAGGGTTTACTCATGCTCCATGTGCAATGAGCCTTGGCTCATGCTAATTCAATGTTAAGTGTTGTTTCCACATTTCTATGTTATGATTATCATGCTTTATCATGCCTTTATGTTCATGTCTCTCTTATGCTCTATTGATATGCCTATTGCCTAACATGTATTTTACTCCTCATTTTATTCATTGTGTACTCCCTTACTGGGCTTTATAGCTCACCCTTTTCTTATGCATGTCCTCAGGTTATCCCATGCAATGCTAAGTATGAAGGAATGTAGTGGTCATGTAAAGGAAGTTTTCAATAAGGATGTTTTATTTCAAGTTTAAAGTTTTTATGTAATGATCCTAAGCCCCAAAGACACTAAAAATCTATTTCTTCTTTGTTGTATCAAGTGAAGTTTTATGTAATAAAGAATGTTTAAGTTGTAATAAAAAGCAGGGTTGTCATAATATATGTTTTGGAATGAGGTACTAATCTGCATAATTAGGACCCATAGTCATTAAAATTTCAGAAGAAATGTAATCCTTGACAGGTGATGTTATACTATATGAAATATGGTCGGTATTTTGAGTCAATAAACTACATATAGTTTCCTTCCTTACATAGAAAACCAACTTTATATGATTTTAGATAAATTTAACACTTCCATTACATAAAACCCATTATATAAGTATGATACACCAACCTATAAAAAAAATTTGTTCTTTTGTCATGTAGGTATTCGATATGTAGTGACATCTCGACCTCATATCTATGGCTAATCGCAAAATTATTTTAAAAATACATACCTCTTTTACCATTGTTTTATCCATCCCCATCCACATTATTTTTTATCAATGGCCACACACAGAGTTGAATAAGAATTTCGCCCCCCTACTCTTGAGTTTGATATATATGGAAGAGGGATCTATGAAATATGTGTAACTTAATTAGTAATTCTATAAGATACATAGTGACTCATAGATCACTTTTCATGGTCCCTACTATAAATACCAATATTATCTCTCAATTAGTCTTAGTTTTTACACACCTATATTTACATAGGACCACTTCATAGGCTCAATAGTAAGAGGATTCCATCTCATTTTCCACATGATTTATATGTTCATGATGGTACTATATACTGATTTCATCAAAGAACAATATAGTGTCAAAAATATACATCCTTGTCACATGATTTTATACTTGATTAAATTTTTTTATATTGTACGAAATTAAACTACGTATAATTTATTTTGTTTAATATTCTAATAATCTTGTATGATTACTATATTAGTGTAATAACATCTACATCACATTGATCCCATAATTTTGAACATATAGATAAATAAAAATTCACCATCTTATGTATTATCCAGATCTATGTATGAACCTCCAACACATATATTTTTAGAATACAAAATTATGAAGGAGATAACCCATTTAAAATAGATTTTATTACATGGAAGAAAAAATTTCAATAGGAACATTACAAATATGGGTTCATTTATCCATATGTGTTCCATACATTACTTAATATATGGCCAAAAAGGGAAATATATTTCCACTTACCCTAGTGTCTGAGTTATCTCTATTCACATTCAATATTTTTGAATGAACTCTTAAATTAATAAATGATGTGATTATGTGTTTACTAATACATATTCTTATATGATATATTCTAAAACGAGGATACCTTATCCATGTCATAGTATGTAATTGAACTCAAACATCTACTCATATAGGAAATTTTTTAGTGTTTTATTCTCATATGAGCACTAAAAAATGTTTTTAAATTTTTTGGTTGCACCATTCTGACAAAAGGCTTTGAACATATAGTTTTATATTTGAAATCCAATGTTATGAAAACATGTTCCCACCATTGAATAGTACTATTTAGATCCAAGTTTCATGTTATTTAATTATATGAAATAATGTCCTCATCTCATGTAGATAATGTAAATAACATATAATTTCTATTTGTAGGATGTGCAACTACGTGATATATGATCGACCCTCCATGCCTATAAAAAATCCTAGAAAAAATGTGTCATGTTATCTAGCTATATTATATAAGTGAAATACCTGTATAGGGGGTAATGAAATATGGGGTTGTACATATACTTAACATTACACATTATCTCTATAATGACTTGTGACTAGATCCCGCAATTTCATATATGGATATGCATCCGAAAATTTCACTGGATTAAACGATGTGTTTCCTTTATGAGTCGAAACTTGTAAAATAAAATATTAAAAATCCCCTCTAATATTTTTTTTCTAGATCATTGTATGGTATATTAAATATATTTGGACTACAAGTTTGTTGATAACTTTTATTCCAGGATTCATAGTGATTAATTGACCTTTTATAGTGGACTTACCCACATTTCATCATTCATTATCACCCCTGTCTAATTGATCAGGATAGGCCAGTCTGAGAAAAATTGGTTTTATAACTCTCACAAAACATTAGATGATATTCCTCTTTTATAAATAATACTTCATGTATTGATTTTATCACAAGAAAAATTCATTGCTGTAATTAATTAGTTAATTCAACCTCAAGGGACACCTCAATTTACATATGCATATATACCCAATGTGGGGGTAAATACATACCCCCTATGTTAATTTACAATTAGAAGTGTGTTTTCCCCAAGGTAAAGGTCATATAGTATTCATAAACCACCATAATATCATTTTAGACCCATTTTTTTAATGTTTTCTATGGTCATCCCTTTCATAACTTTTCTATTTCAATATCACCGATCCAAAATCATAAAATAATTATTTTAAATGTTTGCAGTCCCTATTACAAATATTTTAGGTTATATTTTATATTATTTCCCCTCGTAGGTTTTTATCTAACCTAATGGTCTAGGACTCATGATGTTAAACTATGTCAAACTATCTATAAAGGTTCATGGTTTCATTAGGACCCCAATTCTTATTTCTATTTTATTTTCCCAGAAAATATATGGTTCCACATTTTTATCATTGAAATATCATGACCTTTTTTATGTTAGATTGCCTAATATATTCTATGGAAGTATTGAGATCGACATTTAGTTCATATTTTCCCCCATTACTACATAGTTTTCCAAACTCTTTTATTTTCAATAATCATGACCTTAATCAATGTGTACCGGCATTATATATTTTATGGATTCATTAAAAAATTTATTGACGTTGAGTATTCAATACACCTTAATTCATTGGAAATATCAGTAGTTTTTTTCAATCATCATGACCATAAATTGTGTGATCCACTATGAGATGGTTTATGATATGGTCGGGATCCTCATTCATTTCAAGTTTTTATTTTCCATTAATATATTTAATGTCTCACTATCTTGTACCAAGAAACATAACCACTATATATATGCTCCTTATCCAAATTCATATGGAGTTAAATTCAAGAAATATTTATTTCAAAACTGAATGACCATAACTAGAAGGTGAAATATATATTAAACATGACCATCCAAAAATACATAATTGATGTTCTCCAAAAAAAATATCTTCCCAGTAGACAAATTAAAAAATAAAAAATCATTCTTAGGAACACAATATTACCCAAGAAAAAGTATGGGTTTTCTTTCTAGACTCAATATTCTAGGAAATAGTAAAATTAATTTCATGTTATTTTTTCTACACTAAATTATTTTCCAAAAAAATTTGAATATAATTTTTTTACTTGACCAGTCATTCAATATTATTTTTCTCCAAAAACCTCCTTCATTTTTAAATTGTATGAATCCTTGTAATATTATATGTGTATAAATTATTATTTTACCTGGTTATAACAGATACTTATACTTTTATATGTTTAAACACACCATTATGGAAATGAAAACTTTCCCCAATATGGATACACTATCCAAATCTTTTTCTCATCTCAAGGATAAAGACCTATATTCTTTGTAATCATATGCAACATCACAATGGAAATATTTATTCTATTTTGATTTGAAGTCATACACATCATACTATTCTAATATCAACATCTATGATATGACACCATTATGTCAATATTAATAGAACCCATTATCCATCAATTCAGTTGAAGTTTATACCATCGGTGGAAAACATATGTGCTTCATGATCAAATATATGAAAGGGATACAACATCTCATCCTTAGAAATTGTATTAGTCCTCATCCATGACCATAAACCACATATCATAATGGTATAATCATTAGTACCCTAAAACAAATTCATTTTCTCAAGATATTATTTACACTACATAAAAATATTACCCAATTCATGTTATATTTTTTCAGTACCCATGATGTATAAATGTTCTAATCTTTTATCCAAAAAATTAAAACAATAAACATTTTTACCATGTATCATCAAAATTGAATAACATTAATCAGTATTACTCTTTTTTTCAATGATAATTGTCTTAAAACATCATCAATATAGGATCCATGTACAATTACTATAATCTGCATGCCCATAGCAGGATCTATGTTGGAATTAATCCATTATACATGCCAGGATAACATCATCCTTATTTATATAAAACCAACCTATCCTTGTTCATTGTATATTTTCAAAACATAATGTATATTTTTCAAACTTCAGAGGCCATAAAATTATTATTTTAAGAGTAATTTTTCTCTCCCTATCGAAACACTGTTAAGAGTCTCCTTGTATAATGTTGATTTCTCTCTCATTAGATATACATATTGTATGATCTCTTAGAATGAATGTATTTTTTACATAGAAACAACATAAAACCTGTTAGGATAAAAAATAAATTGAATATAAAGTAAAATATTATTTAATGTTTTCTAATCGTCCATAATATATGTCATCGATTAATGATATAGATATTAAAATTAGAAAATTGTATATTGTGGGTTTACCATATAATCCTAGAGAATATGAAACTATTATTGATATTCCCTATGGGATTTAAAAAAGTTAGGGGATTTTCTCATTAGAGTAATTTTTTTAGAGATCAATGTATAAAACATAAATATGATGTTTTAGGGTGTTCAAGCACTATTGATCTTCTAAATCATAATTATAATAGCCCCGCTTCACGGGGATATTCATATCGATTCATATCATTCCACATATGGATAGAAAATATATACATATATGGCGATGGTACTTATTCCTATTCCTTTTTTGTGATCTATTAAAAAGAGGAAACCATTTAACATTTTCATGTGGTAAATTCAGTGTAACAATGATGGTATTTATTCTTTGAAACATTTATGAGCCACATGTAGGAGTACATTTTGTTGGATCATGTTATACCAAATATACAAAATCAGGTGATGAATTGTGTATTTTACAATTTTTTTACATATTTTTGATCTGTCCCTTTATCAATATATCAATGATTTAACAGCAGAAAATAAATAGCACATGATGTATGATGTATAGTGGTTCGATGAACAGAACTCCTCTAGTCTACTCCACCAACACTCTACTCGACGAGATTGGTGATTTTCACTATCCGGACCTCTTATCAATAGACTGTTCCACAACTGAGTACATGTAGTTGAAAACATTACAATAATTAACTATAAATAGAGCCATTTGGTTCAAATACATAACCAAATATAGTGCTTTGATTGAGAGGATGATCACTAAAGATAAAAGAGTATTTTGTTCATAGAAAATACTTTCCCTTTTATTCTTTACAATTGAAATAGAATGCAATTGATAGTAGATGTATCGTCATCTTTAGAAATGATGATCATGGGGTAGAATAAGTTATGATCCAATCCGTATGCAGTATATCTGGAAAATCTATTTTCAACTTTAAAAAATGTTGATTCACAAAAATGATATTCGATGTAGAACAGTAAATCTTCAGTTATGTTTCTTCTTCATCTGAAAACAGATCTTTGTTTCTCATTGCAATATAAGATCATAATTTTCAAAATAATACCATACCTTTGTAGATAAAATAATAAAGGTATATACATATATATATAATAATGAAAAGTGTTCGACATTCAAATTTAGATCCACAAAAGTCGCCTTCGGAATCCTGATATTCAAAAATTCAAAATAACAGAGTAGTCGTAACTCCCCTAAAAATTTGGCATCAACATCCACTTTTAAATTGATCATTTGAATATAAAATAATTGAATTTTAATCATTCAATGAATAGCTTTAAATTTGGGCTTTTAATCTAACATGAAATTAGCATGATAATACGCATTAATACCATCTCCTTAATAAAGTCGAAATTTAAACATCTGATGTCAAATGTGTGGTTGAACTGAATAACATACATTCTATGAACATACGGTTCCCAATTTATGGTTGATATTCAAACATTACGCTGATCATTAAATGTAATATTGATCTTCAAACATAAGATTGATCATCAAACATATGGTTGATCTTTAGACATAGGTTTGATCTTCAAACAAATCTCTTAAACTCTCAAATGAATGCTATAAAATCTATACATTTTCAGCTTCAGAACGTAACATTCTTGATCTATACTTTTCAATTAAACATATATTTGTTAATAAAAGTAAGGTTGATAAACCATAAATTTATCATTAGTGCTCAAATGTATGGTTGTATACAAAATTAAGGTTGATGAACCACCATTTTTAAGATACAATCTTAATATTCCATACTTACACAATTATCTTCTTACATACTTTTCTGATAACCAAAATTTAAGGTTCCTTCCAAATTTACTTTGCTGTTGTCATATGGTTGTTTTATCCATACTTTTCTGATATCTCATAAAGTATACACCACATTCCATCCTTACGCTATGCTTATCAACGTAGGGTATGAAATGTGTTTCTAGAACACGCTTAAGTTATTCCTGAATATGTAAAGAATGAACAGTGTTTCCATAGCACGCTAATGTGAATACTTAAGTAATAAATTCTCATTTATTAAGAACTAAAATATTTCTTCCAGTAATAAAAATATAACGAATAAGAAATTTCAGAAATACCCTTAATAAAAAATCATTAGAATAACAAATAACAGTATATGTGAGCATCAAAATCCTCATAAAGAGATAGATTATTGTTCTCAACAATCTCCGCCTTATTAATAATAAAATTAATTATTGTTGAGAACAACACATTATCTATAATATCCCCTCTTCTAATGATCAAAAAACCAATAATCACATTAAAAACATAATTTCTCCCCCTTAAAATATAAAGATAATACTGAACATTTCTCCCCCTTTAAATAAATAAAAATATAGTAAGATAATATTTTGTGACGTTTTGTTTATCCTAATTTCTCCCCCTTTTTTGATATTAAAATGAATCATATGAGATGGAATATAACACATTTTAATGTAGCACAGAATGTAATAAAATTCTATTATAAACTGCTTATCAATATGTGAATCTGGATTGCTGGCCTTTCTAGAATAGACATTACAGTAAAACAAATTAATGCATGTGAAAATGAGATGTAAATATATTTCACTGAAAATAGAATTACAAGTACAATAATGGAATACAACATGAATCAAGGGTGTGTATGGGTGTGATATAGGGTTCATCTCCTCTGAACTATTTCCGTGATCTCCGCTAATTTTTTCCTCATCCTTCTCATCAATCCTTCTCCCAACTGGATAAATAGATCTCTACTTTACAGAATCAAATGAATAATTTGAATATGATTCACTCTAAAAAACTCATGAAGCCTTTATTCCTTTTCAGTAAAAAGAGTCAACTTTTCTGTGAACATACTTCACATAGTTCTACTAACTGGTACATTGGAAGTTAATTGGTCAACTAGATACTTCTGATTATCTAGCATCACTAAAAATGGAGCATTGTTGTAATGTAAGTCCTACACTCTAAGATTCATATTCTCTATGACCATTGTAATAACCGTAAATCTTATTATTAAATCAGGTGAAGTACCTGATGGAATGGATTCACGGGTTCTGATAGATGAAAATTTTGGCTCCATTAATGATCTAAATTCCATTAAATATGGATTTATAAGCATATATGATTTCAACTTCGCAACTTCATTTATCATTTCCATATTAAAACATTCAACTTCTTGTTTAGAAATAGTACGTGATTTCAGATTTTGAAACATTTATCTCTGTCATGCTAATGGAATTCGTAAAGATACATTGTCAAATTGAACATTATTAAACTTTTTAAACAATTCTTCAACATAATCATTATCAAAATCAGAGAAACCGGTGCTTGATTGTCTGTTTCAGCTTCATTCTGATTCAACAATGCTATTGGAAAGTATTTGGTATCTGAATTGTCTTCATTCCTTCTAAATTTTGGTTTCTCCAAATAATTTTCTTCCGAGCCTTTCCCAGACTCATCCATAGTAAAATTTTCATTCATTACCTCATTATGAATCTCATAAGAATTTACTTATTGGTTTTCTGGTGCTAGAGGTTGCTCTTTATGAGAATCAGCTTCATGTTCTTCCTCTGTCACTGGATTCTCTAAAAAAAGTTTTCTTGAGCTAATTCCCCTTTAATATTCTCAGTTGGTTGTTAAGTTTGGTAAGGTTACAATTGGGCCACTTCAACTTATCTATGATTTTCAATAGTTTTAGGAACACCTTCTTGTTCCACATGAGTAGTCACCTCAATCTAAAAAAATATTGGTCGAGCAGTGCCTTGTATTGCAGAGTCTCTAATGAATCTGTATCTTAGAATATATTCAGTTTCATATATGAGTACTTGAGTAGTCTTTTCACTAGCTTGAGTCACTTGATATATTGACCCTTGATGTTCGTTTTGACTTCCCTCATCAGCTGATGGATCAACTTCTTTAAACTGTATCCTCTGTGATACTGCACTGGTTCTAGATTTAGCTACTCCTTCTTTTGATTTTGCTGGTTGGGCCTGAGCACTTTATTCATCCTCTTCAGCACCAATTGGTAGCTTTTTGTCATTGATAGTGCTATAGAATATCCCATTCTTTTCAATGTATCCACTTTGAAGATATTACTATGGTGGAATCTCACCCAAGCATCCACCAATATTATCATATATGTCAGAAACAGAATTTTTTTGATAAACCGTCCAATAGGATAAAAATCCATTCTTACCAATGGTTGGAAACAGTAACTGAGATACCTCACAATGTATCTTGGAGTGTTTAATTTGATATCAATCATCAGAAAAAACATTAAATACATATCTGGATAAAGAATATTTTCCATTTCATACATCCTGTGTCCAATACCAGTTTGCACAATCTTAACTAATATCTTATGATCTGGTTCTAAATATTTCACAAACATATTCTTTATAAATGTAGTTCCAAACAAAAAATAAAAAATATATTTTGGCTTATAAATAGAATATTCAATTATTTTTTAATAAAAATGATATACTCCCTCATGTGGGATGTTTAGAATTTTTGTGATTTCCACAGATGAGAGTGAAAAATATCCAATCTCAATCATAGTGATTATCGAATCTTCATCATTTACCAGACTAAACTATACTGATTAAAAGAAATTAAAATGTTTTAGCTCATACATAAACTCCACATAATCTCCATTAAACACCTGTTCTAAATATTGAAAGGCTTGGCCTTGTATTAACTTTAGGTTCGTCTGACAGAGACATTCCAGATATACGAATTTTCCATGAAAAATTATTATCCCAGCCGAGTGATATTTCTTCACCGTACCGGTTTCTAGATCATCGGTTATCTTGGTATTGGCCATTTATTTCATAAATCAATGACGGTTCAAAAAGGAATAAGGTTCCGAAGGTTCAGGTGCGGGAGAGACGAGTTGTAAAAGTTTTTGAGGTTTCAAAGTGTTTTGAGAAATTGAACGGGTTTGGAATTGGAAACCGTTTTTGACTTCATTGATTACCATGTCATTATGTATATAGTAATCATTATAGAAATTTAAAAAATAATTAGAATTGAAAGCAGAAATTAAGAAAAAGAAAAAATATAAAAATTAATAAAATTGTTCTATTTTTAAAAAAAATAAACAATTTAAAAAAATTACATAAAATTATTTTAACCTAACTTCCCCTTAATAAAATAAAACCTTTCAGTGGGAAGTGGTTTAGTAAAAGTATCATCTAATTGAATTTCAGTACTTACAAATTTGAAAAATATATACTTTTTAAGAACATGATCTCTTAAAAAGAGATGTCTAATATCAATATGCTCAGCCCTAGAATTATTAATAATATTTTTTGAAATATTTATTGCACATTTATTCTCAAATAAAATATTTTTATTATTAAAATATAGTCTTATATCTATAATAGTGTTTTTCATCCACAAAACATGTGCACAACAACTACCAGCAGATATAGATTCTGCCTCAGCTATTGATAGGGAAATTGAGTGTTCTTTTTTAATAGACCATTATACTAATGATTTTCCTAAAAGTGTTAAGTCCCTGAGGTGATTTTTCTGTCAAATATAAAACTCCCAAATTCTACAACCAAATAATAAATTAAATTAAATTCAGAAGTTTTTGTATAGATAATAGATTGAAAAAAAATTATTTTTAAATATCTAAAAATTCTTTTAACATTAGTTAAATGGGATTATTTAGGATTTGATTGAAATCATACAAAAAGGCATAATAAATACATTTTATCTAGCCTTCTACCAGTAAGATATAATAAACTAACAACCATTCCTCTAAATAACGAGTTGTCAACGGATTTCACAATTTCATACAAATAATGTTTTATATTAGTACACATTGGAGTTGTATTTGTCTTTCTATTTTAAAGTCAAAATATCTTTAGTAAATCAGGGATGTATTTGGTTTGATTTAAATCATTTCGAAAATATTTTTGATAAATTTGATATTCTAAAATGAAATTTATCTCTCCCATCATAGAAATTTCAAATTCTTTTGGCATTCAATTTTAAAACTCATCACAAAGTGTTTAATTAGTTGATCCAAAAATTAAATACTCAACATAAATTTTAACTAATCAAATATTAGAGTTTATCATTTTCTTAAAATGTGTTGGATCTGAAATTCCAACAAAAAATGATTTTCTATAGAAAAGAACTTAATAATTCATACCAAGCTCTAGGTGCATGTTTAAGACCATAAAGATCCTTTGTATGTTTAAAAGAAAAATCGAGTTTTTGTGAATTTTCAAAACCAAGAGGTTTATCAACATGAACATCCTCTAATAAATAACCATTTAAAAAGGCAGCCTTTACATCCATCTGAATTAATTTAATTTTCGAATGAGATTCATAGACTAAAAAATTATAATGGATTCTAATCTAGCTACAGGTGAAAAGGAATCATCATAATCAATACCTTCATCATGATTATATCATTTAGATGCTAGTTACTGAGTCAATAAGGTTTCTTTATGACTTTACCATGCCTCATGTTGTGAAAATCACAAACACCTTATCTCAAGGAAAATTTCATTTTACACTGTGTTTTACTATCATAAGGAAAATCGTCATTCCCCAAGGAAATTTAAACTTACCAAGTTGTTCATTGTACATTATCATGTATAAGTGTAAAATTTGGTTTCATATCTAAAACCTCAGAATCTAATTATACTTAGATATAGAACATTATATTTTCTGGATCTAAATTTAGGATCCGAGTTCCTTGAATTTAGACTCTGAACTCTTCTGTGTTCTGACTCTGAGTTATTTGAATTTAGACTCAAAACTCATATGAGTTCTGACTCTGAGTTCTCTAAAGATAGACATAGAACACTTCTGATTTTGGACTCAGATTTATCTAGATTTAGACTCGGAACTCTTCTGATTTCTTACTTTGAGTTCCCGGAATTCAGACTCCAAACTCTTATGATTTCTGACTCAAAATCCTCTGAACTCAGAATCTGAAATTTATACGTTTTGACTGCGAATTCTAATGAATATTTACTCTGAAAATAGTATGTTTAGGTTCTGAATTCATATGAATCCTTATTCATAATTTCCATGAAATTCAGACTTCAGAAATCTATTGATTTCAGGTTATGAATTTCTTAGAAAACAGAATTTGAATATCCTTGTATTGTAGACCTCGAATGTTTTTTTCGTTAGAATATAAACTTCTATTTTATTACATTCTGAATCATTGATTTCTGTTATGTAACCATATTTTTTATTACTCCTTTTTTAGTTATAAAATGATGTCTTGAATTCAGTTACTAACAAACCGTTGTTTGAGTGAAACATGTACAGGTCCCTCTAAAATTCATGGAAAATATGATCGTTGGAGGTGGGAGCCGACCATTGTAGATGTGCCTATAAATAGGAGCACTTTTGAAATATCTTGATACTGTTCTATGAATCAAGAGATTACATTCTATTGAAGTGATTTCTAGAGAGAGACTCTCATGCTTAGTACGTAGAGAACATATTGTTCAGATTTTCTCCGTGCGACTCCAAATGTTGTTGATTACATTTGGAGGACATCTGTAGATAGGATGACAGAGGTGCTGACTACCTTAATGTTCGAGGAATTCCTTGCTAAGGAAGACATAGGTGCTGACTACATTGATTTTGAGGGCTTTCGGGGATAGCAAGACAGACTGGAATCATTGTATCAAGGGCTTACCCTGGTGTGGGTAAAACATAATTTCTTGAATGTATAAATCAAGTGACCTTTATCCAAGGTTGTTGTATACACTTCTCTTTGGGTTAAAATATTTATTACTTGATACTTTTATTTTTTCATGTTTTCTGCTAAATTTTGATTATTGAGAAATGTATAACTATCTTATACTTTTTTATACTTTTATACTCTGATTTAGCGGGTATCTATACCCATTAAGGTAGATTATATACCATTGTAAACTTTTGTTAAGTGTCGTTTCTAGAACCACTTTTCTGGAATCACATTCTCAGAATCATATTTCTAGAATCAAGAACGTCTGTAGAACTAGTGGATTTGTGAATTACCTTGTTTAACATTGTTAAACCTAACCATATTTAAAAGTCCCAAAGGAATTTTTTAAATTATAAAATTCACCCCCTCTTGTATTTTGATCATTATTAGATTCTTCATTCAGTATGTATATTATTTCTATCCTATATTTGGTATTATAGTGTTTATCAAAATCCACATACCATCTCATCAATTGCTATTATAGGAGGTCTCTAAAATACTTATTTTCACATATAAGTTATCTTGCCCAATTTTTCATTGTTCTGCCTTTTCCATGCAGAGGAATAATTGACTTATTTGCTTAACCTTACTACTAAAAAGTTTTTTTGTAGACAGTTTTCTTTAAGATGGCAGGAATCAAATTTGGTTCCATTGAAAAACTAAATCCATCAAGACCACCTATTTTTAATGTGAATTATTATGAATATTTGAGATATGACATGAATAAATTTATTATCAATACTGTTCTGTACAATTTTGTTATGCTTAATGGTGGACATATAATCCCTGACAAGGATGTTATTACCTTCACAAATAAAGAAAATCATGAATATCAACTGAATTATAAGGTAAACAATACATATTTCTGTTCCATGACTTGAAATATGAAGAGCCAAATTTCATCTTGTGAAGAAAGAAATTGTATTTGGGAGAAACATGAAGTTACATACTTTGGAACTTAAATAGTCATAGAAACTAGATGAACCATGCTCAGAGATTTATATCATGGTTTTTTCTTTCCATATAGAGAACCCACATGTAAAGTTCAACAGCGATTTATAAATATTATTAATAGTTTAAAATCCATGGGTGATAAAGGATTTGATAATGATGCTCTTGTGGACAACATCATAGACATCATGCCTAATGAGTGGGAATCCAAGAGAACTGCTATTGATGAAAATATAAAGGTTACTCAGATTACTCTTAATGATGTTTTTGGAACTCTTATTCAACACGAGACTAGAATTAAGAGAGATTTTGATAATGTAAATAAGAAGAATGAGAATGGCAGTGTTTCTTTTTCTACCACTTCAAATCATATGAAATCCAGGACTCCTAAGAGAGTTACATGATCCAAATCTAATATGGTTGTAATACAATCCGAATCTAGTGGAAGTGAATCTTTGGAAAAGGAAATACCTAATCATTCGTGAATGATGAATAATATAGTTCGAGAGAAGAACTTTCAATTCAGATATAAGAATAATGAATGAAAAGATAATAAATATTCACAAGTTACATGTTATGAATATAAGAGAGCTAGACATGTAAGACATGACTATCCTATCCTTAAGAGAAAAGAGTGAAAGGAAACACATTATGAGAGAAATATAAAGAAGTAATACAAAGATAAATATAAGAAAGTATTGAAAGCTAATTTCACCTAGAGTGTTAGTGGTGGTGACTCTTCTGATGAATCATCAGATTACAAATATTTTAGATAGAATAATTATGGTTTAATATCCAGAATACCTATTGACAATCATTGCTTAATGGCTAAGGTACACAATGCTGAATCAATGACCAATGCTTATTTGAATGCATATTATAGTAATGATAAATATTATGAATCTTCTGATGAAGAATCTTCTTCTAATGAAGATAATAATTTTATTTCTTATGAATAAGTTACTAGGATTGCTAAGCTTCTTGAGAATGGGAATTCTAAAGTCAACAAGAAGCATGATAAGGAAAATTCTAGGGTTTATATACTTACTATGGAAATATAGGATCTTTCTAAAGATCAAGATATGAAATCCGTTTATTTTGATAGTATTTCAAAAAACCTTGAGGAAGTATATTCTGAGAAGGATAAACTTTTGAAGGATCTAGAAAATGTAATTTCTATGAAAAATGTTTTCGAGCCTATCTCTAATTCTAAATCTAATGTTTTTGATAAGATGTATTCTCAAATCCGACCTCTAATGAATAATTCTGGATTTGGTTGTACTAGTTCTAAACCAATTTTTATTAACAATTATTTTGTACCTCAAAGTGCCCCTTTCTGAACTATGTGTCAGTTTGGTGGGCATTGGGAAAAAATTGTTCCCTAAACAAAACTCAATTTTTAGGATTTCATAATTCCTATCTTTCTAAGAAAATGAGGGTGCCTAAATTTTTACTTTCTGAAATTTTAATATCCAAGAATGTTTGGGTTACGAAAGTCTATTCCCTTTTTCAGGTAAATAGAGAATTTACCAACAACAATACATGTTTCATCGATAGTGGATGTTCACAGCATATGACTGGTAAAAAAACTACATAGAAAACATTATCTAGGAGAAAGGAGGGAATGTAACTTTGGAGATAATACTCAGGGAGAAATTATTTGTAAGGTTTCATCATTAGTCTTGGAAAAACATTGTTTTTGAATGTTTTTTTGTTAAGGGTCTTATGAACATCCTCATTAGCATAATTCAATTATGTGATGAATGTTATCTTGTGAAATTTATGAATAAAAAGTTCTTGGTACACAATTTTAGGGAAGAATTTATTCTTTCTGCCCATAGGCAAGAGAATGTATACAAACTAAACATAGATGACATTAGGAGCCAAGACTTACCTTACCTTAGTGAAATGGAAGATCAATCTTGGTTGTGGTATAGAAGGTTAGGACACTGTAACCTTAGAAACCTATAAAAACTCTAAAGGAAAAGATTAGTTACGGATCTACCAGATCTTATATTTGATTCATCAAAAGTTTTTTATCCTTCTCAATATGGCATGAAACATAAATCATGTTTTAAATCATTTGGTAAAGTCTCAAATACTGATGCATCACAGTTAATACAGATGGATCATTTTGGTCCATCATAAATATAAAGCATGATAGGAATGTATTATGTATTTGTTTTAGTTGGTGTTCACATTATATTTACGTAAGTCTATTTTCTAGAGAAAAAATCTGAAACTTTTATTCAAATGTATTAGAGTTGAATATTTTTGTAGTAGAAAATTTATTACTCATAAATTCTCAGCAACCATAACACCTCAAAAAATTCTGTTGTTGAAAGAAGACATATAATTCTTCAAGATATAACAAAAAATATGTTGAGTGAGTATTCTGTAGCAAAGAATTTTTTGAAAAAGTAGTAAGTACTACTTGTTAATCTATAAATCAATTTTTGATTATGCCTTTACTTAATAAAAATTTTTATGAGTTATGGAATGAAAGAAATCCTAGACTTTTTTAGTTCAAGGTTTTTGGTTTCAAAGTATTCATTCTGAATACTAAATGCAATCTAAATAAATTTTCACAAAAATATGATGATGCAATTTTCTTAGGCTACTCCACAACTTATAAGGATTATGGAGTTTTCAATAAATATACTTGTAATGTTGAAGAAACAATACATGTTAAATTTGATGAAACTGATCCCTTCATTTTTATACAACCGCAACCTACATATTTGGATGTGTTTTCAAAGACTGATTATCAACATTTTTTAGAAGATCATTCTGATAATAATGATTCCCAACAAAATTTTTCTAAAGCCTTTACCCCAGAACATTTCCTACACAATGTTGATGAACAAGTTTTACAAAACCAAAATCCGTTGTTTCTAAATAATCATCATAGTGATGGTATCATTGGTGATTTGAATCAGCCTGTAAGGACCAAAAGTTCCTTGAAAAATGATGTAGAACATCTATCATTTTATTCCCAATAACAACAAAAAAGAACTGATGACACTTTTGTTGATGATGATTGGATACAAGCTATGCAAGATGAGCTAAATGAATTCGAAAGGAATAAATTCTAGACCATGGTTGAAATATCTAAGGAAACATCTGTTATTGGTGTAAAATGGGTCTCCAGAAATAAGTATAATGAAAATGGAATCATAGTAATAAATAAATTTATATTGGTTTCTAAAGGCTATAATCAACAAGAATTAATAGACTATGATGAAACATATGCTCAAGTATCTAGACTAGAATATTTTCATATTTTGCATGGATTTTCAGCATTTGTCAATTTCAAACATTTTCAAATAGATGAGAAATGTTCTTTCCTTAATCATTATGTTCCAGACTAAGTTTTTGTTGAATAATCTCCCAGTTTTGAAGATACAAAAAATCCTGAACTTGTTTTTAATCATACCAAATCTTTGTATATACTTAAGAAAGCCCCTTGAGATTGGTATGATAGACATAGAATATTTTCTCTTCAAAATAATTACGTTAAGGGAAATGCAGATCCCACCATTTTTTAAATAATGACAAGAAAAATGTTTTGATTGTTCAAATCTATATTGATGACATTATATTTAGTTCAACTCAACAATTATTAACTAATTCCATTGCGGATCTAATGAAATCTTAGTTTGAAATGAGTGTGATTGGTGAGTTAACATTTTTCCCTGGTTTTCAAATTTCCCTAAAACCATTAGGAATCTATATGTCCCAACATAAGTATATTAAAGATCCTCTTAAAAGGTATGGATTTGACAACACTAAGAGTATATGTACTCCCATTGGTACCTCAAATTCTCTTGATCTTGATGAAGCTGGGAAACTAGTAGATCAAACATATTTTTGAGGTATGATAGGAAGTTTACATTAAATGAATGCTAGTCCTCCAGACATAATGTTTTCAGTATGCCTATGTGAAGGATTTCAATCAAATCCAAAGAAATATCATTTTAAAAGCAGTGAAAATAATTTATTGCTACTTAAAAGGAAACATGGATTTGGGACTCTTTAATACTTCTAGAAATTATTTTGTTCTAAATTTTTTTAGATACTGACATTGGTGGGTGTAGATTGGATATAAAATGTACATCAAGAACATTTCATTTCATAAGAGATTCATTAGTTTCATGGTCATGCAAGAATCAACACTCAGAAGCACTTTCCACTACTGAAACTGAATATGTAGTAGCTGGAAGTTGATGTTCCCAAGTGTTATGGATGCAACACACACTCACATTCTATGGTATGAGTTTAAGAAAAACAATAAAAATTGTGATAAAACTAGTTCCATTTCATTATGTAATAAACCTACACATCACTCACATGAAAAACACATAGATATTAGGCATCACTTTCATCGGGACCACACACAAAAAGGATATATCATTCTTCAATTTTTTGGAATGAAAGATTAACATGCTAATATTATCATTAAATCATTACACGCCGATAGATTTGAATACATTAAAAATAAGTTAGGAATGATAACCGTAAGGCAATCATCTTTATTAACTTCCTGTTGAAATAAATCTTCATACAGTAATAGACTAATTTTCCTAGGGGGAGTATATTTTTTTGTTATTTTTTTAAAAAAAATATTGTAGTCGGTTTTTTTAAATTTTCTTAATGAATATTTTCTAAAATTTTTGTAATGAAGATTTTCAAAAAATTTCATAATTATTTTTATCAATAAATTTCATAATTAATATTTACAAAAATTTCTGTAATGTTTTTTTAAAAAAAATTTCTTAATGAATTTTTTTTGGTATCTACTATTATTCAAGAAGAATTTTCTTCAATACAAATAATCATCCAGGAAATCAGAAAGGTCGGTTTCCTTTTATAAGTTTTCATAATCATCATTTACAGCCTATTATTTTAATATGTTTTTAAAAATTTTTGGATTCTATTTTCATTAAATCCGAATGTTTTTCTTAAAAACCTCAAAAGATCAGATTCTATCAAGTTTTCCTTATGGCTATCATATCAACCATCAGATCTGATCAGAAAGATTTACAAAAATTGTATTGAGTTTGAAAGATGCACCGTCGCTTCATACACCTTTATAAAGGACCCTCAAAGGGTTGTCCCACATCGATCTCAAGGTATCATATACTGATGTTATGCCCCTCTACATAATCCCATTTCGAACTTTTCGGTGTTTTCTCAATTCAGAATGTCTGTAGATGAATCCTCTCAGGAAGATATGTCTTCTGTCAAGCCAATTCTAGAGTGGTATGTGTATAGAGAAAGGTTGGTGCATCTGAACTTCAACGCTATGTATGATTCTATCATCTCGAAAAAATTAAGCTAAATAGATGGGAAAGTGTTTCCGTATCAAATCCAGGTGCTCATGATTTGGTGTATCCATATTTTCTTACTGAGCTTGATGAATCAGTCAGTTTCTTCAAGGAAGAAGGTAGAGATAAGATTTATTTCAAAATATATGGAAGGACATATGCTCTTTCATATACTAAGGTAGCTAGTTGGATTGGAGTTTCATATGAAGGAGAAGCTGAATTTTGTTCTCATAAGTTGTCAGATGTTCAAGGAAGATTTGTAAAGTAGAAAGCTATAGAGTGCATCGGTCTTACGTATGTCAAGACTCAAAATATTTCTCACCTCTCTCCAAATAATCGGTTCCTTGAATTAGGGGTTCAAGGATTTATCATTCCGAGAATAGGTGACAATGACACATTGAAAATGAGTGACATGTTCATCCTATATTTCTTGGTGATCCTGAGGTAGGTCAATTTGGTTATGCATATTCTCATTACGATTGATAATATTAATAATGGTAAATTGAAGGCTAAATTAATCATGTATTAGTCCATTCTTTATATGTTGACTGTTCTGTGTCTAGAATCTTTCAAAATTCCTTACAGTTCGAAGCCAAGGAATTGCAATGTAATGCTAGTCAGTGAAGATAATTTGAAGAGGATTATAATTGGTTTTTCGAACGACTCTGGATAATTTTATGACCTACTAGTGGAAGAATTTGAAGCTGTTCCGAAGAAACAAAAAGTTCATGAACCATCGAGAAAGGGAGGAATGTAGAGAAAGTTGAAGGAAGTATAAGAGTAAGAGAAAATCCCAAGAGATAAGGATGTCCAATCCGCACCTCCAAAACCTAAGAAACAAAAATCATATCCAGATGAGTGTGTAGAAAAATGGAGGGAAGATAAGAAAAATAAGAAAGCAGGGGAGACACGTTTTGTTTTGGATCCTACTGAAGACAAAGCCTTTAAAGAGAAGACAACTGATGAGCTTGAGAAGTAAGCTAAAGAAAAGAAACAAAAGAAGAAGATGTCTGAAAATGAAATTATTCAATCCCTTCTATGGGATACTGAGAATGCATCGGAGAATATCCCAGTAAAAAAATATTTCATGGAAGAAGCATTACCTGAGACTCCTGGGAAAACATTTGTGACTCCGGAAAAAGCCCCAAAAAAATTTTTGATGTAGAAAATTTTGTGGAATATGTGGAAGAAGAAGAATTAAGTGGTGACACTGATGATCTAATGAATAAATTTGAATAGTTCCATGAGAATGAAATTCTATCCGAGAAATTTCCAATACAAACATCAGAAGAAGTATCATCCATGTTTTTTACACTCGGGAAAAATTAAAAAAAAGAGGATGTAAAAGCTAAAGATGAAGTGAACAAGTTGTCTGAGAAAGAATGTTTTAATCATCATTTTATTCAACCTTATTATGATGAGGTCGGAGCTGAGAAGGAGAAGATAGATGAAGATAGAATTGTTCCGATGACTGATAGTGAACACGAATCTCCGGATGAGGATGCTATTCTGAGAACTGATAAGAGGAAAAAGGTGGTTGTTGATACACATACTACAGTTGCTGTGAAGAAGAATGAAGCTAGTGGATCATAAAAGAGGAAATATACTGAGCTAGAGAACGAAGCCTCATGAATCAATGTTTCAGATTCGGGATCATCATCCCTAGGAAATGATTTCATTGTTAAATCATTGAAGAAGTTGGTTGGCACAATTCCGATTTTTCTAAACATTGACTTGAGATGTCAGATGCATTAACACACACTATATCAGAAATGAGATTTAGTGTTTATGGTGATAGACAAGTGTGAAAATCTTGAGGCTGATTTCATGAATTTATTCATTAACTACGATTCCCACAAAAGGTCGTGTAAGACAATGGTTAGCTGGTCCAAGAAGACAGTTGAAGACATGAGAGAACATGATGAGTTCCAAGATGGTGTCAAGGAGGCTTTTGATATCGAAGATGGTAAGATCAAGGACCTTACAACTATTTTTGAAGAAAATATTAATTTGGAACAAAATTCTCAGATTACATATGTGAAGGATTTGAATAGAATGTTTTATTATGTTTCCCAAAGATGGAAGAGAGAAAGATATTGTTGTATTGAGATAGAATACAATATTGTCAAGTACGATGCAGTCTTAAAGGCTCAGGAAGAGGCTCTTAAGTCTCAGGATGAATGAATCAAGGCATAGAGACAAAAACCGAGGATCTGGATCAGCCTCATAAGTGAGCAGAGGAAGATCATAAGTAGCTCAAAAAGCTGAAGACAATTGTCAAGATGTTGATGCCGAAGGAAAAGGAAGGATAACTTTTTTTCAATCCGATATTTTGTTGTATTTTTTCTTTGTACAAATTATTTATAATCATAATAAAATTTCTGTTTGCATTCCTTTGGATATGATTTACTAATCTTTGAGGTACAAAAATTTCATTTCAATTCCCTGGAAATATTTTTGAAAATCATAAAGGGGGAGAAAGGAAAAAAGAATACTATATAATGAATAAATATCCCAAAGTAAGGGGGAGTTTATTAAAGGGGGAGTATTCATTACAGAGATTTCCATATTCAAGATAATGAAAAATCTCATTCCGGAAATCTGGAATACAATCCTTAGTGTTCCAAATCCTAAGGGGGTCGTTAGTCATATTCATCGTTTCCCATATTATAAGGGAGATATGTTTTATTTTCAATGTCTAGAAAAATATTTTCTGTTTCCTTATTTCCATTTTCATAAGGATGTTTGTTCTTTCCAAAAGGGGTATATTTTTGAGTCATCAAGGTTTCCTTATGACCTGACCATTCCTCATGTTTTGAAAATGAAAAACACATTATCTCCGGGAAAATTTCATTTCACCATGTGTTTAACTTTTATATGGAAAATTTTCCTTCCCCAATGAAATTATCCTTACCATGTTTCTCATTGTTCATTATCTTTTCTAAGTGTAAAATTAGGTTTAATATCTAAACCCTCATAATCATATAATACTTAGATATAGAACCTTCTGTATTCAGGATCCCAATTTTGGTTTTTAGTTCTATGATTTTCGACTCTATACTCTTCTGAGTTCAGACTCCGAGTTCTCTGAATATACACTCTGAACTCCGATGAGTTTTGACTCTGAGTTCTCTGAATTTAGACTCTGAACTCTTCTGTGTTCTGACTTAGAGTTCTCGGAATATAGAATCTGAACTCTTTTGAGTTCTCACTATGAGTTCTCTGAATTCATACTCAAAACTCTTATGAGTTCTGACTCCAAATCCTCTGAACTCAGACTCGATGCTTTTTACGTTATGACTATGAATTCTCATGAATTATGACTCCAAACATTGTAACTTTATGGTATGAATCATTGTGAATCCATATTCTGAATTTCCTTTATATTCAGACTTCGGTATTCTATAGAGTTCATGTTCCAAATTCCTTAGAATACAGAATCCTAATATCCTTGTATTGTAGACACCGAATGTGTTTTTGGTAAGACTGTGAACTTTTATTTTCTTACATTCTGAATATTTTATTTTGGTTATGTAACCATATTAATTCTTACACATGTTTTTTTTATAAAACGTTGTCATGCATTAAGTTACTAACTAACTGTTGTATGAGTGACACGTGTACAAGTCCCTCTGAAATTCAAGGAAAATATAACCATTGTAGGAGGGACCCGACCGTTGGAGTTGTAACTATAAATAGGAGATAATTTGAAAGATCTCGATAATGTTATATGAATCTAGATATTACATGTTGTTGCAGTAATTTCTAGAGAGAGATTCTCATTCTTAGTGTGTACTGAACGTCTTTTTCAGATTTTCGTCGTTTGACCTTGAATGTTACTGATTGCATATTAGGACTTCTGGGGATAGGAAGACAGAGGGGTTGACTACCTTAATGTTAGATGACTTCTTTGCTAAGGAAGACAAAGGTTCCGACTTCAATGAAGTTGATGGCTTGCTGGGATAGAAAGACAGACTCTGATCATTGTATTAAGGGCTTACCCTGGTGTGCGTAAAACGAACATTCTTAAAAGTATAAATCAAGGGTCCTTTATCCAAGGTTATTGGATACCCTTCTCTTTGGGTTAAAAGATTCATGACTTGTTACTTGTATTGTTTTTGGTTTTCCACTGCATTTTGATTATTGAGGAATATATAACTATCTTATAATTTCATATACATGTATACTCTGATTTAGTGAGATTCTATATGCTTCAAGGTATAATCATTATCATTGTAAACTTTTGTTATGTTTTATTTCCAGAACCACTTTTCCAGAATAACTTTCTCATAATCATATTTCCAGAATCTAGAAAGTGTGAAGAACTAATGTTTTCTGAATAACCTTGTTTAACCTTGTTAAACATAACAAAATTTAAATGTTCTAAATGAATTTTTTAATGTATATAATTCACCCCATATTTTAATTTGAGCATTTTTAGATACTTCATTTAGTATCTATATTAATTTGTTCATACATTTGGTATTATAGTGTATATCATTCTCCACATACCATCTCAACACTAGTCTTACTTTAATACAAGTTATTATTCCCTGATCATCTTGTTTATTTCAAATAGCCCATTTTGTTCCTATAACTGGGTTATTCTGAGGTCTGTCAACTAAATTCCAAACATCATTCCTTTTGAACTAGTTTAGTTCATATTACATTGTTATTATCTAACTTTCGTCAACTAAGGATTTTTCAATAGTTTTGGGTTGTAATTGGGATATAAAGGTAGATAATTCAATAACATTTCATATATTCCTTCTAGTTTTTATTCCTGTGTCTAATTATCCTATTACACTTTCTAAAGGGTGATTATTTAGGATTTTTTACTTTCTATGTAGTTAACTTGTTGGTCATTGAGTAGCATGATTTTCTAGACTTGACTTAATTTTGTTTATATCTTTTTCAAAATCGTATTTCATGTTATTAAGTCTCATGTTATCATTAGACTCAAGTTCATATATTTGATTTTTCCTTCTCTCAAAGGGATCATTTCCATAAAATTTCACATGAACTAATTCTTCAACAATCCTTCGATTTTTTTAAAAACTCTATAAGCATTGGAAATAGAAGAATATCCTAAGAAAATTGCTTTATCATATTTTGCATCAAACTTAACCAGACTGTCCTTTTTTTAAGGTGTAAACCTTGCATCCAAAAACATTAAAGTAATTTACCTTAGGTTTTAAGTTATTCCAGAGTTCATAGAGTGTCATTTTCACTATTGGTAGAATTACAACTCTATTCATTATATTATAGGTTGTTCTTACAGATTCTTCCCAAAAATAAGTAGGAAGAATGTATTCATTTAGCATAGTCCTTGCAATTTCTTGAATAGTCTTATTTCTTTCATAAAAAATTCCATTTTTTGAGGTGTTCTTGGTGTAGAGAATGTGTGTTTAAAACCCATATTTGAGAAAAAATTATTAAATTCGAGATTCTCAAAATCTCCACTATGATCACTTTTCAATGAAATTATATTAATTTTTTTTTCATTTTGAAAATATTTACAAAATCATTCAAATATTGTAAAAGCTTTATTTTTATATTTTTTAATGAAAATCCAAGTAAATCTAGAATAGTCATGAACTAAGACATGTACATATAATTTACCTTCCATTATTTCTACCCATGAAGGTCCAAAAAACCATATGGATATGTTTTAGAGGTTTAGATGTAGTAATTTTCTTAACAGATTTGAAAGATGATTTGGGCTGCTGGCCAAGTTGATATGCATCTCAAAATCTATCAGTTTCAAAATTGAGAATAGTAAAATCAGAAACTAATTTCTTTTTGGATAACATATTTAGATAATATGTATTGAAATTTCCAATTATCCAATACGAGATCCATGATTCATTTATCTTAGTAGTTAAGTAGTTTACTTATTCATTAAACAAGTAATTTAAATATAGGGTATACACATTATTAGTCATAAGTGATCTAAATTTAAGCAATTTATTTTTGAAAACAAAATAATAGTTGTTTGAAAAATAAACAATATAACCATCATCATAGTGGTGAGAGATACATATCAGGTTGTGTTTCAATCCATGTTCATAGAGTACATTATTAATTGAGACAACCTTAGGATCTCCAACTGTTCCAAAGCCAATTATATTTTCGTTGGCATTGTCACCAAATGTGACTAGTCCACCATCCATTTGAGATAGATTTTTGAAATTTTATGAGTTCCCACTCATATTACTATAGCATCCACAGTCCATAAACCGTATTGTCTTTTTGATAATTTTACCTAGTTGATGCAAAGTCATTTAAACAAATTGTTTAAGTACCCATATTCTATTTTTTCAAGTTGTGTTTTCTAAAAATGATCTAGGAATCCATACTTTGTTTTTTTGAAATCCACATAATCATATAATCTGTTTAAGACAAAGGATTTATTTATTCCAATTATCTAGGGTTTCCTTAAGTAAAAAATTTTTAGACTGATATCCTCTTGCACCACAATAGTTACAGATTACTTTTCTCGTACATGGCACAAAGTAATTCATGTATAGTTAAGGCTTCTCAAATTTACTTCCAATTACATATCTTCACTTTTTAATCAGATTCTTTCCAAGAATTTCATTTAGTGTGTTTTCCCCTTTTGAAAAAATTAGAGCTTCACTTTTATATGTTTTTACTTCAGTTTTTTGGGTGTTTATTTTAACTCAAGGATTTATATTGTTTTTATTTATCAAATTATATTTTTCTAGTAATTACTGATGTTTTTAGTAGAGTTTCCATTTCTCCTCAAAAATCATTATAAAATTCATTTAAGAAATGTGTTTCTTAAATAAATAATCATAGTTTTCTTCAAGCATGTTGCAGTAGGCTTCATGTTTATCATTTGTATACCTTGATTCAGAATTAGATTCAGATAATGAATAGGTTTTTACCTCATCGGTTTTGTCTATAAAGCACATATTAGCTTTCAAATTCTATTCCTCATTTTATGAATCAGACATTGATGAGCTATTAGAGTCTTCAGATATACTCCATGTAGCTTTCATTCCCTTCTTCTCTTTCTTCTCATAATCATTTCTCTCGAAGAATTTCTTTTTCTTTTCTTCCTATAATTGAAGACAGTTAGGTCTGATATGACCCATATTCTTTCAATCATTGCATCTAACTTCATTTTCATCCTTTTTAAACGAATTGATAAATCCATTATTCATTCTATAAATTTTACTGAATTTTCAGGCCAGTTGATCCAGTTCCACATCTGAAATAGATGATTTGGAACTTTCTAATTTCACCTTTATTTCTACTTTCTTCAGATTTTTTATTTTACTTTGTGATGATACTTTTAGGGTAGTGTCTTCTCTTTTGATAAAAATCTTATGCTCATTTTCTTCATCCTGTATTTCATCTTCATACATCATGATATTTCAGATTAAACACCTCATTGTTAAATCAATGAAAGGAGATGATTGTATGATTGTAGTAGAGATTCCATTCCATCGAGTTGGTAGTACTCTTAGTACATTCAAGGCTTGATCAGCTGTTTGATTGGAAATTCCAAAACAGTTGTATTGTTGAATATCCATGTCAATTTTCCATTCATTTGGTGATACATTCTCTTTCAATCATCCTGAATGTATTGAATTTCAGTTTGGCAGCAACACACCGCATCTTTCTGAAATTGTCAGTTCCTTCATATGCAACTATAATTATTTGCCACATTTCATAAGCCGTCAGGCATTGAGTTACTATGTTGAACTCGTCTGGTCATATACCACATATGATAGCATTCATATCCTTTACATTCATGTCATACTAAGCTTATATATTTTCACTCCATGTTCCAGTTTTTTATGGTATTTCATAAGGGGTTAGTATTTTTTAGTAGAGTCTGTATCCGAGGTTTTTCAAATAGATTATCACCCTTGATTTCCAGCATCCATAATTATCACCATTGAAGTATGGTGCTCTGACCATTGGAATTCCTTCTCATGTATCAGCCATTGTACTATGTATAAACCAAATACATTCATATTTTTATAGCTTTGACAAGATATCCTCCTTTGATACCAATTGTTGGATTGGGTTATACCAAATATAAACAAGAATGGGGTGAATTGTGTATTTTACAATTTCTTCTCATAATCGTGATATGCCCTTTTAACTTTATATCAGATATTTTGCAGCCGAAGATAAAGAGCATAAGAGGCATGATGTATAGCTGTTCGGGAAACACAAAACTCCTCCAGTCCACTCCACCAACACTTTACTCCATGAGCATGATGATTTCCACTATCTGGTCCTCTTATAAATGGAATGTTCCATAACTGAGTACAGACAGTTGAATCCATTACAATAATTATGGCTAAATAGATCCTTCTATTTTATACCCATCTTAGAATGAGAAGCTGATCACTCAAGATAAAAGATTATTATGTTCATTAGAAACAAATTCCCAGTTGTTCTTCACAATTTCAAGAGAAAGAAATTGACAGTAGATGGAGCGTCATCTTCAAAAATGATGATCTTCATGTAGAAGAAGTTCTGAGCCAATCTGGTTTTAGTATATCTTGAAATGATGTTCGCAACATTAACAGATGTTGATTCACAAAAAGATATTCGATGCAGATCCTCAAATCTTCAGTGGTGTTTGTTCTTCTACTGAAAATAGAGGAATGTCACTCTCCGTAACAACAAATCCTCTTTTAAAAATAATATTATACTTGAGTATGTAATATAATATAGGTATATATATATATATATAGAATAAATAATGGTGTTCTTATTTCCAATTTAGATCCACAAAAGTCTCTTTTAGAATCACGATATTCAAAAATTCGAAATAACTGAGTAGTCGTAACTCCCCTGAAAATTGAGCATGGAAATATTCTCTTAAATTGATCCTTTGAATCAAAAATAAACGGCATTGAAGTATTCAATGACTCTCTTCAAATTTGGTATTTTATTCTGGCATGAGATTAGCCTGATAATCCACATAAATACTATTTCTTTTATAATGTCGTAATTTAACAATCCAACGTGAAATGTAGGGTTGAAATGCAATGAATACATTCACTGAATGTATGGTTCACAACGTAATGTTGATCATCAAATTTAAGGTTGATCGTCAAACGTAAGGTTGATCTTCAAACACAAGGTTGATCTTCAAATGTATGGATGATCCTCAAATTCAAGGTAAATCTGCAAATGATTCTCTTCAACTCTCAATCGTACACTATATAATCCATACTTTTCTCAGCATCAGAATGTAAGATTAATGATCCATACTTTTCAATTAAACATATAGTTGTTCATAAAAGTAACGTTGATTAACCATACTTTTATCTATAGTACTCAAACGTATTGTTTTTTTTACAAAAGTAAGGATGATGAACCGTACTTTTATGATATAAGCTTATCATTCGATACTTACACAATGGTCTTCTTCCATACTTTTCCTTTTCCAAATTTCCAATTCTATGAATACTTCCATCAGTGAACAATTCCATCAGTGAGGTCTAACGGTAACCTCTCTTTTTTATTTTCAAAATTTTGAGTTCTATGAATAGTGTTTTCAGAACATTACATGTACAGTCTTTCCAGAATGATTGGTGAATTGTGTTTCCAGAATGGTAGGTGTAAATTGTTTCCAGAATGGTAGCTGTACAATGTTTCCAGAATGTTAAGTGTATAGTGTTTCCAGAATTGTGAGGTCTATTGGTAACTTCTATCAGTAACCTCTATTTTACATTTCCAAATTATGAGTTCATGAATGGTGTTTCCAGAACAGTGAGGTCTGTCGCTATCCTCTATCGGCAACCTCTATTGGTATCATCTATTTCCTTGGCCAAATTTTGAGTTTGTGAATAGTGTTTCTAGCTTCCTACAGTTTCTCCCCTTTAACGTTTTCATTGAAGTAATATACATTTAATGCCTTATTTTAAGGACTCTATGGCCGATTCAAAGGCCATAACTTCTATATTAATTTATTATGTGCCTTGGGACGTTTTCACTTGGTCAAACAATGTGGTTTATTTCGATCCCCTTTTAATGAGAAATATAGTGTATCATAAACTATAGCTCTATTAAATATTCAAAAGGGACATGAAATATTCCTCCCTTGTTCTTCCAACTTGTTCTCCTATCTGGGATGGTCGAACCATTCCTTCCTTCCCATAGTAATCATGAGATCAAACTTTTCACTGAGGATTGGTTTCCTCAACGTCATTCTTATTGCAAATGCACCACCTTCTTTTGGTGCAACCAAGAATTTTCCATCAAGCTTCTATATAAGGTATGTTTTATCATCGTTTTTTGGGGTTTATCTCCTTTTTTTTATCCTCATAACTTTATGGAATTTTACCTCCCATGTTCCTAATAGGATTTTCTTGTGTGTTGATTGGTGTGGTGGTGTCTCCACATCCTCAGGTGGATACAGTTCTCACGGGGGGAGTATATGATTAAATGTTGTGTGGCTCGTTCTTGAATATAGAACATCGAGAACTGTTTGAGGTAGGGTATTCATTGTTTCTCTCTTCTATTACGTGTAATGGTATATTTAAAATGTTTTATCCACTAGATGACAATGGAATTTCATAAATAAATAATTGAAACTGGATAAATAAATTGATATCAATCGTATGTTATTGCCACTTGTTTTTTTAGATAATTTGAAATTAGGGATTGATGTGTTTAACATTACGTTTATTAATGAAATTGGTAAAGAATTTAATCTGGGATTAATTGATTTCTGTTTGGCTAAATATAAAGAGGCATGTAAACGAATCTAGTTCTTGATATAATTTGATGTTAATCAAATTGGCACAGTAAGCGTGTTTAACTATTTGTGATAGCTTACTGACTTGGTTTCCTGAATTTTGAACCTATTATTAATAATTGGTTAATACAATATGGATTAAATAATCGGTTGTTCGATAAAATATAACTCCTTGTAGGGTTCTGATTTACCCTCTTGATTGTTAAAGGGGAAAGAGACCAATTGTTATGATGTTTTTTTCCTACTGCTTGTGTTGTGATGTGAGCCTGGATGGCTGTTGTGATATGGGGCGCATGGAGGCCTTTTGTTTGTAGAAGCAGTTGATGCCTATAGTGGTGAGATGCATCAGTTTATGCTTGAGGGTGTCGGGGAGGACCCCAGGGATGTTGGAATGGGATGGATCTGATTGTTGGATGTTTGCTGATTCTTATTGGGTCATTATCTTCTTTACTTATCCCCACTACCTAAGGTAGTTGTTCTTGCTTACCCTTCATTCAAAAGAGGTGAATAAACGAGGGGTATGCCACATGATTTCTGTGTATTTCTTATCGTAGTAGGATGGGTCTACGCACTTTCTCTAGGAGGCAAAGACTCGAGAGGTAGTACATCTACTCACTGTGTTGAACCCCCATGTGTTGAGTAGAATAAAATGTTTTTACAGAATGCCTGGGAATATGGGAAAGTAAATTTGTAGAGAATAATAGAATAAATTATGTTAACCCATGGGGTTAGAGATTGTTGGAACATAATGATGAGGTGGTAATTTTAAAGGGATAGCGGACTCTGGGTATGATCCTAATGAAATTTAATGTCGAATTTTAAATGGTTAATTAATTTTTAAACAATTAATTAATGTAAAGTGGAACATATAAAATGTAAATGAAGTAAGGCAATATGGGTTTTTAAATGATTGTGTTCTTATAGGATACAAAGACATAAAAGTGGCAGTCGGGTGTCCGAGATTCGTTAGATGAAGTTGAGTTTAAGACTAGGTTATTCCCATAGTGTGGTTGTGAGATATATTATATTCTAAACATTTTTGGGTTTCTATACACTACTACACCCTGTTAGTAAGGTACACTGACACCCTGTGGATTCTAAGCCCTGGGTGGTGTTTTCACCAACATTCTTGGTGGGAGGATGGATGACTATCTGCCCCCTTTGGCCCCACTCTCTTCACTTGGAAGTTAATTATGCCGGTAGGCACAATGTTATGGTTTCCCCATATATGTGTGTAGAGGGGTTTAATGGCTTGTTTTTATTCACACACACATATTCTTGATATAGTATCCTATGGACTACTATAGGTGTAATGTGTATAGGTTGTGTTGGCTTGAGGATCCTTACATGGTTTATGGGTTGTAATGGCTTGAGGTATAATAACCGATGTATGATACATGTTATGTGAGCTGTGGTGGCTGCCAGAAACCACCTGGTTACTTTCATTCATGGATGTGGGGGTTTTGTTGAATTTGGTGCATATTGTGGGGCTTCACCCTGGTGTCTGTTGGAAAGCCTTTTAGAGAGAGGTGCGTAGGACTTACGACATTTGGGAAAAGTGGAAAACAAGTGGGGAAGTAGCAGTGGGGTACACATATATTATTTATTATATTGTATATTATTGTATGTGTTACTTGGTGAGAGTATCCATGGTGGGGCTGAGATCTAAGAATACTTATTTAGGTGATGATTTAGTTTCACTTGTTGTTCACTGTTCTTTATTATGATTTCGTTACATTTTCCCGAGAGGATTCAGGGAGGATCCTATAGAATATATTGTTATACTCACCCTATGTATATATAAACTATATTTTTCAGGTCACATGGAGCAGTTGGAGATCAACCTGGTTTCTACTAGTAGGGGGTTGCAAGAGCTTTTCGGGCTTGTGGTTTCTGTTGTTTTACTTTTTTTGGTACATGAAGTTTTCCCCTTCCAATTACAGTAGTTTCGCATTACATTACATATGTGCACTTGGGTTTTTGTTTATATATTAGTTCTGAGATGGATTTTGTTGGTGTCGATCTTATCTCACTCTTCTGCATGTGTTCTCTAAGAGGGTAATGCCTACCATTTGTGTGTTTATTATACCCTCGGTGCGAGTTTCCGCCTCAAGTGCTACTGGAGGCGGGACTCGAGGTTCATTATCTCTCTTCTCACATTTCTGGTCCAGGAGGGCTACAAATTGTGGGGAGGGGGTCGTGACAGAGTGGTATCAGGGGCTCTGTTTGAGTGACTGGATAGAGTTTGGAGTAAAGAACATGTGAGGTTTCATGGGATGGTAGGGAAAATGTGTCATACATGTTTATCTAGTCATTTAAACACTGGAGACCAGCTGAGACATCGGCATTTAGGGACCCCCTATGATCTTATGAATACACATTTATGTTTACAATGGATACTAAATGAGGTGATACTAGTTGTAGGGTAGAGACCTAGGAAAGGATCATAAATCATTTTTTTGTTCCTATGTTTGAATGGGTAGAACTTGGGATAGGTTAATCTACAATTAATAAAAGAAAAAAATTAATTATTTATTGTTTATTCTTCCATATTCCCGGTATAGTATCCCTAAATATTTGTTATTTTATAGGTATGGATCCAATTTTACATCCTCTTTAGGATCACATCGAATATGTCTAGTAGGCTATTCCAGCAGATCGCCTCAGGGTAAAGGTTGATGACATTGACTCCTGGAGGAAGACACTCCAACAGTTTCAGTTTCAGAGTCTGTAGAAGTACAAGGGCTCCATTTTAGAATCAGTCATGGAAGACTGGTTAGAGAAGGTCGAGGTCAGCTTCACTTCGATCTGTGCTTTAAAGATTCATTGGGTGTCCTTGTTTGTGATGATGCTATGTGGAGAAGCGAGGCAGTGGCGGTTCTTGTTCCTCGGGGATCGTGAGGAATCAGCGATCTCATGGGAGGAGTTTCGAGATAGGTTTAGAGTTGAGTTTCTTTATTCAACTAGAAAGGAATCTAGTCAGCAAGAGATTCTTATCTTTCAACAGGGGATCTCCAGTGTGCGAGTGTTTGGAATCCGTTTGAGGAACCATTTACGATATGGAACAAAACTATTTCCAGATGAGGAGGCCAAGGTGAGGAATTTAGGGGAGGCTTTGAATCCAGAGATCCAGTGCCAGGTCACCCCATTTAAGCTGAGGACATATCTTGAGGAGATGGAAATTTCTGAGGTCATCGAGAGGACATTGTCCAAAACTAGATCATCATGAGAGGGTAGTTGTCATGATTCCTCATGAATTATATCTATTGTCTAGGATTCTCGATTTTCAGGGCATAAGTGTTTTCGTTCAGCCAAGGGTAGGTCCCAACACTTCACATCTCGTTTCTCTGGAGGCAAAAGCTCTCAAGCCTATTCCAAGGGATCAAGCATTTTTTATGGAGGTCAATTTCATCATCAGTGAGAGTGCCATACATTTTAGGGCAGTCATCATGCACCTGGTTTTCTGCACCAGGTTACTCCATTAAAGCAGTTCCAAATGAGGCAGCAATAGCAGGTTTCACCAGCTATAGATCATCAGAGGGTAGATGGGGTAGGCATAGTACATCCCCGTGATTCTCCCCATCTTTAGAGAGTAGAGCACAATTGTGGTGGTGGTCGTCATCAGGGTCTAAGAGGCCATGGAGGTGGTCGTCTTTAGCATCATGCTTTAGCGTTTCTTGCACCATGCGAGCCAGATGTCATTCGAGTTACCCTTTGATTCTTTTCTACCATGGTTTAGTCCTTTTTTGATTCAAGAGAAACACACTAGTTTATATCACCTACCCTTTTCCTTTACAAGGAACATGAGGTAGAGAGGCTTCCAGTGCCCTTTTTGTTGGCTATTCTAGTTAGAGTTCGAGATGACTTGTATGAAGTATGTAGAAATTGTGAGCTAGTGCTGGGCAGTAAAGCTCTTTGGGATATTTCCTATGTTTACGAATACAACCATATGATTTCATTATCATCATGGATTGGTGGTATTCAGTGCAGGCTACCGTGGAATGCTTCAGGAAGCATGTTGTGTTAATCGATGTAGATGGAGATCCGGTAGAGTTTCTTAGAGAACGAGACCCTTGTATGGGTCATAGGTGTGTTCCATCCTTATCTTCCATGATGTCTGATATGTTATTTAGTTCTTTATAGGTTGAGCAGATGGCGTTTCCTATGGTCATAGAATAATACCCTGATTAATTTTCAGTAGAGGTTGTATCATTACCCCATTGACGGAAGATCAATTTTGTGATCGAGCTTCTACCAGTAGTGTCACCTATCTCTATGTATCAACATAGGATGGCCCCTTCTGAGTTACGATAGATATGTATACAACTAGATGATCTGTTACAGTGCGGTTTTGTTCAGCCAAGTGTGTCAATGTGGGGTCCATTAGCTTTGTTCATGAAGAAGGATGATAGGAGTTTGAGGTTGTGTGTCTATTATAATCTCCTGAACAAAGCGACAATGATGAATCAATATCCTCTTCCATGTATTGATGATTTATTTGATCAACTGATGGTTGAAAATTGGTTCTCCAAGCCCGACATGTAGTCATGATATCATCAAATGCATGTAAAGGATGAGGATATCTCAAAGACTGATTTCCATTATCATCATGGGCATGATGAGTTTGTTATAAATCTATTCGATGTGAAGAATGATAGATCTATGTTCATTGGATTTTTTAATGCTATGTTCCATGTGTTTATGGAAAAGTTCGTGGTAGTATTCATCGATGTCATCCTTGTCTACTCCACATTTGAGGAGGAGCATGTAGATCATCTACACAATGTTTCGGGTGTTATTTATCATCATCTGCTCTTTGGGATGTTGTTGAAGTGTGAGTTTTGGGTTCAATAATTCCATTTCTTGTGGAACTTTGTGTCCCAGTAGGGAGTAGTTGGGGATCCATTGAAGATAAAAGCAGTCGTGTCTTGGGAAACCCTGATGATAGTGTTATAGGGGTGATGTTTCCTTGGTCTTGTAGGCCACTACAGTTGGTTCTTAGCCTATTTCTCACGAGTTGCAACACCTCTTCCATCTTTGACCAGGAAGGATCAGGCATTCATATTGAATGATTAGTGTCAGGAAGCTTTCGATTATCTAAAATAGTAGTTATTAAGTGCTCCAGTTATTTGTCTTCCACCCGAGGGAGTTCAGTTTGATATTTAATGTGATGATTCACATCTGGGGTTGGATAGTGTTATGATGAAGAATATATCACTTTTTTCTTATGCGTCTCAGCAGTTACGTCTCCATGAACGTAACTATTCCACTCACGGTCATGAGTTGGCATCTATGGTGTTAGGTGTGAAGTTGTGGAGACATTAAATCATTGGCGGGCGCTTTGTGGTATTCACCGATCATAATATCTTGAGGTATTTTTTCTACAAGTGTTACTTTAACATACGATAGCATCGAAGTATGTTGTTATTATAGGAATATGACTATGATATATCGTATACACTAGGAAAGGGAAATATTGTAGCTGATGTGATTAGTTGAAAGTCATGTTGGGATGCTTTGTGTGAATCTTGTGACTCTTGGAGAGTAATGGAAGAACAATCATCATTACATCTCAATATGGGAGAAGTTGGGGTATAGGAAGTAATTTTTAGATGATGGTGCAATCATCTCTTTTGAAATAGGCAGAAGATTCCCTGATGGGGGGTGTAGATGTAGTGGTTTTGAGAGAGCATGTTGTTTGTGGAGAAGCCCCTGATGGTTGGTCTGAGGATGAAAAACACCGATTGTTATATCACAAAAGGCTTTTTGTTCCATTGACGATGTGTGAGACGGTTCTTAGAGAGTTACATAGTTCTCCTCTAGCGGTGCATCCATGTGTGACAATGATGTACCAAGCCCTGAGGAGTCAGTTTTCATGGCCTGGGCCGAAGTGTGCTGTTGGGGAGATTGTGTCTCTGTGATTGGTCTACCTGAAGGTAATGACCGAACGACAAGATCCTGGTGGTCTTCTCCAGCCATTAGATGTTCCTTAGTGGAAGTGGGAGGAAATCTCAATGGACCATTTTACTGGTTTACCTAGAGATCAGGGAGGACATGAAGCTATTTGGGTAATATTGGATCATTTAAGAAAATCATCCAACTTTATATAAATCATGTAGTCGAGATCACTAGATGTTTTTCCGATGAAGTATCTAGTGGAGGTGTTGAGACTTCATGGAATCCCATTAATGATCATTTCTGATCAAGATCCTCATTTTACCTCAAGGGTGTGGAGAGGTCTCCATCATGATTTCAGTTCTCAGTTATGCCTTAACACTACTTTTCATCCTCAAACGTATGATTAGATAGAGCGATCCATCCAAACTCTTGAAAACATGTTACTCTCTTGTGTTCTTAATTTTTTATGTTTGTGGATAAGGAACTTACCCTTGGAGGGGTTCTATTACAAAATTTTTTTTCACTCCAGCATTAGAATGGAACTATTTGATGCCTTTTATGACCGGACATTCTATTCTCCATTGTGATGGACTGGGTTTAGAGAGTCGGCAATTATCAGACTATAACTAGTGAAAAATTCAACAGAGATGGATTAGGTGATTTGTGAGAGGATGAAGACAGCGCAAGATCATCAGAAATCATGTGCTGATCAAAGAAGTGGACCCTTAGAGTTTGATGTTGCGGATCATGTGTTTTTTATGGTGACTCCCCATCATGGGCAGCAGAGAATTTTTCGTGGGAGTAAGATTTCTCCCCAGTTTGTTGGGCCTTTCGAGGAGTTATCTAGTGTTGGAGCTGTGGTATATCTAGTAGACCCTCACAGATGAGTCGAATACATGATGTTATCCATGTAACACAAGTCCATTTTTATCATCATGATGACACTCACCTCATCGATTGGGGATAGATAATTGTTGATGATGATGCAACCTTCGAGGGGCGACTAGTGGAGATCCATGACCGCAAAGATAATGTGTTGCGCTAGAATTCTATCACTGGGATTCATGTCTTGTGTATACATAGTGGCATGAAAGAGAGTACCTGGGAACATGAGTCACAGATACGTGCTGATTTCCTAGAGTTGTTTGATGTTTAACTGTTTTCTTGTATTAATGTACCCATTTTGGTTATAGAGCTTTCATTTTTATAATATTGATTTATATTTTTGCTTCTTGTGGCTTTCATTATTTTTAGAGGTATCTTAATGGGTGGTTGTTCGAACCCCGTTTTGTTTTCCCTTTAAGAGAGTTTTGAATTCTCGAGGATGATATTGTTTTGAGAGGCATCTGATGTAATCGGCCAGACCTCTCTGGCCCATTCCATTGCAAAAATAAGGTGTATGATGTGATTTCGCAGGTCAAGGGGACATATCCCAAACAATTTTTCTATTTTCAAGTTCTATGAACACTTCCATCAGTGAATAGTTCCAATGGTAGAAAGTAGTTAACAATGATACGGTAGCATTCTATGAACAGTGCATCAGTGACCATAGGTGAACAGTGACGTTAGTAACCTTCTATGAACCGTGTTATCGGTGACCCACGGTGAATAGTGTCACTGGTAACCTTCTATAAACAGTTCCATCGGTGAACAGCTCTACCAGTGAGGTCTAACTGTAACCTCTCTTTTCCAAATTTCCAATTCTATGAACAGTTCCATCAGTGAATAGTCTATCAGAATCCTCTAATGGCAACCTCTCTTTCCTTTTCCAAATTTCCAATTCTATGAACAGTTACATTTGTGAAAAGTTCTATCGGTGAGGTCTAATGGTAACCTCTATTTTCCTTTTCCAAATTTTGAGTTCTATAAAGAGGATTTCCTAAATTTAAGGATTGTTGTGTTTCCAATATGGTAGGTGTACAATGTTTCCATAACGGTAGGTGTGTAGTGTTTCCAGAAGAGTAGGTGTACAATGATTTCATAACATTAGGTGTACAGTGTTTCCAAAATGGTGAGGTCTATCAGTAACATATATTAGTAACCTCTATATTCCTTTTCCAAATTTTGAGTTCATGAACAATGTTTCTAGAATATTGAGGTCTATCGGTAATCTCTATTTCCATTTCCAAATTTTGATTTCATGAACAGTGTTTCCATATTCCTACACTTTCACCCCTTTAACATTTCTTTTAAGGTAAAATACTTTTAAATCCTTATTTTAATGACTCTAAGGCTGATTCAAAGGCCATAACTTTTATATTAATTTATCCTAAGGCTTGGGACGTCTTTACATGGTCAAACCGTATGGTTTAATGTGATACGCTTTTATTGGGAAGTCAAGTGTATCTTAATTTGTCGCTCTGATAAATCTTCACAAGGGACAAAATATTGTCCTCCCTTGTTCTTCCTCCATGATCTCTTGTGCGAGATGCTTAAACCTTTACTTACTTCCCATATTAATCATGATATCAAAATTTTCCCTAAGGATTGGTTTCCTCGATGTCCTTCTTGATGCAAGTGCGCCCCCCTGTTTTGGTGAAATTAAGAAGTATCGATCAATCTTTGATATAAGGTATGTTTTATCATCGTTGTTTTGGGTATATCTCCTTCAGTTTCTCCTCCTCCTTTTATGGAATTTTACGTCCATGTTCCTAATAGGATTTTCTTATGTGTTTACTGGTGTGGTGGTGTCTCTTCATCCTCGGGTAGATACAGTTTTCATGTGTGGAGGAGTCCATTACCTATTGTGTGGATCGTTCTCGCATAAAAAACGTCAAGAACTCTTTGAGGAAGGGGATTTGATGCTTATCTCTTCTTTTACGTGCAACCTTAGAGTTTCCCTGTTTTACCCACTCGATGAAAATGGAATTGAACTAATAAATAATCTGACCAGATAAGTTAATTGATATCAATCGTATGCTATTGCCTCTTCTTTTTCTAGATAGTGTGAAATATGTTCTTGATGTTTTTAGCACTTTTTTATTGATGGAAATCGGTAAAGAAGGTAAACTGGGATAAATTTATAATTGTTTGGAAAAAGATAAAGAGGAATGTAAACTAATCTGATTCTTTTTGTAATTTGATGTTAATCAAATTGGCGCTGTAAGCATGTCTAATTATTTGTGTAGCTTATTGATTAGGATTCCCAAATTTGGAACCAATGAATAATAATTGGTTAATCCAAGATGGATTAAAGAACCGGTTGTTCGATAAAAGATAACTCCTTGTAGGGTTCTGAGATACCATTGTGATTGTTAAAGGGCCAAGAGCCAAATTTTTTTGATGTTTTTTTTCCTACTGCTTGTGTTGTGATGTGAGTTAGGATGGATGTTGTGATATTTTGGGGCATGGAGGCCTATTGGTTGTGGTAGAATTTGATTCCTAGAGTGGTGAGATGCATTAGTTTATTCGTGTGGGTGTCAGGGAGGACACCAGGTATGATGGAACGGGATGGTTGTGATTGTTGGATGCTTGCTGATTCTTATTGGATGATTACCTGCATTACTTTTTCCCAATGCCTATGGTATCTGGTCTTTCTTACCCTTCTTCTGAAAGAGGCAAATATGCATGGGGTATTTCACGTTCTTTCCATGTTTAGATTCTCAAGGAAGTGCGGGTCTACACTCTTGCTATAGGTGACAATGACTCGATGTGTAGTACATATACTCACTGTGATAGGCCCCCTTGTGTATAACGACATAGAATGTTTTTATATAATTCTTAGGAATATGGGAAAGTAAACTTGTAATGAATAATTGAATAAATGATTTTAACCCATGGGGATGGAGATTGCTGGAAAATAATGACGAGGTTCTAATTTTAAAGGTACAATGGACTTTGGGTGTGATGATAATGAAATTTAATGTGGAATTGTAAATGGTTAATTAATGTTTAAAGAATTAATTAACGTAAAGTGGAACTAATTAAAAGGTAATGAGTAAGGAAATAATTTTTTTAAATGATTGTGTGATTATTGGATACCTAGTCTTATAAGTGGCACCCAGGAGTCCAAGAGACATTAGATGTAGTTGAGTCTCAGACTAGGTTATGCCCATATTATGGTTGTGAGCTGTAGTATATTCTGTACTTTTTGTGTCTCTATACACTACTCCATCCAATCAGTAAGGGAAACTGAGACCCTGGGGATTCTGATCCCTGGGGGGGTGTTTTCCTCCACATTCTGGTGGCATGATGGATGGATGACTAACCCCTCGTTCCCCACTCTATCCCTTGTTAGTGACTTGTACTGGTAGGCACATAGGTTAGTTTTCCCCATATATGTGTGTAGATGGATGTAATGGATTCTGGTTATTCACACACATATATTGTGGATATAGTATTTTATGGAATACTATAGGTGTAACGAGTATAGGCTGTGATGGCTTGAGGATCCCTACTCCGTGTATGGGAAATAATGTCTTGAGGTATAATTCCTAACGTTTGATACATGTTATGCGATCTGTGGTGGCTCTCAGAAACTACCTGGTTACTTTTATGCATGAACATGGTGGTTTTTTTACATGTGTTTCATATTGTGGTGCTTCACCCAGGTGTATGCGGGCAAGCCTTTTTGGAGAGAGATGCTTAGGACGTACAAAGGTGGGGAAAAGAGGAAAACTAGTGGGGAAGTAATAGCGGGGTACCCTTGATATAATTTTTTATATTATATACTCTTGTATGAATTACATGGTAAGAGTAGCCATGGTGTGTCTGGGAACATAGTATACCTGTTTAGGTGACGAGTTAGTTTCAATTGTTGTTCATTGTGCTTTAGCATGCATTCTTTACTTTTTCACGACAGGTTTCAGGGAGGATTCTTCTATGTAAACTATTATACACACCCTATGTATATAAAATCTATTTTTTTCAAGTAACATGGAGTAGGTTGGAGATCAAGCTGGTTTCTAAGAGCTTGGGGTTCCAAGAGCTGTTCGGGATTGCGGTTGCCATCGTTTTACTATCTTTTGGGTACTTGTTGTTTTCCCCTACCAGCTTTAGTTGTTTTTCATGACATTATATATGTGCACTTGTGTTTTTTTATTTTTCAGTACTGATTTCATGTTGGTAGGTGTATATCTTATCTCTCTCTTCTGTATGTGATCTCTTAGTGGGTAATGCCTCCCATTTGTGTGTTTACTATCCCTTGGTGATAGTCTCCAAACCAGGGCCTACTGGAGGCGGGACTCAGGTGTCATTATCTCTCTTCTCACATTTCTGGCCCCATAGGGGTACACGTTGTGGGGAGGGGGTCGTGACATATGTTGTTCACATAGTGTTGGTTGGTCTAGAATGATTTTAAAAACCTATATATATTGTGGGTTGAATTGTGGATACATAGACCCCTTATACCATATCTACTATCGGGGAAGGTGATATTAATGTTGATTATTTAAAAACGTACATTTGAATTTCAATAAAAATTCATTAATTGAAGACACTAAATATCTTAACCAAATTTATTTACATTTTTTCTGTAGATTTTTCCTCATGAAAGCGTGTATTTTTTGAACATCCAATTTATGGGTGTTCTATTACTTTCAATGGTGGATGTGTCACCCCCACAATTCCTGGAAATTAACACTTTATTTAATAATATTATGTATATAATGAAACTGGGATAATATTTTGATGTTTCATAGGGGTTTTGGAATGTTTTGGGACATTAATTAAGGTGTAATTTTTTCCACGATTACGAGAGAAAAAAATACCTCCCAGAAAACCACGAAAATGAAATAGTGGACACTATGGATATGAATGATTAGGTGCACAAATGAAAAAAAAACATGTGAAATCCACAATAAAATTGTTATATATTATACATATGGGTAGATCATTGTCAGTTCACGATTTATCTAATTGTTCAAGGGTTTTTTTGAGGAAATTTCTTTTTCATTGTTTGTGCATTGGTTTCCGAATAGGGTTACATAACCATGAAACGTTAAAAACAATATCCATATTTTTTTGACTTAATTTTGATTACTCCAAAAAGAATTTTTTTTTCATTTATTATGAATCTCACTCAAATTTCTCTCCCTCTCAATGCTGTAAAGACCCTTCCCCTTGATCCATAAGTTATTCGATGGAAAAAAATTAGTGCCATGGAGGTCCAAATTACATAGAATGTTCATGGTAAAGCTTTCTTTCCAAATATTCCATATTATTTTCTATCATGGATTTATTGGTCTCGTATATTGAGTATATAACCATGTTTTCTCGTTTCTAATAATGATGAGATATTGTTGTTTTTAAGGCGAACAATATTTAATGATGTTTTATTGAGTTTCAATCTAGTTGGTTAATGAAATTGAGTCATTATTCATTATAGCATATGTTGTGAGGTTTGGTGATTATATCTTGATTCCTATTATTATAACATGATGTGTTGATTTACTATTTATTGAATTTATTGAAATGAATTTTAAAATTGATGTGTATATATTGATGTAAATCCTCTTTAGTACTTCTTTTTGATATTTTATAAATTTGTTGTTTGTGGAATTTGAAATTAGTTACATGGTTTTAAATTGATTATTTTAATGTTTTTAATTTGAAATGTTTTACAAAAATTTATTTTATAAATGCTTTCAAGAAAATTATATTTTTATTCAAATGGATTAGAACAATAGGTTGTAATGGGTATTTGAAATAAACGGTTTGAATGGGTTCATTTTAATTTGTGTGACCTTGTAGATTGGTTGTAATCTAATGGGGCACGTTTCATATAACTGATCATAATTTATATAGATTGATACTACATAAAATTTGAATAATATTCCAGAAAAAATATATCAATGCAATGACATGACTGTATAGGTATGGTTTCCATAAAAACTAGGAAACAAAAACAACTGGTTCAAAAAGCATCTTCATTGTCTCCAACTTATTTCTCCATAAGTGGACCCCAATTTTACATATCTAACCTAATGCCATTATTCATTACCTAGGGAAAATAAAAATATGAAATGGTGAGCTCATATGCTCAGAAAGGGTAAACAAGGGAGATATCAATCATATCATTATCAAAAGACATAAGAACACAACATTTGAAAATCATATCATTCATCTGAAATATCACGATATCATGTCCCAGGATAAATCATTAATTTTCATAACAATCAATTAACATAACCCTAATAGTAATAAAATAATACATGATGTTTTTTGGCATAAACGTAAGAATATAAAATCATTTCATACAATTCATGGCTCATTTCCAAGACCATCATAGTAGACAAAGTCCATTACTGAAGCCAGATATTCCATGTTGCTACCATGTTTTACAAAACTGATATCATTTCCCATTCATTCCATGTCTATCTCATGAGATATAAATCATTACACAATTCATTTGAGGGAGATACAGGTCTCACACATCACATGATGAAATCATTCTTACATGTTCCAAAAAATCATAAATCATTCATTAGCTTATAACCTAACGAATAAAATGGGTTCTTAAATATCTGTCAATAATTATCCATATAAAAAATATAACTAATAAAAAAAATTCCATCATAAACACAACAAATACAATGTAATAATCAGGATTTAAACATACCCTTATTTAAATAATATCACCTTAGTTTAAAAATAATTTTCATAAAACATTTGATATTAATTCTAGAATAAAATATTATTTCTTCCTAAAAAAGTTCTTATATTCCCAAAATTACAGGAAAATTTAACGAAAAAATATTTATTTGAATAAAAAAAGTGAAATTTTATAGGGGATGATTAATAGAGATACATTTTTATGAAAATGTATAGACATGTTCATACCTTATATGATAAAAAGAATTCTCCTCATAGTTTTTCTAGAAAGGTAAAAAAGTACCTCGTATCGAATAACGAAAAAAGATTCCTCTCATACAGTTTAAAATAAATTCACCAATGTGTAAAATTTACCTTAATAAAGAGTAGGATAATTGAAATAAGATTACATATTTATGAAACATGGATGTGCATGATAAATATACCATAGTAAATACTTACATATATGTAATCTTGAATGATAATGAGATTGCGAAATTATCTCGTACCATTCGTCCAATTTAATTTGTATGTATCCAAAAATCCTAAATTATAATTTAAATAATTTCTTTGACTTATTTCAGAATCATGTTAATTTTTTGACATCATATATGATCATATTATCATCTCTTTCTTGACAACATTTCATTATTACATGTTATTCGGGTATGAACCGCTTCACTTCTGTATGCATGTTTTGTAGAAAAAGTTCATGTTCCCCTCCGTTGGAAATAATTATATCATTAAAATATATATTAAAATAAGTATACCATATTTATTCGTTTTCTAAATTTATATATTCATTCTTTAATAAATATAATGAAGAATAAATCTCATCACATCGTTGATACGGTAGGTCATACGTACACCAGACCGAAGTTTTAATTCCCATATTTGGTTAAAGGTATTAGATTGGATGGTGTATAATATTTCAAAATAAATATAATGTTATAATAATCATATATAATTATTATTTCTATCATTACACCCATTGAGGTACAGTGGTGTTGAAAAATATATTACACCACGAGATTGATACGATAAGATATACGTACGCAAGCGGTGTGATTTAATTTATCATAGTATGGATAAGAGGTTTAATATGCTTGTTTCATTATTATGATAACAACTAAGTTTATTAGTGATACTAGAGTTATTACAAATATAATCTAGACAACTCACTATCTGGGTGTAGAAGAATATAGAAGGCTGGAATAATCGATATAGGGGATTACATCATCTTAAATGCACTTCCTCTAAATAGCATCCCCTAGCACCAGAGTTAGTATATCAAGAAGACCAGAGCCCAAAGAATATAAATAGGGAATTTGATAAGAGAAAGCTAATGGTATTTACAATTTTTAATTCTCAAAGTGTAGTTAATATGTATGGGAGGAGTTTCCATTTTATAATTGCCATGAAGGGAACTTTTGGGATCTCCTCAAATAATAATTTATAATAAAATCAAACCCCATAATAACCTAAATAATTTCACCATTTAAACTCTTATATGACATAGGGTAGTAATATAATCATCCAGCAAATTTTAGGCAAGTTTTTATTCCAATTTAATCTTTATAATAATAATTAACACTTAGTTACTCTATATAATTTTAATTATGATAACCAATATTTCCATATTAAAAGGGCTAAATATTTACTTATTTTATGTCAATATGAACAGAAAAAAATATTATTTATCATTTTATAACATATATTATTATTTTATATTTTTAAAAATATTTTATGGGTTTTTAAATAATTTAATATATCAATGATTTCACCAACAATCAATAGAATCAATTTTGACACTATTCCATTAAAATAATTTTAAAAATATTATGATAAGAAGTTAACATCAAACCAAATATATTATTATATTACTACATGGTAAAGGTAATATAGAAAATCTAATATACATATTAATTATTCTAAATATTATTATTTTTATTATTTTTAATAACATTTATTTGTTACATCTATTTTTAAAATAATTACAAAATCTATATCAGGTAATTATTTGATATACATATCTTTGAATAAATAGTAAGAATAAAATATTATGAAGAAGATAAATATGTTGTAAACATTCCTTTTTAAAAATATAGGTTGTTTTACATCAAATAGGGTTTCTCAATTCCATATGACAAAAATATATATTTAATGAATTAAAGACAAGTAATTTATTTTTTATATAACATATATATTTCATTTACTAATAATAATTCAATAAAATTATTAATACAAACATAATAATATATAATTTATTTATATTTTTCATAAGTATTTATTAGTGAATTACATAACCATTAATTTGAATAAGTTAGTTTCATTTATTCCCACTAAACTAACGGTTGTGATAATATGGAAATTTTATAGAAAGGGTATCTTGTAGTTCATTTAAACTCACTATTATGTGTAATGAATTCTATTGAATAATTAAAATTATTAAGAGAAAATATTTCATGACAACATTAGGGTGTTAAATGTTACGTGGTTACATTTTTAAGACTTGATAGATTCATGGGATAATGCTCATGAATATGGAATTGGAATATGGGAAAGCATGATTCAATATTTGGAATTTTATGGGATATTTCAATTGGATTGAGGAACGGTTTTTGTGACATGTTTGGTTTGTTTCCATTGAAAATTATTTATCTTAGAGTTATACTTTTGATATGAAATATTTTAAATTGATTTATATAAATGATCTGATATTTTCTATCTTAATGGTGTGAGTTGTGATGTCATTGGGTCAAACCTATTATATTTTATACTCACTCTCTACTTGGGATCATTGGGGAATTTTCAGATATAATATTTTGATACACATGTAGAGTAAATGGATCACAATTTTTTTGTGATGCATCATGATACCATGGGCATGGATTTTTGAATTCAATTTGGGAGATACTTTTTTATTTTCTACTAGATTCATTATTTTCAAAATGTTTTTTTATTTTGGTTTCCTCTCTATACTCTGAAATAGTTCATGGTATTAGTTTGGTCTTGTTGTTATTTGGTATTACATTTAGTTGTATTCCATTATAATCATGTATCATATATGGTCATTGGGTTATGGTTATCTTAGTTTGGTTCTTTTATTTTCACTAGGAAAAATTTCCACCATCTACATATGAAGTCCTTGTATTTTATTTTCCTCCATTGGGGTATTAGGGATGTCACCAAAGGCATGGTAATGTTCCACCATCCTTCCAAGATAACAGACGAGGCGAGGGATGTTAGAAATGGTATTATTCATTGTCAGTCAAAAACTATTTTGGGATAAGTTTAATCATTCATGGTTTTCCCATATATCATATGAGACAAATGGTATTTGTCTTAGTTTCTACAAATTTCGTTTGATAGAAATGGCGACATGTTTTCGTCAAAGAGTTGAAAATAATTTTTTGACTAACCATTAAAATCGGATGGTAGTAAGGATCTGGTTATTTGGAACATAGAATATAAGGAATATAATGTCTTAGAAAAACTATTTTTGTTTAATGTCATGATATCGTGGATTTTGCACACCTGAATATTTTAAGACACACCTTTGACTTGTTACCTCAATTTTGTGGGATTATTAAATGATAAGAGGATGAAATATATTGTTATAAGTGACTTCTCACAAGGAGTGAATAATTAATGTCATGTAATGATTTATAATTTGGTGAATATTTTTTTATTTCTAAAAATTTTCTAAAATGGTTATACTTTCAAATAGTTTGGTGTACTTTTCAAAAATGGTTCGAAAATGGAAATCGAGGAATTTTGGAATGAATTTATATGATAAATGCTATGTGGTAAATAAGAAATTTTTAAAACATCAGTAAAAGGAGATTCATAATTAATGTGATTTTCCTTTGGTTATATGAAATGGAAAAGATTATAGGTACAAGAAAACAACCTAATGGGGCTGTGTAGAATGTGGTTTCACCCAAACGATGTGTCCACCAATAGAGGATTGAAAGAATTTTACTGTATTTTTAGGCCCTGTAAAGAGGTAATATGAGGTATGAACCAAGGAAAGTGGATCATTGTTTTCAGTTCCACAAGAAGAATCCACCCATATTTTAGGGTGATTTAGATCCGGAAAAATTATAAGAGTGGATAATTATGATTAATCATATTATAAATTTCCTAGGAACACCAGGTAAGATAAAAGTCAAGTTAGAAATATACATTCTAAAGAATATATCATATAAGTGGTGGGATTTATTGGTTTAGGTTAAAATCAGAACATAGACATTCAATGGAGGATACTGGAGAGTTATTGAAAAAATAATTCAATCATCTCATGTTCAAGATTTCTAGAATGAATTACTTCTTTATATTAAAGAAAATAAAAATCATAGTGATAATGTATGTGAGTAAATTCATTAATTTAGTATACCTTTCATCTAATTTGTTTGTATGTGTGTTCATAAAATAATTCATTATTGAAACTAGGTTGGGGAGAAAATTTCAATCAATGTTATTTGTATAGTTCATAACGAATTTTACATAGATGGAAAAGTGTGAAATGGATGAAGAGAAATATATCTCATATAAAAAATGTGAAGGAATCATGTTGATACCTATGGTAAATACATAAAACTATAATACTATGAATATGTGAACATAAGACACCAATTTTTAAGGATGTGTTATTACTTAGAAATATTTGAGTGTATTCGTTTATTTTCCACTGGAACCAAAGAGTAAATCATGACATTTCAATGTTTTTATTTTGAACAGATGAAGATAGATTGTAGGAATACAGCTAGAGAATTCATGAAATTTCAACCAGATAGGGCATCATGAACACCATTTCCATAGGCATCCAAGGTAGTGTTTTAGGGACACATCTAAAGTTATACAAATGTTGTATGCTTAGAAGAGACAATTATAATAGAATTGTTATGGTCAAAATAATTGAGATAGCCTTGGTGATTCTTTTAATACTATGAATCACCAACTAGTGCATTATCAAGAGTCTAATTAAGAATTAAGTGTAGTGAGTAATAATTTGTATATCTACTCCCCATATTATCCAAGAACAATAATGGCCATCAGTCCTGAGAGGTACAATTGTTTTTTCATTCTACACCTATAAAATCATTGTTTGATATAGTTGAATCCCTCCCATCTGTTTCTTTATCTATTGTTGATCTATTGTATTTTCATGCTGAGGGGATTCATTATATATCGATACATCAAACTCCTCTAGGTAAAAGAAAATGTTGACTCTTTAGGTAAAAATAATGTTCTATAACTATTAATGGAGATGAATTTATATGGTATTCAATTGTTTTTGATTTTTGGAATCTATACCGTAATCCTAGGGATGAATTTCCTGAAATTTTTTAAAAATTGCACCAACTATTTTACCAAAATGTTTAGTTTTAAAACCTATGAAGACATAAACTACTTAATAAGTGTATATAGAATGTAAACGATTGTAGAACTACATTTTTTTAAACCAATGGTTGGAACTATCATATACTTGTTAGCTTATATTACCCTATAACTCTTGGATGACATTGGGTATTGGTGTTTGACATAAATTGTTGATCAATATCAAGATGTTTTTACCTCAAATTCCTCAGGGGTTCCACCCATTAGACAAGTCTAGTATATCATGGATCTATTAACAATGTATATTCATATATCACATAGACTTCTCATATATAACAATCCCAATTTATGGAATTGAAATTTGATTTACAAGAGTTGAAAATTAAAGGTTTCATTTATCCATGTACATTTCTATGGGTAGTTCTGGTCTTTTTTGGGAAACTAGATAATGAATGAAAATGAATTCTGTGGATTATCATAATCGTAACTGTGTTACGATAAATAATCAATATCTACATCCACACATTGATGATCTATTTGGCCAATTTAGGAGACCCCATTATTTCTATATGATGGAATTCAGTTCTGGATATCGCTAATTGTGTTTTTGGAAGGAGTATATTAAAATGACCATTGAGGAGTGAGTATGGTCACTATTATTTTGGTGTTATAAATTTCTGTTTTATGAATGAACCAATTGTCTTAACATAATTTAAGAATAAGATATTTGAAAGGTATTTGGATTTGTTTATGTTTGTGTTTTTAAATGATATATTAATGCATTTATAGAAAAACTCATAGTATGGGGAACACATGGTGATAGTGTTGAGGATCATGCATGATCATTATTTGTATTCCAACCATTAAAAGTGTGATTTTTTGATAAAAGAGTAATGTTTCTTCCATTTTTCATTGAAATACATCATTTTTTTGATCCAAAAAAGTCAGAGGTTTTGAATTCTTGGAAACTACCAAATAATGCACATAAAAAATATTTTACTTGGCTAATATTTTTATTATCAAATAATTGATCATGATTTTTCATAGCTGGATTCACCAATGATGTCATTGAAAGGTAAATGTGATCTATTTTAATGTAATTAAGAATGTCATAATTTATTTAAAGAGATTACTATTTTTTATAAATAAGTATTAGTACTGATATTATCGGAATGAAGAATGTGTTATGCATTGTATTGTGATGATTTTAGATTGAGAATTGGATGTTTTTTCATGTTGGGAGATCATGTTTTTTCTTATGAATCAAAATGTTTATAGTTTCATGAGATGATCTACCCAACACATTATTTAGAAATATCTTCTATATTACATACTTCGAAAATATGAAATCGTTACATGTTTGGTGATATTTTTATGGTGTCTATCGATCATATGATAATGAAACACATTTTCTCACAAATAGATATGAATCAAATACTATGATGATGGATCAAGTAACATAAAATGATGTATTTTTTGATCCATGTATGCAATGGGTAAAGTAAATTAAATGGAATATCCATTAATAAGTATCAATATAGTCAGTTGGAGAAGCACGATTCATATCATTGGAAGCTAATATCGGTGATAACTGATTTGCACTTGGATTTTGATGACTGAGGTGTTGTTATGTACTTAATCTATATTTCATTGGGTCTATATTCAGTGAAAAAGTTCATTGAGGATCAATAATATGATTATGAATGTTATTATATGAGCTCCATAATAAATGGGGAGGATTCCATTTTGGGATGGAAGATAGATGGGATTTAAGTTCTTTTGCTTTCATAATGGACATTCATACATTTGGATTATTATGAACAACTACTTAATGATTACACAATTTTGAGCTGGGTTTTTCAACTATGAAAATAAATGATGTATAAGGAATTGATATCAAAATTTTTTTGGTTTGGAATGAAAATAAAATTGGTTGAGTTTATTATGATATGCCGCTCCTATAAATAGGATATAGTTGATCACTAACTATCCTTGTGTATGCTAAAGACTTGTTTGATTATGATTGTTAATATGAAAATAAAACTATAGATATAGTAATAGATATACCAAGGACAGTTTGAAAACATGATTCCATATATCTAATATTGGATTATCTCACCAAGCATTCCCATTTCATCCATATTCTTGAATCTTATGCAATTGAATAATTTTCATAAATATATATATTATAAGTTGTAAAGAGTCATTAAATACATATTTCAATAGTATCATTCCCAAATTAATTATTTTTTTTTCTCATTTTTAGAAATAATTAAAATAAACTTTTAGGGAATTAATTAAATGTGAGCATGATGTGTCATCCTCAAATGGTTGGATGAAAATCACTTTAATAACAAAAATATAATGTATTATAGTCCGAGGCTTTGAAAATATTACCTTTTTTATGGAAGATCAAATATAAGAGGCATGTTTTTTAAAATAATACAATAAATGGATCATGTTGTTTATGAGGCTATAGTCCATTGACAATACCGATAATAATTCATAATCTTATTATTTATTTTACATTTGATTTATTTCCACAATTATATGTATTGTAATTATTATAAGAACATTTTAGTCTCCATTTTTTCTTGAAATGTGTGTCACATACTTTTATATGGGTATCAATCCTAATTTCATCATATTAATCTAGTTTATTTTCATTATGATATTCCTTTTTCATTTTCCCTATAAGAATGATTCTATTTAAATCTGTGTTTATTAGAGGGAATAATTGGATCTTCTTATTAAAAATATTCTTCCACTTTATCATCAAAGGATTCTTTCACTGGGAATGGAAAATAAAATAAAACCAACATTTCCATAAAAATCGGAAAACTTAAAATATCAAAGACATGTTCGGTCTATTTAAAATATTTATCAAAAACCAATAAAAAATTAGGTTCATTATCGAATATATTAGGTGTATCAGTAACTTTCATAAATAATTGATTATAATGTTGAAGGATATTTTTTTTATCCCAATTATCAATTTTACAACCTTTTTATTTCATAGTTCAATAATTCAACTACATTAGTTTACTTGATGCTTTTAATGAACTCAATTTTTTGATAGAAATCTCTAAAAATAAATTTAGTACTAATTAACTGTTGTCAAAAAATAAATTTTTTAAACTATTCTATTCATGATAAACCAAAATATAGTATTTACATTCAAGGATATTGTCCCAAAAAAATCTAGATTGATAATTTAGAATAAACCCCACAATTTTTTCATCAAAATTAAAAGGAGTCCCAACATATGGTGGATTGTCATGAAAAATTTCATGATGTGAAAATTACAGTTTTTTTCAACGGAGTATGAAAAAACATTATAAATTAGCGTGTTACAATATAAAGGGGATCATATTGATACATATTCTTTAAATATAAAGATACTTGTATTGAGATTTAAATTATCTAATTTCTTGGTAAGCCTATCATTATCAATGTAATCAATGGAAGAAATTCTGATCATTAACCATTAGAAACATATTTACATTCACTTAACTCCAAGAATAATTAGTTTGTGAGTTTCATGTTATTAAGAGATCATAATTTATCCTCTTTTTGTATAATGATAAAACCATTAAAATAGATCCTATATATTTTATTACGTATTCTTGGATATTTATTGATTCATATCCCTGATTATTATTAATTTCATACAACCTTCATGTCTTGATCATTAGATCTTAAAAGAAACATACATAATGAAATTTCATTATTCTTATTCAACACCACAAAAAAGTACCACCATTACTGGTGTTTCATCATTTCAAATTAGATGAATTTGTGGCATCGTTAATATTTATATCTATTATGTGCATCTAGATCCATGAAAGGGATATGTAAGTGATTCCTGGAAATTACGAAACATTAGTTACCCATTATTCACCATAATAATATTCTTCAAACTGATCCATATTTAATTTAATAATAATAATAATAACACAATATTCATCATCATTAATATTATTACTTTAAAAAATCAATTGTTAAAACCTAAAATTATAATTTTTAAATTTAAATAATAATAATATGATTATATATATATATATTAAAATAACCAATAATAAAATTCAAATATAAAATTTTATATGCAATGATATACTCATAAAATTAGTTTCCCATTAATATTTCTACTCTATTACCATAAAGATTAAATATTAATTGTGAAAATGAGTTAAAATTTATAGCCTCAGTGAAACCCAAGCCAGATTATGTTGACCTATATGACCATTATTTTTGAATTTGATAATCTTTTTTGATATGATGGAGAAAAACAATGATCATCCTTATACTGAACCATTTCATCAAGAATGGTCTAGCATCTATGGTCGGCCAATGTGTGTAGAATTAATAATTATATATTATATACTGAAAAATAAATATATTTTTATATATAAATTATTTATAATATATCATTCTAATTTAAATTTTAATAAATAAGTGCAAAAAATATTATAGATTGAGATATTATGATGATATTTAGGAAAAAACTTGGCACCCGAATCATTTGTTGGAGATAGAAAGTTCTTCTATGAAGCCTATAAATGATATATCAGTCCTATAAGTATAATGAAATTAGGATTAAATCATGGGTATTTATTAGTATCTATAAAATCATGTGGGAGAAGTTGATTTTGGGTTCTCATTGAATGTTTTTAGATTGATTATAGTTAATAATTATCTTCATTAATTTCTTGTTTTTATGTTTATAGAAGATTAAGGAAACTATCACAATCACAATCACTATTTCGTCATGGAAAAAATTGGTCACATTACAAGTGCTCAATATAAGTATTCAATTATATTTCTTATGAAAATTTACCGAATTATGTGTTGAAGGAATTAATTATGCTTGTTTTTTGAGGATGAGATCTTTCAAGGTAATTTTGATGAAATTGGGGAATTGAATTCTAGGAAGTTAATTGATTAAGAGGGATATATTATGTATTTATTGGTTTATAAGCTTATGGAATAAAAAAGTGGTGTTATTTCTTAACTTTTGGTTAAGTTCACCAATGATGAAAAAGAATAAGAGAATTGTGAATAAATTAGAAGAATTTATCAATTAGTTTGACCATTTTTAGGAATAAGTAAAACTGTTAAATTAAATAATTACATGTTAGTGAGGAATATGAGAGATTATTAATGAAAGGTAAAATTTTTAATTTTACGATAAAAAATGAGAGACATATATGAAGGTATGTAATTGTACTATATAAAAATTGATGTTTTTCTAAAAAATATTATTAAAAAGGTAGATTACTGTGATATCCTATGGGATCATGATCAGGTGACTCAAAATTAGTTTGGGGGTGTCAACACATTTTGTGTTTATATCATTTTAGATGAGGTAGATTGTCATCCACTGTATCCCATGACATGTAGGTATCATATATTTTATGGGAGATACTGGTGGAGATCTATAGAGTTTGAGTCAAAATACCTCCAATTAAAAAAATTGGAAATACAGAATATTTGTTTGAATCATCTTTTATTTATTAATCACCATCCATCAATTTTACAGGAGATTAAGGGATGTGTAGGATAATAAGGTAGACTCTTTAACTGCTAGAGAATGATCTGGAGTTGGACCTTTTCTATAGAGAAGCACCTTATTCTATTTTATTATGTGTTTCTTACAACTGGACATAATTAAATGTTTAAATTTTATAATATGAAATCAATTTGTGGATAAAATCTTATTTTGGTAAATAACATTTCATGTCATGATAATTTCACCTAGTTATTTTATATTTAATTCTTGGATGTTATACATTTTCATCCATCTACTGCCAATAAGTTATAAAACATTATGAATCACCATAAATTTTTCTTGAATATATATGTTTCAACTATGAGGACCAATTTTCATTAAATTTTAATAAAAATGTTTTTAAAGAAAATAATGACTAATGATCCCCTAGATGGATTCACCACTACGAGGGGTGAACCAGTGAATTTTTTTTGAATTACTTTACATTTGTAAGAACCCAGATCTTTTTTTGAGGTATGTTTTACCTTTTTCAGGATTTTTTGGAAAAAATAATGTTTCTGGAAACTTTTTAAGTACACGCAATGTACTTTCTGAGTACACACTGTGTACTCTTTTCCTGCTCGAAGCCGTGTACTGGCCATGCCCGGTCCACACACACAGTGTGTAGGGGTGACGTAGAGGCCGATTTCGACAGAGTGGGGAAAGACCCAGTACACGCTGTATTCTCTAAAAGTATACATCGTGTAATTTCTTTTTATTTCATTAATCGGTCCAGGGTCATGAATGATTATCATAAACATCTTTTTATCCACCTAATTCCGTCTAGAGCATCCGAGGAGGCCGATTCTTCTACGTGCCACCAATCTGTGACTAGTTGTTCGAATCGAACGCAGTCGATTACAGAAGAATTGCAACGGTGAGTTCTTGGTTCTTCTTTGGGCTCACTTCCTGATTCACTCTCTCATGTGAGTTATCTGAAGTTGAACGTTTTAGACTTTTTTGCAGATCTACTTCGTTCTAGGTCGATTCACGGGCTGAGGTTCAAGTATGTCGATCTTCAAGGATCGAGGTAGGTGTTTTGTTTCCATACGTTGATGTTCTTTGAGTTTTGGTTGCAAAACTGTCGGATACCCATGTATCGAGTATCTCGGGTTTAGTATTTTGATCCTATTGTATATTTTCCCAATATTTCTTGTTATCTTATGATTAATTGTTGCTAATATTTGCTTGGTTGCATGTTGAGGATCACCCCACGAGTGTTTCTACTTGTTTGGCTGTTTATTTCCATTTGGCACCATTTTCCTGTGAGGAAAACCCTATTGCAATTGTTAGTTTTCTTGTTATCACTGATTGCATGTGATTCCTGCTGTTTAAATGCTTTTGTTGCATGTTAGCTATTATCCATGTAATTTTTGAACTTACTTAGGTCTACTGATAGTAGATTATGCACGAATGGACTGCTCAGGGGTGTGAGAACCTTGTACGGGAGATCAAAGAGGGAATAAACGATTAAGTGCTTCCCTAGAGGGTATGTTGGTTTTAGTTTCACATGAAGTACATACAAGAATAGGACTTTTTTCTTCCCAAGAGTGTTTTTAGTTTACACACGCCTCGAGACCATAGTAGAAATTAGACATAAGTTCTTTCTCAGAGAGTCTGTAGCTATCTTTGCAAGACCATATGTGAATTGACATGAGATATTCCTAGAGTGTCTATGCCTTGTTTGATTAATAGACTATAGGGGTCTGCTAGTTGAGCCACCCAGAGGGTCAGTGTGAATTTTTTATGGTTGGTTGTGATGAGTCCACCAATCCAAAGATCAATCTTGGGGTTTGTACTGCTTATGTTCAGTAGTCTTTTGAGATACCTACTCTGTCAGTTGCTTACCTTGGAATATAAATCCTCACTAGTTTTCTCTAGTTGTTTAATAAAATGAATGTGAATGTAAATTGGTAGGATTATTTACTGGTGTAATCTTAGTCCATTACAGTACTTATTTTACATTAATTTTTCTATATTACTCACTGAAAGTAGGGAACAAATATAGTGGTGGTTTCGTACTGGGATTAGTCTCACACCCTATTTGGGTCTTGCTTTTCAGCCCAAACAGATTATATGATTGCAGGTTTGGATAGGGATTGTGGTCCTTCTACCTCAGGGTCCTGATTGATGGTTGGATCAGGAGAGCATGAGACAGTGATTTTGCTCACGATGCTCTTGGAGTTGCTATTTACGTTTAGTACTTTGGTTTCAATTGTATTTCAGCACATTGATTTGTTTACTGCTTTTCATAGATACATGTACAGTAATACATCATTATTATATCAGACATTGCTTCTAATTTTAGTTCAGTTTTCGTATGATGTTTACTACTTCAGCTATTGGTTATGTTTATAATTCTGCTGCATACTTTACCAAATGAGTGCATTGTTTCCCCACTGACTCACCAAGGCTCTCGCTGCTAGTCTGCAGCCTCTAGTGTTTGGGGAAATGTGGCTGAGGACATGTGGCGAATCGGGAATGGGGCACCAGTTATGTGGCTCCGGAATCCGGTCGTTACAAAGAGGTATCAGAGGAGGTTTTGTTTATTTTCTGTTGCCTGATTATTTTGCAACAATAGACAGGGATAGGAATAAATTGGTAGTTATTATTTAACTGTTCTCGGGAGTAATTAACCCATGTACAGGAAAAAGCAATATTACCTCATAATTTCAATTTTCAGTTTTTGCAAGTTCTACAGTTTATTATATTTCACCATTAGGTGATGCACATGTTTTGTGCTATTACAGTTTATATGATTGTGGTTCTATTTTGTTGTAACCCGGTGAGATGAGGGTGTTCCATCTCATTCATCATATAGGCAATGGGTACGAAATCACATGTCATGCATTTTACCATGCCATCTAGGGGGAATTATAATTTCATGTTGTTGTGATTGATGTCGTGATAAATTATGCATGTTGTTGTGATAGTTGATGTGACAGACATAATTTTTATGTTATTTCACTTGATATATGCATTATTATGATGCCAAGAATTGATTCTAGGGGAGTATGGGCCCCCATGGATCCGAATTTGGCACATAGAAGTTTGTTTTCCAGTGTTACTGGCGTTCAGTGAAGTTTCTGAGCTACTATCCGAAAAAAAATCTAGAATACATGGCATGTACTTTATTCATACACACCGGGTAGTTTTTAAACTCTGTTACTAAGTATGTGAACAAAAACACAGGGTGTCAGAATGTCTCTGGGGACACACCATGTACTAAAACTACACACCGTGTACTAGTCAACCGTATACCCGGCTGTGTCACTAACAACACGGGTTGGTGTTATCTATTCTTATACATGCCATGTTTGTTTGGAACACGCTGTGTAGCCTGCTCTGAAACCACTACACGGGTCGTTGAAACCTATCTTATACACACCGTGTCTTTAGTGAACACGCCGTGTAGTTTAGAATTAGGAGGACTTTGTAGGTTAGCCGTGTAAAGAGACTCGGGCAGGGGAGTGGAGTTCAAGTACACGCCGTGTTTTGAGACAACAAGTCGTGTAGTTTGGGTTGTTACACGACTGGTGGTGGCAGAAGTACACACCCATGTAAGTGTCTTAAAAAAACACGCTGTGTAGTTTAAATACATGTCATGTAGTCATCTTTTGCAAACTTAAGTGTTTCTCTCTCCTGTTCCGGTTTTGTACTCTTGTGTTTTCTGTCCTTGTTAATCATAAATCTGAGGCGTGCTTTTGACCTTTTAGGGATATGGCACCAAGATGACCTCTCGTTGCACGTCAGGAACTAGGATGAGACCGTATGCCTGATACGGCAGACTAGGGGCTACCTGTAGTTCCACCGATCGTTGCAGACATGGCACCTACAGTGATTCCAGACACTGGTGCCGACGGTCAGTTCAGAGAGGGTTTCATGAGGTTCATGCAGACCATCCAGGGATCTCAACATCCTTTCCCATCTATGGTAGAGCTGACATGAGTCTTCTAGAAGCAGCATCCACACACATTCACAGGGGATGTAGGACCTCAGGCTGCAGAGTCATGGCTAGAAACCATGCTTTTCCATATTCAAGAATTTGGAGACGACCTCTAGAGTTCAAGGTTGGAGATCATGTTTTCCTGCATGTTCTCCAAGGAAGGAAAATAAGAGGATTAGGAGGCAGGGGAAACTCTCACTGAGATACGTCGAGCCGTTTGAGATTCTGGAGAAAGTCGGGCTGGTTGCTTATAGGTTGCTGTTACCTCAGAGGTAGCAAGCCATGCACAACGTCTTTCATGTTTCTCAGCTTTGATGGTATTTCTCAGACCCGTCTCATGTTTTTTAACCTGAGGAGTATGAGTTGGAGCATGATGAATATTTAAAAGATAATCCTATCTGGATTGTTTATAGTAGTGAAAAGGTACTTTGTGGATGGTCTGTTACGCTGGTACTTGTGCTATGGCAGGACGGTCGTCTACAGGACGAGACTTGGGTAATGTAGGCTGATATGTGATCGCAGTGGACAGATTAGTTCAAGGTTTATTCTTCTACACCTCATTAGGGAAATTCGGGAATGAATTTCTTTAAGGTGGGGTGTTTGTAAGAACCCGGATCTTCATTTGAGGTATGTTTTTCCTTTTTCTGGAGTTTTTGGGAATAATAATGTTTCTAGAAATTTTTGAAGTACACACCACGTACTTTTTGAGTACACGTCGTGTACTCTTTTCCCACTCAAATTCGTTTAATGTTCGTGCCAGGGCCAGACACACGGTGTGTAGGGGTGACATGGATGCCGAATTTGGTGGAATACGGAAATACATAGTACATGTCGTGAACTCTAAAAGTACACACCGTGTAATTTATTTTTATTTCATTAATCGGACTGGGGTCACACCTAATGCTCATAAAAATCTTCTTCTCCACCTAATTCTGTCCAGAGCATCCGAGGATGCCGATTCTTTTCTGAGCCACCGATCCATCACCGGTTCTCCGAATCGAACTCCTCCGATTGCAGAAGAATCGCAGCGGTGAGTTCTTGGTTCTTCATTGGCCTTACTTCTTGATTATTTTTTTGTGTGAGTTATCTGAAGTTAAACGTTTTAGACATTTGTGCAAATCTGCTCTGTTCTAGGCCGATTTACGGGCCGAGGTTCAAGTATATCGATCTTCGAGGATCGAGGTAGGTGGTTTGTTACCCTATGTTCATGTTCTTTGAGTTTTGGTTGCAAAAGTGCCGAATACCCATGTATCAGATATCCTGGGTTTAGGATTTTGATCCTATTGTTCATTTGACCTATATTTATTGTTAGCTTATGATTAATCGTTTCTAATATATTCTTGGTTGCATGTTGAGGATCATTCCACGGGTGTTTCTCCCTGTTTGGCTGTTTATCGCCGTTTGGCACTGTTTTCATGTGAGGCAAACCCTATTGCAATTGCTAGTTTGCTTGTTATCATTGATGGCATGTGTTTCCTTCTGTTTGAATGCTTTTGATGCATGGTAGATATTATCCAAGTATTTGTTGAACTTACTTAGGGCTACTTACATTCGATTACGCATGACTGGACTGCTCAGGGCTGTAAGAACCTGGTGCAGGAGATCAAAGAGTGAATAAACGATTAAGTGCTTCCCTAGAGGGTCTTTTGGTTTTAGTTTCGTATGAAGGACCTATGGGAATAAGACTTTGTACGTCCCAAGAGTGTTCTTAGTTTATACACGCATCAAGGCCAAAGGAGGAATTAGACGTAAGTGCTTCCTCAGAGAGTCTGTAGCTATCATTTCAAGACCATAGGGGAATTGACGTGAGAGTTTCCTAGAGTGTCTGTGCCTTGTATGATTACTGGACTATAGGGGTCTCCTAGTTGATCCACCTAGAGGGTTAGTGTGAATTTTTTATGGTTGGTTGTGATGAGTCCACCAAGCCAAAGAAAAAGAATGGGTTTTGTACTACTTGTGTTCGGTAGTCTTTTGAGATACCTTCTGTGTTACTTTCTTACCTTGGATTAGAAATCTATGCTAGTTTTCTCTGGTTTTTTAATTAAATAAATGTGAATGGTAATTGGTAGGATTATTTATTGGTTTACTCTGAGACCATTACAGTACTTATTTTCATTTACATTTTCTATATTACTCACTGACAGTAGGGCTGAAATATTGTGGTGGTTGCCTACTGGGTTTAGTCTCACACCCTATTTTGGTTCTGCTTTTCGGCCCAAACAGATTATATGGTTGTAGGTGTGGATATGGATTGTGGTCCTCCTACCTCCGGTACATGATTGCTGGTTGGAGATGGAGAGAATGGGACTGGGCTTTGGCTCGCAATGATGTTGGAGTTGTTGTTTACGTTTATTACTTTGGTTTCCGTTATATTTTAGCACGTTGATTTGTTTACTGCTTTCCATAGATACATGTACCATACATGTACCATACTGAATCATTATTATATCATACATTGCTTCTAGTTTTAGATCAGTTGTCGTATGCTATTTACGGCTTCCTTTATTGATAGTGTTTATTCTTCCACGGCATACTTTACCAAATGAGGGCATAGTTTCCCCACTGACTCACTAATTCCCTTGCTGCTAGTCGGTAGCCTCTGGCATTTGGGGAAACACGCTTGAGGTCATGTGGTGAGCCGGGTATGGGGAACCAATTATGTGGCTCCAGATTCAGGTCGTTACAACATTGAATTCAACCTATGAATTTTTTTAATGTTCTAGATCCACTCAGTGATATCACACAATAAAACCTCATATATAGGAATGATAAGATATGGAAAAGGAAATATATTTACATGGAATACATAAAAGGAATACACCCTTCAATGTTGGTTATTGCCCCCAAAATGGATTCATAACTATAATAATTTAATCAAATACAATGATTGGAACATAATCATATTGTATATAAACTTATAAATCAAAATATTATGTTATTCATACATAATTCCATGGTGTTACTAGAATCTAAATTGTCTTTCTCCTGTATCACAAAAGAAACATCTCCTTCTTCTAACTCTAATTGATATTATTTTTAAACTATTTATTCAACTAAAAGAATCAGACTTTTATCTAGAACCTAAATACATCTTCTTCTCCAAGATCAAACTGTGTGACATTGATATTTCTTCAGGGGTTTATCTGTTACAAGATGATCTTTTGATATTCCTCAATGATATTTAAAGGATATTTCATGATTTTATACAATTCAAGTACCATAAACATCCACTAGTTGAGTTTGTTAGACTTGATAAAATATTATAATCACCTATATATGATAAGTTACCTCATTGAATTTTTACTCAGGCTTTTCGAACATTATATTAATGAAGGCCCAACCTTGCTTAATATATGAAAATGTTTCCCACAAATTCTATTAGAGTTACTCCCCTTAATGTCTCAGTGTAGCATCATAAATTGGATGGTTCCAATCAAATATTGTTTAATATAATTTGTTGATGAATATACATAATCATTTGATACATTTAGAACATTTGATTATTTTTCATCGAGATCAATTATTCCATAATCCTTATTACATAATATTTTTAATTGAGGTTCTCATGGATACTATATTCTCAAATTCATTGAAGAATGCATTCACAACTATTCGTTGTCTTCAATACAATTTTTAACATATAGATATATGAAAAAACAATTTATATTTATTATTTTTTTGTTCTATTAATTCTTATCATGTACGTTCATATGCAGTATCTTTTTTGAGTTTAATGGAGTGTGTTCTTATTCATGAAAATAGAAGCCTAATATCTTTTTTTCTTTGTGTAATTTGAATTATTATTGTACTTGGGGTCTCATCACGCATAATATAGCCTGCATATATAAATTGTTATGTTCCTCACACATGTTTGGGTGTTTATACCTAATATTATCACACTAATACCAGTTTCTTTATAGAAAAATTTATTTCTGAGTCAAATAAAGAGTTCTTTTAAAATTTGATTTCTCACAGTGTTTACCCTCTTCCTCATACAAGCAGAGTGATCTGTAGATCTCTAATTTACAAAATAATGGATTCTCCATGGATCTATTTCACTGAAAATGAGCTCCCTTCTAAAATAATTTTTGTAGGTTATCCTCATAAAAAATAATTATTAATTATATTATAAACCAATCTTCATTTTCATTTTATTTTTTTTTTGTATTTTTATATTCATCCACATCTTTGAAAAATAATCCATCTCAATGATTTTTAATTCACTTATGATATCGAAATTGATAAAATATTCTTACATAAAAATTTATGTATTATTCCTTGATGTTGGAAACTTTTTTACTTCTCAAGTACATGTAATATGAATCATGTTATTCATCACTTTTAGAAGCTTTAACTCCATTATGATCTGAAATGGATGACTAACCTCCTAGACTTGTGTTTTTATTCATGAATATTGTATTATTAATATATCTGCATACATAGAAGATATGGATTCGTTCATAATATTTATATTATTGAGAGGGACTCTTTATCCAAGATAGATCACTAGAAATGGTATAAACTGAGGATTTTATCAATTATAAGTTAAACATGATCATGCATCAGACTTTCAATGATTTGGTCATTCGAAACAATGAGTGGATTTGATTAGATGGAAGAGATCAATCCTGCTTTATGGTTATGTTATGATCAAATTTTTAATTATAGAGGAATAATAACTTTATATTCATTATCCCAAATAAAACGCATGGCTTGTGGTGTAGTTCTTACTAATAGATCTTGGGTTCCGGACTATTTGAGCTGAAAATTGGGAATCACCACAAGATACACCACACAAACACCACACAGAACACAATAACCCATATAGGCCACTTGTGAACTCTTTTCACACTCTCTCAACTCGTTTTATAGAATCAATAATAATCCATGGGATCTATTCATTCCCCATCCCACACCACTGCCTTTATGGGGTGGATATGTGGATTAAATCGCATGTTGTTGTCCCCGAGGTTCCAATATGTAGTTTTGGTGACAAATGCACGGTCCATTAATTGATATAAATTTTGGTAAACTCCCTTTATATATTTCCATGTAATTCAAATTAAATTTATAATTTATTGTTTTTATAAACTTATAAACATTGTTCTAAATTGACATTTCTCTACCAATAAAACTCCTCACACAAAATTACTTTTTGCATGGACATTTATTTCATTATATAATCATCGAATATTCTTCCTCAAAAAATTCATAATGTAAATTGTTATTTTCTTGTTCTTCTTCTGTTATTTCACATAAAAATAATTAATGGACACTTATTTCAACATTGTGCATTCCCTAGAACATGTATTTTTAATTGAAGACAATTTAATGAATCAGTATAATTAATGTAGAGTTGTTAAATAATTATATCAAATTCATTTATCTATTTCCATATCAATTATACAAGCATATACACTTCACCGACGTATATTTACCGGATTATTGAACCAAAATAACACCATTGGCCAACAATTCTCCATTTTTTTAATTTTTTTGGTAAAAATAACTTCACATATTTTTAACAATTAATATGGGTTCTTGAAACATTCTCTCATTAATTAAAAATAAAAGGAAAATCATAAGTTGAGGTGTCCCTATCTATTAATTCTACTCAAAGTTGATACTATCTTTTTTTAATATTTACCCATTATTATTAAGATTAGTATGTTCCCACATGGTTTTCATTGAGTATTGCCTCATGGTAATCAAATCTAAGTATATATGGGCTAATATGAAGTATAAATAAAGTATGTTGAAACAACAGTTGTCCATATTGACCGTAATGTACAATAATTTTTGAATCAAGCTCATAAATATAAATTCTTATTTCAGGGCATGTAATTAATCATATATTTTAATGAAAATAACAATCCCACAAACACTATAATTAAAACATCAAAAATGTTTAATTGTGATGAAATATTAACCCCTTTTTCTAATTTTTTCATCAATCATGAACTCCATATTAATAGATGTGATTAATAAAATTAAGATTGGGGAATGGAATTGTGATTACAATATCCCATGATCTAATATTATAGTGCTATTTAGATGTTCTACATTCACTGTGTAGTGATGATTTGAATGATTCATCTCATCAATGACCCCCCTCATCAGATGCATTTATCTCCTTTATATTTCCTTCATGATAGTAAACAATCAAATATATACATATATATGGGAATTGAGAGGGAACATATTGTTATATAGGAGTAAAATTCCAGTAAAGACCTCCATCTCATCCTTAGTCATTCTTTTCCCCAATTCGTAGGAAACTTCCCAGTGTCTTTATGTGAAAAAAATTTCTACCATTGTTTCTCTAGCCACTTACATTGAATTATATTTGATTTTAGTTTTACATTCCTCAAATTTACTAGCCCATTTCAGTTGATTCAGACACCCAATTAGGACTTATCTCTTTAAATTATATATCTTTTTTGAATAATAACTTGTATTAATAAATTTATTAGATTTAACTGACTTCTATTTGAAAATATAAGATATGTATCTTTGTATTCTTGTAATGAAATTTTTAGTTGGGTGATAATTCTATATAAATTTTCCAAATATCAATATTAATCCTTAATGTATAATATTTGTAGGTGCTTGGATGAATTTATGGCCATTAAATTCTTTCCTTAAGAACATTTATTATTTTATTAACATTTAATTCCCCTAGATTCATTCATGTTTTCTTGAAATTAAATTTTATTCTAGATATAGTTAGATTTTTTACCGTCCCATTCATAAGAGTAACAAAAAGCACTCCATCTGAATCATTGACATTTTTTCCAATTAAATCTACACACCTTGTGTTACTTAAATCAATCATATTTACCATTATTTTTTTATTGAATTTTTTTAAATTAAATCTTTATTTATACTATTTTTTTGTAGATGATCTCTCAATGTTCTTATTGGATTAAATTATTTTAGAAGTGTTTTTTTATTAAAATCTTAAGGATGAGTTTCCACATTTAATTTTTTATTTATCTTTTTATATTGAAGGTATTCACATTTACTTATATTTTCTCCACTGAAGTGTATTCCTTTTGTGATCCTCATGAATTTTCTTGTAATATTTTCAATCCATTCATCATTCCCAAATTCCCAATCACACCAAAAATATAATTTGAGCCTTCATATATTATATTATGGTTTATACTTATTATATTTCACATATAATGAATGTATCTACTTTTTAGTTGAACAACCACTCTTTGGGACATAACCTAGTGAATATATATCCATTCCCAATTTTATATCCACCATTTATCTTAATGTTTTATATTCATTTTTCACAATAAAACATCCATTCCAAGAGTTTTCTTTTAATATTATACTATCATTTTAATTAATATGGGTACATGATTGGGTTTCTGTTTTGTAGGATTCCTTCTTCATAGAGGGAACATAGTTTTTATTAGAAGGTGAACCCATGCTATTTGTGGAGTCATGATCATTAATGAAATCGTGGGTAGAAACATTTTTTTCAATCAATATAGGAGGATACAAATATTACTAATTTTTGATTCATTAATTCCACATCTCTATTTAAAAACATTTTGTTGATAGATTCCTTATCTCTATCAATAGATCACATATTGACTTAGAAATTTGTTTTTATATTCTATATTTATTGTCCATACATGTATCTTGACTTTTAAAATTATTTTCAGGAGCCTTGAACATTTTTAAATAAAATCTAGATAATTGTCTTTGAAATGAATAGACAAATTTTAAATCATTTCATGTTGTTGGAAAACATTTAAAAATACACTCTCAATGAAATGTTTCTCAAAAATAGTTTTTACGACAACTCAATAACTTCACCATATATCTCATTTCATAGTGAAATTTATTCATTAATTACAATCCATCCTTTTGCGAGAATTTTGGATATGAAAGAATTATTAGAAATTTTTTTATATAGATACAACCTTTTATTTAATATGTAATTTTTTATATTGAAGTCCGTTTATAATTTGAATAATAAAATGTACCACTTCATTGGTAACAATTTTCATATTTCCGTTGAATTTAGAATGAAGATCACTAATGTATACATCATCATCATAACATGATTAAGATTTATCATAACAATCATAATCAAGATTATTATTGAATCATATTCTAAATTTATTATACATAGATAATAGTTTCTCTTATTTTACTATAATATTATATATTATATTCTATTCCTAAATTTTCTTCTCCTTTTTTTGATTCTTGGTAGAAATTATCATATTTCTATCATCTAGTGTAGATTCCAATTTATCTATTTAATTAATATTACTTCTTCCATTAAATATTCACATTATATAGACAATATTGGTTCATTAGGGGGATCATTTTTCTTATATTATTTCTGTATCACAATGTCATATTTACCACAGGGATGAGAGGGGTTGAATGAGTGATTTAATTTTATAAATTTTATGAATTTTAATTAAACCGACTAAACATGTTATGATTATCAATTAAATTAGTTCTATCCCACAATCTCACATCATATTTTTAAATTATAAGATTATCAAAATAGAAAATATTTACACGGCTTATTAGTATGGCTTACTCTATTCCATGTTGGTTATACAACCAAACATGGATTATCCACTACACTTGTTTTTTCAATTAAAATGTTTGATAGAAAATCAAACCATGTATTTAATTTTAATTTCACGAAGGAGGTTCCATAAATAGTATCCCATAGTATTGCATGAATCCAGATGGTCAAGATCATCTATCATTGAAAGTACTTCTCTTAATTGTTTTCTCAAATTGAAATGATTTTTCCCTATATCCAACTAGGAAGCTACTTTTTCTTTTAAATCAATGTTAATGAATTCCTATCCTAATAGATCCCACCAAGATGATTTTACCATTCATAAAGGATTTATCCAATATTTGATTACTTTTATAATCTTCAACCATGATCTTAATTGATCTATGTTGCTCATGTAATATTGATCTACAATCAACAACAACAGGTCAGCTACGTTGGTCATTCTCAATTATTATGAATATATATATATATATGATCATTTACCTCAGTGAAACTATATTTGGTATATTATTCCATTTGATTGATGATGTCACAAAATCACTTATAGTTTATATGTGGTGAACACAAATACTTCATGTGTTATTCTCCATGAGTTCTCAATAGAATTTATTCAATTACATGAGTCCCAAAAAACATGGTTTATTATAATTAATATGTGTATGATGCATAATAATTTAGCAAACCTAGAACATATTTTTATTTTCTTTATTAATATATGTTATTTATCAATATCATTTACTCAAGATACATTTTTCCATTGTATGTTTATATCAGTTTATCAAATCTTGTGTACTCATGTACTCATGGATGAATGCATACACAACTATTCACTATGTTCAATCATTCTATATTATTAGATATATACTCTCACACATTGTTTTTTTTAATTTTTTAATTTTATTCATGTGTTTAATGCATATTTTCATGAATTTTCTCATTTAAATTAACATGAGTGGGTTTGTTATTGTGTAATCAGAATCCTGAAATTATTTTTTTCATTTTCATAATGTTACTTCTTTATTGTATGTGTTGTCATAACATACTTCACATAAGCAGTTTATTTAAATCTAAAGGTTATTCCTGAAATATATGAAGGATATTTATAAGGTAATCAATATATCCTAAGGTACATCACCAAATATGTTTTTTATAATGAAAATGTAGTTTACTTTTCACAAGTAGAATGCATGAAGTCCTTGCCATCTTCCTCACACAATAAGAGTGCTTCATTGAGTTGATCTTCGAAAAATAATAGCTTCACATTGTCTTTGATTAATTGAATAAAATAACTCTCCATTGATATTAAAACAAATTTTCCACATATGAATACCTCTATATTGATAAGAAAAACATCTATACTTTTTGTTTTCTATCTTCCATATTTTCTATCATTTTATGGATCCAAAAAATGAGTTATTCAATGTTTCTTAATTTAAAAAAATCTATGTTACTCAAATTTTATTATTCCAAATTTCAGAGTGTCTCTTATTAAATGAAAATATATATTTTATTCTCATATAAAAGACATATGAATCACATCCTTCATCACTTTTTTGAATTTGGATCTCTGTCAGGATCTTTAATAATCAAACAGCCCCATGTACCTATCCTTTCATTAGAATATGTTTTCTTTTTCAAATATCTACATGAATGAAAGTCTTACATTCAATCATGATATAGATATGACAGAGTGCGTCTAATTATCTGATAGAGATCATGAAAGATGCCAAAAATTATGGATTGCATTAATAACTACTATGTTTTTGTTTATAATTTTTAATTTTATAATAATAGAGATAAATGTATTTAATTAATATATTTTAGGCTATTTAATATAATTTTTATTATCTTTTTATTCTTTCTAAATATGGGTTTGTTTAACTTGATTTGTGAAAATTTAAAGGAAAAAACAATACTTTTTAAGATGAATTAATTTCAAGCGAAAAATGGACTGCATCCTATAGTGTGAAGAGAAGGTGCCTGGAAAAAGGATTCTGACACCACAATAGATATTGTAAGTGATGAAATAAGGTAAAATGGAGTATCATGAACTTGAAATAAAATATCCACATCATGTAAATGATTCACAATGTGAAATAATTTCATGTAGTGATACTCTTAATAATATCAAGAACATGAAGATTATCCATGAATATTTAAAGAACCAAACAATTCATGTTTTGAATTACACACCTGAAATGAATGTGTGAGGATGAACTAAACATTAATAGAGTGAATGAATTAGGTGGTGCATTTTGATTTTATGAATATAGTACCACCTGAGATCACTTTTTATCCATTATGGAACCATCGATTTCTATATGATCCCTTTAAGAGGATATAAATTCTATGATAATCTACTACTGTTGTAGACACATGGAGAGAAAATATTAGATCGTGAAGTTCTGTTGTATGGGGTCCTAACATTTTCAATGTATCTACTCGTTTCATTAGGATTTCGTTTCCATTATTCCTTCATATTACTATCAAATCACATTTTTTGGGGGGTAAATCATGCCCTATGGTAGGGTAATGCACCTAAAGATGTAATGTTTCATTGGATTTAATTATTTTTATTAATTTTATGGATTGTTTCAATTTTTTTATTCAATTATAATAAAATTATTTTCATTTTATCATGACCATTTTTATTTAAATATAAATGGAACCATTTAAATTTTTCAACTTGTGAAACCGAATTGAGGGATGGTAATTTTTTCATTTATGGAACTATGATTATAAATAACATTAAGATAAAATCTATTTGGAAATTAAAAAAAAATGAACATCGAAAAGGGGTATTTATGGGTTAAGGGGAGGATAACAAGACACATGGACCCCCCCCCCCCCATATCCACACTGATAACAAACATGGATTAATTATTGAAATATGTAAGTTCGATCCAATGTGATTTAAAAAATAACTTCCAACATGAAAAATCACTTTTTTATGTTTTATTAATTAGTAATTTATTTTCATTTTTTTAATTTTTTATTATTTCTCCCAATTTAATTGAATATTTATTGATAATATATTGAATATCACTTATTTTGTATAACATTGTCAATACCTTGTATGGAGACATGTAATAGAAAGCACAGTATAATTTTTTGGGACCGATAAAGGTCATGAAATACATTCACATCATGAATCTAGATAATACATGATTTCAAATATATCTATTACATGATTTAGGATGTGGAAGAACATATAAAACAAAATTAAAAACGAAATTTGAAATGGTAATAAATGTTTCATGTCATTATTTTCCAAATTTTTTCTCTATATTTAATTGTTTTAGAGATTTTAACATCATATAATATTCATACATTTGAATCTGGTGTTAATCAATATAACTAATATCCATAAAATAAATAGCATAATTTCTAGGATATGATATAAAATTTCATTTACAAAATATTTGAATGGTGAAAATGGAAAAATAATTAGTACTCAAAATATAATGGGTCTTATTTTAAAAATAATGATTTATGGGTGAAGGATAATTATTATAAATATTTTTTTTCGATTTTCCTTACTTTCTATTTTTGTTAGATTCATTAATTGATTTAATTTTTCATATGAAATTCTATAAGTAGTTGTCTATACCATTTATTTGAATTCCCAAGACATCCTTCAAGGCTAATGATTCACAATACTTTTATAGAATATTTTTTGTGAATCATGGGCATGTTATCTTCTAGAACTATAATTAAAGCTTATCAAATTCATGTTTTCAAAAGCTTCACATTTAATATGGCTGAGTGAATTTTTTATGGAATTATCCAAAAAACTATGTTATATTATTACCTTTATATCCCAAAAAATACATGACCATCCTTTTTTGGGAGGATCCTTGTTACAATTTCATATTACCCTTTAAAAAATTCATCTTATTATTTTTAATGGTTATAGAAAAATAGTGTGTTATATGAAAATCATTAGAAGGGATACCAATTTTTTAAATGGAAAAGTGTGGTGATACTTTCGTCGATGTTTCTAATTTATCATTCTGTTTATTTATTAAACCCTTCTTATAAAACAAATAAAAAAAAAATTAAAACTTATTGTATCATGGGAATTTTAAAAACAACTAATTCCTGACCATTGATCTTGTAATAACTATTAAAAATTTATTCATGGGGAGAAATTTTTTTTGTAGGTTCATATGATATTTTACCTATAAACAAATTTTTAAATAATCTTAGTAAAAAATGAAAATAAAAAATAAATAATGAATACAATATGGTGATTAATTTTTTGATTTCATCACTTTCTGAGCATGATATGAGATAATGTAGAGAGAGGATAAATTAACTGATATGTTATTTATAATAATTAAATAAAAAATATTGATGGATAATTATTGAGAATACCTTATTTTACATCATTTTGTTCCTTCCCTAAGCCTCAGTGTTATTTTATCCTTAATGGTGAATCCCTCATGACTATTTATTGTTTATTATTTATGCTGTGGAGAATGTATATTAATTGAATGCCCATGGTATGTGGCACGTTCTAGAGGAATGTAACAAAATATATTTTCAATTTCACCATGATCATGATTAGAAAAAATAAAAGTAAAGTAGATTTCAAATGAGTGAATATTAATAAAAAATGAATCACAAAAATGGAGAATGAAGTAGCTATGATTTGTTAAAAGAATAGAATTAAAATACACAATTGATCATTTCTCAATAAAAATGAGGTGTTTATGAATTTTCCATTATAAAACATGAATATATAATTTACCATTTATTAAATTTCTTTTCTTAGTATTGAATTTAATGAATGGGTGGGTAAATTCTATACTAGTGTATTGAGATTCCTTCATTGAGGAAATCTATGAATTCAAATATAGGGGCATGATAAGTGTATTTCAATCATATAATTTTGGATATTTAAATAAAACTATTTATTTTAATAATGGAATAATCTTGAAAAAATTGTAATATTTAACTTGTTTTGTGATAATTACAATGATACAAGTCTTATTTAAAAATTTTATATAAGTAATGAATTATAAATGAAAAGGAAAATTCAATCTGTGACGTGAGGTTTTGTGGTGCAACACTCGGAAAATAAGGTTGTAATAGAGCTTATAAGATTAGACCAAAGTGAAAATGGATCATTGTGTACTGAAAAAAGAATATTTATTTCATGTAAACGTATCAAAATATGAAACAATGACAACCATGTAACTCCTCAAAATTTACAAAATTAGAAAAATCCGTGGATTATATCCATGAATCTAACACTATTAGTTTTGAATCAATTATGCGATGTGAAAATAGTGGGATTACCTAGAAATGGCCATTTTCAATGCAATAGGAGGTATAAACAATTATTATTAACCTCAGATAAACTAAGAACAATTTTTTTACCCATTTGATGACACTAAATACTACATAATCCCAATGGGATTCTATAAATAGAGGGATAATCTGATGTTGTAGGAAATATACCGAGATTAATGAATGGAAATAGATATAGCATTTTGCAAGTTCCTAACAAAGTTCAATATATCCATTTATTTCATTTTGTTTTATTATTTATTTATTTCATCCCTCTTACTCCATCATTACATTGATGAATTGGAAAATCCCATATTTTCATAGGGTTATGTAGAAAAAGGTGGGATATTCCATTCAATTTATTTATTTTTATTCATATTCTAGATTTCTACAATTCATTTATTCAGTTAAATTTTTATTTGTTTCATTTTATCCTGATAAGCAAATTTTAATACGAAATAAACCTTTTATATTGTCCTTATTGATACTCTGATTTAAGGAACCCCCATTTTCACATTCTGGGAAAAAAGTTATAAATGTGGTGTAGAAACTAAATAAATCTGGTAATTCCGTAATCTACATGACCATAGAAACATGTGATTATTGGGTTGATGATAGGATACCATGACCATTAGAGCCACCTTTCCATGAATTTAATTACAATCAAGGATTAATAATTTAATATATATAATCCAATTTCACTTGAACGCTCATAATAAAACCATCCAAATTTCATTCAATATTTTCCTTTTCAGAAATAGTTAATTTTCTTTCATCATCATTCAACATCCATTAGATTATGATAACCCATATATTCATCCCCTTTTTCATCATTTTAATTAAATTAATTAAATTAAACCCCATTTAAACTAATGTAATTGTAAATTTGGAATCAACCTCAACCTAAATTTATATACATTATAAGTAAATAATTTTATTTGAAAGGATCTTTCTCATCCCACATTTAACTTAGAGATAGTTGTGAGGAACATAATAATATTCCACATTCAAATGAATAATTGAGTTTATAGTGTGAGATCATCACATGAAAAACACTAAATATTCCACGCATTGCATGATGACTAGATTTTTTTCACTATAACATCATTGTGATATATATGCTAAAACCTATACAGGATTTATGGGTGTATTCATGCCCCATATCACAACCATTCTACTATGGGAAAGCTAAGTCATTTTTCTCCTACATGGTTGACCCCTAGGTTCCCATATGTGGTTGGGTGACCCTTACCTAGACCATGGGAGGTTATATGTTTTGAGTAATCCAACATAAATGGTTTTCAATGTTCTTAAAAAATACCCTAGTTATTCACAAAAAAATAGTCGCAATACATGTTCTTCTTTAAAATCAATCATGCACAATAACTCCTCAGGAAAAAACACAGTTTTATATTGTGATCTATTTATGTAAGGAAACATCATATATTGTTCTTATAATAATTCATCCAGGACATGTGTGTTATCATGGTTTCTTCTATTTTTTGTAAATCCAAATATGGAATAGAAATAGTTTGAACAAAATAAACTCATTATCATATAACTTATATTATTGAATATTTATTAAAAAATATGACAATTGAGTGAGAATAGTCCAATAATAGTTGTTGTAGAAAGGAATATAATTTCATTAAATGTGTCCATAACAATTATTCCAAAATGAATAACTCACCAATTTATAAATATAGGATTATCTATAAGAAGTACACTACTAGGTCAATAATTACATGCCAATGTAAAATATAAATTTATCTTCGTGGGGCCAACATCATAATTTATATCCCTATGTGAATTCATTGGCATACAAACTGATCAACATATGAATTGAGATCAAACCCTATTATAATATAGGTTTCAATATTCAGGGATGTGGGTCCTTAATAATATTTAAACTCAAAATGTACTTATATAAGTGTAAAATTTAGGGAATTGAAATTTCATCTTACTCATTGAATTTCTAGTTTTCAGATTTTTATTTTCCATTTCATTCATATTCAATTAACAAAATAATTTTACTTTGTTACATCACCACTTAAACAAAACAAAGCTACCGTTAATTTTTAGTTTTTTATTAGGTTATTTTATTAATTTGTTAAATTTTTTATTATATTTCACTCATCCTTCATGATGGTTTCGAACCCTTCATATCATTTTTCTACTATTAAGTACAGAAAAATAAATAAATATTTGACTTTTCCAGTGATGTGGCAAAATTGTTGTGTTGTTTTTAGAGAAGGATTCATGTGATCAAGAAATGTTAAAAAAATTAATAAGTTATCAGAAAAAACAAATCTATTTTCAATGATTCTATATAATCAAAAAAACTAAAGCATATGTGTTTTTTATGAATCATGAATTTTCAATTCCATGCAGAAAATGTCAATTCATAATACCACAAAGCATATAAATTATTAAGTAAAAAATAACCAAAATTTTAATAAATGAAAAAGTATTTTCTAACTGATGATATGAGTGATAGTTCCAATATGTAATGAACTAATTCTACATCTAAAAATAATTTTATAAAACATTGGAAGGACAAATATTACAGAGTTACAACTCCATTTTTTTAGGGAACTTATATTGTATTAGGTTATCCGTGATATCATAATACTAGGAGTTCGAACCCTCATAACCCTCACAATTTTTTAAATTCAATAATAATATTACTAAGGACTATCATTTCATCCATAATAATTTCAATAATTTGATGTAGTAGACATCTCTTTTGGGGTTAAGTGAAGATGAACTCGAAATCCGAACTAATCCATTATATTTAAAGGGAATTTCTAAGAACTAGTTTGATTATTTAGATGAAAATATTATTGAAATATTTGAATAACTATATTAATGCATTACCACAAACTTATACAATTTATGTATTAATGGAGTGTTTGTAAACAAAATCACATTCTTTTACTAGGAGGATAGATATGCATTTCTGGATGTTAGGGATTGATTTGGAGAAATTATTTGGAAATATAAGAATCCCTATCATCCTTCCTATATTGTTATGGATTTTTTATAATATGGATTTTAACATACATGTTTAAATATTTTAGACAACTCTTATAGAGTAAACTACATAGATCCAACATAGTGGGAGTATAGACAAATCTACAACAACCTTGAAAATAATTTTAATATAATTATTTTTGGATAATAATAGTGATTATAGGGAGTGAAACACATGATAAATGACCAAAACAATTCTCAAATATCTCAAATAATGTTCGAAGGCAACACCTTAACATGTCATGATTCCAACAAAAGTGTAATATAAATCATATTATAAAAAAAGAGGTAAAGACTTATAGAGAAATTCCAATATTGTTGCATGATTCAGTAGTGTATTAGTTTTTTCAAAATTTTGAAATCAATTAAAAACCATTAGTTATTAAAATAATATAGTGTGTGGTACAAGGATATGGAATATAGAAGATCCATTTTAAATAGTTATAATCAAGGGAAAAATGGCACCCTAATTTTTCCCAAATAGGTTGAATATAATTATAATAAAAATTCTATGGTTTTAGAAAATAAATTAGGGTGAATTTCTATGATAAATCTATGCATGAGGTAAATAATACCTATTGTGATGTATAAATACTCATTCAACATAGTATTATATGGATGGTTAACCCATATGAAAAAAATTAACAAAAATATAAAAACATACTATTATATTCAAGGATTCAAAATCAAGATCATTGAATGTGACAACTGGAAAAGGTAATTTAACCAAGAGATAAGGTTATGATTCTTATCATATTTTAAAATACCATATAGAATTTTATATGGTTTCATTACATGATTAAATTAAAAAAACTCACAGTGAGGATTCAAATTACCCTAGAATAGCCTAAGATTATCATGTAACTAAATATGAAAATTGATGTTTGGAATTTCCAAAAAATGGAAATATTGAAACCCATGAATAATTTGAAATAAATAATAATTTTCCCCTAAAAATATGAAAAATAAGGTATTAATGTTATGAGGAATATAGGAAAATAAATGAGTGGGGAAGAACCTAAATGTATTCCTAAAATTATGAGGAATATAGCCCCCATAAACTAATTTTCTATGATAATTTTGGAAGATAAAAAAATGGATTTATCAAACTTCATGAGATATTAAAAATATTCACAATAAGATAACATTGTTTTAGGACTGATTTCTGATCCAATAATGTGTGAAAATACTTGGAAAAATTGTTTTCAAAAAGAAAATTGTGAAAGACTTTTATACATATATCTTATTTGAGGAGTGTAGTGTACTATCCAATAATTGAATACATACTTGTATAAATGATACATGTGGTTTTTTGATACAATGAATCATATAAAATATTTTATTTTTATATTTCTATTATTTCCTTTTAGGTAACATAACGCTTATCCCTTATTCATCATTTTTACAGTTGATGTTGGGATACTTGTTTCCCACCATATTTGTCTTATAATTGGTTTTCCAGACATTCAAATACCCTATATGAAGTGTTAGTGATTTTTTAATGGTTATTATAAAATAATTTTCATTGTTTCTTTCTTATTTGTAACATGTAATATTATTATGAAAACCATATAATTCAAATAATACCATTATAATCCAATAGTGTAACAATTTTCAATGATTCTATATGGAATGCAATTTTAATTCGGGATAATACGCTAAGGAGTTTTATGTATTTAAAATATCTATGTATCCTCGATTAACTAGACAATTATTCATATATGATCTTCTATAATTTGAGGAAACATTTTATAATGAATAATTTGGATTTTTATAATGAATTCAAATATTGAAAAAGTATCACTCCTACCGAAATCGGTATGTGATTTTTTTTCATGTGGGGGAAAAATAGATAATATGCTTAATATGGTGAATTAATTAAAAATATTGATTTGTCTTCTAAGGAAAATATCATTAAAAATAACTTTCAAATAGGATGTGGGGAGTTTTTTATTTTTTATAATGGATAGAAAGATGATTTATTTATCTAGCATAATTTTCTAAGAACAACCTTAAAGACAATGGTCCACCTCAACCTCATAGACTACTTTAAGGAAATTGAACCCTCCAAATTGAGCTTAAAACACTACCATCTCAATAGAAATATAATTTTCTCTGTGAATTCTATTTAGTAATAGTTATCATATTTTTTTAGTTAGGGAAATTTCATGATGAAATACTGATGGATGTTTTTGAAATATTAAGAACTAATATAGGATGGTCCATAGTTAAATCTTAATGGTTAATAAATTCATAATATATGCATTAGATCCAAATAGTACCTGATAGAAAGCAGATAGATGAGGAAAAAACAAGGATGAATCTAATTAAGATATAAATTATTATAAAATACTTTGTAAAATTCAATAATTTTTTAATCATATATCGCATTTTTAATAGCCATTGTTATAGCCCAGTCCAAGTTGTTACATGTATGGGTGGTTTCAATATTTAATCTAATGAAAAAGTGAAAAATCGCATGTCATAATAGTAACTATGTGGTTAGTTTGTTTTGAATTTAAGATGCTCAGATATTCTACTACAAATGACCATTTTCCTAATGAATTATTTGACCAAATGATTTCGAGGCTTATAGATAATTAATTATTTTAATTTTATCATTTTAATATACATATAACCAGATACCTATAGCGCTAGATGACCATGAGAAGATTACATTCACAAGTCACTTTAATAAATATTCTTATCGGCCAATTTAATTTCTATTGTGTGGTTCCCCAACCAATCTGCAGTGATCAAATATGTCAATTTTCTCATACATGGTTAAATGGATTGTCAAGGTGGTTACATATGACATGTATATGGTGGAAATAATATTTGAATTATTTTAGAAATATATAACATATATTAAAGATATTTTGATATACCAACATGATTCTATACTCATAAAAATACCAATCCATTATTTCTGAGGGCATTGAACTCAGCTATAAGGTCTAAAAGATGGGAATAGTTATTGAAAATTATGAAATATATATTACACAATAGGTTCATTGATATATTATTTAACGGTGATTAACTGTTTTTTAGGTCATGTTGGATTCTCTCAGATATATATTAAGGATTTTTCAAGCTTCATGTGACCTTATTGTTATCACCATGTGAAGGATGCTTCTCTTTTTTGAATAATTTTTTTGTTTCATTAAATTTGTTAATGTATGTTCTTATCTCATCACCCATCATCATAGTTCTAGACTATAAAATACTTTTTAATTAATTTTTCATGCTAGTTACCCTGTTATTGGGTATTTTAAAGAAATGGAAAGAAATTATGCCTACTTTCTAGAATTATCTTTGATATATAAAAGATTATTTACAAAGTAATTACACAATAATTTATATTGAGTAAATTATAGTTAATTTTGAATAAAAAATTCATTTAATATTTTATTAGGTTTAGAGTAATTTTTTACACCAACTATTCATCCCTAAAGTACTTTCTGGTAAATAAATATGTAATTCAATCCTTATGAGATAAATCATTTTGTTAGATGAATTTGATTTCAAAATTTAATATAATAAAAAAGGATAAATAATAGTAGGTTACAACCTAACAATGCTAACAATTAACCTAAAATAACACACAAGAAAAAAAAATTTGTTTAATATATAAAGAAAACCTTGTGTTTTCAGCGATGAAATCATTTTTTGATAATATATTGATAACCATATAGTTAATATAATCCCACAAAAGTATCCTACAAATAATCTGAAAAATAATTTAATTTCATAAACTAATAACAAATTTTTGTATATCTCATTGATGGTTAAATGATATTTTAATGTAATACTTTGTAGTCATAGGCCCCATGAAAATATGATTTCAATTTTAGAATTATTTAACATCTAATTTTTTGTTGGGCTCTATTAAAGTGTTAAAATAAACCAATGGTTCTTCAAGTGTGATAATATAGACCTCCTCATTTTAAGGATTCTTGTATCTTATTTTTGGGTTTTGAAAAATAATAAATAATGGTAAATGTATGAATAAATCATGATCTACATGAAAATGGAATTCATGAATATGATATCATTGAATTATGATGATTTGACTATATGGGACCCTTATAATCATCTTATTGGAATACAAATATCTTAGTGGATATAAAATATGTTTTGAAATTGATTGATGGGTTTTATACCACAAATAATCAAGAATGTAGGATGTTGAAATACATTAAAAACAATATTTATTAAAAAATTTGTTAGTATAAGGCGTATTTTATTGATCATGATACAAAATTTTAATAACATTAAATTCACGGAAGTTATAAAAATGTATAGATCTGTGTATGAAACTAGAACTATCCATCACCCATTTACTTTATGGAATGTTAATGTGTGAAATAGATAATTAACAAATGATTCCAAAGAAAAATATGTGTAGTTCAAGGAGGGACTGATCCTTAATGTTGGATGAGATATTTTGGGGTGGTATAAAGTATTTCCATAATCTTATAGGAATTTACTTATATAGGATTATTTTTTTAAATTCATGTCATTTAATGATGGTTCATCATCAAAAGTATTTATAAGCTATTGTGGAATTAAAATCAGATATTAAATATATTTGTGAGATATAAATATTGGAGATGAATAAGATATATAATTTTATGTGGGATTCCTATCAATATTCTATTATATAAAAGTAAAAGAAAAATTGATTTCAATGACTCTATCATTAAAAATGAAAACACTATGGCTGGTTAAAAAAATCGTTAAATTTTATGTTAAATAATTTTCTTGGAAAAACAAATCTCAGTCATTAACCATGCTGATTGTTCTAGTAAATTGATATTTGTAACTACAAAGAGAATGAAATTTGTTTTTATTAGTTAATGAGAAGAGATTAATGAATTAATATTAATGATGGACAAATGGAATAACTATTATCTCTATGATATAAAATCAAAACACCACTATGTCTTACTATGTAACTATAATGACGTGAATCATTGGAGCCAAACCATGAATATTTATGTGTGTTTTATTTTGATGTTGAATAATTTTTTTGTATCCAACTAAAAATATCTTTTATTTTTTGATTTAATTATAGTTTACAACTTTTTTTAAAAAAAATATTAATTCTAGAATTTTTTTCAATAGGTGTAGGATTAAATTATTTTATATTAAAAATTGGTCTCCTAGTTTAATCCACTTGAATTATATTTCATTTAGAAAAAAAAAATTACTTTATTAAAGGATTAATATATTAGAATCTTTTTGTAATTGATTTCAACTTATAGGGATAAAAAATTAATGAACCATATAATTTTAATTATTGTTAAAGTGAATGTGTTATAAGATATAATTTAATGTTCTTTAATGATTATAATATTTTGAGTTTTGATAAAAAATTTCACTCTTATTTCTTCTCATTAATAAAAACTAAATCATCTAAAAGAAATAAATTTTAGTGGGAATGTGTGCTCATTTATGAACTATATAAATTTTTTTACCATATAGCCTAATCTTGAAAATATGCGTCTTATCCTTAATTTGACTATATTCTTAAAATCAATTTAAAAAAATTGACCCCCCTTTTCTGAAAACGTAAAAATACCTAGACTGAATATAATATTTTCATACTTGAATAAATATTTTTTAAAATTCATTTTTAATGTATGTTGTTTCCTTGAACTGATTCCAAAAAAACGTTTTTTATTTTAATAGTTTAATCATGTAAAACATTAAATAAATTTTTTTAAATGGTTTTTAATATTTTGAAAAATTTCTATTTTTTCGTGTACTATGACCCTAAATCATGATTTTGAATAAGTGAAATATTTTTATTGGAATATGGTCTTGCTAATAATGATTTAATATTTATCCCATCCATTGATACAATATTTTGGAGAATATTGTTTTTGAAGTATTAGGGAATGGTAACCCTTTGTTTAAAGATGTATTACCATGAATACAAAAAAACCCTTAATGTTTTTATAACATGACTATTTTTCGGGATGAATATTTCACTTCCATTGGTTTCCAATTACTATTTTCAAATGAGATCTATATGAACACATTATATAGAATTTTATTTTCTACATCCTAATTGATTTAAATTTTATTCATCAAATAAATTACACTCCTGAAATGTTTTTTATTAGTAATAAATTTGTGGTAAACCTTATAGTTACAATTTGGTTGAACTTTTTGAACCCGACATATAATATTATTTTATTTATGTAAATTTAAAATGAAATGAAAATACATATAAATGATAACTTATAATTTATATATTCAAGTATGGGTGTGTGAGTAATTTATTCAATCATTTTTATTTTTATTCTCACATATATTTCCTTTTATGTCTATTTATTCTTTATAAGAAATTTTACTAATTTCAGATAGATTTAATGATAAGTCTAGAAGTTTTAGTCTAATGCAATGTTTTCAATGTTTAAAAACATAAAAATTTTCAATGATTATGTCTTAAAAAAACAATATTCTTTCCAAACCACTTGTTTTTAGTAGAGAACAAAATTTTTATTACTTGAGAAAAATCATGGATTAATATAATTTCTAAAATCATAAGTTTATAACTATATTATTTATATGGATTTAAATTTTTTGGCACAAAAATTCATTCTCCCAAATGTAGGAAAAATTTCACGTCCTATTCAAAGAAAAATGCGGATATGAGTGGGCTTGATGTATGGAAAAATAATAAATGGGGTATCTTTCGCAATGCTACTCCTGAAATACCTTTTGTATACCCACTTGAAAACATATATCCTCTAAAAATTTAATCTCCCTTTTTGAACCTACTTACAAATATGAAAGGCCGTGTCCTGGGTACCCCCAAATGAGTGGTGGTTTTTGGGTACATAGTTGCGGTCGAGTGGCTGACCAAGGTCGTCTCTCAAGGAGAAAGTAAATTAAAAAAACATTATAAAGGTATTTTAAAAATAAAATACAGTAGAATTAAAACACCACTTGAATGTATGGGGGTTTTTTATCATTTATAAAGTATGAATATGTTTTTTGGAAGAATATTTCATTTTTTTGTATTTAATTTTGAAATGATGTTTGATTAAAAAGATGCAACAAGAATATGTTTTTTAGAAAATATTTTAAAAGTCGTATTTGATCTAAATCTACCTATTCATTTACTTATTAATAATTATCAATTAAATAAATATCCACTTAATTATGATCCACTAATTTATTAACCCTCGAACCCTACAAGAGTTAACTTAATGACAAAGATGAAATTACTTAAACCCTAGGCTAGCTTCGGAACATGCAATCACAACACCCTCATTTGATTGTTGTTCTAAGGTTATCTTATGGTAATTTGTTAATTAGATCACATATCCATTCTTGAAATGAGGATAAATTGTGATTAGGGATTATATTTGAACTCTACAAATTTATCCTGTGTGGTCTTGTATTACTGATTATGATCACGCTCTCTCAATTTACACAAAATCTCGACAACATGGGTTTTTGTGTTAATTGTTCAATTGTTTGCTAAGTTTCTTATAAATTAAAAAAAAATTCATGGATCATATTGTGTAAATTACAATATCTAAATTATTCTAAATAATTAAATGAAGAGGGTGGAAGATAGATCATTCACTAATAAAACTGCTCTTCCATGGGCGGTGTGGTCATTGTGGAGACGTTTTTCATGAGAAATGATTGAAAGGGAAGAACCCAATATTTTTTCCACACTTGATTACTACCCAATTAAGAATATTAAGAGAAGACGAAAATGTAATAACATAGAAGATTAATTGAATAAAAATTAAGGATTCAAATATGAATGAAAAGAATTACAAGGAGGAGGTGTGTGAGTGGAGACTTTTTGGGAGAGAGGTTTTCACAAGAATTACTTCTTCCAAGAGTTGTGAGGGGGTCCCTAGAGACACCCTATCGGAAAAATCTTTCCAAATCCTCGACTAGATCTCCAAAAGTGTGAAAAAATCCTTCATATAGAGTTGGGGAGGGATATTGTTACAAAACATTATTAAATGTGAAAGGTAAATTCGGCCAAATATTTTAATCCCACATTCACCGCATAGTTGACCACCATAACGCGCGAATTGGCTAGAATTATTGAAGGATGATTTGTTCATAATCATATCACTGAGATTCCCTCAAATGTTTGGCCCAATCCAATCCAGGATGAAGACAATACAGACTGAATGGTGATGTGATGTCCCATCTGGATAGTTCATTCCATCTCTGACTTCGTGGCCCATTTACTCCACTCAAATGCCCGATCCAGCTCACATGTCATGAATTGAATTTTTAGCCCATTAAGTCAGGAACAAAGTTTAAAAATTTTATTTCAAAATAATTTACATAAATATATTTATGTCTGAAATACTATAGTCAATTTTAAAAGGGTAAAACTGGAATTTTCATCAAATTTGTAAATGAATGATCTAATCCAAAATATTTCATAATTGAACATATTTATCATAATGTGAGGAAATTATATCATCTATAATCAATAAAATATTAAATCAAATTGTGTTTTATCAACTCCCCCACACTTACCCATTTTCACTCTTAGGAAAAACCTCATATCATGTAAACATCAATATCAAATCAAAATGAATTTTAAAACACATATCATTGAGATCCAAAAGTTACACACCAGGAAATAGAAGATATCATTCCTTATAAAAAACTATTATTTCATGTTATTCATTTATATCATTCAATATATTTCAACTTCATTTATCTACCTATTCATGAAATACTTACCTCACATGAATTTTCTCTTATCACACAAATGACAGATTTTAGCAATGTTTTTCTCATCCAAACTCATACAAGGGCCACCACAGGCTAGATAAATTCTTACATCGCAACCCAATGTGATTCAACGACTTATGTTTATAATAATGACATTGTAGGGTTTTTCTATGGCTTTCGTTTGGTAGGATTTAGATGTGAAAAACTCCGAGGATGAATGAGGAGGTCTTGACACTTTTTGAAGCAAAATTTCATTAATCTAATTTTCACTTAAATATGGTCTCCTCATTAATCCCCTTATCATAAATTCATCTTGATCATCAAGAAATGTCATGTAATTTTTACACCATTCATCATTTTAGCAACAACAATGTCAATCTTATCCAAAATCTTTTTTCAAGAAAGCTCCAGATAGGCACAACATTCTTCCTTTTTTGAAGCTCTAGAAAGGAACAACTTCACTTGTCATGAGTGCTCTAGAAAAGGAACAAAATTAAATAGAATTATTTTTTCAGAAAAAAACACATCTCTTCAGAATTTAAAATTCCACCCAAAGTATCACAGAATGTCGTAGCACAACAAAAGATAGCTTCCCCCACACTTATGTTCAACTGGATTATGCAATTTCACTTCACGAATTGTGTGAATATGGAAAATTGGCTTGTAATGTGGCTAACCTAATAAACTATTCATGGCTTATATGGGATTAAACGATTAAAATTTCATGGTTTTCCATTATAAAAAAATATATTCTTTGAAATAGGGGCTTTAATACCAATCAAATTCTTCAATCATTTAAACATTCATACCTCAAAAACTCATCTTTTGACAAGAATAAATCAAATTATGGTTAAATCAAGCATGGTTTTGTTCTGTCAAGAAGTGAGGTGAGTGTGGAGAATATGCAAATAATTGTTCAGTAGCCTTACAGGAATGATATTTCAAATATAAAGAGAGTAATATGTGTTCTGGGATTCAAAATTCAGTGTACATTCCATGAAATTACTAAATATTTGAACTTGAAACAAAGTCATTTTAAGAATTAATTTAAGATCAGTTTCAAGGGATAAATTTTTTCACTTATTATACTGGATTTGGAAATGGATATGAGAATCATTTTAGCTCAAAAGATTGGAAAAAACAGAAAAACTGAAAAATAACCACACAAAATATGAATTTTTTTAAAATCATTGAAAAATAGGAAAACAATTCAAATTACTAAACTAAATGGTTCCCTCCCCCACACAGAAAATATTTCATTGTCTTCAATGTGAACCCATGAGATGATATATGCACATGAAATGTATAATTTTAAATAGGAAAAAGAATAAAATAGTAAAAGGGTTAGGAATAGCCTGATGTGCTCAAGTGATAATAGGGTCATGCATTATGATAAAATCCACTACATCAGTAGGAAGTCCCTCAATGTTTCTATTCAAAATTTTCCCATTGACTGTAATGCTCATTCCTGTTTCCTTATGTGTGAACTCTACTACAGCATAAGGAAAATCATTAGTCACAATATAAGGACCTAACCATCTGGAATGCAACTTACCAGACATCAACTTTAGTCAAGAAATGTATAGAAGGACTATCTCTCCAACCTGAAAATCTCTTTGTTGGATCATTTTTTCATGAGTTTCATTAGGTTATTCCTTATAGAGACTTGAGTTCTCATATGATGACAATCGAATCTCCTCAAGCTATTCAAATTTTAGCTACCTTTGGATTCCATCATGGGCCAAATCCATGTTGCATTTCATTATAACCCAATTAGCCCGATTCTCGACTTTCATAGGATGATGACATGCCTTATCAAAGACAATCTGAAATGTGGAAATACAAATTGGAGTATTTTATTTTGTCCTATAATCCCACAATGCATCGTCCAAGCACTTGCTCAAATTCTTCATATTCAGCTGCACATATTTCTACCAAAGTTGTTTCAACTCACAATTTGAAACCTTAGCCTATCCATTTTTTTGGGGGTGGTATGGTGTTGATGTTTATTGTTCTACCACATAAATCTGAAGGAGGGAAGAAAAATTCTAATTGTAAAAGAGTGTCCCTTGGTTACAGATTATTGCCTTCGGTACTCGAAACCCACAAAAAATATGTGGCTGGACACAGTCCACAACAACATGAGAATCATCAATCCTGGTGGCCATACACTCCATTCATTTACTAACATAATCAACCAGAACCAAAATATATAAAAATCCAAATTATTTATGAAAAGCACCCAAAAAATAAATTCCCCACACATCAAAAAACTCACAGAATGGTATGGGTTGTTGGGGGCATCTCATGTCTCATATAAATGTTCCAAGTGTGTTGGCAATGAGAGAATGACTTGAAAACACATGGGAATCATAGAATATGTTAGAAAAATATAAACTAGAGTCCAAAACATTCCTATCTATATGTTGGGGTCCATAGTGTCCACCATAAGAAAGTGTGTGACAGAATTGTAGAACAGACTCAAACTCATGACCAGGAGCACACCTCCTAATAACATGGTCAATACACATGCGCCAAATGTAGGGATCATCCATCACATAAAATCTATACTCACTCATTAACTGTTAGACTTGATGTTTCTTTAAATTTTTCGGGATTTCAGAAGCAACATGGAGGTTCACTATATCCGCATAACAAGGATGCATACCTGAGATGGAATAATGATGCTAATAGGGGAAAGTGTCCTAAAGTGGTACCTAGTCCAAGGTGTCATCCTCTAGTGTGTGTGTAAGAAAAATCATGTGGTCTTCCATTAGTTTTTATTACCCCTTTTTGTCCTTTATCTTAATGTCATATTCTTGAAGAAGGACCATCCATCAGATTAGCGTGGGATTTTCATCTGGCTGTTTCAAGAGGTACCTTAGAGCTACATGGTCTAAAAAAACAACTACTTTAGAACCCAATAAATATGAACAGAATTTATGTAAAGAGAATATAATAGTAAGAAACTCCTTTTATGTGGTTGTGTAGTCTGATTGGGCGGAATCTAGTGTCCTCAGTGCATAGGCAATCACATGTGAGTGTCTCTCCACCCTATGAGAAAAGACAGCATCAACCGCGATGTTGGAGGCATCACACATAAGGACAAAATGAATCTCCCACCGTGGGGGATATATGATTGGTGGATTGCTCAAAATCATCGTTATCTCATCAAAGTAAGTCCTACAATAATCATCAAACACAAAATCAGAATAATTTTTAAGTAATCATTACATAGGAAAAATACTCTTAATAAAATATTTGATGAAGCACCGATAAAATCTGTCATTCCCTAGGAATGATCTAACATCACACACACATGAAAGATATGGTAAAGATGAAATAATATCTACCTTAGATATATCAACCTCTATCCCATGTTTTGACACTACATGCCTTAAGACAATGCAATGCTCTACCATGAAATGAAACTTTTCAAAGTTCATGAACAGATTCTTCTCAATACATCGATTCAAAACCATTCCCAATCATCATATACATTCATCAACTGAGCATCCATACATTGTAAAATCATCCAAAAATACATCCATTCATGTCTCAAAAAAATCAAAAAAATACTCTCCATGAATATCTAGAAGGTACCTAGGGCATTAGAAAGTCCAAATGGCATCCTCTGGTAGGAAAATGTGAAAAAGGGACTGGTTATTGTAGTTTTCTCCTGATTCTCCGGAGCTATAGGAACCTGAAAATATCAAAAAAATACTTCCAAGAAACAATAGCATGCCTTCCTAGCTATAATCTTAAGCATCTAATCAATAAACGGGAGAGGGGAAATTGTCTTTGAGACTGGATTGGTTTAGTTTTCTATAATAAATACACACACGCCAACTGTTTTGTACCCTCATCGGAACTAACTCCTCTTTTTAAATTTTTACAACTATAACACTAATTTTTTTTAGCAAAAACATTAATAGGACTCATCCATTGGAAATATAAAATGGGATAGATTATACTAGCTTCGAGCAATATTTCAACAACTTTTTTAACAACCTTTAAAAGTGTTGGATTGAGTATCCATTGTGGCTGCCTAACTGGTTTAGCCCCATTATCCAAAATAATCCTATGCATGAAAATGGAGGGGATTATAACTGAAATGTCAGCCAAGGTCCACCCAATTACCCGGATGTTCTCCATTAAAAGATTCAATTGTTTTTATTTATGTTCAAAAGGGAGAGAGTTAGCAATGATTACAGGTAATTTCTCACCACATAACAAGTATGAGTATTTTAGATTTTGTGGAAATGGCTTGAGTTATAGTGTAGGGGGTGGTGTATGGATGGAGACATAGATGGAACTGAAATATGTGCACAAAGTGCATCAGTATCATAATATACATCATCAAAATCAGAGAATAAATCCTCAAATCCATCTGCATACTCAATATCCATGTCACAATTAGAGTTCACATGATCAAAATAATAATATGACTCCATTTCAAAATCAAATCTAACATAGCCTTGTACATTAGAAATATTTTTAGAAGTACTATTAGAAATCAAACTAGAACCAATACTCATAATCTCCCTAAGAACAGAACAATCTAATTCCATGGGGTTTTTATTTGGTGGTACAAAATCGGAGATAAAACATGCATATTGATCCTATGAGGGGTACTTCATGGAATCCATATCATAAATATCAAAACTTCAACCCCAAATTCCATGGAAAGTGTACCCTCATTAACATTTTTGATTTTTTTCAGTTTTGATGAAGGGTATACCAAAGATAATGGGGAAATGAGAACTTACCTGATCATCCTCCATGTTATGTATGTAGAAATATACTGGAATGATCATGTCCTTTACCCGGACAGGTAAATCCTCCAGAACTCGCGCTAGATATCTCGTAGCTCTATTCTCCAACTTCACCACTACTCTCATCAGTTTCAGCTCACCAATCTACAAAGAAGATAATGCAGAGTGAGGCATCACATTTATGGAAGCTCCCAAATCACGAAGTGCATCAGAAAAGTGAAACTCCCAAATGGTGCATGGGATGGTTAATGTCCCTAGATCCTTTCACTTTGTAGGCATTGATAGAGTTGGTGTAATGAGTGTTGACACATTCCTTACAATATTTATCCTCTTATTTCCCTTGAAACCTCTTCGACTATTACAATGTTCATTTAAGAATTTCACATACCTTGGGATTTTCTTGATGGATTCAAGTAAACAGATGTTCATCTCCACATGATTGAATGTATCCAAAACTACATTTTTCATCACCTCTTTATCCATCTTCTAGGTTTGTACAACTCTATTATGAAATGGAAGGGGTTTAGGAGAAAAATCATCAATCTTTTTCTAACCTTTATCTTTCTACTTGGATTGCTCATCAATTGGTATGTAATGAATCTTCTCTAGATTTTAGGAGAATCCAGGTGGAAAAATAGGTGAAAATGTATCAGTTTTTTTTCTTCCCACTTCTCAATGTGATGACACTGACATTCCCCTTGGGTTTTGAAGTAGGTTGGGATGGTAGATTTCCAGAATTCATACTTACCGGTTTATTGAGGACATTAGGAATCTAGCTTAATTGAGTCTTCAACTTCCTTAGCTCCGAACCTTGGCTATTCAGATCATTCTGTTGATTAAGAAAAATTTTATTAAAAATGTCATCAGTTTTAGAATCTACCTTGGTTGGCTGATTCCCTTGATGTTGTCTTGTTACTGGTTAGGATTGAAAACTCCTTTGGGGTTGTTGGAAACCCTATTGGTAAGGTGGAGGCTTCTAGATGTTTTTCTGAAAAGGGGGACTTTTTTGTCTTCCAGATCCATACCTAATGTCTGATTGATCCTTCCACCATTGGTAGTAGGTTGGAGAAAATTAATCAAACTTTATTCGGGGGTATGTCTATTGTTTCTGCTGATATGGTCTCCTTGGGAATAGTGCTGCACAATCCTCTATCTCTTGTAGTTGTGGGCAATAGTCTGTTGGGCGGCTTGTCTCAGAGAAAATGCCACAATGCCTTGAAGAATGTGGTTGGGATGTCTTTTGTGCCAAAGCAATCTTCCTCACCATAGTTTTCAATTTTTCTAACATGGTATCAATCTATTGACTTTCAAGGGAAAAAGGATTTACCAGATGTACTCCCCTGACATGCGGTGTACCTCGATTGCCAAATTGTTCGGAGTTTTGGGCCATTTTTTGATCAACGATCGTATTGTAACTGGTGTATTCTCCACCAATTCTCTTCCGGTCACGACATCCACCATGCTCCTCTCCATAGGTGCGAGTCATTCGTTGAAGTATTGGATGAGGTGTTTCTCACTGATTAAGTGATGTGGAAAACATGCACACAATATCTTGAATCGCTCCCAGTACTCATAAATTGACTAAACATGGGCTTAATTGATCCCTGAGATCTCCTTCCGAATGGATTTGGTCCTTGAAGCTGGAAAAAATATCGGCAATAAAATTCATTTCAAATCGTTCCAACAAGTTACATCTTCAGGTTGTAACTAATACGTCCAGTCTTTCACTACTCCATCAAGTGAGAATGGGAATGCTCTAAGTATGATTTGATATTTAGAGACATAAATTGGTTTTATGGTTGAGAAAAAAACATTAAATTCTGTAAGATGTTTATTGGGATCCTCACTAGAGAGGCCATGAAATTTTGGATGCAGGTTAATTAATCCAGATTTTAGATCAAAGTCCGATTTGAGATTTGGATATTTAATACATTTTGGTTGATAATTAATATTGGTATCATCCAATTCTAAAATAGTACTATTTAGTTAATTTCAATTATTATCATCCATTTTTTGTTAAATTATTTTGTAATTAGAAGTGTTTCCAATTTCAATGTTCTTGGAGAGGAGAAATTCTACAACTTTTTGAATGTTGATACTTCTTGTAGACTGAAAATGTCTGGTTCGAGCCCTAAGTCTATGTTCAATCTAAGGGTCAATATCTAAGAGATCATTAGGATTAGATCATTTCATAAATCAAATGAAAATGAAAAGAATAAAATTAGACCATAGTGAAGTAAAAATTAGATGTTTGAGTTGATGCTCCAAAAATAAGTAAAATAATATAAAAGAAGAAAAAATTCAGATTGGGTAAAGAAGGAAGAAAGAAGAGAGGAAGAGAATAAAATATTAAATAAAATAAATACATATAATTGGTTTAAATAATTACTTTCCTCCACAGAAACTGCACCATTTTGAAAGGCATTGTAGTTGGAGCCCTCAAGTGATTAGTGGTTTTTGGGTACTTAGGTGCTGTAGAGTGGCTGACTAAGGTCATCTCTCAAGGAGAGAATAAATTAAAACAAATTCTTAAAGGTATTATAAATATAAAACAGAATCGAATTAAAACACTAATTGAATGTATGGGGGTTTTTATCATTTATAAAACACTAATATGTTTTTGGATGAAGATTTCATTTTTTTTAATTTTGAAATTAAGTTTGATTGAAAAGATGCAACAAGAATATGATTTTTTCGAAAATATTTTAAATGGTGTAATAGATCTAACTCTACCTGTTAATTTACTTATTAATAATTATCTTTTAAATCAATATCCACTTAATTATGATATTTAATTTATTAACCCTCAAACCCTATGAGAGTTAACTAAACTACAAAGATAAAATTACTTACACCTTAGGCTAGCTTCGGAACATGAAATCGCATCACCCTGCTTTGATTGTTGTTCTAATGTTAGATTATGGTAATTGGTTAATTAGAGCACATATAAATTCTTTAAATGAGGATGAATTGTATTTTTAAATTTTATATTAACACTACAGTTTTATCCCATATGGTCTTGTATTACCGAATAGGATCGTGCTCTCACAATTTACTCAAAATATAGACCTCACATTTTTGTTTGTTAATTTTTCAATTGATTGATTAGTATCATATAACATAAAAAAAAAATTCATGGATCATAATAACTTAATTAAATTAGCTCAATGATTCAAAATAATTAAATGAATAGGGTACAAGATAGATTGATCACGAAGAAAACTACTCTTAGTGAGCGGGGTGGTCATCGTGGAGACATTTAGCATGAACAAGGATTGAAAGGGTAGAACCCAATCTCGTCTCCACTCTTGATTCCAACCCAATTAGAAATATTATGAGTATAATAAAACGTAAGAACATAGAATATTAATTGATGAGAAAATCAAGATAAAAACATGAAAGGAATGAAATACAAAGAGGTGGTGGGAGAGGAGAGCCTTTTTTAGAAGAGAGGTTTGCATAAGCCATACTTTTTCCAAGAGTTATGAGCGTCTCCCAAGAGACACCCTTCCAGCCACACCTTTCCAATGCCTCTAAAAGCCCTCACAAAAAGTTAAAACATCTTTTAAATAGAGTTGGGGAGGGCTAGGGTTACAAAAAATTATTAAATGTGAAAGGAAAATTCAGAAAAAATAATTTAATCTCAATTTCACCACATAGTTGTCCTCAGAAACACATCAATTGGATGGAATTCTACAAGGATGAATTGTGAAAAAAAAACACCCCCAATATTCCCTCAAAATATGGGTCCAATCCAAGCCTAGATGAAGATGATACGGACCAAATGGTGATGTGAGGTCCAATCTGGATTTGTTTAGTCCATCTTTCTCTTCGTGGCCCATTAACTCCACTCAAATTCCCGATCCAGATCACATGTCAAGAATATAATTTGTATCCAATTAAGTCAGGAACATAGTTTCAAATGAATATGTCAAAATAATATACAAAAATAGTATTATTTTTGATATACAACAATGAATTTTATATGGGTAAAATTGGAATTTTCATAAATTTACAAATGAATGATCTAATCCAAAATATTTCATAATTGAACATATTTTGCAAAATGTGAGGAAATTATTTCATCTTTCATCTATTAAATTTTCAATAAAATTGTGTTTTATCCAAATATATCTCTTCTACAATGTCCATCTCACTTCACAGACCCTCACACAAATGTATTCCCTTTTTGGTGCTATGTTTACATCACAGTGCCCTATCTGTTCTCTACGGAAGGCTCTACTAGGTACACTGAAATCCACTGCCTATAAATCAAAATCTCACCCCCCCTCCCACCAGGGGTACGTTGACCTTTCTCATTCCATGCTATTGTTTTACAGTTCTCTTCATGAGACTAAAAAGGGATTGGCAATGGAACTTAGGATGTGCGGGTTGGGCCTTGTTTTCTCCTTTATGACCCACACCCATAGTAATGATGCCCTTTGAGAAGGATATAAAACTTCTAAAAGGAGGGATACCATTCTTGTTTCTCAATTATCTACAAATCATTAATCCACCATAGATAACTGTACAAATTAACATCTATTTTCTAAGGTGAAACTATTATCCACCCAAGATATGTCTTCACGAAGCCCCATTCTTTTGCAATGTGAATTTCCACTACAAATACACTTCTCATTAAATCCTTTTATTGGAAGAAAATTCTCTATTGTATCTCTCCATGATTGTATAGAGTGATATTATTGTTCATGGAGAGGTTCTTAATGAACTGTTTCCCTATCTTATGCTTCTTCATGCATGCACACTTATAGCTATTCTGACATCACACAGTCATGCCAACATGATCCCCTCAATTTATCAGTCATCCGCCCCCATTGTATCCAAGAAGATTTTCTGTCATCCCTTCTCAATGTGAGGGTAGGTACAAGTTATGTAACTAGTAGGGGATGTAATTGAGTCCTCCTTGTCTAATCTACTGAACATTAAACTACTAATCACCCCACATCCCCAACACATGATGTTAAATAGTGAGTTGTTGCATTTGTTGAAGGCATGCATGGATCATAGAATGGATGATACCATGAGACTCCCCCCCCAACACTTCGACCTATCCCCACTTTCTCAGTGTGTTTTCTCACATTGTGTGGTACAGGTAGCTTTTATGTAAGGCCCAACACACCTTGATGGGGTTCTCCTTGTACAATGGCCATATCATCCCAATACATCTGGACACCCTCCTTAGGCTTCTCTCTTATATTAAGACCCAATTTATATCTCCTAGGACCACTAGACATGTGCTTTCCATACACCATCCCTCGTGGAAATATATCTCATGACACAATCATCGAGTCCCTTACTGCCACTTGTTTCTCATATTGAGCATGAATCACATGGGATTATAGTGAGCGTCAACCATGACATCCTCTTTGGGTCATCTGAGTGCATAAATATTGTACCACTTGTTGATCTATGTTGACATTGATCCCTACATTTGATGTAGGGTATGGAGGAATCCTCCTTGAGGTTTAATCCCTTGATGCATCTATCCTGATAGTTTCATTTCAGTTCACCTTCATCCCACATGTTTTTAAACAGTATTCTCAAACGAAGTGGGATTCTATCAATGCATTTTACACAGGGTATGTATGAAGCCTCATTGAGGTACAACCCTAACCAATGATAAACAGTGTTCCTCCTTCCATGGAACATACCATCCTAATGTGATATATTCCCTTTATGGGAAGAATCTCCAATATCCACCTCCATCAGGTGTATTGGTCCATCAAGGAATCTAACTATGCATAATCCCCACACTCGATCCACACTCCTCTAACCAAGATAATCCCTCTAATGATGGGATGTTGTCCATGAGTATTCTCTATCATGAATTTTGGTCACTATCCTCTTTGTACACCCCTAATCAATGTCACATTCTAAAAAATGTGGACTTTGATTCCCTACCACGTGGATTCATAGGAAGAATCCATGTGTTTCATTCCCATCATCCATGTATCATATTTTTCTCTCCCATGATCCCCAATGTTTCAGTATGATCATGCCTCAATCCAAAATTCCATTTACTTCAGGTCCCATCCATGCATCCATTCTCTTGAGTTTCCTCCAAGGGGTATTCATATCCCCATTGTTGAAATTTTCTGTCATTGTTCCATTCCATTTACGTAGAGTGTGTTAGATGACTCCGAGAGGTTTAAGCCCAAAACTATTATCTTCACATCAGTTTCAAACCATTCATTTCATCTAATTTATTTTATCATCCATCATCCAGCCAGATTCATACCTGATCTTCTACATCTTAGTGGGATCACACCATTCATAAGGGCTGCTAACCATGTGTGAGAAACAACCCATCCTTTCGAACAAAGTGGGTTTTGATCCCTGTATTCTACAAAGGGTACATAAGAAGTCTCCCTAAGTTTCAATCCCAGTCAATGTTAATCCTTTATGTCCCCTTATGGGACCACCATCCCTAATATTCCCCCTGTAGTGTCCAAATCATCCTTCACGGTGTGAAATCATCCCTATATAAGTCAAACCATCAAGGGTCTATCCTCAATGGCCTTTCTGAGCTATCCATTTGGTAAACACTCTTGGTTCTCCCCCTAGGGTTGTACCAATCTTGTCCACTTTTATCTGTGTTCTGATTACTCTAATCTATCTCCTCTAGATTTAAAACTCGCAGCATACACCATGTTAAACCTGGGAATCCAATGCAAACCATAGAGACATGACCCTAGCATAAGATACCCTACAATAAATGTGGAAATCCTAGAGTTTTTATTCCCTTAAAGAACCACATGATGAGGATAAATAGTGGTATTAAAATTTTCAGCATCAAGACATTCCACAAATGCCTTAGTGTGACTATCCAATAAATTACTGTTTCTCCCCTGACTGGAACCCCTGTAGTGTCATAACATAAGTAGCGTAATTAACCAGTATCCCCAAATACATGGAACCGAGAATTATATTCATGAACATAGTCATAATCTATATGGGAGACCTGGATAAGGCAGTGAGTTCTGAGAAAGAATCCACAGAATGAGGATCTGAAATCCCATCCACCCATTTTGATTAAGGAGAAAAAATTACTGAAGAAGTTTTGTATTCCACCAAACATTGGAATGTTGGAATACATTGATACAATTATCTGGTCATCATGACAATCCACACCCTAGAAGAAATGTGTTGGAAATAGAAATGGTGAAATCAATGTGAATCTCTTTCCCCCAATGAGGGTATTAGTATCATTCATGAAATCACTAGATGTGCGTGTCACTAGAATCATATATCTGGCACTAGGTCCTACCAAAAAAATAGTGGGATTGGCATGGAACTCACCAGATTTTGGGATAGTTAATAGATGAGCACTATGTTCTGTGACATTGTCAGCGTGGTATTTCTCTCATACCACAGAAGATTTCATGGCGTTGGGGAATTGGGAAGATCATTCCAAATTTCTATATTGATGGTTGAATCCTCATTCTTTGAAGGATTCAGGACGTAGTTAGAAGGAACCAATCACCCCTCTTTTACTATCACAGTACATGTAGGAATAATGGTTTGTCATTCCCATACAGCTCTACCTCAACAATAACTGCTTCCTAAACAATATGTAATGGGAACCCATTCCTTGTCTCACCATCATATTTCATTCATTGGACGGTGATTGATTTTAATATTTGGTGATATTAGTAAAAGGGGGTAATCCTGACATGGAATTTGGATCGACAATATATGGAGGCTTTAATTCCTCATAATTGACACTACACCCAATGGCCATACAGGGAGCCTCTATAGACCACTCTAATATCCAATTATTTTTGGATTATCTCACTAGAATTATCCTACGATTCCAACCCTTACGCTGATGAGGTATGGTTTTTTTGGTAATATCGTCTTCAAATTCAACAATGTGGGTTTCGAGGAGTGCTCCCACAAGGCCGCATAAATTCCACCATCCAGCTACACAGATTGAGGAGTAGGTGGTCGATTTTCATGCATAGTGAGAACTAGTTTTCCTAACTCAACACAAACACTGGGTGAAAGCTCAAGAGTATTCCCATTAGGGTACCTATCTTCCACATCATCAGGGTATTATGGCACCACTGACGCTCACTATCTAGACCCCATTGCTATAGGGAAGGGGTACAACTATTTCCGATTAGGATTGAGGCCCTAACCACACCATGGTTAGCCTAGGTTGACTCATCCAGTCACTGGAATGAGCAAGATACATTGTGCCCTAACCCATAATGTTAATATTATGTATGTAGGTCCTCCCTATAACTTTACAATTCAGAGTTGATTTCATCTCCTCTCCCACAAAAGTCATTGATTTTTCCCCTTTTTGTTGTCGCTGGTAGAAGCGATTTTCCTCCCTATTCCAATGATATCATGTATGTATGGTTTCCCTATATTTCATGTCATCAACACGTGGGTCATCTCCGCATCATTTCTAGCTCAAGCATATGACCTCCTCACTTAGTGTCAACATGAGCAAATTAATTCCTCTCTCCACCATCTATCCACATGGAGGTCATACATATTTTACTACCTACTCTACCAAAGGTCCTCCCTACCCCAGAACACCTTACAATGGGGACCCTCCCCATGAACCAGGTAACAAACACGGAGGTCCACCCTATTTTCTATTCAGAATATTCTTAGGGGCCTCTCTCCCCCTATGTCATCAAACAAAAGGTCCCCTCGACTTCAGTGGAAATTGGTAAGAAGTTCGTACTTAAATGTTATAAAACATAGGTGGATTACCTCTCAACTCTATCAACAACCAACATGGGGATTCTACCCGTGAATCAGATTCACCAATCCCTAAAGAACCATCCCGAGGATGGAGGGAAAACCACCACCACCATAGGAAGAATCCTTGGACCCACGAGGTAGTGGTCAACCCATAAAACTTTCAGATTCTGAAGAGGAATGTGACTCGATAATGGAGACATCACCCCAATTCACTCTATTGGGTTTGGGATAGGAACCTAGTGTATCAAATTAATCCTCTCAGAAAGTGTGATACATCAGATCTCTAAGTCCCTCCATAATCACATACAAGATTAGGACGATTTGGATCCATTCTAGAGTCATGCCTTTTAGTATTCTCTATTTTTATTCGATTCAATCTCTACCTGAATATAAGATGACAGAGAGTTTCGATGAGGTCTGGTAGAATATGAGAACCATCCTGATCCACCACTAGGGACATCCACCCTTATACTGAAATCAACGGTCAGCAGCACATCCTATAGGGATTTGGTGATGAAGTATGTACAGTCCCCCAGAGACATTCTAGTATGTAGTGTTTTTTATCTTGTGTGTTGTCCTCCACCAACAAACCCACCTCTATTGCAGTCTACATCCATTCAATTTATGGTTTCCCATCAACCCCTATGTCATGAATTGGGATATTATATGATGGATCTCGCTTCTGAACGAAGGATTGTGGGGGGACATTCTCACCAAGGATTACTTCCCTGAGCTGTTTTGGCCTATATTGTATCCAGACATCAGCATCATGGAGTTCCACATCGAGGACAAGGTCATGTGTCTCTGCTGGAACCTATAGATGAGGAATTTATGTCTCTTCCATCATCAACTATGTTATCCATTGATCCAAGAGCAGCACTATTATTTCAGCCAAAAATGAAAACAGGTTTAGTTGGCCATAGTTCATGTGTCCCGCAACCCTATTTCATCCAATTATCATCAAATCATTCCTTAATGATGTTCTCAGAACTTCAATATACTCAAAAATGTTATTTTTGATGTGTCTCCATATTATTAGATTTCTGGTTGGGGCATTATGCATCAAATCCACTTCAGCCCAATTCTACCATAGCCTGACTCACCCAGTGATATAGCATACATGCCACCATGAAAAATCAAATTCAACATCAATAAACTCTTGGATGAGGATGCTGATATGGGACCCCTTGAAGATATCCTACCCCATTGTGTAGTAACACATATATTCGATTCCACATGAATTATCACTCATCAACAGAGGAATTTGATTGGAATCACTGAGCTATTTGACCCATTACCCCTTGGCTAGGACCCTAACAACCGAAAAGGCCCCCAGGAGGTGTTAAAACCGCATAACTACCTAGTTCAGTGCTAAATATGGTGGATGATCTCGAAAATGATGCGCTACATTAACATCTAATGGAGTATAGAAGGACCATCAATGATATCATCACCAAGAACACCACATGACAGAGTCCCGATTATGGTGATCCCTAGAATTATTCCAATTGTCTTTTTCATAGGGTTCGAGGTCAGGGACAGCTCCTCCCTAGTGAGTCTCCACTTGGTGATCTCGAAAACCCTACCTATAAAATTGGGCAGCTATCAGAGTATATGGTAATGAAGGATGGAATGCATCATCAAATCCAACTAGGATACATGAAACTCTTCTCAATGATCCGGTTCTATAGGCTGTGCCCCAATGATCCCCTTTGGTTGATCTATATGTTCATCCCCCAGCTGACCTGAATTTCAATCCTCCAACAGTCTCCTGATATGTTCCACTAGCTGCACCATGCGCCACTGGGACCACCTATCATGTTGAAAATCCTTTCAATGCACTTGTGGTCAGAAATACTCATTTGGATTGGAATCCTCACAATGGAGATCTGATATCCAATTGTGATTCCCGTATTGAGGCTCGTGGGGATCGATAGGTATTGATCCCACCTGTCAGAAAGTTGAATCTGGCATGGGTTGATGATAGGATAGTACATTCAGATTTCAGGTACCCCACATTTTCCTCATTAAAGAGGATGTGAAACCATCTTCTTCACCTAGCCTACATCATCTCATGATGTGGAACTATGATAGGTTCTATAGTTTAGTAGGAATCCTCCAAACTCTGATGATTCATATAGAAACTGGATGATCATTTTTTCAGGTACAACTAGTTAACCATTGGGTATATAGCTTATTGGGAGGATTTCTGCAGGTAGTTTCTATATCATTTCATCTCCACTACATGAAATATTATAATTTCCAACCTCTTGAAGTGTATGAAATGGCCAGATGAGCGTGGTGTAGAATTTTTCACCAGGTGGAAGGGCCTATCATATTCAATAAACATGGAACTAAATTATGATTTGTTACTAATGATTTGAATGGGGAATGTGAAGACTAAATTTTTTCCTTAATTAATCACATAGAAAATATCATGTGGGATTCTGTATTTCTCTATCAACGATCGACGACTAGAGGAATCCTAGTAGAAAGCCAAATAGGTACATTTTCTCTGTCCTTCATATCCTACAGGAAGGGGAGATATGGCCGAGAAAACCACTACTATGTGAACAGAGGAACCCAAAACGTATGAATTATTTCCCATAGATCCTCCCCTTGACCTCATCTAGGGCCGCTACTTCATCCTAAGCCTCAGGACCCATATATCCTACATTATAATTTCGAGGTGCCACCTTGTTAACCACTGCCTCTATGGAGAGATAATCAGGTCCCACCACCTCAATAGAATTTATCCCCTCATCGGGGATATAAAACCATAGTTAATTTCATGGATATAAATAAATGAACATAATAATATGAAGAGGATCAGGTTCTAAGTTACTGTTGTAGAGTCGCAGATCAGGGAATTTTGATGGTATAAACATGATGAAATCCCGAAGACGACGATCGCATGGGTCACCCAAACTATTTCCCCTATCATCGGATCCTTGGGAAGACTCTAAAACATTGTTACATGTTAAAATAATGGATTTAGTACCACATAGACAATAGACTAGTCATATTGGGTATAGCCCCGACACATATGTCTTGTGTTTCTACAAAGCCTGATAGTACAGTTAGGGTGATTGATAGTAGGTATTTAGCTGCAAGTCTAAGAAGTATATAGAATATATGGATTGCTAGGCGGTCGATCATGCACATAGTGTCATCATCCTGGATTATAAGGTTCTTACAGGGTAAGTGAAAAAAGCCCCCCACCTATGGAAAATGCATCCCATAATCTTGGAAAATTTGCACCCTTGGAGATGGGAATCACCCCCTGAACTCACCCAATAATGGAAGATTATTCTCAAAATGAAGAATAGTACGCCTCTATCAACACCACCGAGTCAGTGGATACTTACATGGTTCCTGGAAATGAGATGTTCCATAAAAGCCCTCCTAATGTCCCTAATCAGTATCAACATCGACGAAATCATGTATATGTGAATAACCAGAATCCATCGACCAATGATTCTGAATAAGCCATGCATTAAACTAAGATTAGACATCAGTCTCAATTTATAGCTTAAAACACACAGTACTCTCATTTTTCCCCATCAAATTTTCTCCCATTGCCATTTTCACTGCTCGATCAGGGTGAGCTACCGCGACAACAATATAATCATTTGTGTTTTGTTTTCAACAGACCTCATCCATCAGGCTATTATCCATTAGTCACATTTTGTGGTTTGAATAGTGAGAAACAGGATGTCCCATGAACAAGTGAGAATCCTCTAGTCCAACTATAAGTACTTGCCATACATCCTTCCATAGAGAAACCTACTCTTGGTAGAAACACATGTCTGACATGGACATATGATGTTCTTAATAACCTCTCTACCATTCATGAAAATCAATCAATCATTGAGGATCTCCAAATTCCTTTAGATATGCATGAATCCTTCACATAGGCTTCGAGAAGCCCCCCTCAACTTAGAAAAAGAGGAAGCAGATGCAAATGCCTTTCATTTACAGGAAGTATATCATGAAGAATGTCAAGCCATAATTTCATTCTCTAGGTAAGATGAAGGTTCCCATATATAATGACACATAAATCTGTTGAATATAACTATCATATTCAATGGAATGGAGGTCCACCATAGTATTGTGACACATGTTCCAAGGTCAATATTTTCTCAACCCGGACACTATGTAGGATCAGACTGTCTGAAGAAGATCTGAATCCCTCTAACATGAAGATTCAAGATTATGACTTGACATAGGATAAAACACTTGGAAAGATCCACATGAATACCCAATTTTGTGGTCTTGATTTCTTTTACTATGTTTATGGTTGTCTCATAGGACACCCCCTATAATGTGTTGATCAGTAGACCTAGGCTCCACCAGCATGCATTAGTCTCATCCTCCTATCACCAATGCCTCATGTAGTTCCTTAATGGTTGAGTGCGAATTATCTAAGGTGACACATATTCATTTTCCTCCTATAAATCATTCCCATATGATGCTGAATATTACAAGAGAATGGATAACCATGTTTTGGATAATGATTTGGAGTAAACTACTACTACAGTAGAAGCATGTAAAGACATAGATAATGATTTCATCCTCTCGATTCCTCAGTTGGAGGACACTACCCTGGACTTGGGACATTGCTTTTCTATCTCTGGGACAAGTGTAAATTGATTACACATGTATATGGAACACTAGAATATCACTTCATACTCTTATAAGAATCTGGATCGAGTGATTCTAGAGCCCCTTACCCCAGTGAGATATTAGGATGTTCACCCCATGTCAAAAACAATACACTATACTTCCTTGATCCACTAGGATGGGTTGAATTGAAATAAGAAAATATGCCACTACTACATTGATATTATCGAGCATGGCCACTTGGGTTGAATTACTAATGGAATTGGATCGACATATTTTGTCTCCATGATTTATGTAGTGCAGAAGAATCCCAATAAAGATTCTACTTCCAACCAATCAGGCACCATCATTTCAACAGTGTAAACTAACATGGAATGCTTCTCTCATTTGATGATCATCTTAATATTGACGATGAAGAGGATTTGGAGGATGCTCCTCCAGCATTTGAAGAAGTTTTCTTCACCCTAATTGATATTTTGTTACATGTGAATCTTATTATAGAAGCAGACAAAAGACTAACACTGATAAGTTCATTCATTCCTATAGAAGAGCATTGACACTATGAGGATTTTCTTAAATGGAATCAGGATATATTTTATTAGACATATGATAAAATCCATGTACAAGATCTTCAAATTGTCACCCACCATCTCGGCCTCTCATTAGGTCATCATATATTTAAATATCCTCCTTGGAAAATTAACCCCTCTCCTGGTGCCATGGTCAAGGACGAATTTGATAAGCTTATCAAAGACAACATCATCAAGGAAGTCCAATATCCCATTTGGTATTCCCAAATCATGCTCGTTGGGAAGAAGAATAGAAATATCATAGTATTAATCAACATCTGATATCTAAGTTGTTATTGTCTTACGGAATACTATCCCCATCATCTGAGAGAGTTTTTGATCGATGCTACTGGTGGATTATAGTCGCTCTCTTTCATGGATATGTTTTCTGAATGAAATTAAATCAGAATGGCTCAATAGGATGAATAATTCACCACTGTCAGGGAACAGAAAAGAACCTTCTATTACCAAGAAATGATTTTCTGTCTGGAAAATATAGGTGCAGTCTATCTGCATTCTATGCAGTACATATTCAATATGATCCAGAAGAAATTAATGTAGTTCTACTGGTGGTCAAATCACGGCAATGTAAGGACCTTCTCAACTTTCATGAGAAATTATTCACCTTTCTCCACTCCCACAATCTAAAAATGAACCCCTTGATATGTGACATTTTGGTATCCTCTAGAATGATCATTTACGTTGACGCTATACACAATGGTATCGAGATCGATCAAGAGAAGATCAAGGCTATCAGCCAAATCACTCCCCTGCGAATCCCCCCTGATATCCAATGTTTTCAAGCAGAGTTACCCTACATAAGAATATTCATTTAGAATCTATTTGGAATGCGTAGTTTCTTTTACTAACTCATGAATAGAGGTGTTTTCTATCAGTGGGATGATGTGTCACGACCCGTCCTCGGGGCCCGTGCCGTGACTACCCCAAGCCCGCCTTCCATAGGCCAGGGGCTGGCGACTAGCACCAAGGCGTAAAATCCCGGTAAGCAGGGAAGGCATTGCCTTTATAAGTAACAACCACCACAGAGTCAGCAAGCGGAAAGTAACTACAAAGTGAAGGAAAGTAAAGGGGGCCGGAATACAAGCCCAACTGAAAGTACAACTGAAAAAGTAAAGAACAGCAACTGAAGAAAAGACGGCGGCCTCATGTCGTCCACTGGAAATCCCACCTGAAGGGTGGGTACAGATAGCCTCCAGGCTCCTCGGGTCCCACGTCCGCTCCGAGCACGTCCCGCCCAGTGGTCCACCTCCAGGTACCGTCCTGCTCCACGCCCCAACCGTGATCAGCGCTGTCCGTCGTCTGCAACCAACACAACAAGGTGCGGGCATAGCCCGTGCAGGGGTGAGTAAAGCTACTCAGTAAGGACCCCGAGACCCCCGAAGGTCTCCCAAAATCCACAAAGGATATAGCACAAAAGAAAGATGCAATCACGAAGTAACATCTGACTCGACTTAGGTATATGCCCATACATATACCTAAGTCCCCAATTCTAGCTCTGCTTACGAGCTCAAGAACAACTCAATCCACATAGGAAAGCAAGACTCAAATCCACAAGGAGAGTAAACAGTAAATCCACATAGGATAGTTCAACACAATCCACAAAGGAGAGTAACATAAGATTCAGCTCAACCAGGTATACTTCTTCAGATGACGTCAAAGATGATCACTGATCCATCTAAGTCGTCGGACCCACGAAGGATCGATAGGTACTAACCCCCGCAAAAGACCCACATAGGATCGGGCTCACACAGAACCTGTAGGCAGTGGCTCACACAGAACCGGTAGTAAGGACCCACATAGGATCGGGCTCACACAGAACCTGTAGCACTGATCCACGTAGGATCGCTGAGTGCAGTAGTTGACGCAGTCCACTGAGGATCTCTGCACAGTCGTCGCCGCAGTCCACGAAGGATCTCTGCTCTGCCGTCGTTGCAGTCCACTGAGGATCTCTGCTCTGCCGTCGTCGCAGTCCACGGAGGATCTCTGCTCTGTCGTCGAAGTCACAGCCAGCGCTAGGGTTCCCGCACATAGCGAGCTCGTTTAGGAGGGTCCGCTCCACGAGCCGAGAGGCTGATACATCAACTGACACGTAGTCCGATGTTGATGTATCCAAAAGTTCCGTAACGACAATAGGATCTCAACGCAACAGACGGCGCGTCAATCGGACGCCCGGTCTGTGAGTTATTGTCATTTTTGTCCCAGGGGCCCGGTTTGTTTTTTAGGGCAAAACCAACCCGACCGTACTCCGCCTGTGTCCGATCCTCGGGCGGAGTATGCCAAAAGTTCCGTCTCACTTAGAGGAAACTACCACAGCTGACGGTACATCGATCGGACGTCCGAAGCTCAAGTTATGAACGTTTCCGCTCCGAGGGCCCGGTTGGTTTCGTGTACGAACCAACCCGACCGAACCCAAAGTCTTCTGAAACCTTGAGTGTAATATACCGAAACGACCGTCTCGATCCAAGGATCGCGTAGCCGCTGACGGTTCGTCAATCGGAGGTCCCAGGCCCAAGATATGGGCAAAAGACAGAAGAAGGCCCGAAACGGGGGTTCTGGGCCCGAGGCGACCCGGCCCGAACCCCCCCTGGGTCCGCCGAACCGGGTCGGCCCGACCCGGCCCGAACCGGCTAGGCCGGGTCCGGTCCGGCCTGGGCGCGGCCCGGCCGACCGGACCGGCCGGCTCGGCTTCGGCCGAACGGCTGAAGCGGCTGCCGCGGGTTTGACCCGCGGCTTGATGGAAAACGCGGCCCCGCGGGGGGCCGCCTGTCACGCGGACGCGGCCGGGCCGCCGCGTCCCTCCCCGGTTCCGCGCGGCCGCGGAACCGGCCGCCGCCGCCGCGGCTTCAGCCGCGGCGGAACTCCTCCACGGCGGCGCGCCGGGCGCCGCCGCCTCTGGTCGCCGGCGCCGCCGCGCCGGCGACCCACGCCGCTGCCGCCTTCCGCGGGCCGCCGGAGTTGCTCCGGTGGCCCGTTTTACCTCCCGTCTGCGCCGTTGCTCCTCCCGGGGGCCGACCTTCACTGCGGGATCAACAGATCTCCCTTTCCGCACGGTTCGTCGTCGTCCGCCAAATCCGCACAACAAAAGATCGGCGGAGGGTTGCCGGGTCTTGTTCGTTAGACCCGCAACCTCCGCGTTAGTCATAAACAATGGGAGGAAAAGAAAATAATCAACAACAATTTTAAATAAATTAAAATTTTTCGGTGATCAGGTTCTTTACATTAAAAGAATAAACACGGGGAAAAATAAAATATTCCAACATCCCTTACCTTGTCGTCGTCGTCAGACGAGAGGTTGTCGCGGAATCGCTCGTCGCGGAAGGAGGGGATCGTCGCGTCGTTGCGGAGGAGACGTTCGTCGCACCGCGGGAAAAAGCGTCGCGCCGACGATCTCCGGATTTAGAACGAACGGATTTAATTAATTAAATCCGTTGTTATTGAAATTAAAAAAGGGAGAAATAAACGATCCGATTCTCTCCTTAGTTGCCGAACGAGGATCGGCCGCGGCAGAAGAGGCGTCGCCGAAGAACGTCGCGGGTAGAGCTCGTCGACGTCGTAGATCACGGTGTGCGTCGTCGAATTCCGGTCGCCGGCGTTCTTCGCGTTCTTCGCGTTCTTCGCGTTCTTCGCGGAGAGGGTGGAGGCTGAGAGGAATTGCACAACAAAAGCAATCCTCCAAAATAGACAAGTTTGTCTATTTTATTATTTTGCCAACAAACGCAAAACGCGTAAGTAACGACCCATTAAATTCGTTGAATTAATTCAACGAATGAAACAGCCCATTTAATTCACGAAATAAACCGCCCAATTAAATGGTCTGTTAAGAAATTAAAGAAAACGCGTCGGTTGACTTTTAAGTTACTTTGACGGGTTTTTGCGGGTGCGTTACTTAGCGAAAGAAACGGCGGGGCTCATGCGGGCTCCACCGCACAAATATCCTAACAAGGGGTAGGATATTTCCGGATAGCACCCTATCCGCTTTAACTCAGTTCAAGTGGCTTCCAAGTGACTTCCAAGCAGCTTAAGTGAAATAAAATAAAGTTGTCGCACAAATTTTATTTTATTTCTGACTTAAAGCCCCAAAATTTAAAAACCACGTCTGAGCAAACGCAACTCCGGAAGAGGCGTTTCTAAGCAAATACCGGCGCTGTGATTTCATCGGTGTCCTCAGAATTTGATTCCGGGCACCGGTTCAAAAGATAGAAAAACCCGCTCGTCCGTTCACTGAACGTACCCGAGCCAAACTTCGGAAATTGATTCCGGGCACACCCGGCCTCGGAATCAGGTGCCGTCTGAAACTGCGCTCTTGTAAAATTCCAATGAAAATTAAGAAAAAAAAATTTCCTTGAAATTTGCGGGTCTTTACATTACTCCCACCTCAGGGCTTTACGTCCCCGTAAAGATACATCAAAATCTAGGGGAACAAATGGGTGTACTGAGCACACATCTGAGCCTCCCGCTCCCAAGTGCTCTCCTGGAGGTTCCCGTGCTGCCATCTGACGCGCACAAGAGGAATCGACCGCCCACGTAGGACCCGCTCCTGTCGATCCTCGATCTCCACTGGGACCTCCGCAAAAGTCGCCCCATCGTCCACGTCCAGCTCCCCAAAGTCGATGATGTGCGTCGGGTCGTGCACGTATCTCCTCAGCTGAGACACGTGGAATACGTCGTGCACCTGGTGCAACTGAGGTGGTAGAGCCAGGCGATAAGCCACCTCTCCTATCCTGTTGAGGACCTGGAAAGGCCCGATGAAGCGTGGAGACAACTTGCCGCCTCGGCCAAATATCCATAAACCACGTCGAGGTGAGAAACGCAAAAAGACGTGGTCGCCATCCTCGAACTCCAGTGGCCTCCGCCTCCTGTCAGCATATGACTTCTGCCGGCTCTGAGCTATCCTCATCCTCTCCTGGATGATCTGGACCTTCTCTGTCGTGGCTCGGACCATCTCTGGTCCCACGAGTGCTGACTCCCCGGGGTCTGTCCAGCACAACGGTGATCTGCAGGGTCTGCCGTACAACGCCTCGTATGGTGCCATCCCGATGGTGGAGTGGTAGCTGTTGTTGTACGCGAACTCCACCAAGGGTAGGTGGTCCTCCCAGCTGCGACCAAAGTCGAGAACACATGCACGGAGCATGTCCTCGAGTGTCTGTATGGTCCTCTCCGTCTAACCATCCGTCTGAGGGTGGAAGGCTATGCTCAGATGGAGCCGCGTCCCGAGCGCCTCCTGTAACCCCTTCCAAAGCCGGGAAGTGAAACGAGCATCTCGATCGGAGACGATAGACGATGGAACACCGTGAAGCCGTACGATCTCCTGGACGTAAAGACGTCCCAAGCTCTCCACTGAGCCCTGCTCTCTGATGGGTAAGAAGTGTGCCGACTTGGTGAGTCGGTCGACAATCACCCAAATGGAGTCGTGACCTCTGGAAGTGCGTGGAAGTCCAGTCACGAAGTCCATAGATATGCCGTCCCACTTCCACTCCGGGACCTCCAAGGGCTGTACCAAGCCTGCTGGTACCTGATTCTCTACCTTCACCTGCTGGCAGGTGAGGCATCGCGAAACGAACTCTGCCACAGCTTTCTTCATGCCCGGCCAGCAGTGCTGTCGTCTGAGATCCTGGTACATCTTCGCCACTCCGGGATGCACCGCCAAGGGAGAAGTGTGAAAATCTCTCAGCACCTCCTCTCGTAAAGCGACTGGTACGAAGGTACGTCCTCTGAAAAGGATGTCGTGCTCTGCTCCAAGGGAGAAACCATCAGGCGCCTAACCTGAGGATATCAGTGCACGCCGGGTCTCACAGTCAGCGTCCTCACGCTGAGCCTCTCTGACCCACTGTAGAAGTGGAGGAGAGACTATGAGAGACTGAAGAAAGGCTGCTCCGTCTCTATCCACGAAGGATATCTGCAAGGAGGCTAGCTGCTCCGTTGCCTCCTCAAGTAGCTGAATGCCCGTCCTCCTGCTGAGGGCATCGGCTACCACGTTCCCCTTCCCAGGAGTATAGACTATCTCAAAGTCATAGTCCTGGAGGAACTCAAGCCATCTCCACTGTCTCAGGTTCAGGTCCTTCTGAGAGAAGATATACCTGAGACTCTGGTGGTCAGAAAAGACTGTGAAGCGCTCGCCCATCAGATAGTGCCGCCAAGTCTTCAGAGCGAAGACCACTGCTGCTAACTCCAGGTCATGAGTGGCGTAGTTCTGCTCATGCGGCCTCAACTGACGTGATCCGTAGGCGATAACGGCCCGCTCCTGCATCAGGATGCACCCGAGTCCAGTCCCTGATGCATCGCAGTAAACTACGTATCCAACTCCCTCCTCAGGCAACCTCAAGATAGGTGCGCTGGTCAATCTCTTTCTCAGCTCCTGGAAGCTCTGCTGACATCTGTCTGACCACACAAAGGGTTTCCCCTTCTTTTTCAAGGCTGAGAGTGGCGCCGCAACTCTGGAGAAGTCTGGCACAAATCTCCGATAGTATCCGGCTAGGCCCAAGAAGCTCCGCACCTCCGTCACGTTCTTGGGTGGCTCCCAAGCTAGCACTGCCTCGATCTTCGCGGGATCCACTGCAACTCCCGCCTCAGAGATGACGTGCCCCAAGAAATGGACCTCACGTAACCAGAACTGGCATTTTGAGAGCTTTCCATAAAGCTGGTGCTCTCGGAGTGTGTCTAGCAAAACTCGTAGGTGGTAGGCATGCTCATCCTCAGTCGTCGAGTATACCAAAATGTCGTCAATGAAGACCACGAAAAATCGGTCGTGGTATGGCTGGAAGATCCTGTTCATGAGGCTCATGAACACTGCTGGAGCATTGGTTACGCCGAACGGCATAACCAAGAACTCATAATGGCCATACCGACACCTGAAGGCCGTCTTCTGCACGTCCTCGTCTCGAACTCTGAGCTGATGATAGCCTGACCGAATGTCTATTTTCGAGAACCACCGCGCTCCCTTGAGCTGATCGAAGAGGTCATCAATCTGTGGTAGCGGATACTTGTTCCTTACTGTCACCTGGTTCAGGCGACAATAGTCGACACACAGTCGCAAGCTCCCGTCCGCCTTCTTGGCGAACAAAATCGGGGAACCCCAGGGTGAAACACTGGGTCGGATAAACCCCGTGCTCTGCAAGTCCTCCAACTGTACCCGCAGCTCTCGAAGCTCGGCGGGGGCCATCCGATATGCTGGAGTAGATATCGGGGCTATCCCGGGGTACAAGTCGATGTAAAAGTCTACCTCTCTACGAGGAGGTAGCCCTGGAACGTTGTCGGGAAAGACGTCCACATACTGGTCCACCACTGCAGGAAAAGCCGGACTCCGCACGTCCACTGCTCCTAGGATGAGGCTAGCCAACTGATGAGAGATGGGCTGCACTCTCCTCCGCGGAAGTCCATCCTGTGCTGCAAAGGTTCCCTTCTCGCCGGTGAAGGTAAACCTGCTCCCGTCGGTGCGAACACATCGCACCTTGCGCCTAAAACAGTCGATCTGGGCATGAACCGTGGATAGCCAATCCATGCCCAAGATGACCTGTTAAGGCCTCGACGCCGCTACAAGGAGATCCCAGCCGAAGCTCTCGCCTCCTAGAGTAAGCTCACACTGCCGGCACCAGTGCGTAATCGTCGAGTCTGCTCCCGTAGGAGTCTCTAGCCGTAAGGATCGAGCCAACGGCTCAGTCGGAATCTCCGAGCTCCGAACAAGGGCAGAGGCTATGAAAGAGTGACTCGCTCCTGTGTCTATAAGTACTGCAGCAAGGGTGGAATAGACACAGATCGTACCTCGAATCATCTCTGGCATGTCGGGGTCGTAGGCCTCCACTGCCTGGAGCTGGGCCTGTCCCTGCCCGCCAGCTCCCTGTGGTCGAGGTGTCCCTCCTGGTGGTGGTGGGGGTAGAGCCTGGAAGCGTCGCCCACCACCGGCTGCTCGGCCAGCTCCTCTACCTCGTCCGCCTCCTCCCTGCGGACCGCCACGGTCGACCCTCTGCCTCTGCCTGGGTGGCCCCTCCACCGTCTGCTGCTCCTCTGATCAGCGAGTCGGGCAGTCACGAGCCATGTGACCCTGCCCGCCGCAGGAGTAGCACAGCCTGCCTCTCGGAAGGCTGGCACTCCGCTGTGTGCCTCGCACTGCTGAGCCGGTGTCCTGAGGCCGTCTGCGTGGGGGTCTGGTCTGCCTGGACCCGAGAGTCATCCGTCGGCTACCTGCTGCCGAAGACTCAGCTACCTGCCGCCCTGCGCTAGGTCTCGCCGCTGAAGAAGGCTCTGCCAGGAAGCTCTCGATCAGGAGGGCTCGCTCCAGCACTCCCTCCTGGGTCGGAATGCTGAAGGAGATCAGCGACGCCCGAATCTCCTGCCGCAAGCCCTGCTCGAAGGTCCGGGCCCGGAAGAAGGGGTCCCATACCATGTCGGTCGAGTAGCGAGATAGGTCAGTGAACCTCGCCGCGTACTGAGCGACCGTCATGCTGCCCTGGCGCAGCTGGAGAAGCTCCTGGATGCGCACCGCTTGGAGGGTGGCCGGGACGAACTCAGAGCGGAAGAGGCTCTCGAAGTCCTCCCAGTGCAGGGATGCCTCATCGTGAACCTGGAGCATCAAGCTCCACCATCGTCCTACCGCCGCCTGCAGGAGGCTCGCCGCGAGAATCACCATGAGATCCGCTGGTGTCCTCACTAGCCTAAAGATCTGTACCACCGCCTCTAGCCAGTCCTCGGCGACCTGGGGGTCCGCTCACCGCGAAACCTGGGCGGTCGCTGGCTCTGAAACTCATGCAGTGCCCTGAGGCGACGTGCATCGTCAGCGTCTGGTACTGGTAGCATCGGTGGCTCGGCGGGTAAAGCTACCGCCGGTGCCACTGCTGGCAAAGGGCCCTGCACCGAGGCCTCGTCGCTCGGTGGGCTCCCGTCGCGCCCTACACTCGGAACCCTAGCTGGCTGTCGTCGCGGGGCCATCCTGAAAAGGAGAACAAGAGCACCACAGTCAGAACAGTATACCTGGTGAGCTGGCACAAGTAATCACAAGGAAAACTTGAGACTTTCATGAAGCAGATCAGTATACCCGGTGAGCTGACACAAGTAATCACAAAGAAAACTTAAAACACACACGCAATCAATGTTTTCATGCATTAAGTCGGAAATCAGGAGTCAGGGTCCTGGTGTACGGATACGTCGGCCGCCACACCAACACCGGGCTCCCTGAACTGATAACCACACTCAATACACTAAACACTATTTCTTCATATAGAAAAAAAAGACGATCAGAGTCTGCGGTAGAACCGACCACCTCTGATACCAATTTGTCACGACCAATCCTCGGGGCCCGTGCCGTGACTACCCCAAGCCCGCCTTCCATAGGCCAGGGGCTGGCGACTAGCACCAAGGCGTAAAATCCCGGTAAGCAGGGAAGGCATTGCCTTTATAAGTAACAACCACCACAGAGTCAGCAAGCGGAAAGTAACTACAAAGTGCAGGAAAGTAAAGGGGGCCGGAATACAAGCCCAACTGAAAGTACAACTGAAAAAGTAAAGAACAGCAACTGAAGAAAAGACGGCGGCCTCGTGTCGTCCACTGGCAATCCCACCTGAAGGGTGGGTACAGATAGCCTCCAGGCTCCTCGGGTCCCACGTCCGCTCCGAGCACGTCCCGCCCAGTGGTCCACCTCCAGGTACCGTCCTGCACCACGCCCCAACCGTGATCAGCGCTGTCCGTCTTCTGCAACCAACACAACAAGGTGCGGGCATAGCCCGTGCAGGGGTGAGTAAAGCTACTCAGTAAGGAACCCGAGACCCCCGAAGGTCTCCCGAAATCCACAAAGGATATAGCACAAAAGAAAGATGCAATCACGAAGTAACATCTGACTCGACTTAGGTATATGCCCATACATATACCTAAGTCCCCAATTCTAGTTCTGCTCACGAGCTCAAGAACAACTCAATCCACATAGGAAAGCAAGACTCAAATCCACAAGGAGAGTAAACAGTAAATCCACATAGGATAGTTCAACACAATCCACAAAGGAGAGTAACATAAGATTCAGCTCAACCAGGTATACTTCTTCAGATGACTTCAAAGATGATCACTGATCCATCTATGTCATCGGACCCACGAAGGATCGATAGGTACTAACCCCCGCAAAAGACCCACATAGGATCGGGCTCACACAGAACCTGTAGGCAGTGGCTCACACAGAACCGGTAGTAAGGACCCACATAGGATCGGGCTCACACAGAACCTGTAGCACTGATCCACGTAGGATCGCTGAGTGCAGTAGTCGACGCAGTCCACTGAGGATCTCTGCACAGTCGTCGCCGCAGTCCACGAAGGATCTCTGCTCTGCCGTCGTCGCAGTCCACTGAGGATCTCTGCTCTGCCGTCGTCGCAGTCCACGGAGGATCTCTGCTCTGTCGTCGAAGTCACAGCCAGCGCTAGGGTTCCCGCACATAGCGAGCTCGTTTAGGAGGGTCCGTTCCATGAGCCGAGAGGCTGATACATCAACTGACACGTAGTCCGAAGTTGATGTATCCAAAAGTTCCGTAACGACAACAGGATCTCAACGCAACAGACGGCGCGCCAATCGGACGCCCGGTCTGTGAGTTATTGGCATTTTCGTCCCAGGGGCCCGGTTGGGTTTTTAGGGAAAAACCAACCCGACCGTACTCCGCCTGTGTCCGATCCTCGGGCGGAGTATGCCAAAAGTTCCGTCTCACTTAGAGGAAACTACCACAGCTGACGGTACGTCGATCAGACGTCTGTAGCTCAAGTTATGAACGTTTCTGCTCCGAGGGCCCGGTTGGTTTCGTGTACGAACCAACCCGACCGAACCCAAAGTCTTCCTAAACCTTGAGTGTAATATACCGAAACGACCGTCTCGATCCAAGGATCGCGTAGCCGCTGACGGTTCGTCAATCGGAGGTCTCAGGCCCAAGATATGGGCAAAAGACCGAAGAAGGCCCGAAACGGGGGTTCTGGGCCCGGGGCGACCCGGCCCGAACCCCCCCTGGGCCGGCCGAACCGGGTCGGCCCGACCCGGCGAGGCCGGGTCCGGTCCGGCCTGGGCGCGGCCCGGCCGACCGGACCGGCCGACTCGGCTTCGGCCGAGCGGCCGAAGCGGCTGCCGCGGGTTTGACCCGCGGCTTGATGGAAAACGCGGCCCCGCGGGGGGCCGCCTGTCACGCGGACGCGGCCGGGCCGCCGCCGCCGCGGCTTCAGCCGCGGCGGAACTCCTCCACGGCGGCGCGCCGGGCGCCGCCGCCTCCGGTCGCCGGAGTTGCTCCGGTGTCCCGTTTTACCTCCCGTCTGCGCCGTTGCTCCTCCCGGGGGCCGACCTTCACTGCGGGATCAACGGATCACCCTTGACGCACGGTTCGTCGTCGTTCGCCAAATCCGCACAACAAAAGATCGGCGGAGGGTTTCCGGGTCTTGTTCGTTAGACCCGCACCCTCCGCGTTAGTCATAAACAATGGGAGGAAAAGAAAATAATCAACAAAAATTTTAAATAAATTAAAATTGTTCGGTGATCAGGTTCTTTACTTTAAAAGAATAAACACGGGGAAAAATAAAATATTCCAACATCCCTTACCTTGTCGTCGTCGTCGGACGAGAGGTCGTCGCGGAATCGCTCGTCGCGGAAGGAGGGGATCGTCGCGTCGTTGCGGAGGAGACGTTCGTCGCACCGTGGGAAAAAGCGGCGCGCCGACGATCTCCGGATTTAGAACGAACGGATTTAATTAATTAAATCCGTTGTTATTGAAATTAAAAAGGGAGAAATAAACGATCCAATTCTCACCTTAGTTGCCGAACGAGGATCGGCCGCGGAAGAAGAGGCGTCGCCGAAGAACGTCGCGGGTAGAGCTCGTCGACGTCGCAGATCACGGGGTGCGTCGTCGAATTCCGGTCGCCGGCGTTCTTCGCGTTTTTCGCGTTCTTTGCGTTCTTCGCGGAGAGGGTGGAGGCTCAGAGGAATTGCACAACAAAAGCAATCCTCCAAAATAGACAAGTTTGTCTATTTTATTATTTTGCCAACAAACGCAAAACGCGTAAGTAACGACCCATTAAATTCGTTGAATTAATTCAACGAATGAAACAGCCCATTTAATTCACGAAATAAACCGCCCAATTAAATGGTCTGTTAAGAAATTAAAGAAAACGCGTCGGTTGACTTTTCAGTTACTTTGACGGGTTTTTGCGGGTGCGTTACTTAGCGAAAGAAACGGCGGGGCTCGTGCGGGCTCCACCGCACAAATATCCTAACAAGTGGTAGGATATTTCCGGATAGCACCCTATCCGCTTTAACTCAGTTCAAGTGGCTTCCAAGTGACTTCCAAGCAGCTTAAGTGAAATAAAATAAAGTTGTCACACAAATTTTATTTTATTTCTGACTTAAAGCCCCAAAATTTAAAAACCACGTCTGAGCAAACGCAACTCCGGAAGAGGCGTTTCTATGCAAATACCGGCGCTGCGATTTCATCGGTGTCCTCAGAATTCGATTCCGGGCACCGGTTCAAAAGATAGAAAAACCCACTCGTCCGTTCACTGAACGTACCCGAGCCAAACTTTGGAAATTGATTCCGGGCACACCGGGCCTCGGAATCAGGTGCCGTCTGAAACTGCGCTCTTGTAAAATTCCAAAGAAAATTAAGAAAAAAAAATTTCCGTGAAATTTGCGGGTCTTTACATGATGTGTTCCATGAATCCTTTGAAGAGATTAATCCATATTTTCTGCAACCTCCAATACTGATTTCACCAATATCTGGAAAGACACTACTCCATTATGTTACCACCATTCAATGATCCCTAAATTAAATTCTCTCGTAGATAAAAAGTGAAGGGAAAAATAATATTTTATACTATCTTATCCTCATGCTTCTTGACACAGAAACCATATATTCCTCTCTTGAGAACAAATGCATCATGCTAGTTTTTTCAATGTAAATGTTGAAGAATTATACACATCATCGTGAGATAAATTTTTTATCTTGAATATTCATGTTAATGTATATTATAAACCTCCACATAATGATATGTCTTCTATATCAGTGGGTAGTGATTCTCTAGTAGTTAGACATCTGGTTTATTCTGTAGAATGTTGTAAAGGGTTTAGAACAATCCAACTTCCTTGTCGGCCATCCAACCCTAGTAGAGTATTCTATCGATCGTGGATTCCAATATAAGGTCATAATCTTTGTGGATCATGCCATTCTGTGATAGCATATGCACCTTGATTTTACGTCATGAAGCCTATCTAGTAGGGGATTCACTGGTCCTAAAATCAATAGAGTTAGCCAAGGTATCACCTTCATCACACCATCATAGTCCATCGTGACTTCTGCATTTTTTTGTTAGAAGGATGCTCCAAATATGAGGTAGAGTATCCGGACCTCATCACTGGTTGTAATATAGACCATGAATTTGATGCCATTCACCATCATGAGAATGATGAACGTAAGCTAGTCATAAAGTAGGTAAACGATGACTACATCTTTAGGAAACCAAAACTTGCACCCTTGTTATAGTATACTCGCCAGCTAATGACCAGATTACCATCTCATCAGGAGGACATTCATGTTCCTTGATCATATAATGGTCAAAAAGGAACATTAGAAAACCATTCCACATACCACATATAGCCTTAAAATGATGATTTTATCAAACATGTGGCGCATCAATGATTTATCACTCTCCTCACTCTGGACGATGAAGATAGCCATCGGGTATGCCACAGAACCACTTTTTCATCCACATGGAGACCTCCAGATCTATTTGATGTAGTAGAAGAAAATATGAATTTGAAAAATTCTTTTTTCAAGCACCTTCATCATGATAGTCTCATGGTATATAGAACTAAATGTGAGGGAATCTATCGGCATGCAATACCATTAACCCTCCATAATTGCCCATCATTAATTAGATCATCTAATGGTGTGGATTCGATGGAGTTATCTACTATATTCAGCAAGATGAGATTCCTCAAGTTTGGCAGTATGTTCTTTCTGGTTTTAGTGGAGCTCACCAGGAAGGGTCGAATCTCTCCCACCAGATAAAAAAGATGGGATACTTTTCTCTCAAAATGATCGACGAATGCATTGAGTTCAAAAAAAGGTGTCACATGTTCAAGATGTATGCCAACAATGTGCGTCAGTTTCCATAGACTCTTTATACTACTATATACTCATGGACCTCGGAGGTCTGGGTTAATGATGTTGTTGGACCATATTTACCATTGACAACTCACTAGTGTATGCTCATCCTAACTCCCATGGATTTCATTTCCATGTGAGAAAAGGTTATTCCAAGGATTTATTAGCTCATTGTATCATCGCGTTCATGAGATACAAAATCATTAATTAAATAAAATCCCTCATTTCATTCAAACCGGTAATAGCACCATCTTCTAGGAAGTTGAACTAAATAAATTGGACACCAATTGTATTTTCTGGTCTAATCATAATTTCATCTATTATGTGCAAGAAAAAAGGATGAATTAGGTGTTCAACAAGACCCACTCTAACATCATGAAAAAGATTGTTGATAAGAATAAGAAAAGTTGTTAGGACAAGCTCCCCAATGCTATTTGGGCATACTGGATCACAAATAGAAATTTCACCTAGGTGACCCCATATTCCTTATTCTATGGAATAGAGTTTATTCTTCTCATCCATAATTAGTTTATGTTACTACACAAAACCATCTATGACCCGCAAATACATGTCAATGTGGGAAAATTCCAATTAAATATACTAGATTCCCTCTCAAAGAATAGGCTCTGGGCCTTGTACCATTTATAGAGGCCCCTGAATTAGGTCGGCATGTTTTTAAATAATAGGGTTCATCTTTGATCTTTCCTTAAGAATTATATGGATTTATCCCTAAGGACTATGGTGATACATTATAGGAAGCCACCAATGATGGAGCCCAAATGGGAGGGACCTTACATCATCCACAAGGTCTTCACCACTATGGCATAATATCTAGTCACCAGGAATGGGGAGAATATTACTCCTCCCAATAATTCTAAATTTCTCATGAAAATAAATTCCATAAGTAGACATTCATCTCGCATGATGGTAAACTGTAAAATGGACAACATGCCTTATGGTTTGAGTTCAATGACATAAACTATGATCTCCCACATTTCATTGCCACATGGTAATAAACATCATAGCAAAATTTATCCTTATCAAATTATGTTAAACGGTTCAGCCTCTCTTGAACTATGTATGGCTTGATTCCACCACTTGTTAGATAAATAGGAACAACCGAACATTTCATCTTCAGGACCAGCCCCAGCATCCAAAATTCTAGTCCTACGACATGAGGTTCCTTCTCAGAGTGCATGGAGTTGTTTATACATCCATTTGGACCTCATTCACATCGGGTTTGCTTTATCATGCAATGAGCATCTCCTTTAAAACCTTGTTTTCCCATTATTCGTCCTTACCGCATGATTTAAACTGGATGACATCTTAAGATATTTGTGATTCTTTATTCCCATTATTATGGGATATGTTGGAACAACCAAGGATCATTCCTTTGGACTAGACCCATCTTACATGACCTTTTCATCCCTTTAGACCCATCTTCTATTATGGTATCTACAACCTTAAACTATGATCTCACCCATTCTACATGACATTAAAATATTATTTCATTTTTAAGAGATATTAAATTTCAAAGAATTCAGAGTTCTTTTTTACATGAACTTAAAAGGTATGTACCCCTTCATCATGTATAACATTAAATTTTGAAGAACGTTGCAAACGTCCCTTTATTTCAACCCCTTGGACTAAGTCTCCTTTTGTGTGTGTGTGTTGTGTGGTGTGGACCTTTTTTGTCCTCATTCATGTCCAGTTAACAATGGTAATTCCATGTTACCTGTTCTTGAGATCATTCCATATCACATCCATCCTTATAAAATGACATTAAACTGCACGTCATTTCATGAACTACATATGGATTTATTTCTGCTCTCCTAGGATACATAGGAACACCTAGAAATTTTGTCTCTCTTTCCAACCCCATATTCCTAAATTCTTTTTCCAGACCACTTCGCCAAAGCTCCCCTTTAAGTGGATGCATGGTGTGGTGTGGACTTATTTTTCTTCATTCATGACTAGTTTTCTTTATCTACCCATGACCATCTCCTTAGAGACCCTATTATTCCATCTTTATTTATCGGATGACATTAAACTTCATGAAATATTCTAAATGATGTACGTCTTGATTACTTCCCTCATAGGATATGATGGAATTAATATATAAATATTTATCTCATACTAGAATGATAAAATGAAATTATGAAATGGATGAATATGAGTGATTGTTTTTTACTATTTTATTATATAAAAATTTAAATAATAATTTTCTAGTAGGATTATATAAATATTTATCTCACTAATTATTATAATATATTTCATTAATTTTGAATAGAAAAAGATCACCATCAATTTAACATTCATCATTCATAACCAAAACTAAAATAAAATGAGATTTTAGATTTATATACTATATTGAAACATCTATTATAGTTCAATATATGATCTAATTTTTTTGGAAATTATGAAAATTTGTACACACCAATAGTTCTTTTTTAAAACTGACACAATGTGATTATGATTAAATACACATAATGTTTAAAATAGGTAGAAACTAACTATATATATATACATAATTATTATAAATGGGGAATGTTAATGGTTTAAAATAGGTCAAATTTTATTTTATATATATTTAATAAACATAATTTAATGTTTTGGTAAATTTGGTGCTAATGTAAAAATGAATTCGGACTGTGGTAATGGTATTTGCTTAAATTTACTCTCATTAAGGTATATTAATTATTATGCACCAATTTTCATTTGTGTGGTGTATATTATTCTAATTTTTGATATCAAGTAACCAATTAAATTTTAACCATGGTATTTTATGTTTAGTTAAAATCCATTTATATTATGCGATTTTGATTAATGTGTTACTTAATAAGTAGGTCTTTTCTAGTCCTTATGTTTGATTCTACAAGACAGAAAACATTTTATGCACCTTGTTTCACTTATATATTACATTCAATGACAATGGATATAGGATTATAGTTATACTTTTAAATCATGATTTCTATTACACCAACCATTTTCCCTTATTAATATGTTTGTTGAATAATTCATTTTGCAAATAGTAAGGATTTTTTGTAACCTATGTTTTCTTCATTGAGCTGTGATAATTACATTAAACATATAACTTTTGAACATGATTTTATTTCGATAATATATTTTATAATATCATTGAATTATATTAATATAATTTCTTGACACATAAATTCTTTGAAAAGAATTTCTCATTTCTTTAGATATGTTTCTCATTAAGGATATTAGTAACTCAAATCTCCTTCATTGAGATATAACGTTTCATATTGAAAAATTTTCTCGCATGATTAGGTTCTCTAACCCATGATATTTTATTATACGGTATTCTATAATCATCTTTTATATTAGGTGGTATTAATGGAAACATGGGTTTATTAATCTTTTTAAAATGTGGGTTTTCAAAAAAAGGATCATTATTGTATAAAAAATGCCTCTTCCATAATCAATTGTTTGGATCCTCATTTACTATATAAAACTATATTTCCATTTCAGGGTTAAATTTTTTATTAATATTATGAAATTAATTTTTTCATTGAGTATTCAGTTCAACGTTTGAAAAGGGTTTTGAAGTGACCATTAACATCATATTTTACACCATTGTAAAAGTTTTTTATCTAAAATATATTTTTAGTGTTAACATAAATTTAAAATTAAATTTTAATATTATTCACCCATCATGGGATTATGTTAATAAATATATATATATATATATATATATATTAATATATATGAACTCATGATACCAAACAATCCAATTCATAATCCCTTCATGGGTGGAATCTTCCAACAAATCTTTTGCATAGGGGTTTTCCATGTTTGTCAACATCTTTATAGGATTCCTTTGCTAAACTATGGATATGTTAATTTCGAACAATAAACCTCATTCTTATGTATTTATTATTAATTTGTGTTAAGGTGTTGTATTATATATATATATACATTTCTTTATATGGTATGAACATCACATTTTACATAATTAATATTTATTGTTTCTCACTAAGAATGAATATTATTAAAATTTCATGGGGGAATATATTATAAATTTTACGATATTAATATAATAAAAAATATTATTTTCTGGTTGACTTTTAAATTTGTAACAATTGTTATTCTATTACTGTATGAGATATGATCATGTTATCACTTTTATTCGCATGGGCAAAAGTACTGGAAACCCATAAAATATTATTAAACTATGGAACATTATTTGGAAGTTGTCTATATATTGTGTGACAATCCAACATCATTTTCATGGTGTATTATGATTATTTTTTACCATTCATTAAAATAGATAAATGTATTATCATTATTTATAATTTATTTATTTTAAATAAAATTGATTATGTGTTGAAAATTGTATTTTTCAATAAATAGATCATGATGTTCTATTATTTATGTAGTTTACTAGGGAAAGATTTCATATGAATTGATGAAACATAGGTTGAATAAATTTAAGTTTATCAGGTGAACAGTTTGACAAAAAAATTATATATCTCCTTGATGCATCGATATGTCTCATAAGAAATTTAAAAGTCATATGACAATGCCATGATATTTTTGAAGTCATGTATTATTAATTCTACCAGTATGAGATCAAAGTTATTGATATCCACGTTTTCATAATTTTTCGATGATATATAATACTTTCCATCTAATGTTTATTATGATTTCATTCTTTTTACATATTCCTTCTGTAATAATTGTGTCATGTTATTGAAATTATTAATTTAGTTTTATGTTTTCCCTTTCTTGGAATTTGATCGCACCCCTTATTACGCATCTATTTCCCCTTGTATCGAAAAAAATAGTTCATGTTGAATGATTAGAAGAATGGAACATGTGTATGAATTTATAAGAGATGTTGATGATTCATTAAGGATTAAATATATTTTTATACTAGGTAAAAAGTATTCTTGATAAATATAACACGTGTTTTCTATATGTAATGTTTTTCCCAATTTATTTGTATCTCTAAACCAAATAATATATATAAATTTTAAGAGATCAAATAGTTACTTTTTATCCTATAATTTAAAAATGTTATATATATAAATTTACATAATCAATCAATGTGAGTATGTATTGTTTGTGCTTATGGAATAGGATATTTGTGTGTGGGTTTTGGGCATCATGGTTTTTATCAAAGGAAATGCATGGATAAACTTTGATTTTATGATATAGTTTAGGATAATTCAAGGGATGGCATGACTAATACAAAACATGCCTTTAACAATAGTGGTATTTATAAGTACTAGAGAAAAGTGATGAAATTGGAATCTATATCAGCACTAATGAAAGTGCTGACATATTAAAACCATTATTGGACTTTTTTAAGAAATGATAAAGGGTTTCTTTATCATGTATTTATTTGCACCGATAAAGGGAACCCTTTATCAGTGATTTATTTTTAGCCCTAGTAAAGGGTTCTATTTATCATCACTATATTTGTAGAGTTAATAAAGAAATCATTCATCAGTGATTTTTATTTATGATAAATGTTTGAATAAATAAACTAAAATAAAAAAAATAAAAAAATGAGTTTATTAGATAAACATTATTAACTTTATCAACAATTTTTTTAAAAAAAATGAATGAATTGGTTATACTGTATATTAATTATATTCAATAATAAATTTCCTGTATTAAATATTTAGATATATGAAAAATAAATATTAACCAAATTAAAATTTAGAATAAGTAAATTGAGAGAAAAATTAATCTTTTTATTAATTTAATAATTATTTATAATGATGATTAGTAATATATATTAAATATATAAATATATCTTGATGTATATAAATATAATTTATATTTTACTAAATATTTATGAAAAATGCATGAAATGTTAATATAAATATTGAATAATGATATATAATTACAAAATAATCTGAATTAAAGTTTCTAAATAATTGCATACAGTGATAGACATATAATTGAATGTCGTTGGATTTTTCAATTTAACATACATCAAATGTGTGTTATATTGACTCAAAACATACATAATTATTGAATTTTATATACATTTAAAACACACACAAAATTTCCATTTTGTCAATATTATTGAAGTGTACGTATTTTTAAGTTATTCAACATTAATTATTTTTAACATTCATGAACTTTAAATAATATGTTAATTAATAGTTATTAAAAAATATATATAAAAATAAATTTTAAAAAAGTACTTCTAAGAAAATACTTGTACGAAAATATTTTTAGTATAATGTTAATATATTAATATTTTTATAAATATAAAAACTATATTAAAAAACTATATATTAAAAATTATTATCAACTAAATAATTTCTTACAAGTATTTATATAATTATAAATAAATATTTTTATATATAATTTTATAGTAATTACATTTATCATTTATTTACATAAAATAATGATATATATTAACTATAATTATATTTATGTATATTATATATATATATATCTGTATAATTATATAAAAATATATAAATATATAAATATGTATTATTTTTTAAAAATATTTATATAAATAAATATAAATAATTTTATATTTAATTAATTATAAAATTAAAATATATATATTTACATATAGAATATATTTACTATTTTTAAATTTTTAGATATCTATTAAATATATATATTTACATATTTATATTTTTATAATTATAATTATAATTATATTAACAGTGATTAAGAAATACACTCTTATAAATGAAATGTTTATCATTGATGATAAAGATAAGACTTTTTCAGTGATAAAAAACGACGACAAAATAAATATTTATGAAAAAAACATTACAGATGATAAAGATGGATTTTATTAGTGTTGTTTATCATTGATAAGGATATACATTTCTCACTTCTAAACAAGTGCTAAAAAATATTACGTTTAACATCGCTTATAACGTAAGCAATGATAAAAAGACTCTTTATCTATGATTTTTTTAAAAGAGCTGATTAATTTTTATTAATATATTTAAAAAACCTACCTAATTTAGAACCCATCGAGTTATCATAAACGTTATGAAAAATCCACTCACGGCCGGGGCTCCTCCAAATTGAATCGAATCTCGAATAACTCAAAGCCACTACTTCCAGTTGCTTGAACATCGTCCGACATCCGATGTCCACATGTAGTTTGTGTTGTTGAATATTAAATCATGATATAGATGTAAATGTCTCATATATTCTTCAAACCAAACATAGTAGGCTTCTATTTTCCATTTTAGGTTCAAATTTTCTTTCATTATTTGTTATTTTTGGTTTTTTATTTTATCTATAATGATGTCGTTAGTTATTTTTTCTCTAGTTGTTGTATTCTATTTTTCTTTTGTTTATTAACCATTTTTTACATGACTAAAGTGTTGGATATCCTGTTAAAGTCTTTTTAAATTGTTGTTTTGAATCTATTTTTTTTCTTTGGCAACATCTACACCCCATCTTTATCCACATTATTAACATTAACCCTTTTTCAAAACTCTTATAGAATCACCTCTAGTCCAATGTTAATCCAATTAAATAAATAATTTTTCCCCTGTATTAACAATTGAATATTTTGATATAAAAACCATATATTAATGATAAAATTGATTTAATAGACCAATTACTGGCCTCTTGATAGTGCAATGATGAAACAAAAAACGATTTTTTGAAATTCATGTTAGGAAATTTATTTATATAATATATTTTAATAATCTAGTGTGTGGATTTTCCCTTATAAATATATTTTCATAGATTTTTTTTATTTTTATGAGATATATTATTATGTCATATTCCATATTTATTCATTTTCAAGGGATCAATTTTTTCAAAATTAGTATGGGGTTTTATTTATTTTACAGTGTTGTGATATTCTAATGTAGGTGTTAAATATAATTTTATAAATTTCTGTTTATTTTTTAATGATATATATAAATATGTCTATAAAAATATATATTTCTATATTTTCATATGTATATTTAAAACTTCTAATGTAAGGGAGATTTTATAATTCTATATTCACTAATTATAATTAGGTAATTCCAAATTAGGATGAGGTTATAATGATTTTCCTTAGAAACTTTTTTTAAATGTGCAATTTTTTTCAATTTTGTGTATTACAAATTCCATGTTATATATATTTGTGTGTGTGTTTAATTTTTTATGTGATATATGTTGTAAGGTTTGTGTGTTTTCTCCTTTTTTTTGTGATATCTTGTTGATGTGCATTATTATTTTATGGAAACGTCTTTATGGTAGTCCATATAATCTCAAGGATTGCTAAATCTATATTATATGCCCCCTAGTATCCTTTATATTGGTATATCGGATATTAAGACCTCCCTATAATCATTTCTATGGGTTGGTGTGGAGATACTATATCCTAAAAGACTTTATATGTTTTCAAATATTTTATATACCATATTTTTAAGTTTAGAAATTCTTTTGGATGTAACATCAATTGTTCAAAAAAATAGATTAGTTTTTATCAAATTATTTTTGCTATAAATTATTTATTGGTATTAATCATTTCAGGTCTACTTCAATTGCTTCCACCCTTATGAATCTCTCATTAATATCCATGTATATGAAATTCCACATTATTTATTAAAATGTTTTATCATAAATTTTTTTTATCTTCTAGATGATTAAATGAGAGGTAATTAATCATGTTTATAATTTTTGGGTTTCATACTACTCCATTGTTTCTTATATTATTATTTCATTTTAATGGGATTTATGAAATAATTCATATGTGTAAAATAATAGTTGTTTTGGAAAATTGTTTTTTGATACTCATCTGAAACCTATTTTATATACACCTTCAATCATTATAAACACCTCCTCCCAAATTTTTTTTTGTAATTTGTTTCTCAAAACACATCCCCCATATCTTTTATATATCTTGTAGTGGTTCATCTATGTATAATTATACATTACAGATAGATGTACACCTTTGAACAGAGTGTGATGATTTTTAATTGACGTGTCAATAATAAAAGATGGAAATGATGTTTTTTTGTAGAATGATGTATTGTTGAAGAAGCTATTAAATTATATAATGATTACCTATCAGATATTAAAAGAATAGGTCTCCCAATTTCTCATTTTGGTGAATTTCTTATAATTGAATGGATTTATAGAAGTGATGTTCTTACAATTAACCTTACAGGGAAAGAGCAAGAAGACATTTACATTTTACATAATAGTTAATATTATGATCCTTGTAGCACAAATACAAATAAATTCATAAATATTTATAGCCAACATGCAATGAAATAAAGATATGAAATACAAATAATAAATAGTTTATAGGATGGTTCCAAAATAAAATTTATAAGTAGTTATTTGAAAATATTAATTCTTTTGTTGGATGAATTCAATGGCTTAATTGAGGACTGAATGAATATGTTATATGTTAAAGTGTTTTTGTGATCAATGTTTATACATTCTATACATAAGAACAAGATGAATGAAGTATTATAGAAAATAGTGTTGTTACACTTTTGGCTGAAGTGACACATGTATCGATTTACAATGATATTGATCTAATTTATGAAAGTTTTTCATATTTTACATTGTCAAAGAGATGTTCTTGTTAAATAATTAATCATTTAAAGTGCTGATTTTTTTTCAAAATTTGATGAAAATATAATTATTGTGAATGTTTATGAAATGGTCTTTGGGAAAGTGAATTTCAGTATTGAAGGAGTAATGGATGATCTGATCGTAATGGAATCACAAGAAATTCATGTATTGTATGCCATTGATCCAAAATCAATAATTGGTCGATTGTGTTCCTAGTGACAAAAAAATATCTGATTAGGTGAAAATTAAATTGAGGATGAAATTTTTATTGGGGGATCACAATCACTTCTTGTTGGTCTTAATGTAGATAATACCATTTATGGTAAATGGGAACTCAAATGGGGGATTTGGATTCCTTATAGAGGAAACAAATATATGAAACATTAAAAAAAGAGTTTAGGGAGATGATAATAGTTTTTGTAAAGAAACTATGTTTTCCCTAAAAATATAATATATTCTTTACAAGAATAACATAATCTAAATAAAATTTTTGTATACTCATTTATAAAATTTCTTCCTCACATGATGATGTTACCACTACCTCATAAGAACAAACTATAATAAAGGAAAGCCATTGGAAGGATGTGAAGGTACTGTTATGATACAATTTCTATATTTTAATGAAAATTTATATATTGGAATGTTGATTTAATTATCATTAATACATGTAGAGTCTGTTAATTTTAGTAGATTTTTTTCTATCTATCATGATTTTATAATAAGTGAAAAAATATTTTCATTGCTCAATCATAGAGTTTGTCTTTTTTTCACAACAAAATCATTATCCTTAAAATTAAATAATGGTTTCATATTTTTGTTTAATTTATTTTCATTTTAGTATTACTGACAAAATTATTATATTTCTATAGATGTGGATTCTATTTTTCAAGATGTGGTGATCTATCCATCATTCATTCTATTATGCACAATAACATTGATATACTTATTCTCCATCCAAACCTTTCACCACTACAATGTTGACATTTATCACTTTCCATCATGTTCCCTCCACTACTCAATCGTAGAGGTAATATAGAAGGTTCAATAGTAAAATAATTTTCCATATTATTAATTTATTATTTAATATTAATTTTAAATTTTAATATATTTAGTATTACCCATGTAACAAGGGTTTTATTATAAAGGTGAATAATGTTTTTTGAGAAGGGGTGGTTTGTTCGAAGCTACTCATGCAATGTTGATATTTTAACCATAATGTCACTGTATATGATGGTAATAATGATATTGAGAATGTTTTTGAGACATAGAGATGTATAAGAATCATCTTTGCCACAATTTGAAACATGGTGTGACCGATATGACTTTATATATATTTTTTATTTAAAATTTTCATCAGTTTTAGTAAAATATACAGCGGAAAAACTAAAAACCGGGGAAAAATTCATAATTTTTTGATAAATTATGAAATTTATCCGTATATCATTTTTAATGTGTGTGATTAATTTGTAACTCAATCCAATACACTACGTGTATAATGTGACTCAATGTGTCCATTATCTATTTAAAATCAACATTTTAGTTCATAAAGTATAACTCACTGAAAACATATCAAACATTCTCATATTTTCATGATAATGTAGGGACAATATTCATAATTTATTTTTTTGTAGGGATTTGTTTCACATAAAACTAGTTCACAAATAGATCAGAATGAATCAATAGTGTCTCTTTGCATTTTTAAATGACATTTTCCTAATAAAAGGCAATTAATGTACTCAAAACCAATAAAAGTCATTCCTTTTTTCATAATTGAGGAAAATAGTGCACAATTCATTTGAGTTTTTTGAAATCATATGAACATCAATCCAATGCACATTGTAACCAATATGAATCCAAGTACATATTTCTATTTAAAATAGTTATCAATTTTAGTAATCTGGAAAATAGACCTACTCAAAATCAAGAAAACACATTCATATTTAATTGATGAAATATGATAATTATGCATAATACATTTTTGATGGGTAGGTATCAGTCCCACCCGAATTTGTTACACGATGCACCTGGTTTGACTCATAGTCCCTATTATTATTTTAAAATTCACATTCTAGATCAAAATGTGTCACTCACAAAATACATATCATACACGATATGGATTTCATGATATTTTATTAAAAGTATTCATATGTAATTTGTGATGTGTATGAGCTGGTCTTATATTAAATATATACACAATGTGATTGAAATTATTCAATTTCTGTGTTTCCAGTTTAAAATGACATATTTGAAAAAAGGATGACTAACATATTCCAAACCGATCAACACATTAATTTTTTTTACAATACTAAAATGATACATAAGTCATTTGAGATTTGAAAGAATAATCTTCACATCAATATAAACCACAATTGGACTAGTATGACTAAAAGTGTGTAGTTTTATTTAAAATTGACCACAATCTCAGTAAAATGGAAAACTGAACTACTAAAAACTAATCAAACACATTTGTATCGTTTTGATACATTAAAAAATGATCTAGAATTAGTTTTATACCTATAGGAATTACTCACACCTCAATATGAAAATTAGGTGCCCGACATGAATTATTTTTTTGATTATCAGTTTAAAATAGACAGTTTAGATCAAAAAGTTTCACTCACTAAAACCTGATAAACCTTGGTCGACTTTTATTGATAATTTTGGATAATGATTCCTAAGTCATTTGTTACATGTATTTATAGGGTTCTTATCGAACTGATATATGATGTGGTCAGGATGAGTAAGTCAATTTGACTCTGTTTTAAAATTACATTTTAGTAAAAAGATAAACAAATTTACTCAAAACCAAGAAAACACATTCATATTTTTTTGATACATCAACAAAATGACACACAATTCATTTTAGATGTGTTATAATCATATGCACCTTAATATGATGAATGATGTGGTTGATATTACTCAACATGAGTCTCCTTTTTTAAAACTAACATTAATTTTAAGAAAGTTACAAATTTATATTAAATTTATATTTTTATTTTATTACTAATATAAGATTTTTTTTGTTATTCTAATGTTTTATTTATCTAGATAAAATGTGTTTTTTTGGAAATTACATGAGTTAGGGTCAATATAAAAATAAAAATAAACAATGATGTTTTTTGTTATTTTAAATAATTTATAATTTTTCAATTGTACAATCTAATGATTGAAAAGTTTCCACTATAGTGTTTTTTGATGTATTTCTGTTGTAAAGTTCATTTCATTTAAATTATTGTATTTGGAATTTTTTTATTGATATAAGGTGTTTTTCAAGTGTTTCATTGTGATTTTATAGCACACTGCACTAGTACTACAATGTTCTATTGTAGGACACTCTAGTATGAACGTTAATCCATGATTTAAAAAGCACCTATTAAGAACACATTTTCAATTCTTTTAAAATAAATTATAAATGTATAATTTATCAGAACATCTCTAAATGATGATAAAATACCATTTTTTTAATGTCACTCTGGTATTAATTTCTTTTTTAGAACCGATATATGTTATTTGACGCGCTGTTATAGCCCTGTTTTTTTAGTATTGTATATTGATTGTGATCAACAATTCAAATTTATATATAACCGTTTGGTATAATATATGATTAAATATTAATGTCTCCATTTAAATTTACTCTTTAGATTAGGGTAATATAAATTTATTGAAATTCCTACAGATATATCCAAGTGGTTTTTTATGTGATATAATAGTTTTTGTGTGTGTTTTACTTTAAAATATTTCTATGAATATTTAATGAGCTTGGAACTTTGATGATAGGAAATTATAAGGCCTAGTGTGCACAAAATTAATTTATGGTATTATTAAATCCATTAAATATATGAAATGTCCATTTTTCTTAAAAATTGATTAATAAATTACAAATATAGGCCCATATCATAAATCTAATAGAACCATTAATTTAAGAATGTGGGTTTTAACCTATGTGTGACATTACCTTTTTGGGTGGGGGCGTTTGGAAAAAAGACATCACAGGCTTAAATTGAATCAAATAAGTAAATAATAATAATATATATTTTTTTTGAGGAAGTAACCTATCTTATATATTATATAATTTGTTGTTGAAAAATATAAGGGTTTTCCACATACCCTGAGAGATTTATTGGACAAATTGGAGGTGGTCCGTTGGTGAATGAAAACATGATTGGAGATCAACAACCAGTGTGAAATGAAATAAAAAAATCTCACCAATGATAACAATGTAAATTATATATTAATTGATGATTCATCATAATCAAGTTTGGATTATTTTTTTTTATCCCAGATTCTCACCCTATGGTGAATTTGAATCAATTGAAATATTAATAGATACACAGATCAGTCGTTCGGTGGGTATGGGATTAATTTGTGGGATTTGGGGATAAATATTATTTATTTGACCATTTTTTACCTATAAATATTCAATATAATTCCATATTATAATGGATCAAGGGTGAATCATACAATTTGTGAGGTCTATTCCACCATTCAATGTATTATGGTTTTCTCTACCCATTATAGGTGGTTTCTACATGGGCACGTTCATTTGGCATTTGATTTTATAGATACCTAGTGAATGATAATTTTTCATTATATATTTTGTGAAATAGATTGATACCATGATTTTGGGATGGATATTTTCTGAAACGACTATGGTATGTGGGGAATTCAATAGATTGGGACCAGATTATAGTTTTTCCTCATGGTTTGGGTGTGAGACACCCATGTGGAACGACGTTGGGTGTTCCTTTGCACCAGAAAAAGACTCATTACATACATCCATGGTATGGAAGTCTTTTCAACATCATATATTTTACCTACATTATGATGCATGGTGTAATATGTATTTATAGGGTCAAATATGAAGATGTATGAATATTTCCATGGGGTTTCTGTAAATCTGGACTACACTACATATAATCTAATGAACAAACATCATGTAGTAACTTTTTATTTTATGGTTCTTGGGTTTCAGTGAAGATATATGTATCTCAAACCATGAAACATTGGTCACATCTGATGTGACCTCTAACTGACAACTCGACATGTATAGAAGGTCCACACCCTAGAGGTCTTGTAGTATGACATAATATGTGTTTTTAGTCACATGTTTTGTAACATGTGGTGTATGGATCAATGAGTACAGGGTGAACACACCCATTTGAAAAGGAAGTAACACACACCATGTACATTGGATGTACATGAACATATCCGAGTATACATGTTCATGGTAAATACATCATTTCATGTACTAAGATGACATTCAAATATTGTTTACCCTTGAGACACACACTGTATTATGAATAATTATATGCATTTTGGGTGCGATATGATGGTAGTACCAGACTTATTGATACATTTATGGTACCTCTAGGGCCACTCCATGTACTCCTATGATGAAATGATATAACCATTTATCTTTCTATCCATTATTCATTGAGATCTTGTGGGACCATGATAGGACAATTAGTGGTTGAGTGTGATCCCATCATCCATTTATATAAGATTTCAATGTGGTACCTCGTAATCATAATAGAGGGAAACCCCTCTCTAGTTTCATGATGATATTAATAGTGATGGAGGGTTACCTTACTCAGGAATGAGTTGAATCAGACTAATTTTTCGACTCACTTAGTAGCTTGGGGAATATATCCATTTGAGAGAACTATAGTGATTCTTATTTCCCGTCATGAGATCATATATAGGTTTTTTTGCGAATTTTAGTTACCATTTTTTAATCATGACATAATTACCATAATAGGAGGTCTTTATAATAGGGTATGTTATTCCACCATTTAGCCCTGAGAACTGACCCCTTATCTATGTATTGATATCAAATCATCCTCATGATCTGTATCTTAGTCAAGTGTGTACCTTAGATGAACACTCTCCATTTTCCATATTGTTATACCTGAAGAAAATGACCTATAGGGTGAATGTAATTAGTGGGTGTGTAGCTTGTGGAGTGTGATATTATGAAGGAGTTTTATATGGAACCTTCTAAAATGAATCCTATGAGGGCATTACAGTTGTGAATTTTCCTTTAGAAAGTGTTTATTTGTTGGGAATATCTATTATTTGTTGTTGTATATGTTTTAGAAATATATATATGTAGATCTTGCTATTACACCTGTTTCAATGTGCTTGTTTTTTATGCGGTTTCTTACTTGGTATTTTAATACTCACACATGTATGGGATCATCCTACATGTGTCTTGTCATATAAAGATGACCAATAATTTTAAAGATTTTATGGTGGACTTTGAGTATGTTGTGTTAGTTTTGGGATAGAAAGGCCATGGTTTATCCTTTTTTTTACAGCAGTCCCCTCCTATTTTTGAGGTGATAAAATACTTTCGATTATTGGTTGGTCCTATATGTGGATGCTTTTAAGGATTTATACTACATATTCTGTAATCAGGTTGTGTGATTATTGATTTATGTATGCATTTATTCTAGTTATTTTATATTTCATAATTGTATGGGCATGTTGATATGTGTGTGTATACATGTAATTAAGGAAAATTCCTCCCATGATTGTGATACGCCTTTGTGAAACTATTCATCAGTCCCATGACTAGTATTGGAGGCCTATGGGGTAGTTGTGTGTTTATCCTCATCCATATGAGTTATAAAAGAGTTTTATAAGATGATAAACCAGCCTAAAGTGTTATGAATCTTTGTGGTGTTAGTATCAGAGTTTGGAGTTTCTCTTCTCTAGGTGTGAGATATAGTTTAGGAATTTAAGATATAATGTTATATAGTTTGGAGAATAGATCTCATTCCATAGTATCATGTGTTGTTGAAACAATCAGTTTTTTCATTCACAAAGGCCTTTATTACATGATTTTGTACATGATATATATATACACTAGTTACATGTATTACATTGAAAAATAAAGCATGTATGTTTGGGTATTGGGTTTAGTCTCATTCTTTAGTTTGGTAACCAATTATTTTTATTGACCGTGGTACATACTACTAATCATCAAGATTCCTCTATTATTAAATCTAGGTAGTATTATGAGATTGGGTCTTTATTATGACCATATAAATGATATTGATTAATTTTATGTATGAAATCAAGAGGTTTTTACTCTATCTGGGTACTGAGATTTTCTACCACCATTAGAGAAGCATATGGATCCTTATGCAGAGTAGGTAAATGATCATCTATGAATTCAGTCGTTTATTTATCAAGTAGGATAAAAGGATTTTAAATGAAAGCATATAAAGGTACACATGTTCCAAAAATGGTTATCCGTGAGGTTTCATGAATAGGCAGTCCCTCAGGCGGAGGAGGTCTGACATAAGGTTTTTGTTTAGGTATCTAGTGTGTGCGGATCCTAACTAGTTAGATGGATTTTCATGAGAACCATATTCCCAAGGGAGTATTAGTTTGATCAAGTGGTATGAGAATATGAAAAAACTTTTATGATTTAGCATCATCAGTTTCAAAGATATTGATCTCCATGGTTTTTTGGTTAGATAGGGTTCCCCTTGTCATGTGGTTTATGATTAGCATGAGCATGTTGTTATGAATATCCCTCTAGGAAGGGACCCATCCTGATGATGGCCTTGGAGGATAGAATTCTCAAAGGTTGCATAGGGAATTAGTAGAACCGTGTGTTACCGATGTTTTAATATAGATTTGATAAACAATAATGTTTGAAAATTTCACCACACATACAGATTATTGAAATGTGTTAAAAACGGTGTGGGATAGTCATTTCAACCCATAGAAAATATTTTCATGGTGTGGTGGATAAATTTGAATGACATGTGTGTTTCAGGGTTTTTATTGTTTTACGATGTTGCAAAATTACCTTGTGTTGGTTAAAAAGTTTTTTCTGGAGTAAATGAGCATCAAATGGTGTGGGATCCTAGAGACTCGAGTATAGTTTTAGGTATGGCTTGTGTCTAAACTTCCTCAAGAGTAGTTTTAAAATAGTTTTCTGATCCAATTTTCCAACTATATATCCCATATATGAGACAATGTAATACTAGGGGAGAAATATCATCATGGACCTTATGTTAGAGTCTTCTACAAAGAGGATTATTCATTTCATAATTCTTCAAACGTTGTGAAATATCTCTCAGATGGGACAGAAATACTCACATGAAAGTATTTCTATTCTAGTAGGGGGGCCCTAATATATATACATCAGTTAGGATTGGGTTCCTACCATCCATTATTAGATGTTTGGTAATGGTGAGTGTAGTAGTGAATCCAGTTTCATATGATGTATTTTTACTCAATTTATAAGGAATGATCCCCAAGTAGGGAATGTTGATCGCATTCATTGGAGGTTACAATATATTCTTTATCATATGATTAATATTAACATTGGAGTATAATATTACATGAAATTTTAGTTCATGTGTAGGTGTTGGAGTAATAGGAAAACCTTTTTAGGTATAACAACAAGAACGTTTTGAATAATAATTGTTTCATGAAAATGTGTGTTATATAATTCTTGCATAAAAAAAATATATCCCCTTAAATGAATTGAGTATTATTTAAGATGTTACCATCAGGTTTCAACCATTATATGACCATTCTATAATAATGACCGTTGGTCAATAAGAGCATTGGAAACTATACTCTTAGAAATAATTTTTATGTTATAATTATTTTTTATGAATAAAAATTACAAAGGAAAAATAATGCAGAAAGAAAATTCGATGAACTTATCCATTAGAGACGTGCCTTACGAATCATATTTTTCAGAACATGGGTGGGATGTTGCATCGTTGGGCCTAAATCTGGAAAAATTCCTAGCTGAGCTTTAATAAGTAAAGCGAGAAATAATTTTCCTTCAGGAGAAGTTCAAGATGGTGGAAATTACCACTCGAGCGATATTATCTGAGCCACACATTTATTTTATCACAATAGAACATCGTAACCTTAGTTCCTATGTGGGTGTTATGAGGGGTATGTTTCAAGGCCATATTTTTTTAATGTATAATCTCTTTTTATGTAATGAAAAATTGTCACTTCATATTTCCAATTTTAGGAATATTTTTTCTTAATTATATAGAATTTGATAAATTTATTTTTTTTGAAAAAAAATTATACAATCTAGAAGAGATATAAATGTTATCAATAGACAATGAAATTATTATTAATAATTATTATAATGAAATAGTATTATAAAAACTCAATTTTAATTTAAAATGATAAAATAATTTCATTTTTTTAGAAATTTTACTATGTATTCAATATGCATTTTATGTCGCCAATTATTTTTAATAAATAATTATTTTTATAGATAAAAGGTAAATTTATCATATTTATAGAATTATTTTTTAAAAATAAATATCATTCTTGAACACATAACATCGATATTATGTTGTGTTTATTTTATGATATTTTTATAAAATGTTATGTTTTCGTTGAATAGTAAAAATATAGTTTGAATTTTGATGTGTTTAATGATATCAATAATGATATAACAATGATGTAATAATTTTGTCAGACTCCTGAGGAATAAAATATGTTATGAGTTTTCCCAAGTGGCCAATACCATAGGAAATATCATGTTAAATCTGATAGTGTTGTAAATACACCTAATGAGGAGTCCCTGGAAAGTTCATAAAATATTCCCTTACATTTGCTGTAAATAACAACAAATTCAATCATCCATTTATTTCCAAATTCATAATCAACTAATATATAGTCCTTTAACCTCCCATTTAGACCTCCAAAAAATCATTCAATCCCCCAAGGACCCAACCTTCCATTTATTATGTTACTTATCAATGTATTGGATCATTTAACACTCGTGTTTTAGTTGACACTATATTTATTTTAAGTCTTTCAATTTCAATTTTATAATATGTGTTGAGGTTATTATGTATCAATATTTGATTAAATTTTATTTCCAAATAATTATATACCATTTTCTTTCTCATCATCTGATTTTATGAATTTTTTAGCAACACCATTTGGCTGCCGAATATTCGTACAAAAATTCACACCTTCACTTATTTCATTCAAATTTTATTTTTTTGTGGAATGTAATCAAAATTTCCAAACCATGTTATTTTATCTAAGTTATCATTTTCATATAATTTATTATTAATCTTTTACGAATTGGTGACCTCTTTCTACTCCCCTTATAATGTTTTCAAAACCATGTTGTATAGCTATTAGGCTTCAAAATTTTCGTCTCTAAATCTCTCTCTTTTTTTCAAGATATTATCTTATTTTATTTATGTAAATACCCAAATATATTTAATTTAAAGGTTTTCTCTTCAAGAAATAATATATATAAATAAATATATATATATTATTCTAGAATTTACATTCATAAAACCCTCATTACATTTTCGTGGGATATAAATGACCTAATGAACATGTTTTTAGGAGGGTTTAAAACATAACAATTTTTATATGAAACCAATTTCATTAATGTTCCTTAGGGTTATTTAGGAAATTTCTGATTATTATCTATTCAGATCAGACTAAAATAAATTCATATTTAGGGTTCACCCAGATAGTTCTCCAATGCATTGTGTAATGAATTTAATATCTTGAGATGACTAGTTTTATGATAATATGATGAATAACATTGGTAATTTTTAGGAAACCTTGGGGATGGAATTTGTTGATATGATTAAGAATGTATAAAGTAAATTTTGTAGTTTCAATTTTTTTAATGTTATTATAACTAGATATTATTCTTTATCATGCCTTTATGATTTTACCGATGTTATTATTGATATTACTCAATTTCATATGTCAAATCTTTCACTTGTTTTCTTTACTAGGACTTATTCTCACCCTTTACATTATTCTATGTCTCGAAGTTATGAGATGAAGTAATTGTACATATGTTAAACGTTTCTTGATGTATTTTATAAGTATTAAATGAATTTTATATTTTTTAATATCTTATGTTCTATTTTTCCAAGGCACTAGACATTAAATATCATATATTTGTAAATTGTATTGAAATGTTTTTAATAAAAATGTGGGATGACATAGTTGGAATCAAATGATATTTTAGTTATTTCATGAAATTAGGATATGAAAACCATAGAAAGAAACATAAATAAACATCTAAATATAGGAAAATTCCCCGATATTTTTCTAAAATATTATTTAAGTGGTTTTCGAACATATAAATTCATTTCTAGATACGAACAAGTGGTTGTGCTCTGATGTAGATGTATGTTGTGGTAAAAATGAAAACACATAATTGAGTTAGAATCGAATGAGAATTGGTTCATGAATACGAGCCTTGTTTTACTCTTGGTTTGACACTCTCGGGGGATATTTTTGGTAAATCACATGATTTTTATGAATAGTTGTAAAGGATTTATAGAGAAATATAATTATTGTTAATGAATAAAATAATTCAACATGATGTTTTATGACATAAAAATCCTTTACAGTTGAACAATTTTTAAATGAAATATGCTTCTCACTACTGTGTTATTCTTTAGAAAATGTCAATCAATATGTGGAACCTTCAAAATGGTAACCACAATAAACCTTATGCCGACATTCCTCTGATGGAATCTGGAATGAAATATTTTATAATAATGATGAACCAACTGACTCATGTTATAGGAAATAACATTAATCAATATGAGAGATTGATTTAACCATGAATGGAATAAATTTCTATTGAGTCCATTATGAATCAACGACTGACAACCATCATTGGAACTACTAACCCATTAATTGTTGAAGAGTGGAGTAGTTCTATTGAAATGATATTTTCTATGCTCTGATATTCAGAACATGAGAAGGTCACCCTAGCTATTTACCACATAGAGAGAGGGAGAAGATGATCCGTAGTGAAACTAATTAGAAACATGAGGCCAAGAGTGGAGGTTGAAGTAATGGAGTGGGAAGAGTTTGGAGGAACCTTCTTAAATAGATATTTACCTCATTCGATGAGAATGAAAAATGGAGAGGAAATTTCTCGAGATAATGTAGTAGGAGAATTAATATATGGGAAGCTATGAGATGAACTTCAATGAATGATGGGTCAATGAGGTTATGCATTGATTATAGAGGACTATATGAGATTACATTAAAGAACAAATACCCTCTTCCAAGAAGTAATGAAATATTTTACCATCTTCATGGGGCTTAGTTATTCTCTAAGATTCCTATTCGATCTGGTTGTCATCAATTGTGGGTGAATAAATAGGATATTCCAAAATCTGACATCTTATCAAGATATAATCATTTTCAATTTGTTGTTATTACTTTCGGCAAGACTAATCATGATAATATTTTTATGGATTTGAGGAATAAATTCATTAAAAATACCTTAATAAAATTGAGGTAATTTTTACTAATGATATTTTTATATAGTCCAAAACTTGCAAAGATAATGATGATCATTTAAGGGTCATTTTACCAACTCTAGAGAAGGAGAGTATTTTTGTAATGTTCATAAAAGGTGTATTTTGGTTACAAAAAGTTTCTTTATTGGGGAACATTGAACCCAATGAAAGAATCATAGTTGACCCTGCAAAGGAAAAGGTTGTAGAGGAGTGGCCTCAGCATACAATAATAACTGTGATTTTAAGTTTCCATGGATTAGCAAGATATAAATGTAGGTTCTTGAAAAAAATTTCACAAGTTTCAAATACAATAACAAGTTAAATAGAAAAGGTTTCAAGTTCATTTGTTCAAAGGAATTTGAGGAATGTTTCTTCGATATGAAGAAGAGATTGGTTGCGGAACCCGTGCTAACTCTACCTTCAAGCAGAGAAGGATTCATTATTTTTAGTGATGTTTATCTGAAATTGATTGTGTGTGTCCTCATATAATATGAATAATTCATTTCTTGTGCATCTCAACAGTTTAATACCCATTATCGGAACTATCCTACACATAATGTTAAGCTGTATATGGATGTTTTTCCTCTAAAGATATGGAGGCACAATCATTATAGGGAGAAAAGTAATATACACATAATATCAACTTCTGATGTATATTTTCCCAAAAAATCTAATTTCACGCGAGATAGAGGACATGGTTTAAAATTCATAAATATTGTGATTATTCAAATAATTATAATCCAAGAAGAGAAAACAAAATCACTGATGTATTAATTAGGAAAGGCCCTATTTTTCTATCTATGATGAGGATTCAAATAGATCCCTTCATCAATGACATAGTGAAAATGTACATGGTAATTATAAGGTAAAGACATCATCAACCATAATAAAAATGATTTCTCAACCATCATTACAATAGATTATCAAGAAGGATAAATATAAATATCCTTTGTTAAAAAATAATTTTTACGGTTTGAAGAATGGGATGTTTCACGATCACAATATTGATAAAGAAGGTGTACTAATTTTTTTTTACAAGACTATGTGTTCCATCTATTCCGGATATAAATAAGGAGTTGATCGATGTAGGTCAGAGCTCTACTTTCTTTATGTATTCTAGAAGAAAAAAAAATAATAGGGGAATTAATGACCATTATTGGTGTGATAACATGAAAATGGTTATTATAGACTACAACACAAAGTTACTAGTAATTCATCAAGTGAAAGTAGAGTGAAAACTTCCTAATTGGGTATTACAACCACTACCCATACCATCATGTGAGTGGGATAATATAACTATGTACTTTTTCAATGGTCTCATGAGAATCACAAAATGAAACAATGTAACATGTGTGATAGTAAAACATCTTACCTAGACTGACTATTTTATCCCTATTTGGGAAGTTTTATATTTTCATCAACTTTACAACATCTATGTGATGTTAATGGTAAGGTTGCATGGGCACAAATTTCTATCATTTCAGATCATTATCCATGGTTCACATTATTATTATACAGAATTATTCATCATACTATGAATATTGAATTGAATTTTAGTATGACCTATCATGCTCTAACTAATGGAAATTATGAAAGGACAATTCAGACAATCGAGGAAATGCTAAGAATATGATGAATGGAATTTAAAGGTTGATGGGATCATCATATCCCACTAGTTGAGTCCACTTATATAAACAGCATCCATTCGAGCATTCAAATGGAATCCTATGAATCTCTATATTGGAAGAAATGTACAACTCAAACATGCTTATATCAATATGGCGAGAGAAACATTCAGGGGCCTGATATTGTACAAGAGATGAAAAAAAAGATTATGTCATCCAATAACACATTAATGCTGATCAGAGTCGGAAAAAGTGCTCCTTAGAAAACCATTGAAGGGACATAGAGTTTGATGTTGGTGACAAACTCTTCTTTCAAATTTCTTCATAGAATAGAGTTTTGTTGTTTGGAATGAAATTAAATCCCCCTAGGTACATCTGCCCACATGAAATCCTTGATCGTGTAGGAGTAGTGGGTAATCATCTTGTAACTGTTCCAATTATAGTTATGTTCATGAATATTTCCCCGTATCCCTCTTGGGGAATTACATACTTGGACCTTAACATGTACAAAATCTATATGTGGTACAACTAGAACACGACATCTCTTATGAGATGTAGCCATTGGAGATCATGGATCGTACAGATAAGGATCTATGCTACATGACTACCCACCTCGTTAAAGTGTTCTGTATGAACCAAAAATATTAAGAAATGATATATAAACCCTATGAAACAATGAGGCACAAGTACCCACACGATTTAGATTGAATTTATGAGTTGAAAATTTGATGATGAAATTTCTTTCGGGGGGACTAATTTAATGAACTGATCTTTTTGATTAATATTTGATTCATGAATTTGTGTGTTATATAATTCTAGCACATCAAAACTACATGCCCTAAAATGAAGTGAGTATAATTTAGGATGTTACCATTAGGTTTTAACCATTAGACGGTCATTGGTTAAATATGACTGTAGGTCAAAAGTATCTTTGTCAACTATACTCTCAGAAATAATTCTAACGTTATAACTATTGTTTATAAATTGAAATGATAGAGGAAAACTAATGCAGAATGAAGAGTCAATGGAATCAGCCAGTAGAATCATGCATTATAAAGCCTATTTTTTAAAAACATGGGTGGGAGGTATCATCTTTGGGAATCACTCTATACCAAGCCCATTCCAAGCATCAACATGTGAGGCTTGCCATAAATTGCCTTTCGTAGAAGTATATGCTAGAGTAAATTACCACTCGGGCGATGTTATCTGAGCCACCCATCAATTCTGTCACGAATGTGTGCCCTACCCTTAGGTTGTACATTTTTGTTATAAGGGTTTATTTGTCAAGTAAATATTTACTTAGGGTATAATCCATTTATTTATATACATATTGTTACTTCGTCTTTATTGTCTTAAGAATAGTTTTTCCTAATAAAATGGACTTTTATAAATTGTTGGTTTTCGAAAAAAATTTATACAATATAGAAAATATATAATGGTTTATAAAAAACTATTAAATTATGAATAATAAATATTATAATAAAATAGTATTATAAAAAAAATTCATGTTTAATTAAAAATTATAAAATAGTTACATTTTTTTAGAAATTTAACTATGCATTCACTCTGCATTTTATGTCCCCTGTTATTTTTAATCAGTGATTACTTTTTATAAATGAATATTTTTAGAGTTAAAAGTTAAATTTATTATATTTATAGATTTATTATGATAAAATAAATGTCATTTTTTAACTCATAACTTTGATATTAGTGTAGTGTGACTTTATGAAATTTTTATAAAATGTTTTGTTTTTCGATAAATAGTAAAAATATAGTTCTTAGTTTCGGTGTGTTTACTGAAATCATTAATGATGTAATAATGATGTACTAATTAAATTAACTATTTTGGAATAAATTATGTTAATAGGTGTCCCATGTGTCCAATACCATTGGTAAATACCATGGGCAAGCCCATGGTTTTTCAAATTCCAATAATGAGGTGACCGTTGGAAATTAATAAAACATTCCCTCACTTTTGATATCATTACCAAAATATTACTTCTATAATTTCATTCCTAATACCTAATAAATTATGTTATAGTATATTTACCTCCAATAGAGTCCTCCCATGTTTCCCCTAATCGCCTAGGGTTCCAACCTTCAATTTTTTGTTGTTACTGTACAATGTAAGGGGACCTTTCACCATACTCTTTTAGTAGAGACTTATTTTATGTTATGTCTTTCAATTTACATTTTCTAATGTTGAGGTATGTTATTATGTATAATTATTTCATTAAATTTTATTCCCAAATTATTAGAGAGCCAATTCTCTCTCATCAACTGATTTTCTGAATGTTTAAGTGAAGTCTTTAGGCAGCCGAATTCTTGTAAGGGAATTCACAACTTCTTTTTTTTCCTTCGAAATTATCTTTTATGTGGTATGTCTTGAAATTATCATTAAATTGTTCATTTCTCCACGTTATTAATTACTTATACTATATTATTACTCTCTTATGAATGGTTTAGCTCTATCCACTCTATGTTTAATTTTTTTGAAACTCATGTTTCATAGTTGTTATGCTGCAGAATTTCCATCTCAAAATCTCTCTCCTTTTATAAAGAAATTATATTGTTTTATTTATGTGAATACCTAAATCTAATTAATTTATATGGTTATTAATCATGAAATAAAATGATTTATATATTATTTGGGTATATACAAACATTAAACCTTTATTTCCTTTTTGTGGGTTATAAATGACATAATGAACATGTTTTTATGCAATTTTTAAAATGTTACTTATTTTATATGAAACCCATTTCTTTTATTATATTTTGGATATTTATGAAATGTTTCATTGTGATATATCTGGATCACATGAAAATATATACATATTAAGGGTGCACCCCGATATCATTCCAATGCATTGGTTAAATAAATTTATCTCTAGAGATGACATGTTGTATGTTACGTTGGTGAATAACCTTGGTAAATATTATGACACCTTGGGGATGGAACTTGGTGATATTCTTATAGATTTCTAAATTAATTGTTGTAGATACATTTTAAGGTTATCTTTCCTATTATTATTATTATTATTATTGTTATTATTATATTCCTCTTTATCCATACCTTGTGATATTCCCCCTGTTCGTATTGATATCACTTGAGTTCACATGTAAACTCTTTCACTTGTATTCCATATTGGGCCTTCTTCTCACCCTTTCATAAGATATATGTATTTATTTGATGAGATAAAATAATTTTACATAGGATGAGTTTTTCAAAAAAAAATTAGGAGTATTAAAAAATATTATTTTTTATTTATTATGTTCCTTTTGTTAAAGACAGTAGACTCTAAAGATCCTCTGTTTTTAAAATTTAGTGAAACATTTCATAATTCAAAGGCGAGATTCCGTACTATGATTTTTCATGTTTTTCTTCCTCTTGTAGTTTTATATAAGTATTTAATCAAACTAGGTATGGAACTATATCCATGATAGTATATCAGGTAACCACATCTAGTTGTATTAACTGAATGTACATTAAAGAGTTTACATGGTAAGAGGCTTCATAAGTCCCATTTTATTCATGGGAATCCATGTGTTGTTCCCTTTAGAGGCATATGAGTGATTTATTATGGATATATATTAATGTATATTCAGAAAGGTGATATTAGGGAAGATTTTAACTCTTTAAAATTGATAACCTGTTCACCTAATTGATATAGGAAACATGGATGTAAATGTTGACCTTGATATGGGTTATCACAAACTCTGGTTGCGGTGAAGGATATACCATAAGTATAATTCTAAATATACTCTAGTTATTTTGAGTTAGTGTTTATTCTCTTTGGTAGGATGAATGCCACAATGAAATTGAGGGACTTATGTAATGTATCATTAATCGTTCCTAAGTCCCTTCATTGTAGTCATCATTAGTGACATCCATGTGACATCTATATAAGTGTTTCTACAGGAGATACATAAGAGGATGGTGTTAGACATGGTAAATTAGTTCTAGTCCCATGAAATATCTCATGAATCCAATTCTACATTTAAATGTACACATTTTGGGAGATATCTTATTACATATGGTAGTGATAGTGGATTCTACAGGGTTTGTTGTGTCTTGATCATGAGGGCCACATTGGGCATGGAAAATGTAGCAGATGCTCCAAGCATGGTTTTGCATCAATTTTTTGTCAAGCGATATGATGAAACAATTACAACTTTTAGTTGACGCTTATTGGTATATGGATGGTGCAACATGAAACCATTTTATGGTTATACTCCTTTGCTTCATTATAAATCATAGGTGGAAATAATTGGGAATATGAACTATGATAACTACACATATCGTATTTCTAATAGACTCATTCCTGGTCGAATGTCCTTGATGGAGAGAATCACTTTATAGTTTTTCCATGGACTGTTGGCGATTCAAATAATTATATGGGGTGTTGTTATAAATATGAATTTTTACACTAGAAGTAAATTAATTAAAGGTTATGATGTACCAATATCTCTTGGCATCAGTTTGGAATCCTAGGGGGTGTCATTGATCTTATGAGTTAAAAGCTTGTTTTTTGGTTGGTTTTCAGGGATGGCCGACAAAGCGTTGTAGAGAGGTCCAGAAACTTGTTCTTGAAAGTGGATTTTCGGATTTTTGGTAATTCCATCATTGAATATGATGTTTACATCATAGAATAATTAGCAAAAAGGTGTGAGAATAATTTGGCACCTCAGTTGTAGTTGGGAATAGTGTATTACCACAACCATCTTTCTAGTTATAATGGAAAAATCATGTTTTGGTGAACATGATTTTGGTTTTCATGTAATTTTAGACCAAATATTGGGATAATTATCTACCAATTGTGGGGTTTATCTATCAGGATGATTAGAACACATCCACTGAGGTTTCACTTTCTCAAGGAGATATATGAGTGACCTTACATGACATTATTATATAGGTCAGAGCCAATGGTTAACATCACAAGGGTACTAGTTTAGGTTCTAGTATTGGATTCAAACTTATATAGTTCATTTAAGGAAGGATAAGGAATTAATGGTAAACAATCGGTGCCCTTACAAGACTGATGATGGAGTTTTTTGTAGTTCGAGAGTTTTGGAATTTTATCCAGGGTGGTAGCCTATATCCAAAACAATTTGTCCCTTTCTTCTTATGATGAACTGTCCAGTTAGTGAGTTAGTGTGCCTCGTAATTGTATGTCCATATTAGTTTTTCTTTTTTTATTTTTCTCTACTATTCATTGAAGAGGATATATGATCATGAATCATTGTGTGATATTGAAGTTTGTCTTCTAGGACATGATAGTGGAGTTTCCTTTTCTACTATCTATTAACATTGATGACCTATAGTAAAAAATGACATGTTCATTAGTGAGTGGTTTTCTCTGTGTGTGATTGTTGATAACACCAAAAATATATGAGATATCTCATGGGAAGATGAGTTCCATTTGGAAGAATACTAACCTTACCATTTTACTAGTCATCCTTTTAAGGGATAAAAATATTTGATGGACTAAATAATTTTTCTCATTGATTTTTCCATGTATGACTTTAGAATATTTAAATGAATATTTATGGAGCTAAGAACTGAGACGATATGAGATTCCGAGGTACGGTTTACCCAAAACTAATATTAATAATATATTAAATATATTAAATATCACACACATTATGTTACCTAAAAAAGTGATGTAACACTTAAATTAAGGACATATGAGAATCACGAGGGAAACATTCATGTTAGAATGTGGGGTCTAACCTAGGTGTGTTATAATAATTGGAAAAATATGGTTCTTGAAAAAAATTCATCATCAGTGTAAAATGTTGAAAATTAATTAGATAAATTAAAATAATTTTTAATGCATATACCTATCTTCTACATTAAATAATCTTATATGTAATAATATCAATGTTACCCTCATAACCCAAGAGAATTATTGGAGACATTTGATGATGTTATATTGGAGAAAGACCATCAAATCAAATATCAAACACTGGTGTGTGAAAGAATTAAATAATACCTCCAATACCAATGAGATTGATCCAATCTTCATTAAAAATTGATCCAACCCAAAAAATGATGTTATTTTTATAGACTTATCCATTTTTATTAGCTTATGCAGAGTTTGAATCAATCGATTAATTGATTGATTCACAACATAGTCATTTACTGGTAGGGTTATATTACATGATTTGGGGATAAATATTATTTTTTATTATTCCTTATAAATAATACAACAATATTATCCCATAAGAAAATTTATCCCTGATGAAATGATCAATTTCCTAGGTTCATTACTCATGATTACGTTTTATGGTTTTCTATCCCCATTCTACATGTGTTCCTCATATGCCTTTTTATTTCGGTTATGATTCAACAAATACATTGTCTACAATCATTTCACTTTTTATATTTCGTGAAAATTATATTTACTGTTTTTTGGGGGTGTAAATTTGATGACATGATAGTGGGTTGTGAGGAATGTGATGGATCATAACAGTACTATATTTTATACTTTTCGTTATTTGTATGTGAAAATCGATATGCATGATATGAAGTTTTCATGAGCACTGGATATGGATGGATTTAAGAAATCAAAAACACATAGTTCAATATAAACTTAAATCCTTGAACTAATGTGAAATTCATTGGGAAATGGTTTTTATAGAGTCAAAGATGTAGTCAAAAGAATAATTTCAAGGGTTATATGAAAAACTAGACTACAAGATGATTAATATGATGAATAAACACTTTTTATTTTATTATTGAAACTAGGATTTCAACATTGAGATATGTATCACAAAATATTTGGCACCTGTCACATGTTGGGTGACCATCAATCGAATTTTCAGTGTGTACAAATGATACATTCTATAAGGGTTAACTAGTGTGGCACACAGTTTTTTCCTGGTCACACAAAGTGTACCATGTAAAGGATGAATTTTTTTGTACATAGGGAAAATGACCAATTAGAAAGGAGGCCCCACTGGCCATTTACATGGGATGTACTTGAGCACGACATGAGATACACGGGGACATGAAGGATTTCATGCTAAGTGTTGATGTAAATCATAGACACCATGTACCATTGAAACATATTGTATATTATGAAAAATTGAATTCCATGAGAATTTGAGACATGGGTACTACCATAATTATTTATAGACATCATATACCCTAGGTACACAGAATTTACTCCTTTTATGATAGGATGAATTCCTCTTTCTCTATACCTCATCTACATTGCGAGCTTGTGTAAGCTTCCTTGGAACAGTTTTGGTTGAGTGTGATCATGTGGTTAATTCTGATGAAGTTTCAATTCAATATCTCATTCCCATCATATTTCATTAACCCTATATTTTTTCCCAATGATTTGTGAAATGAGGGAAATTTCCCTTATCCTAGAGTGACATAACTCAGACTGCTTCGACTATTTACTCAGTGTCTTGGAGGATGAATCCCTATGACATTCCTAGAGTGATCCTCATTTTCCTTAATGATACTTTATGTATGGTTTGTTGAAATTTGTGTGACAATTATTTAATAAGGATTTTATCCCGGGTGTAGGAGGATGTTTAATGTTTGGTCGTGTTCCCCCCCCCCATGATCCATCGGTATAGATCCCCTATATATATATATCAATATCTATTATTTTTTATGAGGTCTGGTCTTATCATGTGTATATCTTGGGTGAACCCACTCATTATTCTTTATTGTCTACATCTAAATATAGTGACCTCTATGGTGATAGATTTTAATGGATGTATTTCTCGTGGACTAAGATATCCAAGAATATTTCTATATGACACCTTCAAGAAGGACTGATAGGTTGGATTTGTATATGTGAATTTACCAGGAGACTATATCATAGTTTGGTATTTCTTGGGGATAATGTTTTATGTGTTATAGAATTAAACGAATGTACATATGATTGTAATTATTTATTATTTTTTCATGATAATTTCTAGGTATCATAATAGGTATTATTACACTCTCACCTACATGGGAACTACCTGTATGTGTTGTGTCTTATGTGGCTGAAAATCAAATTTTACAAAGCTTTTTTAGAATAGAACTGGGTGGAGTTAAAATTTCCTAGAATGACTGAGTTATATAAAAGTGTAAATTTTCAAATCCATCCCGGCCTTTTGATCATGTCAGTCTTTAGTTTCCACTATTGTTTGTTCTTGTATTTGGACACATTTTAAATATTTTTTTATTGTACTCCGGTTCTGGGGTATATATGTGTATGCATTCATTTTAATCAGTTATTTTATATTTCAAAATTGTATGGGCATGGAAAAGTGCTTCTATGTATTGGTACTTATGTAAAACGGCTCCCATATGTGTGATATTCCTTCTTGGCAATAATTGAAATCCCCTGGCATATTCGAGGCTGGATTTGGGTAGTTACATCTCAAGCCCCGTTAGGTCATGTCATGAAAATTCAAAGTATATGATGACATCCTGAAATATCTTTTTTTTATTGAGTATATGGTTATTTTTATAGTACATCCCTTTAGAGATATTGTAATTTGGATTTGAAATGACTCAAATTATCTTAGGGGTAACCACTTTCAAATGGGTTGTTTTATCATTGAAACAATCGCCACTATCAGTTTATGGACACCAGGATAGAATATCAAGGGGATATTATTTTCTAAATCACATTCTATTTAAAATCCATTATGGTGTATTGATTATCTTGTCACATAAAAATATTAAAGTAATACTTATGAGAGAACCAAACTAAAATTAACCTATGGGTTTAATATTGAATGATATAATTTGAGATCTGAATTATATTTATTGAGATATGAGTGAAACTGTTTTAACTAAAATAACAATAGGATAATATGAATGATAAAGATAAATTTCCCCCATGATAATTAAAACTAGGGAAAGACTATTATAATCCTAATATTGTGAGTTGGTAATGAAAGAGAATTGAAGAAAGTACAATTGTATTCCCCAAATAATATAAGGATTCTTTATTGGATTATATTTTTAACCACCCATGTTTATCTATGATGATTTCAATTATACATAATTCACTACCTCAAATATTTTATTATCAATGGGAAATTATAGTTTTAATATTAGTATATCAAAATTTAATGTTTAGGGAGATATAAATATGGTCAATCATACATTTTATGTAATTTATGTGATTCTGGTAATGGATTACCTATTTCAACATAGACTTCATATTAACTGAAACATTTTATGATTAAGTAAAACATATTAATTATTTTCAATGAATGAACGTGGATCCAATGACTAGAAACCACTATAGAGATATATTTACATCCATATAAAGGAATAAAAATAAATGGGCCATCGTAATTATCTTCTGTCAAAATAACACCCCACCATAAATAAAATAATATAGCCATATAAGTTAAATAAAACATTCAAATTTTAGATGTATAATACAATCCCCAACCTCCACCACTAGGGAAATAAGGATTCATATTGACGAATAAAAGTAGTAGACTGCTATGTTACCTCAAGACTAGGAGATGTTTAATAATTATGTTCAATGCAATGAAATGAATTATTTTTTATAGAATGTGTGGGAATCAATTCATTTCTTGGAAGGCCATGTTTGGTGATATGATTTTATACCCAGAGAAGATGTGGCAGTGCATCCATGTGCCAACAACCATCACCCAATATGTCTTCACAATGAAATTAGCACATGGATGTGTTCAATAGGTATTTTAGTATGTTAGTTGTAATATATTTACGATGGTGATTCATGAATGTGGTGGTTTGGAATTGGGGTAGGTCATTGTGGTGGAGGAAGATTCACTAGAATGATTTCAACGGTTTATAAATGGGGATATCAATAATCCATTTGAGTAGAGGGATTATTTTTCATCAAATTATTCATTCATTCTCATCCTCCCACCAGTACCTAAAAAACGAAGATGCATGTTGGATGAGAGATATACCAAAAAATTATTCACATTTTGGTTCTTTTGCATGCATAAAATTTTTCAATGTAGTGAATCATATTTCATAACCACCATAGAGAATCAATCATGAAATGTTTGACTGTGAACTCTTGGAGAAGTAAAATATTACTTTACACCAAACCATGAGAGGTGTTTAGGTTAAAAAAATTAAGGAACTGAAAATTGAGATATTTCTGTATGTGATCTTCTTAGAATTACCTATATTAGTAATGCGGTAACCTAAATCCATTTATACCACATAGATACCTGTATATTTATTAATTTACTATGTAATATTTAAAATTTAAAGGATAATAATTATTTAAGTAGTAAGAATTTAACACCCCATGATTCTATTATGTGGTTATATTTATATAAGTTAATATTTTTGACAAACTACTCTAGATGGAACATGAAAAAATGACTCTATGATATATTTTGTTAAGATATTCATATTTAAATTCCATTTAATCGTAAAAAATTTAATTAGAGAGAATTGATAGCAGTAACTAATTCCTGATATTTATGTATAATGAAAATAATTGCTTATTTTTAATATCAATGAAATTTAATTAGATTATGGAAATTGTTAAATAAGAAATTTTATTGTACATTAATGATTTTTTCTGAAAATAATACATTTTTAAGGGACATTATTTCTATTTAAGGAATCATATGATTAATCATAAATTGTTTATGAAAATAATAAATGGTTAACACCAATTTATCACATAAATGATATTAAATAATATTAATTATTGTTTATATTCGAACATATAATTTTCCAATTAAAGGTGTTTTCATTATATATTATAATATTTTTGAAAAGTATTAATTTAATAAATAAGTGATTTAGAAATTAATAAAAATGTAATTCATTTTTTAATTAATCTTTTTGATATTTTTATAGTATATTTTTTAGAATTTTTCTAAAATGATTGGTTTGCAGTTGAAAATAATTTTTTCCTAATACTTGTACTATTTATTCATTTATATTTATGACCTATAAATTTGAAAAATATTTAAGAAATAATATATGATTTAAATGTTTTAAAATTTAATTTTTAAAATATTCATTGTACTCATATAACCCATCTCCAATATTTTTTGAAATAATTCAATAATTTCATTACTGTTGAAAACCACGTTCTGTTATTTCAATAAATCAAGTATTTTCATGGTGTATTCAGTTTTTAAAACCATTAAATCCTCATAAATATAATTTTTAATTATAAAAATTAATTTAATATTCTATAAATTAATATAAAATATGAATTTATGTTATCTATTTATTTAATTCAGAAAAACTCTATTTCAATAGTTTTTTTCCAAGATTATGTATATATATATTTAAAATAACATTTAAAAAGGTTGGAATAATTTAATGATAAAATAATATTCAAATATTTAATTAGAATAATAAAATTAGGTAAAATGAACAATATTAATCTTTTTCATTAGAATTAATTACAATGGTAATGAATTAATAATCTTAGTAAAAGAAAAAGTGGTATATTGAGTTTAATATGTTCTAACTGACCTATAAATTTAATAATGAAGAAATGAATTTAAATTATGATATTTTTAAGGACCAATAAATGTTTCACCCACACCTTTTCCCATTTCTAATCCATTTTTTCTAGAGATGGGAATTTCATTATTCTAAAATGAAACTATGTCTCCAAAAGTTCCATTACAATCACTTATAAAAAATTTTACATACGGCATTAAAAGATGCACGTAAACCTAGAATTACCATTGATAAATTTTCCATTTATTTATGAATTTATCAAAATCCCATGAACATAAGCCCCTGGTCCATCGTAGTTGTCCCAATACATTAAAAATAATGGAGAATTTTAAGGAAATTTATTCCCTAGACCTGAGAATTATCAAATACATAGTTTTGTTATTAATTATTATATTTATAATATATTATACCCTATATAAGGTAATGAAAATATTATATATTATACAATTGAATGTTATTATTTTAATCATTTATCATTTTTTAATTCGTATACACCATTCAATATGAAAACAAAAATCATTACTTGTGTGTGGTGTGGACTAGCACTTCCATGATATAACATGTTATTTTTCCTTCACATACAGAAAATAATAGTTATAAGAATGTTATTAAAGGAAAAATATTCATTTAGTGTCATAATTAGAGTTTTGGAATAAAAATTTATTTAATATATCGATGATACGATCAACAAACAATCATCTATAATCTATAATTTGTTATAAGTGTACTAAAAGGATAACCATTTATACAAATTGAATAATATATTCATATACATTATTTATTATTATAATTAATTATACTTCTGATATATCATAATAAAAAAACTAAATAATATATTAATTATTTGATTATAATGATATTCCAAATAAACTATGTGACAATCATAAATTAATCAGGGTATGTTCATGTTTGGTTTAGTTAAACCCATATATGAATAATACTATACATTTATGTCATGAATAGACATGAGAAATAATTTAATTGTATAATATTATATAAATATTTACATGATTATTATTTTTGTTATGGTTATGTAAATATTTAACTCATTAACTAATAAAAAACCATTACTACATTATGTATCACTAAAAAATGGTAATCATTTAATTCATCTTCACGAATCATATTGAAATGGTAGGAAATAAAAATAAGGATTATAAATTATTTTCTAACATAATCTATGATACATTAAAATATTTAAAAATGATTCAATTTGAAAAATATTATATACCAAAACCTCTTTTATAAAACTAGTTGAAAGTAATAATGATGACATATATCAGTGTGAAAAATAGTAAAATACAAACTTTTAAATATAGAATAATTATATATGAGTGTTATAAATGGTTATAAATTTGAAAATGTTTCTTTAGTATGTGTTTAGTTAATTTAATTTATTTATTTAGGGTATTTGGTGCAATGGAATAATGAATCCGGACTGATATAAGGGCTTTCTTCTCAAATTCATCTATATGAGACACATTTAATATTATGGACCTAATAGTAATTATGTGGTGTATATAGGTCTAGTTATAGAATTCATATCATGAATTATATTATAATAAGGGAATGATATATTCAATTAGTATCCATTAATTTCAAGGGGTTTTCATTAATGTGCTTCTTAAGTAATATGGGTTTTCATGGGTTTAATTATGATTCATTGAGACAAAATTCATTTTTATCACAATCTTTTATATTCTCGGATCTTTCATACCCATGTTTTTTTTGTGTATCATATATCTCGTATTTTATTGTATATTCCACCCAAATCATGTCCCTATTTTCAATTATGTATTGAATACGTAATATCATTAGTTGTAACTATTTTTTTCTAACATAACATTTGTTCATTAAGTATTGGTCATTATATTGTACATAGAAGTTCGGTACCCTCTAAATTATTGAATTATGTGGTGTTCTATCAATTATTTGTCATAATATTATTTCATACCACGTAAATTAACTGAACATTATTTCTTACTTATTGATATATGTTTTTTATTAGAGATATTCATATCTCAAAAATAATTATTTATGTTTAAATGTTTATTCGTGAACATGGTTCTCCCATTCATTGATTCCCACATAGTATGATTTTATTATAAATAAAATATAATATTATTTCATAAAATTTTGTTTTAATTAAATTATTATTTTGTTTAAAATGTTGGTTTTTTGACAAAGGTAATTTAAACTATTAAAAGTGTATTTTTAATAATAATATGTTTTCGACAATCATTTATTATATAATTTTCTTATTTTAAATGATCCATTATAGAATACTATTTTAAAATGAATGATTTTCATGGATTTTTTAATTTCACATTTGAATTACACTTTTGGATGAGATCATGAACTTACTCTTTTATGATAGTATAAAAACAATTTTTAAAAAATCTAGTTTATGTTTTCCTACCAATTTACTTATTATTTTTTAATATAAATAACCTAATAGTAATTATCTTTATATTTTTAAAACACTGATATATATATATATATATATATATATATATATTTGGTGAATGACCACATGAATTCAAGAAATTCAATTCAAGATCCCTTCATTGGTGGTATATTATTGAGTTCTTTTGAAAGGATGTTATTCATCTATTTCAATATCCATATGAATTTTCTTGATATATTGGTAATATATTCATTTTAATCAACCCCCATATTCCTATGGATGTATTATGAACATCTTATTAGTGTATTGGTTTAGATGTATACTCATTAATCTATATATAATAAAAATAATATTTTATATAATTCATATTTGATGATGTTCACATAGAAAATAATGTTGTTTTATTGATGTGGTGGTAATATTGACATTTTAATGTTATTTCTAAATTATAAATGATTTTTTGAAAGGTAATTTTTTATTTATTTACCATACTCGATAATTCATAGGATGGGTAATTACCAATTTATCCCTTCTATTGGCATGGGGAATATGATTTTCTTATTGTATATTATAATTCCATCATAGATTTCTGTTGGAATGTTCACTATGTGTTGTTTCATAATCTCAATCATTATTAGGATGAGTTAACATCATGATACCCATTTTCTTTAACAAGGGTGAAGGTGTTTATATTCATTATGATTAATGAATACTAAATCGGGTTAAAAATAGGTTTTTGATATATTATATTATAAAAATACTTGTTTGAGACCAGTATTAATGATATCCATTTTTTAATTTATTATTTTTACATATAGTGTGATCTCAGTTTCAAGTTTATTATGACATTAATGTTTTACATATTCCTTATGTTGTATTTTATTTCATGTTTATGCAATAATTGATTCATTTTTATATTATCCCTTATATATAATTTGACCTCACCCCATATTATTTTTCCATTTCCTTGGATTATGGTGAAAAAATGTACATGTGACATGTTTATTAGAATTTAATAAGTGAAAGGATTTATGAGTCATGTGTAAGATTCATTGTGGATTAATTTGTATCCTATATTGAGAAAACAATATACTATTTATTCAATGATATTGGAAACTGTTAGTTAATGTTTCATCATAATTATCTAAATATCTAAACCAGAAATGATACTCAATTTGTATGATATCAAATAATTATTTTGTAAATTCAGAAATAATGATTCGTATATTCATTATTTTATAGATTATATCCATGTGAGTATATAATATATTTATTAATGGACCTAATCATATGATCATGGGACTAAGGAATCAAACTATATTTATAATGTCTCAAATAATTATAATATAAAAATATATCTGTTTATCAAACTATAATTTCAAACAATGTAAACTAGGCCACCAATCACATTATATATGACTTCATCGAGTGAACGGGCCACACCAACTTACTGGATTCATGTTTAATATCTTAGTTTCCAAGGAACAATCGGCTATATTTTTTATCTAGTAAATAAATCTTACAATAGATTATAACCATGGATTCTACCCAGGAAAAGATATATCAACCCGATAATATAAATTGTGAGGGATTTAGCATAATGGAAACATCCACGAGAATGGACGTAATATTCAATATATTTTTCACATATCAAATAATATATTTCTTATGAACATCATTTCAAAAGGACATCCTATTAAATTGAATCATTTTTATCAAAATCCAATAAATATAATCATACATTTGAAGAGAATAATGATTATGTGGCTGGGATGGAGAAATTATATAAGGTGTTGATGAAATATTATAATCAATCTATGTTACATATTTTTAGGGTTGATGATATATTTTCTAATCATACTCTTTAGTGACATGTTAATTAATTTTCTAATTGAATTTTTAATCATTGAGAATTAGGTTATGAATCATAAATAAAAACATTTTCGTTTGGTGATGATTATTTTTAATATTACATTTAGAATTAATTATTTTGAAAATATTCTATCAAATTTGAATCATACTAAAAGTAATTTTTTTAATAGGCTATATATTTATAAATTTTCATTTGTAATATAGCTAATTTGTTTCAAAAATATCAGCTTCATTTATCAATGGTCATCTGGGAGTAGATGAGACGATTCAAAATTCATAAAATAAGATTAAATATTTTTTAAAATATAGGTATTATATTTTTAAATAAGTTCAATCCTTTAAAAATATAGGTTTATAAATATTTGTCTTCAAATGGTATCATTGAATAAAATTAACAGATCAAAAAACGTCTTCTTATCAAATTATTGATTACTTCTAAGTATAGATTTCCTGGTTGTAGGGGATAATTATAGATATGATTAATTCTATTGAGTACGTTACATGGAACAACCTCTTAGAAAATATAGATCATGAAGGATTACATCGGTACGTAAAAAATGAACAAAATACTAAGACCTTGATAGATATGACTTTTTTTGGGTGATCTTAAGGTGACTACATTACATCATGAGTAATTTTGGTAAAACAATTTTAGGATTTGTTGTATATATGTTTTCTATATGATTATTTTTATTCAAAAAGGTTGTTATTCCTTAATTTATTTGTATAGACGACCTTTTTTTAATATATTTTCATAACCATTACATTATGAAGTAATAAAATATATTAAATATGATATCAGTTTGATCATTGTTATGTGATCATTTTTATACCCATGTTTTTAATTATCCTTACATTAAAAATCTCCATGATATACAGGGACAAATTTATTTTATTATGTATCACAACTTAACAAATTTATATATATTTTTATATATTTTTAATGAAATTATATCAAATTTTATAATATATATCATACAATTTTTCTAAAACAACAACTTATGGATACTATTTTGACCACTTTTTATGACTATGGTTATCTTACAAATGAATTTTTTTACATTATATGTTTTATATTAAATTTTTTTATGAGTCCCCCATTGTGGTTTATTTAAAATTATGTTTTATTTAATTAACACATGTTCATTATTTTATTTTTTCTTATAAACATTATCATTTTATTACTCTTTCACAATTATTATTTATTTGTATTTACTTATCCTATTAATTATTCTCATCCAAAAGGAAAGAATATGTGTATATTCTATTGATTCATTAAGTGTGAAATTATTATTGGATATTTGAAAAATATTTTTGAGTCGAAAAATTTAGCAATATAAAATAGAAATAAATATATTGGGAGATATATTTTCCTAATTTCATTTTCAAATTTCATTGGAATGTATGTTTTATGAAAGTAAAATGAGTTTTCTACATTGCTTCATTTAATTGAGTTTTCTTCCATCTTTTTTTATTATCAAAAAAGGTAAGAATATTATGCCATTAACATACATATAAATCTTATAGATATATTATTTTAATAAATCAAAACACACTCTATTTTTACAATAACATTTTTTGATTCATTTTAATTATATTTTTTTAGTGTAAACGTAAGTAGTGAATCATAATTTCATGTGATCTGATTCTATTATAGAAAATTTTCAATGATTTTTGTGTTCATATAAATTATTACAAGTAATGAACAAATTGAAATAATATTATTTTGTTTGAATAATTGGTGTAACTGAAATGTTCATTGAAAACACTTTTTTTACAATATCAATGATACTTTCCTCACTAAGATACCACAAGTTTGGAATGAATGAAAATGATATCCATACAAGAAAGATGAGCAAAATGGTATCATCATTTTTTTGAATACTCAAACATGTGGATATGAATATTCATAAAAAGATACTCCATATATGGTTATGGGGTTTTGGGAACCTCTTTTTGGGAGTAGGTGGTGTATTTTATACATTGTTATCAAAACCATTGTATAATATTTAAAAAAATATCATAATTCACTATAACCAAATTTTCCCTAAGAAAATAAATTATAAAAAGGAATGAAATATTCATGGTTTTGGATCCATTCTCATGCTTTTGGTTTACTACAATTGGATTATAAATGGAATTAAAACCCATATTTATGATCATTTTATCTATACCATCATCTCAGCATGAAGAAAATAACGAAAATTAATATTTACTACTTATTTATATCATGTAATAAAATTTTAATCAATGTATGTTTCTTTCAAATATTTCACAATACTTTCTTAGACAACATGTTCCCCTCATAGACCATGTGTTTTTTGTAGAACACAAATTTCATTTAGATACCACACTCAACCCATATGTGCATTACTAGAATGATTATTTCATTAATAAATAAGTATAGCGTGAAACATTATTCATTTTTTACTCAATGATACTGATATCATTATAGTTTCTTACTAACTTCATGACCCTTTTTTATTTGTAATGAGAATTTGGATTCCCCTTACACCTATAACCCATATTTATTGTCACATCTTTCATAGTGGTCATGTGTTCTCTATGTGAAAATGTACTCATTTATTATAAGTGTACTATTTTTGAGACCATGAAATATCTATGTGACTACACAAACTTTTTCTTATCATGTACTTCTTATGTGTTTTTTCAACATTGGTTTACTTATCTAAATTAGAATATCCATATAAATACCCCATGCATAGATAAATGTAGATATTCATTGATGAAATTGGAAATTTATATACCTATAATAAAAAATCGAAATATTCATACGTTTGAATTGGGAATTATGAAGGACCCTCCATAATGAATCCACATTAATGGATCTTCAAAAAGAAAACCACAAAACCATTATGTAAGGATGGATTTAGAGAGAAACTACACAATGACTATTATGTAAACATCCCTTTATAAGGTCCCATTTTCAACATATTTCATGGAGACCACTTTATGATATTGAATAATGGAGGTCATTCCATTATCCCAATTTATTAGGCTCATACATAGAATCCATTCACAGTGACCATACTGGGTGCTCCACTCATGGATTCAACACAGAAGCCTTTATGTGAAATCATTGTTCTTGGATGGACAACATGAAAGGATACTATGGAGAAAACCCTCCATGAATCCCCCTCCCCCATGGTAAACCATATGTCAACATACCACAAGGGAACCCCCTTTATAATCATTCATTGTTGACATGCCTTATAGACCCCAGAATATGTGGAACCCATTATTGAGCCTCAAAAATATCCCTAATTATTTCATAATAATCTATCTATGCTACCTTTAATCTATATCATTGTGGACCCTCCACCATAACTCTAATATAGTCTAATGAATGCTTTTTTTGAAGGCCTTTAGCCAGTTTATTCCAAATTCATCTTTTATCCATATGGAAAATTAAATATTACACCATGAGCTCATTTTTTAGGGTAAGACCAGATTATGTATAGAATGAAATTTAACCAAACCATGAGACCATTGAAAAAATAATTTGAGATACTCATTAGGGTTTTCCTAAAAAACATTATTTAAGATATTAATCATGTTTAATTCATATATGGTTCTCCCTCTATGGTGTATTCCCCCAAACAATACTACAACATGACTCACATAATATGTTAGGTATCCCCTGGTATCCTCATTGCATATGGATCGAATATACTCATTGTATTTACCCTTCCATTCAAAATATATATTCATATATCCCACATACCTGGTATAATACCTAATCATTTTTACCTTAATCTGATCCACTTAATATTATAGGTATCAAAGGGTTTCATAATGAATTATCCCCACCAGATCCCAAATGCTATGAACACATGTAGTACAAATGGAATTGTATTTTACCATTTTTCTCACAATTATTGTGACTCACATTGTATTATTGTTTATAATTTATTATTTAATTATGATGATTAAAATGAAAACTCATATCCTTACTTCATGATGGTATGTTACATCCATCGGTACTGACACATGACCTTAAATTGAAAAACTCTAACTATGTGGTCTTGAAGTCCTATTAACCATGAAATGCGAAACAAATATTTGATGTTCGACACCAATATATTCAATTATAAATTATCCTATATGATAAATTTGATTTGACTCACAGAAACCTAATGTAAATATTCTCATATTTAATTTCATTATCGTCCCTGAGTTTAGAATATCTTCATTGTATAAAAAACAAGAGTATATATACTCATGATTGCTCACATATATGGTCCTACCAGGAGGTGTAATCCCTGGTCTAGTCCAAAATCATATTATTTGATTAGAATAAGTGGCCCATGTGATATGAATTAAATTACCCGATATGTCGTTAGGTGTGGAACCATGGATGACTATTCTAATGAGTCATGGAAGATTAATCATAACTGATGTGATGTCCACGATATTTCCTCATTGATTTAAAAATTAAAAGATGATTTTTCCACATATAGGGTGCAATACTTCATCATTACGTATCATGTCTACTTACAAACATAATGGATAAACCAAAAAGGGTGGATAATGTGTATGTCAAACCAAAACAATTTTTATGTACATTAAACATAGTACTTCAATATTTATAACATTGTGTGTGTAATAAAAACTAATTTTCATGAGAACATATAAGGTACACCATGCACTAATAAGAGGAGCTAAAGTGTGTGGGTTTTAATTCCATTTTTGGGGATGGATTTTAATCCCTTCAATGTGAAATGAACTTATCAGCTTACCCAGATATCACCTATTTAGGTGGAAATGTGCTCTACCATTCCCTAGAATGGTCTTATAAAATCACTAACCAACATGAGGTTGATAGAGAAAATACGATACATATAGATGTTTCGTTTTCCACGTGGATTTGATCAAACCATTGGCACATGGGATACTTATATGAGACTAGGATTTGGGATATATTAAAAAATACATAAATTACTTCTATAAGATATTGTTGTTGTATAAAATAATCCCCAATAAAATTGTTTAATTTATTAACCTCATACACTTGGCCAAAATTTATTATAAATAATCACTAGTAAAAATATAATTGATTTTCTAACATTAGATAGATGGTAAAAATTATTTTTTGTGTTGAACTATACTATCTAAGGGATACATTATAGTGTTCATCAAAGAAAAAAGTATGTCGAAGCCAATCTTAATCAATTAATATAAATCGTGATAGATCCATCGCACAGTCATACTAATGATGCTACATTGATGGATTTATTTTTTCAATGTCATTTTTATACATTTAATACACCATATAATCCAATTGGAATCATCAAATGAATCAATGAATTCCAATGTCATTGGATGTTTAGAAATCACCAATATAAAATTTCAAGCCACTCGGCAGAAACAAATAATTTGATTGGGACATGCCTCAATAATTATATTTGGCATTTTCCTATGGAACCAACATTGGAAATCACATAACTAGCATCTCTTGTTAATGTGGGGGAACACATTAGTTTAGGAACCCAATTTCATTGGTATTGTACTAACATTAGAGAAATTACCTAAAATCCCTTACATAATGAAGAAATAAAATCCATCTTACCATCTTTCTCCCTTGAAAAGATAGGTGTTCTCTATCACCATCGTCGACATCCTCGTGATAATATCCTAGGAGAATAAAAAACATACATAATTTAACCTTATATGAATGATGGAAATACTAACCATATTATGGAAAACACTGTGGATAGTCCTAGAAGGACTCATATTCACTATAGTAATAATTATGGTTCTCTGACACTAATTACCCATGAATTTGAAAGGGAATTAGTGCCCGACCTTGTCATCAAAATATAGGAATCCACAAGGAGACCCCATTGTGGTTAGTTTGTCACGACATCGCATGTGTGGGAGTATATCCCTACCACATCCAATATTGATGAGACCCATCAATTATTTTTTCAAAAGTGTCCCAAAACAAGTTATCGATAATCACTTTCCAAAATCTTCAAATGCCATTACCTGTAACAACCAGAGTTTTTAGAATATATTTCTCTAAAAAATTTACTTGTTTGAAATATTTCATGACATGTAATACAACAATTAAAAATAACAATGATAAATTATGGAATATGTGTTATATTGGTGGTATAAATATTAATTAACTCATTATGAATAATAATACAAGGTTTTTTTATAATGTATTGATTAAATTATAATAAATAATTCCTCATTTTTTAGTAAATTAATTTTATTTTTCCAAAAATTGTTTCCATTAAAAATTGATTCTAATAAATTTTTGGAATAAATTTTATAGTAAATTTATACCATTTAATTATATTTATTTGATAAAAATGTTATAAATTTATAAATCAGCATGAAAACAATATCATAGGCTGATGTTTTGTGATTGTTCTAAGATGGTTTATTTTTTCATTGAGTTTTGAAATAGTAATTTTTTTAATATTCTTTTCCTTTCATAAAATTAATTAATTACCAAGTATATTTGTGTTTTGTATTTGGATTTAATGTAAAAATACTTCTAATTTAATTTAAAAAAATCCATATTATTTCATAATAATCAGAATTATAATTGAGTTTTGTAAAAGTTAATTTTTATTGTTTGAAAATGTATTTTTTGAAAAACTAATTTTCATTCTGATATATCTATGTGTATTTAATTATTTATTTCACATGAATTATTCATATTATATGATTATAATGACCAAATATATGTTTAAGAAGTTAATTAATGCATTTTTAAATAATAATTTGATGCTGGTAAACCATTTTTCATTGTTGTGAAGATATGTTATATTTTATTTGAATAGAAAACAATTTTGGGATCACAGTATTCAATGAAATCGTTTGAATATTACATTAAGTGTTAACTTTATTCTAAACTCTAAAAACCCACCATTAATTATTAAATTAAAAAATTAATACCTTAGAATACCTTGAGAGTGGAGTGATGAATTATGATGTTAACATTTTCATTGAATTAGTAGGAAAATTTTCCCAGGTTGGAAGGAACATGTTAAACATATCTAATAGAATCATACAATTACCAAGTACCTACATGTAGAAATAGTAATAGAAAAAAATGTTTTCATTAGATAACCACTATGGTATTTTCCTAGAGAATACACTGATAGTGTATCAGTCGTACCTGAATCCATTATGCATCATAAATTATAATGGATTATATATGATCAGATCATTAAAATATATTTAGGAATGTAACACTACATCCCTTAGATAACTTCAATCAACCCCCCTTTCTCATTCCTCTAGTTGGTGTATTTATCAGTCTATCCACATGAATATCACCTCAAAATGATAACACTTAAAGGTTATGTTATACATCATATAGTTCTACATATGATGCTTCAAAATATTCCATGAACATTTACCGTGTTCTAGTATTCTCATGTATATATCATTCAAAAAACACCAATTTTAAAGGAAACCCATTTTTCTTTAAGAGATGTGTAAACAATCTTCAAACTATACATATTATTAGAACTCTAAAATATCATGAAACTACCAACATTCATAAATCTATAAACTTTTGGGAAACTAAAAACATATAGAAAACTCCATTATTGAAATGGCTGAGCATTAATTATTTCTAAAACATTATATTTATGAAACTTTTGTTTGTGTATTGTTCCTCATTCTTGTAAGAATTGTGTTGCTGTAAAAAATATTGTAAAATTAGAGCGATCAACCCTTCAAAAAAACTTATTTGATCCATTATATGTCCAAATAAATTGATTTATAAGTTGTTTTACCCTTTTAAAAAAAATAAGAAAATAAGAAAACATTTTTTACATGATTATCCAATGAATGTATTCCATTCAAGAAACACCATATTGTTACAAAATGTCAGAGAAACCTTCTATTCGGGAAAAATGTCATAGTAATGTCACATATCATATTTTTTATTTTTTAAGCTTATCTAAATTCTGAAACATACATACATTAATATTCACATATCAATATTATTTTAAGAAACATTCTTTTAGAAATTTCTAGATCATTTTGGAACCAGAATTCCTGTAAAACCAATGAAAATTCATGCTTTCATGAGGAATTCCTATTAATAAATATTTCATGAATCCACCTACACTATAAGATCACATATATTGAATAATCCTTCCTCAACCTAGTTCAGATTGACATGAAACTCAAACAAAAATATGATTGAATATATAAATTCTCTATCAAAAATAAAGTATTACAGAAACTAACTTACTAGTTGATTTTTTAGTGAATTTTATTTTAATAATAATTAATGTATATTCATAAAAACCTTTCCCATGGAATTATAATTTATATATTAAATTTAATTTATTCCACCACGAGAAATTGAATCTATTAAATTTTATTAAATTTTTTGAATAACCAGGTCGAACATTGTTATAAGAATCATTTTTGGTGTGATCATTTAATTATGTAATCATGGTAAAAAAGTTATGCTGCATTAGATAATGTTAAAATTGATTTGATGTGGTTTAATATGTATATAAGAATTAAAATATATCCATTTTATTAAAATGTATATTTATATTTTATTTTGACCATATCATATATTGTCATGATATTTTTTTTGTGAGTTTGAGCCACATGACATGGTTTTAGAATAAATATTATTTAATATTTTAATTAATTCTATTAATGCCCTTTATCTCACTTGTAGAAGGTATCCTATGCTGTTTTATAAATCACAAGGATTGACCATTCTTAAAAATCCAATACCTACCGTAATAGCATATTAGATTCCTTCCCCATGTTGGACACATTTTCTTCTATCCAGAACATTATTCTTTCAAGGATCACAATGTTATTCAATGAATGTTTCTCAATAGAGAGTTATAACTATTGATCGAGGACATTGAATTTAATTTCCTCGTAAAAAACAACTAAATATTTGATATAAATTATCAAAAAATTAATAGGTATATTAAATATGTTAAATTAATATTGTGAAGATTGAAAAATATTGTCCACCTCCTTTCTATGATGTGGACACATAAAACATCGCTCAAGCGTACTTATCGAATACCACCTACTTGAGAAATGAATTTTCATTCATCACCGATTCTAGTTTAGGTTTATAATGATTTATTTAAATTAAATATATGATATTAATAATATTATTGTATTTTTTAATTTTTTAATTATTATGGAATTTTATCTCGTTTCATCCATCGAAAAGTGGAGAAACCACATGTGCTTATATATGGAATATCATTCCTAGGAAGTGATTTAATTCATTTTTCATCAGCACAATGTATTAATAGATAAAAAATTATATATTATTATTTATTTTAAATCTTATGAAATTATTATCATTTTTTTATTTTGTAACAATGAAAACATATAATGGGAGGGACATAAAAATTGAAACATGGATGAAATATGAACAAGTTATCACCCAGAACATTGACATTAATAATTAATTGATGGTTAACTAGTGATAGGATGTTAAATGATATATAGAATGTTATACAATTATTGGTTATATAAATTAATCATAATATATAAATATTTATTATATAGTAAATTATAAAATCTATGATACAATATGAACCTTGCGGTATGGGATTTATTTTTTCAATAACATTCTATTCAGGATTCTTTACTCTTGAATTTAAATTGAGAAAATTATAAAATTTTTATCAAATAAATAAATTCATTTTCCCCCCTCAATTTATATATTTGAATATTAATTTTTAGTACCATGTTCATCTATTTTATACTAAAAATTGTTTTGATGATTTCTTATAAGAAAAGAGGACTATATTTCTCCTCTATCAGTCGAAAATCAGTTTTCTTCTATATAAATGATTTTTAAAAATAAATAAACAATTTTTTTGGACTAATTCTTATTTATTTTTAAATATCATTTTAAAAAATGTTTTAATTTTTATAAATATTGTTAAAAAATTATTCTCACTACTTTCTAAATAAGTTACATTTTTTGATGGTGGGAAAGAATATTATTTTATTGATTAGGGAATGAATAAAATTTCGTCCCTCAAGGCCTCTAAATTTTTTCAATAATTAATTCATGTGTTTCCATCATCTAATTAATTGATTTTTTTTAGAAATTTTTTGGTAATTTCTAAATACAAGGATTTATTATGAGGAGTTTATTTTCCCCAATAAATATTCAAATGATATTTTATGGAAAATTTTCATCAATGGTTGTATCCTTTGATGTTATATATGAATTACTTTGGAAATTAATCAATGATATAATAATTATATATTATTAGATGGTTTATTACAAATATTGTGAGTTTTTTGTGAACCCTATTTCTTTTTAATGGGTAATTATATGTTGAATGGTGAAATATTTTCAAAACATGTTTCCTTTCCATGGGTTATGATATGATGGATTTTTTGTTATATAATGGTACACATTTTTATTGTTCTCATTATATGAAAGGTTGGATAGAAATTATATATCCCAATAATGGATTTTGTATAGATAGATATATCGATACATAATAAAATTTTTAATGGTTAGTTAACGCACACTTGTTGTAGGTCTTGGAAAAAACAATTTCTATGTTTTCCTAATTGCTCACAGTGGCTGACTTGGGTCATCTCACATGAGGTGCTTCCTCAGTTATTCAATAACTTAATCAAATTAACCAAAACTAATTCCTTTTGGTTATTTTTATTTCATCTAAAAATTTAATGAAATTCAGTTTAAATAAATGATAAAACTAACATGCAATGAAAAAATAAAATTAATTATGAAATAACTTGGTCCTGGGGTTGGATAACACGAGTTCATTCATTATTTATTTACCATTTTAAATTTAATTTGATAATTCATTTATTGGAATCTCATTAATGAATTACATTCCCTTGATTTATTTACTATGTGATTTTAGTATGCTTCTGGAACACCAAACCACACCTCCTCCAATAGTAAAATAGGGTAACACATTAACCAATAATGTTATCCCAAAAGACCCAGCTCCACCATATGTTGTTTTATCCCTTATGGAAACCCCTACTGCACTGTATGAAGGGGATGCCTAAGATAAGGGAGGGAAAATGAATTAATCAATGTAATGAAATGGAATTGGAAATAGAGTCATGGTGGAAGACATCTTCACCCTAGAAATATTCCCGCCTCCACCACAAATAGAATAAAAACATTTTAAATTGAAGAGGAATAATAAAGAACAAATTGAATAGTTCCCTAGGTCCAATCCTTGAGTTAGTTACTTTACAAGAAGAATTTCATAGATATCATGATGGAATGAATTGAGAGAGAAAAAAATTAGATTAAATTTTGAAAATAAATGTGGTGGAAAAGATGGTTTAAACACCTCCATTAAAATTTGAATGCATTACATGAGAAAATAAAACTAAAAATAAAAAGAAAACCAAAGAAAATTTATATGTTATCAGTATGTCACTAGGCCTCCACTCCAATGTTGGTGTCAAAATCTTCATCATCATCGGTTAACTCCTTCATATACAGTCCATGCGATTCCATCCTTTGGTCTTCAAATTTCAAGTCTTCAAAATCTCACTTTAGGATTTATGGTAGATTCATTCCACCAAACGATTGACCATGTTTGGAACATTTAATGGTAGAATTGTGAAATTATGTCTTCTATAAATATCTTCAAAAATTTGTTTTGTGTTTCATAAAAAATTTCAGATTTATCCTCTATCTGTATTAGGAGATATCGACAATTAATGATGAGCTTTTATTCTAGAAGAATGTTTCAATTTTTCTGCCCCAAATTGTCAAAATCCATGGATCACCTTAAGGAGGAAAAATCATTGATATCATCAAGATAAAAACTACTTATTTAATATTACTTCACATAAAATAATAATCACATCCATTTGATGCATGTAGACTGATTTATGATTAAATCATTGAGGTGGGGTCCACACGGTCATCAAGAAAAAATGTCCAGGTTAATAGAATTTTTCTGCTTTTTTCATGGATGAATTAAATCCTGGTCCAAGAACAAAATATAAAAAAAATATTAACCCAATAAAAAAGGAATAAAATAAATTGGAATAATTTTTTATATTATATGTGTTAATTACCAATGTGATCCAAATATGTCAATATTTACAAATTAATAAAATTTACAATTTTAGACCTACACACATCATAAATCCAAAATTGATGTAAATAACTCAAAATGTTCAATTTTTAGGATTAACTAATTGAATTAAACATAAAAAATGATGAAAATATTGACTCTATTAGTTAACACACACTTAAACTATGATTTTCCTCAAGTATAAAATCTCCACATGGAATTTAATGGGATCAAATGTCACAAATATTTAATTTTCAATGCAATAAAATAAAATTATTATAAATTTATAATAAAATTTTCTAGTTTCATGAAAAATATCAATTTAATTTGCGATTTTCAATGAAACATTCAATTCATGAATGTTACCTTTCCCCTTTGAAAAATGATGGAGCATCTCCTTTCATTTATTCATGATTTTCAATTTATTACTATTAAACATGCCAATTCTTGATCTACCAATATTTTGAATCTATTCCCTCATTACACGTTATTCAATTAATAGTGGAGTTAGGCTCATATCATGAGATACCGATCCTTATCCATAGGCTTGTAAAAGGACCACATTCTACACCGTTTAAAGACGAAATGCACATAAAATCATGAGGACTTGCAATAAATGATCAAATGACTCTATGGATTAGGGTTGGTGGGAAAATTATTGATGTCATTTAAGGATATAAGTATTAGGTTTGACTCTTAAGTACAATGAATGATTATTCAATAGAAAACACATGATGAACCTCACTCAAATCCCTTTGATAATGTGAAACCCAACACCACCATTTTTATGACATGGGACATGAGTCAATAAAATATTAAAAATAATGATGTCAAACAAGTTCTACCACTTTTTAAATAAGCTACATAATGGAACAACTCAATTTATATCTATTTTTACAAATTTTTTTGTAAAGCTCACGAGAGGCACAACTTTATTTTACACTTTTTTTATGGAGAACAATATGAAATGAAAGAAGCATAATGAAATGATGAATCATCCACAATTTTATAATAATACACTGCCCAAAATGATTATGCACACCTCACACCACCCACCAATGATATACATCCCAATGAACACACACGAAAGGACCTTACCCCACACTTCAACTCGAAATATTCATGCTAAAATACTAAAAGCGTGGGTAGATAAATAAATATTAGCTTGTAATGTGGCTTAAACCTATATGGAAATTCATGGAATCTATGGGAAAATGATGGATAAATGTAAGGCTAGGTCTGAAGTAAATATTTGGCTAGCCAAATTGGTGACTCAATCAGTTTTAATGTGATTTTTCACAATCATAGATTTCACACGTTTCAATAAAAGATCTGGTAGGTTCAATGTCCAAAGATCCCTCAAGAAATATGCTCAAGATAAATTATGAAATATTTGGTCTAGAAATCATCTTAAGAGTGGGAATAAAAAATTGGTCAATCATTCATGGGATGATTAATAATAAAAATCTAATTCAGATGAATTTTAGAAATTTGGAGCATGAAAAATGGTATGGAAAATTTCATTTACATGAATCGATTAATTCCCTCAAATCACGAGTCCTTATTTCAGTATTTATGCTTCAATTTAATCATAAAATTATCCATTAAAATCATTCAATATCATTATCATTGAAACATAAAACATGGAATATCTAGATTCCTAAGACACTCATGTCTCCAAGATATGTCAAGTAAAACATAAATCAAGTGTGGGAATTCAATTCTAATTTAAATCACAAAAAAATGAAAGGAGTTTCAAAGTAAAAAAAATTAAAAGTATACTCCCTATTGAAACGAAGATTAATCCTTCAATTTGGGGGTTACCTTTGCCCATAATGAACCTACAAAAGAGAATATCTCTATAAAGTGAAAGGATTGTGTCCTTAAAGATAAAAAATATAGGAGGGATTCTGTTTCATGCTTTTCTACTTCTATGAAATGAAATCGGAATCTAACTTCCCAAAAAGAAAGTAAAGATATGTCTTGGTACGATCCCCCTAGTGGGCCACAGATTCTATTACTGCCTCCAGAGGGCAGTACCAGCTATCATCATTATTTTATGGTTTGTGGATCTTCTTGGATATGAACCACCACATGTTGCTTTTCCCAACTTACAGTTCTTTGTTCTTGTTGAGGAGAACTCCATGTATTGAGTACACCAGATCCGCCCCCATAGGAATGTGTTATAACATGCATTGTGGGGGTTTGATGATGTATAGATCCTCCTCCTCCTTGGTTTCTACTTGTGCAGCGTCTTCTTCACAATCCAGTGTTTGCTCCAGATGCACTGCATCAAAAGAATAATCAAAAGGAGATTCCAAATTTAAATTAGAAATAGTAATTTAAAAATCTTCTCTTTTTAAGTAGGAAACATGTAGGTTTAGTTCATCATGTATAACCACTATTATCATTTGTTGGGCTACTTCAAGAATATGATCAATGTCTTTAGGGATCTCTAGGTGTTCCTCAATAGGTGTAATTTCTCCTTCTTCATCGTCCTCCAAGGTGATACATGGATTGAATGAATCTAAAAATTCAAAATCATAATATGTGACACTCAATTCAGATTGAATGAAATTAGAATAGATAGTATTCAAAAAAAGTATCATATCATTGATCTTCTTCTGGTTCAATAACTTTTTTATTGTTAAGTGCCTATGTGAGTCGATCTTCACTTGACGGAGGTAGGTAGTCATGCTCCTCAAGTATTTCTTCTAATTCTACCACTTGGGTAGTTTCTTCATCGTCCAATGCTAGCTAGAGGTATAAAAGAGGTTTATCTTCTACTTTTTTGTGGAATTATGAGAACATTTTTCATTTTAATTTATACCCAGGCACTTCAAAATTTCTCCAAATTCACATGATCTCCCACTTATAAATCAGTGGAAAATGATCTTTCATCAATCTCCTCCAGCAATGGTTGAGAGGTGGAATTGATATTTTGGAATTTCCTCTTTTACCTTCTCATGTTCGTCAACATCAAAAACTAGTGGGGACATTTCTTCCATAGAATGCTCAGGATGTTGCTCTGGTTCAGGCTCAGGTTGCTCAATTTGTGCTCGAAAATCGTCAAACTCTGTTTTAATTTCTCTCCCCAAGTCATCCAGAGTATTGGTGATCCTATCCACCCAGGCATTTAGATCTCTATAATCTAATTCTGGTTCTTGATGCTTCACCTGAGAGTAATCATCCCATGCATAATAATTTGAATTTGAATACATGTTGGAATTTGTTTTTTGAAATTTTTTTCAAAATAATGAAAACTAGCAAAAATTTGAAAATAGAATAGGTAATGTAAAAAACCAATTATCTCCAATGCAATAGTGCTAGTTTTGACACACGCCTGTCATTGGGCATGGAAAAATCAATTTCATTGTTATCCTATTGCTGCATAGTGGCTGACTCGGGTCGTCTCACTTGAGGAACATTCTCAGTTGTTCAATAACATAATAAAATTCACCTAAACTACTTTTTTTTTTGTTATTTTTATTTAATATAAGAATGTAATTAAATTTTATTTAAATAAAATATAAAACCAACACGCAATGAAAAAATGCAATTAACTAAGAAACAACATGGTCCTAGGGTCAGATAACATGGGTTCATTCATTATTTATTTATTGTTTTAAATTCAATTTGATAAATAATTTATTGAAATATCATTAATGAATAACTTTAAGTTGATTTTTTAGTATGTGATTTTAGTATTCTTTCGGTGCACCAAACCACACTTCCTCCAATAGTCAAATAGGGTAACATCTCAACAGACAATGTGATCCCAAAAGACCTCGCTCCACCGTTTGTCGTTTCATCCACTATGGAAACCCCAACACTACCGTATGAAGGGTTTCCCTAATAGTAGGAAGGTAAAATGAATTAATATATGTAAATAAATGGATTTGGAAACAGTTTCTTGGTGGATGACCTCCGCACCTGTGCAATATTCACGCCTCCACTACAAATAGAATAAAAACATTTTAAATTCAATCGGAAAAATAAATAACACTTTAAATCATCCCCTATGTATAATCCTCAAGTTAGTAACTTTCCATAGAGAAGTGAAATTAGATCATGATGGAATGAAGGGATAGATAATGCAATTAGATTTAATTTCGAAAAGAAAGATAGTGGAAAGGTAGGTGGAAACACTTTAATTAAAATAGGAATGAATTACATGAGAAAATAAAACTATATATAAAAAGAGAATAAAAGAAAAATCATATGTTATCAGCATGTCCCTAGGCCTACACTCCAACATTTTTGTCAAGCTCTTCTTCATAATGGGTGAACTCCTCCTTATATACACAAGGGGATTCCATCCTTCTGTCTTTAAATTTCAGATCTTCCAAATCACTCTTTAAGATTTGCTACAGATTCTCTCCACCAAAATATTGACTATGTTAAGTCCATTTAATGGTCAATATTTCAATTATGTCTTTTATAAAGATACTCAAATATATGTTTTATGTTTCATCAAAAAATTTCAGATTTATCGTCCATGTATATTAGGATATATCGACAATTAATTCTGATCTATTATTCAAGAGGAATGTTTACTTTTTTCTACCCCAAATTGTCAGAATCCATGGACCACCTTAATGATTGAAAACATACACTATCATCAAATTCAGAACTAAATATTTATTATTCTTTCACATAAAATTATAATCGCATTAATTGGATTCATGTGGACAAATTTATGATTAATTCATTGAGGTGGGGTCCACGTAGTAGTCAAGAATAAATTTCTAAATTTATTGAATTGTTCGGGCCCTTTCATGGAAGAATAAAACTCTGGTCCAAAAACAAAAGATAAATAAAATAAATATATTGACCAAATAATAATGAAATCACATAAATAGGATTTATATTACAAAAGATATGCATGAATTACCAATGTGGTTAAATTTTTTCAATATTTCCAAATTATGCAGTTTTCTAATTTTATCTCAAAACACATCATAAATCCAAAAATGATATAAATAACTTAAAATATTAAATTTTTAGGGATTAAATCATTGAATTAAATATAAAAAATGGTAAAAATATTATCTCTATCAATTCCACCACAATTAAACTATGCGTATACTCTAGCATAAAATATCAACATGGAATTTAAAGGGAACCAATGTCACCAATATTTAAATTTCAATGCAATAAAATCAAATGATTATCAATATCCAATAAAATTATCTAGTTTCACAAAAAAATCAATTTAATTTACCATTTTTCAATGAAACAATCAATTCATTCATCTTACATTTCCCCTTTGAAAAATGATGGATCTTATCCTTTTATTCATTCATGCTTATCAATTTTTTTATTAAACATGCCAAATCATGATCTAACTCTATTTTCAATCTTTTCTCTCATAACTCATGATAAAATTAATTTTGGAGTAATTATCATATCATGATAACATGGTCTTTATCCATAGGCTTGTAGAGGAACTACTTTCTCTACATTGTAAAGACAAAATGCACCTAAAATCATGAGGACTTTCACTAGAGGTTCAAATAACTCTGTGGCTTAGGGTTGGTGGGTAAATGAAGAAACTAATTTAAGGCTTGAAGTGTTATGATTGACTGTTGAGTACAATAAATTATTAATCTAGTGAAAACACAAGATGAACCTCACTCATATCCCTTTGATAATGTAGAACACAACACCACCCCATTTTTATGACACGAGACATGAGTCAATAAATGATTACAAAGAATGATGTCATCCAAGTTCTCCCCTTTTAAATAAGCTCTATAATGGAACAACCTAATTTATCTCTCTTTTTTTAATCTTCTATTGTAAAGATCCATAAAGACATAACTTTATTTTCTTTTTCCTATGGGGAACTTGATGAAATGAAAGAAGAATAATGAAATGATGACTCTTGCCCAATTTTCTAATAATAAACTTCCCAAAATAATTATGAACACCACACACCACACAAAAATGATATACATCCAAATGAAAAAACATGAAAGGACCTTCACACACACTAAAACATGAAATATTCATGCTAAAATAATAAAAAGGTGGGATTGTAAGGAAATATCATCTTGTAATCTGGCATAAAACTATAAGTTAATTCAAAGAATCTATGGTATAATGAATGATAAATGTAAGGGTAGGTCTCAAGTAAATATGTGGCTAGAAAAATTAGTGTCTCAAAAATTTTAGATGTGTGTTTTCATAGTCATAGCATTGAAAATTTTCAATACATGTTCTGTTAGGTGGCATGTCCCAAGATCTCTCAAGAAATATGCTCAAGATAAAATAGGAAATATTTGGTCTGGAAATCCTCTCGGGAATGGAAATATAACATTGGACAATAAATTTTGGCATGATTAATAATAACAAATTAATTCACATGAATTTGATAAATTTAATACTTGAAAATTGGTAGGGAAATTTCATTTACATGAATCATTAAATTCTCTAAAATCATGAGTCTTTATTTCAATATTAATGCTTCAATTTACTCATACAAATATCCATTTTACTCATTCAATCTCATTTACCTTGAAATATAAATCATGGAATAACTTAATTAATAATACTCTCATGTCTCTTAGATATGTCAAGTAAAACATAATTCTAGTGTGGGAATTCAATTCCAATTTAAATCACTTAAAAAAAGTGTTATGTTTCATAGATAAACATTAAATGTAAACTCCTTTTTTAAACGAAGCTTCATCCTTCTATTTGGGGTTCCCTTTTCCATCATGAACTTATAAACGAGAATTACACCATTATGTGAAAGGATCATGTCATTAAAGTTAAAAAATATATGATAGATTGGGTTGCATGCTATGCTACTTTGATGATAAGAAATTGGAATCTAACTTCCAAGAAAGCAAGTACAGATAACTCTTAGTACGATCCCCAAAGTGGGCCCTGGATTCTTTTACTGGCTCTAGAGTCCAGTACCAGCTTTCATCAGTAATCTGATGGTGGGTGGAACTTCTTGTACATGAACCACCACATGTTGATTTTCCCATATTGTAGTTATTTTTTCTTATAGAGGATAATTCTATGTATTGAGTACACCATATCTTCCCACTTCACAATGTGGTATTTCTTGCATGGCCGGGGTAGGATGATGTATGAATTCTCCTCCTATTTAGTTGATACTCGTGCAATTTCTTCTTCAAAATCGAGTGGTTTCTTCAGATGCACTGCATGAAAAAAATAATCAAAGGGAGATTAAAATTTTAAATTCGAAATTTTAATTTCAAAATAATATTTTTTATGGTTGGGAACTTGTAGATATAGTTCTTCATGTATAGCCATTTTTAATGTTTCTTGGGCTTCCTCAAGCATATGATCAATTTCTTTAGGGAGCTCCAGGTTTTCCTCAACAGGTGAAATTTTTCCTTCTTCATCTTCCTCCAAGGTGATATAAGAATTGAACAAATCTGAAAATTCAAAATCTTCAGAAGTGATACTCCATTCAGATTCAATAAAATCGGAAAAGGTAGAGTTCAAGAAAAGATAATCTCTTTGATCTACATTTGTTTCAATAACTTTTTTATTGATAAGTGCCACTTAGATTCGATCTTAACTTGAAGGAGGTAGGTTGTCTGACTCCTCCAATATTTCATTGAATTCTCTAACTTGGGTGGTTTATTTATCTTTCAATGGTATAGAGATGTATAAAGGTGGTTTCTCTTCTAATATGTTAGGAATTGTGAGATCATGTTGCATTTTAATATCTTCTTATGCACTAAAAATGTTCTCCAAATTCCCATGATATCCCTCTTGCAAATCATTATAAAATGATCATTCATCTATCTCCTATAGAAATGGTTGTGAGTGGAGGAATTGATCTTTAGGAATATTCCATTATACCATCTAATGTTCTTCAACATCATAAACCATTGGGGAAATTTCTTCCATCACTTTCTCATTCTCTTGCTCTGGTTCAGGCTAAGGTTTCTCAATTTCTATTCGGACATTGTCAAATGCTATTCGCATTTTTATCCCCAAGACATCCAGAGTATTGTTGTTCCTATCGACCCAGGAATTCAGATCTCTATAATCCACTTCTGGATCTAGATACTACACCTACGAGTAATCATCCCATGTAAATAATTTGAATTTGAATACATCATGTAAATGTTCTTTATTGATTTTTTTAAAAAATATAATGAAAACTGTCTAAAATTTGAAAATATAAAAATTAATGTAAACAATTGATTGGATCCCCAACAACTGCTATAGTTTTGACACATGCCTATCGTAGGGCATGTCAAAATAAATTTCTATCTTTTCCAAATGCAACACAGTGGCTGACTAGGGTCGTCTCACATGAGAAGATTTCTTAGTTGTTTAATCACTTAATCAAATTCACATAAACTTGGTCCTTTCCATTATTTTTATTTAATCTTAGAATGTAATTCAATTCAATTTATATAACAGATAAAACTAACATGTAATAAAAAAAGTAAATTAATGTAGAAAGAACTTGGTCCTAGGGTTGGATTACACAGGTTCATTCATTATTTATTTATTGTTTTAAATTCAGTTAGATTATTCATTTATTGAAAACTCATTAATGAATTAAATTCCCATGATTTATTTATTGGGTGATTTTAGTATATGTTCGTCACAACAAACTACACCTCCTCCAATAGTCAAATAGGGTAACACCTCAACCGAGAATGCTATCCCAAAAGACCCAGCTCCACCATATACCATTTCATCCTTTATAGAAACCCCAAATCCACTGTATGAAGGGTTTGCCTATGATAAGGGAGGGTAAATGAACTAATCAAGGTAATGAAATGGATTTGGAAATAGTGTCGTGGTGGACAACCTCTGCAACCATACAATATTCCCCCTCCACCACCAATAGAATAAAAACATTTTTAATTGAAGCACCATAATAAAGAACACTGTGAATCCTATCCTAGGTCTAATCCTCATGTTTATCAATTTCCATGGAGAATTTCATAGAGATTGTGAAGTAATAAAGGTAGAGATAATGAAAATAGATTAAATTTTGAAATAAAAGATTGTGGAAAAGAAGGTGTAAACACATTATTTATAATAGGAATGCCTTACATGAGAAAATAAAACTGAAAATAAATAGAGAAGAAAAGAAAACTCTTATATTATCAGAATGTCCTTAGGACTCCACTCCATCATTGGTGTTGAACTCTTCTTCAGCATGGGTGAGCTCCTCCTTATATAGGCCAAAGTGATTCCATCCTTTGGTCTCCAAATTTCGGATATTCAAAATCTATCTTTAAGAATTGCTTCAGATTATCTCCACCAAAAGATTGACCATGTTCAGCCCATTTAATGGCAGAATTTTTCAATGATGTATTATATAACGATATCCAAAATTATGTTTTACATTTAATCAAAAAAAAATTCAGATTTATACACCATGTGTATTATGAGACATCGATAATTAATTCTGATCTTTCATTCTAGAAGAATGTTTCCTTTTTTCTACCCTGAATTGTCAGCATCCATGGACCATCATAATGATGGAAAATCATCAATATCATCAACGACTTAACTCATTATTCAATATTATTTTACATAATTTCATAATCACATCGATTGTATATATGTAGACCGATTTATGATTAATTATTTGAGGTAGGGTCCATGTGGTATTCTAGAATAAATGTCCCAATTGATTGAATTGTTCAGACCATTTCATGGCTGAATTAAATCCTTGTCCAAAAAAAAGATAAAAAAAATATATTAATCCAATCGAAAAGGAATAAAATAAATTTTATTTATATTTTAAATGGTATTAATGAATTACCAATGTGATCAAAATTTGCCAATATTTCCAAATTAAGTTGTTTTCCAATTTTATCCAACACACATCATCAATTCAAAATTGATGTAAAAAATAAAAATTTCAATTTTTAGGGATTAAATCATTAAATTAAATATAAATACAATTGCAATTTTATTTATATCTTTAGCGGACCGAATTTAGTAAGGGATTATATCCACTATGATAGTCTGGGAAGTGAAAATTGAAAAGCGATATATTAGAATGTGTAGTGAACCCACCCCAAAAGGTTAAATTTGGCCATGAGTAATGAATAAAGAAATTATATGCAATACATATGTATATAAAAAAAATTAAATTTATTCTGTGTATAATTAGTTTTTAGGGATTTTGGAACCACAAAATTTGTTTCTTGTAGTTATCTTCAAAATTTAATGATATGATTCTCACATAAACAACAACCGACAAGTCCGAGTAAATTTTGTTCACATTGGAGGAAGAATATGCAGTAAGTATATCAATCTTTCCAAATAATTATCCAAAATTAGGGGTAAGTGGAATGATCTTCCCTCAAAAGGTTGGTTCTGGATTTCCAAGATTGTTTGTGAAATGTTGTCCATTGAATAAATTTCAATTTTTGACTTTCATCAATGAAGAAATGGTGTATTCACAATCTCATGAAGCTTATATCTATTAGAGTGGTTTTATTTTACTGATCACTATGACCAAATGGACTTATGGATCATAAGTGGCTGAACTTTAAAGACGAATAAATTTTATAAAGGAATTTCAATCACCTGCGTGTAGGACCTATAAGGAGGACCTCTGTGGAAGTATAATTTTATACCCCAATGTGGAAGTTCTATGAAGAGGAAATACACATGAAAACTATGATGAAAATATCCATTCAACCATCCACCCACTTTTCCTATAAATAGAACCATTGGGATCCAAATTTTGGAGGTGGGTAAAAGTTGGAAGAAAAGTTAATGATCCCATTGTTTAGCCCCTTTGCCCAAATACTCAAAAAACACTCAAGTAATTATCTAAAAAATTATAAGAGAGGGAATATACCCGGTAAATTTGGTTCAATGTCCCATCAGGGACTAGAACACATGGACCTGAACCAAGGACATGTGCCAATAGCACCTGCACAGATCACTAATGTGGAACTCCTGTGCTGAGCACCTACACAGAGCAGTGGCATACAACACCTTCCCAGAGCTCCTATGTAGTGAAAAGACATAGTGCACCTGAATAGAGCACCTTCAAGATCTACATTGGAGGAGAACCTATGTAGAGTACTGGCGGGAGGCACCTGCGCGATGCACCTGGGAAATTCACCTGCATAGACCACCGATGTGACGCACCTTAGAGAAGCACCTGAACGAAATGGATGGTCCATACTATGGGGGTTGCTCCAACACACCCCCTATCCACATTAGTGTCGGATATTGTCTTAGACCATGGTGCATGTACCTTCACTTCATTCACTAACCCCCATGAAAAATGGAGAGTAATGATGCAAACTATTCAATATCGGTCGATTAAATTTTCCAATACATCCATATATGGCCCATGTTTCACGCTATGTTATACCTTGAATTAGGATATTCCTCCACACTCACTAAAATACCATGAGTCGACTTACACCTCTTGGTTCATTCCTCATGTCACGTGTTGAAATTAACCTCTAATATTCATTAAGAAACATGAGTTGATAAATGTCTCAGGAAACCCTATAATAAACTCCTCAGAACACATTTCCCAACCCGTATGCCAGGTCGAATAAAAAATGACCATCCATCTTATGAGTAATACACAGATAATCCTCAAATGGGCTTCCACTATATGATTAATACCAATAAAAAATGTGTATCCTCCTTAGGAGATGGCCCAAACAAATCCTTAAAAAGGAATCCATCATAGAGGAATCACCTAGTATTTATTGATGGACCCAATGACCATCATGTTCATTTCACATTAAAAGGTTCATTTCTCAGTGCCCTCTCCCACCATCCCATCAGATTATATTGTTGTAGGCCCTCCCTCTTTCATTAATGGAAGACAAAGTATTTGGTGTGTTAAATCTCTCACATCCTCTGGTTTCTCACACTGAGTATGACTAATGTGGGATTAGATATTTTATTTATTACAACATACAATCAATGAACATAATCTCTTGAACTATGATAACTCTGATTCCCAACAGAATTTTCATATATAGGAAGCCTTTTCTGGGGCCTGGGATCACCAGATATCCTCTCAAGGAATCCAACCCTCATTCCATTAATCTGGGCATCCTTTTTAAGAGTATTCCTTGAATTAATCACCCCTAAATATCCATGAGTTATTAAATATCTCAGGTACATATTTACAAATGAGTATTCTTTGGGAGTAACCCCCAAAATATATCACTCAAAGGGTAATAATCTCCTACGACACTCATTGAACTATGTGGGATTTTAATCCCATCCAAATGGGATACGTAGGAAGCCTCCCTGAGGTTCAAACCCAACACTAAAAATAAACCATATTCCTATGAGGCCATATTCCTAAATTTTTCTAATACAACATGGTAACTCATACCATTTCCAAGTTCCATGGGATTCTTATGCACAAGTCCAACCTCAATCATTGAATAAGAACCTTCCCCTTAGACAACCTTACAACATTACATTAAACATTACGGTTAGATCATTATCACATGACCTTAAAATGTATGATGTGTCTCATTATGCAGCACCAAACTATGTGGGTTTTGATTCCACTCACAAGGATACATATGTAGCCCATTAATGGGTATTATCCCATAATCAAAACGAACATCTATCTTTTTGGATGATAATAAATTCCATAGTTCCCACTTAGTGGCTTAAATACCATCATTATCGAAACATTGGATAAAATAATCAATAAAAAGAATTTGAGATGATAACATTGATGTAGAACCTCAAATACCTATGGATATCTCCATTAATGAATAACCTAAAACAAATACATATGATTATAACTTTCACACATACAAATAATTGATTAGAAACTTTACGGGAAAACAATATTATACTTTTTAAGTTAATAAGGATTTATGAAAATATCTTAAATCTATCTGAGTGTCCCATAGAATGAAATATTTCCCCCCAAAATCGTGTGATGAGCCCGACCTCTCATCCTCTCAAACAATGTATGTTATTCAATATCATAGGTCTAAACCTGACAAACCCCTACCATTGGAAGGTAGGTCCCTTTCGATAAATAACCGTAGGATGTTTCTAGTTCCATAAATAAATCTAATGGAATCTTCTCAGATGTAGTGATTCTTAAGAATGGCACACGTATCGGGAGGGAATGAAACAAAAATGGTGACTCCAAATAAATCCTTAAACATGTTGATAGTGTTACCAGTATGTTAGGCCCCTATAAATAGATAAAATATGTCCATACAAGGGAATCAATCACACATGTGTTCATCTAAATGATACTTCTTTAAGGAGTTCATTGTTTTTATTTTTCATGTTTTTTCAGAACTCCCTTCTACCCATAAGAATTCCTTCTCGTTTGTACCCATGAATGCCCATACTATGACTCAAGATGGATCCACATCCACTAGAAGGACAACATCACCTACTCATAATCATCATCACTGGGTCTTACATTCATTAGTTTAGAAATGCTTTTGAGAAGGTAATATCCCAACCCTGTAGGCTTCCTGATAGGCTCTCTAGGTTGACAAAAACTATCGATTATATAGTTAGCGATGACTGATGGTCAAGAAGTAGACAGTTCCAACCAACATCTTCATCCATTTCCAGTCCATATCCCTAGAATTATATAACCAGTCCCTCCCATACTAAACGGAGGTGGATCAAGAGGTCACTCATGGCCCAAATCTAAGACAAAAGAGTCATTCTTAAAGGCTCCCACCAACAATCTCCACTAATAGAATAATGTGGTAGTGATCCCCCGACATGATAGGGGTGTTACCTTTAGTTTTCAAGTCTAGGCCCCTCAGAGTCGGGCACACAATACGAACCTCTAGCACATCATTTGGAAAACGGGGAGTATGTTCTTACCCATCCCCCTCCAGAAAACTCTATCATCCTAACTTATTGCAAAAAAATAAATGGACATATACACCCATCCACCTTCATTCCTCCATCCAAAAAACTTGTATGGTGGCACCCGACAAGTCCCACCATTTAAATTTGATGGAGTACCAAGAGCAGGCATATACACATAGTTACAATTTATCAACCATTCAGCAGACATGTCTGGATATATTCAATGAAGCCCCTCAATAAAATTTGGTGGAAAATTGTAAGAAGGAACATATATCTTCCATAACTCACCAATCCTAGAAAAATTCTCATCATTGAGCCTTGAAATAAATCTATAAACCATGTTTGGAAAAAAATAGACAGCATGCAAATACACCTGCCAGCATCCATCAATACTGCGAACAGTCCCATTTGGTAGAACCTGCAGAAGTCATCCAGAAAGCAACAATGAAAAATATGGTGCAAACTCAATTATAATCCCCAATACATGTGTACGGTCAGTATCCATTGACATTAAATGGAGGAAAAGAGTTCGTAGATACTCCTACTCTAGAAACAGAATGTACAAATATTCCCATTCCAGATGATGAAGTCACCAAACACATTTTAACCGTGGTGAAAATTTAGACACAAATCCCATCCCATCTTCTGTAATCTTGTCAATATTTTGTAACAGAAACATTAGTAGTATCAGAGGAACGCAAACATAATTTGGCCATCAGACATTGGATGAATTGTTATCATGTCATCCCTAAGTAGATACATACCTCTATTCTAGTCCAAGATTGTTATGGGGCATACTCCTCTATATCATATGGGTAACCGGATTAGGAACATACACCGTTCACATTTAGAGATAATAAGTCTATTCTAATGACCTCTAAAAGGCCAATAAATAAACCTTACCATGATAAACACATTCCCAGCAAGTCACCCCAACTATGTGTAAAAGTGAATTTTAAAATAATTATCACCAAGAACAGTTGTAAAATCTTGATTCAATCTTCAATATGGCTACTCATCTTGCTGGAGTTCATGAAGCCCTCAAAAATTTATTTGTTGAAACTCAAGATCATACCATATTATTTCATAATTATGGTATCAATAGCAGTAATTATGAATTTCCTCATCAGACACTCATCATGAATGCTTCTTTAATGAAAATTCTATCAATCAAGAGAATATATCTTTGGATGAGAGCCACAGAAACCCTCTGTGTGGCCAGAAGACCAAAATGAAAGATGATTTATTCCTTGTTGTAATCCACCATGCCGATCCCCTCCCATGATGGAATTTACTATGAAAGATCTATCATCACCAACACTAAACATTGTCAAGATAATTAACTAATTGACAATGTAGTTATGAGAATGACCTCTTATCTTGATGAACATGCCAACATAACTCAATTCATGTATGATTCCTTGTTACTAATAAGAAAAATAATTTATCGACAAGAGGAAAACATAAGGTGATGGTCATTCTTCAAAACTCCCCTATGCCATCTTCCCTCTAATTTGGAATATGAAAAAACAAATGATCCTATTGTTTGTGATAAAATAATTGTGAAGCATCCACTTTGGTCTGAAAATATTGAAAATTATCTAGAAAAAATGATGAGGATATGTTAAATATGATTAAGAAACTGGAAATTGGTGAAATAATAGTTATGTTCTAGCCATTGTTGACCTCCTAATAAAACATTCCATAATTTATGGATGTGTATTTCCTTCAAGATATTCACCCCATAAAATGGAACACACATTTTCATCAGAAATCCAACATATCTCCATATGATAAATATCAATGTAATTTTATGTTAATATAAGGGTTAAAACAACAAATTAAAATGGAATTTTTCCATGTTTCTTGATATCCAATGGCTGGGAAGAAACAAGTATCTATTCAATGTGCATGCCTAGATAAATAAAAAATGTTGTAACAGTTGATTTTAGAAACCCATATGGTGTTCATATTAGAGTATGGGGTGCACATAGAGCATTGAATTTCACTGCACTCCAAAATCAACAATGCCTGTCGAATGTGGTATTATGAAATTTTATTTCCCATAGATAGCTACAATAAAGTAATTATGTGGACAATCTAATTAATGATAAAAAAATGGACTTCAATCAGTTATCCCCAAATTTAGGACCAATGATAGAAAGTTGATGAGATAATTTGGAATAAAGTATGTGAGAACATTATGTAGGCCTCTCTCTTAGAGGATGTAAACAATTACATTGTGAATTTTTTTCAAAAAACACAATGGTCTTCCGAAATAGGCTATTTATGTGGTTGGTGGTTAATGCACCTAGCCAATGAGAAGACCACAATTCAAAAAATTATAGGGGCATCTATGCCAATATTAGCCTTAGTATTTATGGAGCCACCCCATCCATTGGGGCTTGGGGGTGGGGGGTAACTCAACATTTGAATTAAACAAACAATATTTGATGGTTTTTGAAATGAATAACCAATAAAAACCCATCCTACTGGAATGTGAGATTTTTCAAACCCACAATCCCCTCCACAGTATAATTCATCATTCTACCGATTAGTGAAAAAGCAACAATGTGAGTGCACAAATAAAATATCCAATGATTCTAATGAGGTTACTGTCAGTCAAAATCTTCCGAGGAAATCATCATATTAGAGATCAATGTCCCGTAGAGGGAATAAAATGAGACAATATTAAAAAGATATAGACATAATTCTATCAATGCATTATGGGTCGGTGAATGTCATTAATTTCGTTACTGATGCTTCTCTAGAAAATGAGTCCTATTCAGTGGAGTCGGAAGATGAATTTATTATTCACAATAAGATACACAATGATGAAAATATAGGAGGTGTGATTACCTAAAATCAGTGGCTTACACATAATATACGTATTCCATAAAGTAACCAACTCCCAACTCTTCGAAAAGAATCTAACAAGGGGAACTATACAGTTCATACAATTCATCACTTTTCCACTAGATAAGGTAATTCACTATCTCTTGATGGATGATTTTCCCAACAATAAGAAGAGATGAAGGAGGTGATAATAGTCAATGCAGAGTTACACTAATGTAACATTATTTGCAGACATGCTCCATAAGCAGATCCTGAGCATGCATGTTCAGTTGGAACATCCTCATAGAGATAGTTTATTTTAGATACAGATGTGGATAATGAATTCCCTCTATTGGGTACACATCATGAATAGGATAAAACACATCTGTAATAGCTTGACCCAGGGGTTATCCTTGAAAAATACAAGCAGTGCCACCCCTAGTAGTTTTACTGGTCATCGCGCCAGTTCATTCTCCAACAAAAGTACCTATATAGGTCACCGATCATCGAGATATTCCCCAAATGCATATAATCACAATTGAGGCATTAAAAACAATATTGGAAGATATGGAATAAAAACACATACTAGTACTACTAGAAAATAAATTTTCCCCAAATGGATAGGTCTGATCTCTCCCCCACCAAACATTGTGAACACTTCATTTCTAATATTTAATTGTTCGAGAGATCTTGTGAAGAACATAACATATTTTTTACATTGTGATCCCATTTTGGGGACACCTCAATAATATGAAGTAGAAAACCTTATAAATTTTGTGAAATAACGATATTGGTCAGCCTTTGTCTTGTATTAAAATTTTTAGTCTCATTCTATTATTGGATGGGACTACCTCCGTCCGAAATTCTTTTTCTAATTCAACTCAGTGCGGATGAAGACATCATTTTTTTATCATAAAAATTTCAAACAACAGTAGAATGAAATAGTTTAACGTTTCATTGCTCGATGGAAATGATTATGATATTTCCTAAATATACCACTCCCTCAAGTATATATGATTCAAATATATGTGGATGATATATATGATGAGTTGCAAACACCAAAAATCCCTCTGAAAAACAAAAGAGGGTTTCATGACCATTCTTTATCTCCTAACATGTAGAGGATTCCATTATATAAACGAAATCCAAATATAATGTAATCCAATAACCTCCGAGAAGGAGATTATAGATACTATGGGATACTATAGTTACACTTGAACAAGAACTTGTACCTCCTTCTACTTCAAAACCCTCATCATATTGAGCATATCCTCCTTCCGAGTGAAATCAGCAAAAAACACCTAGACAAGATGATAATAGTGATTAATGGTAGAGATCAATTTAGGAATTAAATAATAAATTATATTCTTTTTGGAATGAAAAGGTTACATGTTACTTTAGTTAATATTCAGAAAACAATTTTGTTCTGTTTTACAGGGAGAAGAGGATATATAATGATGTTATAAATGATATCCCATGTTATTTCCCCTTTCATTAAATGTTGGGGTGTCCCATTTAGGAGTGTTTTTTTTCAATGACCTCCAAAAAAGTTGTATACTCTCAAAAAGTGAAATTAAAATGTTCATTATCTCATATAGAATGGGTTAATTCTACTGATCCAAAAGAAGATGGCGGATGGTAGGAAGTCAAAAGAGAAAATGCATAGATGGTTGATTATTGAATGGTCAGGAAAATGATCAATAGAACTCACAAAATTATATGAACAAAGTTAAAAATGACAAACTATTTCCCCTACAACATCATTTTAAATGATTCTATATTCATCAAAATGTTGGATCCCCAAATCTCAATACTCATTGAAGAAAAATAGGTAGAATGATAAATATTAGTCAATATAATATGATCTTGTTTAAAATCCAATTTTTTCCTTGAAATTGGAGGATTTCATTCCAACTATCTAAAAATGATGGTCAATACCCTGCCAAGCAGCACAACCAGAACCGATCTATCAAGCATAATCTTTATCAAATGAGGAATTGATCATCGATTCCATAAATGTTATTCACAAAATGGACCCCAACACAAATGAGGATTTTGGTAATGATATTATTTTCTATTTACCAGATTTGGGAAATAATGGAATAATTCAATTTTGGAGATATAGGGGAAGACATGGATATGTTAGAAGTCATCATTTTATCTATTCCCATGCCCATGCCATTTATGTTGTTGAAACTCATGATAGATCCCTCTTATGGGATCATGAAGAACCCAAGAACTCTCCCACACATGATAGGATATTCCCTGACATGATCATCTTGGAAGACCAATTAGAGGCTATAGCACCACTCGCTCTATATTTACATAGTCCTTTTCAATCTAATCTATTAAGAGAACTAGAATTTTGAGCTTATGCCCCAACACTTGGTATATTTTCATCAGGATCATAAACATCTATGGCACCTGCATAACATCATCTCCATGTTGGAAAAAACCATCCTTCATACCAAAAGTATGATGTTTTGAAACAACTACACCATGTATTGGAAAAGTAATTAATCCTTGATGCTTTGAATTTGTCTGAATATCTTCAAGAAGTACTTCATGAGTATTTTTTGTGTCATCGAGCGTTTGAAACCATGGTTTCTAAAGCTGAAATTTACCCTATTGGGAATGATCCTTTAGAATATCATACAGTTTTATATTTCATGGATCATGATGTGGATGATGTTATACATGGACACATTTGGACCTTTTATTTATCTGACAATGTTAATGATATAAACATCCAACGACCCTTTATTAATATTGTCTTAGGAATCAACCTCATTCGCATCTGCACAGTTTTCAATTATTTCTCATTGAATCTGACTTATCTCCATCCACTAATTTCTTTCAAGGTTATGACAAGAATTTACAAGAACATCTAGGCGAGATAACACCCCAAAATCCGTTTGGGGTTCATAGATCTAATTTAGACTATATAGTTCTATGATAGTATAACACTTTCAATATTCTTCTTGGAAGGCCTTGGCTATATCTACAAGTGGCCATTCATTTTTCATATCACCAATGTCTCAAGTGATGATTTAATGGTAAAATTGAAACATTTAATAGTGGAAATTCCCTGTTAAAAACATGTGAATCTCATTATATTAAGTCATAGTTCTATCACGGAAAGGGAACACAATCCAGGGAAAATGATAGAATAAGAATCATTGTTCCATCTGTTCTGGAAAGGATCCCATATAACCCATTAAACCCTATAATTATATATTACATGTTTCCTAGAAATAATATTGAATGGATATACACAAATCCCTTTAATCATTGAGTGAGTTACTTAATGTTAGTTGTGGCAATCGATCTGGGTAGTGTGACAGAAATTATTGCTATACTAATTAGTAGTGAATGCCTGACTGGGGATGTATTTATTTCATTAAGTGAACATTAACACGACATTTATTTGTCAATAATGATATAAAATGTTGTAACATTGATATAGAAATAAAATAATTTGGATTCCCAACCCATAATTCTCTCTTCAACACTCCATGAATTCCCTTCCTCATCAGTAGGGTCAGTAAAGGATTCTACTTCTTATGGATGTCCAAATAATGACTCCTACCCAAGATCAGAATGAATTATATCATCACCTAACTGTCATGTTGAAATTTAAGTAGTGAGACATGAGTATGAAGAAAAATATAATCATAAATATTCCCATCCATCATTTGAGGACGGCATGTCCTCCACTTTGGAAGATCTCACCTAAATAAATCATGGTATAGGAAAAAATAAACACCCTACTCTTATTATTGCATCAATGACCTCCTAATAGCAATATGTGTATACTTCATTTATAACAAGACATTGAGATGTGTTTTATTGGAAAAATAGAGAAATTTTAGACCCTAATCCCAATATAGTTACCCGTCATTTGGATTTACCAGAAGATCATCAAAGATTAAAATAGGCCTAAAAAAGAATAGAACTCACATATCAAAATTCAAAGCTGAAGTCGACAATCTTATCAAATATTACTTTGTCAGGGAGGTGAAATATCCCAAATGGCTATCCAACATTGACCAAGTGAAATAGAAGAACAAATATATAATATTTTTCATTTACTGTAGAGATGTTAACCAGTATTATCTAAAATATGACTTTCCAGTTCTAATCATAGAACATTTGATTGATACAATGACAAGTTATGAAGGTATCTGATTCATGTATTGATAATATGGGTACAATGAAAACCACATGGAAATAACTATGAGGATCCCACAGCCTTCATAGCCCCACTAGGTGTATTTTTCTATCGGGTAGTTTCTGTTCAATTAAAGAATGCTCGTGCTACATTTCAATATTCAATGAACCATATCTTCAAACCCATCAAGGTGAAATTTCTTGAATGAATTTTGGATGATCTAGTAAATAAATATTGACAAATTTTTATCACCTAACTAATCTATAGACCATACTGAACAAGCATCTGCAACATAATTTGATGAATAACCCCATAAAAGGTGCTTTTCGGGTTACCTTAGGAAAATTCATTTCTTAATTTGTATTTTATCATGACATCGAATTAGATCACGAGAAAAAAAAATCATCAGAATATAAAATAAACCATATATAAAAGAATTAAGTGGACTTGAAGGATATTTTTCCTATATCTGGATCATTATAGAAAATTTTATAGGTATGTGTTTAACCTTAACCAGATTAATGAAGAAGGTAGTTACTTATCAATGGACCAAAGACTTCCATGAAGCATTTGATACCCCTATGAAATATATCTTTACTCCCCAGGTATTAATGCCACCTATTGAAGTAAATACTTTCATTATCTATGTGACATCTTTAGTGCGATCCCTGGGAAACTTCCATTCTCAAATGAATGATGCCTATAATGAAAACTGGATGCATTATCTCAGTCCAACCATGCTCGACGCATAGACTTGATATTCAGATATGTGGATAATCTTCCTAGATTTTATCATTTAAGTTCATAAATTGAGAATGTATTTATATAATGACGAGGTCCACTTGGTATCTCAAATTAAACCACGCAATTTTATCCTCATACGTCCTATGCTTATAGGAGTTTTGGCAAGGTTCGAAGTGATATTTCAACAGTTTGGTATCTATTTTGTTGCTTAGAAATCAATAAAAGGCCTTGCCTTGGCAGAAATCCTTACTGAACAACCATCTGCAGATGATACACTATTTAATTCTGACCTTCCTGGTGAATAAATATTCATTAATCAAGATATTCCCAAACATGGGAAATGCACATTGATGGTGATTCCATAAGTCCAATGACGATGATAATGGAAAACTCAAACTCAAAAATGTTGGGTAAGGAATTGTGCTACTCTCCTCAGAAAAGGTATTGTTTAAATATTGGTTTTTTTAACAGAAGGAGGTTCCCAAAATGAGGTATAATATCAATCCCTCATTTCATGCCTAGAATTGTCACTCTACGTATATGTGAACCACCTGAATGGGAATGGTGATTAATAATTAATAATCAAAAACATTAATAGGGATTAAACCATCAGAAAATATGAATTAATACCTATGTGTGATTATATCTGTGGGTTAATGGATGAATTTCCCGATATCCAACATTGTCTTTGGTCCCGTGATCACACAATTCCCAATATGAAGCATTAGAAAATGTACCCCCAACCATGATAGTTCCAAATCAGGATGAGACAATCGTCATTATTTCCCATCATCATGCTCTTTCAGATTTTTCAATATTACAATGGATGAAATTTGTGAAATTAGACCTATTTCGAAGCCATAAGGTCATACCTTGGGATGAATGAAACCTAAAAAATGAATATCTTCAAAATGGAGTACATACACCAGATATATTTGAATGAGAACATATGTGACGAGGAGAAGTTAATTTCACTCTTTATGGTGGTCCAGATCATCAGAATATCATTTATAGACAAGGATCTGATGGAGCCCTCTTCATTTGTTTTGATGGAGAAGAAAATGTAGCTATCATGAATGAAGTAAATGCAGGAGCCTATGGTGGTCATTAGTCTAGAAATAGGCTTTCTAATAAAATCTAAATACTAGTATACTTTTGGCCTTTAATGAGGCCATATTTTGTAGATTTCACCAAGACGTGTCATCCTTGCCATGTGCATGATAACATCATTCATCAACCCCCACATATTATATATACAAATAAATACTCTTTTCCATTTCCTACATGGGGAATGGATGTTGTAGGACCTTATTCTAAATCTATAGTTAAAAAATTTAATTACTTTCTTAATTCTACTGATTTCATCACCAAATGGGATAAGGCAATACCTCTAAAGTAATTTAGGTCCAAAATAATTTTTCTCTTTTCCAAGGCTAATATCATTACCATATTTGGGGTCACTCATACCATATTGGTGGAAAACTGCTCCAATTTATATTATATTACGGTAAAAAAGTAATATATGGGCCACACTATAAAATATAACCACTCATCTCACAAGAATGTAGTGGCCAATGGACATAATGAGGATGTCTACAAGACCCAATTAAATATAATCCATTAAATGGTGGAAAAAGATAATAAATATTGGCATGATAATATTTTACATGCTTTATGGGATTATCAGACTATAACTCTTATTTCGACTTAGAAAAAACCATACTCCATAGTGTATAGAAGAAAAGAATATTTTCCTTTTGAAATTCAATTGACTTAACTCCGAGATTGCATATGTGATCACTTATCCACAGCTGAGAAATATCATAAAATATTTGATCAACTAGAATAATTAGACGAAAAGAGATTGAAAAAATTTCATCATTTGGTAGTCTATCAGAATAAAATAGCATGATATTTTTATTAAAAAGTTCACCTACACTCATTTCATCATGTATAATTCAATTTAATCATTAGAGATCTGATGATATTAAGAATGAAGCCTCCAAATATTGAGCCATAGTTAGTATGTACTTATTCCATACATAAGGTTTACTCTAATGGACCTTATTCCGTAATCTCAATGGGTGGATAACTAATTAAAACTCCAACCTATGCAAGATTCGTGAAGAAGTCCTTTTTATAATCACACATAGTGTTATCCTAGTTGCATGAAATTATACTACATAACAAACTTATTCTTCCATGCCGCATGACACTAAAATGAGTACCATTTATGTCCTTGCCACATGAAATTAACCTCATCAAGAACATTTTTTCTTTCTACATGACATTAAGATGTACAATTATCAACATCCTCATGAGATGTTTAAAAATCCCCTAAGATACCAAAAATCGGCATTCTTTGTTGTACATTAAAAAACTGAGTATTTTCATGCCAAATAATTACACACATCATTGATAATCTTTAGTGGCACATGACTTCCATTTCTCCCAATAGTTGACTAATATCTTCATATTGACCTCATTTCAAGAACTACGTGTGGCTAGATTCTCAATCCAATGGGATTCATAGAGACCCATCGATCTCCAAAAATTTTCCCAAAAAAAACATAATGAAGAATTTCCCCTTTTTCCTCTAGTATATAAACAAAATCATTGTAGAGTACTCTTCTAGGATACATGGTTTGACATTCAAACCATCATGAATCTTACGTTTAACCATTCTACCAAAATGTGTAAAAATCCACCATCGGTCACATCAATCTAAATTTGTGTGGGGAATGGTTTTATATAGAACTATGTTTGGAATGATTCTCATTCCATTTGAGATAAGTAAAGATAACTAGATCTATAATCTATGGGCTAGAAATGATAGAAAACCTTCAACTTATTCCTAGTGTGTATGAATTAACCTATATAGGGGATGTTTTAAGAACTATATGTGGCTTGATTCTCATCCATATCAGATACGTAGTTACACCGGGGTCCTATCCTCTAGTCCACCTGCAATACTCCTTTTTTAATGGTAGAATCACTATAATGTCCTTACTGAATGACTTGAAACTGCACAATAGTATGTACTTTTTTCACAACAGTAAACAGCAAAGTATCCAAAGTAAATTGTATATCTTGATTCTCATCACATTGATAAACATAGTGAATACTAGGCCTTAGCTCCTAGTACCAAACCTGAAATAAATTTATTTCTCTCCCTTATTCATATAATTTACAATCTTTACTGGAGTCGTCATTTAGGGTCCTCTCCTTAGAGACCCCTCCAAGGAAACAAGTAATTTACCCATTTTACATATGAGTCAGATCTATGTAGGTGACTCAAAACTCATGGAAAATATTGTTTCAAACTGATCTTAATCTTCCTCTTACATCACACCTTTCAAATTTCACACTCTTAATCTTGAATACCTTTGTATCTTCATAATATTTCTTCTGTTTATTGTCGTATAATTTCTGATACATGAGAACATTTTCTCCTGACAATGCAATACTTTCCCCCAGAGGCCATATATAAAATTAGCCAATACAATAGGCATATCAGTCAAAGGATTACATTTGGGGCTATGAAGCACGTGACCCCATTGGCCCTACATAATACAGCTTCTATAATGTGTTTTCAAAATATCAGTAACTTTGATCGTTGTACAATCCTTCTCTGTCCACTTTAACCATTTATGACATCATATATGATCCCATATCATAATGTGGCCATCAATTTTATATTTTTCCCATTACCATTCTCCCAACCTAAAATCATCTATGAAAATGGATTACAAATTGTTACAACTCCATGTGTTCAAAGAATATTTAATTTACCATTGATCATTTGATCACATGTCATTCATTGTTCCCATGATATTTTGATCCTATTTGTATGAACAGAAACTAAATACACCATTATTCCTACGTTTGGGTCATACATTCCAATAAATATTCTTCCTAAGATTCTTTGGGAATCATGATTGCAAATACCCTTTCTGTAGTTGTGTACTTTTCTCTCCTTAAACAAGACTCTATGAATGGAAAAATCCAATTCTCTATAAACTTTCATCAACAGTTAGCAATAAAATTTCAATTTCCTAACATCTCCATTACATGACTCTATATTACGTGCCCAAGTGGCCTTGCATACAATGTACCAAAAAAATTTCTTCACAATAGATAATCATTTATCAAGAAAGACGATGATTTATAAATTGTATTTTTTACTAAAATATTCCAACTGAAATCCAAGAGACAACCAGAGTAGAAGAAATATGAATTAACAGACAATATAATTCCACAAAGATCAGATGTGTGAGACATAGTACACAATACAATTTGATATCTAGAATTTATAGAAAAACATACCTCTTATTTGGATTTATACTATCATATTCTAAACCCATACAAAAATTAAGACACATTGTCATTGATCATGACTCTTTCACTAGCATCCAGTCTTCTCCGACGATTGATATACTTTTCCGACACAGTCACCTAGTTTGATGCGATATCGATAACATACCTTGAGATTGGCTTCGGCTCAAAGCCCTCCTGCAGTGCCGAAGACCATATCCTCAGTTAAAAACCTATGAAACCCAAAACCTAAAAATGATACATGAACACCCCAAACAAGGATTCTTGACCACTCGCTTTTTTGTTAATTTTTTTAATTCATTATATCTTCATTTTTGTCCAGTTTTTAAAAATTCATGTTTTTTAGGTTTTTCATATTACATGATTATCTTCCAATCTTATGAAGTTATGATTAGGTTTTTTTATATATTATTATATTTGATTTCAATTTTTGAAGAAATCATATAAGAAAATAAATTTTTTAAGAAACCAGGTATTGTTTTGGTTTTTTTTAATATTTATGTATATGGAATTTATTTTACACACATGTATAACATGTTATATATATATATATATCCCTTTAAATTAAAATAATAATAATAATAAAAATAATTTTTTTTCATATACATATTTATATATACATTTAATTATTTTATTATATATATATATATATGCTAATATTATTATCATTTAATGTATTTTATTAAATAAATTTTACTTTACCCCAAAAATTCAAAAATAATAGTAATTGTATTATATTATATTAAACTAATAAAAAAATATATTTCTTTATAATATTTTGTTATTGAAATTTATAAAATTATAATTAATTATAAGTACTATAATTCATTTATAATCAAATTATATAAAACACCCAATTTCAATTAATGTTTTTAAATTAAATCATTTCAAAAAATATTATTAATAAAACCATTTAATGTAATATTTATATTATAAAACCATATTTATAATATTTTGGTTGTTACATGAATTTGAGGCCAATCCACCCAAGGCATTATGTTTTCTTTTCATTAGTTATATTTTTTCCATCAAATTCCTTTAAGCACTTAGTCCAATTCCTGAAACATTTCAAGTGGTTCAAACCCCATATGACTAGAGTATAAAGGATTTGGTTTCAATTAAATTGGTCTTCATAGTTATTGATATTGATTTTTCACATTCATTATCAATATCATGTGGTCTAATATCTGATAATATCTCTACAATTGATCGATATTTCCATTTTAATTCCCACATATTATTTCTCGAATCACATAAATATGTCTAATACACTCCTATAGTTTTGAAAATAAACCCATTATGTCTTCATTGGATTCCTCTCCATGATCTTGATAGGGAGAGGAAAGAGAATTGAAACCTGATCTAGTTGATTTACATATAACAATTGAAGAGGGGTTTACAACTATTGTAGCTGAAATTAAACAGGTAAACCACAGAAAAAATAAATGCATATGGCCCCCTTCATTTGATCTATAATGATTATAAATAAACAAAATTAGTATATTAATTTTATTAAGTATCCTAGTGATATATTGATCTATAATAATACCATGATATCTATGTTGGACATTGAGGTAGTCACTCATCATATGGGATTGTAAGAAAGTCACTATAGTATAAAGTAGGAATCAATGAGAATGCATATAACACTCTTCCCTGAGGTAGAAAATGAATTTTATATGTTCATGAAGTCTAACAAGAATAGGTACATCTAATGACTGTATAGGACAATTAATATTGTTATGTTCAAGAAAATGAATAGGATTTTTTTAAAAATATTTTTTAAATCTCAAATAGTATTCCTCAGACAATATTTACAAATCCCAAACAAATAACTATTGATCGATCATACCACTTACTTCAGGTCATATTCCTTCGAATATAGATACACAAGTTATAATAAAATAAATATTATACTTTAAGAAGTGTTAATCATCCAATTTAGATATCATTATGGGATGTACTATTATTTTTAATTCCCTTTTTATTGAAAACACTAGATTCAAATAAAAGAAATCCATGAACCATATATTCAAGTCCCATTATGGAATGATTCTGAAATTCTACATAGAGAATAAGCAGGCCTGTAAATTTTAATTTTTTAAACCTTGTCAATCATCAACAATTCTTCAATATTCTATGACAACACTTTCTGAAAATGAACCCCTTGAAATTTACCTCAGGGTAATGTCGAGGATGTTTTTTTCTAGTAGGCAGCAACAAAAATGAATTATTATAGATCATTGGAAAATATATTAAATCATCAATACTTCCCCACCCTTAAATCTCATAGATTAATCGAGGTTTCCAGAGATTATAACATATATAATAATATTTATTGAAAATTTGGATAGAAAAATATTTACCTTAAATAAAATTTATTAGAATGGGAATCCCCTATAATTGGGCTAGATTTTTTCAGCATTATTTTTACATCCAAATGAAATACCAACTTCACCGGCCCATAATGATGCTTCCTATTAAATAGAAAGAACCAATATTCTATGAGGAATCAGAAGAATGATATATAAGTTTTATCATTTCCCAGAATAATTATGTAGGGAAGGAAAAAAAACATGTACTAACTAAATGGAAATATAATGGGTACTATGATAATATATTATGGCATTGAGATGAATTTCCTTTTTTATATCATTGTGTTAAAAAAAATTAGGGACTATTTACTGCACCATGATGTCTATTTGGTGTCACTATTAAACCCCAAATAATAGATCCTCTATTTTCCAAGATAACAGTATTATTGACTCACTCAGTTTTCCTACTAAAAAAGTTCGACAGAAAGATAGTATCTTAGAGTACATTCAATTCATTGTTTTTGGTAACTTATTTTCCTCGCGGAATAATGGATCTATCAACATATATGAAAAAAATGTAAAAGTATCTCATTAATACTTATTTCTCATCTATCCCCCACCATGATTTTGGAGTTGTGGATTAATAGATCTTCCATGACCCCCCCCCCCCAAGAGAAAACAAGATGACCTGAAATATAATCAGTTCATTTTGGGTGTCATTTGCATCTCCTCAAATAAATAGGTCCATCAATTATAAATTCTTCATTCATAATGATTCGGTGATAATGAGGGAAAAATGAATCCATCATTATCAAATTGAAATTAGATATTTATATTTTATTATCATGGGTTTATATCAAATATGATTCAGATATGTGCACATAATGTTTTTTTAATGTGTTATTAAAAAAGGGGAATGGATGCCTCTGTTTGATCATGTTCACAAATTGATGGAATAATTTCATTGGGATTCCACTTTAAAACTTATCCCATGATCAAAAAATGATATTGATGATGATTTAGCATGTGTTATTATGTTATTGGATTATCCAATCCATGATGAACTATTTATTTTTTTTCATGAATCATGGAGTTATTTCTCTTGAATTGAGATATAACAAGTAATAAATCAATGAGATTAGAAAAATAATGGATCCTAATGAGACATTTTCTAGGTCATGTGATATCACTACTGAATGGATGTACCCTATTGTAGAATATATTAGAATATTTAAATTCACTTTTAATAATGTCAAAAATGAATATATACAACATCAAGATGTGAATTTTATTTTTAGAGATCACATAAATTCCCAAGAATTAATCTATAAACATGGAGTAGTTGAAGTACGCTTCAGAGGGATTAAATTTGACAGAATACATATCATCATGTATGTGGTTCATATTGAATCATGTGAATATATTGATCAATTACTAAGATGTATCATTGGATTATGATTAGGTACATTCATATTTTATCTAATGTCAACCATAATTTTATTTTTCTACCAGATGTTGGTGGAAATTTTATTTCTCCGGAATGAATGTGATGGGGACATAACTAAATTATACATATTGGTAGATTTATTATATCCTTAATATCACCAACATCTTCACTATTTTATTCAAGATGAAACACATAAATTAGGATGATAGAATCTATTTCATCAGCCATGTGAAGTCAAATGTAAAAATATGATTTGTTGTTCCTCACACAATATTGATGGAAATTGGAGAAAATTTGTTTTTATCTAAACTAAATGGATTACATCATTAAAACAATATATTGTCTTATCATTACTCCTACAATATATTATAGAATGGGAATATAAAATAATTATAAAGACTCTATCTAATTTTTATCAAAAAATAGTTGAGAGAAACAAGAAATCCTAGTTAGATTAGCTTCATCGTTATTTTTTGGAATAATGCACCGTGACCTATACCACAATGAAAGTGAGAACATATTCTATTTTATATAGAAATTATGTAGTTCATCCCATCATGTTACCACTACCCATAATGTTTACATCAATGTACAAAAATGGATTAATTTTATGTTTTTAAATGAAAATTGATGAGTAGGAAAGACCTGATGATAAGAGGATGCTTACACTACACAACCTAGAAAATTGTCAGAATGGATTCAAATCATCTGTCAATAAGAGTGACCACATCCATTAATTCCAATTTGTAGATATCAATTTAAACATAATAATCCTAATGATATTAGGAAATAATCCTTCAAAATTGGATATAGAATTGGAAGGACCACATACATACTTTTATTATAACCCAATATGGAATATGTGATGATTGAAATGGACTTGAATTAGATGAATCATGATACTAATGTGCGGTTTCTCAATATTTACATCATGAGATTCATCAATATGATTATTTTTCGGTGTAAGTACTCTAAATTTTTTATCTCGATATATTTCACATGTTGTTAAACTACATGAAAACATCCTAGTAACATGATGTTAAACTATAAAATAGAATCTTAATAACGAGATATTAAACACAAAAATAGAATTCTAATAGATGCGATGATGTATAATAATTTCCTAGTCACAAATTCTTAAAATGTATTGGCCTAGTCCTTGTTAGATAATAATAAAAAACACACCATCATGTAAATCCTAAAAATACCTTAACCTATATTGATTATGTTATCAACATATGAATAATAACCTTGTAAGGATATGTGGAATTCAACCTATAAATAAACATGCAATTAGTTTTAATGTATAATCACATTACTATAATGAAATATAGAAATAAATGTTTCTTACATAATATTATAAACTGTATAAGGGACCCTATGTCGGCTATAATTTTTAGGTTCACTCATAAAATAAAAAACAATTCCTTATCCGTGATAAGAAGATAGAAATATATAGGGACATTTTGTATATAAAATATGCATGGATTGTTATATATCCATAGAATATATATGGTGATGTTTTGGAAAACCTACCATGGACCAAGACATAGGGTTTCCATGATACCCATCCCATCTAATTAGAAAAAATATCTGAATTAATCTTTTTTGGTGTAATCACACATAGTGTGAATACTCCTCCAATATTTCCATTAGTCTATTTTGATGCATCTTCAACTAAAATGACTGATATTATAGTGAGATCATATTTATAAAAATTGTGTATGAATCATGTAAACATATAGTTCTAAGTGAATCAATATTTTTATAATAGATAAGGGGAATCCAAAATAAGTAACTACATCTTCTTCACATGACAATAAACTGTAAATTGGATGATTATCCAACATGACTCTAAAATTCATTTAGTGTCCCATATCATATATCTTATTTCTTCACTACATATTAGTTTTATCTAGGAAAAATCATCCTTCCTACATTCTATATTTCTCATAGAGCACAAATTTTTCTTTTTCTTTGTATATGATTATTATCGAAACAATATTTGAAATTTATGTATCCCTATGTAATAGTCTTATTTAAAAAAGAAACATATTCAATAACTATTTATTGCTTTATTCCTGTTATAAAATGATATGTAATAATAATGGGATCTCTAATCCATAGACCAACCATAATCCCTATTAATAAAAAATTAATTGCTGTTTAATATGAGATCAATTTATATTGGAAACATCTATGGGAACTACATATTTATTTACACCTGATTGAATAAATATATATAGACACATATATACCACACATTATAGAACAATATAGACAACATCATTCATTTCCACCACTTCTATCCATGTCGTGATAAAAATGAAAAGTTATGCCTGATTTATTTATGCTCTCAACATTAATATATGGAATACACCTATTGCTTATAAGATTATTATAAAATTTAATGCATTTTTCAGGTTTATATTATCCAATCTAAGGGATAATATTGTTGGAATGTGAATAGATTCCCTCTTATATGGTTGTATACATTCTGCCATACTTTCTTATCAATGGGAAGAGTATTCTTCTATAAGGTGTTACTTAAAACCTCTATATTCCTCGAAAAGATCTTAGAGAAACCCATCATCACCATATGGATTGTGTTCTCCCGTCACGTACCTCTCCCATTTCATTATTATCAACCCAATAAAAAAATTGTTTTTCTTATATGTTCACCATAATTCATCTAGATGGTGATTTTTCACTCATTCCACACAATTATTTGAGTATCACATACTATAAGCTTTTAAATTGTGGTCATTCATATATGACCATAAACATAATCCATATAAGATACAAACCATATTACCTTTAAACTGATACATAAATAGTAATAAAACATATCTATATGAAAACTCATAAAGGGAATACTAAAAAAATTTAGAACATTACTCACAAGGCCTCTTAACTTCAACACATAAGGAAATATTAGTGTAAAAATCAGAAAAATGTGCAAAACTTATTGGGTCCACCGTATAAACCTAGAAATATTCAATCTATTCTGACTAGATCCACCAATTCAATAAATAGATAGAGAAAATATAAATGTTTATTTTTTATCTTGATGATGTGTTTCATTAACTATGACATAATTTTTAGTTTTCAATAACCCATCTTCATTACCACTTATTCCTTAACCATCATAATTTCTATTGTGTTTCATTGATCGTAAACATCAATGTATTTTTTGGAATTGTATGACTATAAAGTACTATTTTTTCGATTTTTTCTCTAATACTACCATACATATGTTACCTCATACTAATCATTAAAAAAAATGAATCACTTTCAAAGGGGAGGGACTACAACCTATATATTCCAGACAACATCATATTAGAACTGATCAAACCAATTTGAAATGAGATCATCCATCATGTAGATTTCCCAATTAATTATAATATCATTGACTCCTTGAAATGTGATTTTAGGTAACCCAAAACCCAACTATTCAATTATATTTAGAATCCTCAACATAATGTCTCTATGTACTATACATTCCACCAAGAAAAAAACTTGAAATTTCATTTTTAATGCCTTCGATATTCATCACATGTCTCAGATAGAACCATCAATTCGTCTAAATTACAAGTCCTTAAAAAAATAATGAAAAGGGAATCATATTTTTTATATAAAATACCAAAAAAAGGAATCCTGAGAAAAATTATTGTCCCCACTCCCTAAGCATGTCATATTCATGGTATAGGAAAATTATTTATTAAAAATTAGAAAAATATGAAAATTTATTGGGTCTACTATGTGCGCCTAGAAAAGGATGATATGTTCTCCCTAGATCCAATAATCACGTAAGAAATATATTGTGAAAATAGTTAAGTATAATTTATCATTATGATGTTATATATATACTTGAAAGAATATTTGAGGGCACATAAACCCTTATTGAGAAACCCTTCATCAAAAAAATACTTATTTTAATGGGGTTTTTATTTTTCATATCCTTTCATATAATTGGGTGATAGAAATGCCATGATATCTTCACCAAGAAAATGAATCTTCTTTATAGAATCAACAACATACTTCCCTTAAAAATGAGTGTCCTCAAGATACTAGAACTTCTCAAATAGATTCTCATTTATTTAAAATAAATACTATTGAAGATTAACCAAATAGATGGATTCATCATATGTTTAGTGTTGATGTTTGTAAAACTCACAAGTAGAATGGGTCTCTAATTGTGATATCATAGTGTCGAGAGTAGGAAATTTCATTGAAAACATAAACGCAATGAGAAATTTTTGTAACATATTATATTGTTCCTAAAATAAAATTATTTCTATTTTATTGGGATGAACATCATGGTGATAAAAATTGAAAATTACAATTGTTATAAAAATGTTGTGCTATTTTTGTATGTGTGTAATTAAGTATTATATATGAGTCTTAGAATATAAAAACCATCTGTACCACCAAATTAAATGTTGGGAAACATGAAAATAATTATGCATGTTCATATCTGAGTAAAATCCCACCATTGGATAATTTCTAAACATAGGGACCAAATAAATCAATGAATCTTTCAATATGACCATTAATTTATCTCTCCCCTCTCCATATTTTGATTCTTGTTGAGATAATCCTTTAACATTAGGGGAATGTACATGAATAAGTAAAATTAATGTCCAAATTTCTATAATAATAAATGGTGTAGATAAGTTGTTGGATTTATGAATACATACACTATTACCATAAAAAACGTGCTTACTCAAATATAGGTCAATTTTGATGATATCCTTTGGATAATCATTTTATTGATACTTGGGGATGTACTGGTATTTTTTAGGGTTATACGTCTTCTACCATAATATAAGGAAACAAGTTCACTTTTTTATTAATATGATCAATATGTACATTTGACGTAGACATGGCATGCCTACCACTTCCACCAACAACATAATAAATTTGATTGGAGTCAGTGATTTTCAACATGATGTATACCAGAGTAAGTGATCCCAGAGATTTAATGGACATAAATCTTATGGGAAATATTCTCTAAAATTCATGAATGGTAAAATTATCTCAATTTACTAGGTAATAATATCTCATAATATGGTATACGTACACTTGTTTGATGTGAATAAGGGCCAGATAATTATGTTTAAGGGTCGATCTTACTCAAAATATTTCCACATATGAATATTATATCACATTAATATGACCTTCCTCAAGAATTATAGATATTTTTTTGTCATCTTGGGGTTCATAACTCATACTTAGAGTGTTTATAAGGTATAAAATTCCATTGTTGAATCATTATAGATGAAGGATGGTGATGATAGGTCACAATTTCTATGTGATTCATCCAACATCACTTCCAAATAAATCCACTATGGGGAGGAGAAATACTGGGGATTCCATTTCATCTATTGTCTATAAAATCCATATATCTATATCTACCCATTCAAGTGGTTCTAATGTCACCTATTTTTGGATGAAAACATCAATTGTACATATGTTGTTGAGTCCAGCATCTTCCCAAATCACTATTTCAATAAGATAAAATTTGTATTGATTATAAAATTGTTTTTGAACTATATTACTAAAATATAACCCATTATTAGATATAGATTTTCATCTTAATGAAAATAAACTACTAGGTATCCTCATACATATATAGTTTCATAAAAGGAAGAAGTCATGGTAGTTCAGGTGGAGTAAACATATAGGATCGAGTACCACCTCCCACTTTTGATCTACTATAGGATGGGATGATTTATCACCATTTATTTATTTGGGTTATCAATACTAAGTGTTGTTCCCCAATTAGATTATTGATTGGAATTAATTGGTGGCTCATCAAATTCATCCTCATGTAAGAAATTAGAAGGGTAAGGATCACAATGACAACTAAGGTATGAATAAATCAGTTCGGGGTTACGAATCCATTCCACCTCCTGCTAAGAATTTTTTTCTCCTTATATTATATAAAAAATTAAAATCACCATCTCTAAGGAGTAATCTCACTACATATAATATAGAATTTATATAAAAATCACTTTTATATAATTTATTAATTCTCCAGGATTCTCTTATATAGTAATATGATTGGGAGTGTTTACATACACATGCTTCAACGGGTCAATTTCCTCTACTTGGAGTATCTTCTCTGTTTATTCTTGATAAAAACTTATCCTCTGGGCATCAAATTTTTTCCTAGTATTGTGTATACTAACCAAAACATGAACGGGAAATGTTGGATGTTTTTTTCACTAGGTGATGGATCAAAATATAATTGCTTTAGTTTCTTTTACGACATCTCCGAGACAAGAGTCTTACATGGGACATGAATATTTTTGGAACTATCCACCCATATTATGTCCCTTGGAACTAATTAATCATTATCCATGGATACTAATTTGGTATTTTCCTTCATCTGTATTAGTGGTTACATGTATTCTCTTGAACTATTTTATTCCTTATGTCAATATAAGTTACAAATATGTTCACCAAAAATCCTATCTCCTCCCTCATCATCTTTATCAAGAACTAAAAATGACCATAATATGTATTTGGATTTGTACAATAGTCGTTAAGTATATAACAATATTCTTGATGAAACTAAATTTCTTACCAAATCAATAATGTTTATTGTGGTCATAGATATATTTTCCATCAACATAACTTGTCAAGATGAATTATTGAAGAGATATATGGAAGAAAAGTAATTTTTAATAGACATTAAACTAGAAAACAATAATAAATCTATGAATTCAAAATAAAAAGGATGAAAAATAATATATATTCATATTGAAGATATTTACAAAGTCAAATAGGGTTGTAAGTCAAACATGAATGATAAATTTGAGAAATTAATTGAGCCAATCATGATAAATCTCTTGGATAATAATGAATTTTTATCCAAACATGTGTTCCAAATTCCATCCCTGAAATATTTATAGTGGTCCTTCAAGTTTGAATGGTGCTTGTCATTTGGATACATCTCCCAACTAATCATATAAATAGGATCCCATAGTGACAACCAAACTAACCGATATATTACTATCTAATTACGCCACCAGTACAAATTTACCAACTCTCACCCGAGACATTTATTCTTAAACCATAGAAGATATACCCTCATGAACATTGTCGGGAAATATTCTTTGTGCTCTAATTGAACTGCATTTGAATTTTCCTTTCATCCGTTTCTATTTTACTGACATTCTGATATAGTTATCTAGTAAGCATCATTATCTCTATGAGATATTTGGGTAGGGAAAAATTTGGGGCCTCCTCTCCCATTGATATTTATTATTTTTATAGAAATTTAATCCACTGAATCTCTAAAAGAAACAACTTTATTTATAATTCATTTAATGGAAGAACATTAATTTGATTGGGAATAACCATGGAAATTAGGGGGTTCACTCAATATCCCCTAACTCATAACCAATGTCGATTAATTCCACATTTGTATCCCCTATGATTGTGGATACATAGATCATGAACAAAACCTATGGTATCACCAAAACCACTTCATGAATTAAATTTAAAGTAATTTTTTTCTAGACTCGACATTCTCATAATGTTTGCGACAAGATAAGGGATTCACTAGGAATGAGTATGTGAAACTCATATAGATGTACAATTGTAAAATTTCTTTAACTCTATGTAAAATTCCTGGAAAATATATTGGACCACATAAGGGCATCCCTAATCAATTCTTAAATATTCTCCTTACCATATATAACAATTTGGGGATGAATATAATTTATTATTAGTTGGAGATTTCATAAGGATACATTTATAATCATGAAATATATGCCCACGTGGGTGGATATATTATTTAATATTCAATGGATTGTACCCTTAGAAAATTCTCTTCCCACACTCATCATCACAGATAAAGCTATCTCTATATGATATATTTGCACGAATCAATTCTCACTGTCTGTTGATCCAAAGGGGAGCTTGGTTCCCTATCAAAATATCTATAATAGAATTACTAATTAATGTTTTAATCCAGATTGGGGTAGATACCCTGATACTGGTTAATCCATAATATTCTCCCCTAAGAAGATTTCAATGAAGGTGTGTGTCCATTATATTTGTGAAAAATGACCAGTTCTTATGAAAATAACCATATACATACAAATTTTCATGAAAATTTAGCATTTGCGTACCGAGTCCATTTTTCAAAAATGGGGTTTTCCATATATGAATAAAAAAGTTCAATTATAGATCAAAATTTAATACTTCTAAGACCAATGTGTTAATCATGTGTATCAAATATTATTATAAGGAGATTAAATCTACGATAGGTAGAAAAAACTCATTTTTTTATTGGATTCTATAAATATGCATCCAAATACATAATTTTGGTTAGTCAGTCCTCAACATCTCGTTGACTTCATGAGACTAGATTCATGATGATAAATTGAAAATATTAATTACATGGTTGTTCTCACTTGAATGATTCAAAATCCCAATTAATTCTTTTAATTTTTTGGGATACTTATGGGGGCCTATTTTGTCATATATTTATATAGGATTACCACCAATTGATGGAAAGTACCACATGAAATATTCAATAACCATAGAAAATTACATTTACTGTAATGATCAATTACAATTTATTAGGTGGTATATTGAACCCAATATCAGAAAAAATGACATCCAAAAATTTAGAGTCTTATATAACAGAACAATCGATATTATTAAAGGGAAATAATCACATTGTGAATCAAATGTGTTAAAAGGGGACATTTAGTTTTGTGAATCCATTTTTGTGAAAACAAGAACCTCAAATTCGGTGGATGAATGTAGTAAAAGACCACAGAGTATAACCCATGTGAATTTGAGGTGGGCATCCTCTACGATCGAATGACATTTATTGAACACAAAATTTACCAGTCAGATAACATCTGTAAGAATTTATACTGAGCAATGAAATAAATGTTCATCTATAAATACCAACATCATAAACAAAAACTTAAAGAGTAAAATAAATAATTTTTGAGTATCTAGTAAACAAAAAGGAGGAATCTATATGTATATTGAAAAAATGTTTCTAAAAATAAAAATAGTATAACCTGAAATAGTCTATTAATCCCTTCTCATGAGAGACATTTCATAAGAACTAGGTCATTAGATCTTGACGAGGAGTACATTCCAATACGAACCATCTTGAAAAAATAATTTTCAATTCAAAAAATGACACATATGTCCCTCAGACGATAGTGTGATCCTTCACTCTTTCACATTTAACACTCAGACTTCCCCCTTTCATGTCCATAATTTTCTAGTTAATCTATTCTCTTAATTATTCTCCCAATCCAAGGGTCATTAATCTATATATGGTATTTATTTTTGAGTTTTTAATCCCTTAAATAATATGACTACGGTCTCCCACATTGCCACCAGATCCTCATGATCAGTGTGTTTGGAACAGCAGTGTATAACCTTTTCATCATGAATTCTCATTATAAAGGACTTCCCCCACTAGACCTTGTAAATATAATGGGTCCTCGTGATTTTTTCCATATTTAAACATTTTCATTATATGGATCATAATCCTAATGATTGTTATAGGAATATTCTCAACATAGGTAACATAATCTACTTTTCACCTGCTACCAAAAATGTAATGGAAATAGCATATAAACTACACCATTTATTTCCCTCTAATAATATGTGTAATACCTATTATAATATTTAGAAATAAGTTTTAATATTTGAATGGGAAAAACCATGTGGAGTAATTATATATTCATTCGTTCTGGTTTTCCTACTAAATCCTCACTCTAGTCCACTTGAAAACAATGAGCATAATCCAATAGGGGTATACCTCGTGGAGTAATCCCCTATCCAATTTTCTAGAATACAGCATACCTATTTACTTCTGTATCCCATCCATATTATATTAGTAAATAATGAGGAATGTTCAATCTCAATATTCTAGTTTTGGGGTATTTCCCATAAAAACATGATTATGTCATTTGGTGGATGTTTTACTAAATGTTGTTTCTTGCATAGAATATGACTGAAATGGGATTATTGATCAATCATAATAATCACACTATCATAATGAAAAATTATTATTTCTTATACCATTAATAGTTCAAACCCCCAATCCATATTCTACGTAATATTTAATTCATAATCCCTACTATATTATCTCTTATCATATGTCTCCTGTCATAGACATCCATGTATCAAGAAATTAAACTCTAAAACCAACATCCATACGACATTATGTTAAAATTATCTACCAACTTCCTTGTGACATATTGTAAAACTACCCAGAATAGTGCCTATATATAAACTTAAATAAGGGACAAAAATGATGTGGGATCTGAGAAATATCTTCTACATGATATATATGATTAGTTATTAAGGCCAAAACAAAATATCCCAAAATCTTCATCACAATATATGTGCCCCCAACCAAATCAAATTACTTTTATGGGTTATATCTATAATGTCATTTTTTTTAACAAATGGAGTGATAAAAAACCTACATGTTTCATCATATTTCCATTGGAAGGACATGTAACTATTGGTTAATTCAACACCCCATCATAGGGACATATATCCCATTATAGTAACTAGAAAGGAAAACACATGAATAACCCCCTTTATTTTCATTTATTATAATTTTTCATATTTTCTTCCATGTGACATAAAATAAAACTACATGGATTGGTACTTTTTACATGACACTAAATGGTACAAACATTCCAGTTATGTGGCATTGAACAAAGTGTGTTATGATTCCATTTATAGTGTTATGTTGGAAATCAATTTAATTTGACTGATACCAAATCAAAAAATATATTTCTTATTCTATTGAATAATATTTAGAGTTCCCCATTATCGTGGATTCAACCAAAAAACTTAACCATAATGTGTAATCAATTTTAATTCCAGAGGTTAATTTGTAATCATCCTAGAATTACTAGGTAACATTCAATAATATGTGTTAAATATATATGTTATTCTTGGAGTAGGAAGTAATACCCATAGGTACAGTTTGTTGAGCTTGACATACTATTTTCATGGTTTGAATCATACTCATGTTTCCACTGATATATCTTAGTGACTACCTTACATTGGCATATAGGACTATAGACGTACAATAATCATCACTATTTCAATAATGATATTGAAATAGAATTTAATTAAATTGGTTTAAACCCAAATATTATATCCATATAATTAATTGTGTATTTTCATATACCCATGAACCATATTTTTTATTATATTAATTACAAGCATTCAAAAAAAAGGCAGAAAAAATTTCAATTAAAAAACCCGCAATGGTCATCCATAAAAAAAATATAATTTTCTTCTCATTAATCCTCTCAATAAATGTTTTAATAAAATGTTACATTAAAAATTAAGAGATATAAAGGTCATAGTGACCACCATTCGAAAATAAAGAAAATTAGAAATCCTCACTAGTGAAATTATTAAAATAAAATAATAAATTACCCATTTCATCAAATGTTAAATGGACTTTGTAGAATGAATTAATGTTACCAGGTATATTGTATATATCAAATTACACTTAAAAAATAGAGTGGATTTTTTAAATGACATTGTATTGTTATGGAATATACAATCTATGTAATTGAAAAAAACATGTTCAATATACATAAGCATAAGATAGTATTAAAAATTTCACATTTCTCAATGTGATATCCTAATATATGTTAAATATTCACGAATTTACTTATTCATATGGTAGTTTATTAATTTTAATGGATGATATTGATCTACACTGAGATCCAAAATGAAATATGAAGGGTTTTATACATTATTTAAATTGTTATATAGTTACATCCATACCTCCTTATATTGATTCGACTACAACATTATGCTTTCATTACATTACCCTACACATATATTATTTTCCAACACAAATTAATATTGGAATTTACATCATCAACATTATGAAAATATATCAATGTTCATAATTCAATTACTTTAATTGGAATAATCAAAATCCTCAAGAAAAATATTCTTACTAGAATCCCAAAAACCAAAGTTGGTATACTACTCTTGGAGATATAAATCCTTATGTTGATATCCTATATTTATTAACATCAACCTCTAGTGAGTCATTTCATGTTGCCTAAAAAAGATAAATATATCTGAAAACATTCCCTATATTTATCATAGAATTGGAATATTTTTATTTTGAATAAATACAAATCTTTGTAGACGATATCACATGGGCATTGAAGTAGCACCATGAATTGTACCAACATGGCCAAGAAGAAGGGTTATAAGAACTCCCATGTTCCTGCTTTTAGGCAGTATGATTCAAAATATCATTAAGATTCTATGTTCATCAGTGAGGAGATTATATCCTTAATAAAAAGAAAAATGTTAAAAAATAATAAAACAACATAATAAGTAATCATGTCAACATACAATAAATTAATATATACATAAATTTCATATGACAAATAATTTTTATATCAAAGCTGAAAACCAAACCATAGTGAAATAAAATTAGCTAAATAAATAAATAAAGGGTATAGAGCCTTTAAGAGTCCATTCTAGTTTTCCAAAATATCCATTATACTCTAATTATATATATATATATATATATCAAAACCCACATTCCCTTATATATATTTATATACTTGAATTCTACATGTTTTTTGGGATTCTTGTGTGGGTCATGTATAATAAAACCTAATATGGCACAACTAATGTGTGGATATTTTTTTTCTTATATGATTCTGAATAATGAGAAAATAATAATTTTTCTAAAATTAATAACAAATATTAAATCATGTAATAAGATTTTGTACAATAACAATGATGTGCTATATTCTAAGTCAAACCTACTTCGGACTCATTGTAGATGGATAACGAGTTAATGATGGATGTATCCAAAACATTTCATTAGGATTGTGTATTAATTATAAAAAATAACATGGTATATTTTACACATGAGTCTCATATTCCCAAGGCCTCATGGAAAACATGATAATTAAAAATCATTAGGCTTCTATTTTTACCCGTGTAAATAAACTATGAATTGTGTACGCTTCTTGAATATCTACTAGCTATTTATTACACTATTAATAAATAAAATATATATTAAGAATCCAAATACATTTATTCAATGAATTAAGTGAATCCTTAAAATGGTGCCCCATGGTATCATCTTATCTACACCTTGTGCTGAGGTCCATCATCACCATTATTACGAATCATGTGTTCTCCTCTCCAAGGGATAAAAATCACTAATAGGCCCACCTTTTTAAAGTACCAGTAAAAATATCCAGTATATGGTAAACCAAATAAATAGGTATATAATACAAGAAACCATAATATATTAGAATAATAATAGAGTAGAATAAAATTAAAACATAACATAAAAATCAAATATACTTATAAGATACTCCAAAAATAATCATGGAATGGGAATAACATAATGAATCTCATAGTTAAATACACAATTGCTATCACAATAAAGAATGATCATCATGATATTCAAACATGATAATTATACCATAGAAAAAAACATTATACAAGAGACACATATTGTAATTATCATAAAACATCAAATCCTTTAAAAAATAATTGTAATGTTTTTCAATGAAACATCAAATAAACCATATCCAAAATTTCATCGGCTCAAACTACTGACCAAGTATTCCAAAAACCAAAAAATTCTATTTTATTTAAAAAATAAATAAAATACACAATATATAATTGTTTCTATCTCCATAATAATTTTCAAATTAACAAAATATGTTGACATATGTGGTATAAATTCTGTTTTAGAAGAATAATAATAGAACCCCATGAGAAATGACACTATATCACTAGAAATATATGAATGGGGCGATCCATTATTGTTTTTCCTTTATAATCCTATGACATTATCATAAAAATAGTTCTATATATAAATATATAACATAGTAATCACTCAATTTTCACAAACAAAAAAAATAAATGTATGAAAATTAATCCCTTAAAATATAACACAAATAATGAAAGAGGGGAAGAGAGGGAAACTATTCCCAGAAACTAGAACATGGACTCATATTATCTATAGATGGATTCAACAAAAAAGGAAATGCAATTTTCCTAGACACCTGGGATCGATTTGAAAACAAAAAAATCAAGGCCCTAAGGGTTGATGTGTTTTATAAAAAAATCAATAATATGTTCCTTTTATTTAAAATAAGAAATTATAATGACAATTTAATTTGTTTTGTACCAAAATATTGAGTGTGGAATTCTTATAATTTTTCATAAAAGGATTAAAAACCTAAAATTACTATAGATAATGATCTAAAATATTTTTTTCTTTTAGAACATTAAAATACACATCATATAAGAATTCTAGGTAAGAATGAGAGAAAAATACAGGTTTAATGTTTTTTACAAAAAATAGGACTTCATAAGGGCAACATGGTTAACCTGTACAAAAATCATTTTTAACTAAGTGTGACACATTTTATACATACACATGACTTTCCTTACCCTTATGTAGAGCTTGAAATAGGGAGTTACCATAATGTAGCCTATGGAATTTTTTTTACCATTATTTAGTGTACTGAATCATATACCCATCATTATGAAGTGACTCATTTACCATAGTTCAGGGATTGAAAACCCTCCTTACCCTTATATATCACATATAAAATAATTGTTACCATTACACAGCACCAGAAAAAATTATTTATTTGTGATTTTTTAGATAATGTTTATTTTTACATTAATATATATATATATATATATATATATATCTATTAAAAATTATGGTTCATGGATCAATATAAAAAAATTATGATATTAAAATTATCACCGTCTAATTATTTATTATCCCTAATTTGTATCTATGGTGGTCATATTAAAATTATCACCCTTACTCTCTATCTCTTAATATTAATAATTTACAATGTTCTATATTAAGATAAGATGGGATTAAAATAAAACGATTAAAAAAATATTATTTTTAATCATATTTATCTCATTCGAATGAATTTTATTTTGAAATATCATATAAAAAATTTTATACCTAAGAAAACATTTCGTTGAAATTGTTTTTTAATTATGAAGTTAAATTCTAAATTAAATTCTTCCATATATTTAAATTTATATTTAAATTTTTTATTAAAAACATTAAAATATATTAGTTATTATTAAAAAATAATGGGAAACATATTTTTTTCATAATGGACAGAAAAGTTATTAAAAAATGTATGTTATAGCATTAAATGTTAAAATTGTTTTATATGGGATTAAAATAAATTGACTAGGGATAAAATGACATAAAAATCCTTCGATTTTTTTTCATCTATATGTTTAGACCCAATATAATCTAATATGTGGGAATTTTCCATTTTGGAACAATTTTCAGTTTATTAGATAAATATATATTGAATTCTTTTCTAAAATTCCATGTGTGTCCTCTCCCCCACTTATAAAAGGAAAAAATATATCCCCTTAACTCCACACTTAAATATCATTTTCATTCCCCCAATACCTACCAAAAGACCATCCATACAATAATATAAATGACATAGAGTCCCTCTTTTTATGATAAACCCATCCTAAGAAGGCATTAGGTAAAAAGTGAAAGTAAATATTTGAAAAATAGGAGGATGAAACTCATACAGCTGATGTGAGACCTGAGATAGGGGTTTAATATGAAAATTTCATTGTTTAATGAATTTGTTTATGATTATATTTATTCAGATGAAATTTCATGATCTACCTCTCAGTAGGCTTATTAATTTTATTCTCTTCTATTAATTTCATCATAATACATTCATTCCATTCTTTATCATACAATTAAGTACATAGGGGTCTGAATGAATGTTTTTAAGTAAAATTTAATTTATCTACCTCTTTAGTTAACCACAATTTACATTTCATGTTGATGTCTTCTCAAAACATTATGATTTTTAATATTGTCTAATTATTTATAAGTCATTTCTATTATTGTTTTAATATCTAAAAATCATTTATATGGAATCATATTGTAATTTTCTTAATTATGAACTATAGAATTTTTACGAGAACTATGAATTGAATATTTCCTCAATTTTATATCATGAACATGACTAAATGAAATATTTACCACCCAATAATTTACAGAATAAAAAAATTATAAAATAGTTTCAAATAAAAAAATTCCTTATTATTTGTGATTTTTTTTATAAGTTATGTAAATTTTATCCATTTATTTTCCTGAATAATTATCATAGAATTATTTTCATGGAATTTTTCATTTATGATAAAATGAATTAATGTGACATATTCTATAATAGTGATATGATCCACGGATAGAAACATTTTTCTCTCACTGAATGTTTTATAGTCATGTTTAAAATATGTTAATGAAAACAATTTCTTTTTAATGGGTTACACTGTAATGAAATTTTTATGGAAACATTTCTTTTTCATGTATTATGATTTATGCATGTTTCAGAAACTTTTTTAACACATCTATTTTATTTTAATTATGTGATCGTTTTCCCAAAAATAATATATCCCTCCAATTCATTGGTTAATGAGGGATACATTATGAGATAAACATGACTTCAATGTGGAGTGAACTTAGCTCCTTAAGGGATGTTCCCCTATATGATTTTCTTAGGAGTTAAACGTGACTACTATAAATAATTGGGGAGTAAATCCAATATTCTATGATATTCTTGAATGTGGTCCTCAACTACTAAGGAAATTATAATCTAAATTTACTTGCTTCCACAAATCCTTATGTTATTATAATATTATACTATTAAGTCACATGATCCTTGATTTTTTTATGATTCATGTCTAATGAATGCTCTTGGTTTTATCCATCTCTCAAAATTCAGTTATATTATATAAATGGTATAGGTTTAAAATTTTATTTTCATGTTTACATTCCCTTATGAACATTTTATTAATGTTATCATTAATATCTCCATTTTTTACATTGACTGGGGATCTCATCTCACTCTTTCTTCAGTTTCATTTCCCTATTTTATGATGAAATGTATATGTATTATATTTCTATAATGTTCTCTAATTATTAATAACATTGGAAATGGTGATGAAATTCTCTAATAATCCAATTGTTTGTATATTCATGTCCCCTAGATACAATGCCAATAAAATTATGGAAGCAATCATTAATTTATGAATCTAAAATTCAACTAAAAACATTAAATATGTATTTATGATATGTATGATTCGATATAGTTGGTATTATAGTAATGTTTCGTTACAGATGGAAACTATGATGATAAATATATTGTGAGAACTCTTTTTATACTCAAATATATAAGATAACATCCCATGTTCTAGTAATTAAAGGAGTTATGACTTCCTTGAAAAAAAATTCTATATACTAAAAGTGGGAATCGTTTGAAAGGATTCTATTATTATAGATAGAACTAAAATGTTTTATTATAGTATATCATCTCAATAATTCAGGTGCACTAAGACTGTTGCCTTACCAAAATCTATATTGACACTCATGGGTGATTTTCTAGGTTTAGTTGAATTTTTTTTGTATAAACCATCAAAAATTATTTTAATATACAATAACCAAGAACAAACAAGTAATTCCATGAGGTTTCATTTATAGAAAATAACTCATCATAATTTAGAAAACATAAAAATTATTCTTCATTTTTATATGGTTTCCACAATGATTATTGTTTATCACATTGTTATTTTTATTTTCTCTAGTGGATGGAACCTGAATGAACCATGTTATTACTAAATATGAGGGAATATCCATTAATTTACCAACAATGCAATAAATTGTTATGTGAGTTAGAATTACAAATATTATTTTAATGATTATGAGTCTTTTTCATGCTATGAACCATATTGAACATCAACACAACAAAACAATGTGAAATCATTATACTTATTCCTTCATGATAAAACATCGAACTTGTAGTTCTGTTTCCATACGAATAGTTTCCATGAAATGAACTAGTACCATTATAAAATATTTTACTTTATCATTTGGTTAGTGCATGAAAATTTCATTTTAGTTGCCTATAAATTGGAAGATGAATTAGATCCATTTTGGAACATAGTCATCAATATAAGTCAATATGTAGAAATTGAATCAATGGAGTGTGATGACATTAGTAACTTCTTTATTTATAAATACATTGATAATTTTATTCATTAAAAAATTATTAATTAATTCCATGAGATAAATTTGTAAATAATTAATCTTTTTCTTCCTATATGGAATTACATTCTAGGATTTTGAAGTATTGTAATGGTATTATAATCATACAATATGGTATGCTGGCTTTATTATTGAATGGATTAAAAATCATATGTAGGTAATTATCTATAATGAAATTAAGTTGAAACGACGAAATAATTTGATATTCTTCCATGTTTAAAATGGATATACGACTTACCTATCCATCGCATGGATTTTATAAGAAAAGACTGAAAAATTCAAAGAATATTCTAAAAAACAAGGAAAGAAGAAATAAATCTTTCATTCATGCTTGATGTATGGAAGAAAACATGGATGAAATTGTTGTAATGAGAATGGTAATTGTATTAAGTGTGTAAAGATAGGATATTGAGAAATTTAATGCCGAATTGATGGGAAAAATATAGACATTGATATAAATAGATTTAAAGATCCTTGATATTTCTTCCCAAAAGCTTTTATTTCAAATTAAATGACTATGGGGTTTATTATAACCATTTCTGAAATAAAAAGATTAATGGTGCAGATCAATGTTAGCTACTCATACAACCTAAGAAAAATGGAGGTATCATGGGAACAATATTTATTATTAGGGTAAACTAAAATAGTGAAATTTTCTCATTATAACCACTCTAGAATAGATAATATCTCATTTGAATCTAGGTAAATCAAATAATTTATCTCAAATGAATTTTATAATGATATCTAAATTACACCCTTAAAATTTGTTATTGAAACATCATTAAAAACAAAAAATTGAATTATAATTTTTCCTCAGGTATATAATTCTTATTTGGTTGAATTTTATGAGAATTGATTTACTTTAGATATCATTAGAATACATATTTTTTAATTACATGTTATCATAAGAATGGATTGGATTTCACTATATCAATCCTTCACAATTTACCACAGAATGAAATTGATATTATATATTACTAAAAAAATCTATTATCAATATATGTGATGATAAATATTAACATTAACTAGAAATAACATCCATTCTATATGTATTTATTCATATTCAAAATTGATTTTTATCTTCTATTCTTGGAAAGAAACCCTATATCCTGGATATCCCATTTTGATGGATTTTATTGATTATCGTTCTAAATAGTTTCCTCACATTACATTAAATCATGAATTTCTATTCCCAATAGAAATCAAATATGGTGGTACACATATTTCAGAGCCTCTATATTTAATGAACCATATTAGGTTTTAGGTATCTAATAAGTAAATGGAAGAAAATATTGTCAAGGAATAAATTCAGCCTAATTATTTGACTTTACAATGCACAAATCCTTTTTTGAAGAATAAATAATTTCCAATGATTATCTTGATTGATCATTAGTGACATACTTGGATCAAAATAATGTATAATCATCATCATCATTGTATTGGTGACTTTATCAACAAACTACATAGTGTTAAATAATTTTGCATTATAGACCACAATTTTTATACCATAAATTTAGGTTCTTGAAGGAGGATATTCTAAAGACATCATTCCATTAATTGTATAGTTATTATGAATATAATTTTATTTCATTTTTTCTTACTAACTCCCTACCGTATTCAAGGATTTAAAAAATAGTGTATATAGAGAAAATCATGACATTTTTTAGGCTGTATTTATAGAAGATAAACTTATATATTGAAGGAGTATGTAAAATCATTGAGATCAATTAGGGGATTTAATGACGGACTAATGGAAGTATATTGTATATGAATTATTTACAAAGTGTGAATTTAGGTTATAAAATGTTCCATTTTCTAGACATATAATCTAAAAAGACTGTATATTAGTGGATTCAATAAAGACGAATTTTATTGAACATTTCCCAAGACTAACAAATAAGAATGATAATCTATTTTTATTGGTCATTCTAAATATTTATGACACATTGTGTATACTTTTTCAAAAAAATTCAATACAACCACTTTGTCAACTAAAAAGGGAGATAGTTTCCTATAGAAATATTAATGTTGGCAATTTTTTCAAATTAAGGATAATGTAATTCAGGAAAACATTAATTACGTTACCCAAAAATTGGGAAGGGATTTTGGCCTATTTGGATTCATAGAAGTATGTATTGAGAATAGTTTTCATTAATAATTATAAGGTGATATATTATGACTAATCAAAACAGAATGTTCATGAGAAAATTTACAAATTCAAGAATGGAATTGTTATGTGGGAAATTCTTTATTACAGATTTTGATGAATTAAAATTTTGTAGAAATATGAAATATACAAAATTATCATATATTTTGAATTTAATATTTATAGAAAATGTTTTGAATATCTACTAGAGATGCTTATTGGATATATATAAGAATTATAGATATCCAAAATATTATGAACCTAGGAAAGAGAATAAGGTAGTTAATGCTTTGAGTTGAAAGGATCAGACTAGATTATCCCTTATGAGGATTACAAAGGGTCCAATATATATGGATTTTAAAATTATGGATCTAGAAATCATGAAGGAAGGAAGAAAAAATTATTTGTATGACAGAATTTTATTGTTGATATAAAAAATTATATGGGAATGTTTCAACTACTAACAATACCAGAATGAAAAAAGTAAAACATCACCATGGATTTTACCATCAGAAATAAGAAAACATATAAATGCATTAATTATATTTGATGTATTGTCTAACTTCTTATAAATTTAGTCCATATAATTTCAATTACAGTATATATCACTCTATATTTTATTTTCATAATATTTATTATGGAAGTGGTAAGAGTTTATATAGTAACACATTCTGTTGTATATTAGAAGGATCCTAGAATTAACTCACATTATTGAAAACAATGCCATAGGATCTAGAAAGATAGTTTTGTTTCAGAACTCTTTATCACACATTTATGGATATACAATATGAGATATCCCTTCAAACCCAACAGGATATGTTGAGATATTTTTCTAAATAATTCAATGGTAGTTTGGATCAAAACCTACCTCTAGTTGAGTTTTCCAAAAAATATATTTTTCACTTGAGAAGTCATATGTACCCATATGAATAAACCAATGGGAATAAGATTAGAACACTAATTATTTTGTATTTATTTGGATAAATAATGTGATATGGACATGATTTAAAACGAGGGAATAGAATAAAAATTATGAACCATTCATTAAAACATCTAAACTACTCAGATTCGATAAAAATGTCACGCTAATAATAATTTATGATATTTTAATTTATAACACAAAGAAAACATTTTCTTTGAATTTATATATAGAATATGTTTTTGAGATTATAGAAAAATATAAAACTATTCCATAGGTATATTATTCTCATCATGATTGTTGATGGTGTAGGGATTAAATCTTATCTCTTGGGTTTATCAATGAAAAACTCTCAGGTTCACGATGTTCTCAAAATATATATCTTGAAAATGTACATTCTTATTCCCTCACTTGTACTGAACATAGATCACAACCAATTGGATAATGATCCTTCATATGAAGGAAAACATATTTAAATCATGGTTCATAGATATAAAGTGTTATGAAACAAGACTACACATCTGGTTAATGTCGTTTAGAGAACTAAAAAACACAATGAAGCTACATGGGAAAAATAGAATGTAATGAAACTCTGATATCATCACATTTTTTATTCTATGGACTTCATTTGAGGTGTTCAAATAATTTTAACGGTATATAATGTTACACCTATATATCTTATGACATATACATTTTTCGGGAAAAAAAATTGGTGCTAGAAGGCGATACACATAACCCTGATTCTAAATGAACCATAATATAATATGGCTTTGTAAAATAGTAATTAAATTGGTTGTATGAATATTAATACCAATATTATACAAATATTTAAAAATATTTTATATTAAATATATATAGTAATCTATATATATATATGAGAATGATATTGTTACATAAAATTGTTTTTATTTCTTTTTATGAAAAAATATAATGATTAATTTTGTCCAATTGAGAGAAAATTAATTTCGAATAATGAACTGTATATTTGAAAACATAATATAAAAATTACATTGTACTTAATTTTTAATGATTTCTTGAAAAGATAAATTTGTTAATGGGTAGTGAAAAAAAACAAATTTTATTTAAAATTATCATTTATTTTTAATCATTTACAATGATTAATTTTGAAAGAAAAATTAATATTGTATAATTATATTAATATTTGTCCAATTTTGGTTATTCAAATCTTTCATTGGTCAAATTTTGATATGTTTTATATTATTGTTTTGAAAACATCTTATTTTTAATCTGGTTTTCATGGAATTGGAGGTATAAAATAGGTTTACAGTGGGATTAAAAAATTGATAATATATCAAATCTCTTTGGAACATGTCTCAATTCAATTGTTTGATAATATATAGATTTTGAGTCATCTAATATTTAATAATTTGGAATTTTTATCAATTTTATGTTAAATAGACTTCTTCATGTTTCATTATATTAAAAAAAATTCTTATGTGTCTTCTCCCCCACTTATAAAAGGACCCACCCCTTTCCACTCTTATTCATACATATAATGAAAACTTTTAGGTCCATCCTAGCTCTTAACCTTTCGGTAAAAATATTCCAATGACCTAGAGTCTATGGTTTTTCATAAATAATTTGGGCATTTATCGTAACCTAATGTGATCATTTGAATAAGAGGAGGTTAGAACATGTACGATGGATGTGAAGCTTGAGTCAATGGTTTTTTGTTACTTTGTAAATCTTCATCAAGATTATTTATGATTATTAATCTGGTTTTGAAATTTAATGATCTTCCTCTCAGTAATCCCATAAATTTTCATATACACTAATAATTTATATGGTAATTCATCAATTCTTTTCATTTTCCTCTCTTTATGTACTCAAGAGGCAGAAAGAATGTTTTTTGGGAAATTTACTATATTTCTCAATTTAATTGAAATCAATTTCAATTTCATGTACAATTTTTCTAAAACTATTGTCATGAATTTTTTTACAATTATCAAATTAATGTTTTAGTTCAATTTTACCCATGTCCACCTTTATAAAGCCTTTTCTAAAATGAGTTATCATATTATTTTTCTGATGATATATTTTTTATTTTTTTGAAAAGTGTGACTGGAATCCAAACATTAAAATATACAGTGTAATCATAATTTTCCACTACCATGGCTTCCCAATTCATTGAAACAACCTTGAAATATTTCTAATTTCCTTCTAAAATAAATCATTTTACTTCAAATTTGAGAAATTATTAAATTTTACGAAGTGATGTGAAAATTAAAAAGTAATTATTATCAAAAAATATTATCAAAATATTTGACAGAAATTTGACATTTGTGATAACATCCAATGATTTTTCATTTTCTTAAGTGATGATATTATCTAATGATGTAATCCTTATTCTTTATCTAGATAGTTTATTAATATGATGTCAATAATTTTAGGAAATAAAATTTTCTCTGGGTTATGGGATGATGAAATATTTATGAAACTTATTTATTTTCCATTTTTGAATACATAATGAATGACTTGTGATCTTATGGAAAACATTTATATGATTTTAATTTTTTAATGGTTTGGATGAGAATTAAATAACTCTTAATGAATGTGGTAATGATATAGATCTCATGTTAGAAATGGTATTGTTATGGGGAGTTAACTGTTGAGTAAATAAGGTTTCTTTATTACCTTTTCAATCCATTATTTTTTAAAAATCACAAACACACTTTCTCAAAGAAAATTTTATTTCCCCTAAGGTTTATCTTAATAATGAATATTTTCCATCCCTAATATATTTTCTCCTTACCTTTTTTACATTGATTATGTTACAGTTTCTCTAAATCTAAAACTTTTTATTTTTATGTGTATAATTCGATTTAACATCTAAAACCATAGAATCCAAAAAATACAATGATATAGAGTACTATGTTATTAGGTTCTGAATTTAGGTTCTGAATTCTCTGAATCTATGCATTTAATTCCTCTGAATTCATACTCTAAATTCTAGGAAATCTAGAATCCGAATTCTCTGAAATTGATACTCTAAATTTACATGAAGTTCAGAATATGAATTCTCTAAAATTCAGACTCTGAATTCCTCTAAAATTCAAATTATGGATTATTTTAAATTCAGACTCCAAATTCATTGAAATTCATACTAATAATTCTCAAAAATTCAGACTTTGAATTCTATGAAATTTAGACTCCAAATTATTTGAAATCCAAACTATGAATTCTCTGAAATTGAGACAATGAAATATCTGAAATTCAGAATCCGTATTCTATGATATTTAGAATAAAAATTCCTCAGAATTCAAACTCTAAATTCCTCAGAATTCAGACATTGAAATCTTGAGAAATTAGAGTCTGAATTCCTCAGTATTCAGACTCCGAAATCCTCATTCATCAGACTCTGAATTCCTCTGAATTTAGACTCCAAATTCTATAGAATTCAGATTCCGAATTCCTTGAATAAAAGAATCTGAATATCCATGTAATAAAGACACCAAATGTTTATTTTATTAGAATATGAACATTTTTATGCCTTATACTCATAAAAATAGATTTGTTTGGGATCTATATTTTTCATACACTTGTTATACATATGAAATGATGTCATACATGATCTTTGTAATTAATCAGTTTTATGTGACATGTGTACATGTCCCTACGAGATTTAAGGTAAAAATTGACCATTAGAGGAGGGATCCAAATGTTAGAGATATTCTTATAAATAAGATCTTATTTGAATGAGCTCATAACTGACCCTTCAATATAGATATTACTTGCTAATGATGTGATTTCTAAATAGAAATACTCTCTTGCTTTGTGTGTACTGAACATCTTGTTTAGATTTCTTCGTTCAATTCTAATTGTTCTTTTGTACAATCAAGGGATTTCTATGATAAAAAGATAGAGGTTCCAACTACCTTAAAGATCGAGGAGTTGTTTGGATAGGAAGACAGAGGTGCTGAGTACCTTGATGTTCGAGGGTCTACAAGGATAACAAGATATATTCTGATATTCCTATCGAGGGATTACCCTACTGTGGGTAAGATAAAATTTCATGAAAGAATAAATCATGGGACCTTTATTAAATGTTGTTGGATACCCTCTACATTGGAATAAAAGATTTCATACTTGTTACTTGTTATGTTTCTCTTTTATTTCTGCTGAATTTTGATTTATATGGAAAGTATAACTATATTATGCATCCTTGTACTATTGTATAATCTGATATGTATGATTCTATACACTTTATGGTGAAATATTTTTATTTTAATCTTTTCTTATGTTTTATTTATGGAATCATATTTCCAGAACCTAGCATGTTTGTAGAACTAAAAAATGTTTTCTGAATTAACTATGTTTAACCTTGTTAAACATATATTTCCTTAAGGATAAAAACGAATGATTTTAAACAAACAATTCACCCCCCCCCCTCTTGTATTTGAGCATCTACAATCATATTTCGATCATATAATTGGTATCAGAGAAGGTCTCCAAAATACTTATGTCCAAATATATGTTTTCATGATCAATTTTTCATTATTATAATTTTCCCTTGCCTAGGAATTTTTATGCTTGATTACAAGCTTTTACTATTAACATGATTTTGTGGAAATGTATTTTTCTTTTCTATAGAAGGAATGAATTCTGGTTTAATTGAAAATCTAAATCCAACTAGTCGACATATTTTTGATGGGAATGATAATGAATATTTGAGATATCACATAAAGACTATTGTTATTAATACTAGGGTGGACACCTTAGTTATACTACTAGAGATTACTTGATTCTTAGTAAGGAAGATATAACTTTAACTAACCAAGAAAAGCTAGGATATCAACTAAACTACAAGGTAAGTATTACATTATTGTCTTCCATGACAAGGAATATATATAGTCAGATTTCTTCTTGTGAAGTTGAAAACTGTATCTCGGAGAAATTAGATTTTACTCATTTTGGTACATCCAATGTTATAGACACGAGAAAAGATATGGTTATAACAGAATATCATGGATTTCTATTTCCTTAGGTAGAATTAGTATGCAAGGTACAATAAAGGTTTATGACTATTGTTAATAGTTTACCATCTATGGGTGATAAAGGTCTTGATGATGAGGAACTTATGTATAAGATTATAGATATCATGCCTAATGAGTGGGAATCTAAGAGAATATCTATAGATGAGAATATGTAAGTATCTCTTCTTAACCTTGATGATCTATTTGAAACTCTTTTTCAACATGATATAATAATGAAAAGATATTCTGATATGAATAAAAATTAAAATGGTAATGGAAGTTTTTCCTTTACTTCTACTAATGTCAAAACTCTTGAAAGGGTTACAAGATCAAACTCAAAGAAAGTCATTGTTTTTTCTCAATTTAGTGAATGTGAAAACAGTGAGAATGAACTAGATAATCTTTCTCAAATGATGAACAATATAGTTGGGAAGAATGAATTTCAGTATATAATTAAGATTAAATAAAGAAAACACAATAAAGATTCAGAATTCAATTGTTATGAATGAAAAAGAGATGGACATATCATGCCAGATAGTCCTATGCATATGATAAGGAATAGAATGGAAAATATTTCTGATATAAATAGAATGATGTATTACAAGGATAAAGCTATGAATGTTTATAATTAAAATGACACCTGGAGTGCCTGTGGTGGTGACTCTTCTGATGAATCTTCAGACTATGAATCTTTTGGTCAGAATAATCTTGGTCTATTATCCAGAGTACCCATTGAAAATAATTGTCCAACGTATAAGGTGAAAAATGTTGAATCTATTAAAAATGTATCTTTCAATTAAAATTATATTGATAATAAATAATTTAAGTCTTCAGATGAATAATCTTCTTCTCATGAAGATAATATATTACCTACTTATGAAAACGTTTCTAGTTTTTCTAAACTTCATGAGAATGAAAATTTTAAACTCAAGAGAATGCTTAATAATCCAAATTCTATAATTTATATTATTACTAAAGAAGTATCAGATCTTTCTAATGATATTGATAAGAAAATTTGTGATCATGAAAACGATTCAAAAAACCATGATGAAGTTAATTATGAGAAGGATAAACTTTCTACAGATCATGAGAATGTATGTTTTATGAAAAATATTTTAGAGACTAACTCTAGTTCTCATACTAATTTTTTTGATGATAAAAACATGGTTATTATACTAAATTCAGAAATATTTTCCTTGATGTAGTGTTTTAAATCATTAAAACCAGAAAAGAAAATTTTGATTAGATGTATTCTAAAATTTGACATCTAATGAATTGTTCTGGATTTTTATATACCCATTCTAAGCCAGTTTTCAGTAATAAATCTTATGTTCCTAAAAGTGTTCTATTCTGCTCTAAATTTCAGTGTGGTGGAAATTCGGAAAATGGTGTTCTTTATATAAAACATAGTCTTTTGGTTTTCATAAGAATTATTTTTCTAAGAAAATGGGGATTCCTAAAACTATTTTTTTCTAAATTTTTTGGATCCAATAATGTTTTGGTTCTGAAAGTCTAACATTACTATTTTTAGTAAAATAGAGAATGTTTCAAAAACAATACATTTTACATGGATAATGGGTGTTCCCGACATATAACTAGAAATAGAAACATCTCTGAAAATAATTATCAAGACAAAAGGAGGAAAAGTAACATTCAGAGAAAGTGCTCAAAGAGAATTTTTTGATATAGGTAACATTGTTCTTCATAGAAAAACATAAATTTCAATATTTTAATTTGTTAAGGGTCTTAAAAACATCCTCGTTTGTATAATTCAATTATGTGATGAAGGATACCTTGTGAATTTTTTTAATGACAAGTGCTTAGTACACAATTCCAAGGAAGTGTTTATTCTTTCTGCCCATAGGCAAGAGAATGTATACACACTAAACAAATAAGACCTTAGGTGACAAGATATACATTGTCTTAATGCAATGTAAGATCCTTCTTGGTTATGGTATAAATGTTTTAGACATTTTAACCATAGAAACTTATGTAAACTCTCTAAGAAAAGACATGTTAAGGATCTACCAGGGCATAGATTTTATTCTTCAAAAGCTTATAATCCCTGTCAATATGGAAGAAAACAGAAATCAATTTTTAAATCAGTAAGTGAAGTGTCAAATACTGATGAATTATAGCTGGTCTATATGGATGTTTTTTGTCTAAAAATAATGGGAAGAATTGGAGGCAAAAATTATGTATTTTTCAAAGTTGATGATTACACTATATTTATGTAAAACTATTTTCTAGAAATGAAATTTGAATCCTTTTCTTATTTAAAAATTTTTGGATCCAAATTTACAAATGAGAAAAACGTTCCATTGATATGTATTCGTAGATATCAAGGAGGATAATTTCAAAAATCGGATTTTGAAACTTTTTGTAGTAGAAGAGGCATTACTCATAACTTCTCAGCACCAAGAACTCCAAAACAGATTGATGTTGTTAAAAGTAGAAATCACATTTTCAAGAGATAAATAGAACCATGTAGAGTGAATATTCAACAGCTAAACACTTTTGGGATGAAGCTATATGTACATTTTATTCTAATATAAATCATGTTTTGTTTAGACATTTTCTTAACAAAACCCATTATGAGTTATGGAATGGTAGAAAACCAAGACTTTCCTATTTCAAGGTATTTGGTTTCAAAGTATTCATTCTGAATAATAAATATTAACTACATTAATTCTCACCCAAATATGATGAAAGAATATTTATAGTCTACTCCACAACTTCTAAGGCTTATGTATTTTTTAATAAAAACACTTTTATTATTGAAGAAATAGTACGTGTTAAATTTTATGAAATTGATCCTTTTGTATTTAAACAACCAAAACGTAAATTTTAGGATGTGTTTTAAAAAAATATTTATGAACCCTTGATAGAAGACCCTTTTGATAAAGAAAATGTTCAAGAAAATATTTTTTAAACATTTACCCTAGAATATTTCCTCCCATATATTGATGAACATGTTTTACAAAACCAAAATTAGTTGTTTCTTAAAAATCATCCCAGTGATAGTATCATTGGTGATGTAAATCAACTTGTAAAGCATAAGAAGATCCTTATGAAATTAAGTATAACATATATCACTCATTTATCTTTTAGAACCAAAAAGAACCGATGAAGCTGTAGGTGATTTTGATTGGATTAAAACCATGCAGGATGAACTAAATGAATTTTAATGGAATAAAGTCTAGAACTTGGTTTAAAGTCCTTAGGAAACTTCTATTATAAGATTAAAATGTGTATTGAGAAATAAATGTGATGGAAATGGATTCGTAGTTATAAATAAATATAGATTGGTTTCTAATAGCCATAATCAATAAAAAGTAATAGACTATGATGAAACCTATGCTCCAATAGATAGAATTGAATCTATTCATATTTTAATTGCCTTAACTGAATTCATTAATTTCAAAAAATTTCTAATGGATGTAAAATGTGCATTCATTAATTGTTACGTTCAAGAGGATATTTTTGTTGAACAGCCTCCTGGTTTTTTAGACACAAAACATCCCGAACATGTTTTTAAACATAGAAATGCATTATATGACTTAAAGAATTCACTATATCCTGGTATGATAGACTTAAATGATTTTGGATATAAAACAGTTGTGTTAAGGGAAATGTATATCCAACCCTTTTTATAATGAAAGATAGGAAAAAAATTTGAGTATTCATATTTATGTTGATGACATTATATTTTTTTCAAATCATCAATCATTAACTGATTCCTTTGAAGATATAATGAAATCTATGATTGAAATGAGTATGATTGTAAAGTTAGCATTTTTCTTGGCTTTCAAATTTTTTAAAAACCAAAATGGATCTTATATATCGCATTATAAGTATATTAAATATCTGCTTAAAAGGTATGGATATGACAACTCTATGAGTATATGTACTCTTATAGGTACCTCAAATTCAATTTATCTTGATAATGCTGGGAAAATGGTAGATCAAACATCCTTTAGAGGTATGATAGGAAGCATACAATACCTGATAGCTAGTCATCCAGATTTAATGTTTTCACTATGCTTATGTGCAAGATATAAATCCATTCATATCAAATCTCAATTAAAGATAGTAAAAGTAATTTTTTCTACATAAAGAGAAGAATGGATTTAAGACTAATTTACACATGAAAAATGATTTTAATTTAAAAATAGTTTCAGATGATGACTTTTGTGGATGTAGAATAGATAGGAATAGTACATCTGGAACATATCATTTCTTATGAAATTAATTAGTTTCTTGTCCATGAAAAATGAAACACTTTGTAGAACATTCCCCTGCAAATGATGAATATATAGCAGCAGGAAGTTGTTTTGAAAAAGTGTCGTGGATGAAACACACACTCAAAGACTATCGTATGAGTTTTACCAAAACATAAATAATGCGTAATAATACTAGTTCCATTGCATAATAAAAACCCTTCACATAAATCACATGAAAAACACATAGTTATTATGCATCACTTTCTTAGGGATCACACACAAAAAGAGATATCATTCTTCAATTTATCCAAACACAAGATCAAATTGCTGATATTTCCACAAAATATTTACCCTCCAATAAATTTTAATATATTATTCAGAATTTTTGAATGATAACTGTAAGGTAACATTCCTTATTAAAATCTTTATAAAACCTATCCCCTTAAAGTAAGAAACTCCTTTTCATAAGGGGAGTACACTTTCTTGTTAGTATTTTTTTTCATAATGGAAGTTCTTCATTGTCATTATTTTTTGTAATGAAAATATTTCATAGTAAAAATTCTTCGCGGTGAAAATTTTTCAAAGACAAATTTTTTTCGTATTTGAAATTTTTCTTAATCATTGTTTTCATAGTCAAAATTTTCTTACTCAATTATTTTTGTAATCAAATTTTGTTAACCCAATTTTTCGGAATCTATTGTTCTTATAGAATAATTTTACTCCTTACAAATAATTTCCCTAATAAATATAAAATGTATCTTTCCATGCCTAAATTTTTGTGATCAACATTTTACTTTTTGGTATTTTCATTTTGTTTTAGATTTTGTGGATTCCCTTTTCCTTAAATCTAAATGATTATCTTAAAAACCCCAAAATATCGGAACCTACAAATTTCATTCTTCGAATATCATCTCAACTGTCAGATCTAATTAGAATTATTTCAGTCATTGGATCAAGTAAGGAAGTTTAACTGTCACCTCAAATACCTATATAAGTACCCCTCGATGTTTGTCCCACATCAATCTTCATGATCTAGCATGTTGAATCCATAATGATCTACATAAGGTTGTTCTGAATATTCAAAGTTTCCTCAATTTGGAATGTCTATACCAGCATATCCTCAAAATGAAATGTCATATTTAAAAGAAATATCTGTGTGGAAAATATTCATAGAGATGTAAGATGGTTCAAATATCTATGATACGTATGACTCTATCATTTTTAAGAACATCATGCTAAATGGATGGGAGAGTGTATGTATATCATAACCAAAGGCATATGATCCGGTCTATCCAGACTTGCAAATTTAATATTATGATTCGGAAAGTTTATTAAAGGAAGGAGGGAGAGGAAAGTTTTCTTTTAGTTGTTATGGAAAAACCTATTCTCTTTCCTTAGCATAGAAGAATGTTTAATTGGAATTTTTTATGAATGAGAATTATTGTTTTGTACTCACAAGATACCCGATATAGAATGATCTTTTGACAAGGAAATTCTCTAGGATGTCTTGGTATTTTAGATGTAAAGAATCTGAATATTAATAATCTATCTATGAGTTTCAAGATTCATGAATTGTGGGTTCAAAGTTTTCTTCTTCCGAGAAATGTATATAAAGATACTCTAAAGAAAAGTGATATCCATGTTTATGATTTCTTGGAAATCCTGTGGAAGATAAACGTGGTTAAGTGCATCCTGGTTATGATTAAGAACATCTAGAATGGAAATTTGATGTCTCAAATTATCATGTATCTCGCTATTCCCTCCAAAATAATATTTCATTTTGTTCAATCGTTCAAATTTCCTTTATGTTTCAAGCCAATAAATTACAAGATAATGTTGTTGAGTGATGAAACCTTGTTAAGGATGAAAGCAGTTTTTTCTAATGAATCTGAAGAGTTTTGTGATTTTCCTAATGAAGAAGTAGATGCTATGTCAAACAAACTGGAATTTTATGAAACTTCAAAGAATGGTGGATGTAATAGGAAGGCCAAGGAATTAGAAGAGAAAGGAAAAATCCCAGTGGATAAGAAAACTCAGTCTGCACCACCAAAGCCAAAGATGGAAAATTTTTACCCTAATGAAGTCGTTTCGATGTGGAAAGAAGACGTGAAAAATAAGAAGTAAAGATATCCTATGTTTGTCTTGGACCCTGCTGAGGTAACATCATTAAAGATAAAGGCTGTTTAGGATCTTGAAAATCAAGGTAATGAAGAGAAGTAAATGAAGAATTTATCAAAATCTTAAATTGTCCAATCCCATCTCAAGGATGATGAGAAAGCTTCTAAAAAACTTCCTGGTCTAGAATCTTTTATAAAAGAATAACTCCATATGACACCGAAAAATAATGTGGGGATTCTTGAACGACATCAAGATGATGATATAGTTGATGAGGAATAAGTGGAAGAAGAAGGAGAAGAAAAAGTTAGTGGTGATACTGAAGACATGATATAGAAATTAGAGGATTATCATGAGAAGGAAATTCCTTCTGAGAAACATTCAATCCAAACATCTGAAGATGAGTCCTCAAAACTTGCTACACTATGGGAAATATAAGAAGTCTCAGGAAGAAGTAAACAAACTATCTGAAGAAGAAAGCATCAATCATAATTTCGTTCATCCAGAAGATCACGTGTCTGATGCCAAGAATAAAGAATTCGATGAAGATACAACTGTTCTGTTATCAAATAGTAAGCACAAACATCTAAATAAGAATACATTATTTCATGATATGATAAGGGAAAATTGGTAGTAGTCGATAAACCTAGTAAATTTTTGGTTAAAAAGAAATAATTTGGTTCTTCGTTGAAGAGGAAAGCTGTTGAAATAGAAAAAGAATCCTCACCAACCAGACACTCGGATTCATAATCATATTCCCATGGACATGATTTTTTTGTTCAGTAATTGAAAATATTTGTTGGTTCTATTACATTATTCCAATGTATTGAATCAGGATTCCAGATGCACTAGCATTCGATAAATCATAATTCAGATACAATCTCAATGGTTATGGATAAATGTGTCAGTCTGGAGGGAAAATTTCAAATCCAACATCATGAGTTATGAAGAATATAAAAATCATGTATGTGGATAACAAGTTGGTCAAGGAATATAATCGAAGATATTAGAATTTTTTATGAATTTCATGATAATGTCAATGATGCATTTGACAATAAAGATGGGAATATCAAGGACCTTACTAATAGTTTTGTGGAAAATCTATGTCTCGAATAGACTACTCAGATGTAGGAAGTTAAGGACTTGAATGGGAAGTTTAATTCTGTGGATATTAATTGGAAAAGAGAAAGGTATCTGAAAATCAAAAATGAATACATGATTGTTAAGAAAGAAGAAGTGTTGAAAGCTCAAGCAGAATGTCTTAAGGCCCATGTAGAAATAATTAATGTCTTAGAGATGAAAAATGAAGATCGAGATCAAATATTGAACCATTTTGAAGAATATAAAAAAGAACATAAGATGTTAAAAACTATTGTGAATAAGTTTTTTCCAAGGAGAAAGAAGGATAATTCTATCAAATATGTTCTTTGGTTATATTTTTCTTCCTTGTAAAAATTCATTCAATCATAATGGAATTTGGGTTGTTCTTCATATATTTGGTTGTTTAGTAATAATATTTCATGCCCCAAAGTTTTCCATTCCCTTTATTCCTTTTTGAAAACCACAAAGGGGGAGAGTGGAATGATAAAAATAATACTAGGAAAATATGTCATTTCCACATGTGAGGGGGATTTCATCCATGGGAATGTTCTAACCAATGAAGATTTTTGAAGGCAAGAAAATGAAAAATATCTTTCAAGAAATCAGGAATATGATCCTTATGGATTTCAAAGCCTAAGGTGTAGTTAGTCATATTCACTAAGATCCATATGTAAAGGGGTATATGTTTTTATTTTCATGTCCATAAAAATATTGAGATCATATATTATTTTTCGTAAGAATGTTTTTGCTTTCCCAAAAGGTGGAGATTATTGAGTCAATATGGTTTTACTATGAATTTCATATTCCTTTATGTTTTGAAAATCACAAACACTCAATCAAAATGCAAATTTTTTTCACTTAAGATTAATCTTAATAAGTAAAATTTACCTTCCCCGTGGAAATTTTCTTCATACCATTGTATTTATTGATCATGTTATAGTCTCTAAAAATATAACTCTTTTTATTTCTATGTGTATATCTCAGTTTCACATATAAAACATTTAAATCCTATAAATACTGGGATATAGAGTATTCTATTTTCAGGATCTGAATTTAGGATTCAAATTCTCTGAATTCTGGATCCAAATTCCAATGAGTTCAGAATTTGAATTCTCTGAAATTAAGACTCTAAATTATCTGAAATTCAAACTCTGAATTCTCTAAAATTCAGACTCTGAATTCGCGGAAATTCAGACTCTTAATTATCTGAAATTCAAACTCAGAATTCTCTGAAATTCATAATCTGAATTCTCTACAATTCAGCATATGAATTTATATGAAATTAATACTCTGAATTCAATGAAATTCAGATTCTGAATTTTCTAACATTTAGGATGTGAATTCTCTAAAATTCAGACTTCGAATTATCTAAAATTCAAACAGTAAATTTTATGAAATTCTTTTTATGAATTCTATGAAAATAGGACTCTTAATTAACTAAAATTAAGAATCAGAATTCACTAAAATATGAACTATGAATTCCTTGGAATTTGGAGATTGAATTCCTCGAAATTCAGTCTTAGAATTCCATTGAATTCGGACATCGAATTCATCAGAATTAAATCTTCGAATTCCTTAAAATTTTGACTCATAATTATTTATAATTTAGATTCCAAATTCATTATAATTCAGAATCCAAAGTGTATATAATTCTGATTCGGAATTCCTTGAAAAAAATAATCTGAATATCTATGTAATATTGATTCCGAATGTTTATTCTCTTATACAGTAAACATTATTTTTTCTGTAGACTCCAAAAAATATATTTGGTGAAAAACTGTATTTTTCATACATTTGTTATAGTTATGAAATGATGTCATACAATCTATTTCTAATTAATCATTGTTTGAGCAGAATGTGTACAGGTCCCTTGAAGATTCATCGAAAAATATGAATATTTGTAACGCCCCGATCACAGTTACCAAGAGTCGGTTCATTATTATGTATCATTGGCATGATAAAAATTGATCAAATCTAGAATGAAAGATTAGTTTAGTTGACTTGGAAGTACTAGATACATTCATAAGGTTTGCATTACATGATAAAATGGAAAACTGCAATAACATTGTTTACATAGACAACACTGATATCCCATAGACAATCCCTAGAAGGCAATCATAATATACTTCCTTGCATCCTAGAAAAAATCAGACATACAAAGGGGTGAGCTTAGATTCTCAGTAAGGATAACATTATAGCCGAAACATTCATAAATAAGAATAAACATTTAAGGCAATGTATTACTAAAACAAAAGCCTTTTAATCTTGAACTTCAGCATACTATGGAAAAAATAAAATTAAATAATGTCATTTACTTATTCACAAGGATATTCTACTAGTCAAATAATCACATACAATGTCAATAACCACTTTCATAATGATGAAATGCATAATGTCAAACTATCAAAACCACATAGTCAAGGCCTTATGCCACGACTACAAATACGATTTTATCAAGGCCTTGTGCCAAGACACTAGTCTGTCTCATCAGACCTACCGATGCATCGAGGAGCTATAGAAGGCTCCACCCATCACATTCTATGTCCAATGAATTCCTCATATGAACAGGGTTGAAAATAACATAAACATTCAAATTAAAACTTTCATATGAAATGTCAATACATTATCTACACAATAGGAATGGTATAAAAATAGCACATCCACAATCAATCATAACTCATTCAATACAATATGAATAATTGTATTGTAATATATTAACCTCAATAAAGAATAATGAATGATATTGACATATATAAAAATAATTATCAAAATAAATCTAGAGAAATATACCCATTTATCTTGAAATCATCTAAAAGTAACACTATTTGTCAAGAAACCATTTAAAAATAGATTTTTGAATCAAAGTGTCCCATAAAACTTTTAAACATTTAAATGAAATTTTAATTTTTAAACATTAATGTTCATATAAATAAATCCTTAAAACCATTTTTTAAACATTGACATTAATGAGAAAGATATATAATAATAAATCGTTAAAATATTTAAATTGATATTTTAGTTAGAGATTCTAACCAAAATATAGACACTTGAATACAAAGAATTGAGGTAATCAAAACATTTTTATATCTTGAGAATAAAGGTATTCATGATATACTATGTTAAAGTACATCATGTATACCATATTAAAGTGATTTGGTGTATAAAAATAAATTTATCTAAATGGAATGTAAATTGAGATGAAATATCTTATAAAGATAGTATCCTCTTGTTAAGGATAAATCAACAACATAATTATGTGTGAAAAAAATAAATACACTCAGTATTATTATATATTCCGTGTAAATCAATTTGAGGACAGTCACACATATTCTTGTAAAAACAACACCAAAGAATTGGATATTTAACTCAACAAATGGAGATTGAGTTAAAATTACTCTTATCAAGTTCGTATCGTTGACCTGAGAATTTATCAAGGGAGTGATTATGTGTATCAAAAGTATATCCACATAAAGGGGAGTGGAAATTATGACATAAGAAAATGAATAGTCATTCCACACATAATCTTGGAGTAAAATAATCAATGAAGAATGCATAAATCCGATTGAGTGGAAATTGAAATTTCAAATTCCTTTATCGATTTGGTAACTTACGAAACATACACCCATGAAAGAAGGGTCATACAATGATGATGTAAATATACATAAATTAATGTATATTACACAATGAATACAATCATTGACAGTACACACACCACATGCAACAAATAACTGGTGAACAAAGGAAATGTTAGAGAATTAAAAGTGAGATAAGAAACCCCTTACATTGTACTTTTACCTTGGACGAGGTAAGGTTAAACTTTACTATTATAGTTAAATAATTGTCATTAACTTGTACAAGAATCATATACATTAATATGATATCATATATTATCTTTTAATATTTCTTTGTTAATAATATCATAGTATTATCGTCGTTTCGGGTGATAAGGGCTTCATTTTTCTTTATATTATTTGTTATTTGAGTCATATTTCTTATGGATGGGATGTATCTTATTCATATATAGAATTATATCATGTCTGTATACAATATTCTTAATAATCAAATGAAATTTAGTCTTGAATGGATACGATGGTGAATGAATATCTTCACGTTCATGGAGACAGTAATCCGTACGTACGCACGAGCAACAATATCATTATGTTGATATTAAATTAATATATAATTGGATGGTATATCATATAAAAAATAATTATCATGTTATATTTATTATTTACATTAATTACAAATCATTATTATACACATCCAAATAATAATGTATTGAATAACAATTACACCACGACGTGGAGATGGTAATCCATACGTACGCACGTATGGTGACATGTCATTCAATGGATGGAAAGAATAATGAATATGGTCGTACCATATTTATAATAACATCATAGTATAAAAAAGATACCAGAGTTATTATTTTAGAATGCAAATAAAAAAGAAATAATAAGTGCAAGAAGAAAAGAACTTGGAAGATGGTGGTGATATTATTACCTCTTCTTCGGGTTCTTCCATTTGATTTGATCAAAAGGGAACCCTAAGTTGGATTTCAGATTAAAGAAATGCCTCTAGTATGAATTTAGGGAAGTTTGAAGGATATTTGGGAAGGGGTTTTCTGAGCCAAAATGATTTTAAGGTGTGAATTAAAGAGAAGGTGGAGTGCCCTTTTATAAGAGGGGTGAGGGGCACCTTAAGAAAAGCTAGAAATGTTATTTTATAATAAAATCATTTTCACTTTATAAAGGCTCCAAAAAGGATTATATAAATTATATGGTAGGGCGGGGTAGAAAACCACTACACCAATAGGTTTTAGATTGGTTTTTGTCTCTATATTATCTTTATCTTTTAGATTTAACTGTTAGTTAAATATTTTGACATTTACCATGAATTTTTGTAGTTTTATATTGTATTGTTAATAAACGTACTATATACTTCCAAGAGAACCCCAAGTGGTTCATTAGAGATAAAAATATCATTATATAAGTCCTTTTTCTATCCTTAGATTTTTATGAATAGAATATCAATTAATAATCTATTATTTGTTTTAAAAACACTTTTATTTCAATTTTGACACTATTTGGTATTTTGTTTTTTCTAAATTCATTCCAGCATTAATACATCGAATAAAATTCATCTAACCAATCCTAATATGTCATATTAATCTAGAAAATTATTTTAATTCAATAAAAGTCTAAAATTACATTTATTTGGATATTTATAATATCAATTATTTTAATATTTCATTAGTTCGGTAATTACTGCAATACCATTATGTCATAAATAAATTAAATTAATTAATGTATAAAAAAAATACCATTATGTAGGAAATATTTTTATATTTTTAATGAATATTTATAATCGAATTTATCTCATGAATAAACCTATATTACAAATGTTTTATTTATTAATCATTGATTTTAACTCTTTTAACTCTACTTTTAATTACATAATAATAAATGTCTTAATCTAATCCAAGTGGAAAAAATAGGTTTATATTATTTTACTAAGGTTGTTTTTGGTCGAAATATACTTATACAATAGAATTGGGACATGTGTTAGGGTAATACTAATATCATTTTTACCCTTAAGGATCCTATTTACTTTTAACAGGGGTATATAAAAGGAAATTTACTATTCACCAAAAATTATTTTTATTTTATTTAACCAAATTTTACTCCATGATATTAACCGTGTCTCTCATATTTTTTAAATTCAACTAACCGAAGCACTAAAATTATGTTTTATGTGAATATGCAAATTCTCTTAAGAGGTGGGTAAAAGATAGTGAAAAGTTCAATAAAATTTTTATATATCTAAAATTTTTATAAACCGACTCCAATGAATTAAAATGAACATATATAGGTATTATATATCTATTTTGACATAAAATAGATTTAAATATAATAAATAATTATTAAAAAAATCTGTTTTAAACTATAACATAGTGTTTTTCACTATTCATCTAAAATTAAATGTTTCATAATCATACCAAAAATTCACCCTAAGAAAATTTTGAGATTATTAATTCAAAAAATATTTCTATTTTACCAAATTCATAACATATAAATTGCATTTATTAGTTTGAAATTAAGTCTTGTTGTCATATTTTTATGAAATAACAACTACCAAATGGTTGACATATGTTTATATCCAATTTCAAAGTGAAATGACTTATAATGACCATCATTGGATTAAATGGTAAAAATATAATCTAATTATAAATCCAACCATTCATATGTATAGTTGAGAACTATAAATTATTTTGATTAAAAAAAAGTTGTTTTCAGTTAAAATATATTATTTTTCACTATTCACCCAAATAGGGAAGTTATCAAAAATCCCCAAAAAATTATTGAAACAAAATTCTTATGTCCCGATCCCAAAGAAGAAGTTTATTTTATCAAATTTAATATATTAATGTTTCAAATATGAGATTTTAAAAGGGTTCATCATTAAAAGGCGGTAAAAGTGATTTTTTTTGAAATAAATACTTCTTTTATCTTAAAAAATGAATTTATCCTTACATTATGTCTAAGAAACTCATCATATAGATTCTAAAATAATTAGGGTTATATAAATTTCAAAATATTTTTATACTATTCATAACCGCTTTTGGAAAGCTAGTTTGGTATGTCGTGGTGCGCTTGAACTGGATGATGTGTGTGGTGTTAGTTATAGAATTACTTTGAAAAACCAACGTACTATAAAATATTGGGGTGTTACATTCATCCCTACTTCAATAAATTTCATCCTCGCAATTTTTAAAATTGTTTTTGGGAATATAATGGAATGTCCCACATCAGAAAAAGTATAAAAATTGTCACATTAAATGTATGAAAGATAAGTACAAAGGTCACCCAAGTTAACCCATACTAGGATTCCATCTAGGAACACGTGGATATGGAAGATAATCTAAGTGTCATGTTTTGATGGAGATGGATAGAAAACCTAATTAGGAGAAATTTAAAAACAAGAAAACCACAAACTTGTGATGGGACAAATTGCCATTAGTTTCCATGTAGGAAATGTAAATGGACAACATTTTTTTTTATTTTAAGTTACATTTTATAAAGATGAATAATTTATTTATGAGATTGACTATGAACATAAAGAGATATACATACTTTTTACGTAGAGTTTCATTCATTAATAAATTTCCACCACAAACTCATTTTTTTAAACGATGAGTGTTCAAGATGACATGGTCACACCGGATGTTCTAGAATAAAATTCTATAGAATAACATGATTCAAGAAGGATAAACAATATATTTACCTTTAATTTACAGATTAATCAAAACCAAAACGGTTAGTACATGATCTGATGATCCCCCAAAAGGATATTCTTTTAGAGAAAGAAACACTAATATTAATTTCAATAATTAAACAAACAATACCCCAAAGATAAATAAATACCTTTCAGTAAACAATTTCCCTTAAAATCCATCAATACAATCCAAAATAATAATTAAACCCAAAACGTAGAATAATTTGTTAATGTAGTCTTCCATGTTAAATTGTATCTCTAAATGACATCAACTACTCTAAAAGTCACAAACTTAAAAGTAACTAACCTAATCACACATTCTCTATTATAGGTTAATAATTTCCATAAATAACCCAAATCACTATAATATACATTAAAAAAAGATAAAAATATACCATTACTCCTCAAATAAATCCCATAGTATTCTATTTTCCATGGGTATATAGTGCTCCCAAAAAATTGAACATCTTCCAAAATAACATTTATCACTTCATCATAAATTCATTTTCCTATACTAGTAGTATTCATTTGATAAGACATATGATACCAAATCAACATATTAATGATCAATAAAATAATTTAACTAAAACTAATTATTCACACTAATGAGGGACATCATGTAGTCCAGTGGTAGGTGATAAATCCCAATCTCACTCTGGTTGTGGGTTAGATTCCCACAACTTTTTCCGATGTGACAGGTTGCCACACAGTCTACGTGTTGTCCTTTTTAGAAATCTATATTTGATAACATTACCAAAATGAGATAAATTTTACAAAATATCCATAATATAATTTAACCACAAATGTTATCTCATACCTTGAATTTTCATCCCAATATATAACAACTTGTAATTGCCTCAAACCCAATGATCATATAAAACCAAATGGTTATTTATAACTATATCCACAAGGGAAAGGATAATTCTTCCTTAAATATCATTTTTAGATGACAACTGCATGGTTACAAATACAAGATAAATTTATTTCAAAGTAATCCTATTAACAAGGAGAACTAATACTTTTAAACCATTCTCTAACCATTTATTTCCATATAGCTTTTTGTTTGACCAAGAAAATATCTTATAGAATGGCGTATTCACTCGGGTAATGTCCAGGTCCCCTAAATTTATAGAAAATGACTGTAAATGGATTCTTGGGACCATTTTTATTTTCTTCCAACGTACTCTTTATTTTTACTCAAAAACTATTCATTTTATGTTCTTCTTTCCCACACATAAATCATTTCATTATTCCATTGAGACACATTCTTGGGTATTTCCTTCCAAATTTCTTGCATGATGTAAATTGAGGATTCTTTTCTCTATGTTCTCCTCTGCTGGAGCTCTTATCATTCATCACCATTCTCTTCATTGTTGAGTCAAAGAGGTGGTAAATATATATGTTGTTGATCATATTTTTGGAAACCTGATTTGGAATTAACATGATATATTTTATGCCAATCATCATTCCATTATGTTCCTCATTTCCACCACCATTCCCACCATTTACATCATTCTCAATGTTACTATGAATTCATTGGAATCCAGCAATTGACTAAAACCAGAAAGCATTGTTTGAGTAACATTAGTCCTAAAATCATTTAGATAATATCATGACACCATATTATCAATTTGAAGCACCTTAGGATTAACCAGGGTCATTTATTCTCATCTTATATTAAAATACTTCAAATCAGTTTGTAAAGAAAATGTAAATTATCCTAATAATATCCCCTTAGAGTGTCGTAACCAAGAGTTCAGTAAAGCCCGTTGTCGTTCACCAATTCTCGTACGAGTCTAGCTCAAAGAAATGTTTTCATGTTTTACCCTAGGTACATCTGGGCCAGAGCCGCCTCTACCAGCTCATATCCAAACATGGATGTATATCTTTGGAAAAACACAAAATCACTACAATAACAAAATTTTAGGAAGTTCCACTATAATAATCCTCAAAGTCTATCTTACGGATATGTTATCTAATTAGAGTTTATCTAAATATAGTTTCCATGGTTTATACTAAAGTTTCTATGATACCAACTCTAACTCCCCGACCCCAGTTACCCAGAGTCGGTTCATTATTACGTATCATTATCATGATCATAAAAGATCAAGTCTCGAAAGACCGATTATTTTAGTAGACTTGAAAGTACTAGATACATTCATAAGGTTTACATTACTTTTTAAAATGGAAAATGACAACAACATTGTTTCCATAGACAACACTGAGATCCCATAGACTATCCGTGGAGGTCCGTCATAATATACATTTTTCATATTGGTTAAAATAAAACATAGAAAGGGTTTAGCTCAGATGCTCAGTAAGGATAACATTATAGAGGAAACTTTCATAAATAAGCATAAACATTTAAGATAATTTATTACTAAAACAAAATACTTTTAAACATTAACATCATCATATTATGGAAAAAATAAAATGAAATAATGCCATTTACTTATTCACATAGATATTCTACTAGTTGAATAATCACATGAAATATCAATAACCACTTTCATAATGATGGAATGCATAATGCCAGACTATCATAACCACAAAGTCAAGGCCTTGTGACAAGACTACAAATAAGATTTTTTCAAGGTCTGGTGAAAAGACACTAGTTTGTCTTATGAGACATACCGATTCATCGAGGAGCTATAGTGGGCCCCACCCATCACTTACTATGTCCAACGCATTCCTCATATGAGCATGTTTGAACATAACATATACATTCATATTAAAACTATCATATACCAAATGTCAATACTTTATCCACAAACCATGAATGGTATAAAAATATCATATCCACATTCAAACATAAATCATTCAATAAAATATGGAAGATTTTATTGTAACAGTTTAACCTCAATCAAGAATAATGAATGATATTGATACAGATGAAAAAAAGCATCCAAACTATTCGAGAGAAATATCCACCCTTTTCTTGAAAACATTTAAAAGTAACACTATTTGTCATGAAGCCATTTAAAAATAATTTTTAAATCAAAGTGTCCCATACCACTTTGAATCATTGAATAGAATTTTTAATTTTAAAACATTAATGTTCATATAAATAAATCCTTAAACCCATTTTTAAAAAATGGACATTAATGAGAACGATTTAGAATAATAAATCTTTAAAAAAATTAAAATGATATTTTAGTTAGAGTTCCTAACAAAAAAAACACTTGAATACAATCAATTGAGGTAATCAAAACTTTGTAATATCATGAGAATAAAGTGATTTATGATATACGATGTCAATGTACATTATATGAACCATATAAATCCGATTTGGTGTATAAAAACATTGAATTCTCAATGGAATGCAAATTGAGATGAAATATCTTATAATGACTGTATCCTTAGGTTATGGATAAATCAATGACATAATTATGTTTGAAAAATATAAATACACTCAGTATGATTGTATATTCAGTGTAAATAAATCAGAGGTCATTCACATATATTCTTGTAAAACCAACACCGATGAATTGGATATTAAATTCAACAAATGGAGATTGAGTTAAAATTACTCTTATCAAGATCATATTGATGACATGAAAATTTATCAATGGAGTGATTATGTGTATCAAAAGTATGTCCATAGAAAGTAGAGTGGAAATTATGACAAAAGCAAAGGAATAGTGATTCCACACATAAACTTGGAGTAAAATAATCAATGAAGTATGCGTAAAGATGAATAAGTGGAAATTGAAATTTCAAATTCCCTTATCGATTTAGTAACTTACGAAACTTACACCCATGAATGAAGGATCATACCATAATGATTTAAATAACCATAAATTAGTGTATGTTATACAATGAATATAATCATGGTCAGTACACATGCCAATGCAATAAATAAGTGTTGAACAATGGAAATCTCACGGAATTAAAAGTGAGATAAGAGACCCATTACATTGTACTTTTTCTTTGGTAGAGGGTAGGTTAACCTCTTTTATAATGATTAAATAATGGTTATTTAATTGTACGATAATCATATACATTAATATGATATCATATATTATCTTTTTACATTTCATTGTTAATAATATCTTATTATTATCGTCGTTTCGGGTGTTAACAGATTCGTTTATCATTATATTCATTGTTATGTGAGTCATATTTGTAATGGATGGGATTTTTCTTATTAATATACAGAATTATATCATGTCTCCAAACATTATTGTTAATTATCAAATGATATTTGGTCTTCAATGGATATGATGGGGAATAAATCTCTTCGCGTTCGTGGAGACGGTAATCCGTAAGTACACACGAGCGACAATATCATTATTTTGATATTAAAATAATATATAATTGGATGGTATATCATATATATAGAATCATTATAATGTTATATTTATTATTTATTTTAATTACACATAATTATTATACCCATCCAAATATTAATGGATTGAATAACATTTAAACTATGACGTGGAGACGGTAATCCGTATGTACGCATCTATGGTGACATGTCATTCAAAGGATAGATACAATAATGAATATGGTTGTACGGTTTTTATAATAACATCACAGTATATTGACGATAAAGGATTTAATATTTTATAATGGAAATAATAAAATAATAAAGAAGTGGATGAAGAAAAGAACTTGAAAGAGGGTGGTGAAATTATTACCTCTTGTTCGGGTTCTTCCTTTTGATTTGTTCAAAAGGGCTCCATAAGTTGGATTTCTGACTAAAGGAAGGATTTTAGGGGGAATTCAGGATGTTTAGAAGATATTTGGGTAGGTGTTGGCCAAGAAAAAAGGCTTTGAAGGTGTGAATTAGAGAGAAGGTGGAGTGCCCTTTTATAATAGGGGTGAGGGGCACCTTAGGAAAAGCTAGAAATATTATTTTATAATACAATTAATTTCGGTTTATAATGGATCCCAAATGGATTATTTATAGTCTAAGGTGGGGATAGGTTGAAAACCACTCAACAAATAGGATTTAGACTGGTTTGGGTCACTATATTAACTTTATCTTGTATATTTAACTCTTAGATAAATTGTTTTATATTTACCATATCTCTTTGTATTTTTATATTATATGGTTAATAAACATACAATATACTTCCATTATAACCCCAAGTGGTTCATTAATTATAAACCTATAATTATATAAGTTCATTGACCTATCCTTAGGTTTTTTTGGAATAGAATATCAATTACTAATATAATTTTTTTTTAAAAACACGTTTATGTCAATTTTGACACTATTTGGTATTTTTTTCTAAATTCATATCAGCATTATTACTTCGAAAAAAATTTATCTAACCAACCCTAATATGTCATATTAATCTATAAAATTAGTGTAATTTAAAAAGTCTCAAATTAAATTTATTTGGATATTTATAATATCAATTATTTTAATATTTCATTAATTAGGTAATTACTGGATCACCATTGTGTCATAAAAAAATTAAAATATTTAATATCTAAAAATTATAAATAAAATACCATTATGTAAGAAATATTTTTGGATTTTAATTAATATTTATAATCGAGTTTATATTATGTATAACCTTATATTAAAAATGTTTTAGTTATTAACCTTTGATTTTAACTCTTTAATCTCTTCTTTGAATTAAATAAAAAAAATGTATTAATCTAATCCATGTGGACCAAAAAAGTTCATATTTTATTTCTAAGGTTGTTTTTGGTCGAATTATACTTATCCAATATAATTGGGACATGTTATAAGGAAATAATAATATCATTTTTACCCTTAATTACCATATTTACTTTTAACCGGGGTAAATAAAAGTAAAAAGTTATTATTCACCAAAAATTATTTTCATCATATTCAACCAAATTTTATCCCATTATATTAACCGTGTCTCTCGAATTTTAGAAATTCAACTCGCATAAGTGGTAAAATTATGTATTATATGAATTTGGAAATTCTCTTAGGAGGTGGATAAAAGATGGTGAAAAGATCAATAAAATAATTATATATCCAAAATTATTATAAACTGACTCCAATGAATTACATTGAACATATATAGGTATTATATATATATTTTGACCAAAAATATATTTAAATAAAATAAATAATTATTTCAATAAAAATTCGGGTTTAAACTATAGCTCAGTGTTTTTTCAGTATTCATCAAAAAATAAAACTTTTCAGAAACATACCAAAAATTCGCCCAAAGATAATTTTGATATTCTGAATTCCATAAAAATGTATAGTTCACCAAATTCAAAACATATAAATTGAATTTATTAGTATAAAATTTATTCTCATTGTCAAAACCAAAAAGCGTATTTTTATGAAATAATAACTACCAAAAGATTGACATTTGTTTATGTACAACATCAAATTAAAATGCCTTCCAATGACCAACATTGGATTTAATGGTAAAAATATAATCTAATTATACATATAAAACATTCATATGTATTGTAAAAAAGTATAAATTATTTTGGTTAAAAAAGATGTTTTCATTTAAAATATATTATTTTTCACTATTCACCCAAATTTGAAAGTTATCAGAATTACACAAAAAAATTAGTTAATATAAATTCTTATATCCCGATCCCATAGAAGAATCTTATTTTGTAAAATTGAATATATAAAAGTTTAAAATATTGGATTTGAAAAGGGTTCATCATTAAAAGGTGGTAAAAGTGATTTTTTTTGAAATAAATACATCTTTTATCAGAAAGAATGAATTTGTCCTTACATTATGTCTAAGAAACTCATTATATTGATTCTAAAATTATAATGGTTATACAAAGTTCAAAATTCTATTAATACTATTCATAACCTCTTTTGAATGACTGGTTTGGTAATTCATGGTGTGCTTGAACTCGATGTTGCGTGTAGTGTAAGTTATTGAATTACTTAGAAGAACTAACGTACTATGAAATATAAGGGTGTTACACTATTGAAGGAGGGAGCCGACTACTATAGAAGTGCCTATAATTAGGAGATCATTTTAACGAGCTCATAACTGATCCATCAATCTAGAGATTATGTGCTGCTGAAGTGATTTCTAGAGAGAAACACTATCATGCTTTGTGTGAACTGAACATCTTGTTCAGATTGATTCATGTGATTCCGATTTTTGCAATATACAATTGAGGGCTTACGGGGAATGTTACATAGAGGACCTGACTACCATAACATTCGAGGACTTCCATGGATAGGAAAACAGAGGTGTCAATTACCTTGAAGATCGAGGGCTTGTGGGGATAGAAAAAAAGATTCTAATATTCCTATCGAGGGCTTCCCCTAGGGTGGGTAAGACAGTCTTTCTTGAATGTTTAAATCAAGGGACCTTTATCCAAGTTCTTTAGATACCCTACTCTTTGGGATAAAATATTTCACAGTTGATCCCTTTTTTATGATTGTTTCCTCTGCATTTTAACTAATAAGGAAAGTATAACTATCTTATATTTCCTTGTACTTTTGTATAATCTGATATGTATGATTCCATATGCTTTAAGGTAGAATATTTTTATTGTAATATATTCTTATGTTTTATTTCCAGAATAATATTTCTGGAACATAGGATGTTTGTAGAACTAAAAGGCGTTTTTTGAATTATCTTTTTTTAACATTATTAAACATAATTTTACGTTAGGTTAAAAATGAATGGTTTTAAACTTACAATTCACCCCCGGTTGTATATGAGAATCTACATTCATATTTCTTATAGCATCCCATCTTTTTATAACATAACTTTCATTCCATTACACGGAACTGAGGATCTTTAAGGTTTAGTGTCTTGGAAACAAGGAACATAAAACATGAAACAAAAAAAAAACATTCTTCTTAAACACTTGAAAGGATTCTCCTCATGTTCACCCTAGGCTCATTACTGCATCTCATAACCTGGGGACATACATCAAATGGAAGGGTGAGCAGAAGGCCCAGCAAGGGAAACAAGTGAAACATTTTACATATGAACTTGAGATACATCAATAAAGTCATGAAAAGAACTTTAAGGCATGAAAATTAAATCATGAGGCATATCATAATAAAAATAAAACTTTTTCATAACATGAAGATGTGGCTGCAACATTTAATATTGACAATCGTTTCGTTTCACCAAGGTCCATCCCCAAGGTGTCGTTAAAAATTACCAAGGTTATTCACCAAGGCGTCGTTAAAATGGTCATCTCTAGAGATTAAGTCTTTACCCAATGCATTGGAGCGCTATCAGGGCGCACCCTTAAATTTGACTTTATTATCATGTGAGCCACATATATCATCATCAAAAATTTCATAAATAAACCATATAGCATAAAATAAATGGGTTTCATTTCATAATCATAACGTTTTAAAAACTGCTTTAAAGACATGATCTTTACGTCACTTTAAAACCCACAGAAAAGGAAGGTGGGTCTCATGTATGTAAATCCCAGAATTTAAAATAGAAAATTTTGGTATATATGTGAATACCCCTTTAGAAGAAAGAGCTTTGAGTATTCACTTAATAAAATAAAAGGACTTTAGAAAAAGAGATAGACATTTTGAGACAGAAATTCTGCAGCATAACGGCAATGTTCCGAGGTTTTAGAAGACATTAAAAGAGAGGTAAAATGGGTCAAACATTCATAAATGACCCATAAAATAGTACATGGACAGAATAAGAAGGATACATGATCATGGTAATGAGATTTCAAGGACATACCATTTTAAATGAAAAACATTGAAGGAAGAAAAAAAATTAGATTTCTCTTATGAAAGTTCGGCAGCCTAACGACGTTACTTAAACCTCAACAAACAATGATTTGAAAAGATCAAATAGGATCTCTCATCATGTGAACATAAGAGTTCAGTATGATAGATATAGAGATAATTCCCCAACATAACAAAAAGGAACTTGAAAGAATTGACATGAAAGTAGAACTTCAAAACGAGAAGGGTGAAGAACCACTTAAAAATTCGGCAGCCTAACGGCGCCACTTAAAACATCAAAATACTGAATTGAAGAGATCAAATGGGGTCTCTCATCATATGAACATAAGAGTCCAGTATGATATATATAGAGATCATACCCCAATATAACAAAAAGGAACTTGAAATAATTGACATGAAAGTAGAACTTCAAAACGAGAAGGGTGAAGAACCACTTAAAAATTCGGCAGCCTAACGGCGCCACTTAAAACATCAAAATACTGAATTGAAGAGATCAAATGGGGTCTCTCATCATATGAACATAAGAGTCCAGTATGATATATATAGAGATCATACCCCAATATAACAAAAAGGAACTTGAAATAATTGACATGAAAGTAGAACTTCAAAACGAGAAGGGTGAAGAACCACTTAAAAATTCGGCACCCAAACGGCGCCACTTAAAACATCAAAATAATGAATTGAAGAGATCAAATGGGGTCTCTCATCATATTAACATAAGAGTCCAGTATGATATATATAGAGATCATACCCCAATATAACAAAAAGGAACTTGAAATAATTGACATGAAAGTAGAACTTCAAAACGAGAAGGGTGAAGAACCACTTAAAAATTCGGCAGCCTAACGACGCCACTTAAAACTTCAAAATACTGAATTGAAGCGATCAAATGGGGTCTCTCATCATATGATCATAAAAGATCAGTATGATAATTTAGAGATCATACCCCAACATAATAAAAAGGAACATGAAGGACTTGAATGAAAATAGAACTTGAAAACGAGGAAGGTGAAAGAATCCCTTAAAAATTCGGCAGCCTAACGGCGCCACTTAAACATTCTTAAAACGAATTGATGAGAGCAAGGGGGGTCTCTCATCATATGAACATGAAATAGGCAGTAGGATGAATATAAAAGAACATCCTCCAACATAAGAACATGGAGTATAAAAGAAATGACATAAAAGAGATTATTTGAAAAGAAAGAGAGGGGTCGGATCCCTTACCTTAAAATGTAACTCTTAAACCTCAAAGGTTGGGACCTTGAGGGCTTGGGGGCACCTTGGGAGGACTCCTTGGGAGGTAGTGAGACCAGAAATTCGTTGGGAATGAGTCGGGAGTCGAATGGATGAGAGGAGGGCTTGGTATTTATAGGGAAAGTGAGGGGACAAGGCATTAATGGCCAAGGAACACCTCACATGTGCTTTTCTCAAACCCATGTGCTCTCCCTTGTCATTTATCATGGAGTTAGGCCACATGGGGCCCCCAAAACAATAATTCATCACCCTTGGCCGGACAACCCTCAAAGGATCTCATGACATCATCATGAAACCGTTATGATGTCATTAAACATACCGAAACCCTAAAACTGTATTTTTACTATTCACTGAAAATTCAACTTTCTCAGAAAAATCCCAAAATTTCACATTAACCAAATATCAAAGCTCTGATTTCAAAAATTAAATCCATTATATAAAAATAATTTTCTAAATATTTTTAATTTAATTTTTAAATAAAAACACTATTCATCGAAAATTCATTTTTTTCAGAAAAAACCCCAAAAATTACCATAACATAATATCGATGCTCTGAGTTCAAAAATAAAGTCATTTTTATAAAAATAATTTTCTAATTATTTTTAATTAAATTTTTAATTAAAAAACACTATTCACCCGAAAAAACTAATACTTGAATAATAATTAATGAAACCGTTATTTAACTATTTTATTGAATCACATTACTTAATCAAGGTGCCTAGATTATTTTAAAACTTTCTTTAAGTGAGATTACTAATCCGTTTGGTCATATTACTAATCCTAATCATAAAATCACTATTCATAATTTACTATTCATCAAAAATCAAGTTGATCTTATTAGACTCTAAATTTAGTACTAAACATAATTACAGAAGACCATTTTTTGAAAATCATTACACATTTTTAATTATTTAGGGTTTACATAAACATATTTAAAATATCCTTTTTCTAAAATTTATCAAAAATATGCATACTATATTTATCCGGTCATTTCAAAATTCATAAACTTCATCATAAGAAGAAATCACAGTTTTTATTTAAAACAAGGATTACACAAGGTAGTTATGGTCTCGTTACATAACCCCTTATAATACCAGCATAGGACCTAAGAGTAAGGTGTGCTAGGGTGATAGAAGCTTGGGGCGGCTCAGTCAACATTGCTCGAGTAGTAATTTCTATCAGTTTGAACTTCTCACGAAGGCGATTTCGTTCCAGCTTCACATGATGAAGTTCGGCTTGGATTTGATCCAGAGCAAAGCCCAGTGGTGCTACCTCCTTCCCAAGCTCTGTTAGATGGGCTTCGATCGGTCTAAGACTACTAGGTGAGGCCATCGAATCTTCTTTCTATAATAATTAACCAAGATTACTTATATTTAGAGACAATAATCAAAACATTTTGTTCATAGCGGTCATGTTGACCGATGGATATATAATAGTCAAAACCCACTAATCTCATTTTAATTATAATCATGTTTATCAAATACAACATTTTTGTTGAGTATAACAATAACACATAAAATTAGGAAACAAAATTTATTTAAAAAAATTCGGGTCGTTACAATCTTCCCCCCTTAAGAAATTGCGTCCTCGCAATTTTAAAATTGGGTTTTGAAATTTCATTGAAAGTCCCACATCGGAAAAGGAGTCAGTAAATCTATTACTTTAAAATAAAGAAAGGGAAGTACAATGGTCACCCGAGTTAACCCACACTAGGGTTCCATGTAGGAAAACATGGACATGGAGGAAAAAACAAAGGGTCAAGTTTTGAGGGAGAGTGATAGAGAACATGATTAGGAGAAAGTTAACCATGAGAAAATCCCAAACTTATGATGTGTGTAAACGGTCTTTGATTACCTAGTAGGAAACGTAAACCAACAACATTTTTGTTTTACGTTTCTTTTCATAATTTTGAGGATTTCATTTACTACATAGAACAAAAACATAAGAAAATATACCTACCTTCAAGTAGAGTTTCATCCTTTAACAAGTCCCTACCAACACTAATCTTTTCTCCAAATGATGAGAATTCAAAAACACTTGGTCTCATAAAAGCACAAGAATCATCTTCTATAGAATCACATAATCTACAAAAGATTAACTATCTATTTCTTCTATCTTTAAACATTATCCCAAAAACAGAAAGGTTAAGGTAAAACAACTCTTCAAAAAGAAATAATCTCATAGGAATGGAAACTACTTTTAAATCATCAAAGTTCCATGGTACTACCCAAAGTTCATCATAGACCATTCCATAAATAACTGTCCTTAAAATTCCTCAAAACAAACCAAACTAAGATTGAAACCCAAATACAATAAGGATTTGATAACATAGTCTTCCAAAACAACTTCATTGTTCATCTCCAGACAACATCAACCACTCCTAACATCTTATAAAAAAGTAGCTAACCTAAACATATTTTACCCAAGATAGGTTAGTCATTCCCATAAGTAACCTAAATTACTATAAGTTCACCTTAAATTCATCGATTCTTCAAAATATAAGTCAACCTTACTCCTCAATGAAAATACCGTAGTAATCTATTTACCTCGATCAAATATGGTTCCCAAAATAATGAACGTCTTCCAAAATAATAATCATATTTTAATCCCCTAATCATCCCTGTCATATTAATAAGAAAATCGTCGCATTTCCTATCACATTGGTTGTCGGAACATGTTCTTCCATTTCCCACCATTAACTAAGAAGAGAAAGCATAATTAGGGGCTTAAGTACTTAGATAATAATCATGAAAAGGAACTGAAAGCATATAAGGATAACTTGTATATGAAAGGTATACCCTAACTTGTGATCTCCTAGGTTCCCATCTAGGTTATGAATGATCATATATTCTTATGTGAACCTTTATTTTATTTTATCTTTGTTCCTTTAACAATGGTTCATACCAAGATTATGAATTTACCAAAGCATATCCCCCGGGAGTGTCGTAACCAAGAGTGCAGCAAGGCCCGTTGTCGTGTACCAGTTCCCGTTCGAGTCTAGCTCAAAGCGGTGTTTTCGGGTTTTACCCCTATGTACATCTGTGCCAGAGCCACCTCTACCTGCTCGTATCCAGACAGGGATGTATTTGCTTGGTAACCCCTTACTCAATACTCACCAAAATACCCGGAAGATTTCCTATATTAAACTTTTCTATAGGGTTCCTCCTAGAGTTTTCATATCCTAATTTCCACAAATAACTAAACCATCCTTTGATACCAACTATAGCATCCCATCTTTTTATAACATAACTTTCATTCCATTACACGGAACTGAGGATCTTTAAGGTTTAGTGTCTTGGAAACAAGGAACATAAAACATGAAACAAAAAAAAACATTCTTCTTAAACACTTGAAAGGATTCTCCTCATGTTCACCCTAGGCTCATTACTGCATCTCATAACCTGGGGACATACATCAAATGGAAGGGTGAGCAGAAGGCCCAGCAAGGGAAACAAGTGAAACATTTTACATATGAACTTGAGATACATCAATAAAGTCATGAAAAGAACTTTAAGGCATGAAAATTAAATCATGAGGCATATCATAATAAAAATAAAACTTTTTCATAACATGAAGATGTGGCTGCAACATTTAATATTGACAATCGTTTCGTTTCACCAAGGTCCATCCCCAAGGTGTCGTTAAAAATTACCAAGGTTATTCACCAAGGCGTCGTTAAAATGGTCATCTCTAGAGATTAAGTCTTTACCCAATGCATTGGAGCGCTATCAGGGCGCACCCTTAAATTTGACTTTATTATCATGTGATCCACATATATCATCATCAAAAATTTCATAAATAACCCATATAGCATAAAATAAATGGGTTTCATTTCATAATCATAACGTTTTAAAAACTGCTTTAAAGACATGATCTTTACGTCACTTTAAAACCCACAGAAAAGGAAGGTGGGTCTCATGTATGTAAATCCCAGAATTTAAAATAGAAAATTTTGTTATATATGTGAATACCCCTTTAGAAGAAAGAGCTTTGAGTATTCACTTAATAAAATAAAAGGACTTTAGAAAAAGAGATAGACATTTTGAGACAGAAATTCTGCAGCATAACGACAATGTTCCGAGGTTTTAGAAGACATTAAAAGAGAGGTAAAATGGGTCAAACATTCATAAATGACCCATAAAATAGTACATGGACAGAATAAGAAGGATACATGATCATGGTAATGAGATTTCAAGGACATACCATTTTAAATGAAAAACATTGAAGGAAGAAAAAAAATTAGATTTCTCTTATGAAAGTTCGGCAGCCTAACGACGTTACTTAAACCTCAACAAACAATGATTTGAAAAGATCAAATAGGATCTCTCATCATGTGAACATAAGAGTTCAGTATGATAGATATAGAGATAATTCCCCAACATAACAAAAAGGAACTTGAAAGAATTGACATGAAAGTAGAACTTTAAAACGAGAAGGGTGAAGAACCACTTAAAAATTCGGCAGCCTAACGGCGCCACTTAAAACATCAAAATACTGAATTGAAGAGATCAAATGGGGTCTCTCATCATATGAACATAAGAGTCCAGTATGATATATATAGAGATCATACCCCAATATAACAAAAAGGAACTTGAAATAATTGACATGAAAGTAGAACTTCAAAACGAGAAGGGTGAAGAACCACTTAAAAATTCGGCAGCCTAACGGCGCCACTTAAAACATCAAAATACTGAATTGAAGAGATCAAATGGGGTCTCTCATCATATGAACATAAGAGTCCAGTATGATATATATAGAGATCATACCCCAATATAACAAAAAGGAACTTGAAATAATTGACATGAAAGTAGAACTTCAAAACGAGAAGGGTGAAGAACCACTTAAAAATTCGGCAGCCTAACGGCGCCACTTAAAACATCAAAATAATGAATTGAAGAGATCAAATGGGGTCTCTCATCATATTAACATAAGAGTCCAGTATGATATATATAGAGATCATACCCCAATATAACAAAAAGGAACTTGAAATAATTGACATGAAAGTAGAACTTCAAAACGAGAAGGGTGAAGAACCACTTAAAAATTCGGCAGCCTAACGACGCCACTTAAAACTTCAAAATACTGAATTGAAGCGATCAAATGGGGTCTCTCATCATATGATCATAAAAGATCAGTATGATAATTTAGAGATCATACCCCAACATAATAAAAAGGAACATGAAAGACTTGAATGAAAATAGAACTTGAAAACGAGGAAGGTGAAAGAATCCCTTAAAAATTCGGCAGCCTAACGGCGCCACTTAAACATTCTTAAAACGAATTGATGAGAGCAAGGGGGGGTCTCTCATCATATGAACATGAAATAGGCAGTAGGATGAATATAAAAGAACATCCTCCAACATAAGAACATGGAGTATAAAAGAAATGACATAAAAGAGATTACTTGAAAAGAAAGAGAGGGGTCGGATCCCTTACCTTAAAATGTAACTCTTAAACCTCAAAGGTTGGGACCTTGAGGGCTTGGGGGCACCTTGGGAGGACTCCTGGGAGGTAGTGAGACCAGAAATTCGTTGGGAATGAGTGGGGAGTCGAATGGATGAGAGGAGGGCTTGGTATTTATAGGGAAAGTGAGGGGACAAGGCATTAATGGCCAAGGAACACCTCACATGTGCTTTTCTCAAACCCATGTGCTCTCCCTTGTCATTTATCATGGAGTTAGGCCACATGGGGCCCCCAAAACAATAATTCATCACCCTTGGCCGGCAAACCCTGAAAGGATCTCATGACATCATCATGAAACCGTTATGATGTCATTAAACATACCGAAACCCTAAAACTGTATTTTTACTATTCACTGAAAATTCAACTTTCTCAGAAAAATCCCAAAATTTCACATTAACCAAATATCAAAGCTCTGATTTCAAAAATTAAATCCATTTTATAAAAATAATTTTCTAAATATTTTTAATTTAATTTTTAAATAAAAACACTATTCATCGAAAATTCATTTTTTTCAGAAAAAACCCCAAAAATTACCATAACATAATATCGATGCTCTGAGTTCAAAAATAAAGTCATTTTTATAAAAATAATTTTCTAATTATTTTTAATTAAATTTTTAATTAAAAAACACTATTCACCCGAAAAAACTAATACTTGAATAATAATTAATGAAACCGTTATTTAACTATTTTATTGAATCACATTACTTAATCAAGGTGCCTAGATTATTTTAAAACTTTCTTTAAGTGAGATTACTAATCCGTTTGGTCATATTACTAATCCTAATCATAAAATCACTATTCATAATTTACTATTCATCAAAAATCAAGTTGATCTTATTAGACTCTAAATTTAGTACTAAACATAATTACAGAAGACCATTTTTTGAAAATCATTACACATTTTTAATTATTTAGGGTTTACATAAACATATTTAAAATATCCTTTTTCTAAAATTTATCAAAAATATGCATACTATATTTATCCGGTCATTTCAAAATTCATAAACGTCATCATAAGAAGAAATCACAGTTTTTATTTAAAACAAGGATTACACAAGGTAGTTACGGTCTCGTTACATAACCCCTTATAATACCAGCATAGGACCTAAGAGTAAGGTGTGCTAGGGTGATAGAAGCTTGGGGCGGCTCAGTCAACATTGCTCGAGTAGTAATTTCTATCAGTTTGAACTTCTCACGAAGGCGATTTCGTTCCAGCTTCACATGATGAAGTTCGGCTTGGATTTGATCCAGAGCAAAGCCCAGTGGTGCTACCTCCTTCCCAAGCTCCGTTAGATGGGCTTCGATCGGTCCAAGACTACTAGGTGAGGCCATCGAATCTTCTTTCTATAATAATTAACCAAGATTACTTATATTTAGAGACAATAATCAAAACATTTTGTTCACAGCGGTCATGTTGACCGATGGATATATAATAGTCAAAACCCACTAATCTCATTTTAATTATAATCATGTTTATCAAATACAACATTTTTGTTGAGTATAACAATAACACATAAAATTAGGAAACAAAATTTATTTAAAAAAATTCGGGTCGTTACATTTCTATCATACATTAACTCAGTTCGATAATGGACCTTTACTATAATGACAGTATGGGTAGTGAACCATGAAAACTATTATTGTCTAATTTTTTTACCCAATCCACTATTATAGTCTTGTATATAAGCCATGTCTTTCATAGAAATTGTTTTATATACTTCTTTATATTCCACATATCTATAAATTATGATAATTTTATAATCTCATGTCTCATATTCATTGATTCCCAAATGATTCATGTCTTTTTAACATCAACGATTTATTCCATGAATAAATATTATTATCAATGATATGAAAATAATGGTTTTAAAATGTTATCTAGTTATTCACATACACTTATTTTCAATTTTTATTTAGTTGATCCTTGATATATACCTTATTTTCCATTACTATGTATTGAATATCACAATTTACAATGATAACATTACTAATTTTACGTGGAATGGTATTAATTAGGATCTTTTTAAGAAGGTTTTCAACTTTGATGAACCTAGTTACTAATGATGTATTTATTTCTATATACCAATTGATTTTGTATCAATGATTACAAAGATAATGAACCAATATGATATTAGAATGGATTACTATTTAATGTAATGGATTTCCATCTAGTATTCTTTAATGTTAATTTTAGAAATATATGGGTTATTCTACTGATATATATCATCATGAACTTATCCCTAACTTATATGAACTGTCTAAGTAATCACCTGAGTATAATATGAAGAGCCTTGACTAGATGCAAGGTTCGATGATTGTGTGTGTTCTGAACCCATGTAGAACATCATCCTCAACTAACTATCAAATAACCACTATAGATTTCATATCCTTTTGTATTTTCAGAGCTATTAATGGATGAGTGGAAGAACCATTTGTAGAGACTAAACATTCAGCAATTAAAGCATTATGTACCACCTTATTAAAAGGATTAAGAAACCAGAATATTCTATCACCATGAAAAACTAATTTTCTAATAATACATAATCATCCTCTTCTACTCATTATAATTTCACTCATTTATGTACTAATATATCATTCCATCTGTCAACCAAATTGTTGGACAATTGTAACTGAGTGACCCACCTACATTATCTTCTTTACAGAATTTTCCTTTGGAGACCATCAAATTGTTATTTTATGTAAATTTCCATAGACTAATGCCCTATTATGTGATATACTTTGGTCTCAAAATTCCATGAATTTTGAGTTTTGATATAGTGAAAAGGAGGAGAAAGGTCATAATCTTAGAAAAATGAGCAGACTTCATAAAAACTATATTAGAAACATAATACATCTAAATGAACTCATGTTTCTAGTAACTATTCACTATATTTGGAATTAAATCCCCAAATAATATATCTAGTATTGGATTTGTCTCTGTGGAACTCTCCAATATAGATGTTCGTCTAACTGGAGTATTGGTAGAACCCTAACACCCATGGGTTGGTGTTTCAATCAATCTTCAAGTAAGTGGATCCATTTTTAATATGAATTTAACAACTATAAAATAATACTTTACAATATAAAAAATAGTAGGGATCACACAATGTGTTCCCAAGTTTTCTAAACATAATACAATTTAAAACCTTCCTAGTATTAACCCGTGTCTCATCAAAAATTATTAGTCATAGTCAAAATTTATATAGTAATACACCACAACATTCATAGTTCAACTCATAAATTATATAAAATGTATACCATAACCATAAGATTATAGTTATATCACACCGTTAAAAAACTACCTCAACGAGATAAAAAATCCATTAATGTAAATATATAATATTCATCACAAAAACTGGTATATGTATGGCATGTGAACCTACGTTCTTAATCATCGTTCAAGAATACACATAAAATCTCGTAAACAAATGTATTCTATGGAAACATGATAGTTCTTTACAAATGTTTTAACAAAGAACATTTCAAATACACCACCCATGTAAAGATTATTTTCTCCTTTCAACCGTGTAGTATGATAGTCTAAAAAATGTAGAAATATTTTCTAAAACTTTATTTGTAACACACAGACCCAACCCACTTGGTCCAGGATGGAGGGTTGCATGACCTCATTCACTACACCCCATATCCAAGAAACCCTATATTAGCAGTGATGTTCTATGTCTATCAGAGGGGACTCAATACTATTATAATAATTTAATAGAAAAAAATAAAAAAATAACATAATTAATCAGAGGAATATACAGAAAATTTAATATTACATACAATCCATAAAAGTAATAAATGGTCTCCCAATGTGTAATATAAAACTAGAGTGCAAAGTCGGTATGTTAATAAATAATTAAAAATTATGGAGTCAAAAAAATTCTATACAAGTTTTCCCCCAGCTTCAAGACATCTTCTCATCCATCACCTATAGGGATCATTATTTTACACATATCCTTATATTTAAAGGATTTATGTGCATCAAGATGATCATGTGGGGTGTGGATAATGAAACATGGTAGGACACCACCAATTCATTGACAAAAATTTTCCTCAAGTAGAAATATGTATTAAATGAAAATAATAAACGTATAACATGTATAAAAATCATAAAATCTTGTATCAAGTGGCCATTCAGTAACCAATATGTAATTAAACCTAAATTGTAATAGATCTGTTTCAATGCAGAAGGATGATGAGGTGGTGATTAAAGTAACCAATACTGAACATGGGGACTGTGAATTCTTTTGTTGAAAATCAAATTGAATTATATTTAAATAAAACTCATCTTCTCTAGGCCGTAAATATGTAATTATACACAAATATATATATGTATTGATTGATCGACTCACAAATCAACTCGGAAAGAAACAAGATTATGGGAAATTAACGATGCATTATGTGAACTTAAAACAAATAAAATGGAAATCTAGAATCCCCATATTTGAATTCCATGCATTGAGGTCATCCTAAAAATGATTTCTATAGGATCGTAGTTATTTATATATTATTACATTTTTATATCTATTAATATTAATAAATAAGATATTATATTTACGTTAAAATGAATCATTTTTATGATACCATACTCAACATGCAACAATGGGTTTCTTTGATATCTTTTGTCACATACAACTCGGATTTTTACTGAAATTTATATAAAAATATGATTAATTTAAATGATTGGTATATCCTAGATGTTGCATTAGTGGGAATGAAAAAAGTTACTTATATTATAATTTAAATATTTTTTAAAATTTATTACATTTATCTAGTAAAGTGTATAGTCTTAAAATAAGAATGTACACAATTTTATGAAAAAAAATACTCTAATATTTATAAAAGTTCGGTTCACTGACTTTTGAAGGATAACCATTATTTAATCTATTTTTTGTCAATTTGATATGTTTTATTTTTTAATAAATAATATTCTTTTATAGATTAGGGATAGAATACATTGGTTAATTTTTTGGTAATATTCTAATAATGTTTAATTTTTAACGAACAGTGAAAAATATTGTATTTTTTTTTAAAAATACCTTTTCTTATAATTTATTTATATAGTTAGTTTGTTATTTTAATTATTTTTAATGTGTTGTAGGGTTATTTTTTTATCATTTATTACAATGTTTTTTATTTTATGTAATTTGACATTCAAATTGGTCATAAAAAATATTAATCTTTTTGACGTTTTTACTTCATAAAAACTGGCCTTTTGGTTATGAAAATGGAAATTAATTTTAAAATAATTTTAAAAAATTCTATGTTTTGAATAAATAAAAATGGATACCATATTTTTAATCATAAGGTCCATATTGTCTAAGTATGTACCTTTTATTTTTAGAAATTATGAATAGTAAATAAGGTTAAAAAAATAAGGGAATCTCATTTAAATTAGGGAATTATTTTATGTAAACAGAATTATTTTATAGTCAGGTACCTTTAATTTTATGTTAATGGGAATTATTTTTTATTTATCATTATTAAATTGTAAATAAAGTAAATAAGGGTAAGAAAATAATATAAAACATCCCTAAGACATGTATTAATCCTATTTGATGATGTTTTTTCACCATTGGCAACCGTGGGTCAATTTTGGGACCCTATAGAGCCACTTGGGTGTAATTATGACATGTTATAAGAATTAATTTAAAGTAAAAATAAAAGAAACATAAACATGTATCATTTTAGTAAAATAATTTTTAAGGGGTCATATAAGTGGTCACTTTGACTATAAATAGTATCTAGAAAGATAAAAAGATTTCCTATACAATTATATTTTATTTATAGTTTTTAGACATTAAAGAATTTTCAGTAATAGTGACACAATAATGATGTAGGGATTTCTTCATTAATAAAGAATTCGAATAAATGATATTATTATTATTAAAATAATTTTATTTGACATAATTTATGTAATCCTTGAATTTTAGAGGTGAATAAGACATTATGGTATTTATTAAATGTGTTTTTTTTGAAATAATCATGTTTTTTTCATAAAATTCATGTATGAATAGGGTCGAATATTGACATAATTCCTAACTTAAAATATAAAATAGCTAATTAAATGATATGAAATTCTTAAAAATCTACAATTCTGTAAAATGGTTAAGAAAAGTCCAAATATATCATAAATAACATTATCCAGTGTCATTTGACAAGATATGGTAATTAAATTAACCCAATATGTGTAAATAACATGAGTTCACTATAAGATTAAAAGATTAAAATAATTGTTAAACTAAAAGATAAGGGTATAAAAATATTTCAATTTATCTAAAAATTATTTGATTATTGGTATTCGAACCAAAATCATATTATCTAGTAATTAATTGTGTTTGGACCATTTGAAATATAAATTGAATTTATACAAAATTATTATTTCAAGACCTTGGTAAAGTGCCCCTCCTCCCTCTTATTAAATCCCACCACCTCTACCCACATAACTCACACATCTCATACCCCTTGGTTCATCGAAATTATTCCCAAATAAGCTCCAAAATTTTCTCCTTTCCTCATAGAATCTTTAACATTGCAATAAGTCAATTCAAGAAATCATTATGGCTCAAATCAATATGAGTTACACGTTTTAGAGATAGTGTCTTGTCTAAAGTTTATTTCCTTAATTTTAAATCTTCACCCCTATTCTCTTCACATTATTTTATTACATAAAAAATCCTTTATCCATAATATACATGGATGTTTTAATGAATGAATTTGAGATACACTTGCACACACCTCCATCTAATTGATACAAACATACTGTTTCTATGTACGACGAACTACTGAATCACAAAATGATGATTGTTCAATATTATCCTACCACCTCTCATGGTGGAAATTATGATTGAACTATATTTATATATGATATATATTATATTTTTATTTTCTCTATGATTATTTATTTTTTATTTACATCATACCCTTATGCTTTTCATAATGTGTAAATAAGATAATTTCATTTGAGGAATTGTAGACTACCGCCCCACAAAGTTATATGACTTTATCATTACATATATGGAATGTATAAAGGATGGAATTAATTATCTTATGTAACATATATAGAATAAATAAAATACTACTATTATTACATCCCTATGTATCATTATGTTTTCAATCATTTGATAAGATAAACAAATGAATGTATCGTTAATGCGTATGTTCGACCTATCGTCTCCATGAATGGTGAATTTAATTTACTATCTACAAATATTATGGAATATTATAAATATATATATATATTTTATATATATGATATTTAAATCAGGAATAATATTCTTTAGATGATGTACATTTGACCTGACAGACCATTTACATCCAAACAAACTTATTTTCGACTAACGTACCGAATATCAAAAAAATAGATGATATGAACATAAATAAATTTGTAATTATTCTAACATGATGATAAGTAATATAAAATGAATAATAAACTGGAAATAGGATTTTAATATGCTTTATATTAACACTATTTAATTATTCAGGAATGTACATAATGAACATGACATATCAGAGTGAAGGTATGGGACTACTTATCAATGTTCTTTCATTGAGGCATACATTGATATGACCATATTTTACAAGGTGTATAAAACACTTTAACATTTAATTTCATTAAAATTGAATATTTTTCTCTACAAATAATTTTACAAAATGATGAAAGGAATGTCTTTTTTTAATATACATGACGACAATGACCCTTCCCTTACTAAGAGAATTATTTGATATTTCTCTTCCATAATATAATTCCTGATTTAAATAACGTTTCTCCTAATATATTTTGGGAATATAATATGATGAGTATTCCAAATGTAACCATGAAGGTTACTCCCAATGTTGTTATGAAATCTACAAGGTAAGTATGTTACAGATGCCATAAGTTAACATTACGATTTATGAATTCAATGAGTTAATCATAATTTTTTTTGATTTCATGATGTTTGTTAAAGATCTAATTATTTATGAGTAAAAAGTTTGGTTCCTTTGATTTCTATGTATACTAGAATAATGTTTTTTGTCCTTATTTTATATCCCTTATTGTTATTTTTATGGTCATATCATGTTTTTGATGTGTTTTTTCATAGGGAATAATGAAGGTTAAGAGAATGAAAAAAATTCAAGAAGATACATATCAAGAAAATAATTGTTTCTTTATTTAATTGGTTTTATTATACTAAAATAAAATGGATAGAGAGGAATTTTTTATTTTTAATATTTGATATGTAATGTAATAGCTATTGACTAATTATCTCAAACTCTAAATCGGAAAAGATCCTCATTGTGAATTATTTACATAACTCAAGATTATTTAATTTTATGGATGGGCCATATAGTTGGTATCAGATGGTGGTATAGATAACATTAAGAGTTAGGATACTATAAAATTAATATACATAAATAATTTTTACTTTATGGTAAGATTTATGTGATATATAATTTGAATATTAACAAGTATTTTCATCTAAGATATGTTTTTTCATAATGGGTTTATATAGATGAAATTGGGAAGTTGTGTTGGGATTTCATATAGAGGGAAATAACCTTCCAAATCAAAATCCTGAGATAATCAGAATTGGAGCTGAATAGTTTGTAGCAGTGGTGGCTATGTTGAATCTGACGATAAATGGTGGTGGTATCCATGGACGAGATTATCCATATCAACCAATAAGATACATGTTTGCAGTGGAACATTTCATTAGGAAACAAACTGAATCATTTATAAGAACAATGGGTTAATGCAATGTAAAAAACATTTTATGAAATAGGTTGTTTTGAAAATAAAAATCATAGTCTTTTTGTTTATCATTTTGAAGTAAAATCTTATTAGTGGTGGTCAATGATTAAAAATATCAGTGTAATTGAATATATTGATGACATGGTATCAGATGAATTTATGTATATCTTACTTTAGAAAAAATTTCGTAATATTGATTGACTTAGGATGAAAAATGAATTCTTGTAATTGAGACAAAATGAGGTAGATTATGTGGTTGCATATGAAGATAATTTCACATCTTCGTCAAGGTATGTCCCAAAATATATTCATGATATTGACTGTATGTTTAATTATTTTTACTCAGAATTCGGGACAATATATTGAAGGACGTTATCTTCTCATGAATTCAAAATATTTAAGAAATATTTTTGATGTTTTAAGAGGGTATAAAGGGAGTAGTTCATCAGTTCTTCTATAATTTTGAGTTTGTGATTATTGATATTTTTAGTTTTCTTGGATTATAAGGATATTACATATGTTTTTTTGAATATTTTTTTTGGTTATCTAGCCCACGGACTTTTTTAACTCTAAATGGTGTAAAGTTCATCTGGGAAAAAATGTGATGAATTTGATCAACAATTGAAATGAATATTGTAAAATGATATAGTTTTGTAAGTGAATTCTATAAATGGAAAATATTTTATATGCAATGAATCTTTATTGAATGGAATCAGGTTTTTAGTAATGTAGAATGATCGGGTAATTTCATATGATTCATGATTGTTGAAAACTCATGAGTTAAGTAACCCTTCACATGATTTGGAATTATCCGATGTTGTTTTGGATTTCAAAATTTGGATACATCATTTGTATAGCATAAAGTGTGAAATATGTATTTTTCACAAAAGCGTGATGTAAATATTTACTCAAAAATAAATAAACATGATATAGGTAAGATTGATAAAATTAATCAAAGATTATTATTACATGATCAATTACCATCCTGGAAAATTGAACAAAGAGGTTCATGTTTTGAGTAAGAAATGTAACACTACAATAACCATGTTTCATTTGGAACGAGATCCTTTGAAAACCGATTTGATGAACATTGGTATAGAAGTTGTTGGTACAAGAATTTCCTCTATTTTGATTCAGGTGGTAGTGATATCATATCTATCAGAACGAATTTTCGATGTGCATAAAGAAGATAGTGAGTTGCAGAAAAAGGTAGAACTGATTCAGAATGGCATGTTACTAGAAGTTAACATTGATAAGGATAATGTTTTGAGGATAATTAAGATATTATGTGTTCTGTGTGATTAACATTTGAAAAAAGAGTTATTATATGAAGCTCATAGTTCTCCATTTTCAATTCATCCTCCCAATACAATGATGTAGATAAATCATTGAGAGTATTACTAGGGGTGGAATAAAAAGAGATAATTATGAATTTACCCTGAGATAATTGATTTGTGAATAGGTTAATGTTGAGAGTCCATTATTGAAAGGGATGATTTTGCCTTTCCCAGTACTATAGTGGAATAGGGGAAAATTGTCCATGGATTTCGTAGTAGGGATTACCAAATATATCTCAAGGTAACATTGAAATCGTGGTTATTATTGATGAATTGTCAATATCAGTTCATTTTCATTATTTTCAAGATACTCTATTTCTAGATCAACTGTTTGAATTGTTTATTAATGAGATAGTTTGGTTATAGGGAGTTCCTCTATCCATTGTATCTGATTGTTACCCAGGATCACTACTAACTTTTGGAAGGTACTTTAGAAATCATTGGGATATGAATGAAATTGTAGTACATATTTTCATCCACAATCATATTGAAATTTAGAAAAAACATATAATAAATTCGAAGATATGTTATGTGATATTTCAAATTTTTACTAATAATGTAGTGACCATCATATTTCATTGGTTGAGTTTTCATAAAATAAAATCTTTCATTCTAGTATAAAAATGAAACCAATTTATGATTTATATGTAAAGTGGTGTGGAACACCAACTTTTTGGGATGAAGTAGGTGGAATAAAGTTAATGGGAACAGAATTTTTTGAAGATATGGTAGAAAAATTATAGTTTATTTAGAAGAACATGAGATCAACTCAGAGTGGGCATTGAAGTTATGAAGATAAGTGAAGAAATGAACATTATTTAGAGGTAAGTGATCATGTCATTGTCAAGGTTTCTCTATGGAAAAGTGTGATGTGTTTTAGTAATAATGGAAAGATGAGTCCATGGTTAATTAGAACCTATGAAATCCAAGAGCAACATTGACCGGTTTCTTATATAGTGGTTGTACCTCCATGTTTATCCTAGGTACCCCATGTTTTTCTTGTTTCAATGTTTAGAAAGTATATTCTTGATCCTCTTCATGTTTTCAGTCAAGAGGTAGTTCAGTTGGAAGATAATTATTCTTATGAGGAATAGCACGTCCAAAATCTTGATCGAAGAGAGAAAGTATTGCAGAATAAGGTAATTCGTCAGGTAAAGGTTTTTTGGAAAACCCATATGGTAGATGAGGAAACATGGGAATCTTAAGATTCGATGAGGGATAAATACCCCAAATTATTTGATATGTAAATAAATTATTGGGGTTGTAATTTACAAAAGGGGTGAATGATGTAGGATCCCATATATTTATATAAAAATACATTTTAATATCTATTAATAATAATTAATAATATATTAATTTTACATTTTGAAGGACACGTTGTATGATACCGTACTCGACATGCATCCACATGTATCTCAGAAATCTTACGGTGCACACAACTTTGATTTATACTAAAAATAGAATAACAATATTATTATTTTAAATATAATTTAATGCCTATTAATTTTATTGGAAGAAAAAAAAATAATTATCTATATTAAGATTATAAATAATTGTTAAATGTTTTTACATTTATCTAATAAATTTTAGTTGATTAAAATGAGAATAAATCCAATTTTAAGCATAAAATACTCTATTATTTTTGAAAGGTTAATTTACCGCATTTTGAAGGAGAACCCTTTATAAATCATGCTTTTTAAATTTCATATGTACAATTTGAATAGATTATATTCTTCTACAGATGAATTAAATCAAAATCCACGTTGGTAAAATTTTTGGTAATTGTTTGATAGAGCTCGTTTTTTTAGTGAATTGTGAAAAATATTGCATTTTTATTCAAAAATACCTTTTCATATAATTAAATTATATAGATATATTGTCATTTTAATTATTTTTAATGTCTAATTGGATTAAAAAATTTATCATTTAATCCAATGTTGGTCATTGGATGCAATTTCACATTTAAATTGGACATAATTTCATGTCAATCATTTGTTAGTTTTTAATTCTTGAAAACATTTTTTTGTTTTTTACAATAGGAATTAGTTTTAAATTAAATTCATCAAATAATTTGTTTCAATTTGGAAATATGGATTCTATAATTTGAATCATGAGGTCCATATTTGGTAAATCGATCCCTTTTTTTAACATTGTGAACAATAACTTTGGCAATTATTTTTTATTTACCATGGATAAAGGGTAAATCCGGTAAATATGGGTAAACAATACTATAAAACCACCCTAAATCATTTCATAATCATATTAGATTGATATATATGACCATGTGAATCCTTGGGAAGATTGTTTTACCCCATGGATTCATTTTGGTGTGATAATGAGATGATATATGAATTAATTTAGAGTAAAGAGACAATTAACATAAACATGTATCTTCTTACTAAAACAAATTTTATGGGTTTATATATGTGATCTATTAAACTATAAATAATAAAAAATAATATAAAAATATTACTAAATCAATAATTCTTTTTTAATATTTTGTTATTAAATAAATAATTTTAATTATGACACAATGATGATAAAACAATTACTTCATTAATAACAGTTTCAAATAAATGATATTTTTGATATTAAAATAAATATGATTTGAGATAATTTATTTCATCACTAATTTTTTTAGGTGAATATGACTAATAGTATTTTTCCAATGTTATTTTTATAAATAATCATGTTTATATGAATTTTTAATATAGTCTAGTATGAATAGTCCCCAATATTGACATAATTCAAAACATAAAATATAAAATAGATTATTAAATGATATTCAATTACATAAAATTTATGACTTATAAAAATTTTTATTATAAGACCAAATATATCATAAATGATTTTCTCATGGTTCGTTTGACCTAATGTAGTAATTACATTAACCCACAATTTAGAAATAAAATGTTATAACTGTATGTTTAAAAAGACTAAAATAACAGTTAAACTAGAAAGATAAGGGTAACAAATATTAAAAAACTATCTAAATATTAATGGATGATGGTTATTAAAACATAAATCACATTATATTCGCATTAAATTAGTTTTGGAATATATTTAATTGAAATTGAATTTGTAATAAATTAATATTTCAAGACCTTCTTAAATTACCCCTCCCTATTGTATAGGGCCACCACCTCTACCATGTAAATCACTACTCCCAAGCCCCTTGTCTTGTCAGAATTCATCCCAAATAATATTCCAACCTTCCTAATTTTCACTTATTATCCATAAATTTGGAATAAGTCAATTCAATGAAGCATTTTGGCTCAAAACAAAAGGAGTAACACATTTTTGAGGTATCGTCTTCTCTAAAGTTCATTTCCATTATTTTCCTTCTTCCCTCCCAATTAGATTATTATTCATTGATTAATGAAAACCAGAATCATAAGTATAATAGGATTTTGTTAGGTGAAATATTCTTACTACACTAACACACACCTCCATCTAATGGATACAAACATACTGTTTCTGTGTACGGTGAACTACTACCTCACGAAACAATGATTGTTCAGCATTCTCCGACAAAATCTCATGTTTTCCATTATGATGGCCCTATATTTATATATGATATATATATATATTCATTATTATTATGAATAATTTATTTATAGCGGAACATTTTTCTTTCCCTAATATGTAAATTCAATAATTTCATTTGAGTATGTGCGGACTACCGCCTTCTGAATGTGATATGACTTGTTAATTCCATACACGGATTATATAAAAGATCTAAATAATAAACTTATGTAACATATATATCATAATTAATATGATAGAATTATAACATACCTATTTATCATTATTTTTTCATTCCTTTAATATGAAAAAGAAATGATAGTAACTTTCATTCATATGTACAACCTACCGTCCCCATGAATGGAGAATTCCATTTCATATATCCAAATGTTATGGACTATTATAAATATATATATAGTGGATATAAATGATATATAAATCATTATTAATATTCTTGAGATGATGGAATTTCAACAATATGGATAATTTACATCAAAATAGGTTCATTTTCAACACATGTACTATATACTGATAAATGATCTATATGAACTTAAAAAATTATTTAATTTTTATAAAATGACGATAAGTAATATAAATTGAATAATAATATAGAAAAATGTTATTAAGAAAGTGAAAATTAACAAATTTTATTATTTGGGAATGTAAAGAATGAATGAAATTATTCAGACTCATAGTAAGGGACTTCGTCTCAACCTCCTTTCAAAGAGTCGTATTTTGATATGACCATCTTTTATACGATGTATAGACCCCTATGAACTTTAATTTCATTAAAAGGGAATATGTTTTTCTATAAATCGTGTTACTAGACAATAAAATCATTGTTTCTTTTTAACACACATGACAATAATGAATTTTCCTCCACCACGGGAATTATTTAAAATTTAGATTCCACAACAAGTAGTAATGTTTTTAAAAGGAAAATAAATACAATATAACCTTTTTATGTATTTTTTTTAAAATGGTTTTTAGAAATCATTTATTATTTAAATATCTTTAAATTATATATAGTTATTTGAATTGAAAATTATATCTTTCCTTTATTCTTGTTTTACATTTTATGATTAGGTTACGGCTCTTGGGTATTGTTTACGTATACATGTGGTTCTATGATAAAATGTGGGTGGTTGAGCCCGATATATCTCTACAATTCATTGGGTAATGTAAAGTATAAATATGATAAAGTTTCTCCAAATAAATTTATAGAATATACATTGATGGGTATTCCAAACGTAACATTGGAGGTTACTCCCTATATATATATATGAAATCTACAAAGTAAGTATGTTATAGATTACACAAGTAAACACTATGATAAATTATTTCAATGTATTATTCATAAATAATAAGAATTAATTAGGTATGTTAAAAAACATATATTTTATTAGTAAAAAGTGTGATTTCATTGATTTTTATGTATTCATGGACTAATGTTGTCTTTCCTTATTTTATATCCTTTACTGAGCTTTTTATTCTCATACCAATTATTTAATTTTTTTTATGTTGTATAAATAAGGGAAAAAGAAAGGAATTATTGAAGAATATTTTTATCCAGAAAAAAATTCTTTTTTATGTCGTAAGTTTTATAATTGTGAACAAATTGATATTGTAGAAGTGTCTACTTTATAATATTTGAGATGTCTAGTGATTGTTATGTCCGAATTCTAAATAACTATAAACTTGAAAATATCATTAATGTTAATTCTCGACACAACTCAATGTAATGTAATGTTTGAGGAAAGGTCCTTATAATTTCCGATCTAATAATTTTGTCTTTACATTATGCTCAGGATTTCCATCATTATCATTGGAACTCATGCACAATTTCCCTCGAATGGATAATAATAATTTAATGGTCTACCATTTTGAAGTACCAATTAAAAGGTACAACGATTGGTAACACATATAACAAGTTAATGATTATAATGAAATAATAAAATATTATCTTGAGAATATGTTAGAAATACATAAAACATGTGATAAAAATATAAAATTGAAACAAGTTACTCTATAAATACTCATGGAATCAAATATAATAAGTAGTCTCGTAGGATACACACAAAAATATTTAACAATAATCATTCAAATTCATAAAGATATTTCAATAGAATAACTATAAAAATAATTTTTATACATGATCTTGGTAATGTATGAAAATTTATACCTCAATGACATTGAATAAGAATCATCACATTTCATCAAGGAATCATATCATGAACAATGTCCACATGTTCATACACTAAAACTACTATATAGGGATTTCTATATAAAAAACATAATCTATTTCAAAAATTAAATAATAAACTCATGAAAAAATATTATCTCTATCTTTTATAATTTACAAGTAATAAAAACATAAAAACTCATGTGATATTAATATCACCCACAATGAATAATCACAGAAACCAATCCCATGATACACTATCAATCAAAAAAATATAAGGTGACAATAATTTTTTTAATTCATTTATAATTATTGGTTATTATCATCTCAATAAATATTCATTATATTTAAGAACGTGGGTTGAAATAACATTTTAAATTATTATAAAATGAATACCTATAAATTTAATCCTTAAACACAATAATAGAAGTGGAAGTGGGAAATTGAGAATCCGTTATGCCACATATCATGATAAAATGTCTATATTGTTAGTATAAGGTTCTACCAAACTATAACACATGAATTTCCATGCTCAATAGGTTTAGTGTATCATCCAAAAATGATGGTAGTATGGTTTGACTATTTAAAAAAAATGTACGATCTAAATATTAAGAAAAAATAATAAAATTTTAATTCTAATTTTTGTTCTGTACAAATCATCCAAAAAGAACTTTTAGAGTCCAAATAAGTGGATTATAATGCTTCATCATGTTCAAGAAGAGAATATATATGTTTTTCTAAATTTTTTATTTCAATTCCTTAGTTTTATATAACTACCACCGAGACACATTTTATTATTAGAATAATTAATTACAACTCATTTCATATTACTATATAATGACTACACATTCAAATTTCATGTTCTAACTTAGTTATAAAATATCACATAAACCCATATTATAATTTAAAACATATTTTATCATATAAAAAAATTACATGTGGAATTAAAGAAATGGGATTATTAAGTATAATAGTGAGTTCATGAATCAAAATACACCATTATGTTATCCAGATAAAAATTACAAATTCAAATTTTATTCACAAAATGATCTTTCATTTACTTATTTGGATTCAACATATAGAATGAAAATTCATATTTGGGACTTCAAATAGGAATTATTTCCTTTGTTACACTTGTATAAACTATTTGAATGAATTGCGAGATTTATTTAAAACCATATATTTTCCCAAAATATATTTTAAAATTACTTTTATTCTTTCATTAAAGTATGAAAATAAAAAAACACTTGTTTCAAAAAATATTCCATTTTTTTGTAAAATATAATACAAAGGAAAAAAACACATAAATACCAATTATATTTCCAAAGAAGTGCATAAACCCATGCCAAAAACTACCACAACATCCTCACAATAGTTGCACATCAAAAAAATCCCTAATATCACTAATACATGCATATAAATAATGGGAACTATCCACCAATCAATCATATTTTCCAAATTGGGTGGACCTTTTATGCATGCTTGACATTAAAACATGTAATGAAATTGAACTTCTATCATTGGAATGTATTCCCATCACTTAATATGTATGAATACATAAGATATTTTTATAGAAAATGAATATTAATAGTAATCCCAATAGTAATGATCTATAATAAATAAGATTTTCATCATCCTTTTTGAGAATATTGTGTTGATAGTAACACTCCATTATCAGTTTCAAAATTTCGTAAAACAAAAAAAATATATTATGAATTATAAACTATTATAAATTTTTTGAATCATTGTTAATTTTATAAAATCTTGTAGAAAACATAATACCATTGAAAAGTACTATCACTACACTTATATTTTAGGAAATATTCAAAAAAATATCATACCTATGTTCTTTTAGAAAAAATTTCATGTAAACCAATGTTTATATTGAAAATTAATAGTTTAGATATTACTTATTAATAAATATACATCAATGGTTTAAGGAAATCAGTCATCAATAATTATTTAATTGTTACATTATATTTTCTAAATTTACATTTCTATAATATCATCTGACTATTCACTTCAATAATATCACATAGACATTAATATATTATTGAATTGAAAAATGAACATTCTAATATCCCTTTCATTGTGTGTGTAATTAACAATCAAACATCACATTAAAAGTTATTTGATATATGAGGACACATTTATTATTAAAAATTGAGGACTTAACATGTCTTAATTTCATGATCTATACCAGTAAGGCTCAAATTAAAGGTTGTATAATAATTGAAATATTCTTTCAGGGCGCATGTGGAATGAAATGATTTCTTATTTTTTATTTTTGTACCACATGATTGAAAAAGAAAATTCTTCTATAAAATATAATATGGTTTATATAATAAATTAGGAAAATATACATCAACATTATACATACTTTCTACTATTACACAATTATCATTTATTTTCGATAGAGAAACTATTTTTAACATCATTAACTTCACAAGGTACCAAAACCTAATTTTCAATTTTATCACACAATTATTTCAGTATTACAATACATCAGTAAATGAATATATATTTTTATTGATGAAAAAGTCAATAAATTTTGAAGGGGTCATTACAAATCACTCATGTCATCTTTCAAGACTCATAAAAATAAATGAAAAAATATTGTCATCAAATCATTCCTAAAAACATGTGTATAATACATCATGGGAATAAATTAATTTTTTTATAAAATATTATATTCAATTCACAATATATCTAATAAACATTCAAAACAGTAACATTTCAATTTATAAACATGAGCCTATTTACGGAAAAATATTTTATGATGGTTTTCCAAAATCAGTCCCTACCCAAAAGGGGGATTCCACAAACATGATTTACTAAAAACACAAGGCATACTGTAAATGTTCCGACATGTTATTCCCTTAAACAATTAAATTATTTCCATAATAATATAGGTTATTCTAAGAATAGAAATAACATAAAATTTTCAATAACTTACTAGTTAGGTATCTTATTCTAGTTAATTACTAATTTTATACATTCTTCTAATGATATGTTCTTTGAACCTGGCTTTAGTAGCCTATTGTCAGTGGTTACGTTGTTATATTTGATCTAGATACATGAAATAACATTATGAAGGATAGAATATTTTAGTAGTCTAGTAAAACTATATATATTAGTTAAATTCACATTATATTATAATATTTTGAGATAAATAATTTTTTTAGGAATTCAATTATTCTCTTAGAATATTTATGAATGTAAATCACAAAAAACATCATAGTATCTTGAGGAAAATGAATCAAAATAAATGGGTGATATCATATGATCAGTAATAATATTCATACAGTTGAATAAATCATGAATTATAAACTCAAACCATCTAGAAATGTAATTAAATTGATAAAATTCATTTTAAACAATAACATGATAATATTATGTAAGGTTTAAAAGACAATAAAATAATCTATATAAACAAAATAATTATCTTAAAACATTTTCTTGGATAATATAAATAATCAAATAATCATATAGTCTTCAAAATCTGATTTCCTAATGTCAGAATGTATTACACATGACATTTGAAACATACCCTCATGTCAAAATCCAATACATCTGAAAATACCATCTATTCCTTATTTTATAACACCAATACAAATTGGTAAGGCCTCAAAAAATTAAAGTTAATTTTTATTGTTAGATATACCAATGTATCAATGAGTTATATCAGGACTAATATATCACTTACTGACTCCAATGTGTTCCTTATATGAAAAACTAATACAACTGAATCATTATAAACTATCCATCAATCTTTGGCCATATTGGAAGAGAAATCATTAAGAATATCAATATATTTCCTAAGTTAAAATAATCATAAAACACCAAAATAAATATAGTGGATGGTATCATTATATCTTATCCACAATATAAGATTAATAAACGATGTTGACATATATGATAATACATTAAAATTTTCACAATAAACATTCATGAGGAAAATACTCTTTCTTTTTTGAATGTCATTATCTAATATCTAAAAATTGTGGCCATAAAAATATATAAATTTCATTGAAAATAAAAATATAAAATATTAATGGAATATTCAAATCATTAAGGAGTCATGATGGTGGGAAATTTCATTATTTTTGTATGTAAAACATTACTTTCACACATATATATGAAACGTCCCAAATTACCTTGTTTGGAAAATGATTGAAAGTTTACTTATAATTTTTTTTCAAAATAAGTTTAAAACATTGTGAAAATGAAATTATATAAAAATTGGAGAATAATAAGAGAAAATTTATAATAATTTTATAAAAAATGCACCTGGAAGAGATATATTCTGCATCATTGACTTATAAATAATCAATATTGAATAATTATTTGATTGTGAAATAATCCCTTAACACATGTGTATCATTCAATCATAATACACAAAAAATAAATAAATATTAATGGTAAATTATATACCACAAATAAAATTATATTCATGATCTAATATATCAAAGTTTAATTATATACACCAGTCACAATAAATAAGTGGTGAATTTGGCACATGTATCATAGATGTAAAAATGAGGATAGAAGCCCTTACCTGGGATCCAACATCAATAAAAAGTGTTCAAACCGGCATTATTGTACCAAACACATCCATGCAGAATAAAATATAATCACCATTTATTATAAAAGGAAAATGTCAGTACATGAAAGAGATCAGTGGGGTCAAACAGAGGGATTCCCCTCATCTAAAACAGACAGAAAAATATGTTAATGATCATAATAATCTATATCATTTAGATAATTTGAATCATTAATTTTTTCCCCATTCATATTGAGATATACCTTGATAGAATATCTTGAGGATATCTAAATTAGACATCATTGACACCTTAGATGATGACATGGTAAGAACATCCCATATTAGACAAGAATAGTCCATCCTTGGAATTCTTTTCGATGGAGCTAATGTGAAACCCTCACCATTAGTCAACAGTTTCTTTTACATATAAAAATGTATTTTGAAATAAGGCATTAGTAGAACTTCCAGATGACATTGGGGGGGGGGGTGCTGCTCATGCCCTCATTAGTTGAGAGATTAACCCACTTAATATAAAACAAGGAAGAAGAATTAATTTAATGAATTTCCTAGTAATAATAAACTTTTTACTGAGTAGCAACGCGATTGAAGTCATCATCATACATATTTGGATGAATGTAAGCTACTATCATGCTTAATAATTACTCCAGATTATACCATGAATGGATGTCTTGTGAAACATCCATAGAAGTATGAACATTATCAACATCTATAACCACTAATATTTTCCCAATAAAATACCTGAATGGAAACTGTCTCATGATTTTGACCATCATTGGCAATAGAACAAACACCACCATTATCTACTATATTCATCCACATTAATATCTCCATAAATGATATCTCATGATTCAATTTATTTAATAAAATGATATCATGAAAGTTTTATGACATGATTTATTAATGTTCCCAATTACATTATATCCACACAAAAATTAGGAAGTCTTTCATACTTGACCATAAGATAGAGATCATCATCCAATGCCGACAACTCTATATTATTAATTCAAAAATTGTATATTTTATATTGTTACATATTCTCTATAATGTTTATAATTTATAAATATAATAAATATTCATTATATACATAATTATATTTATAAAAAAATTATAGTTTGAAATATATATTACACCATTCATTACAACAGTAAGTCATACGTACACATGATCATTGGTTTATGTTTTTAATAGATAGAATAAAATAAAATAAAATAATAAATCACCTTAAAATTATAATTACTAAATCATATAAATAATAAATATATTTATCAAATTATTCCTTTTTAGCATCAAACTAAAATATAAATGAGAAATGAATCGCATCTCTTGGTTGATGAGGTAATCCTCATTTACACATGAGCAGAGTTATGATTCCCCTATTGTTTGGAATATAAGAATGTATATATTCTATTATCATTAAATAAAAATATTTTTATAAATATATTATATTGATTTTAAATTGATCCCAAATTTATCTATAAACGTTGATAATGAAAAATGAATTGTATCATTACATAGAGAATGTAAGTCAAACATATGCACGAGCGATACATTCAATTACAATTTGATGATAAATAGTGTGAAAATAGTGGTTTAATGTTCACAGTGTAATTTGAGGACATAAATTTTAATTATGCTATGAATTCATGATAAAGATTCTAGATATAGAGTATTTAAATGAATAATCTAAAGAAAGGAAAGTGATCGATTAGAGGGATTACCTCATATTTGGAAAAAGTACTTTGGATCACCTCTTAAGGATCTCATAGTTGTTAAATTGAAAATAAAAAAACATTTATAACATGTATATGAATTTTTATAACAGAAATGGATTGTTTTTTCTTGTTTTATATTTCTCAATTGGGTTTAAATATGCAAGATAAGATCTCTATTTTTATTATTGATGTGAGTGGAAATATTGTAATTTTTTTAAAACTACTGTTATATTATGACTATTCTAGATCAAAATTCTTGAAAATGTACACGAACTCGAAACAAATACTCTATGGTGTATATAACATCATAGAATGTTAGATTCCCCTCCTTTCTTGATTAGTGGTTCTAAGGCTCTGAGGGGAGTGTTCTGGAGAGGTTGGCCCAAGCTGTGGTGTTGGATATGGGGTGATGGACCATATGACAGGCTTGGATCAAATCGGAACCCGAGGGGGTGGGGGTATTAGCTTGTGTCATTATTATTTGGGTGAAAAACCTGCTACTCTATCTTAACATGGCTATGAGGATATAGAAGGTAGCCCTTTATCTTCGTTGGTTCCAAATGAGATCCAACATAGACATGGAACCTATAAGCAGGGAAGACAACTGGGTTCAATGGAATCCTCCTTTGGTGGGATTGAAACTTAATACAGATGACTCTTGTGTCTAAGGGAACCTGCATAGATGAGGAGTAGTACATGACCATAAGTGTTCTGTTTACCTCGCTTTCCCGGCCAGATTGGGCCAGTGGTCTTCTTTGCAAGCGAAGGCGAAGGAAATTCTCAGCGAACTCAACCTTTGCATGCAAAAGGGTATAGAAAACTCTAAAATTGAAATAGACTACATTATTGGGAAAACATCCTTAAAAGGGTACATCGATTCTCCTTGGTCGATTAGTTATATCATTAGAAAATGTAGAATGATGATTAATACTAGTGTGACTATTCTTCACACCATGAGAAAGATAATAAGGTTGCAGATCAATTGGCCTCGATGGACATCAATAGCACAAAGGATGTATTTCATCAAACATCAATGAGTATCCAACCCAAGGGGATTGACTTTATAAATGGAGTTGTTCTTGGTCTCCATCACTTCAGAGCACCCTAGGCCGTACTGACTTGGGGAAGGGTCTTCCCCCGGGTCCTCTTATATTTTCTTCCCTTTTTCTGTTTTTTCCTTTGTAATTTTCAATTCATTTTATAAAAAATTACATGATGATGATGGTGAATTGGAGAAGGTAGAAAATATTATACCTATAGATATCTAAATTGTCCACAATAAATATTTTTTTAATTTTTAAATAAATTAATGAAATATTATTTGTATAAAATATCGCTATTTTTAATTTTGACAACGATCAATTAATTTAACATTAAATACATAACTAAAAATGTGAAATTAGAATATAAACCATTAAAACATCTATAAAATTTTATATTACCTATAAATATTTTTAGAAGCATGAATTCATTCTAATTATATTATTTTCACTATTTTTAAAATCGTTAATTTGGTTTTATTTTTTTATTAATAATATATTTTATTATCATTTCTTAAGTGGTGAAGATAATTTTATAATTTATAAATATATTCAATAAATTGAAATCCAAAAAATAAATTCATTGACTAAAAATTGGATAGATATTTTTTATTCCTCACTTTTTGCCCTTTGTGGGTATATTGTAAATATTAATAAAACAGAGAGTGGAAATTTAATAATCTCAGATTCAGAAAATATATTAGCCATTTTCATATAAATAATACCATTAATAAAATCCATTTTGAACCTATATTTTTAAGGGTGTAATTACATTCATTACATAAGAATTATGATTAAAAATTATTTCCTTATAACTTCATTTTAACATAGATTAACCAAATTTATTGTTCAATGATGAGGTACATTTTATCACGATTACAATTCATAATGCCAAAAATAAAAAGGAAGCATTTATATAATTTAATACTATGAATTAAAACTTTAGAAAATATTTTATAATGTTAAATATCTACAAATAATATAAATTATTTTTATTAAAATTTCACAAAACACGATTAAATAAAATATTAAAAATAATATTTTATAAATATTTTATTAAAATTAATTTTTCAAGAAATATATTATTTTTCATAATGTGTTGAAAAATAAATTTGTTAAAATAAATCGATAAAATTAATATTATAATAATTTTAATATCATTAATTAAAGAGAGCCTTTTTTAGAAAATAATTTTTATAAAAGTGGAAAATTTATTATATTTTATTCTAATAATAAGTAATAAAAATAATTTTTTTAGGAAAACATATATAATAAATTTTCCTAAAATTCATGTTTTAATTTATTACGAATGAGTCACTAAATTTTTATTTAATATTCTCTATATATATATTTCATAACATATTTCATCCCAATACAACCCTATAATATAATAGATTTTTATAATTGTATGGTTAAAAAATATATTATATCATGGTTCATTTAAGCACGGTGCTATGTGTTTTATCAAAAATATTGTTCATTAAAAATATCATAAATTCATGACATTAAATATTAAATAGAAATTAAAATTATTTAAAAATAAACATACATTAATATTTTATGTTGAATCATTCCACCCCCCCAATCAATAAAATGTTCCCTTTGAATTTTAAATTATTTTTTGTAGTCAATGGTTTGATGTTTGAAAATTAAATTATTGTAAACCAATATCATAAAAAGGGATAATAATTCCAAATAATAAATTGATAAAAATGGACATATTAAAAAAAATATGGAACTAGGTTTCTAAATTGGAGAACATTAATGGGAATTAAAAATATATAATTTACAGGGAAAATTAATGCAATACCATGATTTTTTTTTACATCCTTCATTCTAGTTCATGTTTTGGGTCTCAGTTATCCAATTCAGTTTAGTGTGTGATAAGATTTTAATTTTGAGGTGATCTATTGTTTATTTTTTCTCATATGATTATCACTTACTGCCTCAGGGTGTTTTTGATAAAAGGGGAAGATTATGTACTTATAATTATGTGGCACATGATAGGAGTATGGTTAGTGGAAACCATGTTCCCTTGACAAAGAAATTGTTTGGGTTGTTTTGGAATCCTAGGGTAAGGTTCATGCATAGGACATGGTTTGAGAAACCATGTGGAATCAATTCAGAGATGTTCTTGTTTGGGATAGTGGAATTCAGTATAGTTGGTTCATAGTTTGGAAAACAATGCAGCCAGACCATGTGAGGTTCCCTTCTTCCCCTACAAGGAGAGGACATTTTTTGTATTGTTGTAAAACCAGGTGGCCAAACTATGTGAGCTTCCCAAGTCAGTAAAAATTTTAAATCTCTCTTTTACCACCCCAATATGTTTTCCACAAAATCTCATTTCCTCCTATATCATAGTTTTTACGATTCATTGGGGTATCCTCCATTTTTTTCCAACCCTCTCATCTTCACCCATGGTGTGTACATAAGGCTTCCTCATGGTTTTGGGATCAATATTCAAGATAATCATCTCTTAAATTCTCCTCATTTCTTATTCATTCATTTATTCATAAGTTTCTCATCTTCCATGGTCATGTGTGTCTTGGGTTTGCATTTCCCCTTGTTCATATTTTGTTGTTTTCTTGGGAATAAATCTTCATGGATGTTATTTATTCCTGGGGCCTTCACATGGTTGTTTGGGTTATATGTCCTAAAGTGAAATGTGATTAATCTAGGTTTCTCATTTTTTATTACCTTTAAAATTATGATTCATTGATTTCATGCTTTTCCCACTTTCATTTTTTTGCTGAATATCCTTGTTTGGTATTTGGAAAAAAAACTGGAATGACAGAGTTGATTTATACCTTTTTGTGAGGTGAATGGAATTTTTTAGTTAAACGTCTCACATAATGTTCATGATAAAATTCACATGTGTTTTTTGTAAGTGGTTTTTGTATTTTAATGTACAGTTTGTCCATGGAAATGTGTTTGTGGAATTATAAATATTGGTTTGGGTTTTCCTAAAATGGATTTGAAATTGATTTTGGACTCAAATGTTATGTGTGTTTATCTCTTAAAAATTGTATGGAATGTGATAATGTTATGTGTCCCTTTATGAAATTTTGATAATATTGAATTTAGTTTATAAATGTGGCTAGACAGCCTAAATAGTATATTGTAAAAATGATTGTCAAATGGTAATTTGAGAATTTTCACCTTTTTCAAAATTTCTTTTTGTTTCATTAAAAAATGATTTCATTGTGAATTGTTATTACAGACCATTTTAATTTTTTTTAAATAATTATAATGAAAAATCTCCTTAAATAATCCTATTAGTACATTTATATTTAATGGATGGAATATCCTTGTTTTGTAATCCTCATGATTCATTTATGTGAATGTATGGGGAATCGTCACTGTGTTATCTTTTTGATGTATTTATATTGTGTGGAATGGGAGTTCCTCAGTGTTGACACCATTGATATCTAGAAGTTTTAAGGTAAGAGACTGATCATTAGAGTGACTTCTAGTGATACTTATTATGTGAATTATTAGGAATATTATATATGTACTTATGACTTGATGCTTGATTGGCATCTATTGACTCACCCTATTTATAATATTAGAATGGGAACATGGAATAGACAAGATTTTTTTTGAGAAATATTGCTTCAATAGTAAGCATTACACTCTAATTAGTAGACCATAGTAGGTAATCCAATTTCATTATTTATTATTTCTATGGGATAGTTTTTCAATGTAAGATCATTTAGTGTACGATTGAGCATTTGGGAATAATTTTTAATCATTGACTGAGTTATGATTCATGGTATAAGTCATGATGTATAATATATTAAAAAATATTGGAAAAGATCCTATGTTTGTCCCATGTTTCTTGGCAGCAGTTTTATATGGTAGATCATTTAGATCCTTATTGGTTTGTAATTATTGTATTATTATTTTTACTATCCATTATTTTGTGATTGTTGTTGGTTCTCTCATGTGTGGTGTATTTTGATAGAAAGTGACGAGTTGGATTTCAATGGTTTATAGAAATATGTTTTGGAAATTATTTACAACCTCTTTTCCCACTTTAAAATTAAGCAGCACATTTCACCATAAAAAATTCAATGATTCATCTTGATAAGAAATTTGAATTTGAGATTCACAATGAAAACAAACCATGTATTTATAAAATTTAAAATGTGTGGAACACATACTTTTATATATTATATTTCAACCTGAAATATATGTTTATTTTATTTAAAGGAATTGTATTGGGAATGGGTTTTTTCTGCATGCATACTAAGTTGTAATACACCTACCCATATTTTTTCCTTGTTTTCAATATGTTGTATTGGTTTCAACATTGTTTCAATTTCCATGGTAGATGAGTATTCATGGTCACATAGAGTGAGAGTAGGGGTAGCATGGATTTTATTTTGTCATCATGATCTGTTCATTTATATTTTCCCAGGTTTTATTTTTAGTTTTTGTTAAAGAATTCTATGTTTGGATATTTATATATATATATAGGGCTTATCTATTTATTTATATAGTCAAGTTTATTTATTTTTATATATTTGGTGAAATCATTCCCTTGGTTAATATTTTGATGTCCAACACTGGTTTATAGCTTCAAATGATCAGGAACTTCTTTCAGACCTTGTCTCAGATCGACTCGGGTGGCCGGTTCGTGGTCGAACCCATTTGGTTTGAGAAAACATTCTGTCAAAGATAGGTTGGTTATTTTTTGTACCTTGAATTTAGGGTTTAATATTTTGTTTTTGATGTCATGGTAGATAAAATATGGATATTGGAGATTGTGGTGTAGGACTAGGGGATTATTTGGCCAATACATTCTTGACCGAACCCTTAATTTATTTGGGATTTCAGGTTTCTTTTGGTTTATTTGTTTTTTTTCATTTTTCTTGGAAAAGGAAAATAGAGTTCAGAAAATGTTCTCTGTGAGGTTTCATGTCTTGGAATGACATGTGAATCTAGGTTAATGTTCCTTTAAAATTCTTTTAAATTATAGAGTGATTGGAATATTGACACAAATTGTATTGCCAAGTCCCCCATCAAAACATGTTTTAAATTTTATGTTTTTTGTGTCTTATTTAATTATGGATTTTTTTTCAATTCTTGTTTTCTGATTGTGAAAACTATATTTCATGTGGTAATGATTTTGTTTTGGGATCCTGGAAAAAGAGTATTCAAAAATGATTCTATTGAAATCTATGCAGAATGGATTTTTATAAAATGGTTTTGGGAAAAAATGGAAATGGGTTAATGGGTTTAGATATTTGTGATTAAAACCTATTTATTAATAAAATTTATTATTAATGAAAATAAAATTTATTTTAAATTGGGGTTTGAAAATTTTATTTAAATGAGAATAAATGGGTTTTTAATAAAATGAAATTTAGTGAAATGAACTTTGTGATATGATGAAAATATTTGAAATTCACTTAAGTGTGTAGTCAATAAATAGTATCTAACATTGTGATGGGAAATCTATTGAATAATTTTTTTGAATTTTAAAATGGGAAGTGTAAGAGAATTTTGAAAACAATAGTGGAATTTTTTTGTTTTAGAAAATGAAATGATATTTTTTGAACATCAGTATATTTGTGGGTTATCACAGGAATGGTAATGTGTAGGAAAGTAGATGGATGCAGATATTGTTGGATGAGTTCTCGGATGGGAAAGAGTTAATGATTTCTCATTGTAAGAGGGGTATTTTCATGTGTGCGGATCCTTGAGGTAGCATTATTGAGTGTCAAAATACATCAATTTTTTTTCTTTTTGAAATTATTCAAAAAGTGAAATTGTAATGTTTTAATAACCAGTAGTTGTATAGTGTGGTTCCTTGTCAGTCCGGAAAGATTATAATATATTATATTGAGATAGAGATATATTGTTCCTTATTTGATCTTGACTGAGTCCTTGGTATTCTGACTTTCAAGTTTCTACCCCAATAATGATTGTATTGATATTTTTGTTGTGGATATGAGTACATTAACATTAATAGAATGTACATTTGATCAACCTATGGATTTACATTTTGAGTTTCTAGTGTTAAATCCTTGTCTAATTTTTTATCAAGAAGATCTTATCAAATCGGAATATTGGATGTAAAAAATACAAAGGATCATCAGCCTACATGAGTTCCCAATGTTATTAAAGACAAAGTTTTCTACATTTATGAATGATGATATGATATGTAAGTGGTGGTGATCAATCTCTTGAACCAATCCTCAGGATGATCATACATGGGGATTCTCCAAGTCTTCATTCATTCATCCAAATTTTCCAGAGGAAGTAATGGTGTTGAAGGATATAGAGATGTGTTGTCTCCAATAAGCGGATGGATCTATATTGCAGTTATTTTTTTTGTGGATCCAAATACTTATTGTTTATATTGTTCTTTAGATTATTCCTTGATGGCTAATGATTTCTAGATATGTTTTATTCAAATTTCTAGTTTAAGATTTTAAAGTTTGGCTTTACTTTCATTTATGATGCGGTGGAGAAAGTTTTTCATGTTGAGGTTTTGTTAGCTAGAGTTCCAAACATACAAGTCACAATATTTGTATGTTTTGAAGGTAATTAAAATTAGGTAATGGCCAATAGTATGAAGTTGTTAGTACATGTAGGGGATTTAAATGTCCTCTTGATTTTTATTATCTTTTTTCCATGTGTAGGATCATGATGTTTCATTATGGTTAAAATCCTAATGATAATAATTCATCATGATAAAATAAATTGAATACCTGTTCAGCCTGTAAAAGAAAAGGTCACTTGAAATTGTTCTGTTGGAGTGTCTCTATGAAGTGACATGGTTTCATTTAATCTAATTAAGGTATGACATGGGCTCAGATTAAATTTTTTTTGGATTTATTAGTTTTAATAATGTGTTAGGTGGTGTCTTACAGTTTTATATAGCCATTAAAAATGTAAAATTGTGTGATTTGGATCCCTTGAGGGACTCTATATCAAAGGAAGTGTTTTTCCTCTCAAAAGATCATAAATATTTCTGTCTTGAGTATACATCTTCCCTATTAAGGGTATATTTATTTTTGTTTCTCATTTAATGAAAAAAATAGATTATTTGTGTGCACCATTTGAATACTTATTTCATTAGGAAGAAGGAGTCCTAGTTATGTATTTTTAGTTCCATACTATGATAAAGTCGATGATTCAAGTCATAGGGCCTCTAACCCTAGTCCTCGGTGTTAATCAAGCACATAGTAAGAAAATCATGACTGTTTTGGACGATGTTCTACCATTGGTATCATGTGTTGAATTTTGGATTGATTGACATTATTTTTTGTGACTTATTCATTTATCAGGGTCCGATTATTTGGAAGAGGCATTGTTTTATCATTGAGACCATTGTTGGTTGAATTCTATTTTTTGGTTTTAATGAGATGTGGTGGTCAGTATTTTAATGGACTTTTATTATTATACGATTTTTAATTGAAATATTTGAGAAATTTTTTCAATGTGGTTACACATTCTGTGTTGGTTTTGGGTTCATCACATGGTTACAAGTTTCTTTCATCGAGGCCCCTTGTGGTGGGAAATATTGTTAGCATATATAATTTTTTTTGTCCCATGATGGGTTTTCACATGTCGGTCTATGAAGGTTTGATTATTCTAGTCATTTCATAATGATGGGGAGATGAGCTATATGATTCATTATTGTTTCATCTACTCTTTATCAATTCTTGTCAGTTTCTAATGATTCAAAGTCCATTATAGCCTCTATGATAGTAAATCTGGTTGGTTTATGGTTTTGGTCCAGAAATATGTGGTCCCTTCTTAAGGTATTGAATGTTGAGTTTATATCTGTTTTTTAGAATTCTGATATTTTGTAGATATTTTATTTGGGATGCATTCATGTTTTAGGACTTTTCTTTAGATCAATGGATTATTTTCATTAAGTGGTGTATATCATGTATAATGGTGGTTAAGGTGTTATTTACATGAGAGGATATATCATGTGGTTGCGGATATCCATTATTGTTGATTGATCAACTAGATATGTTTTGGATTTATGGGGATAGAAACAATTAGTGGTGGGGGAAATTGTCTCAACTGGATTAATTTTTCATCCATTGTTATTGTTTATCTTTTAGACCATGGTTGTACTCTTGAGTTCTATGTTTGGTGGGATTTGAATTTTGAGGATAAATTTTGTTTATTATTTGTCTTGTTTTTATTTCATAGTTACATCACGATTTGATGAAAAAAATTAGGATTTTTGGTCTAGAAGTAAGTGTATCATGGATGGGACATGGTTAACGGAAACCATGCATCCTCACACATGAAACTGTTGTCCTTATTTTGTTGTCTAAGGATAATGTCCACAGGTTGTGTATGGTTTGGGAAACCATAGGGAAATATTGTAGTGGGTTTCTAGTTTTTGATAATGTCTTTTATGATTTTTTATCATAGTTTGGGAAACTGTGAGGCTAGAGCATGCATGGATCCCCTCTTATCTATTTAGTGAAATTCGTAGGAGGATCCATCATTGTTCTCAAATCCTCTCATCCTCTCACATGGGATGGATCTATGGTATTTTAATTGTTATGGGTTAAATTTTCATGGTAATAATATCTCCTCATCTCTATATTATTTTTTCATAAATTTCTTCTTGAGTTTCTATTATCCTTTAGTCAAGTGTATAAAAAATTTATTCTCCATAGTTTATGTTGGTATTTTTTTTATTTACGGCTCCTCTTGGATGTTGTTTCTTCCTTGGGACTTCCCATGGTTGTTTCTAGTGTGCGTCGTTAATGCTCTATGAGATTTAGGTAGGTTTTCCTTTTCACATTACATTAAAATTTGGGAGTCATTGGATTTATGATTTAACACATTCCATTTTTTGTAAAAAATAACTTTTGTTATATGGAATCCTTTTTTTGTTTGAAAAGTGTTGGTTTATTACTTTCCAAGAGGTGAATGGAATTTTTTGTTAAATGTTACACACTAAGTGATTGATAAAATTCCTAATTAAAGTTTGTAATTGGTTTGTGGGTTTTGAAGAATTTGATTACATAGAAATAATTTTTTGGCATTCTAAATGATTTTATGGGTTTTCCTAAACGGGCTTATAAATGATTTTGGACACAAAGGTTTTATGCATTTTTATTTTTAAAATGGTATGGAATGTGATGATGTTATGTGTCTTGTTTGAAAATTTGATAAATGTGACATTAGTTTGAAAATGTGGAAAGATTTTCTAAATGAGATTGTTTTCAAACTAGTGTGAAAGTGTAAATAGTGTATTCTGAAATTTTGAAAAGTTTGTTTAGGTTCATTGAAAAAGTTATTTTTTCAATGTTGGTTGTAGTATATTTGGCTCATTTAATATAATGATTACCATGAAACAAATACTTGGATAATTCTTTTTTCATTGATCATATAATATTAATGGTATGTCCTCAATATTGAATCCTCACGATACATTTATGTGAATTGATTGGATTTCCTCACTATGAAATCATCATTATCCGTTTACATTGAGTGGAATGTGAGATCCACAATGTGTAATCCATTGAGATCTATATTTTTTATGTATAGAGACTCATATTTGGGTTGAATAAGGATGATTAATGTTTTCTGATTTATATATATATATATATATATGATATATGTTCAAGTGATTGGAGACTCGACTGGCATCATTTGCCTCACCCCCTATATACTCTTAAATTGGGAACCCGGAATAACTAACAAATTTTCTTAGAATGATATTTATTGTAGTTAAGAATACGATCAAACAAGTGGCCCTTACTAGGTTTTTATTTATGGGATAGTTTCCCTCAGTCAGACAATTTAGATTTTGATTGAGTGTGTGGGGGAAATTTTAAGTCATCGAGTAAGCCACATTTTCTGCAATGAGTAAAGTTGTATTTTTTATTTTGGATTATTTCATTTGAATATATTTTTTCCCATCTATTTTTGAACTTAGTTGTAAATAATGGATCATTTATATTATTTTTGGAAGGATGATATTATGTTTTTATTTTCCATTTTCGTTACTATGTTATTATTGTTCGTTATCTCGTGTGTGGTGTATTTCCATGGAAGCTGATGAGATGGATATAAAAGGGTTGTGGAAATGTATTTTGGAAATCTTTTACAATCTCTTTTCCGTTTTTAAATGATTGTTTCACCTTTATCCAAGAAAATTTATATGTTACTTCTTAGAAAAGAATCTATATTTGATACAATCAAGGGAAACAAACTATGTTTTGTTTTAGAGTGAAAATGTGTAGAAAATATTGCTTTTATATATTTCATTACAATCCTAATTTTTATGTTTCCTTTTTTTGAAGGATGTACATTGGGAATGGATTTTATAGGAAATCATATTGAGTTTAAATATTCATTCATGTATTTCTTTTTTGTTTGTAGCTTGTTGTGTATTTTTTATCTTGTTTTCAATCATTGTGTGTGATTGTTGGTTCTCATACCATAGAGTCACCCTCAGGGTCACATGGATATTTTGTGTTCATCACCTTCTATATGTTTTTATTGTTCAATTTTTTTATATTATGTTCCTGTAAAATGATATTCAGTTAGGATATATATATTTATATATATATATATTGGGTTTAAATATTTATTTATGTAACATGTTTTATTTTTTTTGGTAGAAATCATTCCCTTTGTTACTATATTGATGGTAAGCACTTATTTCCAGCCTATGAAGAATGGGAGTGCCTTGAAGGCCTTTCCTTGAGTCGACTTCTGTGACTTATTTGGTGTTGAACCAGGATGGTTCAGAAAAATTAACTCTCATAGATTAATAGTGATAAATATAGCACATTTTTAAGAAAAATTTATCCACAAAAAAATCACATATAATTGATGGTAGAAAATTACAATTAGTTCTAATTAGAAAAGTAAATTGACAAAAGTTATATTTCATGTTTATTTTTTAATTTCATTATATTGTTATATTATCTTGATAAAGATCGCATGTGAATAAACATAATTGATTTATTTCCATTACACAAGAACAACCTCATCCTTAATATATGATTGGATCACTTTCCTCTTTTTATCTCATTATGAAATTACTTTTCGTTGCCTAATGAAGTTTTTATTAAATCATAATAAGTCAATCCATTAGCATCCAATTATTTACCAAAACCCAAATCCCAAAAAAATGATATCCAATATGTTAAATCAATCATTAACTCAAAAAAATATTTAATGTGAAACATCATTGATTCCATATTTAGATAACATTAATGCTATGAAAAAGTATTATTAACCATATTCCAAACCAAAAAAATCTATTCATTATTATTTCTCTAGGTACCTTAATGTATTTCATAATGACTCATTCCAAACAAACTAATACCTTGATCACATATACTAATAACCATGATCACAATAATATTTTTACTTACTCTATATTACCCATATAACACCAAGAACCTATAAGAAATATAATTTTTAAACCTAGATGGATATCTCATAGTTTACAATAAGGAACATATAAATAAATTTGCATTCAAACCAAATAATTAATTATGTTAATCATAAATATAACATATACAATAACCCAATGAAGTGTCTCCCACAATATCAATAATCACATTGTAATCCCATAAAAATAAAAAATCATTCATCTTCTAATATTATTCAAAAAAATTATTTATTTATTTCATATATTTTTAATGTAAAAATGATTTCATACTAAAGAGGACATCATGATGACTATTAGTATACAACTCACCCCTATATCTCTTTGGTTGTGGGTTCATGCATAACTATATTTCCGGAAGTGACGAGTTTTCCCTAGGTATCCAGGATGTACCTTTTCTAAAATAATAACATTACAAAAAATATGATAATGATCCTCAATAAAAATAACATTAACCAGAATTCTCAAGGCCCAATCATATTTTTGGTTACCCACCTTTTTCAACTCGTACATTTTATGTTGAATTGTTAATTTTTCTTTGGAAACTTTCGAATGGATCTCTTCTTTAATTTTTACTTTTCTATAATGTTGGTAATTATTGAAATGTCATGGTCTCATACAATGTAGTTGTATTTATTAAGTTGAATGAAATTATAATTTTACTTTCCTTGACATCATTTTCCCCATTTCTATCTTTTCTCTTCAAAGTTATCTAATATGTAATGATATATCCATTGGGTTCTTCAATCAACATGTTTTTAACATTTTTATCATCTTGGATTGGAGTAAATTCTATGTTCTACTTTAACAATAAAACCCAAAGGATTTCCATAAACAATTATTATAGAAATAATTTCCTAATAAAAAATCAAAACAAAAAAAATATTATTTAATCTATAAAAACTAGATGTGATAGACTGCATGGAATGTATAGTGAAACAGAAAAATCGTTATATGTAAATGTCAAGACATATATTCTCAAAATATATATTTACATTCATGAATAACATAGAAAAATTTGAAGATATATTTTTCAGTTATATAGGATGAAACTCTATTAAAATAATTAATATATAAATCAATGTTTATTGAATTCATAACATTATCATCTAGTTCAAAAAAAGATATATCATTAGGATAATCTTTTTCATCATTATTTTTTGAAAGAGTATATTTATTCCAAACAATGATATAAATAAGATATAAAATATATCTAAGAAATATATATTTTCAAGATTCCTAATATTTATAATTAGTAGAATCTAATTATAGAGACAGACATATAAAATATCCTTTGGGACCACCATGGGTGTTTCAAAAACACATTTAAAAACATTAACCACAATTTGAAAACAAATAAATGATTTAGAAATTTATTAAATTTAAATAATTTTAAAACCAAGAAATTATAAAAATAAAAAAAATTCTATTATACCAAATATTTGTTGTATATGGGTAAAATTGCATGAGTGGGTTTGAATATCCTTTTAAAAAATTAATGTAAAACCCCAAAATCGATAATACATTGAAAATAATTTTGAACTATAAAAAACATTAAAATATATAAATAATATAATTAATATTAAAAGAACAATTATATGAATATATATAGTTATAAAAGGAAAATAATAACTCAAATATATATTTTAAACCAAAAAGATTATGTCATTCAGTTATAATAATTATATTAATGAATTTTAATAAAATAATTACTGAAAGAGATAAGTAATTCATAAGGTGGTATGTAAATGAAAAATAATATTTGGTAAGGGTTTTTGGTAATATATATAAAAGTTCACATTGTTATATGAGTGCAATCACTTGAGGATTTAATGTACTAGTATATTGTGTTTATGAGTAATGAGGATACTAAAATATCCATTACATTTTTAGGTCATAGAATAAGAAAAAATTGATACTATATAATTATTAGAAATTTATAGAAACCTTAAAATAAATATCCCTAATACATAACAAACAAAATCTATTTAAGTCCTTGGTTAATTAATTTGATATTATTGAGAACAAAACATTGAATTACAAAGAATATTAAGATATTGATATTAAGTGATCTATATTAAGCGTATTATACAATATTCTAAAAAATATGATGAAACACCAAGAGAAATTGAAAAATAAATAAATTATATAAGAATAAAATTTGGAATTGACTCTTGAAATAGGAAATTTGATTTAGAAATATTGATCATTGATAATTATTGAAGATCTCCATGAATTGGAATTGGATATTGGAGGATTAAGAGTGCTCTTGTTGTTTTCCAATCTCACCCATATAATTTATTTAATGGATATATATTCGTTATCGTAGTTTCTGAAGCCCTTATGATTTATTAAGTTGATGGTTTAAATGTTTTATAAATTTTAAACATATTAAATGTTATCTTCATAGCTACTCGGATGACACTATCGTGTACCTGATAGCAAGTTGACATCTTGGAATATGGTACTTGTTACCTACATTGACTTGTTGGCTAATATTACTACAATAATTGGCCAAATAGAACCTGGAGAAAATATTCCATGTTTCCATGATCACTATATTTCATTTCCTCCCTCAATAAGAATATGGTTGGGTCCTCTAGTGAGGTAAATATTTTATCCATGCCACTAGTTTGCCAATCGAACTTCACCAGTAAGTCGATATTTCCTACAGACATGTGTTATATGTTGTGTCTACTTTTAATCCTTCATGAAAAATCTAATGGTATTCTATTATCCTTCTAAGGATTCAAAATATATATTTAGAAATGTTAATGGATTCATAAAGGGTAATAACATTTTGTCATCTAGCTTATCTATACATCACATAAATGAATTTATAAAAAATATATAGAGTGTTTATGATCATTAAAATCATTGAATAGTGAGAAGAAAAAAGTTCAATACCATATTTTAAAATCAATTTCAATACAAATTAACATTATTTTTCTCTTATTTCTCACACCAAACATTAACCACATAGTCATATAGATTCTATATAATTGCTTTATTTTTTTAAATGAGATGTGAATACACTTCCTTACTGCATGACATTAAACTACTTGGATGTATCCCATTACATTACCATAAATTATAAACCATGATAAAAATAGGACTCTATTCCTATTAACCAACATTTTTATGATAAACCTCTATGGATCAATCCTAAAAAAGTTACTTTATCCTTTGTGACATGAATATGAATTCATTCTCACAATCCTCTATTCAAGATTTTCAATTTAGAATCCCCCATCCACCTTGATTTATAATTCTCAAAATGGACTCCAAAATATTTTGAGTGGAGAATCTTATATTGGTTTCCATATATTTTGCTTCCAAGAGGTTTGATCCCCTAAAAAATCTGGTTGATTATTATTCAATAGTTATAAGAAACCTATGTGATAAACCAGGGATCACATAACCCACCCCACCCCCCACCCCCCCGACGTGAAAATCTGGTGAAGACTCTAGTAAAAATGAAAGGACGATCGATCTTCACATATTTTTGGAAAATGAGATTCACTCATGGACTGACATTCGGTATTTATTATAGGCCTCCGACATGCTTAAATCCTCTATTATACATTCAATTGTCAAGATACAAACTTATATGATGAACTATTATGCTATTCTTTTACTTTCTCCCCGTACTAAACGGTTTTATGTACCATTCACCTTGTAATACATTTTATATGAATTTAAAATAAATGGAATTATTCTTGGTCATGTGACAATAAATTTTTTTGTCGCATTATTTAGCACCAAACATTGTCGTTTAAGATACTATTTATGAGGTACATATGAATCTCTTCATAGAGGCCATGTATCTTCACCATAATAATCTATATTATTCAAAGATGGTAATTGAGTCATGGGTGGAAAAATATTCCCCCAAACCATTGAGTTTATAATTTATATGTGAAACATAGAGAAATAATTATATATATATATATATATTTTAAAATATCCAGATATGTTCAAAAATAATCTTGGCACAAGGGTTACATATCCCATAGTTGGATTTATGAAGGAATCAAGAACACATATATAAAATAAATAATATAGTTATATTTTAGTAAATAAATATCCATAAAAGGGTTTTATGAGCCCAACCACCCATGATATTAACTAATGAACATTCTTAAGAGTTATTGATAAGAAACCCTAGTGACCACTAATATTTAGAAAGCTAATATGAGTTGAAATTTATATTGACCCATTTTAGATGGGAGAGTCATAAATGATTCATTAGAAAAAACAATATCCATTGAACTAAAATAACATTTTACAATAGTTCAGAAAAACTTTTATCATGTATTAAATGAACCAAAGAAGGAATTCCATCAATCAATATTGGTGAATTACCTTAATTATTGTAATCTTCTGATTATATAACTTTTTTTGAATACATATGGATTATCTTATTAAGTGTTATATAATAAAATATATAAGATTTCTCATTGTAATTGTTTATTTCATACCACTCTTGATTGATGATATTCTAGGTATATAAATATATATAATAATAAACCAGGGAATGACGGATTTTGGGGATGGACATGATACTGATTATGTTGATTCCAGATTCCCTCTTGTATAGAGATAATATTTTTTATTCCATTTGGATAATTCTATGATATCAACTTTTATTATTTAATTAGGTAGTTTAAATAGGTTATATGTAAAAAACAAATATTACATGGGTAAATATATTAATTTTATTCCTATTTGGACAAAAATTAAAGAACTCCTTTGATCGAAATTATTTTATATCATTTGTTATATAATATGAATACGTATTTTATCATAAAAATCATATATTTTTTTCATTTATTTGTTTCCATAATCTTGATGGAATTTTTTTTGATTAAGTGTTTTCTTCAAATAGTTTTTATTTATTCAATTTTTTTCATTCCTCTAAATTATGTATAAAATTTTTAACTTCCATAAATCATGTGATTTTTATATAGAAGAAATTTTATGCTGTTATTCAACTTAAATCCCCCAATTAGGCATCCATACAATGGAGAAAATATTTTCCCGAAAAATTGAATGAAATAAGAGTTCCATTCTCATTAGTTAACTAACAATTTAATTAAATCACTGAAAATTAAAAACCTTCATATACATAAAAAACATCTATTAAAATTTAAAATACCTATTTTAAAATTAATAATATATCATGTTAATTTTTGGGGGTTTTACTAGGAAAATATATTTATTTATACTATTTCAACAACATTCTAAAAATGCCATGGAAAATTTTTGACAAAAAAGACCTTTACAATATTACAATGATTTAATACTACTATAAAACTATATATTTGTTGTTTCATATAGTAATTATAGTTTTGTGGTAAATTTTGGAGTATGGGGGGATTTTTTTGTCTTATAATAGTAGGATACTAAAATATTATAAATGTTTTGTGTCGACATAAATTAAATATTTATTATATTATAATGTTTTGAATGATGATTCATGTCATATAGAAGGTATCAAAAACCATTCATATAAAATATACTATTATATTTTTTAATAATATTAATAAAAAATATAACATTATTGTTATGAATCGCTTGTGTGATAGGATTTTGAAATTTTAATTATGATGAATGGAAGTGGATAAATCCAAATGGTTTATTTAAGAATTAATCTATATTTATTGGCTTATGTTATAATCCATTTATAAAACTTTATATATATAAATAAGTAGTGAAATATATAAAAATATAGAATGAAAAAATTGACAATAAAATAATGCTATCATATTATTATTTAATGTTATGTTTATATTTTTTAGATTCAATAATATTGAATTAAATTTAAGTATTTTAATATCTATATGATGTGTATTAGAAAAAATATAAATCAGTATTTGAAAATTAAAAAATAATATTTTTTTGTATCATATAAAACTGACAGCACAAATTATTAAAATTTATAATATCTATAGTACACACTATCAAAATTATAAGTAATAAAATAATATTGATGATGTGTAATAAATTACATGTTATAGTGTTCACAGCAGCATAAAAATATGATAGATTCATTTTCTTATATTCATATTGATGTATTTTAATTAAAATAAATAATTATATAGAAGTGGAAGTTATTAAATAATGGATTTAATATGGGTATGTCTATCAATTTTTTAGTATTATAATGACGATGGATCAAGATTATTTTTTCATTAATGATTATCTTTCATCCACTGTAATATTTGAGAAACCATGAAGATAAAAAGTATGTTTAAAAAAATTGAATTTCAAAGAGAATAATGATCATATATATGGTATATATTGATAATTATTTGTATAATTTATTATTTGAATCACAATTGTTTTAATTATATTAAATATAATAATTAAATATATGATTAAGGAATCCTAAATCATGTTTGTTCTATTATACTAGAATATCTTCATTAGTTAAAATTTTTATTTATGAATATGTACATTATTACATGTTCTAATAACGATTTGGATAGGTTACTATGTCCTATACATAGTGTATTGTTTCCACTACAAAAATAAAAATATGAGATGATAAGGAATTCAATATTTAAAATCATGAAATAAATTTCATATTATAGAATAATTTAGGATAGTATTATTCAAAATTTAAAATTAATATATGTAAAGTGATAGATTTATCAAAGAATTCTTATTAATTCAAATATAACACAAACCATTACATTTTGATATTTTCGTAGTCCTATAGTTGTTTCACTTAAAATGAATTGAAATAAAAAAATGAAATTTTATGTGTCTTAATGAACATTGTAAATAATTAATCATCAAACTATATTTTTACCATATAATTAATCATCTACTCTATCATAGAACAATAATGATATTCTTAATAAAAACTTCAACATCTATGATAACTCGGTGAAATGGGAAAACATAATAAATGTGTGATTTTAAATGATCCATAACAGTTAAAAAACTAAAATATGAAAAAAGGAGTTATCAATAGATCATATCTAAGTGATATAAATGTTCTAGGGAAAAATGAAATTATTAACAGAATAAGATAATCAAATAATAATAAGTGAATTCGAGGGAAAAAATTATATATTGTGAAATACAATAATTGAAAGTGTGATCATTAAAGCATATTGTATGGCCATGACCCCTCTCCGACACTAGTATAACACCTTCTTCAACAATTAAGAGTGTTATTGACTAAAAATTCCTTCCACCAACATAAAATGGTGTGTTGACTATCATTGATGGCATCAAAAACATATAATTGAAGAGTTACCATAAATAAATAATCATTGGATGAGAAACATGGGGATACCAACCAATCAACTCAAAGAATTTCCATTCCATATAAAAATTATAAAAACTACATAGGTACATATATTTCAACTATACAACATTAAGAAAAAAATACATCCTAGAAAAATTATAATTTTTAAATACTTCTACCAAATACATTCAAGCTAAAAAAATAAGAGCATAATTCTTTGATGATGTATTCTAAAAATCATTATAAAATTTAGGCATCGTGACATGTTTTTCTATAAATAGAAGTCTCCTCCTATTAAAAAAATATATGTTGTTTGATATTAATTAAGAAATAATGTGTATTGGTTAAATAATATATGGATGGAAATTTATCATTTTAATTAAATGAATTTTGAACTATAATAACAATAAATAATATATCCAAAACTAATTTTCATCTTCTCTAACACTAATAGTCAGACAAACTAAACCATCATAAATATCCAAAAAATGTAAAATTACATCAAAATAACCACAAAACAACATTTAATGGGACAAACACATTCATTTAATCATATATATATTAGATACGATCTTATCTCACTCAAACTGATAGATATATGGTAGTAAATTAAATCAAAAACTGACTTGGGTCATGTGAAGCATACCTATTATAACTCTCAACATTATATATCCACATGAAAATCATCATATATTACCCCCATATTATCATTATTCTTACAATGCATCAGTAGGGTAATTTAAAGACTAAGGATATCATCATCATGAACTCGAGATTTTTTGTACATCCCCTGGAAATGAGTTGTTATCATCTCATAATCACATCATGTAACATCCCAGGTAAATAATGAATAAAACATTTTCATATTTATTAATATTTACGAATTAAATATTAATTTTACTTTAAAGGGGTTTCTATGTTCGATAGCGTACCCAATACGCAACAAAGAGTTTCTTTGAAATCTTACGTTGCACACTAGTAATAAAAGAATATTATTATACATGGTAGTTAACACATTGCCGTTGTATTGGCGGGAATGGATAGAAATAACTAAAATATGATTATATATATTTTTTAAATGATTTTAATTTTATATAATAAAAGATAAAGGATTAAAATACGGAAAGAATTCAATTTTAGGCGTATATGCACTAGTTTTCACTAAAGGTTCAGTTATCACCTTTTGATGGTGAACCATCATTAAATATAGTTTTGTTAACTCTTATACATTCTATTGGACCAAATAAAACTCTTCTTTAGAGAGACATAAAAATTAACGTTGTGTAAATTTTTGGTATTTTTCCGATAATGTTGATTTTTAATGAATAGTGTAAAATGTTGTATTTTATTTCCAAACCTCTTTTAAATATAATTTATTTATATGATTATATTATATTTTGAATTGGTTTTAAAGTTAAATTAGAATATATTTTTACCATTAAATCCAATTGTGGTCGTTGGAATTAATTTCACTTTGAAATCGGACTTAAACTAGTGTCAATCTTTTGATACTTATTATTTCACAAAAACACGCTATTTGCTCTAACAGCGGGAATTAATTATTAAATTAATTAATGCAACTTATATGTTTTGAATTTTGTAAAATGGACTTCATTTTTGAATTCGGAATATCAAATATAGCTTATGGTGAAGTTTTTGTATTTTTCTGAAAAACATCAATTTTTTATTAATAATGAAACCACTAAGTGGTACTTAAATAACTGATTTTTTATTTAAAAGAAATTTTACCACCTCTGTGTTTTGAATTTCAAAAATCAGACATACATGGTTTTCATTAAGAAGTAAAATTTGGTTCATTGGATTAAAATAATTTTTTGGTGAATAGTAACATAGTAAGTTTTTAATCGCGATTAAAGGTAATTAGTGTAATTTAAGGTAAAAATAATGTTGTAATAATATGAAATGAACTTAACACATGTCATAACCTCATTTTATGTGTCATTTCCGACCAATAAAATCCATGGGTCAACTTGGGGACCCCATGAAGCCACTTTCGTTGGAAAATTACATTAATAACTTTTTATTTAAAGTTAAAATAAAAATGACACAAACATGAGTTGTTTTAGTAAAACAATTTTTACATGGGGTTATACAAATCATATTTTTGACTATAAAAAGAAATTAGAAAGGCAAAACTATTTCCTACATCATAGTAATTTTTTTATAATTTTTTAACATTAAATAAAATAAATTATTTATGACACCATGATGATGCAGCGATTACCTCGTTATTTAACGATTTAAATAAAATGGAAAGATAATGTAAACTCTAAGACCTACACAAGTCAAAAACCTATTGTATGGGTGTATTTCGAACCCTAATCACCTTATACTCGAAACACATCAATGTGGGACCATTAAAATCCGAAACTCATACTAAAATAAAGTAACATTTCCTTACTTTCCCAGAGTGCCCCTCCTCTCCTCTTATAAAAGGCCCCCACCTCTACCACCTTACCCACACTTCCAAAGCCTTTGGCTCGGCCAAACCCTGCCCATTCTGTCTCTCCACATCCTTCTCTTACTCCTTGAAGGCTCACTTTGGGCATAAGTCTTCCCAAGGAAGCCTTTGAGCTCAAATCTAAGAGAGTTACCCGATTTTAAGGTGATGTCTTCACTTGTGTTCTTTTGTTTTATTTTTCTTCTAAAACCCCCTAAACTCTTTTTATTCATTTCTTTTGTAACAACACCAGTATATTTAATATACTAGGATTTTGTTATAAGAATTATTCGAGCTACACTTACACACACCTACATCTAATGGTTAAAGAACATATTATTTCTGTGGATGGCGAATTTCTGCCTCCCGAAACGATGATTGTTCAACATTCTTTTAACACCTTAAATGGTGTCCATTAAGATGAAAATATATTTATATATGATATATAATATGTTTATTTTTTCCTTAAGCTTATGTATTTTTCATTTTTGGCATACCTTTATGGTTTCCATTATGGGTAAACACGATAATTACATTTTTGGGAATGCAAACTACCGCCCCCTCAAAGTGATGTGATTCGTTAATGCCATATGTGGGACATATAAAGGATGGATTTAAAGTTATTATATTTGATTTTATTCTGGAATTATAATATACCTCTATATATTATTATTTCTTTCCATTAATGTATGAGACAGAAATGAAAGTAGCGTTCATGCATACGTACGGCTTACCGTCTCCATGAATGGTGCACTTCATTTCTTATCCCCAAATGTAATGTACTATTATAAGTACATATATATAATGGATATATATGATGTATGTTACATCTAAATTATTAATATAATTCTGGAATTAAAATATACATACTTCTAAGTTAGTTTTAATTCCATTAATATGACATAGAAATGAAAGTAGCGTTCATGCGTATGTACGGCTTACCGTCTCCCTGAACGGTGCATTTCATTTCGTACCTCTAAATGATTATGTGATATTATAAATAAATGTATATGCTAGATATATATGATATATATGATATCCAAATCAGGAATGTCATTCTAGAAATAATGAACCTTTGGCCACACGAACAACATGTAATTGTAAGAAGTCCCCTTTTGACTTAAGAACCAAATATCGACAAAACAAACATTATTAACTTAAATGATTACATAATGTTTATAACATGTAAATAAGTGATATAAAAGGAATAATGAAATTTTAAATGTTTCTTAGGAAAATATAACTTAACTCGTGTTTATTATTCAGGACGTTAAAGAACGATCGAGTCAAGTCGGACCCGAGGTAAGGGACTTCGTCTCAATCTCCTTTCATTGAGGCATATTTCGTTTTATACACAACTTTCTTTTATAAGATATATAAACCCCTTTTACTTTTAATTTTATACAAAAGGAATCCTTTTCTACGAAGCGTTTTACAAAACGACAAAAAGAAATGTTTCTTTTAACGTACGCGGTGACAACGACATTTTTTGTCGCCGCGAGTATTATTTGGTCTTTGGCTTCCTGAACAAGTGGTAATGGTTTTTCTAAATGAAATAAATACCATATACTCTTTTATGTATTTTGGTATTGAAAATGGTTTTTATAATAGATTTGTTATGTCAATATATTTAAGTGATATATTGTGATCAAAGTGTGGAAATGTTTTCTTTCCATTATATTTGTTTTATGTCATATGATTTTTATAATGGTACTTGGGAATTTGACGGTGTGGTTACGTGATAAACCATATGACGGGTGGTGTCGTGAATACCAGGACAGGTGGTTACGTTATAACCTCCAATGTGTTGGGTGTGGAAGTCGTCCGTATGGCTATTCCATTATGTATGTATGGAAGTTGGCCGTATGGATATTCCATTAAGTGATATGTGTGGATGTCGCCCGTATGGTTATTCAACTTAAGTATGTTTATGTCCCAAGATACCTTTATACGTTATGTGTTCTTTATATGGGTTTTATGGTAATCCTTTGGTTACAAAAGGGTAAGTAATGATATTTTATTCAGTGAAGAGTTTTTAGTACTTCATGAAGGTGAACGTATTACTTTGATAAAGTATACATGGTTTACTTGATGTTTGAAAATCTAACAGTTTTCATTCTTTGTGTATCCCTTACTGAGCTTTTTATGCTCACCCCAAGTTTTTTTGAAATGTTTTTCAGAGGACTTAATGTGGAATAGGGTCAAGGATGGGATCAAGGGAAATTCATGCTATATAAAACATAGAAGTATACATGTTTCTTTTTAAGAGTTTTTTATTCTATGGGAATTTAGTTGAAGTGTCTACATTGTAATCTTTTGAGATGTAACAATTATGTCCAAATTCTCTAAAACACTAAACATGAAAATTTCCTCAATGTGAATTATTCATTTAATTCAATATTATGTATGTTTTATGGCCGGGGCCTTATAGTTGGTATCAAAGGTAAGTTTAGACAACTTTAAGAGTTAGAAAAGTGTAAAATTATAAGTTAATTTATGGTATGATTGATATGATATAGCATTTAAAGATTACTATGTTGCTTCGCCTAATATATTTTTGTGTTCAGAATGGTTTTCCATAGAGGAAACAAAGAAGCTATGTTGGGACAACATCAGGAGGAAGACAACCTTCCAAATCAGCAACCTGAGATGGTCGGAATCGGAACTGAACAGTTTGTTGCAGTGATGGCATAGTTGACTCAGGCTATAAATGGTGGTGGTATCCATGCACGAGATCATCCAGATCAACCGCAGAGGAACATGTTAGTGGAGGAACATTTCATGAGGCAACATCCCCCATCATTCAGAGGATCATCTGACCCCGGGCAAGCTGAAGGGTGGATTAAAGAACTGGAGAAGATTTTTGATGTCATGGGGTGTTCATAACATCAAAAGGTTAGTCTTTCTGTTTACCGTTTCGAAGGTGAAGCTGATCAGTCGTGGTCGATGGTGAAAAATATCAGGGATAGTGATGAGATTGAGGATCTTCACTGGGACGAATTCAAAGGTATGGGTCATGAGAAATATTTTCCTAAGGTGGTTCGTCATAGGATGGAAAAACAGTTCCTAGAATGGAGGCAGGAGGATGATTCAGTGGCTTCTAATGAAGCCATGTTCACTCGATTGGCAAGGTATGCTCCAAACAACATACGAGATCTCGATAGTAAAATAAACCATTTTTACTCAGGGTTAAATCCAAAGTATCGAAGGGCTTTAGCTTCTCATGAGTTCAAAAGTTATGAAAAACTTATTCGATGTGCGGAGAAGGTGGAAATGGAGTTTGCCGATGATCATGTGTTCTATGACAAACAACAGAATAAGAGGTCCAGTTGGCAGGCAAAGGGGAATAATTCATCAAAGAAGCAAGGAGGTAAGAAAAAAAATATCCATCCTATGAGAAGTGTGGTAAAATGCATCCTGGAGAATGTTTATCCAAGTCTGGTAAGTGCTTTCAGTGTGGTAAGTCTGGTCATATTTCTCGTAACTGTAAGGAAGATAATCAAGCAGGCATTGAAAAGCCAGTGGTAAGATGTTTTAAGTGTAATTAAATGGGTCATTATTCAAATGAGTATCTAACGAAGAACTCAAATGGGGGAAAGCAGCCAGACTACAAGCAGAAAGGGGTGGTGAAATCCTCTGCAACAACTTCAGCAGATGTTGGGCCATCGAATTAAGTAGTATCAGGTACACTGTTTGTTTGTATAGATTATTCCAATGTGTTGTTTGATTCAGGGTCTCTACACTCTTTCATTTCTGAGAAGATTTCATGTAAATTAGAAATTCCATCTCATGATATGAATCATGATCTTATGGTAAAAACACCTGGAGGGAATGTTGAGACAAAAAGGAATTATAAGAACCTTCTTATCCTTGTGTGTGGAAAGAATCTACCAGAAAACCTTATTGTTTTGCCTCTAGTAGAGTTTGATGTTATTTTGGGAATGGATTGGCTTTCTATTTATCATCCTAAGTTTGACTTTAGAGCTAAAATGGTTTCTTTTCAGAAAGATTTTTAGTTTGTGTACAAGAATGAACCCTTGCTTTTGATAACATATCAGGAAGTTGAGAAACTAGTAAAAGATGGAAATGAATGTTACCTTGCACATATTGTTGAAAATAAAGGAAATATTCAGATTAATGATGTGCCAGTGGTAAATGAGTATCTTGATGTTTTTCCTGATGAGTTTCCTAGTATTATTCAAGATTGGGAAGTTGAATTTACTGTTGACTTAGTTCCTGATTCTAAGCTAATTTCAAAACCCCCTTATCGAATTGCTCACGTTGATGTTTTAGAGTTAAAGAAACAATTGCATGAGTTATTTGATAAAGGTTTTATTCAACCTAGAACATCACCATGGGGTGCTCTTGTATTGTTTGTTAAAAAGAAAGATGGCTCAATGAGACTTTTCATTGATTATAGAGCCTTAAATAATATTACTATTAATAAAAAGTATCATTCGCCTCATATCGATGATTTGTTTGATCAGCTCCAGGGAGCTGAGTATTTTTAGAAGATTGATGTGAGGTCGGGGTACCATTAGTTAAAAGTATAATAAGAAGACGTTCCAAATATTGTGTTCCGTACTAGATATGGCCATTATGAATTTGTAGTTATGCCATTTGGGTTAACCAATGCACCTGCTGTATTCATGGACCTTATAAATAGAATTTTCCATGAGTTCTTGGATAAGTTTGTGGTTGTTTTCATCGATGATATTTTGTTGTTTTATAAAAGTAAAGAGGAGCATCAAAGGCATTTAAGGGTTACCTTGCAAACCTTAAAAGAAAATAAACTATATGGAAAATTCAGGAAGTGTGAGTTTTGGTTACAAAAAATTTCTTTCCTGGGTCACATTGTTCCAAAAGATGGCATAACTGTTGATCTGGTTAAGAAAAAAGTTGTTGAAGAATGTCCAAGACCAAAGAATGTAACCAAGATCCATATTTTTCTTGGTTTGGCAGGTTACTACCGAATGTTTGTTGAAAATTTTTCACAGTTATCTAGTACAATGACTAAGCTAACTCGTAAGGGTGTTATGTTCATCTGGACAAAAGAATGAGATGATTGTTTTCAGGAGTTGAAAAGAAGATTGGTGAATGCTCCAGTTTTGGCACTTCCTTCCAGGAATGGTGAGTTTGTTATATACAGTGATTCTTCGTTGAAGGGACATGGTTATGTCCTTATGCTAAATGATCAGGTAATTGCTTATGCTTCACGTCCGTTGAAAACCAATGAGGTAAATTACCCTACACATGATTTTGAATTAGCTGCTGTTGTTTTTGCTTTAAAAATTTGGAGGCATCATTTGTTTGGAGTAAAGTGTGAAATATATACTGATAACAAAATTTTAAAGTATATATTCACTCAGAAAGATTTAAACATGAGATAGAAGAGATGGCTGGAACTAATCAAGGATTATGAATGTACGATTCCTTACCATCTAGGAAAAGCAAATAAAGTGGCTGGTGCTTTGAGTCGAAAAAGTAATGCTTCATTAACAATGTTTTTTTTATAACAAGATCCTTTGGTTTTTGATTTGATGAAATTTGGCATGGAAGTTGTTTGTGTAGGAAGTCCTTTTGTTTTTTTAGGTATCAGTGACATCTTCCCTATCAGACAGAATCAAGCAAGCACAGAAGCAAGACAGTGAGTTGCAGAAAAAGGTAGAGCTAGTTCAGAGGGGTAAGTTGCCTGAATTAAACATTGATAATGATTTTGTTTTGAGGTTTGGGAAGAGATTATGTGTGCCTTGTGATTCATAGTTGATGAATGAGTTGTTATGTGAGGCTCATAGTTCCCCGTTTTTAGTTCATCCTTGCAGTACTAAGATGTACAGAGATCTGCGGGTGTATTACTGGTGGGATGGAATGAAAAGGGATATTTCTGATTTTCCTGTGAAGTGTTTGACTTGTCAGTAGGTTAATGTAGAGCGATAGTTACCGAAAAGGATGATTCAGTCTTTACCAGTGCCAGAGTGGAAATGGGAAAATATATCCATGGATTTTGTCTTGGGATTACCAAAGACATCTAGAGGTAATAATGCCATCTGGGTTATTGTTGATCGTTTGAATAAATATGCTCATTTCCTTTCTATACGAGATAATTTTTCCCCAGATCAACTTTCCCATTTGTATCTTAAAGAGATAGTCAGGTTACATGGAGTTCTTCTCTCCATTGTGTCTGATCGTGATCCCAGGTTTACTTGTAACTTTTGGAAAGGCCTTTTCAGCAGTCGTTGGGTACTGAATTAAATTTTATTACATATTTTCATCCGCAATCAGATGGGCAGTCAGAATGAACAATTCAGACTTTAGAGGATATGCTACGAGCTTTCTCTATGGATTATCAGGGAAGTTGGAACCAACATCTTTCTTTGGTTGAGTTTTCTTATAATAACAGTTTTCATTCCAGTATACAGATGGCACCATTTGTGGTATTATATTGTAAGCGGTGTCGAACTCCAGCATTTTGGGATGAAGTGGGTGAAAGGAAGCTGATGGGACCAGAATTGGTAGAAGAGATGGCAGAAATAGATCAGTTGATTCAGAAACACATGAGAACAGCTCAGAGAAGGTAGAAGTGTTATGCGGATAACCAGAGGAAGGATCTATCTTTTGAGGTAGGTGATCATGTTTTTCTCAAGGTTTCTCCATGGAAAAGTGTGATGAGATTTGGTAATAAAGGAAATCTGAGTCCAAAGTACATTGGACTATATTAAATTCTGGAGAAAGTTGGATCAGTTGTTTACCGAGTGGCTTTACCTTCGATTTTATCTCAGGTACACAATTTTTTTCATGTTTCGATGTTGAGGAAGTATATGCCAGATCCATCTCATGTTTTGAGTCCAACGGTAGTTCAGCTGGAAGAGAACCTATCTTATGAAGAACAACCAGTCCAAATTCACGATCGAAGAGAGCAAGTGTTGCGAAATAAGGTAATTCACTAGGTAAAGGTTTTGTGGAAAACCCATATGGTTGAAGAGGCAACGTGGGAATCTGAAAATGATATGAGGGATAAATACCCCCACTTATTTTGAAAAGTGAATAAAATTGCGAGGACGCAATTCCCAAAAGGGGGGAAGGATGTAACATCCCAGGTAAATAATGAATAAAAAAATTTCATATTTATTAATATTTACGAAATAAATATTAATTTTACTTTAAATGGGTTGCTATGTTCGATAGCGTACAAGATACGCAACATTGAGTTTCTTTGAAATCTTACGTTGCACACTAGTAATAAAATAATATTATTTTAAATGGTAGTTAACACAAATCCGTTGTATTGGCAGGAATGGATAGAAATAACTAAAATATGATTACATATGTTTTTTAAATGTTTTTAATTTTATCTAATAAAAGATAAATGCTTAAAATACGGATAGAATTCAATTTTAGACGTATATACCCTAGTTTTCACTAAAGGTTCACTTATTGCCTTTGGAAGGTGAACTGTCATTAAATATAGTTTTGTTCACTCTTATACATTCTATTGGACCAAATAAAACTCTTCTTGAGAATTGGGACATAAAAATTTAATTTGTGTAAATTTTTTGGTATTTTTCCGATAAAGTTCATTTTTTAATGAATAATGTAAAATGTTGTATTTTAATTCAAAACCTCTTTTTAATATAATTTATTTATATGATTAGATTATCTTTTTAATTGGTTTTAAATTGAAATTAGAATATATTTTTACCATTAAATCCAATTGTGGTCATTGAAATTAATTTCACTTTGAAATCGGACTTAAACTAGTGTCAATCTTTTGATACTTATTGTTTCATTAAAACACTCTATTTGCTCTGACAGCGGGAATTAATTATTAAATTTATTAATGCAACTTATATGTTTTGAATTTTGTAAAATTTAATTCATTTTTTAATTTGGAATATCAAATATAGCTAAGGGTGATGTTTTCGTATTTTTTGGAAAAACTTCAATTTTTGATGAATAGTGAAACCACTATGTGGTACTTAAAAAACTGATTTTTCGTTTAAATGAAATTTTACCACCTATGTGATTTTAATTTCAAAAATCCGACATACATGGTTGTCATTAAGAAGAAAAATGCGGTTCAATGGGATTAAAATAATTTTTTGGTGAATAGTAACTTATTAAGTTTTTAATCGCGATTAATGGTAATTAGTGTAATTTAAGGTAAAAATAATGTTGTAATAATATGAAATGAACTTGACACATGTCCTAACTTCATTTTATGTGTCATGGCCGACCAAGACAATCCATGGGTCAACTTGGGGACCCCATGAAGCCACTTTTGTTGGAAAATGACATTAATAACTTTTTATTTAAAGTTAAAATAAAAATGTCACAAACATGAGTTGTTTTACTAAATAAATTTTTACATGGGGTTATAAAAATCATATTTTTGACTATAAATATTCATTGGAAAGTAAAAAAAGATTCCCTACATCATAGTATTTTTTTTTAATTTTTAGACATTAAATAAACTAAATTATTTATGACACCATGATAATGCAGCGATTACCTCATTTTTTAACGATTTAAATAAAATTGAATGATAATGTAAAATATAATACCTACACATGTCAAAAACCTATTTGATGGGTTTATATCGAACCCTTATCACCTTATCCTCGAAACACATCAATTTGGGACCATTAAAATCCGAAATGCCTTCTAAAATAAAGTAACATTTCCTTACTTTCCAAGAGTGCCCCTCCTCTCCTATTATAAAAGGCCCCCACCTATACAACCTTACCCACACTTACAAAGCCTTTGCCTCGGCCAACCCCTGCCCATTTTGTCTCTCCACATCCCTCTCTTACTCTTTGAAGCCTCACATTGGGCAGAAGTCTTCCCAAGGAAGCCTTTGAGCTCAAATCTAAGAGAGTTACCCGATTTTAAGGTGACGTCTTCACTTGTGTTCTTTTGTTTTCTTTTGCTTCTCCACCCCCCTAAACTCTTTTTATTAATTTCTTTTGTAACAACACCATTATCTTCCATATACTAGGCTGTTTTTATAATAAGGATTCGAGCTACACGTACACACACCTACATCTAATGGTAAATGAACATACTGTTTCCGTGGATGGAGAATTTCTGCCTCCCGAAACGATGATTGTTCAACATTCTTTTAACACCTTCAAAGGTGGCCATTAAGATGACACTATATTTATATATGATATATAATATGTTTATGTTATCCTTAAACTTCTGTATTTTTCATTTTGGCCATACCTTTATGATTTCCATTGTGGGTAAACACGATAATTTCATTTTAGGATGCGCGGACTACCGCCCCCACAAAGTCATGTGATTCGTTAATGCCATATATGGGACGTATAAAGGATTGTTTTAATGTTATTATATATGATGTTATACTAGAATTATAATATACCTCTATATCATTATTATTTCTTTCCATTAATGTATGAGATAGAAATGAAAGTAGCGTTAATGCGTACGTACGGCTTACCGTCTCCATGAACGGTGCATTTCATTTCTTATCCCCAAATGTAATGTACTATTATAAGTACATATATATAATGGATATATATGATGTATTTTTCATCTAAATGATTAATATAATTCTGGAATTAAAATATACATACCTCCCAGTTTTTTTTAATTCCATTAATATGACATAGAAATGAAAGTAGCGTTCATGCGTACTTAAGGCTTACCGTCTCCATGAACGGTGCATTTAATTTATTACCGCTAAATGATTATGTGATATTATAAATACATGTATATTCTAGATATATATGATATATATGATATCCAAATCAGGAATGTCATTCTGGAAATAATGAACCTTTGACCACACGAACAACATGTAACTGTAAGAAGTCTACTTTGGACTTAAGAACCAAATATCGACAAAACAAACATTATTAACTTAAATGATTACATAATGTTTACAAATGGAAATAAGTGATATAAAATGAATAATGAACCTGAAAAAGGTTCTTAAGCAAATAGAAATTAACTCAAGTTTATTATTTAGGACGTTAATGAAAGATCGAGTCAAGTCGGACCCGAGGTAAGGGACTTCATCTCAATCTCCTTTCATTGAAACATATTTCGTTTTATACACAACTTTATTTTATACGGTGTATAAACCCCTTTGACTATTACTATTATACAAAAGGAATCTTTTTCTACGAAGCGTTTTACAAAACGACAAAAAGGAATGTTTCTTTTAACGTACGCGGTGACAACGACCTTTTCCGCCGCCCCAAGTATTATTTGGTCTTTAGCTTCCTGAACAAGCCGTAATGTTTTTTTTAAATGAAACAAATACCATATACTCTTTTATGAATTTTGGTATTGAAAATGGTTTTTATAATGGATTTTTTTATATCAATATATTTAAGTGATATATTGTGATCAAAGTGTGGAAATATTTTCTTTCCATTATATTTGTTTTATGTGTTATGATTTTTATAATGGTACTTGGACATTTGATGGGTGGTTACATGATAAACCATATGACGGGGGGTGACATGAATACCAGGACAGGTGGTTAAGTTATAACCTCCAATGCATTAGGTATGGAAGTCGGCCGTATGGATATTCCATTAAGTATGTATGGAAGTTGGCCGTATGGCTATTCCATTAAGTGATATGTGTGGAAGTCAACCATACGGTAATTCCACTTAAGTATGTTTATGTACCAAGTTACCTTTATATGTTATGTGTTCTTTATATGGGTTTTATGGTAATCCTTTGGTTACAAAAGGGTAAGTAATGATATTTTATTCAGTGAAGAGTTTTTACTACTTCATGAAGGTGAATGTATTACTTTGATAAAGTATACATGGTTTACTTGATGTTTGAAAAACTAACAGTTTTCATTCTTTGTGTATACCTTACTGATCTTTTAATGCTCACCCCATGTTTTTTTGAAATGTTTTTCACAGGACTTAATGTGGAATAGGGTCAAGGATGGGATCAAGGGAATGTCATGCTATATAAAACATGGAACTAGACATATTTCTTTTTAAGAGTTTTTTATTCTATTGAAATTTATTAGAAGTGTCTACTTTGTACTCTTTTAAGATGTAACAGTTATGTCCTAATTCTCTAAAACTCTAAACCTGAAATGATCCTCATTGTGAATTATTCATTTAATTCAATATTAAGTAAGGTTTAAGGTCGGGGCCTTATACATCATCTACCGGAAAATTACATGACAATACAACAACTTGTCGGATTAACCATACATGATCATCTATCATATGGAATGACATTACAAAACATAGTAAACATCACAAAAAAATACAATTAACCTATAGGAAATCAATCTCATATTCCCCTCCAACCATGAATAACCCCCACCAAGAAGAATCATATCACCCATGTATCCACTAGCATACATGAGAATCAATTTTACAAGAACACATTAAGTTATAATTTTAATAATAAGGAAAAAAAATAAAAAACATAAGTAGATTTCAAAAAATGAGTTCTAATATTCCAAAATTTCACACACACATATCATTTTCATCTGAAATTACTATCAATTTTTTTATTTATTGTGATTATTATCCATTAATTAATTCCAAATAATACAAAAATCATTAAAATTACTTGATTTACTTAATTCATTCTAAAAAAATCCTATCAATATATTTTCCATATATTTTCCCTCACAAGAAAATTATTTATCATTAAAAATATTATTACAACCGTGATCAATTAATAGTCTGATTAATAGTTTTATATTAAAATCCTCTAAAATATCACATATAAACCAAAATAATAATTTTTTATTCATTATACACTTGTTCATTAATCAATAACAACTTATTCCTTATTAACCATAATTTCATGACCAACATAATATTTACGATTATAAAAGGATGCATATAGTTCCTAGATTTCCTACGATCATTTACATAAACCAACCCATCATAATATTTTAACTAGATTCCCAATTAAACATGAATCTAGTTTACCAACATCTAGGGGAAGTTTTACCAAAATAAATAATCATCAACCACTTCCCTCTCATTTTTATCTTGGTATAGGATTATCAAAATTAAAATTACTACCACTTCCCATCTACTTTCACATTCACTATTTTCATTCACATTTTATAATCCGTGAAATAAAATGTATTAAAGACACAATGAAAATAAACACTAGTACACTCCATTTTATAGAAAAGAAAACTAACTGAAATTAAAACGTTAACCATCAAAAATCTCTATAATTATAGTTGTGATTTTTTTAAATTTTTATTATTACATTAACATTTATAATTGACTAAAAAATACGGTACTGAAAAATCTAGGTATTACAAGAGTTTTATAACCACAATAGTCACCATAAATTTATGATAATTAACCCACAAACTATAGTATCAGAATCATGAAAAACATGAAATTTTGTTTTTCAAATAAAAAAACTCACTCCATTTTTACTATTCCCATATTGTTTTATCATCTATTAACAAATTTTTTATATATTATATAGCTTATCTAGTCAAAGAACCCCATTAAACAACATCATTTATCATTCCATATTGGCATAGTTATAAGAATGTACGTAATCATAATACAATTATTCAACCATATTTTTGTAAATCATTGATGAAAACCTTATAAATTCTCTATATCTGGAATATAAGGTACTCCACCATGTTAAAATAGAACTCAAACACAAATTAATAAGAAATGAAATTCATAAATCCTGAAACATTAAATCCCTTATTATTAGATCGATTGGGGTCTAAAAACCTATTCACTGAAGCTAATACAGTTTCATTTAAGAGAATAATTATAATAAATAAATAATTCCATTAGAAATATAACTCAAAAAACGTTTGGGACCAATATCCGTCATTCATGATGTTAGGGGTTCTCAAACTATTATTTAATTCTCCCATTTTATATAGTGAATTGGAAAGGGTATTGAGATAAGTGAACTTAGTTGAACCAAGAAGATGTATTCACCTTTACTCATATAGAAAACTTGTCAAGCCTCTTTCATAAAAAAGAGACACTAAAATGGTTATTATGACCTTTGTTATATTGTATCCACATTCACATCATTAAAAAAACAACTCCCCCTTGTTTGAGATAGTTATTTCCATTGTTTAACTGAATTTGGGTACCGACATTGGCTCTTCTATAGTATAGGGAATTTCAGTTATTCATTTAAAATAATCATAAAACCATATAGAGAAAAGATAATACTTTGGGAATCTATTATTGTAATTTTTGAAAACACAACCTCATTTCCTCAAACCTACCACACGATTTACAATGTATCCATTCTTCCATACGCTTTTCCAAATGAGAACTATGCATAAAAATGACAAGAAATATTGCCTGCAATGGAATTATTATCTATGAGGAACATCCAAACAACAAATGAACAAGATGAAATATCCATGACAGGAAGAAAATCATGGTAGAACCTTTACATGAATATTGTTGTGTGATTACTCACAAATGAAAGCTAAGAAATAATTAAACTACCCAAACATAAAAACAACTACCCTGAAACCAGGACTAAGTTATCTTTACCTGATATAAAATGTTACTTAATGTGAGGTTAGAAATAATTACATTAGATACTACCTTGGTATATCTATATAGCATGAAGAGAGATGTAAATTAACCATATTAACCATACATTACATGTCTGATCATTTGTTATCAGAAATACATACTCTTCATGCTCTTAGTGACCATCAACATAGCCACAAAAAAATATCACAATGTTCTTGTGAACATTTAATGGTCAATAACTCTTCACTACTCCCAAATAACATAACCAATTTTCCTATGAAATCCTCTATCTCCGAAAAAAATGTAATGGTCGAACATAGTTTAGAAATCATCTTAAATACCCCTGAAACAATTTTCTTACTTTTGAATTAATATAAATCCCCAAAATAGAGGATGAAACGAGGAATTATAAACTTTAATCCCACAAGATACCTTATAGAAATCATGCTATTACAAAAACATGTACATCATAAAAGTGGAAGGAGAGATTACATCATGTGAAATACTTATTAAAAACACACTCATTAGAGAGACACCACTTAAAATAAAACAAAATAATAATAGAATTATCTATGGATGAGTTAAGTAACTACATAAACACTATTAGAGTTATGATAGTTATTAGAAAATAGAAGGGGAATTTTTAAGGGAATGAGTACTGAGTGTACATGACCACAAGTTGTCAATTTTAGTGTAACATCATGTTACTATATTCCATTACATATCAACCCCTCCTTTTAAAATGCTTTGGTTAGGATTATGTTAGGTTTTCTTGGAGAGAAATATTGAAAAAAAACGGCCTCTTGGGAAGTAAGTGGTTAGTGCTCAGATAGGGTTTATATGTTGATATACCATGTGGACCTTCCCTAATAACCATCCAATAATTATTTAACATTTCAAAATATTCTTTAATAATTTCTTAAACCCCCTATTAAATCATATCTTGACACTAAATCAGCATAGAAAAATTTCCTAGGACATGGAATATATCAACAACCCATTCTAAATCCTCCATACACTATCTAATGTGTATTATGTCTATGAAACAATTATTCAGTATTTTCTCGGAATGTTTTCACTTCTTATTACTTCTCTTAGGATATATTCCTTGGTTTTTTGTTAGATATCTATGTTTTTTGGTGTATAAAACTTATTGTTTCAAATATTGAATCAGGGATTCACTCTCAGATATTCTTTGTCCATTTTCTTCATTGGATTTCCCTATTATGGTGGTAGTGATACATCATCTCATTTATTCTGTATTTGGTTCTATTTATAATTGGTCAATTGTTTGACACTAAATTTATCCATTTAAAATAAATATATTATAATTATAAAATACATAACCTATTCATTGTGAATTTGCATTTTAATTTTATTAATCATGAAAATATCTTAATAACCATCAAATTCAATGAATTACGTTATGTTTGTTAAAACTGAAAGATTTGTGTGAAAATAAATTCCGTAATTTAAATTATGAAGTCGATTAGTGAAATCGATTTACAATTTTTATTTCAGGAAAATAGATTAAACTGCTTTGATAAGTACAAATTGGTTTTATCTAGGAAAACAACATGAATTGATTGAAAATACGTTTTGGTTTTTAAATAAAAATTGGCATATTAAAATTAGAAATGGGTTGATTTTATTTTAAACAGTTTTCAAATAAATATTCCATTTTATATAGTTAATAGAGAACATGGAAGACTATGCAATTAGTGAGTTATTTCAAATGAAACCCAATCAACGCATTAAAAAAATTACAAAAATGTAATGTAGTAAGTCACATCTATGATGTGATGGTGATGAGTCCACTTTTAGTAGTGTTTGAGGTACATGTGTAAAAATATTATCCTGACCACAAATTTGATCATGTGGGGATCAAAAAACATGGAACTATTGCTCGTCTTGGAAGAAAAACATGTTTTTCAATTTTTTATTATGTATATATATATACTATTTTTTGTAAAATTTTATTAAAATTCCATTTTAATTTCTATCAAATAATTTATACAAAATTTCTAATAATTCATTTCTGAAAATATTTCCTTTAATTGTAATGTAAATTATGATTTGATTTAAATATTTTTTTACTGCTTTGAATTTTAATTTATTGTTAAATAGTTTATTTAGTTAATATTTGTGGTGTCTTCTTATAAATTTTTTTTTGATATCATATTAGTATTTTATCTCAATCCACACATATTCCTTCATGTGATTATACATTTCCCTCTACTAGTTTTGAGATAGCAAAATGTGCCACTTGGAGGTGGTTGTAATTGTTGAATAATTTGACTTTTGAGTGATCCTACCATTATGACATTGTTATTTTTCTTCACATTTAATTATACTATGATGATGTAATTTGGGTTGTTTATTCTTTTTTGACATTATATATTGTTCTCCAAATGAAAAATTATTTTGCACGTCCAAAAATTATACAGATTCATCCACTATTAATGTGGAAGAACTATTCTATGTTTTATATCTTGTGATGCCTGATTCATGTCGCTAATACATAGGGATTCAGAACACCATTAGGGACATGTCATGATTGGACTAAAAATCAGGTTACAAGAATGTTTGGTCGCGTTCATGCCAAAGTGGTAAATGAGGTAGGTTAACCATATTGCATGTATACAGTTGAGTGGTCATGTTGGGACCTAAGTGGTAGTTGTGATGGTGTGGTTGGATAGCTATCATGGCCATGAGCCTTAAGAGACCAAATGTGGTTTGGGAAAGGCATAATCAATATATTATCTAGTTTTTACCTAAATTATTCTTGATAGGATGAAATTCAAATCTTTTGATCTTATATGAAAAAAATAATTTTACTTTTTTTCTAATCTAGTGTTAATTTGATGCCTTAAATGTTATCTACTAATAATGGGTATTGTAATTCCTCCAAGAAGACATTGAAATTAGATCTAGAATGAAGATTATGATGAACTTGAGTGATAAAATCCTACTATGGACCAAAATGTGGTTAAGGTTATCATTTGTGTTTTCCATGCTCTATGGTAGGCATGTCCTCCTGTTCTTGTTTAGGATCCAATAGAGGAACCTCATAGGATGTTAGATAGAATCGTGATTGTAATGTATTGAATGTTTTAAATGATATTTTTTATGTAAATTGTGTGTTATTTTGTTACAAAACATAATTATACCCATTTAATAATGAAGTGATTGTAATTGTAATGTGACATTTGGGTTATGACCGTTGGTCAGTATGATCGTTGGTTTATATGACCATTAATCAATATGAAAGATTAAAATAATACTGTTATTAATAATTTTAATGCTATAGTTGGTATTATAAATAAAAATGATAATGTTTTCTTAATGATGAATGAAGACTCTATGGCCTCATCTAGTAGAGTCATGTTGTATGAATCCCATTTTTCAAAACTTGTGACGGAGGTAACATCTTTGGGATTCCCTCTTGACCAATCCCAAGCCAAGCTTTATCATGTTATGATTGAACGACATCTCATATGGGAAGAGTTCATTTTATTGGAGATTACCACATAGGTGATGTTATCCATGCTACCCCAAAAGTATATCACCATCGCACAACTTACCCTTAGGTAATATGTGGGTGTTATAATGGGTTATGTGTGAATGACTTACTTATTTAAATTGTAATACATCTGTTTTGATATTATTTTCATTTCATAATTTCCAATTTAAGAATAGGTTTTCATTATATAATATATGTTAAATGGAGGAAAATTTTATAAATTCAATTTACCGGTGAAAATTGTACATTTGAGTTATTTCTAATACATAGAGAATTATTCAAGTAAAATAAATATCGTTTTCCACTTATAACAGTCAAAATCAAATTCTATTAAATTTTTATTATTTTTATATGAAGTTTTTTATTTTTGATGAATACTGAAAATTACTATAATTATCATTTAAATAATTATTATACTTTAAATAATTGATTTTGTGAAATTATTATTTAATAATTCATATACACGGTTGTGATCAGTAAGATATTTTGAGTAACATATGATCAACTTTATTTTTTAGTGAGAAGTAACTCAACCCATTGAAATAGTAATGTTATCCTTATGAATTGTAATTTGACCAACAGAATATTAATTGCACATAAGGAATAATAATTATATTCAAGGCATCTTAGTTAGTAATTTTATATAATTATATCATAGTATAAGTAAATAATTGTATTAGGAATTAAGAGTTAAGTACTGGAAAGTTTATAAAACATAAATATGGATATGAAAATTTATAGTCAATTTTATTTAAAATAAAATTAATTTTCATAAAAAGGAGTTAATTTTTTATATTTTAATTTCAATATTACGTTAGGGTGAATTTATGTTAATTTTTAAAAAAACGTTAGTTTTTCTTGATTAGTAAAAATATCATTGAGTTTATTCAGTAGATTTAATGAAATTATATCATTTTCATAATGATAAAATATTTAATTTAATATGATGGTAGAATATTATATGATAAATAAACTCAATAGGTGTTTCGTGTAGCCAATACCATGGAAACATTCCATTAGAAAGAACATTGTTTTGAAAATACCACTAATGAGGTTTCCTCATAAATTAAAAAAAAACTCCCTCTCATTTTCTATAAATAGCCAACAATTTTTTCATTTTATTTAATTCCAAATTATTTTGAAATGAATACATGATATTATTTCCTCCGAAGGATTTTTCATAATGTTTCATTAAACCTGTGTGGTCCTAATAATCATGTTTTAAGAGTCACTATTATATGTAATGAAACTCTCAAATTCTATTTTCCTTTCATGTTTCTTATCTTATGTGGAATGTATTTGAAATTTCCATACAATATTCTTCTTCACATTTTATTCTTTATATGTACTATATTAATAACCATTTCGGAATTGTATACCCCTTCCCCTATCTTTTTAGTTATTTCTAAAACCATGTTTTATATCTGTTATGTTGTTGGATTTTTGTGTAAAAAACTCATCTCTTTTTATAAATAAATTATTTTATTTTATTTTGTGAATACCCAAACCGATTTATTCTCTACTGGTATTCACATAGATTTCAAAAATACCTATTTAATTCTTGTATCAACATATATGTAATTTTCCATCCTTTTCTATGGGTTTTATATGAAAAAAGGATCATATTTTTATTCACTTTCTAAAACACCATGATTTTGAAATGAATATAGTTTTTTTATTCTCTATGGGTTATTTATGACATTTTTTAGTAAGAAAAATGTGCATAAAATTAGTTATGACATATGATGTGTGTTCTTAGATATCACCCAATGCATTGGGAAAAAATTTTATTCTCTATAGATGAAAAGATTTATGATATCTTGGCGAATAACCTTGGTAATTTTATTGACAACTCAGTGATATACTATTTTTATATGATGATGAATGAATTAATTAAATGTTTTTGACATATTTTCATTTTATTATTTTTAAAATATTACTCTTTCTCATTCCTTTATGTATTTTCTCATGATATTATAAGTATTCATCAATATCACAACTAAATTTTTACCTTTGTTTACCATTACTAGACATTATTCTCATCATTTCCATTGATGTATGTCACCATGTAATGCTATGTAATAAATTTACTTAGGGTGAATAATGAAGAATACTTAAATGTGGAATATAAGAATATTTTAATTTTTCATGTATAATGTACCTTTTCTCCAAAACACTAAACATTAAAATATCATATTTTTGTAACATGCTATGTAATGTTATGTATTCAAAAGGATGGATGCAATAATGATTGAGAGTTCCTTTGAATAGTGCCATCATAATTACAAGTATCAAATAATCCAAAATAGGCTGATTATTGGTTGATGGATATCAAATTTTTTTCGAGTTCATAGAGATTCCTTATGAAAGTAAGTAGAAATGATCCACCTTCAAGCGATAGTGGCCTACCAGGAGATAGTGGGACATGATGGAAATTATGAAAAAGGAAAAGGGATTGTAGAGGATATCCATTACTATTATCTTCATTGAAGATTTATATCCAAATTCTTCGGTGTTGTAAATGAATTTACAGTTACTCAATCTCAAAAAGTATGATCGGACTGTTACTAAAAATGAAAACCAATTTTTGTGCTTTTTTAGTTTTCACATGATATTATATCGAATGGGAAGATGAATAATCAATGGTTTGAGATGGGACATTGATCTGATATTTGTTCGAATTTTTTATTGTTGAAGATTACCTCTTATTTTGTTCTACTAAATAGAGCGTTGATGGTTGAGATGGACCTGTATGGTATGTATGGTTTAATGGGAGTTCTATTTTCTCATAGTTAAGGTTTTGTGATTTTTGTTGAATGGTAGAAGAATCATTATGAGTGTTGGGGTGGTTGTCAACCATATGGGATTTCTAGACCTAAAGGAGTTATTGTAAGAGGATCCTTCATTTGTTACCAATGTGTAAAACATTTACACTCATTTAGTTTTTCATTGAGGAATCTAGATTAATCCATTCCTGTAGTTTATCTAGCTTCCATATAAAATATATTGGGAAACACAGTGTTGGAACATGTTAAATCAATTTATTTTGATAGGATGACAATTGTTAAGATAGTGATACAACCTCAAAATGTTTTCAGTATTCAGAAAATCGTCAGTTTACTAAGATATTATCTCATAATTGTAAAGAACATCTCAATGTTGGCTTGTCTAATGATAACACTGACTGGTAAAGGAGTAATGTTCACTTTTTAAGAATGATTTCAGAATACATTTGGGGATAAGTAACTAATTTTGAAACTTTCGCCATTATTTACTCTTATAGTGGCCATGTAGGGATTCATGGTCTTTTGGGATGAAAAGAGTTCATGTTTGTTCTATGATATTATGCTCGTTTATTAATTCATTGTATATAGATCTCGACATCTTAAGAATCACATGAAAAAGTAACTAAACCATGAACATGAAGTCCCAACGTGATGCACACAAATAATATTTAGATGAATTACCGTTTTGAGAATTGTTTACCTTGTTTTATGACTATAATACTTGAGTTATATGTTGACTCAAAAAATGATTTAATCTCCACCAAAATCATTGGGTGAAATACTAGAAATATTTCAACATTAACATCAGTTATACTCTGTGGAAAGGTAATTTCAACAATGATTATTTCTGTAGGAAAATTGTGAATCATTCTGTGAATGAATCATCTAATGAGTGTAACATGACAGATCTTTTTGTACAGATGCATACTAGAGTCCATGAATCAAGAGTTGTGGTAATTTTAGCTAATATATTGCCTAACTAAGAACATATTGATATTATTATTCCGGAAAAACATCTTTATGTTATGTTTCATATAATTAGATACTACCGTTTTGGCGGGGATACCATTCATGAGTGGTCATTATCAATAGATTTTATTCTATATAATCATGATAGTTTTGTTTTACCCTTATCGATCAAGAAATATGTGATGAATGATTGTTAAATTTATTAGTGGAATGGTCACCGAAGAACCATAAAGATTTTCACTGACATGCAGTGATGATTCAGTTTTCTAGGTTTGATATAGGGAATTGGTGATTTTCTCTCATTTCTATACTTTCCAAGAGTTCATCATCGAGTATGAGAGACCTTCTAGTTTTGTTCAGAAAAATTCATTGCCATCTTGGATGTGGGATGTGATATCTGTATACTTTTTTGGAAATTCACATATCCAGAAAATGAAGAATATGACATGGGTTATGAATAATTTGTAGAACAAATTGCCTCACTTTATACAGATATACGATTCATCCAATCATTAGGAGTTAGGAAGTGTCTATGAAAAAAAAATTCTTTTATATAAAGTTCCATCTGATATATCTATGAGATAGATCCCATGTTAGCATCTATCATTTGGGGGGAATATAATAGACCCTAGGATATATGGTATGTATGAGTACAGGATATCATTAATAGAATGGGGGATAGAAACAAATATATATAGAGTATTTATAACATTCTTCAAGACAACATCCTCAACTTTTGTGGTTCTTAAGATCAACATTTGCGACTATTTGAGTTCTATTATAACAATATTGAATTGTATTGGATCAAAATGGATACATTTTAGGACTTGTGTTATTGTCCTTTTAAATCATTTTTATGATGGTTGGTGGGCATTTAACGTTACTTGGTTGGACAAAGGTCGGTTAAAGAGTTGACGACAATTATTTAGGTGATTTATCAGATAACGTTGTCGGTGACTCGGTTTAATCAAACATTTCACATCATTTGACTCATAGATGGGTGGGAGGAAATGGAAATGTGCTACTCAATTTTTAGGACCTTTTTTTTGTTGAGAATATGGGGATGGTGGATTATCATTTATCACTTCCAATGTAGCCGGCATCGATATAAAATTACTTCAATGTATCAAAGATCCAAAATAAATGATTGGTAACAATCCATCGGGGTTACATTATATATTCTGTTGGGTTAGTCTATGTTGGATTACAAAGCCAGATGATCTTGAATGAGTATGGTCAGTATTTGCAGAACAAAGTGTTTAAGGTGGCATATTTTGTTAGTGTTTTCAATATTTTGGGCTTCCAAATCAGGAGTTTGGTTTTTGGAAAAGGTTTATTTCTTCTTATAAGAACACAATATGTGGACCATGAAGAATGGTTATCGGATTTCAAACGTGGTAGATGGAGTTTCAAAGGAAATCAAGAAACAAAGGGAACAACATAGAGAGAGATGCATACCGCATACCTGAATGGTTCGCAAGGAGCAATGGGTTTGCTGCAAAGGTATGTTGTACGCAGAAGGCAATCCGTATGTGGGATGGATTGTCCTTCACATAATGGTGGATCTTTTTGAGAAATTTGAATGGTCTCATTAGTGAAAATTATTGGGAAATTTAACCACTGCATTGGAAGAGATGCTATATGTGGAACTCCTAGGGTGTAACTGTTCATAGGAGAAGCGATACACGATTGTGGCAGTACCACATTGAAGATTGGGTAAATATCATTTTAGTGGATTTTTTTGATCGATTTTCCTATATAATAAGTGTTAATCCTATAATTACACAGATTTAATTCCATTAGAGATAATCATCTCTCTAGGAATTCGGAAAATGAAGAATGTGATTCGTTAGGGAAAATCCTTTGTAGTGGTTCGCAGGGAAGAATTTTTTTCAGGGGTATTTTCTGCAAACTATAGCCCATAAGTGAATCATTATGAGAATTATGAAGTTGATGTATATTGAAGAGGAAGATATAGTATGTGATGAAGGGAGAGATGATATGCAGAGGAGAGATGGTCTGCATAATTGGCTATAGTCTGTAGACAAGATACAGTTTGTGGAAGTGGAGAAATTATACGAAGTTTGGGCAATACATGGAGTACTGAATATACCTGGATGAGAGGTGATCTATGAACCACACCAGCTACAAAGTATGAGGTGGAAGACAGGTGGTTCGAGGAGTAATCTAGGTGGTTTGTAGAGGATGTAATGAAGTTTTCAAAACCACAACAATATTTCAAAAAAGAAATTTTCGCTTACATAAAAATACTGGGAAAAGTGGAATTCATTTATGGGTGAAAAGGGAACATCAATAGAGCATCTATCTAAGATATTATTTGATCTTTCATTAAATTGAAGGGGAATACATTCCAATAAAATGTGTTTGTCCAAAAAGTCCATACACTGTGTTTGAATCCCTTCCATGAGAAGTGAGAGAGGGAAGAGGAAGATAGTGATCCATCCCACCGGTAGTGAGCCATAGGAAGAGACATAGAGAGTGACCCTTGGGAATGTAGTGAGCATACCCAAATCCTTGTATAGGAGGTGATCATGGGAATAGAAGATGAAGCCCAAAGCTTTTAATTGATAGTGAGCATTTGTAGATTTGGTACATCAGCACATCACCATTGTATTGTACTTGTAACTATCCTAGTGAGGGTGAAGAAATTAAAATCACTTTCTCATGTTAATGAATTTTTTTTCTGTTCATATATTTCTATGGGAGCAAGAGATAAGTGCATTTTTTAACAACAAAACAAGATTCAAATGGGATGTATTTTTAATATTCCAAACCATTTATTCATACCCCCCGCCCTCAGGGTATATGACCTAGTAGACCAAAAAATTGCTATCATAGGGAAATGTTTAATTTTATTAGTTCTTTCCGAGATGAAGAAATGGAAGTGGTCAATTACAAATGAATTCTGATCAGTGAAGGAATCAATTTCTATATAGGGATGAATCAAATGAATCCCTAATTATGATCCTTAGAAATGGATCTCTCTATAGTAGTTATGGATGGAATATCGGCCAATATAAATAGTGGTTCTTTATCACAATTTGAAGGAATATAAATTTATGTTGATGATAAAGGGATCAATTTTTTTTATGAGCCCTATAAAAACCAATTTATACGATGGTGATTCCATGTAAAACAACACAAGATATGTGGGAAGAGCTTCCAAATATCTATGGAGAATATTCTAAGGTCAAAGAGGAAAATATGAATGTTTTTTGTAACATGTATGATGATCTGAGGATGAAACCAAATGAATATGTTTATTCAAAATTTTATATGGTGAATGTTGTAGATGATGACCTGTGTGGTCATGGAAAAGTATCTAAAGATATAAATATTGTGAATAATATCTTGAGGAAGAATCCACTATTTTTTAATTCAAAAGTTTCAGTATTGGATGATAAATATTCAAATGAGATAACATTTGGATCAGTTAAATAGTACTCTTGTTTAATATGAAATGAGAAATGATGATAAAGATTCTATGGAAAAGTTAAATCCAAATATGTGGAATTAATATATTTGAAGAGGCTCTCTGTTGATGATGGTCAGGATGAATATAATTTTTATGATTCCATGTAATTTATCTGTTCAAATTACCTATGTGGAAAAGAATAATTCAAAGTTAAATTTCCATTTTTATGCTTTTGATGTAGAATGGTTGAAAATTTACCAGCAATGTCTTCAAAGATGATTAAAGATGATAATGAAGGTAATGATGAAAATACATGAAAGAAGTATACAACTAATGCAAAATTAATGGGAGGTATTAAGAGGTAATTGTTAAAAAAGAAGAATATTTTCTCAAAATAAGATGAAATTTCTGAAGAATCTAAGGAAGAAGCGTTAAAGGAATGTAGATATAATGAAGTGGATGATTTGGTTGATATTATCAAAAATTTCCTAACAATAGAAGAAATATAAAATGTATAAAAAGATGTATAATGAATAATTGACCTTAATGATGAATTAGATTATTCTCATGAATAGATAGATGTTTTGAGAATAAAAAATAGAAAGCTAAAAAGTGGTTCGTGATGCCCAACTAAACATGCAGTAGTAGGAAGAAGAGTAGTATGAGATGAATGAACTAATTGAGAAAATGATTACTTTAACTCAAAATCCTAAGATAAGGTGGTTGACTACAAACTAAAAATTTTAGAATAGAAAAAGGGAGATTGATAGTTTAACTAAATGTAGAAAACAACAAATTCAATATATATAAGAACATGAAGGGGAATTTTTTTTGGTCTGTGACAAATTCTTAATGACCAAGTAAAACTATTGAATCCATGTATGATATCTGGAAATAAGATCATACAGACAACATAGATAATAAAAGACAATCATATTGTTTCAATAGAATAGAATAAATAGTCAAATAAAAATAGTAAACATACTTTGGGAGTGATTGAAAACAAAAAGAAGCAGTGGTTGACGTAAGACCATAAAAATCGACATAATGATTTAAATTTGATTATTATATAAAGAAAAATGAGATGATTCATATAGCCCAAGGAAAAACTATTTGTGAATATTTCCTCATATAAATTATCCTCGTATAAAATTGTATTATTTTGGAAGGATGGGACAACTAAAAAATGTAGGCTCTATATAAAAGTTATACCAAAGGGAACATGAACTAGAAAGGTTGTCATACATAGCTCAATTTTCAAGGTCATCATTTGATGGTCAACATTTTTGGGGTGGAGGATTCATACATAAGTCATGATATTTCTCATCACCAATATAGAGTAATGCTCTGAAGAAGATCAATATTGGTTATAAGAAGAAGATAAATGTTTCATCAAATGATCTTAAATGAAAAATAAGTTTTTAACTCTATAAAAGTATGTTGGTCTATCATCTTCCAAGGAATATAAACAGTATTAATCCTTACTAGGTATGAATTCTAAATCATGGATCAAATATAAAAGATCTGACTAGGTATTAGTTTCACAGATTGTGTTCGAGGGATGAAATCACACTAGGATATGGATCATTGAGAGTGTATGGACCATCCAAATTAATAGGAATAAGGATATGGTGAAGGGAATATTGTAAGATAAAAAGGTTATTTTATGATTTGGAAATGATGATGGGTTCAAAATTATTATCTCTGGGAAAGAAACTTTTAGTGTAAAATACATGATTCGTGAAAATGTCTTGGTTATTGAAGGTATTGGTCACAGATTTTTAAGCATAGGTCAATTGTGTGACTGAGTACATGTCGTAATATTTTCAAATAAATTAGGTTTCATCATGGAAAAATATTTTGTTGTTGTATTTCAGGGAAAACATTCCAAAGGGAATCTTTACCATGTTAATGGATAAGATGATATGTTCTTTCTATCCAATGAAGAAGAAAATAAGTTGTAGCATAAATGTCTAGGCTACGAGTGCTAAAAATCCATGGAAGATATGGTAAAATATTATATTGATAGAGATATCCCTATATAATCACATGATCATACACATATGTATGATTCCCACCAACAAGGGAAGATCATTTGAAATATATATAAGGGAAAAGATCAATGCTCAAAAAGATTGGTTGTTTTAGTTTACATTGATGTGTGTAGACCAATTTCACCATGAAATCCTAATGGTCAGAGATATTATGATATATTAAATGATTATTATATAATAATTTCAAGGGTATAAATCATTACTCCCAATTATGAGGTGTTTTTTCATTAAAATCTATCAATTATAAGTTTAAAAGTTGCTAGATTACAAAATCCAAAAGATCCAGACAATTAAAGGAACATAGTTCACAAATAGCCAAGTGGTCGATTATCTCATGAAACGTAGGATAAGACACCATGTTTTAGTGGTGAGAACTACACAATGTAATGGAGTAGTTGAAAGTGGAATTTTGCTTGTCAACAACATGGATAAAATAATTATATTTGAGAATGAACATCTAGAGAAATTTTGGAATGAAATAGTTATGACAGCAGTCTACACATAAATATATAATTTCTATGGCTAAAAGATGAGAAGAGTCTATATGATCGATGGTATGGAAATAATCCACCATTGATCTACTTTCAAATTAGTAGAAGAATATTTTTCAGTCCCAACAAAGAGAAAACCAAGAATTTTGAATCCTTTCGAGATGAAGGTATATTTCTTTGATATTCATAGAAATGAAAATAATATAATTTATTTAAAAAGAGGCTAGGAATTATTGTTGAAATCCATGATGTATCCAGAGTGGATAATGAGTAGAATCTTCAGAAAATACATGATAAGTCTCCAGAGGATAGTGATGAAAAAATAAAAAGATATAGGGATACTCTAATTAAACCGAATGATTTAGAAGAAGACTCATATGATGATAATGATGATGATAAACAATTATCTGCATAGGTATTGGAAAGAATAGAAGAAATTGACTAAAAAACATAATTGGTAATTAGATAGTTCTAGTACAGATAAGGATAATGAATACACTATAGTTAGAATCATACTTATCATAGTTGAAGCCAAAATGTTTTTTTGATGTAGCTGGAGAAGATAATTCGGTTCAAGCCATTAATAAAGATGTAGAACATATTAAGATGAAACAAACATGAAATATTTTATAAAGGAAACCATGTAAGAATGTTATTAGGAAAAATGGTTCTTTCACAACAAAATTGAATTATTATGGAATTATGATTTGAAAAAAATGCATGACAATTGTGTAATGGGTACTACTATATAGAGGGCATCGTTGTTGAATACACATTTTCACATATTACAAGGCCAATGAATATTTGATTATTCCTATCCATAGTAGGGAAATAATGTTCATCATTTCCCAGATTGAAATCATGTCCATATTTGTAAATGGTGTTCTTGAAGAAGAAGTTTATATTTATCAGCCAAATGGTTTTCTCATTCATTAAGATGAGAAATCAGTATTTCAGCTAAATATGGCTTTATATGGTTTGAAGCAAACACTAAGAGCATGGTATTGAAGTCTACATCATTTTCTATAAAAGGATAGTTGTCGAAATGGTGGAGTTTATTATAATATATATTTCAAATATGATAGTAATCAAAGGATTATGGTGCTGGTATATGTTGACAACATAATATTTGGAGGATCAGATGAAGTGCAATTAAAACATATTTCAAAATTCATGAAAAGTGATTTCAAAATTTCAATGATTATTGAGATGATATTTTTTCTTTTGTTGACATCTGACATAAGGAAAGAATGGAACATTAATTACACAAAATAAATATTTCAAGGCGCTTATGATATAATTTTGAATGGATAACTCCAAGGTGCTGGAGATGCTAGTGGCTACCCAGATGAAACTATCAAAGGATGATGAAGGAAATGCAGTTAATGTTACAAAATATAGTTAAATATTTGATATTCTATTGTACTTAAAATAAACAAGACCAAAAACTGTTTTATCAACAAGCCAAGAAGCATGGTATCAATGTAATCCTAAGTGTATCCATGTGATTTCAGTTCAAATAATACTTTGGTATATCAATGGAATAGTGGAGTTTGGTTTGATATATAATTACTAATATGAGGCTGAGCTATTGGGAAATATATATGATGATTGGGTCAGTTCAGCAGATGATATAAAATCAATGTCATGGGTTGGATTCTATCATGGTGGATTTTGTATTTCTTGGATAAACATGAAAAAATATTTCATTTCATTTAGCATTGTAGAAGTCAATTATATTGTGTCTACTCAAGAATATACAAAACTATTGTGGATGAAGCTACAAATTGAAGATATGGGAGTAGAAGTGACATCTTCAATCAGAATCCGTTGAGAAAATTCAGTTGCTATATATGTCAGCAAAAATCCATTACATCAATCATGTACAAAGAACATTGATATAAAATATCATTTCATTCTGGATATGGTTTCTAATGGTCTTATGATGTTAGATTATTTCCTATAGAACAACAATTTGCAGATATTCATACAAAGGTGTTACCCAAATAAGCATTTTAAATGCATCAACTAGCTCTAGGATTCAAGTCGACTAACTGCACTTGAAAATGTGGGGATGTAGACCCCCTCCCCCTCCCCGAGGAATGGTTTGTTTTTTAGAAATGTTATAAAATGGGTTCTTTAAATTATTTCTGACCTCAAAGGAATTTTCATCTGGTTCATTGACAAGGGGGATAAATTGTTCGATTGAATGGGAGAAATTTTCTTAGTTAAGACAATGGGAGAAGTTTCTAGGTGAAGCAGTGAGATATGGGGAGTTGAAGCTGTTAGGGTTAGACGAAACATAATGGGAGTATTAATTAGGATGATTCGATACTAATTAATAAATTGATATATATCTTAATATCTATGTTTTCTTATGAAATTATAAGAGTTGTTTTTGTAAGGAATGAAGTGATTCATTGATGAACATTGCTTTATGTTGTTGTTTCTCGCACCTATCATGGAAAATATGGGATAGAGTATGTGTTGAGTAAATCCTTGATCATTATTTTAATAGCAAGAAGTGAATTCTTGAAGACATTAGAATTTTTTTTACTGGGATATCAAATTATGAATGCATTTTCAACAATGACGGGGGGGGGGGGTTGTGGGGTAAAAACCCCCTCATGGTGTCCTCAATGTTTTTTTTGCTCCGATTGTGTTTTTTGATTAATATAGAAGACCTTGAATGAACAAGGTTTGTGTTTAATGAATAATGTGTTTATGGTGGTATACAGAAGTAGAAGGTAATTGGTAAAGGAAGGGAACCATGAAGCTTGAGATATATACTGTATACGAGAATGGTTGACAGGGAATAATCGATTCGTAGTGGAGGCACTCAATACATTAAAGACAAGTGGTATATAAAATGGATTTTCATTAATGAAAATGAGGTATTGTTTTTAGAAGATGTTAAGTGAATCATTGGAGAAAAAGAAACTATGATTTTAGCCATAGATTAGGAAGAGTGGATATACATGGATAACATAATGATGAATGATTCCCATTAGAAACAATACATATTGAAGGTGGTACCACATTAATGTTTTTATAAATCCCAAATTGGAGAATTTTTTTGATCAATTTTCTTACACAAGGAGAAAAACTCCATCATTAATATGAGTTAATTCGATTATAGAAAATCATCACATTTGTAATTCGGCTAAGTCTAAAAGTGATTCGCAAGGCAAAATTCTTCGAAGTGGTTCACACATAAGTAATTATGCAGAAAGACTTTTTGGGGAAATATAACCCACAAAGGAAGTGCTATGTGAAGGAGGAAGACATAGTTAAAGGAGGGGGATGATTGGGTATGTGAAGATAGAAGATATAGTATATGTAGGAGAGACGATCAATAGATGTATATGTAGTATGATCAAGAGTTACGGATCGCAGATGTAGAGACATTCCATGAAGCAGAGGTGGTAGGTGAAGGACTGACAATTCTTGTAGGAGAGGGGATCCATTAACTATACCCAGTACACAGTACGTGGAGGAATTATTGTCATACATATAGAAATTTGTTATTATTTAGAGGAATAAAATAAATTTTATAATTCTAAAAAATAGTTTCCGACCCAAATTTTTGTGTACCTAAAAGTATGTGGAAAAGTGGAAATAATCAACTATTGAAAAAGGGACTTCCAAAGAGCATCTACCTACAATTAATGATGCATGATTTCATTAAAATAAAGGGACATACATGTGAATAAAAAAAATTTACCTAAAAGTTATGAAAATGTGAGCGGATCCCATCCAAGATCAGTAAGTGAAGAAACTCGAAGATAGTGATCCTTTCAACCAGTAATGTGAAAGAGGAAGAGACATAGGGAGTGACCCTGGGTAATGGAGTGACTAGACCCAATCCTCATTAAGGAAGTTATCATGGGAATAGAATATATAGCCCGAACCATGAAATTTGAATTGATGTTTAGTGTATTTGGTACATCGCCACATCTCCATTGTATTCACCTTGGATTTATCCTAGTATTGATGAACCATGTAAAAATTGATGTTTCCAATCAATCATTTCATTTCTATTCATATATTTCTACGGGATTAAGAGTATAGTGTGTTTTTTTACATTGAAGAAAGATCCAAAGGCATAGTATATTTAATCTATCATTCTTGATTCACCCCCACCATTAGGGTATTTGACCTAGTGGACCTAATAAGTAACTTTCCGATCCATGACATTTTCTATGTTGGGGTGGTATTTATGTTTCGATAGATTTGTGCGTGATTGAGAATCATGTTAAGATATATGATTTTTAAAATATAGTTCTTCATCAGAGGATGATACTATTGGTTTACGTGATATGGTAGAAATGTCATGTTACTCAGGAGATGTGTGGGAGAGTGATACTAATGAGAGAGTAGTGGCCTCATCATTTTGACATGGAATCTTCCTAACATGATAAATGTGGATAAAATGTTTCTATGGTATAGATATTTTTGACATCCTTTTTTGAGGTACACCTAATCCCCTATTTTGATCATACATTGGATGGGTATAATTTATTGGTTCTTAATGTGATATTTTGAAAACAATAAAATATTTTTTTTTATTTATTATTGGTGCACACCTTTTCTAAAACCATCCACCAAGCTATTGAAAATAATTAAAACCCCAGTAGTGGGGGATTGCATATTTTGAAAATGGTTTATCAGACCCTATTCTCACAAAGAAGAAAATGTGCCAACCCCTAAGTAGGGATTCATAATTAGTGTGCATGGTTGGACAAAATGTGTCTCCCTACATAGAAAACCATTAGTGTGGAATTTAATTATTCTAATAATTCACTTTTAAATCATGAAATCTCCATTTATACCCCTACACATCCCTATACTAACCTTGAATGATTTAATAGGTCTTATAAACTCTCAAGGACCCATTTTGGTCATCCAAAACCTCTCAATGGCTGATCAAGGCTAGTAGATCCCCATGCGGTCTATTGCTAGTAAATTTTATCTCCCATTCCTTCCCTTCCTCTCTCTCTTACATAGGAATTGTTTTATATCTGTGTTGTTCGGGGAAAAATACCATTTTATTTATAACTTGAATCCATATATGATTCTAGGATCTTCATTTTTGATGTTCTCCATTGGAGTTTCCTATTATGGGTGTTGTGAGATGTTATCTCCTTGATTATATAGTTTGTTCCATTTATGATTGGTCAAATAATTTAACCCTAAATATATTGATTTAAATTAAATATATTTTAATTAATTTTTTTAAAACCAATTCATTATGACTTTTTATTTCAATTTAATTTGGAATAATGATTGATGAACCCCCCCTAATTCCAATTAACATGGGTGTTTTTTGGGGAAATTAATGGAAAATTGTGAAATTAAAATGTGGAATTTTAATAGTAAAATTGATTTGGGAAATTGATTTCAAATTTTAATTTGAGAAATATAGAATAAACCATTATGATAATAACCCATTGGTTTTATCCTATAAAAATCCATGAATTCATTAAATCCCCATTTTGGTTTTTAAATTGAAATTATCATATTGAAATGGAAAATGATATAATTGTATTCTAAATGGTTTGGAACAAAATTATCAAGTATTAATTTTTTAGAGCACCTCCATGACTATGAAGTCAGTGAGTTTTTTAGGAAAACACTCTATTGATTCTTTACAATCTAACAAAACAAATGGTAGTAGGTTACATCCTCAATGGGATGGTGATGATTCTTATTTTACAATTGAATAAGGGGAATGTATATAAAAATTTATATGGTCACCTATTCAAGTGTGTGGGTATCCCATTACTTGGAACTATCGTACCACATGGAAGATGACTATATTGAATATTTGTGTTTATTTTGACATATAATTCATTTTTTGAAATCTGTTTTACAAATTCATTGTGAATTTATATAAAAACATTTCTATTAAATTTTTATTAATCTATTAGTGGAAATATTTTCAACAATTGAAATATAAATCAAAATATATTTTAAATATACTTTTGAATGGATATTAACATCTATTTAAATTTGATGTTTTATTTTGTTAATAAATGAATCATATTATTATATAATCCTTGGTGATACATAACTGGGCTATTAGATCACACCCTAGCAGTCACTTTAGGATTTCATAGATTTCAATATTCTAGTACATGGCATGGGGAAAGTGAAAATTGGAGGGGGTAGTTTTTGTTGAATCATTTGAGATGGGAGTGATGTGTGTATTTGGGTATGAGTTTTTTATCTTCTTTTTTATAGTGCTATTAACAAATACATTGGTTTCCTATAACTGTATTAATTCATATACAATTATTCTTATGGAGTTTTCAATGAATCAAAATAACTAGTAAATACTTCATCAACTATTTATGTGAAAAAATTGTTTACAGATTTATAATGTATGATGTTTGGTGCTAGTAACCATCCCATGGAGATTAAAAATGGCCTTCGTGCTATACTGGGAATAACCTATTCATTAGGGTAAAAGATGTTTAGATAGATTAATGAAATATAGAAACATATTTTATATATTATTTCCTCTTTTATTTTTGGAATATTTTTTATCAATCCATGTAAACAATTATGAAAATATAATTGTAACAACAATATCACCCAAAAAATAAAAATACAATGTTTTACCATATCCAAAAATTTAACTGGATGAAAATAAGTCAATAACATCAAATAAGATAATACACAATTTTTTTCCATTTTTATATCATATCCATGGTTTCGTATTATTTTAAAATACACACATTTTACTCTTAGAGACATTATTTATCAATAATTTACATTTATCACATAATTACCACATGTTCTAATTTCATGATTTATAGTTAGTCATAATATATCACAAAACCCTTATTATAATTAAAATAATATTATGTCAACAATATTTCATCATTCTAGAAATGTATTAAAAATCAATTATCATTAAACATACATTATAATTATCCCAATGATAATTCCAAAAGGTATTCCAAAAATAATTTGGAATGTTTTTTATAATATCAAGCTCATGAATATTAATAGTTCAAGAATTTATCAAGGTACAAATTCTAATATAACATTTTATTCACAACAAGATATTTATTTGACTGATTTTTCATTAACATATAGAATAAAAATTTAGATTTGTGGATTAAAATGCGAATTCAATCCTTTGATACTGATGAAAAAAATCATAAAAATAAATCATTATTTTTTTTATAAAATAATGAATTTTCTCAAAAAACATTTGAAAATAACTTATAGTCCCTTATTTATAAAGGAGAAAAACTCCCTTTGTAAAATAAGAATTCCATTTTTTATGGAGTATATAATACCAAACGTTATAGAAACAACAAAAAGACCATAAAATATCAAAAGAATAACGTCAAACTATGCGAGAAACTACCACAATATCCAATCAGAACATCCGTATCCCATACTCACATCAAAACCATCTCTACTGTCAGAATAAAAAAAATGGGCCAACATACACCACCCAATCATATTTTCCTCTTTGTGTGGATTTTTTTTCCTATGTGGATTTAAAACGTGTATATAAAATGAAATTTAATATTTTTAATGGTTTCCCCATTGTTTATATTCTTGAATCCATAAAATAAATTTATAGAAATTGAATTGTCATAGAAAACCCAACAATGAAACACAACAACGAATCAACTCTACATTATCCTTTAAATAAGAACCAACTGTGGATTGTATGACTCCATTAACAGTTTTATAATTTTCAAAAAATATCTTATATTAAAAATTGTAAATGATTATCCTTCTATAGATTGTGGTTTTGTTTAATCCAATAATGTAAAAACATAATAACATTTGAGCAAACAGTATCACTTTAGTCTAACTTTATGATATAATAAAAATAAATCCAATATTATATTATTTTAGTGTGAATATCATGTTAAAAGAACTATTTTCTCAATATTCATAGTTAAAAACTATTTATTTTCTAATATATATCAATGAATCCAAGAAATATGTCTTCAAGATGTATTTTATTATGAAATTATGTTTCTTAAATTTACATTTGAAGAATATCATCAAGCTTTTCACTTCTACAATATCACCAAAATTTTATTTTATTATAGAATTGAAATCATAAAATGTTTAACTCCCTTTGATTATGTGCACCATTGTCAATCAAATATCCCTTTAATTATTCAACCACATATGAGAAAATATATAATATTAAAAAATCGGACAATATATCCTTAAAATTACTGAATCATGTCTTTCATGCTCAAATTAAAGGTTTTATAATCAAATAAAAATTCGTTCAAGGTGCGTGTTGGGTGACATGCCTTGTAATTTTTTTTTGGTAAAAAATGGTCGACACAACATTTTTACTGTAAATAATTATAATGTTTCTATAATAAATGACCCAAATATACTTCGATATTAAACATTCTAGAAAAAATTAAATCATATTAATTTCGTAGCCTTATACAAAATAATTTTTATTTAATTAAATTCACAAGGAAAGAAAAACACATTTTATATTATAATGCACATGAATTTCATAATTTCAAGACATCTTAAACAGAATATGTCATTTTATTCCTAAGTAATCCTTAAAATTTTAATGTATTATTACAAATCATTCTATTCATCGACCAAGTCTCATTAAAATAAATATTTTTTTTCAATGAAATAATTTCCAAAATTTTTTGTATAACATATATTAAGATGAAAATAAAATTTTAAAGAAATTATTTTAAGGATATCGAAGAAAATATAATAATGGTTCAGCAAATATCAATATAATTTATAAGAAAGGAATCTATTAAGGGAAAATTGTTTCAAGAGAGTTTCAAAATTTAGTTACTTTAGAAAAATGATTCACTAATCATGATTTACTAACAGCTCAAGGAATTATGGAAATATGAGAACCTTTTATTCCCTTTATGAATAAAATAATTTACATTAAAATATAGATTCTGATATAAATGGTAACAACACACCAAAATTTCAATATGGCACAATTAGGTAGAATATTCTAATTAATTCCCAATTTTACTCTTTATTTTAATGTTATGTGTACAGAACACGATCCCAATATCCTAGAGTTGGGGGAAACATTTTTATATGAGAACAAGAGAAAAAAAATATGATAAAAAATAAAATAATATTTTATTAGTTCAAGGAGACAATTCATATACTTGAAAATACCATTACATTTAAAATATATATATATATAATTCTTTTTTTTGGAATTCATTTATTTACCATAGAATATCCCTTCTTTTCAATAAGAAAAAGCATCCTATTATACTAGGGAAAATGAAACATAATAAATGGGTGATATCATATTATTAATAATGAAATGTATACGGTGAAATCTATCAGGAAATAACAAACATAAACAAACTGAAAAGGTAACTAAATGAAAACACTTATGTGTAAAAGTAACATGAGAATAATATGGATGTAGTAGAGGATAATTAAATAATCCATATAAATAATGACATGTGGTCCAAAAATTCCAATTGATATCCTATATAATGGATTAATCATATGGACATCCAAATATATTTTGTTATTAATGAAATGTTTAATTCGAGACAACTGAAATTGAATATTTTTTCCATAAAAAAGGTATATAAAAATACCATCATGTTCCTATTTGATAACATCTACAAAAATGGGTAAGTCCTTGACCAAAACGTAGGAAAAATTATATCGTGATACATATTGATGCATCAATCAAATATATCAACCACCACCCATCCCTTACTAACAACAATTGATTCCTTATATAAAAAATAAAATAGAAGAACTGAATCCACATAACATAACAATCAATAATTTTCAATATTAGATGACCTATCAAATAGAATATATATACATTGCCTTAGAAAATATGAAATTATAGCATTCAAAGAAATATTGGGGGAGTTATCATGACATTGTATCCTCAACATAATATTAAACAAATGAAATGGTATATATGAAATTACATTAAAATGATCATATGAATAATTCATTAACAAGACACCTTTTATTCTTCGAAAATTTAGTTTTATAATCATAAAACTAGGAACATAATTATGAAATAATTATTCCATGAATGTAACCCTATAAAATTTTAAAGTGAGCATCAAATAATTGATGATTCCTGATATAGGGAAAATCTATTGATGCATTATAAGTCAAAAAAACATCAATTTTACACTTTTCTATGAAATATATTAAAATAAATTATTTGGAAAATGAAAATAAGATTCCTTATTTAAAATAAAGACAATGTAGGTAAAAATGATATTAAAATAATTATATATTAGTAAAAATATTGTATGATATTTTGAAAAAATATACATGTTAGATAAATATTCCAAATTTGAGATTTAAAAATAAACAATCCCAAAAAATATGAGATGGTGATATAAACCCTTTCCCAGTTAGTTTATTTGGATGATTATCCTCATGAATGTAAAAAATATTAATATAAATTAAATATAATGAGGAAAAATAAATGCCTTTTCTAATATATCAGTGGAAATTATATACACAACACAAAATAAATAAGTCTTGAATATGGCATATGTCTCACAGAAGTAAAAGTGAGGCATGGAACCCATACCTAAGGGACAACATATGACATTAGTTATAAAGAATAAGTTATAGTACATATATATTTATTTTATATATACTTCGAAAAAAGAAATATATATCATAAAATATATTCTTTACATATAACCATTTGTCAGCCATATATTAATAAATCTATGTTAAAATCACTCTTTCATGTGATATCTTCATAATTTTTCAGGTATTTTCTGGTTTTTACTTTCATTCAGTGTATATTGGAAGTTGTTACATCATATGAATAATTTAAATACAAATATAAATATCATATATATTATTTGTAATCATATTTATAGTTATCCAAAGAGTGTTAGATTGAAAAACATATTACTCTATTCATAGAGATAGTAGGTCACACGTACACATAAATATTGTTACCAATTCTAAATAGATAATAAAAAGAAATTTAATTAATAATTCAACTATTATGAAAAATCAATTATCCTTTCAAATCATATACATAATTATAAAATCCATCCTAATTACCATAAAATGAAAATATATGTGACAATCGAATAACATCAATTCATGGAGGTGATAGTCTTTACGTACAAATGAATGACATTATCAATTCCTACCTACTTATAGGTATGAAAGTGGATATAATATTATCATTATAGAATTATTATTTTTCAATTAATATAATCTGTAGATATTAAACCTATAATAATTCATATCAATAATATATTGTAATAAAATATTATTTTTTTGCTACATAGAGACTGTAATTCCTTCGCATCCATGAGGAGTACATTCAATTCCATTTTTTTAGAAATATATTGGATAATAGTCGGTTAATAATATTAATAATATATATGTATATAAAGTATAATTATGTTACCATTTCATGATTAATATCCCATATTTCAAAGAGATAAAATAATAAGTAAAAAATTAATATTGTTGATTATTCTGATTATATCTTCTTTGGGAGAAGTCCTTTGGATAACCACTTACATATACATGGTTTGATATATTAGGATGATAAAAATAACCATAATATGGATAAGTACGCTTGTATGAGAATTTCATACATTTTGGTTGATATAAATTTCCCAATTTCATTTCAACATGTGAGATAAGAGGTTATCTTCTATAATTGAGTTCAGGGGAACTTTTTAACAATTTTATAAAAATGTAAATATAATAAGACTATAGTACATCAAAATTTTTCCAAATAGGAATGAATAAAAAATAAAATTTTATATGGTTTAAATAAAATCTTCAACGTAAATTTATAATAAAATTTATAGCATTTTCATTATTATGTTCTTTATTAACCCAACTATTAACTTATTTTAACATTAACCATATTAACGTCTTTTTCATTATAAAGTAGATATAATTAACAATATATGGAATTTATTGACCGATAAATGTTTGAGGGATACAATTTTCAAACATATCATATCCTAATTATCCACTTTCCTGGTTTTTATAATCTTTTAATAATTAAATAATATATTATTTTAATAAAATATCATTATTTCCAATTTTGACACCATTAATTTAATTTGAGATAAATAGATATTAAAAATGTGAAATTAGAATATTAAACATTAATAAATCCCAAAAATTACAATTTCATTGATAAAATTCATTGGAAATTTTATTCTTTCATATTATATTAGTTTTATTTTTTTCAATATAAAGAATTTTATTTTTATGTTAGTTAAATAATATTGTGATATATTTTCATAAATTTTTATGTTATTATATAATATTTTATGAATAAATTTTTATCCTGAAAATAATTTCCTTAATCACATAATTGAATTTTTTCATAAATTCCACAAATTTTTCCAATATAGACACCTAAGTGATATTAAAAAATATACAGTGGTATTTTGTAACATTCATTGATATATTAAATATATAACACAAATTAATGGAAATTTTTCAATTATGTAACCCCATTTGAAGCCTAATTTCTTGAGACTAGAAATAACATCATTAAATAATAATTATGATTAAAAATCATGTCTTTATCACATAGTTTTAAAAGATAATGACCTGATTTAACATTCAATTCGGTGATAAATTTTTACAGAGTTACTACTCAAAATGTCAAAATAAAAAAGAGAACTATTTAAACAGTTTTTTAATCTAAATTAAAAATAATGGATCCATTTAATTAAATTATATATCAATAAATTCAAAAACTAAATTTTAAAAATTTTATAAAATGGGACTAAAACATATTTTTGAAACATAATGTGTTTCATAATATTTCGTTATTGAATTAAAAATATTTTTTTAAAATAATAGACATTAATATTTTATTCTAAAGAAAATATTTTAATTTCAAACTATAAAATAAAAATAATTATAATTTACTAACTTTTTAAACCAAAAATTTTATTTAATAACTTTTGAAATAAAAATATATTTCTATATAATATGTTGAAGTTTTAACAATAATTTAGAAAATAAACATTTTTTGTGAAATCCAAAAATTCACACTAAGATAACTATTGTTTTAGGATAGATTAAAATATATTTATTTTATCAAAATTAATTTCTAAATTTTGAAATAATTAGTATATTATTTTCTCAGAAAAAATGAAAATATTCGTTCTATAAAACGCATAAAATGACTTTTGAAAAATTCATCTATTTATTTGAAAAGAATTAATAAATAATTTTTACTGATTAATTATTTTATATTTGTATCATTATATATTTAGTCATAATCAAACTCTCCATTTCAATTTATAGGATATAATATAGAAGTTAATATAATAACATTTTAATAGTATATCATGGTTCATTTAATCATCGTATATTAGGTTGTATACACAATAGAGTTATTTATAAATATTATGTTTTCATGAATTTTAACTGATTGAGTATAATAAATTTATTTAAAAATACACACACTTCCAAATTTTAGGTTGTTACATTCTCTCTTCCCCTTCAAAAAAAATTGATCCCTCATAATTTTAACTTGTTTTTGGTAATTAGTGGTTTGATATTTCAAAATAACATTATGGTAAACCCACATAATAAAATATTTAATAAAACATAACAGAAAAAAATATAAAAGGATGTATGAATGTCACTACAAAACTGTGTATCCTGACTGGGGAACATTAGTGGGAAGAAAAAATATGGGAATTAAATTGAATATTAATACACTCTTATTAATATAGAGTTATAGAGAACATTTTCATTATATTGTTAACCTCCACAAAACCATTAATTAATGATGGTAAAAAGGCCATGAATTTCATGTCTGTTGAATTAAATAGATTATATTTTGATGTAATGTCAATTTCCCTAAAGTCATTGGAATATATTAATATAAATATATAAAACTCATGGAAATAAATATATTTGGTTTCTTCCTATCTCTTAAGAACAACAAAATACTTTGGCCATTCTTTTCTCAATTTATCTGTTATAATTTTATTTTTTTTAATGTCCAAATCACATTTTGATGGATCATAATAAGTAATTCATTCAGAATCTAAATATTTACCAAAACCAAAATGGTTCAAACTTGTTATCCAATATGGTATATCCTAATTTACATTAAATTAATTATATTCCATGATCATCAACATCCATAAATAATATTCAAACCTAATACTCCTAAAATATTTTACAAAAGATAATTATAATAAAAATATTAATCAAGTATTTAACCCAATAAATCTTAATTCCGTTCAAAATCTCACATTAAAAAAATATGAATAACTTCAACACATATACTAATAACCATAATAACTATTTAAGTATTTCATATTCTATATATCCCTTATAAAACCAATAACAAATATATGAAATTATTTTTTAACTATAATGTCCCTCTCATACTCTTCAGTATGTACATAAAAAACATAGTATTAGTCATACCAAATAAACCATTATGTAATTTATAATGATTACATTTACTTTAAGTAAATTGATTTTCATTGAGAATTACATTAATCGCATTAAAATCCAAAAAGTAGTTAAAAAATTGTTGACACTATATTGTGATTCCAAAAATGAACTTATTGTTTATTTTTTAAATTATTCATGTAAAATCAATAACATACTACCAAGGATATATTCTAGTCCATTGGTAGGCACCACACCCTTGTATCCCTTCAGTTTTGGGATCAATCCTTATGGTATTTCTATATGTGATGAGTTGTCTCCCAATATTCCAGTTTTCGTTTTTGTAAAGCAATAACATTACCTAAAATATTATCAACAACCTCAAAAAATAATATTACTCACTAAATAACTTTTCCAAACCATATTGTTCTTCTATATAAAAAATCCCATGAATGTACGAACTATTTTATCAAAATATTCCATAAATAAATAAACCCAAAAAAAATTTTAACCTTAAATTCTATCAATAACATTAACGTTTTTCGCTCCCATAATAATTTGAATCCATAAAATATTACCTTATCACAAAATAACATTTCATGGTTATCGATACCCTTCAACGAATACTTCAAAATATTTAAACAAAAAATATAGAAGAGAAATCATTTAAATATTCATGATTAATTTAAACAGAATATCGTATATAAAAATACTTCTACTTAAAAAACACTTTAATGATTTGACATTAATAATTTTTAATGCATTGGACCTTTTTTTCTATTTGGCGTAACCAGCTTTTTTCTGATGTTTTTCAGATAATTCCCATGTTCCTCACATATAAGACATTAAATTACCTATAAATGTATATCTTTGATCCCTTTATTTCAAAATAGTAAAATTATTTCCCTCCACATGGGAAATTATTCTTATTTCTTCTTCTTGCATTCTTGATAGAAAAGAAGTTAAAATTGCATATAGGTTTTTCCACTTCCCTCAGAAATTCTATAGAAATAAATTTTACTTTTATTTGAGGTGATTGGAATATCACGGAAGTTTATATTGTTAATCATATATCATGATATAATATTAGGAATAATAAAATTAACATTACCTCCTTTAATCATCCATTTTTATTTCTTATAATCATCAAATATTCATACATGTTCAGCATTACCATAATTCCTCCTAGTTCAATCCTTTCGCTAAAACTAATAAATCAATTAGTATGTATCAATCTACAAAAATCTTATTGAGAAATCAAATAACTGGGAAATATTGTTTAAATTATGTATAAATCATGATTCCTTTTTTTCAATATATGAGTCATTATGTTTAACTGAGGTTATCCTTTGTAATTACCTAATATATAGGATGTTTTCCTATTAATATAATATTCCTCAACATTATCTAGAGGATTATATTGACTGCTATTTTTTTTCTAAAATCTAGTTACTCTAATTTCTATCAAACTTCATCTGATACCAACTGTAAAGACCCCGACCCTTGTATCCTAGATACATTGGTCACATTCTTACATTGTTTATGTATATAAGAAATCACATCCAAAAAGAATAAATATTTTATCATCTTTTGTAGCCAAGATACATTCTCTACATTCACATTTTATTATAAATATAATAAATAAATATAGTGTATTATATGAGAATACCGTTATTCCCATTATAATATCCCAGTATATGAATCCCTAAACAATTCATGGTATCATGGGGACAATGAAACATAGGAGAGTGTTTATATTAGTTGAACATTATGGGTATGTTCTCCATGGAATCTATAATTAATAAATAATAATAAAAAATATGAAAAGTAAAATAAGTTAAACACATTTCATTTTATCAATAATTTTAGTATTGTATGGGAGGAATATAGGATGGCCAAAAAAGATATATAAACAATCACATGACTTCATAACATATCCATGGATATTCATACCAATTTAATAATATTTTGTAACTCAATATCATATTTATAATTATGTAATTCATAATACCAAAAATATAAAACTTACTATCATGGCCCCACTAAAACATTATAAAATATTGCTTCGAGGTTATTCTGTGACATCTACACAAATGGGTAAGACTGCACCCAAAACCCATGATATTTTGTATCATGAGACCTAAAGAATTATCAAATAAATATAGTGTAACCCACATATCACTTTCTATTTACAATAAATTCAACAAAAGAATATCCAATGCAACTTAGTAAATATTATTTAACATTAAAAAAATATCCAAATTGGAAGAAAAACCATATGAAATGTCAATAATTTCCCCTAGTAAAAAATATCATAAAAGATACAATAAAATTAATTGGATGGTTTCTTAATATTATTTCATAAACTAAAGATTAAATAACAGATTTTAGAGTAGATGAAACTAATTGAAAAAGTCATTGGAAATTTTCATCAGAAAATTACCCTTTCTTTTTGAAAATATCTTTAAAAAATATAAAAAAATAAAACATAAAAAATAAATAATTTACTTTGAATATATCTATGTAAAAATGTAAATTAATCATCATATAATTTATCTCTCATGACCAAGGTATATTCATTTCAACCCATATATGTTAAAAATTACATTCCTTAAATTCTTTTGTATGAAAAGTCAAAAAGTAATTTGATAGTAAAATGATAGTAAAAATAATTTTAAACAATATTTTATAAATTCAAACAAGGATAAAAATATATAAAAAATTAATTAGAAAATATTTGAAATGTTTTTAAAAACTTCTATAGAAAACATTGTCAAGGAAGTGATATACTCCTCAGGTGAGATTAACGAATAAACAATATGAAGTAAATATGATATTGTAAAGTAAACCCTTATAGCCTAGGATTATTTTGAATACTAATCCCTATGAAATAAATAAACTAAAACAAATCAATAAATAACTTTTAGAAAGAAATATTCATGATATTTTATATTCAAGTGGAGCTATAACCCCAAACTGTTGAAATTAGTGCTTAATATGGATTATGACCCATAAATGTAAAAGTGAGATGAGGACACATTACCATATGACCAAATTCCTTAGTATGTGTTCATACATCCTATACAGTAAATATTGATTTATTATAAAAATATTAGAAAATCATATATTCATATATATCATTCAATATATTATTTACTTATAACCTTTTATCATCTATTTATTAGTAATTATTTATCAAAATCTTTCTTCTAGGTGATATCTACGACATTTTTATTGCATTTATTTATTTGGTAGGCTATGACCTTGTACAATGATCATAGTTAATCCTTCTATATAATTTTAATCATGATTATAATATAATATATATTCCTTATGTACATATTTATAGTTATAAAAAAGTTATCTCTATAAAAATTAATTACGTTATTCATGGAGATGGTAGGCACTATGTACACATGAATACTTATTGAACATTTCGATTGATTAAGATAAATAATTTTAAATAAAAATTCACCATTATAATATAATTATGATATCATGTAAATAATAAATATTAATAAAATACCTCTGTATTACCATCCTATTAAGATATCAATTAAAATTGAGTCGCATCACTTCTTAGAGTCGTTATTCCGCATGTACATAGGAGGGACATAATTGTTTCCCAATAGATTTTATGGTAACAAGGTAGATATGATATTAAAATTCAATTATTATAAATATTTCATAGGTTTCATATATAAATATTCAACAATCCAAATTCCCATCGATAAAATATGGTTATGAAAATTAGTTTTATTGCTATGTGGAGGTAGTATGTCATTTGAATTCATGATTGTCACATTCACATCCCATTTAATGAGAATGCAAGTAGAAATGGTGCTTTAAGAATCATGATAATATTTAGTTTTATATAAGATACTTATTCTATGATTTTATGATAAATATCCTAGATTTAGAGGAGATAATATAAGAATTAAAAATAGAAAGGGGTGGATAAACTGATTTACAATTCATTGGGAAATCAATTTTCTATATCCTCTTAAGGATCACTATTTAGGTATTTTGGGTTTAAACACACCTCAAGGGTGTGGCTAATGATTTATATAAGAGAAATTGGAAGTATATTTTAATGAATAATATAGAAAACCTGGTACCATAATAACCAAGATAATCTCTCCATAGCCAAAGGAGAATTATTGATCCCCATGGGATGGTGACTAGAAATTGAAATCATTATAGATAAATGGGGTAACTATTTATCCACCTAAACAGTTAAAGAAAAAGATACATTTTAGTACTTTAAAAAGATTACTACATATGGATAACTATACCTAAAGTAAAATAGTTAAAAAAACCAAAGTAGAAAAAAAATGTAATAAAAGAAAAAATGAAAAACACCACATGTTCCATATAGAAATGGCACTCGAAGAGAAGAACAAAAACAAAAAATACAACCTCAATGTTGTAATTTCTCCACACTCGAACCTCGATGAAAAAAATATAAAAATTCAAAAAGGAAAAGCTATGGAATGAGATAAAAAACACAAGTAGGGTCTCACATAGTTCCCCATAATATGATACATTGATAAAATAAAAAAATGATGCTATTAATTTCAAATAAATAAAAAATTATATTAAAATTTCATGTTTAAAAAAATTCATTTAGAATCAATTTTACAAAATATTTCAAATAATATAAGAATATAAAATTTATACAAAACAATTTTTAAAAATCAATATGTATTTTTAATTTTTAAAAAATAATGACTTATATATATATATATCAAAATAATAACAATAGTCAATATGGTAATATTCTTAGGGATATTATTGTTCCAAGTAGTAGGATCCTCACAAATATCATATCAGTGATCATAGTAACATGTGAACACAAATCCCAGAGACACTGCTCAAATAGAATTCCTCTATATCACATGATGGATAAGATCCACTAAACTATGTTTTTATTAATGTTTTAAACCATCAATATATTTCTAGGACATTACCACCCTAACGTGTTTGTCCCAAATTTCCCAATAACTATCTAGGATTTCATATTATTAATATATCATCCACCAATGATAAAAATATTTTAAAACTACATGAAATAAAATTTCCCTATTTTCAATTACAATATTATAATTTCCATTTAAAAATCAAAAAATGGGATTTTAATCAAGTCATGACAATATCAAGATAAAAAAATCAACGGTTTCTATCAAATAAATTTATGAAACATCCCCCAAAATCAATTTAAAAATCATTGATAACAATTTCCATCAAATTCAAATCATACTCGATTTACAATTATTTAGATTCGGGGGCTTTCCCAGAAATTCCTACCAATCCAATTCAAATAAAACTCACAAATAATTGGGTTTTCATAATATAATTGAATTAAATTGATCTTATATCAAAAAAAATAAATGTTTTATGACATGATAACTCTCAACAAAACCTCTTACCTTAATAACATGATCATTTATCACGATTCCTACAATGGAAAGATCCATCATAGAACCTCGGTAATGGAGATCTCAAATTCAGAACTATATTCAAGATATAAAAAAGGATTTTGGATCTCTCAAAAAGTATTCATATCTAAAAAACCATAAGGATGATACAAGAATATAGTGGGAGATAAATAATTTAAATATGATCTCTTATTGTGGGGGAATCTACTTATGCTCTATATGTGTAGATCTACCTCAGAATATGTTTTGATGACCCAAAATTACCTATATGAAGCCTCAAATGATCAATAATATAAGTTTATGTTGAATGGGGTTGTCAAAAATTTAAATTGGGTTTATAGGATATTAAAATAAATATTTATAATTGTAAATTGTTTTATATATTTCTTCCTAGAGGGGGCCGAACAGTTTCCCATATCATGCTACCAAACAGTGTGACTTTTTAATGGAAGGAAATGTTTCTTGTATGGAGGAACGATATTTTTCAAACCTCTAGGCCACTATGAGAACCCCCCCCCCCCTTTGGGTTTTTATGGTTTTCCATTGGTGTGATCATGGTTTGGGAAAACAATGATCTGATCATGCACGTACAAGAATGATCCAATAATTTCCATGTTTTCACCAAAAGAACCACTGAACAATACCCAACCAGAGTATCATCAAATAACAGGAAAATGAGTGCCTAAATATTTAACATATTGTTACAACCTCCCCACCATTATATCATTCTACACTTACAAATCATGTAAATAAAAATCTAGGTCAAAAATATGAGGTCACTAATCTATCATTAGTGTATATCTCTTTATATTCATAAGTATTAATAAAGTTCTATCATACCAATCAAACAAAATGAATTAGCCTCCCACAATTCACCCTGGTAATAAAATCAACTCTTATGGATGGATGATCAATCATGGATAAATTTGGAACAACATTGATATCAAAATAGTTCAAATATGTGATGGATAAGAAAGATAATTTTATTGGTTGTGATATATGGAACACATTGTGTATGGATGTCAGTTGCGGAAGGAGTGCTAAAAAATAATCCATTTTTATCACCATATTAAAAACATAAAAAGGTCTCAAAAAATTTGTAGAATTTTTACCTTTACTCTTAAGAAGTCAATGACCAAAATGCGGTGAACCATTATCAAAAACTAGGTCACTAGATGAAAATTAAAATGGGTTGTGGTGATTATAAGAAAAATATTTATACCAGACCCCAACCATGAACATTCTCTGAAGATTCAACTGAATTTTTTTTGTATTCTTATAAACTGAGGCCTATCTAATCATTTCAAATTCACCGATCTCCAACCATATTAATATATATATATTCAATTCCTAATATAAAAGTCCTCAAAAAAGAATCCATCATGATTGTAGACTGTGAACTATTGTTATATGAAAAAAAACACATCCTAAATGGTCATCCCATGCTCCACCAAAGTGAAAAACATATGACCACGTCATATTCTTTTGAATATATATATATATATATATATATCTTTAGATATATAGATTGTATTCAATAAAAAACATAAATTCTCATGCCTCATAAAGTCTAATCCAAAAGTGATAATTAAATTGGGGATCTCTATTACAGACTGGAATAGATGGAACTCTATGAAAATGAACAATCTCATTCACATAGTGACTTCTTATATAAAAATCTATTTGTGTATCATGAATTGGTAATAATTGAGCCAATTATAGAATCATATTTATTAAATCCCATATCATATTATTAATTCTCTATATATGTGGAAACACAAACACAATGTCCTTAATATTCTCTATCCATTTCCATGTCATCACCTATAGTTTCTTACTCAAACATGAAGGTCTGTGGTTCTCATCCTTTCTTTTTTGGAAATTAAAACAATGAGAAAGAAAAATATATATTCATTACCTCATACATGGCCACCTGAGTCATCATCGAATTTCAAAAAACATATTTTTTGTTTTTACATGTATTACCTACTAGGAATTATGGAGATATCCCATTAGAACTATCATACCACTGTTGGTAAAAAATGATACAAAAAAAATATAATTCAATCAGTTCATAATGAAAATGATACCCCCCCATAAAGTGATTCATTAATGAAACATAACACAATATCAAGTTATTATTCATGGAGATTCATCAACAGAAATTTGTAGGTTTTCTAATAAATCAAAAATGTAAAATTAGTAAGTAATTATTTTACTATTATAAGAATCTTTTAAAAGATATCAATTAGATTCCAATATTCTGAAATCATGGGTTTGATTTTTCCTACTCATAACATCAAAAATGACATTCTATTTCCCCAACATATAGAAAATTTAAAATTCAATGGTCTTCAGGTACTCCCCTAAATACCTCAAGAGAGAATTAGATATTTTAGAGAAAATATATTACACATGTTCATTTGGTTTTAATATATTGTATACTCCTATACTAAATGATAATTTTTCAAACACTTAAGGGTGTTAATTACAGTTTAATGTTAAAGTTCATGATTCAAATAAATCTTTTATTGTGTCTAAAGCCTCTAATAGATGAAGGAAATGATGTGTCCACCCATTATAAGAATTTATACCAAGCCCGAACCTGATACATCAAATATTATCACTTAGCCCAACCTAGCCTCTATAAGATTCAAAACTGGATGATTAGTGAAAATTTGTTTCTTCTTTGTTAATGAATTCTGAAATTTCTCATCCCAAAAAATTTCCAGTCCCTTCATAGTAAGATATTTCATCAAGGAAGCCAGCATTGACACATCTATTACAAACATTTGATAATATCTCAGTAGTCCCATTAATATATGAATCTAAAAATAGATCTTTGGTTATTCCATGTCAAAATTCTATTTACCTTATTAGGATCAACAGAGATACTATGTTTCGGCATTATATGTATCAAGAAGATCTCATCCTAAATACAAAAATTAAATTATGATATCGTGGAATATAGTAGTATATTTTTCAACAATTAAAGAATATCTCACAAATGACAAAAATGATCTTTCTCAGAAATAGAGTATACATTCATGTCATCTAAAAATACCACCATGAAAGTATCAAGATACTCATGGAATTTCTTTTTCATGATGGAAAAAAGACTATAAAATAATTAGTGGAACCAAATGGAATTAAAATGTCTGATTCTTTTACTCCTAATTGAATATAATAAAATCATTGATTAGTATTCTAAAATCATTTCTCCATCATTATCGGGTCAAAAAGATCATGAATCCAGGGAAATAGATACCTTTTCTTTACTGTTACTTGTTTGAGTTCTATGAAATCATCACAAAGGAAATATGACTCATTAGATTTCATAACAAAGAGAATAGTTTCCTCCCATGATGAAAATCTCTAGAATGTGATTTTTTTTATATAAAATATCATCCAAATTTTTTTTCAATTCCATAATTTAAGGCAATATTATTTGGTAATAAGTTATAGATTCAGATTGAGAACTATGTACTAAATAAATAGAAAACACTACCTCCATTATTGGTGCGAAACTAGAGAAGGAAGAGAAAAAATGATGGTAAACTAGAAGAATCATTGAGGGATATCATCGCTCAAGGATTATCATGAAAAAAAAAATATGTATTAATTTCACCAACTCTAGATTAGAAGGTATGAATATAATGGAACTCGAGTCTCATTCTCCCTAAAATATAAGACACACCCCATCAAATGGAGTACAAAATACATACCAAAAATATTAGTCATTTTAGGATATATTATAAATGAGATAATCAATCCCAATTATGACATCAATATATTTCATGTTTAGAAATTAAAAATCACATTAAAGATAAATATATGATAAATTGGACACACAATTACGACAATAAAGAAAATAATCTCCCTTCATCATGAGGGGTGTAGTAATGTTCGTCAGATAAGAATAAGTCTATTTACAGTGATTTAGAAGACTCAAAATGTTGGTACAAATTAACAATTGAGATGAAATAGTATAAAAAATAACAATAAAAAAAGATGAATCAATATATATGGTGCTGATCATAGTCTCTGGATCCATCTCTACTTATACTGCTGACTCTTCTTCTCTGTGAATAAGCTTGATCATATATTGTGTGACTCAGAACCCCTTATCTCATGAAACATCTAATTTCACCATAGTAATTGTATTTATATGATATATTTGTACTATGTTGTGAATAATAGACACATCATCACATTTGAAAGTGAAATGAGCATTCTCATATATCATAGACCATTGGTGTCTCAGTGTAAAACTATTTCAAGTTCATAATAATGAAAAACTAATAAGAAATAAATGGGACTCCTCCAAGTTCTGTAGGGGGTCTCGCAGAACCCTACAGTAGATAAACACTACAAGAATAATTTTTCTTCTTCTTTCCATTGGATGAAATCAAAATATCATCATGTTGATGAAAAAAAACTCCTCAAAAAACTTGCATACAAGCAAGATCTTGATCAACCATCATTGGACTATCCAACACCTCACCATAGGAAGAGTGTTGTAGAAACAAAAAATGATAACAAATATAATATCAATGTCCCATCTCTAATGGTTGACCCTACATCTTCACGTACGATACAATATATGGTGTGAACTACAAAGGCTCATCAAAACAATTTTTAAACTCAATCGCATTCCCATTAGACTCCTTGTGTTTTAAAAAATATATAACATTAGGCAACACCATTGAATATGGATATAATAGTTAGGTGAATAGAATAATAATTTCCTTCCACTCTAACTCCTCATGATTCTTTTTCATCCCTATTTTCTCCCACCATCTTCAGGTAGGTCTCTCTAGCTTCATGGCTGATCATTTAACCTTGATTAAATAATGAATCTCTATGAACGTAAAAAAATTTCAATCATTATCAACCATTCGTAATCCTATTGAGTATCATTTAATCCTTGGAATGATAGTGGCTTCTTGTGAAGGAACTAATAACCATGATTATGAGGCTAATATTTGTGATATTCCATTGCACGAGCATAAAATAATGTTTGTGAATGTTCTTATCCAAGATCATGGACAACACACACAATGGCCATAACCAGATTTCGGTCCATTAGAGGATTTTATCATTGTGTTTCATCATAATCTTACACCTCTATCTGATTAAAAAGAATTATAAGAGGCATGATGCTACACATCATCAACAAAAAATATTAATTATGTTATAATGTTACAATAATAAATCCTCTAATAATATGAATATGGAAACTAATCACGAAACACATATAATTTTTTCTATTTAGATCTCTCCAAATAGAAATTAGGTAAAAGAATATAACTATACCTTAAGATGACTTCACAAAACACCCTTAGTGTCTTATGTCTCATTATGATGGCATATGTCTATGAACATAATTTTTACTACCTCATAAGCCCTAAACAGATCTCAATCTGTATACTGTCATAGAAGCAAGATGATTAACATGTCACTATAATGATAATTTGTAACAAAATGGCCTGATTTGATGGTACCCTGACAACTGAGGTGGTCCTGAAATATCCCAAAGGGTATTCTTATTACCCATGTTTTAGGGACTAGACCATAACATCATGTATGATAAATCTATAAATGGTTTTACCATATACATAGAAGAGTAAATATATACAAGTCAGTATGATCAAAAGAATACTCATCATGAAGAAATATTCCATAATTCAAATAGGTATATAAACCCAAAATACAAGAAAAAATTAGCATAAGGATAAAATATAAAAATTCCATGGTCCCAAGAGACATGACACTCAAATACATTAATATCAATAATCATTTGTAAATCTAATTAGATTTTTCCCTTTCTCAAAACTGGTAAGTGGAAATCTACTAACTCCCAATGGAAAAAGTACGGTGTGATCTAAAATCCTAGATGGGTATTACCAAGTGCTCCATAATATGATTCCATTAAAAATTATAACAAATCTCGATTTCAATTTCAAATAAAAATTACATGGTAGTACAATTTCATATTTAACATAAAAAATTATTTTTATTTAAATTTATTGAAGTATTTCAAAAAATGAATTACAAAATTTTTTATATAATTGTTTATTTATAAATCAGGATTCATGTGTATAATTTTTCACAGACAGTGGAATATATATAAATTTATCTACAATTTAAAAAAATATACACAGTCATCTTCCACGGGGTATGATAGTGTCAAGCTATTAGATCCTCACACATATCATATCGACGATCATGTTTATTTTTGTACCCATGTTTCTAAGAAACTAGTGAAAGTGTATTCATCATTATTCCATTAGGGACATAATCCACCACACTGTGTTTTTTTATCGATATAAAGTGTAAAATGTTTATAGGGAATTACTGCCCTATTACGTTTATCTCAAATAATCTACTAACTACCCATGATTTCATGTTCTCAATAAATCAAACTACAATCAGAAAACTATTTTAATATTGTAAAAATAAAATTTCCCTATTTTCAATTTCTACATTCAAAATTTTATTTAACACACAAAACGTGATTTATTAATCAATTAAATTATTTTTCATGATGAAATGAATCCCATGTTTCAATGAAACGAATTTAATGTAAATTTTCTAAATTTAATTTTATCTAATTTTCTGAAAGAAAATTTATAAATATTTTTTATCTTATTCCATAAAATTAATATCATATTTCAATTCCCAATTATTAGAATGGGGGGTTTCCTAAAAATTCATCCAAAATCAATTGAAATCAAAATAATTAAGGAACTTATTTTTTAAAATTTAATTGAATGAAATATAATGTAAATAAATGAAATGAATGGTTAATGATAAAGAAAATCTCAACGAAACTACCTACCTTAATACAAAAATCACTTATCACAACACCTAATCTTGGAAACTCCAATGAAGAACACCACAAAGGGAGATACAAGAATAAAAAAATATTCATAAACAAAAACAAAGGACATTAGATCTCTCAACATCAAAAATACCGAAAAAAACATAAAAATTAGTGAATAAGATCCTGGGAGACAACGAATAGAGAAAAATATCTTACTGTATGGGAATTGATAGACATTATCTATATTTCGAAAATCTCGGAAATAAGTTTAGAGGATCCAAAATAACCTCTAGGGAGACTTTATGGAAAAAATAATTCTTTTTTGGTCTAATGGGGTCATGGAGGACATAAAATAGGTGTTTCTAGATTTTAAACAAAAAATTAGAATTTAAATTTTTTACATGAATGGTTTAATTGGGGGTGATGTTCAGTTTCCCAAAGCATGCATAAAATCCTTGATCCCCTTCCATGGGTGCATTGTTTTTAATAGGTGGTAATATGAGTTTTCAAACATTATTCTAGTCATGAAAACCTTAAAATTTTTGGTTGACACGATTCACTATGGGTGGGTGTACAGCTCGTGGAAAGTGTTTGAACACCGTTTAAAAAACAGATAATTCAAAAAAATCAAATTTTTCACTGAAGAACCCCACAAAATACTTAACGAATGTATCATAAATAAATTTGAGTTATACCATAATATAGTAATAGTGTTTTATTATTTTTTTGAGCTATATAGCTCATTACAGTATAAAGAAGTGTGGGAAAATGTTCCCTTTTATATTTGAGGTTTATAGAGCATGTGAAATTTATTGAAAAAATATTATATAATATGAATATCAAAAAAATAAATTCTTCCAAATAGACATTAATTTGATAAAACAATATATAAGTTTAAAATTACATAACATAATGAAATTAATATATATATTTATATAATTGTTTTCATTTTTATTTTAATTAACCCCTTAGTTATCATATTTTAAAAATAATTATGGTATCATATTTCTCACTCTTCATCGATTATAATTTTATATATAAGGTAAATAGTAACCAATTAATGGAAAATGGGTGAGATTGTTGAACATATATCTTAGTAATATTCCACATTCATGAATTTTATAATTTTTTATAATTTTTTAAAATAATGTTTTCAGAAAATATCATTCTTGAAAATTTTGAATGTATTAATTTGTTTTGAATTTATATTCACTAATAAAAAAAATGAAATTTTAATATAATATTTTAAAAAATCCATAAAATTTCATGTATTTAGAGATAAATCATGAGACACATTAATTATTTCAAATTAAATTTGTTTTAAAATTTTGAAATAATAAATTTAATAGTTTTTGTTAACGAAATAAGTATTCTCTTAGATTTTCATATGAAATAAATGTAATTGAATAATTTTCAAAAATTATAAATAAATTTTCATCATGAAAATAATTTCATTAAGTTCAAAATATACATCTAGGTTCATTCATCTATTTTTTTGCCTATATATAGTCACAAAATATATATTTAAAAAAGGACAATGATATTTTGTAACATTATTCTACTTATATAATATTTAAAACATATTAATCGAAAAATGTCAATTAAAAAACTAAATTATTAGATTAAGGTGTTATGGGTTGAATTCCATTCACCCAATAATACTTAGTATGATAAATAATATCCTTATAACTTAGTTTTATCTGGGATAAACCTAATTTATCGTTTGATGAGGTGATAAATATTACCTATACTACTATTCATAAATCATAAATATTAAAGGGACCTATTAAAAAAAATATAAAATATTGAATCCAAATTTGTAATCATTTTTATAAAATTCAATATTTATAAATTGATAAAATCAATTTTTAAATATTTTTATGATTCATTATAAAACCACTATTAGAAAAAAATCATTAAAATAAATTTTTATATAAAAATTTGTTTTTATAAAACAATAAATTATAAAACTTATTCTAATAAAGAGAATAAAAATATTTATAATACAATATAACTAATTTTTAAACAAAAGTACATTAAATAACAATACTACTTCAAAATTCTTTAAATAATAATATGGTTTTCAATAAAAAGAATATATTATCATTCATTGTTGGAAAATCTATCCTTCCAAATAAATCCCCAAAATTTACACTAATTTAAATTTTATATTCGTATTTGAAATATCAATCTATTTCTATCAAATTTATTTTAAAAAATATTAAAAAAAGTACTCATATTTTTTATCGTAAAAGTAATAAAATCCAATTTTGAAGAAAACTTATAAAATATATTTACTAAAATTTGAGTATTTATTTACTAAAAATTAATTAATTGTTTTATATTGACTAAAAAATTTATATATAATAAATAACATATTTATTATTATTCATACCAAACAATTTAATGGATATGTTAAAATGGAAGTGTTGAAAGACTAAAATTTCATTAGTATATCACTATTCGTTGAAGCTCGGTGTTATATTCTATATACACTATAGAATTGTCTTAAAATATATGGATTTTGTGTATTGAAAACTATTAAAAATATTAAATTTATTTAAAATCAATATATATTAAAATATTGGGGTGTTATATAATGTGATTGGTTAAATAGTGAAATTATAATCATTGAATTTTAATAAATAGAAATTTAATCCTACAAACACTTCTAAGATCAATTATAAATATTCTAATATAGCTAACGACAAGATTCATGTACCTCCATATGATTAATGCACTACAAAGGATACATATTAAACTAAACATTATATTTCATCCATATTCCCTGATTTGGATCACAGCGGTCCAAAATATCTATGTCATAGCTTGTATTGTTAGTCAACAACACATATTAGCCGCTAATTTTGCTACTCCACTACTAATTCTATATTGTATTCATTATTTGATGTGTTCAATCCACAAATTTTTCATTTAACAATATATTCTAATACCACTACATCATGACCCCCTATATCCACTAATACACATCCTGGGTTGAAAATGAAGAATAAGTGTTACCCTTAAATCCAACTTTCAATTGGTCAAGGGTTAGTGACTAACAATAAAGGCATAAAGAACATATATCATATACATTAACCTAATGAATCAATTTGAGGAAAATATATAAGTAGATATACACCAACAAATTATTATAATTATAATTCTATAAATAAACTTCCACATCTCAAAATATTATAATTATTTATCTATATATCATAAATAAAAAATCATGAGAGACAGACTCTAAATCTCTAATAAATCTATCAGCACATTACATGCCAGGTGAACAACATCCAAAAAATATATTGATGTATCCTAAAAGTAATTAAAAAACTATAAATGTGTGATAAATTGGTGATTAAATATTATATAGTGACCAACGATATTAACACATATTGTTACAGGATTTTAAACATAAAAATATATTAAATTAAATGTGTGGAATGAAAATTATTATTCTATTATGAAGGAAAGGTACATAAAAGAAATAATTTAAATTTATTTATTTCGATATAAAAAATGAGATTATAAATTAATTGTGATCATAAATCATCATAAAATAAACAAGGGAATACATAAAAATTAGAGTGAGCTAAAATTCATAATAAGGTAATATAACTGATAAGGAAATGTAATAACTGAGGTCGAGTTATATTATGAAATAATTAATGATAAAGATCATGAAAAATTGAATAAGAGTATTACATTACTAACATTATAACATCATATATAAAATCATGGGAAAAGTCAGAAAAAATAAGAATTAAAAATCATATAAGGATAATCATTGTGAAAACAATACAAGGTGGATATTGTCCCCTACTAGTTTAGGTTTACTCTACAAACCATAGATGATGTCTCATGTGACTAAAACAATACCCAATCTATTAGAGGGCTATATAGTTACCCCCTTTCTAATAACATTCATTTCATATAAATTCATATAACTATCAATAAGAATATCGTTCAAATTTTATAAAAACTAGAACTAAATATGGAACAACATTTTGTTTCATAATATTTTCTTATGTCATAAAAAGAATATTTCTTAAAAAATAATTTTGAGAAATGATAATAAGTAATGAATTATTGCTTTAATAGAAGGAACAATGATATAGGTATATATTTATGAGAAATATATTTATAATTTATAGTCATTTCACAATATTAGTGGTAGTTGTGGTTAATGGAAAAAAATAATTTCCAAAAGGATAAAAACAAACTTGTGGAAAATAACCATACCACATTGAAAATAAGTTTTTAGAATATATATGTTCAAATAATATTGAAAAATACATTTCATTTAATATAACCTTAGATACTATGAATGAAATATCAAAATCATTAATCATCATAATGGTGGGTAAAAATTAGTTTTAATGTTATGTGAAGAATGTTAAAATTATTAAAACATTTTAAATAAAACATTTACATGGAAGAGAAAGGGGTTTTTACCAAATAGAAGAATAAATTAAATATTCCATAAAAATATTTACTAAATTATTTTATGTATCAAAGATATGAAAATTGATATACTACACGAAACATTCATGAATTAATATATGAGAATAACATAAATGTGGTTAAATAGATCATGATCAAATAACATCCTTAAATGGAAATTAAATCATAGACATTCCTGATAAAAATGAAATAGAAGCATAACGACATACCACTCTAGTAATGAATGAATCATTATAGAGCATGAATTATGTTAGTGAATTTTAATGTAAAATACCATGAATAATAAATGATTCATGATATTATATTTTTATGGGAACTATATACAAGATATAAAAATAAATTAATAGTATAAAAGATCATGTTTCCCAATAAAGGATGTTTTCAGACTAAAACACTTACCTAAATCTGAAATTGTCATGAGAATTCAATATCATATGGAATAAAAAACATATTTGAATTATTTACATTATTGATAAACTTTTTTAATTTTAATGTTTCTTTTATTGTTTTCATTAACATGCTATATTCAATTATGTAATCAGTAAGTACCATTTTGGATGACAAGAATACATTCAGTTCATTTGACCAAAATTACATTGGTAAATTTATTAGTGCTACACATATTACTATATTATCATGTACATAATAATAATCATAAAATTTTAATAATTTTTATAAAAAATTTATAATATTAAAAACAATAATTAATGATGGTTAATATAAATGATCTAAATTGTGATCCTGGAGATGGGAGGTTTTATGTATGCATGTATAACGTTTCCATTTTTAAAAAATAATAAAGTAAATCAAAAAAGAAATATATTTTCATTCTATAAAGATATTAATATTTTAAATATAATTTATTTATTTAAATAACATAACATTTTCCATTTAAGTGGGGTAGTTGTAATAAGATGAATCACATTGATTCATGTGGTGGTAGTCAACTGTATACACAAACAACTTTATAGTTCTTCAATAGATGATAAGTAATGAATGTATAAGATAGTTTAATTGTATAGAATTATTAAATTTTAATAAATATAACATATAAATATTGAATCTAACATCATGAACATCAATAATTTGTGATTACATAATATAATTACATCGTTTTTTGATGCGTTAATCCACCATACACACAAAAGATGCTTTCACATCCAATTTTATGGAAGAGATAATGGATAAATATTATCAAAATTTCTTAGTTAAACTATGTACATAGTATATTTTATTGATTTTATGATATAAAATTTAAGACATAATTGCATGTGAGAAAAGACGAATTAAAAAAAGGAAGTAGCACATTGATGATTATTACCTTCACATAGAAGTGATGCATATGGGCGTCTTATTCATGAAACTAATATAACGACCCATACTTTACATACATTGTTAATACTTCAAATTTGAATAATACTTATTACAACATATAACAAAACCACGAAAGGACCGTATAGGTATAGTTTCTTTAGAAACTGGGAAACATAAACAACTGGTTCATAAAGCGTCTACACTGTCTCCAATTTATTTCATCATATCTATAGTCCCTTTTGAAATATCTTAATTAATAACCTTCTTCCTGACATGGGGAAAGAAAACATAGAAAAGGGTGAGCTCAAATGCTCAGTAAGGGTAAGCAAAAGAAATATCAATCACATCATATACATAAGCACATAACTTTTAGAAATCTTAACCTACAAAAGAGATCATAATTTCATAACATGGGATAAATCATGGAAGTGAAATGTAATCACAATAATCATAACATAAAACATGAAACATTGTGGCATACACACACAATCATAGATAATCATTTCTTATTAGTCAAGGCTCATTTCCGAGACTATCTTAGTGGATAAAGTCCCTTTTTGAACCGAGTTCACTCCTCGTTTCAGTCCTGTTTCACTGAACCGGTATAACCTATCGTTCCAGCCATGTCTATCTAATGAGATATAAAATCTTTAACCAATTCATTGGAGGGAGATATAGGTCCCACCCATCTCATAATTAAACCATTCTTATGTGTGCCACAAAATCATAAACCATACATCGTAGCATAACCCATGTAATAAAAATGGGAATCTTTAAACATCGGGACATGATAAAACAATTCATATAAGATAAAATAATTCATAAAAATATTTCCATCACAACATAATCAAATCAATGTAATAATATGGATAGAAATATAACCCTTTATTATCTTAGATGGAAAATAATTTTGATAAAACAATTGAACTCCATTCTTGAGGAAAATATCCTTTCTACTTCAAATATATTTTTCCTTTCTTAAAATGTCATAAAATTTTAAACTAAAAGAATTTGATTAATAATAAACTTGAAAACTTATAAAGGAAGATTCTTGGAATTTTTTTAAAAAAAAGTCCATTCATGCCATGTAAGTTAAAAAACATTCTTCTCGTACTTTTGTCAGAAAAGTCAAAAATTACCTCGTACAAAAAACGACAAAAGATTCCTTTCATATATTTTACTAAAAACTCACCGAAGGGTAAAATTGGATTTAAATAATTGTAGGTGGATGTAAATAACATTACATATTGAAAAAACGTGGATGTGGATGTTAAAATACAACCCAGTAAATTCCAAAGTATAAACAATCTCGGATAAAAATGAGATTGTGAAATTTTCCATTACCTTAGGTATGTTTTGCTTCGTAAGTTTCCGAACCTCCTGTATAATGATTTAAATAATGTTATTGACTTATTACAGAATCATAATTATTTTTATGATATCATATATGGTCATATTATTAGCTTCATAGTAGTAATATTTCATTGCTACTTGTTATTCGGGTGTTTATAACTTTTTGTTCTTATGCGTGTCTTGTAAAATAAATTCTTATTCTTCTCTTTAGGTTATAGATACCTCATTTCCAGAATGGTATTAGTGTAATATATATCATATTCATTCATTCAATTAATTTTTATAATCATTATGAAATGAAGATCTTGTAGAACGAGTCGTATCACATCGTGGAGACGGTATTCCGTACGTACGCACGAGTGATGATATCGTTCCTATGATCGTGGAATTGTATTGGAGTGTATGTATACTATTTCAGAATCAGTATTACTTTATAATAGTCATATACAGTCATTATTTACACCATTTTACCCATCCAAGTAAGGTGGTGGTGGAGAATAGATTACACCACGGCGTGGAGACGGTATTCTGTACGTACGCACGCGCGGTGATTTCTTTTTTCGTAGGATGGATAGATGGTGAAATAGGGTTGTTTCATACTTATAATAAAATATTCATATATGAGTGATACTGATGTTATTACTTCATAATTAAACAACTAAAGAAGAATAAGTGGAAGAAGAAATAAAGATGAAAGAATCGGTAACGGACATTACCTCTTCTTTGAAGTGCTTCGTTGAGACCTTCTTTTAGGGCAATAAAATTTGACTTTGAAGAAGACCTGGTCCACTAGGATGTCTCTAGGGATGTGGAGAGGAGTAATTGTCAGGGTATGGCCGAGATTGAAGGCTCAAAGTGGTGTGAGGAAGAGGGGGAGGAGGTGCCCTTTTATAAGAGAGGAGAGAGGCACCTTTGGGAAAACTAAATATATTATTTTATTATAAAGTCATGTTCGATTTTAAATAGCTCCAAATTGATATATTTCGAAGCTATGGTGGGGATGGGTCGAAATACTCTCATACAATAGAATTTAGACAAGTTTAGGTTCCTATTTTAACCTTATCATTTATATTTAACATTAAGTTAAATAATTTTACTTTTACCATGTCTTCTTCTGTTCTTATACTATAAGGTTAATAAACTTACTATAAGCAGCCAAACGAACCCCAAGTTGTTTATTATTAATATATATAACCTTAGATAAGTAATTAGGCCGAACCATAGATTTTTTGGAATAAAATAACAATTAATAATATAATATTTGTTTTAAAAACTATTTTATGTCAATTTTGACACTATTTAGTAATTGATTTTTGTGAAAATCATAAAAGAATGATTAGTTCGAAAAAAGTTAGTTAAATCAATACTAAAATGTCATATTAACCTAGAAAATGAGTGGAATTCATAAAAAGTCTCAAATTAAATTTATTTTGGTGTTTATAACATTAATTATGTCTATATTTCATTAATAAGATAATTACTACATCATCTTTGTGTCATAAATAAATTAAATTATTTAATGTCTAAAAATTACAAATAAAATACCATTATGTAGGAAATCTTTTTAGATTTCTAATTAATATTTATAATCTAATTTATCTTATGTATATCCCCATATTAAAAATTATTTACTTATTAAACTTTGATTTTAACTATTTTAACCCTTCTTTAAATAAATTAATAATAAATGTCCTAATCTAATCGGAGTGGGCCTAAATGGTCATATTTTTTTTCCTAAGTTTTTTTTGGTCGAATTACACTTGTAAAAAAGAATTAGGACATGTGTTAGGGTAATAATAATATCATCTTTACCCTTAATTACTCTATTTACTTTTAACCGTGGTAAAAAAAGTAAAAAAGTTACTATTCACCTAAAATTTATTTTCATCTCATTGAACCACATTTTACTTACTGACATCAACTGTGTCTCTCGGATTTTTGAAATTCCACTCACAGAAGCGGTAAAAATATGTTTTATGAAAAATTCAGTTTTTTAACTACCACTTAGTGGTTTCACTATTCATCAAAAATTGAATGTTTTCATAAAAATACCAAAATTTCACCCTAGGCTAATTTCGATATTCCGAATCCAAAAATGAAGTCCATTTTGAAAAATAAAATTTATAAAATTTCAAAAAGTGGTTATTACTATTCATAACGGCTAGTTTTAATAATATTTCAATAGCATATCGTTGTTTAGTGAAACTCGGTATTGCGTATGACGCAAGCTATCGAGGAAGGTCGCGATTTCGTGTAAAGCAAGCCAAGCAAGTGTTGTGTAGAAAAAGATTCCTTTGATGATTTATATAACATAAAAGTCTCATGTGTTACATTCTACCCCCCTTAAAATGAATTTCGCCCTCGAAATTCGTCACTTTGTAACAAACAAATGAGGATACCTCTCCCTCATCATATCTTCAAGCTCCCATGTAGATTCTTCTAATTTGTGGTTCCTCCATAAAACATTCACCAATCGAGTGGTCTTGTTTCGTAGGACTTTTTCGCTACGATCCAGAATCTCTATCGGTTGTTCTTCATAAGAAAGATCTTGCTCCAGCGGTACAACTTCTGAGCTAAGTACATGTGAAAGATTAGGTATGTACTTTCTCAGGAGAGATACATGGAACACATCATGAACTTGAGAGAGATTCAGTGGAAGCACCAGTCGGTAAGATACCTTCCCAATTCGATCCAGTATTTCGAAAGGACCAATATATCTAGGGCTCAACTTCCCCTTATTTCCAAATCTCATAACCCTCTTCCAGGGAGATATTCGTAAGAACACTTTATCACCCACTTCAAACTCTAGGTCTTTTCTTCGGTTTTCGGCATAACTTTTCTGTTGACTCTGAGCTGCTCTTATGTGTTGTTGAATAGATCTGACCTTTTCTGTCATTTCATCAATGAGATCAGCTCCTAATAGCTTTCTTTCCCCAACTTCATCCCATCAAGTTGGAGTCCTGCATTTCTTTCTATAGAGAGCTTCATAAGGAGCCATCTGAATACTGGAGTGAAAGCTATTATTATAAGAAAATTCCACCAAAGGTAGGTGTTGATCCCAACCACCTTTGAAATCCATAGAGGAAGCTCTCAACATAACTTCTAGGGTTTGAATTGTTCTCTCAGACTGACCATCTGTCTGAGGATGATAAGTAGTGCTGAAACTCAACTCTGTATCCAGAGTATGCTGAATACTTCTCCAGAACATCAAGGTAAATCTCGGATCCCGATCAGATATAATAGAAAGTGGTACTCCATGCAATCTTAACACTTCCTTTACAAATATCCTGGAAATCTGATCTAGAGAGAAATCCTCTCTAATAGCAATGAAGTGTGCTGACTTTGTAAGACGATCAACTATGACCCAGATAGCATTATTGCCTTTGGATATTTTAGGAAGTCATGTGACAAAGTCCATAGTGATGTTTTCCCATTTCCATTCGGGTATGGGTAATGGTTGTAACATCCCCTTAGACATCTGTCTCTCAGCTTTAACTTTTTGATAAACCAAGCATCGAGAGACATATTCAGCAACATCTCTTTTCTTGCCATCCCACCAGAAGTACTATTTCAGGTCCCTATACATCTTTGTGCTTCGGGGATGAATAGAAAATGAAGAACTATGAGCCTCATCCAGCAGCTCCTTCTTTAATTCGGGGATGTTAGGAACACAAACCCGATTCCTAAACTTTGTTATCCCATCACAATCAAGGTCGAATTCAGGAACATTTCTCACCTTCTTTTGTAACTCGACATCTTCTTTTTGTGCCTCTTTAATCTTCACATGTATAGATGGTTGAACATTCATTTGAGAAAGACAATATTTTCCCCTTCCATTATAATTCCAAGATCCATCCTTTGTAAATCCATAAATATTGGATCTTTTGTGATCCTCATCGTGGATAAACTAGCATGGTCTTGTCGACTTAATGCATCTTCCACCTTGTTTTCTTTCCTAGGGTGGTAATGGATTGAGCAGTCATAATCCTTAATCAGCTCCAACCATCTTCTTTGATGCATATTCAGCTCCTTTTGTGTGAAAATATACTTTAAACTTTTATGATCAGTATAAATATCACACCTTTCACCATAAAGGTAATGCCTCCAAATCTTTAATGCAAAGATTACCGCAGCTAACTCCAAATCATGTGTTGGGTAATTTTGCTCATGGATTTTCAAATGTCATGAGGCATAAGATATCACCATATAATTTTTCATAAGAACACACCCCAATCCCTTCTTGGATGCATCACTATAGATCACAAACCTTTCTCCACTACAAGGCAGTGTGAGCACAGGTGCAATGGATAACCTTCTTTTCAACTCCTTGAAATTCTCTTCACATTCTTCCATCCAGAAAAACATAACTCCTTTCCGATTCAACTTGGTGAGTGGATTAGATAATCGTGAAAAATCTTTCATAAAACGTCGATAATATCCAACCAAAACAAGAAAACATTGGATCTCAGTTACTGTTGTTGGTCTCGACCACCTTTCGATAACCTCTGTTTTTGCTGGATCCATAGATATCCCCTCTTTTGAGATTATGTGACCCAAAAATGAAACTTTTTGAATCCAAAATTCACACTTGGTAAATTTGGCATAAAGCTTATCCTTACTCAGGGTCTTCAATATAATTCTCAAGTGATCTTCATGTTTTTCCTTGCTCTTTGTATAGACAAGAATATCGTCTATAAAGACTACCACAAATTGATCAGGATAGTCTCTAAAGACTATATTCATCAGATCCATGAAGATTGCAGGGGCATTAGTAAGACCAAATGTCATCACTATAAATTCATAGTGTCCATACCTTGTACGGAAAGTCGCCTTTGGTATATCCTCCCTTTTGACCCTTAATTGATGATACCCTGAAAAAAGATCAATCTTGGAAAAGTATTGAGCTCCGCGTAGTTGGTCAAATAGGTCATCAATGCGCGGGAGAGGATATTTGTTCTTGATAGTGATCTTGTTATGTTCTCGATAATCAATGAAGAGTCTCATTGATCCATCTTTCTTCTTAAAAAATAGAACGGGTGCTCCCCAAGGTGACGCACTAGGGCGTATGAATCCCTTATCAAGATTCTCTTGGAGTTGCTTCTTTATTTCCTGCAACTCAATTGGGGCCATTCTATAAGGTGTCTTTGAAATAGGAAAAGCACCCGATACTAGTTCTATTGAAAAATCAACTTCACGATTCGTTGGAAGACCCGGTAATTCCTCCGGAATGACATCATCAAACTCCCGTACAATTGTAATATTCTTAATCATGAGTTTCTCACCAACCATTTGAGATAAATAACCTTCATTTAGTGGAATCAATACCCATAATATGGAAGAAATTTCCACTAGAAGGTTATGTTCATCCTTGCATTGATAGACGATCATAGATTGATCTGGAATATGAAATGTGACTTCCATTCTTTGTCATTTGATATGATCTCCATATAAAGAAAGCCAATCCATGCTAAGAATCACATCAAATTACACTATAGGAAGGATCACAAGATTTGCAGGAAGCAGTTTCCCACAAACTTCGATCGGAGAAGAATTATAAACTTTTGATGTGACTGTTGTGCCATTAGGTGTTGTCACAGCTAACTCAACATATAATTGTTGAGGTAATACGGTGATACCCTTAGAAAATTCTTCAGAAATAAAAGAGTGGGTGGATCCAGAATTAAATAAAACATTTGCTACTTTAGAGTGGATGGTAAGTGTACCTTTTACCACATCGTTATCGTACTACACATTGCTGATAGAAATTGCATGTGACTTTCCTTTGTCTTTAGCCTTATGAGTTTGTTGATGTCGACCATCATCATCAACCCTTGGATTAGGGCATTTATTGGGATAATTTCCCATCTCCTTGCACTTGAAACATTGAGGTGTAGTAGGATCATTATGTGTATCCCTTCCTTTGTTTGCATCATTAGACATCTTCTTCCCATCATCGCGGCATTCAAATTCTTGACGACCTTCCTTTCCACATTTGAAACATTTACTTGTCCCTTTAAGACAAATCCCTCCATGTTTCTTTCCACACTTTGAGAATAAGGGAAAGCTCATCTTCTTTTCAGTGTGCTCTTTAGATTTTCCTTTTAATTCCATTTTCCTCTTCTTATCAAACCCATATGACTGATGGGTTACTCCAATCTCCATCTCAACTTTGAGAGCACATCGAACGATTTCCTCATAGCTATTGAAGTCCCTTATGGCTAACGCCCTTCGAAGACTTGGTTTTAAGCCACTAAATAATTGATCGATCTTACTCTCAGGTTGGATAATAATACCAGAAGCGTACCTTGAAAGTCTTGTAAAATTTGCTTCATAGGTACCAATAGATTCATCATCTTTTTGCTTTAGTTCAAGAAACTCTTTCTCCATCTTTGTTCAGAGAATACGAGGGAAGTAATTATTGAAAAATAAGTTCTTGAACGCGTCCCATTCCATGGACTCAATTTCATCCCTTTGCCTCGTATTCTTAAAAAGATTCCACCATTGATCAGCATCTCCTTCCAAACGTTACACTGCTAGGATGACTTTATCATGTTCATAACATTGAAGAACTGAAAATATCTTTTCAGTAGTACTAATCCATTGTTCAGTAACAAATGGATCAGTAGACCCGCTGAAAGAAGGTGGACGCTGCCTCATGAAAAATTCAACAGAATGTTGCTCTTTCCTTTGCTCGTTTGGAAGTCCTGCATGATTCATAGCATGACAAAGTTGTGTGAGCATGGCTACAAGATTTTTCATTCCAGCTCCCATAACGTTTGGTTTCTCAGGGGGACAATCATTTCATTTCCCGTCGCATTCCGCATTAACACAGTTCCTTCGGGTTCCAGCCATTGACTAAAACCAAGAAGAATAGTGTGAGCAACACTAATTATAATAGGAAAACCACATAATCAAGAATAAAATGTCACACTTAAGGTCTTATCCTAGGGTTTTCATGTCCATTTATAAAACACTAAGATTGTGTTCTATGCTTATACTTTTCCTTAGGGTTCTTACTAAGGCTTTCACATCCTAGTTTCCAAAGGCTGACTATACCTTTCCTCTGATACCAACTATAATGACCCATAATTTACATACATTGTTAATACTTAATAATTGAATCATACTTATTACAACATATAACAAAACCACGAAAGGACCGTATATGTATAGTGTCTTTAGAAACTGGGAAACATAAACAACTGGTTCATAAAGCGTCTATACTGTCTCCCATTTATTTCATCATATCTATAGTCCTTTTTGGAATATCTTACTTAATAAACTTATTCATGACCTGGGGAAAGAAAACATACAAAAGGTTGAGCTAAAATTCTTATTAAGGGTAAACAAAAGAAATATCAATCACATCATATACATAAGCACATATCTTTTGAAAATCTTAACCTGCAAAACAGATCATAATTTCATAACATGTGATAAATCATGGAAGTGAAATGTAATCACAATAATCATAACTTAATACATGAAACTTTGTGTCATACACACATAATCATAGAGAATCATTTCTTATTATTCAAGGCTCATTTCCAAGACTATCTTTGTGGACAAAGTCTCTTTCTGAACCGAGTTCACTCCTCGTTTCAGTCTTGTTTCACTGAACCGGTATAACCTACCATTCCAGCCATGTCTATCTCATGAGATATAATATCTTTACCCAATGAATTGGATGGAGATATTTGTCCCACCCATCTCATAATGATACCATTTTTATGTGTGCCACAAAATCATAAACCATACATCGTAGCATAACCCATGTAATAAAAATGGGAATCTTTAAACATCGCGACATCATAAAACAATTCATATAAGATAAAAGAATTCATAAAAATATTTCCATCACAACATAATCAAATCCATGTAATAATATGGATAGAAACAGAACCCTTTATTATCTTAGATGGAAAATAATTTTGATAAAACACTTAAACTCCATTCTTGAGGAAAATATCCTTTCTACTTCAAAAACATTTTTCCATTCTTAAAATGTCATACAATTTTAAACTAAAAGAAGTTGATTAAAAATAAACTTGAAAACTTGTAAAGGAAGATTCTTGGACATTTAGTTTTAAAAATCCATTCATGCCGTATAAGTTAAAAACACATTCTTCTCATACTTTTGTCGAAAAAGTCAAAAAGTACCTCGTATGAAAAATGACAAAATATTACTTTCATATCTTTTAATAAAAACTCACCGAAGGGTAAAATTGGATTTAAACAATTGTAGGTGGATGTAAATAACATTACATATTTAGGAAACATGGATGTGGATGATAAAATACACACCAGTAAATTCCAAAGTATAAACAATCTCAGATAAAAATGAGATTGTGAAATTTTCCATTACCTTAGGTCCGTTTTACTTCGTAAGTGTCCGAACCTCCTGTATAATTATTTAAATAATGTTATTGACTTATTCCAGAGTCATACTTATTTTTATGATATCATATATGGTCATATTCTTAGATTCTTAGTAGTAATATTTCATTTCTACTTGTTATTCGGGTGTTTATAACTTTTTGTTCTTATGCGTGTCTTATCGAATAAATTCTTATTCTTATCATTAGGTTATAGATACCTCATTTCCAGAATGGTATTAGTGTAATATATATCATATTAATTCATTCAATTCATTTATATAATCATTATTAAATGACGATCATGTAGAACGAGTCGCATCACATCGTGGAGACGGTATTCCGTACGTACGTACGAGTGATGATATCATTCCTATGATCGTGGAATTGTATTGGAGTGTATTTATACTATTTAAGAATCAGTATTACTTTATAATAGTCATATATAGTCATTATTTACACCATTATACCCATCCAAGTAAGGTGGTGGTGGAAAATAGATTACACCACGGCGTGGAGACGGTATTCCGTACGTACACACGTGCGTTGATTTATTTTTTCGTAGGATGGATAGATGGTGAAATAGTTTTGTTTCATACTTATAATAACATATCAGTATATTAGTGATACTGATGTTATTACTTCATAATGAAACAACTAAAGAAGAAGAAGTGGAAGAAGAAATAAAGATGAAAGAATCGGTAAGGGACATTACCTCTTCTTTGAAGTGCTTCTTTTAGACCTTCTTTTAGGGCACTAAAATTGGTCTTTGAAGAAATCCAGGACCTCTAGGATGTCTCTAGGGAAGTTTAGAGGATGAATTGGCAGGGGTTGGCCGAGCTGGAAGGCTCAATGTGGTGTGAGGAAGAGGGGGAGGAGGTGCCCCTTTATAAGGGAGGAGAGGGGCGCCTTTGGGAAAACTAAAAATATTATTTTATTATAAAGTCATGTTCGGTTTCAAATAGCTCCAAATTGATATATTTCAAAACTAAGGTGGGGATGGGTCTAAATAATCTCATACAATATAATTTAGACAAGTTTAGGTTCCTATTTTAGACTTATAATTTAGATTTAACATTAAGTTAAATAATTTTACTTTTACCGTGTCTTCTTGTGTTCTTATACTATAAGGTTAATAAAATTACTATAAGAAGCCAAAAGAACCCCAAGATGTTTATTATTAATATATATAACATCATCTAAGTCATTTGGCCAAACCTTATATTTTTAGGAATAAAATAACAATTACTAATATAATATTTGTTTTAAAAACTATTTTATGTCAATTTTGACACTATTTAGTAATTGATTTTTTTGAAAATCATAACAGAATTAATAGTTCTAAAAATGAAAAATAAATCAATAATAACATGTCATATTAACCTATAAAATTAGTGTAATACATAAAAAGTCTCAAATTACATTTATTTTGGTGTTTATAACATTAATTATGTCAATATTTCATTAATAACAAAATTACTGCATCATCTTTGTGTCATAAATAAATTAAATTATTTAATGTCTAAAAATTACAAATAAAATACCAATATGTAGGAAATCCTTTTAGCTTTCTAATTATTGTTTATAGTAGAATTTATATTATGTATAACCCCATATTAAAAGTTATTTACTTATTAAACTTTGATTTTAACTATTTTAACCCTTCTTTAAATAAATTAATAATAAATGTCCTAATCTAATCCAAGTGGGACTAAATGGTCATATTTTATTTCTAAGTTTGTTTTTGGTCGAATTAAACTTGTCCAATAGAATTAGGACATGTGTTAGGGTAATAATAATATAATCTTTACCCTTAATTACCCTATTTACTTTAAACCGTGGTAAAAAAAGTAAAAAGTTACTAATCACCAAACAAATATTTTCATCTCATTGAACCACATTTTACATACTGACATCAACCGTGTCTCTAGGATTTTTTAAATTCCACTCATAGAAGCGGTAAAATTATGTTTTATGAAAAATTCAATTTTTTAACTATCACTTAGTGGGTTCACTATTAATCAAAAATTGAATGTTTTCAGAAAAATACCAAAATTTTACCCTAGGCTAATTTGGATATTCCGAATCCAAAAAGGAAGTCCGTTTTGAAAAATAAAATTTATAAAATTTCAAAAAGTGGTTATTACTATTCATAACGGCTAGTTTTAATAATATTTCAATAGCATATCGTTGTTTAGTGAAACTCGGTATTGCGTACGACACAAGCTATCGAGGAAGGTCGTGATTTCGTGTAAAGAAAGCCAAGCATGTGTTGTGTAGAAAAATATTCCTTTTATGATTTATATAACATAAAATTCTCGGGTGTTATAAATAAACTTGTAATTTTTAGAGTAATAGATACAATACTTTGTAGATACGGATTTTCGGGACATATTTTTTGGGGTTTGGTCTAGCCAACTATCTAAAGGGGAGTGAAGTTGTGAAGTAAGGATTCCCTTTTATAATTGAGTAGGAGTATAATTATTGTCAATACAAAAAACTATAACATAATAAGAATAAATAATAGGTCACATTCATAAAAAATGGAGAAAAATAATTAGAGGAGTCGTATACCCTAGAAACACCTTCATCATTAAATAACATCATTTTATAAACATGTTATACCCATTTCTTATAATGTTACTCACTTTAACCATTTTAAAATTTTTTCCTTGAAAAATAGTTTTTTAACTAGTTTATATAATATTATGATTGATATTATGAAATATATTTTATCATATTAAAATTATTAACTAGAATAATTTAATTTAAAATAAAAACAACAAGTATGAAGAAAATGATGTTTTCAAAAAAAAATCAGGAAAACAATTATTTTTCATGAACTGTGTGACTATCTACATTAATTGAATGAATTTAGATTACTAAGTAAAGATTAATATACTTTATATTTCAATAATTTTATTCTTCATTATGGCTTATTTCAATTAATTTATATGGAAAACATTATCCACCTAAAAACATTCAAAAAATGTGATTTAATAATAACAAAATAAAATATAATAAAATCATGTCTAAATATTATTGAAATATAATAAATTGATTTAAATTTAAATGACTATTACATTTATTAGTTTAAAATTTTAACATCAATAGTGGTATATTTAAATTAACTAATTTACTAAAATGAAGTGAAATCTCTAAAAAAAGTGAATTTTTACTATCCATTGAAAAAAACAAATATCAAATAAATCTCGTAATTTCACATAAATTAAATTTAAACATGATGTTTTCAATACCATAATTTTAAAAATTAAATATTAGAAATTATACATAAATTTTTTAAGATATTTTTAACTAAAGAGGAATAAAAATACTTTTTGAATGAATCATATTTTATATATAATAAAATAGATTTATTTAAGGTTCATGTTTTATTAAAAATTATTAATTAATTTATATAGGAAATTTCATCATATTTTATAAAGTAGTTGACAATATTAATTCCTACTATTTAATGAATATTTTAAAACTATCGTAATTATATACTAATATTTAATAAAAATGTTAAACTTCATTTAGACTCATTATTGCAAGTTGAAAAATCCATCAAACAATGTGTTCTACTAAAATACCAAGTTTTATAATTTTACACAACAACCAATATATAAATTATTTCTTCTTAAATATAAATTATTCTATGTAATCAATATATTTATTTTTGTAATTTATTTTTTTGGAAATCCCGCATCGATAAACTATTAATAAAACATCCTATTAAATTAGGAATATTAAAATAAAATGTTCATCTATAATGAAAAATGACATGGTTTTCATGTATGAGATCATTAGTTGGAAGGGAAAATATAAAAATTTAAGAGAAGTGTAAATGAATATGGTGAGTAAGGGAGAACATTGATCTTGAAAATTTGAATGGTAATGGTAAACATGACAACCATAAAACTATAATACTTTGATAAATTAAAGGACGATAAAATTTTCAAAAATGAAGGTAAAATGATATCATTTTTTAGAGATTCTTTTCCAATAGATTAGGTATTATTTCTATATCAAGATAGAAAACAATATAAAATTTTCAAACATTATATAATTCAATTTCAAATTCAAAAATTCACCCTTTTATTTTGATTCAATCAATTTTTTCTTTCCCAATTATTTTAAACAAGGAATATATAATATAATTGTTTATGCATAGATTAGTACAATTTAATTTTTATGGATCATAACATCCATATAATAGTAAAAATTTATTCCCTATACATTATTAAAAACATAATGTTTAGAATAAAATAAGATAATACCTATATTCTATATGAATATATGGATATTCAATCTTCAATAATAATACCAAAGGTTCAACGTAGATAAATCCTAAAATTAATTATCTTATATCCAAAATAATTTTAAAAAACTCAACATTAAAGAGGGATTCAAAATCAAAGGCATTCTCATCAAAATAAATTAACATCTCCAATAACAGAATATCGTTAATTTAAAATAATTCATTACATTATGCTTAATGGTTATATATATATACCTAGTAAAATATTTCACAAAGTGGAATTAATAGCCACTAAATACTATAAATTGAAAATGAGTTGATTATATAGTATGTTTCTCAATATAAAATTAATATTTATATTTGAAATTTATTATGAAAAATAATTTCATACTTAATCAAACATCACATCGGACATTTCTAGATAATTCACAATTTACAACCATCAGTTGTGGGTTCAAGACCCTTTAATTTTGCTGAATACGATGAGTTATCACCCACCATGTTCTTATTAGCTCTTCTAATATTATATTTGTATAATTCATATAATTTTCTAAAAAATATAAGGAACATTTAAAAAATAATATTAATCATGAAATTAGTTTTTATGTTCTTATGCCTTCTATACATCATTTTTTAAATAATCTGATAATCTTAATTAAAAATAATTACATCAACAGTAGGGACATATTCATTATTTTATTTTACTCAATAATGTGTTTTAAATATAATATCACCTTACCATCAAATCAAATATCAATTTAATTAGTAAATTTTAATATATTCAAGAAAATACAATAAAAAATATTTCTAAACAATAGATAAATGTTTCATTAATATCATATTCATAAAACACATAGTATTTGTTGATAAAAAATTCAACTCACAAATTGAAACACCTCATCATGTATATAATTCCACTTAAATGAATTTAATAAAATAACACCATAGGAATAAATCCTTTGATTACGACATTGACTTAGATAATAACCAAGTTCCCCAAATTTATAACATTAAACTATTACTGGTTCCTTAAGAAGATATTTATATCTCCATGTATTTTTAATTAGACTCTTCATTCTTGTTTTCCAATATATATTCATTGGTTTCCTCCTTCCATACACATAGAAATTATTTTTTATCCTTTATTGAATTTTTTCAAGAGCATATTCCAACATTTTTAACATGTAGGAAATTGAATATACATTTATTTGTCTATTTTAATACTTTAACACCCATGTGATTTTATCCTTATCTTTTTTGATGTGTTTGGAAATTCAACTATATTCCAGTTTTTTAACCTAATTCAATATTTTACTTTTTTCATTATCATAATTTGTTTGAAGGAATTTCATATTAGGTTGGGCATCTCATTTGGGAAATAAATATATTTCCCATCTCACTAGTTATTGGAATTCCATCTCCACGTTCCATCCATTAAATAAAATTAATAAAATTAAAAAAATGAGAATTCATTAATATGTATAATTGTAAAAATATAAACCTATTATTATTAATATATAAATGATAATTATAAAATTAAATAAGAGTCACAATGTTTTAATAAAATTGTTCTGTGAAAATGTTTCCTATATTCAATTCTAACATAATATTTGATAATTCCCCTAAAAATGGATTATCTTAAGTTTTGTGAATCTCTATATCATATTACCAAGGAGTAATAAATGTAGTATAAATCAAGGGATATTATAATTCACTATGTAATATATGAGGGCAGCATAATACACCCTTTTTTGGGATATCACCCATAGTTATATCGGTTCCCAATCCAAATCCTATTAAACTATTTAGACAAGGAATTAATTTCATAAAAACTCGTAACTATATTATTGATGAAAATTTATAGATTTTTTATTATTGATAGATTTATATTTATACATATCCCTATAGTTATCATTAATTTTATCTCAACCACGTTTCCAATGGTTAACTAGACCATTCCTCTAATATCAAATAAAGTTACACAATGCGTTTAAACATATTATAACATTGTTTTTAACTTTAAAATCCATTAAATACATATGGATGATGTAAAATGGTTAGTTTCATTATGATACTATATATATAAACAACTAAATTAAAAAATAATTATTTATATTTCTATAATGATGTTATAATTTCCATCAGCTCCTAAAAAATAATAGGATAACCTGGGAAATATAGAAGAAATGTGGCAATTAAAAATAATTGTAATGTAATAAAAATTATTAGGAAATAAAACATGTCATTTTAAGGTATAACATCATACCATAAAAGTGAAATCTCAAGACTAATCTAATGGGATAATTATATTTGGATCATGATATTATATGTTTATAATATCATAAAAAATTATAGTAACATAAATCATGATATAATAAATTCATGGAAAACCAAGGAGGCAATATCACATTGTGGAGAGAGTCCCATAATGGATTAGGTTCTTTCTCTAATCGCATACATGAAATATCATGAGACTAAAACATTTCCTGCTTCATTATAGGGCTATATATTTTTGGTCCACTAATCATATTCATTCGACCTACATGCCTATTTTTCAATATAAGGACATCGAAACTAAGGTAAAAAACTAATAATTCCTAATGGAAAATGGGTTTCATAATCTTACCTCATATCAAAATAAAAAGATAATTCATGATGATAGTCTTCCAAAAATTATTATATGTAATACACCGCCCAATCAAAGTAAGGGAATTTTAATTATGAATATATGTTAGAAATTTATATTTATATATATAATATATTTGGAATCATTACATTATATTAAAAATTGTTATTATTGAAGAATATAACTACTTTTGAAATTATTAGAGAAAACCTTGATGATAACAACCATTCCACTTCGAAAATTTCTACTGAATAATAAAAAATTCAAACTATAATTTTGAAATTATTTTCTTTTAATAAAATTATACAAATTATAATGTAATCATAAATAAATATATTTTTAATTAAATATATTAATTGTGTTCCGGTTTTATAAGTTAAAAACATTCATTTCACACATTCTAAAAAAGTAAACAAGTAACTCATTCGGAAAATTAAAACAATATTCCTTCAAACACATTTTATAAAAAATAAAAATTGATACAAAATACATTACATAATCATATAATTGTATAAAAAAAATCTAATTAATGTATATGTTTACATGGATGAGAAAGGGATTTTGACCGAATAGAGAAATAAAGTCCATTTTCTTTGCAAACATTTACTCAATAATTTTAATTAAAAGAGGGCGGAAATTTGTAAAATTAAATGAAATGTTCTTCCATATGTATATTATTATAAATTAATATATATTTAATATATAACTATAAATTAATATATATTTAATATCTAATTATAAATTAATTTCTATCAATTTATAATCATGTATGAATATTAATGATTACAAATATATTGACGTACAAACCCTTACCACCTTGTTAAATTTTGAATCATAACCCCCACAAATGATGTACATGAAAACCAAATAAAAATAAAAATAATTATGATGTATTGAACATATAATGTGTAAAGGGGTAGTATTTAAACAAGATAAATGATATTAAATGTATAATAGAACTTGGCTTTCAATGAATGATGTTTTGAGACAAAAAACCCTTACAACAATTCTAACGTGTATTATGATTTATATATATTATAGAATAAAAAAACTATATTAATTATTTAAATGAATTAAAAAAACTTTCATGTTTAAAATTTTAAATATTTTTTATGATAATTTTATATTCAATTATCTAATAATTTTGTATCATATTGGATGATTTGATGATATTCAATGCACATGTCCCAAATCACATTGTTAAGTTGACTAATGTCAAATATATTGTTATTCTATCATATCTAGAATAATAATAATGAACTAATTATAATTAATAGACATCATGTATACTTTTAAAAAATCATGAATTCAGGTAACAAAAAAATTAACAATGTTTTGATCATGTATATGGTAGGTCATACGCACACTTGGGTAACTTTTCCATTTTCAATGATCTTTATGAAAGGAAGGTAATTATTATATAATCATTAAATAATTAACATTAATTTAAAAATATCATAATATTTCATTAAATAAACTTATATATCCCTTCCAGATTATGTGGTAATGAAAAAATATATTAGATCACTTCGAGAGGCCATAGTTTGTGGTCAATATGAACTATGATACCATTCTTCAATTGATGGTATTTTTAAAAGGATAATGATATGTTAATTTTTCATAATGAATAATATATAATATAATGAATATATAAATATTAAATCCATAAAAATTATATCCATGAGAGGTGATGATTGAAAATGAATTATATCGGTTATACATGTAGTAATCTACCACACACTCGAACGATGATTTCATTTCCCATATGCTGTAATATGAAATATGTAAATATCATTCCCAAAAAATTATAAATTAAAATTATGTATTATATTAAATATTTATTATATGAATTTTTATAAAATTTAACTCAATTTAGAAAATGAATAAGAAGAAATATAAGGAACTTGTTTAAGATGATTACATTTTCATTGAAGAATCGTCTTTGGATCAACTATTAAGGATTGAGTGGTTGTTTTTTAGGAAGAAAAAAATTTATATATAATGTATTAGTATGTTGGGAGGATTATTTAGTCTAGGTTTTTTTTATAAATTTCGTTTTATGTTTCAATAATTTGTGGTAGGGGTTTGCGTTTTATAATTGAGGTGGAGTGGTATTTTTTTTAAATACGCAAAACATTAAACAGTTGGAATTCATTATGAAACCACGTTTCTCCAAAATAAAAAAAATTGGTTGATTATCTATTTGGTTGATACACACCTTCACTAATAAAAGTAAATATATTTAAAAAGTTATCCCCTTTACCTGTTAGGTCACCCAATTTTTACATTTTATTTTTTAAACAATAGTAATTGGCTTTCTTAATATTTTTGCAATTTTTTATGACCATGAATTAATCTGAAAAAGTTATATATTTTAAAATATGGTGATTGTAAAAATATTAATCTATTTTATAATATTTAGTTTATATAATGGTCCAAATTTTATTTAAAATAAAACTTATATTCATTATGATAATTTAGTTTTACAAAAACACTATTTTTCAAGGAAATGATTAATTTAAATTAATTTTACATGTAGTAATGTTTTTTATCATAATTTTATTTCATAAACATAAATTTATAATCTATAAATATAATTTTCAGTATTTCTTTGTCAGGTTTTATTTTTAATATTTAAAATGTAAAAATGTTAGGCATGTTAAATTAGTTATTAGAAAAATCAATTATAATCCTTAGAATAAACAAACACTAAAATTTGGGATAAATTTGATTAAAATTTCATTAATTTGGTAACATATAACTAAATAATATTTATTTAAATTAAAAAAACAATTAGCATCATAATGGATCAAAAATTTATAAAATTAAATAATGAATTGCAGTTTTATAAAAAACAATATTTTTACTATTCACTGAAAAATCAATACTTTCCAAATAAATAAAAAAATATAAATTTAAGTAAATTTTTTATGATGATTTTAAATATGATGTGAATTTTAATAAATAAAATTTCTAAATAGACCATAAATTAATTATAATATTTTATTTCAAAAATAAATAAATTCATTTTTAATGAAAATTCATTTTTTATAGAATAAGAAATCTTCCTTAAAAGTGAGTTCTAATTAAGAATTTACATAAAAAATTATATAGAATTTTTTTTGTATATTCAATAAAGAAATTAATACATTTTATTTATTCCTATTTAATGGAATGTTAAAAAATTTAAGGTTAGTTTACTAATATTTTAATATTATATCACAGTTCATTTAGTTTCATTGTTCTGTGTTTAACAAACTATTGAGCATAATGTTATTTTAAAATAAAGGGGAGTTAAATAGTACAATTATCCATCAAAAAAAGAAATTGTATTAATATATAAGAAATAATAATGACCTACGAATGAAACTAAGGAAAATTATACATAATCAATTAAAAAGAAATAATGAAAATAATTTTATCAAATAGGGAGTCCCCAACTACACTTAAACTTCTAGATCACCTAACACAAATACAAATAAATCATTCTTAATGTTTAATAAACCATCACCAAAATGTCACATCCCATGTATATATAGAATAATAAATTTTCATATCTAATAAAATTAATGAATAAGCTATTAATTTTACATTAAATGGGACACTTTTTCTGATAGCGTACTCGACATGCAATAATGGGATTCTCTACAGTCATAAGTTTCACACAACAATGAGTTATACTAAAAAAATAAAACAATAAAAATATTATTATTTTTTATAGTAGGTAATGGCACGACATTTTACAGAAAGGATTGAATAGATCTAACTACAGTATGATTACACATGTTTTTTAAATATTTTTACATTTATCCTATAATTTTTAGAAGCATAAATTTTAAATGATTCCAATTTTATGTATAAAATAATCTTATATTTTTAAAATGTTGTTTTCTAAACATTTGATAATAAACCGTTATCAAATATATATTTTCCCACTTTTATATATTTTATTTGACAAAATAAACTTCTTATTTTATATAAGACCATCAAAATTTACATTGGTTTATATTTTGGTATTTTCTAATAAAATTCATATTTTAATGAATATGGGAAAATACAACATTTTTATTGAATACTTCCTTTTCATATATTTTATTTATTTAAATAGATTTTAAATTTAAATGGTTTTAAAGTTTAATTGGGTTATTAATTTTCATTTATTCTAATTTTCTTTTTTTTAAAGTAATTTTACATTTAAATTGGACATAAACAAATATCAATCATTAGATAGTTATTACTTTTTTAAACCACACTTTCAGATTTTGACTATAGGAATTAATTATACAATAATTACTAGAATTAATTTGTTTTTAATTTGTAAAAATGGGATCATTATTTTGAATCATAAGGACAAAAGTATTTAAATTGGTCCCCTTTATTTTTTGACATTATGAATTTTAACATCAAGAGTTATTTCTATTTACCATTTCTAAAACCTAAATCAGGTAACTAAGGGTAAAAATAGTATCATAATAATATATAAAAACCCTAAAATGATTCGTAATCCTATTGGATGAGATATTTCTGCCCTGATCATCTTCGTGTCAATTTTAGGTCCCCATGGAGCCACTTTGGTGTGATAATTACATGTTATAATAATTAATTTAATGTAAAGAGAAATATAATATAAACATATATATTTTTACCAAAAAAATTTAATATAAGGTTATATAATTGATATATATGACTGTAAATAGTAATTATAAATCTAAAAAATATTTCCTATATCATGGTATTTTATATCTAATTTTTAGAAATTAAATAATAAATATATATATGACATAATGATGATGCAACGATTAACTTATTAATTGAAGATTCAAATAAAATTTATTATATATATTTTAAAATAAATGAAAATTGAACATTTTTATTCCAAACACGAATTTTTGGGATGATTATTACATTTTAAATTTGATTTAATTCATATTTTTCGAATTTATAAAGTTGTTATGACATTAAAAAATATCAATTACTAAATAGTGTCTAAATTGACATAGAAGAGTTTTCAAAATAAATAATATTTTATTAAATGATATAATTTTCCTAAAAAGCCCTTATTTTGAAAAAATACTTATATAATTTAATAAATGTCATTAACGATCCACTTTTGGTTCTCTTTTAATTTTATAGTAACTATAGTAACCATATATTTTGAAATTACAAGAAGACGTGGTAATAGTTAATGTTTTCCAATAAGGGTTAAAGCTTAACGATAATGTAAATTTTATGTGATAAAATTGTTTAAAACTTATTTTAAGAGAATATTTTGACCAATATTTATCTTATAAAAGAAATATATCAATTTTTATCTATTAAAATTTGAAAAATAATTTTCAATAAAATAATATTTCAAGACATTCCTAAAGTGCCTCTCCTTCCTCTTATAAAAGGTCACTACCTCTACCCGCTTACTCACCCCTCTAAAGTCCTTTTACACATCCCATTTCTTTTTATATAAGCTTCAAAAATCCCAAAATGTATCCTCGAAGCCTTACCATTGCAATAAGTGACTCCAAGAAAGCCTCTTCGCTCAAATTAGAAGGATTTACCCCATTTAGAGTAACGTCTTCCCTCAAGATCCTTTCATTTATTTTCCTTCTCAAACCCCTTATCCCCACTTTATAAAAATATTTTATAATAGAACTAGTATACTCAATATAATAGTATATTTCTACTATAAGGGTTAGGATTATAATTACAAAAAACTCTAACTAATGGATATAGAACATTCTGTATCTATTTACGGTGAACTACTGCCTCAAAAAATGATGATTGTACAATTTTCTACTAACAGCTCTCTTTGTGGAAATAATGATTTCACTATTTTTATATATGATATATATTATATTTATATTTTCTCTATTTTTCATTAATTGTTTTATTGAGAACATACCTTTATGATTTCCATGCTGTGTAAATACAATAATTTCATTTGAGGAAGTGTGGAATACCTCCCCCTCAATGTGATAGGACTCTTTCATTCCATACATTGAATTTATAAAGGATGTTTATGTTAAACCTATTATACATACATTAAATTAAAATAATAATGGTATTATAATGTACTTTTATATCATTTGATTATTATTCTATTAATATGACATTTAAATGAATACAACGTTTATGCATACGCACAACCTACCGTCTCTATGAACTGTACATTTCATTTCATATATCCAAACAATATGGACTGTTACAAATATATATATACTATATATATATAGAAAATTTAAATCATTTATATAATTTTGGAGATGATGGACGGATAAAAAATTTATAATTTTCATCCAAACATGTCCATTTTTTAATATAATTCCAAATATCGAAAAAGCGTCAAATATGAACTAAAATAATTAAATAATTTTTTTAACATGGTAATAAGTTATATAAAATTAATAATAATGCCGAATAAGGAGCTTAATCAAGTATATGTTAACATAATTTCATTATTGAGGATCATAAAGAATTAATGAAAGATGTAAGACTCAAGGTTAGGGAATCTACCACCTTTAACATATCAAGATCTCCTATAATGTTATGCCTTTTTCATTTCTATTTTATTATGTTTGTATTTTACATTAAATACCTCGCATACATTTCAGATTATTTAATAATTTTGAAAGACCTATTATTCTCTCAATAAACACATTTTATGAATTTCTATGTGATGCTGTTATGTAACCGAAATTTCCTAAGGAATCTTCTTCACCATTTTTCCACTCGTTGGGTTTTATGCATTATTAATTGATTATATTATGACAAGATTATGTGTGGGATCACCATATAATTATTTATTATATTATTTCCACATCCTGTTATTTTGAGATACATTTTATACACATAATCACCACATTGATAAATTCATATTAATTTTTTAAGGGATGTCATAACTCAATATCTATTTATTTATATAAATATTAATGTTTTCTATTTTTTCACAGAATATGTGTTAATTAACACTGAATGTTTTACATCATATATCCACTTATATTGACTGTATTTATATTTTTCGCACATAATTTTTCTCATTGACATATCCTTAATCTATTGATGTGTCATTATAATGGATTTATTGTCAATATCCTTTAATTGAAGAATATATTTATGGTATGCAACTTTATTATCTTATATTGTGTTTATAAAAAAAATTTGACTCCTTATATAATGAATTATAATATTCTCAAGAAATGTTTTGTTTTATTTAATGTTATTCCTTAATGATTTGTATTCATTTTTTCTTATGTGGTAATGGATTCGTTAACTAAAATATCATTTAAAATGTTTTAAATAATTGTACTTATAAAACCATTTATTTCATGTATATGTTTTTTAAAATAATTTTAGGAATTTATTTATATGATCATGAATGTTTTGAAATGTTAATTTCGTTCAAAACATTCAAATTGGAATGTGAAAATTTGATCGAAATGTCTAATTATTAAATGTTTTAAATGGATGTGGAAATCGATTGAATATTTCAATATCTTGAAATGATTTCTTTTTATTGGATTGTGTAAATATTGTTTTTCCATTATTATTGTTAACCTTTTTTGATTATGTTATGGTTCTTGGAAATTGGGTGGGTTCTTATCTGAAAAACCTATGACGGGTGGCTCTGTGAATGTAGGTTCTTGAAAATTCAAGAAATTGAAGTAAAATACTCACAAAAGTTGGGTGAAGCAAATATATAATGATGGATTGAAAATTGGAGAAGAAGTTGGAAGAAATAAAATTTTGCAATGGAATCCTAGCTGACCACATATTGATTGCCATTAATGGTTTACAAATGAATAAAACAAAAACCACATGTACACAGATGACATATAGCATGATGGCCCATGAGGAATTGGCCAACGAACAAAGCTGTTCGTGGTAAATTTCCTCCCGCGAACTGAATCCACTGTGAACTGTTTTCATAGGAGAGAATACGAAGGGAGTGTTCCCCAAGTACCATCCTCGTGAACGATGTGGTTCACGGATGGGGATATGCATATGATGTAGTTCACATCTACAAACCATGGATTGACCGAGTCTTTAGTGGGTTATATTTTCTCAATGGGCTTCCAGATAAGGTATTTTGTGTACCGTAGATACATATTTCCCAAAACACTATAAAATAAACACCATGTTATTTGAAAATTAGGGTGGAAGTAATAAGACAAGAGAGAGAGAGAGAGCTCTAGGACGGGAGAAAAGGGTACGAATATCATAGAGGGTGTGGGATAAATATCTCCAGCACAGAAAGAAGTTTGTGGAACTCCAACCCACATCCACAGTAGTTCATGGATTCCATCCCTTGAACAATAACTAGTTCGTAGAATCCATCCCATGAACCTTATGAAATAAACAGTTCGTGAATGTCCTCCCCACGAATCATATTTGGAATACTCTCTGCAGTCTACCAATAAACTAAAAAATATAATAAAAAAGGCTAGTAGATGCCCATTAGTGGAAAAAGAATCAAAGACGCCCAAATGAAGAAGATGGTACATGGACACCCCTTTGGGGGAAATATTTTGCAGTTAGATATTATCCAACCAATGGTTTTTAGACACCCATTTAGGGAAAAAGGTCATAGATTCCTTTATAGGGATAACAGTACGTGGATTCCCATATGCAGAAGACAGTTTGTGGCCAACTTTTTAGGCTGGGTCGACGACATTTTCAATTCCTCCCTTATTCTACCCAAACATCCTTCCCTTAAGTACCATGAGAAGAAACATTCTTCATGCACCTCCGAAAATTCCTGATCACCTGCATCCTTTTCTAGGTTTACAAAGAACTCCATGGACAATCACATCCTGATTGTTTCTTAAATTCCCAAACACATCATTTAAATCCATCAAACTCTGTGTCTCTAGTGAATCTAGATCCTCATAAACCTCCAAGGCCCTTATAAGTATAATGCCAATGCCATATAGACACTTTTTTTGACTATTCACATCATGCCTCAGTGGCTCTGCATATGAAGCCTACAAGACGATCATCAATTGAAGGAAAATTCATCCTCAGAAGATTTCTTTCCAAACTCTATAGGCCCCAATGGCATCCATTCCCCATATCATTTATCCTGATCTGAGAATCCCTAAAGTCACAATTTACACATTCTTTCCCTCTCATGTTCGAGGAATGTAGGAACATCCCATCCCGATTATCCATCAATTAATTATGGGTATTTCCTTCTATGGTCCAAACTCCATGACCTTAAACTATGAGTTATCATCCTTTCCACATGATGTTAAACCATAGGGTACTAGTCCTAACAACCCGAAATTACACAGTTATGTCACTATCCAAGCTATATGACATTAAACTATTGTATACTGTGTGATTTCAGATCATCATAAATATCCCATTCAATCAGAAAATGAAGGACAATGTCCTACCGACACCGTTTTTGGACTATGCACATCATGCCCCAGTATCTCTGCATAAGAAGACTACAAGAAGGTCGTCAATAGGATGGAAATTCATCATCCAGAGTGACCATTCCTACCTTTTTATGCCTCAATGGCTTCCATTCCTCATATAATTCTCCTAATCAGAGAATCCCTAAAGTCATAGTTTACACATTCATTTCCTCTCATGTTCGAGGTATGTAGGAATATCCAAACATGATTTTCCTACAGTTAATCATGAATTATATAACTAGTGGTCCTCATCGCATAACCCTAAACTACATGAGCCCAAATAGTCGTATCCACATGAAATTAAATTGTGATGTCATCATCCAAGCTATATGACTTTAAACTATAGTATTCCTTGTATTTTCCTCCAGGGCCCTCCCACATAGGTAGTCGTCAATTTTCAAAGGCAGCGCTGCGTCACCTTCAATGTCATTTCACATTGAAAGGTTAATTGCTCCGCACCCTCACCCACGGTTGTCCCAACCTCCTCTTCCATGGGCTCATCCTCCCCCCAACAATAAGTTAAGAGGAATCCGATTTTTTGAATCTTTCAAATCCTCTTATTTATAACACTGAGAATGACTCACATGGTATTTTAGGTTTCCAAGGATCAGAAAATCATCACACATTTCGAACTATGAGAACCCTGATTCCTAATAAAAACAGGATGCATATGGTTACTGCTAGAAGGACCAAGTTCAAAAAGGGTTCCAATCCCAAAAGGATCTACCCAATAATGTTTATAAAATAGGAATATTCCCTGCGTAATCCCTATACTTATGAACTATGAGAACTCTAATTAATTATAAAAACAGGATATGTAGGACGCCTTATAGATAGCCCGAGCTTAAAAAATGGTGACCATCCCAAAAGGGTCCATCCAATCATATCTATCAAATAGGCAGATTCCGTGTGTAAGACCCACAATTCTGAAATATGTGAACTCTAATTCCTGATCAAAACTGGATATGTAGGAAACCATCTAGAAGGCCCTATCTCAAAAAGGGTGCCATCCAAAAGGTTCGACCCAATATTTTGTGTCCAATGGGCATCTTCCATGTGTATGCCCCTCACAATACAAACTACATGGGTTTTGTTTCCTCTCTAGTGGATACATATGAAGCTCTCCTTGTGGGACTGATCCCAACATCAAGTCACATTTCATCCCCCCTAGATGATGATAAACTCAAGAGATCATTAATATCTGGCCAAGTCAACATCACATTAGTGTCCTTAAACAAAGTCATGCTCACGATGATCTTGGAAACCAAGGGTAGCCCATGGACACACTCTTTGGGAATGAACCAAGGATTCACGAACATATGAACATGACATAAATCTATAAGAGGGTCCCGAAACAGTAAACAATACTCCCCCAAAAGGGTGTAGTGGGCCTGGCCTCCAATCCATTCAGCCAATGGATTCCTCAAATGAGGTCGGCCAAGTCGTCATCTGACGGGCTCCTACCCTTGGAAGGTATGTCCATTAATAATAGATACCAAGGCCGTTGGGAATTCTTGGTTCTACGAATAAACCAGTTAGAGACCATCCAGGTAATCTATATCCAAGAAAGACAAATTTCATGACTGTTTGACCCCCACGCATTCACCTACTGAGACCAGTAGTTCCCCACATGGTTAGTTCAACCTTCTTTAAAAGATAATGACACTAAACAGGTCGAAACAAAGGAATGGTTAATTCGGCGAAAGCCCAACTCTATGGAAAATGGGACAGGTGATGATCCTCATCGTTCCATATCCGTACCACCCATAAAGGCGCCTCCTCAGAGGTGGAACAGTGATAAACCAATGATGACTAGTTCCATGATAAACCTAGGATGGGAGGTTATGTTATAACCTTCAATGTGTTGGGTATTAATGTCAGTTGAATGGCTATTCCCTTTAGTGATATGTGTGGAATTCGACCATATGGTTAATACATTTATGTATGTATATGTCCCTTGAAAAATTTATATGTTATATGTTTCTTTCTATGGACATTATGTTAATTTTTTTGTTAAGAAAAATGATATGAAATGCAGTTATATTCAGTGACGTGTTTTTGCAACTAATTTAATGTAACAACCTAGGTATTTATAGTTTAATACTTTTTATTTTCAAAAAAATTTTACGAATAAGGTATAAATTTTACATTAGAGATGATTATTTTTCCTATATCATACTCAACAAACAACAATGTGTTTCAATTAAATCTTACGATACACACAACATTTAGTTATACTGAAATATAATACAATATTTTTTTATTCTTTTAAATTATAGTTAACGCATAACCGTATGATTAGAGGGAATGAATAATATCAATTGAATTTTGAAATATAGGTTACATGTGTTTAAATAATGATTAATTGGTCACCAAATTTGTTATATATGAAAATTAAAACCACTTGATTATAATAAATATGTTTTTCTAAAAACCTATTTAAAATTGATTGAGTTCTCTTACAAATCATATCACAATTAATGAATTTTTATTTAATGTTAAATATATAATATATAAATATATAATATATTTTTTTTAAATTAAACTTATATGTTTGTTAGATATGATATAATAACAAATTTGTTTTTCGGATAAAAGAAGTATTTTTCTAAAAATGTAGTTTTATCACCTTTTGAGAGAAACACCTTTTTTAATATAGTTTTTTAACGTTTATATGTTCTATTTGAAAAAATAAACTCCTTATATAGAAGTGGTACATCATTATATTATTTGGTTATATTTTTTTGGTAATTCTCTGCTAATGTTCATTTTTAATGAATAGTAAAAAATACTGCATTTTATTTCAAAACTTCATTTTCATCTTATTTATTTATAGCATTAGATTGTCATATTAATTATTTTAAATGTGTAATTGGATTAAGATTTTATCATTTAATCCAATTTTTTTCATTGGATGAAATTTCACTTTTAAATTATACATAAACACATGTCAATATTTTGGTAGTTTTTACTTCTTAAAAACACATTTTTTTGTTTTGACAACATGAATTAAATTTAAATTAATTTCATGGAATTCTGTGTTTAAAATTTTGAAAAATTGTTTCTATATTTTGAATTATAATGTTAATTTTTTTTAAATAGGTACCATTCTATTCAGACATCATGAATTGCAACTTATGTAATTATTTTGTTTACCATGGGGAAAGGGTAAATCTACTGAATAAGGATTAAAATATAATATTCTAAAAATAATAAACTACCATGACACATTTCATAATCCTATTTAATTAGATATATCAGAAAATGGGAATCCATGGGTCAATTTTTGATCCATATGGAGCCACTTGGGTGGGATAATGACTTGTTATAAGATTTGATTTAAAGTAGAGATAAATACAACATAAACATGTATATTTTACTAAAACAATTTTTATATGGGGTTATATAATAGGTATATTCAAATATATATATTAATTCCAAATATAAAAGGATTTCATACATCATTATAATTTATTTATAATTTTTATATATTAAATAAATTCATTTAGATATGACACAATGATAGTGTTGCGATTGCTCTGTTAATAAAATATTCAAACAAATGAAATTATAAATAGTAAAATAAATGTAATTTGATAATTATTATTTCATAAAATAATTTTATGTAGGCTAATGACATATTTTATTTTAGGTAATGCCTTTGGTATGAAGGAATCATGTTTTTTTGACTTTATAAAAATCAAATACATTATAGTTTCCAAATTGACATAAATTATTTTTTAAAATATATTACATTTTTCATGAATGATATAATAATCCTAAAAATCTAAGATGCCTCAAACTTAATTATATAATGTTAAAAAATTTATTAATGATCCACTTATTGTTCTCTTGGAATTTTATATTATATATTGTTACCATATATCATGAAAATTCAAGAATACATTGTAGGAGTTACTATTATTTAATAAAGGTTTAAGATAAATGATAAGGTTAATTATGTGATCTAAACTTTCCTAAAAAATATTTTTGAGAGGGTTTTGACCCCAAGGAATATTATAATTTATAAAAATTAGTTGTGGACTTCATTAAATGAAAAATAAATTTATAATAAAATAATATTTCAATACCTTCTTAAGATCCCATCCTCCCTCTTACTAATGGCCACCCCCTATACCCACATACACGCACCTCCCGAACCCCATGACATGATGATATTCTACTAAAATAATATCACATCATCCCTCCCTTCACCTTGGAAGCCTTACCTTGGGATGTTGGAAATTAATGAAATCCTTTTTGGTCAAATCAATAGAAGGTAACTGATTTAGAGGTAACATCTTCTCTTAAGTTATTTTCTTTTCTTTTCTTCTCCACTCCATATGATATTATAATTATTTGATTTCATATAATAACCATTATCATCAATATACTATGAATTCTTTATGGATGGATTCAAATTACAGTTAGACACACCTTCATCTACTGGATATGAATGTCATGTTTCTGTGGACGGTAATCTAATGCATCACAAAACGATGATTGTTCAATTTTCACCTACCATCACTCAAGGTGGCCATTATGAGGGAAATGTATTTATATATGATATATATTATATTTATATTGACTTTATTCTTCATTATTTTTATTCAACATCATACCTTAATAGATTACATAATGTGTAAATTGGATAATTTCATTTGAGGAAGTGCGGACTACCTCCCCCTCAATGTGATATGACTCATTCATGCCACAAATGGTACATATAAAGGATGTATTAATGAACTTATGTAAAATATATAAAATATTATATTATTATAGAATTATAATATATCTATGTATCATTAAGTTTTAGTTACTTTGAATATGAAAAAGAAATGAATGTAGCGACCATGCGTATGTAAGACCTACCGTATCCACGAACAGTGCATTTCATTTCCTATCCCCAAATGTTATGTACTATACTAAATACATATAAAATGGATATATATGACAATTATATCATGAATAATATTCTGGTGATGATGGAATTTTGACTATGAAACATGTTCATTTTCAACTCAAGTATCGAACATTGATAAAACGTTCGATATGAACTAAAATAAGTAACTATTTTTCAAATAAGGTAATAATTGATATAAAATGAATAATAAACTCAAAAAATAAATTAAAGAAATTATAAATTAACCAATTTTTATTATTCAGGAAATTAAATAATGAACAAGATAATTCAGACTCAAGATAAGGGACTTCATCTCAATCTCCTTTCATTGAGGCATTTCTTGATAATATGCAACTTTATTATTTTATAAGGTATATATATATATTCAATTTGACATTAAATATCCATATTTTATCTCTAAAAATTTTATTTAATGATTTTTTAAATTTATTAATAAATAAATATTATGAATTATATGTTTAAATTGATACTGGAGACCATGAATGTTTATGTATTTAATTATCAAATATTTTTATTCAGGATATTAATTTTTATATTTATTTTCATGGATATAAAAGAATTATAAAGGATATTTATGTCAATATAGAATTAAATTCAATGTTTTCAAAAGGAATAGTCTTATACAAAGAATTATATGTTCTTTACAAAATGACAAAAGGAATGTTATTTGTTTTAATATATATGGCGATAATGACTTCACTACCAATGAAACCATTATTTGATATTTAGATTCCTCTATAAGCATTAATGTATTTTAAATAAATCCATTATTCCAATATTTGGATTTATTTGTATAGAAAATGTAATTATTTATTGAAAATGGTATTGTTATATGGAATTTTTTTCATATGTGATTAAAACATGTTTTCAAAAAGGGGTTTGGTGATGAAATTTTTTTTTCATAAAATAGTACCTGAGCATTATTTGATATGGGTGAGCACGATATATCCTATAAAAATTTTTTACCCCCATTATAGCTCACATATGACCCCTAAATAGCTTATATGATGGTTTGGACGACATTACAGATCATGGGTGAGGCCGACGTAGCTTTTCAAAGGCTTGAGACCCATTATAACTCATGGGTGAGCCTGATGTAGCTTATACAAAGGGAGATCCCCATTTTAGATCGCCAATTTGGAATTCGACCATATGGTTATCTAAATTGGAATATGTTGGAAAGTGGTTTTCATATATGACTCTCTATGTCACCTAAAAAGGATTTATTTTATTTATATTGTTTTTTGTGTTTTCCATTGAGTAAAAAACTATGAGTGTCATTCATGTGAAACCATTTTTTTCATCATCTCAAGGAACATTGAATGGGTTATAAAGTGTTATCTAGAATAATGGTTTATCATTATTTTCATGTACCTTAATAATATTTTTGTACTCATCCCGTATTTTAAATGTTTTTATAGGATTTAAGGGAGAATAGGGTCAATGATGGATTCAAAGAATGGTATAGATGATTAAATATGAAAAAACCCATGTTTTATTTTATTTTATTTTTTGTTATGGAATAATGTTATACCATTGGAAGTTTCCACATTGTATTTCTCTGTTTTTGTTTTGTAATAGTTATGGTTTAATTCTCTAAAGATCTAAAACTAAAAATATCTTCATTGGAAATTCTGGACATAACTCAATATTATGTATCATTGAAGGATGGGGGTTTATAGTTTGTATCAGGAGATGATTTAGATTTTTGATCATATAACTGAGTGGAAACTGATGGATGGATCAATACCCTAGATTAAATATTTAAAGTCATACTATGTTCATAATGTTAAAAGGTAACTCTTGATGTTTATCATTTTGAATGTGAAGTTGATCAATGGTGGTAATTAGTTAAGAATACTAGAGAGAAAAATGATCTCGAGGCCATGGAATGGGATGAATTTAAGGATACATTACATGAGAAATATTTTTATATGGTTATTCAGATTAGGATGGAGAAAAAATTCATGGAATTTATTAGAAATGATGATTAATATGTTGTCTCATATGAAGCGTACTTTAATATACATTCGATGTATGTTTTGGATTTTATATGAGACATTAACTATAAAATTAATATATTTTACTCAGTATTGATACTCGGTCTACAAAAAACGTTCCTCTCTCAATAATTTAAAAGTTATGAAAAAGTGGATCGTTGGGATGAGAAAGATGAAATGGATTTTGCTGACAATTATGTTCCACGTGATGATAAGAGTAAGAAACCATCAATGTATCAAGAAATGGAGAAGTAACCAACTAATCATTTTGGAGGTAATACCAAACCTTGTTCCAAGTGTGGTAAATTACATTTTGTGTAATGTATTTACGATCCAAATAGTGTAACTACAGTGGTATGTTTGGTTATAAGGTTCGTGACTATAGAGAAGAGGGTCATGAAAAGTCTAATAAGGAGATAACAGATATGCAGTCTACTGTAATATTATTTTGTTTCAATGATATGGGACATTATGCTAATATGTTATTGATGTTAATTACATATGGAAGAAATCTGTATTATCGGAAACAAAATTTTTTGGGAAAATATTTTTCTTCTACTATAGTGGATGTTGATACATTTGGTGAAGAGATGAATGTTCCTAAGAGGTTGTTATTTTTAGAAGGATAACTATAAGTTCATGTTTTTAGACGCACCTTTCATAGTTTTATATGACATGGTAATACATTTTTATAGACCATTTTAAGAAATGTTTTGTGGTGTTATACTTAGGTATGTTTTTAATATGCAAGTATTCCCTTAATCTTGGACCATAGTTTTATGTTATTGATATCCTTTAAGGATTACGTGATCTTTTATACATAATGTTATTCTTAAGGATGTACATCATATTTTGGGAATATTACAAGTATGCAATTGTGATTATAAAATAGAAACACATCAAGTAATTTCATTCCTTATGTTCTTTGCCACACTCTTAAAAAAATTTCACATAATTATGAAAAAGACCTTAAAAAATTGTCTATTTACTTTTCCTGCTAGAAAATAAAATATTTTTTAACCCTTTATAGTTTTATAGTTTTTGTCGTTAACATTTTCCTAATCTTGTTTTCTATCATAAGTCATTCGACCTTTATGGATAGTTTTCTCATCCATATCCATGTTTTCCTACATTGAATCCTAGTATTTTTTATCTCATGTGAACAATGTCCTTATCGTAATTTTCTTTAAAAGTGGTAGTTTTATTAACCCTTCTTTGATGAGGGATTTTTAATGATATTTTGGATCCTATTTTAAAAATTGCGAGAACACAATTTTCAAAAGGGGGAATGATTTAATGACAAAGGAACTTATAGAATAAAAAAATATATTTAGAATTAATATGTATGAATAAGATTTAAAATTTTCATTAAAGGGGAAAAAATTTTACTGCATACTCGTCACATAATAATGGGATTCTTCAAAATTGTACGTTGCACACAACATTGAGTTATAACAAAAATAATTCAAAAATTATTATTATATTAAATGGTTTTTAACGCCTAACCATTTGAATGGCAGGAATGAATAATGTTGACTGATTTTTAAAATATGGGTTAAAAGTGATTGAATAATGATTCACGAGTTACCAAATTTATTAGAAATGGAAACAAAAACTAATTGAATATAAGAGATTTGTTTTTATGAAATCATATTTAAAAGATAATAATTGTATTTATTATAGAATTTCATAATATATGGATTATTATATTATAAATAATATATGTTATATATTCGATTTAATATTTTTATATTCATCTTATATGTTTTATAGATAACATATAAGAACAAATTTATTTTTTTGGATAAAAGTAGTATTTTTCTAAAAATGTAGTTTTACTGAATTTTGATAGAATTTTTTTTTTCATTCATGTTTGTTTCAATTTTATATGTAATATTTGACAATATATACCTATTATATATAAGTGGGACATAAAAATTTACTTTGGATGTTTTTTGGTAATATTCTGATAATGTTCATTTTTAAATTAATAGGGAAAAATAATGCATTTCATTTCAAAATTTCTTTTTCATTTAATGTATTTATATAGTTATATTGTCATTTTAATTGGTTTTATTGTGTAATAGGATTAATTTTTTAAAATTTCATTCAATGTTTTTCATTGGATGTAATTACACTTACTAAATTGGATATAAACACATGCCAATCTTTTGGTAGTTTTTACTTATTAAAGACACACTTTTGGGTTTTGACAATAGGAATTAATTTTATATTAATTTCTAAAAATTATGTGTTTTGAATTTGAAAAAATGATTCAATATTTGGAACCATATTGTTCAATTTTTTTAAATAGTTAACTTTTATATTTGGACATTATGAATAGTAAGATCAGTAATTGTTTTATTTAAAATGGTAAAAGGGTAAATCTGTTAAATAATTGTAAAAATTAATATTATAATAATAATATACTACCCTAACATGTGACATAATACTATTTTAATAGATATGTTCAACTGTAGTCATCCATTGGTATATTTTGGGACCCCATGCCGCTACTTGTGTGTGACAATGACATGTTATAAAACTTAATTTAATGTGAGGAGAAATATAACATAAACATGTATCTTTTACTAAATGATTTTTTATATGGGGTTATATAACTTATATATTATACTATAAATGGTAATTATAAATATTAAAATATTTCCCACCACATTATTATTTATTTTTATTTTGTTCAAATTAAAAAAATTAATTTTAGTATGACAGAATGATGATGCAATGATTTCTTCATTAATAAAAGATTCAAATAAATGATAAAATAAATATAAAAAATTAAATTTGATTATTTTGATTCTATAAAGAATTTTATGGATCATATTTACATATTTCATTTGATTTAATTCCTTTGTATCAAATTAATCATGTTTTATCACATTAAAAAAAATCAATTACTTTATAGTGTCAAAACTCACATAAATGAGTATTTAAAACAAATACCATGTTATTAAATGATATTATAGTCATAAAAATAAAATATTCATCCAAATTGTTTATATAATTTTATAAATTTCATTAATAATCCACTAATAGTTATCATGGATTTTTATAGTAAATATAGTTACATATATTTACAAAATTCAAAAATAGATGGTAAGAGTTAATGTTTTTAACTAGGGGTTAATGGTAAAAGATAAGGTTGATTTTCGAACCTAAACATATATAAAATCAATTTTTTGAACGTTTTTAGACCCAAAAACATCTAATATATGATATAAATGTATTTGGGACGAATTTAAATCGAAAATAAATTTATAATAAAATAATATTTCCAGAGCTTCCAAAAGTGACCCTCCTCCCTCTTATAAAAGGTCACCAAATATTCCAACACACTCACACATATGAAGCCTCTTGGATCATCCAACATTAACTCAAATAATCTCCCAACATACCTCAATTCCACTACGAATCCTTACATTGGGAAGAATTAAATTAAATAAAGCATTTTGGCTCAAATCAGAAGAAGTTACCTAATTTGGAGGTAACATCTTCTATCATGTTCATTTATATTATTTTCCTTCTCCACTCCCTATGATATTATTATTCATTAATTTTTTAACTAAACCAATATCCTAAATATACTAGGATTTTTTTTTTGAGATCTATTCAAGCTAAACTTACACACATCTCCATCTAATGCATATGAACCTATTGTTTCTCTGGACAATGAACTACTACCTCACGAAACGATGATTGGTGAATTTCTCTCTACCACCTCTGATGGTAGCCATTAAGATGGAACTGAAATTATATATGATAAATATTATTTATATTGTCTCTATTATTTTGTATTTTTACTCTAAATAATACCTTTAGGATTTCCAAAATGTGTAAATACCATATTTTCATTTGAGTAAGTGTAGACTATCGCCCCCTCAAAGTGATATGACTCATTAATTACATACACGGAACATAAAAAGGATGGTGTTAAAGAAATAATGTATCATATATAAAATATTATATTATATTGGAATTATAATATAAAAATGTATCATTTATTTTTCATTCCAAGTAATATGAAAAAGAAATTTGAGTAGCATTCATGCCTACGTACAGCATACCATCTCTAGGAACGATGCATTTAATTTCCTCTCTACAAATGTTAAATAATATTTTAAATACATATATACTAGATATATATGATACATAAATAGTGAATAAAATCTTAGTGAGTATGGTTTTTTGAGTACAAAACAATTTCATATTCGATTCAAGTACCGACCATTGAAAAACAACATATATGAACTTAAATAATAAACTATTGTTATAAAAAATTAATAAGTTATATAAAATGAATAATAAAGTTGAAAAATGTTATGAATCAAGTATAAATTAACCTATGTCTATTATTAAATAATTTAAAGAATAAACGACACAAGTCACACTAGAGGAAATGGACTTCGTCTCAATCTCTTTTCATTGAGGCATTTATTGATAATAAGAAACTATATCCTTTTTTAAGGTATTTATACATATACTATGACATTTAATATATATATTTTGTCTATAATATTTTTATTTAATGTTTTTAAATTTATTAACCCATGAAGATTATGATTTATGTTTTCAAACAGGTATGAGGCACCATAAATGTTTAATGATTTAAGTATCAAATTTTATCTTCATGATATAAATTTAAATATTAATTTATATGTATATAAAAGAATAATGATGGAAAATTTAGGTTTATCTCTAATTCCATTAAATTTCTTCAAAATTAAAATTTTTATACAAATAATTTAACATTATTTTCAAAACAACAAATAGAATCTTATTTTTTTAACGTATATGTGGATAACGACTTCTCTGTGGCCGTAAAATTTATTTGGTATTTCGATTCCTTTATAAGAATTAGTGTATTTTAAATAAATCCCATATTCCATTATTTGGGTATATTTGTATTTAAAACAGGATTCGTAACATAAAATTGATTTTTATATGGAAATATTTTTCATATGGGATTAGAAGATGTTTCTAATGAGTGGTTTTGAGATCAATGAGTTTTACTCATAAAATGGTATATGAGAATATTATCAAGAAACTGAGCATTATATAGCATATAAGAATTGTTAATCCCCATTATATCTCATGGGTGTGGCCTATATAACTTATACGAATGGTTGAGCCCCATTATAGCTATTGGTTGAGCCTAAAACAACTATAAGAAGGGTTGAGCCCCATTACAGCTCACAGGTGAGCCCAATATCGATTATATGAAAGGTGACCCAGATTATAGATCTCAAATTTGGAATACAACCATATGTTTATTTCGATAAAAATATTTTTTAATGGGTTATATATATATATATATATTATTCTCTAAGTCACCTACATGGTTTTTATTGGAATACTATTGGTTTTAGTGTTTTTCATTGAGAAGAAAGAATGATTCCTATTCATGTGAAAATGTTTTTTTCATCTTCTCAAATAACATTGAATGAGTTCTCGGGTTTTAACTAGGCTAATGGTTTTCCATTATTTTTATTCCCCTTACTCTGCTTTTTTTTCCCTTCCCATGTTTTAAATTTTTTCACAGGGTTTAATGGAGAATAAATTCATGGATGGAGTCAAAGAATGTTAGGATGATTAAACATGAAAGGAATCCTTCTTTATGTTTAAAAAATGTTTTTTATGGAAGAAATGGATACTTTTAGAAGTGTCCTTATTTTATATCTATTTTTTGGTCATATAATAGTTATGGAATAATTCTTTAAATCTCTAAACCTTAAAATATCCTAAATGTGAATTATTGACTTCACTCAATATTTTGTAACATTTAAGGACTGAGCTGTATATTAAAGGTGAGAATTATTAATTTATTATAAATTATTCATAGTTTACATGTTTTCTCAACTTAGGATTAGTAAATGATTAAGTTTGAGGCCTTATAGTTAGTATAAAAGGAAGGTTTAGAAAACATTGGATATTATAATGTTTTCCTAAGTGTTAGGGATATCATCATAGATTTATAATTTTAATAATGATCATATGTTTGATGTCTTAGAAACACCTTTTGAAGATAATTTTATGAAATTTCATGTTTACTAATGTTATTTTTGAAAAAAAATTATTTTTAGGTATTTATGGGTTAGTACATTTGGGGATGAAAAATTAAAGGTATAGACTAACCATTAAGGATAAAACATGTTATGGTTATTTTTATGGATTTTATCTTATTTTTATAATGTTAAAAGAATAATATATTTTATGAAAAAGAACAACACATAGACAATGTGAGAAAAAATTGCATTAGATAAGGCTACGAGAATCGAAGCCACAACCAGAGTGTGATGCTCCTTTATCTCCTACCATTGGCCTACATGAAGTCAATGGTTAGTATGAAATATTATTTTTCATAACATTATTTAATTAATTTTTAATAAGTTAATTCAAGAGGCATATGTTTTATCAAATTTATATCATTAGTATTAGAGAATGATTGGATAATTACTTGATAAATTGTATTTTGGAAGATTTCACTACTTCATGAACATTATATTATTATGGTATATGAAACACTATGTGATTTTAATGGAGAAATGGATAATTATATTTTAGAAATATATATGATTTTAATTGTGTAATAATGGGAATTATGTCTATTATCGACATGATTAACCTATCATGGAGAATATTTGATTAGGTTAATTACAATTCAGTACGAGCCTTTATGTGTGATTGATTTTATTTCGAAAAATATGAATAAATTTATTTTGGAAAACCTTATTATAAAATTCTTCAATGTTTTGGGTTTCAATATTAGTTGGGTTATTTTGATGAATTTTAAGGAAATTGTTTTTCATTGTCTTTGTTGGTTTATGGGTATTGCTGCTGAATTTTGGAGATTAAAAGTAGCCTTTTTTTCTTATAAAGGATTAATTTTTTTGGATGGATTTTCTGATCTTGTACTACACATTTTAGTTTTGGTTAATGATTTAAGATAGTATTAATAGATAATTAATATTTTTTGGATTATGTGATTCTATGGAAGTTGATTATATTAATTCAAGTGTGTCCAAGACATCCTGAAAACTAATTTTTTGGAGATAAGTTGAGTTTTGGGAGAAATTTATTAAAGGATGAAACATTACATGACAAGTAAGTATGATTGTTTTCTGGTTAACGGTCCTAAATAAATTCCTAAACATTATGAAAAGTACCTTAAAAAATGTATTTTTACTCTTCTAGTGGGAAATCAAAGACTGCTTCACCAATCCAAGTTTGTGGTTTTTTTATTGGTAACATTTACATATTCAGGTTTTCTATCACTCTTCATCAGAACAAGATGGTTAGTTATTCTTCAATATTAATTTTTTCTTATTTGGAATCTTTCTATTTTTTATCTCTAGTGACAATTTTACTTCTCTTTATTTCTTTTAAAGTGATATTTTTACAGGCTTGTTTTTTGATGTGACATTTTAATTATAGTTACTAAGACAAATTTTAAAATTATGAAGGAAAAATTTCCAAAAGGTGTAAAAGAGGTAACATATCAAATATTTATAGAATAATATATTTTCTTATCAAATATTATTTATGTAAAATATATTAATTTTATGTTAAAGGGTAAACTTTATCTGATACTGTACTCCATAAGAAAAAATGGGTTTCTCTGAAATCATACGTTGCACACAAAATTCAGTAATTCTGGAAAATAATACAATAATATTATTATTATTTTAAATGGTAGTCAAAAAAATTTCGTTGTATTGGTAGGAATGAACGGAGCTGACTACAATAGGATTACACTTTTTTTTGAATTATTTTACACTTACCCAATAAATTTTAATGTCTTAAAATATGAATGAGTCAAATTTTAAGCATAAAATATTCTAATATTTTTAAAAGGTCATTTCCACCTTTTTTTGGGGAACCTTGAAAATGATAGTTTTTATCAAATTTTTATGCCTTATTTGACCAAACATACTTCCTATTTAAATTATTAAAAAAATTACTTTGGTTGAAATTTTTTTATTCATCTGATAAATTTCTTATTTTAATGAAAAGGGAAAAATACTACATTTTAATTCAAAAAGTTAATTTTAATCTAAGTTATTTTTATATTTAGATGGTACATTTATTGGTTTTAAAGTGTAATTGGATTATTTTTGGTCTTTTAATCCAATTATGTTCATTATATGTAATTTCACATTTAAATAGTATATAAACACATGTCAATCTTTAGATAATTATTTATTCTAAAAAACCTGTTTTTTGGTTTTGAATATGAGAATTAGTTTTAAAATAATTAATACAGATTCATGTTTTGAATTTCTAAATATTGAATCCATATTTTTAATTTTAAAATTAAAATTTTGTAAATAGGTCCCTTTTATTTTTTTCATCATGAATATTAAGTTGAGTAATTATTTGTACTTACCATGGTTAAAAGGTAAATCTGGTAAATAAGGGTAAATTTTAATATTATAATAACATATAAGTCCTCTAAAACTAGTTTTAATTCTATTGGATGGGATATTCATTACCATGAGAATCATGTGGTTGATTTTAGGTCCTCATGGAGCCAATTGGGTGTGATAATGACATGTTATAATAATTAATTTAATGTAAAAAGAAATATACCATAAACATGTATATTTTTAATAAAAAAATTAATATAGGGTTATATAAATAAAATCTATGACTATAAAAAGGAATTATAAATATAAAATTATTTCTTAAATCTTGGAATTTCACTTATAATTTTTAGATATCAAATACAAAAATTCATTTAGGACATAATGATGTTGAAGTGACTACATTATGAATTAAACATTCCCATAAATATAAAAATAATTGAAATATGAACAATTTTATGCCAACCATGAATTTTTTAGAATATTATGAAATGTTATATTTGAGTTAATTCATTTATTTCTAATAAATAAAATTGTTTGGACTATAATAAAAAGAAATTACTAAATAGAGTAAAAATTTACATAAATGAGTTTGTTAAAGAAAATACATTTTTATTGAATGATAGAATGGTCCAAAAAATCAAAGATTTGGAAAACTAACTTAAATAATGTTAAAAATGTCTTTAAGGGTCCACTTTTTTCCTCATTTCATTTTTTAGTAACTATAGTAACCATATATTAAGCAAATACAAGAAGACATGGTAATAGTTTATGTTTTTTATTAAGGGTTAAAGCTAAGAAATATGGTAAATTTTGTGACATAAATTTTTATAAAACCTATTAGATTAGATTATTCAACCACTTGTCATATTATCGTAGAAATATAATAATTTTTAACTATTATAATTCAAAAATCAATTTTTAATAAAATAATATTCCAAGACTATCCTATAGTGCCTCTCCTCTCCCTCATAAAGGCCACCACCTCTACCCACTTAACCACATCTCTCATGCTCCATAACATAACCGAATTTTTCTCACGTAAGATCCACACATCAATAAATTCATCATAGAAGTCTTACTGTTGACATAATTCAATTCAAGAAATCATTTTTCCTAAAAAAATTAGTTATCCAATTTAAAGGTAACATCTTTTCTCAATCTCCATTCATTTATTTTAATTCTCTGACCCAATGACCTCTCTTTATACAATTATTTTAAAAAATAACCTGTATCATAAATATACTAGGATGTTTTTATTATATGGGTTCACCCTACATTTACACACACCTCCATATAATGGATATATAATATAATATTTCTATGTACGGTGAACTACTTCCATACAAAACAAATATTGTCTAATTATCGACTACCACCTTCTCTGGTGGCCATTAAAAAGGAAATATTTTTTTATGATATATATTATATTTATTTTAACTATATTCTTCAGTATTTTTTTCTTAGAACAAACCTTTATTATTTCTAGTTTTTTTAAATATGATAATTTCATTTCAGGAAGTGTGGACTACCGGTCCATCAATGTGATTTGACACCTTCAGGCTATTTATAGAACATATAATTGATTGTTTTATTAAACTTATGAGACAGACATGATGTTAACATAATATTGGAATTATAATTTAAATTTTTATCATTTGATAAGTATTCCTTTAACATGACAACGAAATGATTGTAACCTTCAAGAATACGTATGAACTGTTGTCTCTAAGAAATATACATTTCATTTAATATTCGAAAATATTAGGGACTATTATAGATATATATATTGGATATATATTTTATTCAAATCACTAATATTATGCTAAAGATGATGGACTGGTGAAAAAATTGATAATTTTCATCAAAACAGGTCTAATTCTGACTTGAGTATGGAACATCGGCAAATCGTCCGATCTAAAATATAATAATAAACTATTTTTAGTAAAATGGTAATAAGTTATTTAAAAAAATAATAAAAATGAAAAGGGTTTTGAAAAAATTATAAATTAACCTTAATTTATTATTTAGGATGAAATTGAATGAATGAGACAATTGGGACTCAGGGTAAGGGAATCTACCACCCTGCACTTTTCAATAACTCATTTAATGTTATGACATCTTAATAACTATTTTTATATATTGGTATTGGTAATTAAATATCCCAATCACTGTAAAAATTATTTAAAAATGACGAGATACCCCTTTTTATCTAAATCAAATCATTTTATGAATTTCTTTTTGAAAATGATAGGCTGCCGAATTTCATAAGTGAACATCTAAATCAAATTTCAACTTTTTGGGATTTATGAATAATTCATTGATTATATTATTTTAATATTATGATTCTAATATATATTTATTTTTTAATTTTTTATTTTCCACTTTCCTTATGGTGGGTATACTATTTCAACACATAGTCACCCCATTGATAAATGCTTATGAATTTTCATTTGAAATATAAACTCAATCTCCATTCGTTGAGTTAAATATCCATGTAATTGGTTTTTCTTAAAAGAATATATCTAAATGTACAATTATTTATTTACAATAAATATCTACTTATATTGAGGATATTTAAACTTTTTACAAACAATTATTTCATTGATTTATCCTTAATCTAACGATGCGACCTTTGTAATAGATTTTGTCTCAATCTTCTTTTATTGATGCATATATTGATGTTATGCACCTTTATTATACAATATTGTTTGTATAAAAACCATTTGAATCCTTATATCATGAAATATTATATTCTCTTGACATTGTGTGTTTTAATTATTTTGATTCCTTAATGATTTTTATTTAGGTGTTTCTCTATTGGTAAGATATTTTGACTAAATAATAGTTTCAAATATTTTAATGATTTACAATTATGAAACCATCAATTTCATGTACATGTTTTCAATATGTTTTCATAAATTTATTTATATGGTCGTGAATTCTTTAAAATTTTAGATTTATTCAAAAGCATCAATGTGTTATGGGACATTTTGATTAAAAGGTATTTTTCATAAATCATTTAAAAGGTTTTGGAAATTGATTGAATATTTAAATATCTTGAAATGATTTCTTAAGATTTCAATCCAGAAATGTAATTTTTTTCATTATTATTGTCTTCAATTTCGTGATTATGTTAATTTTCATGGACATTTGATGGGTGGTTATGATATCAACCAAAGACGGGCGGTTACATGATAAATTGGTGACCGTAAGTTCCATGATAAACCATAGATGAGTGGCTACGTTATAACCTCCAATGTTTGGGGTATTGAAGTAGGCCGTATGGACATTTCATTTAGTGATATGTACATAATTTGACAATAAGGTTATTCTATATAGGTATGTATATGTCATAGTTACCAATATAAGTTATATGTTCCTTTAAAAGCGATACATGGTAATAATATGGTTAAAAAAGGGTAATAAATGACCTTCTATTCAGTGATGTTTTTTTGTTACTTCTTAACGATTAAAAGTATTACATACTGATAATGTATTCATGGTTTACATTTTTTATCAACATTAATTGTTTTCATTAATTATGTACCCAATAATATGGTTTTTATGCTGATACAATGTTTTTATAAGTTGTTCATAGGACATAAAGAATAATAGTGTCAAGGATGAGATCAACGAAAAGTCATGCTGTTTAAACATGAAATAAAACATATTTCTTCATTTAAATATTACATTTTATGAAACAACATGATAGTGAGTTGAAGTGTTTAGTTGTAATATTTAAATTTTTAGAATGAGTTTTGACTTACTTCTTAAAATCCAAAACCCTGAAAATATCTTCCATGTTATTAAAAGTCAAATAATTGACCTAACTCAAGATTAGGTAATGCTTATGGAATGGGTATTATAGTGGTTATTAGCAGATGGTTTAGACAAATTTGGATATTTTAATGATTTCTTATGAGTTAGGGAAATCATCATGGATTTATAATTTTAATTATGATAATAGTATCAAGGTATTATAGATCCATTTTGAAGCTTATCTTATGAAATTTCAAGGTAATTTAGGTTATTGTTAAAGACATTTATTTTTGGGGTATTTATGGGTTAGTACTATTGGGGATAAAAAATGAAAGCTATAGAATAACCATTAGGGATAAAACTTGTTATTCTTATTTTTAGGAATTAATATAATTTTTTTAATGTTATAATTATTATTTAGTTTCTAAAAAAATTACATCATGAAGACTGTGTGACAACATGTCACGTCAGACAATGCGATGAGAATAAAACCCAAGACCCGAGTGCAAAAGGACTTTATCTCCTACCATGGGTCGACATGTAGTCCATGGTTAGTATTAATTATTAATTTTTTAAATATAATTTATTAAGAAATAGATTATTTTAGGGACATAAATTTTAACAAATTTAAATCCATAGTATTGGAGAATGATTGGGGGATTACAAGATAAATTGTATTTTGGAAGATGTTAACTGTTTTAAGAACATTATATGGTTAAGGTAAACATAACACTATGCAATTTTAATGGAGTGATGTTTAATTATATTTTATAAGAATATATAATTTCAATTTTAGAAGTATGGGAATTATTTTATTTGTGAAAATTATTAACCTATCATGGAGAATTTGTGATTATGTTATTTACATTTTAGTATGAGACTGTAAGAGTGGTTGATTTTATTTGGAGATACATGTTAAAATTTATTTTGGAAGATTATTTAGAAAATTCATTTCAATTTTGGTATCAATATTAGTAGGATTGATTTGATGAATTTTAAGGTTATTTGATTGTTGAATATTTTTTAATGGACTATGTGTATTACTATTGAATTTTTTAGATTGAAAGTATTCTTTGTTTGGGAATTATCAAATATTGTTTTAAACATTATAGTTTTGGTTAATGATTCAACACAGGATGAATGTATAGTTATTATTTTTTGGATTATGTGGTTCATTAGATGTTGATTCTAGTGCTTCGTGTGGGACCAATAAATCTATAATAATAATTTTTTGGATAAAAGCTGAGTTTGTGGTATAAATTTTTTAAAGGATGACACTCTACTTTATAAGTAATTATGTTTTCTTTTTTTTCATATTCAGGATCATAAATACATTCCACAAATTTATTAAAAGGACACTACAACAAGAACATTGTCTATTTACTTTTCCTACATGGAAATCGAAGACTTTTTAACCCATCACAAGTATGTGGTTTTATGATAGTTAACTTTCTGTTATTCATTTTTTATATCACTCTCTATCTGAACAAGATGGTTAGTTTTTCTTCCATATCCATTTTTATTTCTTGGAATACTACGATATGTTATATTTGGTGACGTTTTTACTTCTCATTCTTTTTTTATTGACTCTCATTCTGATGTTGTATTTTAAATGATGTTATCAAGTAAAATTTTAAAATTACGAGTATGCATTCCCAAAATGGGAAAGAAGTAACATCCTATGTGTTTATAGAATAATATGTCTTCATATCTAATATTATTTATTGAGAAGATATTAATTTTAAGATTAAGGGGACACTTTTTATGATATTGTACTCGACATACCACAACGGATTTCTCTAAAATCATACGTTACACACAACATTGAGTTATACCAGAAAATAATACAATAATATAATTATTATTTCAAATGCAAGCTTACACCAATATTTTTTTATTAATAAGAATTAAAAAAAACAATATAATATATGATTACATAGGTTTTTTAAATGTTTTTAAATTTATCCAACAAATATTTTAGGATTAAACTGAGAATGAATCAAATTTTATGCATAAAATGCCCAAATATTTTTAAGAGTCTATTTTAATACATTTTGACAGAGAACCATTTTTATATATATATTTTTCGATCATTGTATATTCTATTTAAAAAACAAAACTCTTTATTTCAAAGAGTAATATTAAATATTACTATGGTTATAATTTTGGTATTTTTTTGATAAACTACATATTTCAATGAATATTGAAAAATATATCATTTCAATTAAAAACTGCATTTTCATTGAATATATTGATATTGTAATATTTCCCTTTAAATTGGTTTTAAACCTTAATTGGGTTATGTTTTTATAATTTAATGTAATTTTTTTTATTAGAATTAATTTCATATTTAAATTGGACATAAACACATGTCAATCATTATATAGTTTTTACTTCTTGAAAACCTACTTTCTGGTTTTGACAATGGGAGTTAATTTAAAATTAATTACTAGATTTTTTGTATTTTGAATTTTGAAAATGGATCCCATATTAAGAATCATGAGGCCTATTTTATTTAAATATAACCCCTTTGTTTTTTGACATTATGAATAGTAACTTGAATAATTAGTTCTATTTACCATGGTTAAAGGGTAAATAAGATAAATAAGGTTAAAAATATTGTTAAAAATTTTAAAATACCCTAAAACATTTCTTAATACTATTTTATGAGATATTTACAAACATGAGAATCCTTGGGATGTCTTTAACACCCCATGGAGCCACTTGGGCGTGAAAATGACATGTTATAATAACTAATTTAAAGTAATGAGAAATAAAACAGAAACATATATATTTTTACTAAATAAATTTTCATACAGGGTTATATAACTGATACCGGTAAATATTATGAGTCATTAAAAATATAAAATTATTTCCTACATCATTGTAGTTTATTTGTAATTTTATTACATTAAATTAATTAATAAATTTATGACACAATGATGATGGTGGGATAACCTTATTAATGAAAGATAAAAATAATTTATATAATAAATATTAATATAAAAGTAATTTTATCATTTTAATTCCATCCATGAATTTTATGGAATATTATTACAAGTTATATTTGAGTTAATGAATTTTTTTGAGGTAATAATGTTTTTATAACATGAAAAAAAATCAACTACTAAATAGTGTCAAAATTGACATAAACGAGTTTATAAAACAAATACTATTTTATTAAAAGCTATTATTGAGCTAAAAATCCACAATTCTGAAAAATGATGTAGATAATGTCACATATTTCATTGATTATCCACTTATGGTTCTCTTGGATTTTTTAGTAACTATATATCCCATATATTACGAAAATAGAAGAAGATGTGGTAAGAATTAATGTATTTAACTAAGGTTTAAATCGAAATGATAATTAAAAAATTTCACCAAAATATATATAAAACCAATTAGTTGAGAGGAATTAGACATGTACTCATATTACCTGCTAAAAATTTCACTTTTTAACTAATAGAATTCAAAAAACAATTTTAATAAAAAAATATTTGAAGACATTTCTATAATGCCTATCCTCCCTCTCATAGAAGGTCACCAACTCTAAATTTCATTTAATATCTACAAATAGTTTGGAAAATTGTAAAAAATTATTCACTAGAAATATATTAATTTAAATCCTTAATAATTTTCTTCAGATGATGTACTAATAACAACTTGGATAATTTTTATCAAGACATGTTCATTTTGACTAAAGTTCCAAACATCGACAAAACATCATATATGATCTCAAATAATTAATTAATAGTGATATCATTGTAATGAGTATTAAAAATTGAATAATAAACATGAAAACGTTCTAAATGATGTTTAAATTAACCTACATTTAATATTTTTGATGATATTGAATGAATGATTCAAGTCGAACTCAATATAAGGGAATCTATCACCCCTCTTTTTTCAAGAACTCCTTTAATGATATGATTTCTGATTTTATATATTCTTATGTTGGGACTTATCATCATATATCCCCCATGTTGTAAATATTAATTAGAAACTTTGAGAGATCCATTTTTCTCTCAATCAACTCCTTTTATGAATTTTTATGTGATGATGTTAGGTTGCCGATATAATCTAATGGAACTTCTTAAGAAAATTTCCACTTGTTGGTTTTTATGCATACATAAAAGATTATATTATTAAATGATTTTTTGTGGAATAATTAATTATTTATTTACGTTTTAATTTATGATTCCCATTGTGTTGATATACTTTTAGAACACATAATCCCCCCATTGATAAAAGGGAAATATAAACTCAATGTCCATTCATTGAGTTAAATATACATGTCATTGGTTTTGTTTTTCCAAAAATATATGTGAATAACCTATGACTATTTTACATTGAATATCCAGTTATATTTATTGTATTTATATTTTTCACACATAATTCAATCATTTATTTATCTTTAAACTAATGATGCGATCTTTATAAATGATTTCATCTCAATCTCATTTATTTGAGTATTATCTTGATGTTATGCACCTTTATTATACTATATTGTGTGTATAAAGACCTTTTCACACCTTATATAATTATTTAGTATGTTATCATGAAATTTATGGTTTTATTTAATGTTTTTCCTTAATGTTTTTATCCATGTGTTTCTCTAGTGGTAAGGGATTTTATAACTAAAACATCATTTCAAGAGTATTAATGATTTATTCTTATAAAATCCTCTATTTCATGTCCATGTTTTCAATGTGTTTTTATGAATTTTTTTATATGTCCATCAATGTTTTAATTTTTTTTATTTTAATATTTTCATGGTTTAATTAGGCCAATTGATTCAATATTATCTTCCTTAAATGTTTTAAGTGGTTTTGGAAATCTATTGAATATTTCAACATCGTGAACTGATTTGTTATTATTGCATTGTGGAAATGTTATTTTTATTCTTTTTGGGATTTATGGGTAATTATTATGTTATGGTACATGGAAATATTATTGGTGGTTACATGATAAACCAATGATGGATGGTTTTATGGTAAACTAAAGAAAAGTGATTTCATGATAAACTAAGCACTAGTTATTAGGTTATCACATCAACTATATTAGTTATGGATGTCAGTCTTATGGCTATTCCATTTAGTGATGTGTTTGGAATTCCACCTTATTGTTATCCCATTTATTTATGTGTATGTCATATGTTAAATTATATGTTAAATTTTTTTTCTACGGAAATTATGTTAATCTTCTGGTTTCAAAAAGTTTATGCAATATGCTTATATTTAGTGAAGTAATTTTTCTACTTCTTAAAGGATAAAAGTATTACATTTGATAAAGTATTCATGGATTACATGTTTTAGCATGAATATCCTTTTTAATTATTTATATATACAATACTGACATTTTTATGGTCATTGCTTGTTTTTGAAATGTTTTTCATAGAACATAATGAAAAATACAGTCAATAATGTGATCAATGAAAATTCCTGTCTTTTAAATATGAAATGAAAAATTGTTTCTTTTTAAAATATTTTTTTTGTAAAAAATTGATATTGAGTAGAAGTGTATACATGTAATATTTTTCTTGTTATGTATGATTTATGACTTATTTCTCTAAAGACCTAAATCTGAAAAGATCCTAGATGTGATTAAAAGTAAAATTATTGACTTAACACAAGGCTACATAATGTTTAAGGAGAAGGCCTTATAAAAAACCATATTATCTTGGGCCCAACTACTTTATCACTGCTCCTACATATCATCTGTTGTTTTCTCTTATTGAAACTAATAGAAAAATAGAGGGAACTCACCATACAAGCCATTTAGTGTTGAAAAGATAAAAATGCATCAACTTATAATCATGACATATATAAAACTATATAATAAAAAATTACAACTTCATATCAACCGTATAACCATATATTAGTAGGGTAATGTAAAAAAGTAAAGAGACCACCCTAATTCCCTCCCGCATTAACGTATGTCCCTCTCATATGCACCAGAATCATCCCATAATTACCTAATCATTAGTTACACTAAATTCCACTCTAACAATATGAATGATAAGAAACCATATTAAATAACCAAACCTTATAATATTAATTCCACATATTACTACAACATCATACTTAACTAACACCACATGCCATTCTCACACCTTGAATTAATTAACACCCATTTCCATCTATCACAGTATGATATCATCAAAAGAAAGAGAATAATCCATGTTCACTTCCTACATCATGAATAAATACGTATCATTAAACAACATCATATCACCACAACCACTTTCAACAATCTATTAAAAATTTAACAAACACAAATTAAGTATCATTTTTCACAATGCATCAATATCATCAACACATTCCAGATTGATAAAAGGGAGGAACATGAATGAAAATTTTCCAAAGCCATAGAATTTTGATCATAATTGTAATACCTAGAGATATTATTGTTTATTTACATTTAAATAAATTAAATCTCTTTTATAGCTTTCTATACGTACAACACAATGTTTAAAAGAAAATAATCAAATAAAATATGTTTTAATGAATACAATTCAAACCTAGTCGATATGTTGGAGGGTGTGAACAGTAATAACCAAATTTTCAAAAACATCTCATTTATTAATTTATAAAATAAATTAAATTGTTATTTATTTATTATAAATAAAATAAGAATCTTTGAAAAGATAATGATATGTTTTTATAAAAAATTAATTTTTTCTAAAAGGTTTTTTATTCTCTTTTTGTAAACATAATTTATAGATACTTTTTACACTTTTATAAATTATGTATGTTTTTTTGATATTAAATTAATTTTTTATGTAATCATATAAAAATTAACAAATAGTGAATTTTTTTACTTTTATGAAAAAGTTTAATTTTCAATTTATGGGGAAAGTACTGAATTTTATTGAAAATACCATTTGATTTATATTATATACAAAGATAAATCATAAATTAATTTTTTAAATAAAATCAGATTAATTGTATTTAAATTTAATTAATTTAGGTTTATTTGTCAATTTTTTGTTAAAAATCAATATATAAAATTTCAAAACATATGAGAACATTCACTTTGGAAACCTTCTTATTCATCATGTCTATGAGTATAATTTTAAATTGAAATTTATCATATATTTGAATTGTATATGGAATAATGACTAAATATTTTATATAATAAAAAATTATATTTTCTTATTATTTGAAGATTGTTTTTCTCCATCGAATGTCCTAGTTCCGGCAGCCACCCAATGGTTCCCCGTTCCTGGTTTGCCACATGACCTGAAGTGCATTTCCCAAATGCTAGAGGCTTCCGACTAGCAGCGAGGGCCTTGGTATGTTATTAGGGAAACTATGCCCTCATTTTTATGGTATACAATGAAAAGAAATTAACAGTAAATATTGGAAGCAGTAAACAATACGCAACAACTGAAACCAAATAGTGGAAGAAATGAATATATAGTAATGATGATAATGATGCAGTAGGTACACGTATCTAAGGAAAGCATCAAACACAAAAATGTGCTGAAATACAAGTAAAGACAAAGTAATAAAATAACAGCAACTCCTACAGCATTGCAAGCCTAAGCTTGGTCCCTTGCTCTACAGCTCCAAGAAATCAAGTACCAGAAGTCGAAGGGTGATTGCCCTTATCTATACCTATAATAACAAAGTCTGCTTGTCCACAAAAGCATGGCCCAAACAGGGTGTGAGATACAATCCCAGTAGGCAATCACCCAAAGATTTGTGCCTAACAGTCAATGAATACAAGGCAAGTAAAAGTGCAGGAAGCATTAAACTCAAAAGCACACAAGAGCAAAAATCCACAGTTCTAGCATATACAGTACACAAGTAAACAACAAACAACAAGTAGAAAACAAGTAACCCTATGGGTATCTCTCACAGCCTAACCCCTATGGTTCATCCTAAAATTACATGAAACCCTCTAGGAGGCACACAAACTCTCACCCCTCTGGTTTAGCTATGAGTAGACATTCTGAGGAAGCACTCACTGTCAATTCTCCCTATAGTCCCGTATCATACTAAAGGATCTCTAGAGATGCACTCAACGTCTCATTCCCTATGTGGCACGTGTCGAGGAACTACAGACTCTCTGAGGAAGCAGTCATCGTCAATTCCCCATCTGGTCTCGCATCGTTTTAAAAGACACTTTGGAGAATCCCTTACGTTCATTCTCCCTAGTCTCTACTACACTAGGTTCTCGCAGTTCTGTTTGAAATAAACATGCTCAGCGCATGCATATCATCCCAAGTATACCTCAAGAAATACTTGGATATCATTCTAATTTACAACAACAAAAAAGTATAACTGCCCCAATATCATACAACTAGGCATGGCAACTGGAAAAAGCCTATTAAGAAAAACATTCAAATCGAATCATAAGAATACAACATAAAATTGTTCAATTTTTCAAGAAATGATCTCTACTCAAGCAATCAAGCAAGGAAATCAAACAACAGGAAAAAAAAAGAAACCCACAATTCCCCACCTAATGGAATTGGTGGGATCTTCACAAATATTCATAGACTTCATATGAAAAGGCACAAACCCCCTACCTAAATGCTTGGAGATCAACATACATAAGACATGCAGATTGATTCTCCTTAGAATGGTGTAGATCTACGAAAATGCACAAAACATTCAACTGACAATAACTTGAGAAAGAAGAGGAATTTGCAAACATGGCTCTAGGAGAAGGGAGGACTCACTGCTACCATTCCAACGGAATTAATGGTGATCGAAACGGAGAATGGACGGAGGAATGGTGGATCGGAGAAGATCTGTGGCCATACAGGTCGCCCTCAGACAAAGAATCTAGAGAAGAAGACATTTTCCTCGATTAGACGCGGCCCCAGACCGATTAATACGAAAAAATAAAGTACACGATGTGTACTTTTAGAGTTCACAACGTGTACTAGGTCTTTCCGTACTCCGCCAAAATCGGCCTCTACATCACCCCTACACAATGTCTGTGTGGCGCAGACACGGCCAGTACCCACCTTCGAGCGGGAAAAGAGTACACGTCGTGTAATTCAAAAATTTACAGAAACATTTTATTTCTCAAAAACTCCAGAAAAGGAAGGAAATACCTGAAACCAAGATCCGCGTTCTTTCAAACTTCCCCCATTAAAAAATTCGTCCCCAAATTTTCTTAGAGAGGTGTAGAAGAAGAAACCCCAAACAGCTCCGACCACTGCGATCGATCCTCAGCCTCCCTCTCCCACGTCTCGCCATGTACTCGCCCGTGCTGCCATAGCACCCATACCAGAGGAACAGATCGGCCTCGGAGAACCTTCATACTCCGATCGACAACCCGGATAGTATGCTCTTTAAAAGATGTATCTACCTCGAGCTTAACTTCCTCAGGCTGAAATACATGAGACCGGTCCGAAAAGTAACGTCGGAGTTGAGAGACATGGAAGACATTGTGCATGGCCTGGTACCTCTGAGATAACTACAGCTTATAGGCAATCACCCCAACTCTCTCCAACACCTCAAACAGCCCTACGTACCATGATGAAAGCTTACCCTTTCCCCGAATCCTCTTGTGTCCAATCCTTGGTGCGACACGTGGGAAAACCTGATCCCCGACCTCAAACTCCAAAGGTCGTCTCTGTTGACCAGCATAAGACTTCTGACGAGACTGTGTTGTAGCCATCCTCTTCTAAATCAACTTCTTCTGCTCTGAGGTCTCCTGAACGAGATGAGGTTCCAGCAAATCTGCATCTCCTGCCTCCAGCCAGTATAATGGTGATCGGCATGGCCTACCGTACAAATCCTCGTAAGGTTCCATCTGAATAGTCACCAGAAAACTATTGTAGTAGGTGAACTCCAAAAGAGGAATATGATTCTCTCAAGAACTTTTAAAGTAATTAATGCAAGCTCTGAGCATATCTGCTAGCACCTGAATCGTATGCTCAGACTGGCCATCTGTCTGGGGATGGTATGTTGTACTCAAAAGTACTTGTGTACCCAATGCCTTCTGAAGCCCCTGCCAGAACCGAGAAGTAAAATGCACATCCCTATCTGAAATAATGGAGTGTGGAACTCCATGTAGACGTACAACCTCTTGGATGTATAATCATCCTAGATCATCAACATTGAAGGTCTCCCTGATCAGTAAGAAGTGATCAACCTTCATAAGTCTGTCGATAATAACCCAAACAGCATCGTTACCTTGGGGTGACCTTGGGAACCCGTTCACGAAGTCCATCGCGACATCATTCCACTTCCACTCCGGAATTGGTAACTTTTTTCAAAGGCATACAGATCGTTGATGCTCTTCCATCACCTACTGGCTAGTAGATCATGTCAAGACGAAACCAGTGACATCCCTCTTCATACCTGGCCACCAGTACTGGTGATGAAGATCCTGATACATCTTGGTGATGCCAGGATGAACTGCCCAAACTGAGGAATGAAAATCCTGCATCAGCTCCTCGTGTATGTCATCTGGAACCCATACGCGTCCCTGGAATCCCAAGATCTCCTCATTTCCCACTATCCATATAGGAAGAGGGTCCTCTCGAGACACGCTCTCCCACAGGACTATGGCTTGTGAGTCTGATATATGCCTCATCCGTACCTGATCAAGAAGCATAGAGGTATCAGCTCCAGAAGATAGGTAAATCTGTCCCTATCTTTTTTGCACCACCAGATGCATCTCAGAGAATAGAGCCATCAGTTTCCACTCACTGATGGCCTCCTGAACTTCCTGAATCTGAGTTCTTCTGCTCAACGCATCTGCCATTGTGTTTCCCTTTCCCAACATATAGGCGAGATCGAAGTCAAAAGACTGAAGATTCTTGACCCACCCATGCTATCTCAGATTTAGATCACGTTGAGTGAAGATATACTTGGGACTCTTATGGTCGATGAAAACCACGAAGTGCTCTCCCAGAAGGGAATGTCTCCAAAATCGTAAGGCATGGACAACAACTTCCAACTCTAGATCAAGCGTCGGGTAGTTTCTCTCATGTGGCCTCAACTGCCGAGACCTGTATGCAACGACTCCATCTCCCGGAATAAGCACTACTCCTAGCCCAACAGCTGAGGCATCGTAGTAAATTGTATATCTCTTGCAGGGCTCTGGAAAGACTAGTATTAGTGCTGACGTCAACCTTCCCTTCAGCTCCTGAAAGGCTGACTCGCAAGAAACTGACCATAAGAACATCGCCCCCTTCTTGGTCAGACTAGTCAAAGGTGCTGCTAGGCGTGAAAATTCATGAATGAAGTGTCTGTAGTATCCAGCCAGCCCTAGGAAACTCTGTACCTCAAAAACATTCTTCGGATGCTCCTAGGAAACTACATCTCTCACTTTTTCTGGGTCCACTAATACTCCTGCCTCTGAGATGACGTGACCCAAAAAGTGAATCTGATCCATCCAGAAGTGGAACTTCGAGAGTTTAGCATAAAGTTGATGCTCTCTCAGTGTACTCAAAATGATCTCAAGATGCGTAGAATGGTCATGTCGAGTATGAGTGTACACCATGATGTCGTCCATAAAGACCACGACGAAGAAATCTAAGTATGGATGGAACACTCGGTTCATTAGTTCCAGGAAAACTGTTGGAGCATTCGTGAGACCGAACGACATGACCGTATACTCATAGAGACCATACCTGCTCTTGAAGGCTATCAGAGGTTTATCTGGCGGTCTAACGTGCAACTGATGATAGCAGGACCACAAATCAATCTTCGAGAACACCCAGGTTCCTCGAAGATGATCGAAAAGGTCATCATTTCTATGCAAGTGATACTAGTACTTAACCGTCAACTAGTTCAGCTTCCGATAATCCACACAGATCCATAGGGTACAGTCTGCCTTCTTTGCAAACAGGATAGGCGAACCCCAAGGAGAGGTACTGTGTCTGATGAAACCCTTTGCCTGCAACTCCTCCAACTGCTTCTTGAGCTCTTGCAACTCTGGTGTAGCCATCCTATAAAAAGTAATGGACACTGGTGCCGCTCCTGGAACGAGCTCAATCGATAAATCTACCTCATGCTCCGGAGACAAACCTGAAAAGTCCTCTGGAAAGACATCCCTGAAACAATCCACCACTGGAGGAAAGTCTAACTGTTAAGTCCCCTAGTCATCTAGATAAATACTTGAAATATGGGTTGTAACTCCTCCAAGCCCATGATGCTCCGGTCCATCTCTACCCGCCTTGACATCCCACTCACTTCTATGAAGGAATGATCTTCCCTCTAGTGATAAGAAGCTCACCCTAGGGCGATAACTATCAACGAATGCCTGGAAGGAAACGAACCAGTCCATAATGAGAATGACGTCATAGCACATAATCTCTAGGACATATAGGTCCCATAAAAAAACGATACACTGCAACCTTGAGAGGGCACTCTCTGCACTGACATACACTAGATGTCCATGTTCCCAAATGTGTGTCTAGTGTCAATGAGTCGGAAAAAGAAAAAATATAGAGCCCACGACTCTCCACAATAGCAACAGAGATAAAGCTATCTGTAGCACCAGTATCAGAAAGAGCTTAAGATAAAACATAGGCTAATAAAATCGTTTCTCAAACTGTAGATGGTCTGGGATCCTGCTCATTAATGGTATGCTCAACCACAAAATTCCGGCCTATCCCGAGGCCCTGTGACACTGCCTGAACACTCTGAGATGATCATCGCTACTGGCACTGAGGGACTACTGGTTGACTGCCATGGCCTCGACCTCCACCTCATCCCAAACGGCTGGAAGACCTCCAGTTCCCCGACTGGTGAGAAACTGTTCATGCTGCTGTTGAATGAGGAGTCATGGATGAACCCCGGTCACCAGAAACTAGTAAGAAAACCTGGTAGAAATGATGATGGTGACCCATCTTACTGCAAGATCGGCACTCCATGGGGTCTCTCTGGCACTGTGGCCACGTGTGCTTTGACCTGCCACACTTGTAGCATATCACCTGGTTGCCTAACGATGCATCTCACTCCCTCGAATCACCACACATAGACTCTATACGGCGCTTCTTGCTCTTGTCTGGAGGAAAACCAGCTCTAGAAGCATAATGGCCCAGGTTCGAATCTCCGAAGTCTCTCTGATTGTGCTCCGCAATCAGTGTCTGGTTGACGATGGAAGTGATGGAACTCAGCTATAAGAGATTCACCTACGAGCGAATTTCTCTCCTGAGACCATCCTCAAACTTCCTTGCTAAGAACATCCCATCCCCACCTCGAAGGGGTGTGAAACGCTGCAGCTCGGTGAAACGAGAGGAGTACTCTATAACAAAATGAGTACTCTACTCTAAGCTCATGTAATCCTAGGCTCGGTCAGCCCTCAGGGTCTCTAGGAAGTAGTATTCATAAAAGACATGTTGAAACTCCTCCCAAGCCATATCCTGCTGATGACCCACCTGTGAGATCACGTCCCACAACCTCTTGGCAGTGTCTCGTAGCATATAGGTAGCGAGATAGACCCGCCTCTCTAGAGGCATCTCCAGATCCTCAATGATGGTCAACATGGCTTCCATCCATTACTCAACAGCCTGAGGTCCTCCTTCCCCTGAGAAAGTGGGACGATGATGCTGCTGGAAAACCCGCATCTAGTCGGCCATGGTCGTGGTAGGAGCCAGTGCTCCCCGAAATGTCTGAATCATCCTCATAAAACCTTCTCTGAACTGTGTATTAGCGCCTGCAACTGGCATGACAGCCGGTGCCAAGGCTGGCCCGACTAGAGGATCTACAGGAAGTCCCTCATCATCCATATCTGGTGTCTGATCACTGCCTGAAAATTGACGTACAACCGGAGGACGTCGCGGAGGTATAGCTCTGAAAGGTCAAAAGCATACCATAGATTAGAAAAACAGGGACAGAGAACAAAGGAGTACAAAATGGAAACATGAGAAGGAAAAATTCAAGATTTACAAAACAAGACTACACGGCGTGTACTTAACTCAGTTTTCCCTGCCCGTGTCTCCTTGCATGGCTAACCCACACGATAGTCAAAAACTGAGACTACAGGGTGTGTGCCTGGTGGACACAGCGTGTAGTTGACATGGTTTCAACAACCCGAGTTTCCAGCTACACAGCTGAGACTACATGGCATGTTATGAACAAACACGGCGTGTACTTGAAGATTTTTCCTGACCCGTGTTGTTGGCGTCACGGCCAAGTACACGGCGTGTTCCGAAAAAACACAGCATGTATAGAAGAATATAACACCAACCCCTAGTGGTCGTGACATGGCCGAGTACTTGGAATAAGACTAAACAACATGTTTCTATCCAACACGGTGTTTTCTACTCGAGCTTCCCCGACCCGTGTTGTTAGCGACATGACCGGGTACATGCTCACTACTACACGGTGTGTACCTACCGTACATGGCGTGTTCCTGGCGATTTTCACAACCCGTATTTTTTCTCACATAGTCAAAGACATGGTTTAAAACTACACGGCCTGTATATATAAAGTACACGTCGTGTATTCTGGGTTTTTTCTTGGCAGTAGCTCCAAAACTACACCGAAGCCCAGAAAACACTAAAAATAAGGCATGATGGTGCCAAATTATGATTCGTGAGGGCCCATATCCCCCACGAATCAATGTTTGGCATCCAATAAAGTAATATACAAATAAAAACAGGTCAATGATGCACCAATTTCCAATTCTAGAGGGCCCATAACACCTCAAGAACAAAAATTTGGCGTTCATTCAAGAAAAATACAACACAATCGATTTTTCTATCACAACAGCATGGATTCTATCAAACATCTATCACAACTGCATACATAATCTACACCGAGACTATCACAATAACATGAAATCGATAATGCACCCTAGGTGGCATGGCTAAAATGCATGGCATGTGATTACTAACAAGTTCCTATGTGATTCATGAGATGGAATACCCTCATCTCATCGGGTTGCGACAGAAATAGAACCGTAATATCAAAATAGCACAAAACATGTGAATCACTCTAGGTGAAATCATATCAACCTTAAAATCTCAAAACCAGAAAACTACAATAAACAAGGTAGTATGGATTTTCCCTATACACATGTTAGCTACTCCCGGGCACAGCTTATTACCATGTACCAAATTCATCCTATCCCTGGCTAAAGTCTCCAAACCATAAAGAAAGTGAAAATAACCTCCCTCTGATAACAAATTGTAACGTCCTGGTTCCGAAAGCCACCCAAAGGTTCCCCATGCCTGGTTCACCACATGACCTCATGCTCATTTCCCCAAATTCCAGAGGCTACCGACTAGCAGTGAGGGCCTTGGTAAGTTATTGGGGAAACTATGCCCCCATTTGGTAAGGTGTACAAAGAAAAGAAATTAACAGTAAATAGCGGATGTAGTAAACAATACGCAACAACTGAAACCAAACAGTGGAAGAAATGAATATATTGTAATGATGATAATGATGTAGCAGGTACAAGTATCTATGGAAAGCAGCAAACACAACAACGTGCTGAAATATAAATAAAAAAAATTACTAAAACAACAAAAACTCCCGAAACATCGCAAGACAAAGCTTGGTCCCTTGTTCTCATGCTCCAAGAAATCAAGTACCAGAAGTCAAAGGGCGCTTGACCTTATCTATACATGCAATAAAAACGTCTACTTGGTCCCAAAAGCAAGGCCCAAATTGGGTGTAAGATACAATCCCTGTAGGCAATCACCCAAATATTTGTCCATAATTGTCAATGAATATAGGGCAAGTAAAATTGCAGGAATCAGTAAACAGAAAAGCACAAAACAGCTACAATCCACAGTTCTATCATATAAAGTACGCAAGTAAACAACCAACAACAAGTATAAAATAGGTAACTCTCTGGGTAGCTCTCATAGCCTAACCCTTATGGTTCAACATACAAGTAATAGAAACCCTCTAGGAGGCACACACAGTCTCATCCCTCTGGCTCAGCTAAGAGTAGAATTTTTTAGGAAGCACTCACCGTCAATTCCCCCTATAATATTGTGTCGTACTAAACGATCTCTGGGGAGGTACTCAACATCTCATTCCCCCTGTTGCCCGCATCGAGGAACTATAGACTCTCTACGGAAGCACTCATCGTCAATTCCCCCTATAGTCTAGAATCGTATTAAAAGACACTCTGGAGAAGCCCTTACTTTTATTCTCCCTATGCTCTACTACACTAGGTTATCGAAGTCTTATGTGAAATAAACATGCTCAGCACGCGTGTATCATCCAATGTATACCTCAATAACTACTTAGCTATCATTCTAAGGCCCAATAGTATAACAGTATAGTATCCCCACTATCCTACAACTAGGCATGGAAACTGGAAAATGCCTAATAAGAAAAACATGAAAGGGGATGCACTAGAATACAACATAAAATGTTCCAATTTTTTAAGCAATGATCTCTACTCATGCAATCAAGCAAGACAGAAAATCAACAGCGGAAATAAAAGGAAACTCACAATTCCCTGCCCAAGGGAATTGATGGAATGTGCACAAATATTCCCAGACATCCTACAGAAATCCACAAACCTCCTACATGGATTCTAAGAGATTAAAATACATTTGCCACACAGATTGATTATCCTTAGAATGGCGAAGATCTATGAAAACGAACAAAATGTTCAACTGAAAACAACTTGAAAAAGAATAGGAATTTTCAAACAAGGATATTGGAGAAAGGGAGGACTCACCAATTCTGTTACAATTCAATCGACGACGATAGAAACGAAGAACTGATAGAGGAACGTTTTATCAGAGAAGATCATAGGCCGTACGGGTCTCTCTAAGACGAAGAAGCTGGAGAAGAAGACATTTTCCTCGATTAGGCGTGGCCCCGGTCCGTTTAATGAAAAAAAGAAAGTACACGGAATGTAATTGTAGAATACACTGAGTGTACTAGGACATTCCGTACTCCAAAAAAATCGGCCTTCACGTCACCCCTACACACCGTGTGTGTTACCCGGACACGTTCAGTACACGACATTGAGAGGGAAAAGAGTACATGGCGTGTACTCAGAAAGTACACGACATGTACTTCAGAAATTTCCAGAAACGTTATTTTTCTCAAAAACTCCAGAAAAGGATGGACATACCTGAAACAAAGATCCGGGTTCTTACATCCATTATCTAAATAAATAATGTAAAAATTAATTATTGTGGTCAATGTAAAAAACTGATTTACCATGGGTTAAAAAAAGAATATAAGTGTTAAAATGTCCTATAAAATTATCCAACTACAATTTTGATGAAATAATTATAATTTGTCTTCTATAATTGTTGATAGGTACCTATATATCTACTTTTTAATGAAAATAATCTAACTGTAATTGATTCATTGAAAATTTATCACATGGGTCCTCTCCCCCACTTATAAAAGGCCACCCACTCTCCTCTCTTATTAACATGTAAATAGCCATTTTTCTTGTCCAATACCAATAAAAATAACTTATTTAAACCCTAAAATCATTCTATATCTCTAGATTTTATCATAAATTCATCCTAGGAATGATTTGTGCACAATCCTAATGAGGACCTCTGAAGAAAATGTATCGTTCTGAAATGGTTGTTTTTATTTTTTTTAACTCATCCTCTTCTATAAAATATTATTTGATAGTTATGATATAATTAAACATATATATAACATATAATATTATTTTATTATATTTATTTCATAACATATAGGAATATAAACTTCCATCAAATGGGAAATAAATATTTTGATCATCTGTACAACATACTGCCACCGCATGAACCGATGTAACTCATTTTCCACTAATAGTTCTCCCAATCGAATATAATGAGAGATTTATCAAAATCATTTAATATTTATTATATAATTATAATTATGTAATTATAATATCAAGTGTATCTTCTTACCTTTCATTCTATTTAAAATATTATAATTTTTCTTGGGTGTGTGTGTTTGTGTATACTACCTCACAAAGTGATGCAATTCACTTTTCACATACGATTTACCTGATTGGTAATAAGAAAAAAGTTAATAAATATAAGTTATATATATGATATCATATATGTTATTTAAAATTAAAATTACATATTATCCCTTGCACTTTTTGTATGTAAGGGAATGGTATCGTCAATCATCCATACATACATCCTACAATGTCCATGAATCGAGATGACTTGTTTTCCCTAATGAACATAAAATATTGATCGAAATATTGTATATTATGAATAAATATTGTATTTATTACATTATTTTCATTTTTTAGAGCATTTTTTTATATCCTATTTTAAGGAACTATCAATTTCAAGGAAAATTACTCATGGGGAAAAAATACATTTAACACCCAAAATAATAAAAATAATGAAACATTACTAACAAAAATTTCATAAAACATGAAAATAGTATAATAAAAGATGTTTTATACAATATCATGGTTCTCTTATAAATTATTTAAAATTTTAAAACCATTATACATGTTTTTTAATCGTGTTAAACTAGTGAAAATGAAGAGTTAAGGGACTTCATCTAAATTATCTTTCATTGCGGAATATATTTTTTATTTTGAACGTAAATAATTTCATATCAAAAAATTAAATGCCCTTTTACATGTAATAACATGAAACATTCATAATTAATTTTATTTTTATTTCAATATGATTTATCAAATCAATTGTTATTTCACATTAAAATTACCATTTTTATGTGATTCCGTCTTAGTTTCAATTTCATTGAGACATTCTTTTAATATGAAACGATTCACTTTTATATGGTGTATATACATCTTAAATTATGTATTTAACATGAATTATTACTTATTAATGATGAATTATGTTTCTATACAAATTTATTATTCAATACATTACAATTTTAATCTTACCCCGGAGGGAATAGTTATTGTACAATCAAACATTATTTTTTGATTGTGCACTTTCCCTTGGAAGAAAAACATTAATACACTCATCTTACATTGGAAATTATATTTATCCTAATTATACATATTATTGTTATATTTTTATTACTATGTCATAAACTATATACTATTTTTACATATGTCATCAAATTTTAATGTAACATGTATAACGTGGTAAATATCAACAAATTTGTTTACATTACTCAATACTAAATTTTTTTGATACGGAATATTAATCAATGAATTATATAGAATATTTAAAATTTTATTAATGATTCAATCATTTATTTAAGGGCGGTTGTTGGTTATATATATCCCCATGATGCTTTAAGAGGTATCATGAGACAAATTAGATGGCCAAACAAATAGTTTTATTCCCATCCTTTTAAACCTCCTTGTGAATGGTCCTGACAAAATAGGTATAAAGGTGACTTAGATCATAAAGTCAAATAATTAATAAATTCATTCATTTAGGATTATTTTATTAATAGTTTCCATGATATTTTCTCATTGATATTATAATTGGTTGTATTTCATTTTTAGTTAATTAATTAAATGTTGTGGTTGTTCATTTGTTTACCTTTATATGTTGATTTTGACTTATTTAATGATCACAATATTGAATAATTTGATATTTTTTCTATCATTTAACATCACATATTTAATATGGAAATTTAATCATGATATATTACATTATATGTTTTATTTACAGAATATTTTACATAACACTTATTCTGTTTCTTTCCAAGTAATGGTAGTGAATTCATTGAATGAGTTTCAAGGGGATTGAGAATTTTATATTTCTATGTTTTATTTTTTCCAATTGTAAAATTTGTATCATTAATGGGTTTGGTCATAAAAAACTCATAAACTGGTCAATTTTTTTGGATATGAACCTTTTTAACTATTCTAATGTAATAATGTAAGAGCCTTCTACATATTAGTAGAGTATGGGTTGTTATAGTTGGAATCCCAAACAACATTTTAGAAACCATGGGACCGAGATTACGAACGAGGATGATTTGGGAACATAACATTATAATTATGTTTGATGATAATTATATAAGAAGATAATTTTTTTTGGATGAAGTGATTTTAAGCTTTCCAATAGAAATAATTCCCATTATGGATTCTACAAGAGGACATGGTTTAAGAACAGATATACCTAGTTAAAATAACACTGAAAAATTCGCATTGAACATGACTCAATATTTACCTAGTGCATGAATATGGTCATTTATGAACACCTAATTTGACATTCATTGGAAATATTATTCGGGTGATTCCCTTATTATTTAAAAACAATTTTAAATTCTTTGAAAATAAATTTACTTCCATGTAAAGATAGAATATAATTCTCATATTAACAATTGATAAATTCTAAATTTTAGTTATGTTAAAATCCATATTTAGAATTGTACAATATTATTTAAAATTAAATTTTTTTTGATCAACTACATTATATTCTACTGTGTGTGTATATATATATATATATATATATATCTGGGAAGGAGGATTGGTATTAATACTTATAGAAAATGTATAGATTTCCATAATATAATTCCAATAGAGACAATATTGGAAATAAAAATATCTAAGCTATATTAGGGAATCTCAATCAGGATATGGTATATTACTATTCCCTGATGGATAAACCCATTTCACAATGTGATTATATCTTATTGGAATTATTTATGTGATTGATGATCCCATAATTTTTTGTAACTACTATTCCAATTGTGTTTGAGAAACAAATTATTTCTTCCTAGAAGATATTTATAAACATTGGATTAAATGAAAATGAAAAGGATTCACATACAGTGTATTTTCAGAAATTCCTTGCTGATTAATGGTGGAAATTAAATGAAATTATTTTAAAGATATTTTATTTAAAAAATATTTCCCTCATTGTAAAACAATATAAATAAATTGAAATTGCTTTATAAAAAACAAATAAATTGTTATAGATTATGATATTATCTTTTAAAGGATAAATTGATATTCTACAAAAAAATAGAACACATAATGAAAGATCAACCATTTATCTAAAGGGAAGAAGTTATGCATCTACATGATACTAGTCTCTCGTCCCATTTTAACATATAATGAAATAATTTTATGTTCAATAAATATACATAAAGAATTATCTATACACATTATGTTAATGATGAATTAAGAAAATAATTATCGAATGAGAACCATGAAAATTTGGAATTCATTAAGGAAAAATATGTTAAAAAATGTGTAACTTCTTTGAACTATTGAGATAATCATATTAGGAAATTATTGGTGGTCTTGGATGTTTTTTTATAAGTGTCGATATATAGTTCATTGTGATAGATTTTGAAATTTCTATACATAAAACACATCTATATCGAGATTCAACTATATGGATATGGTTATCTAAAAAAATGAATTCCCTTTGAGTGGAGGGAATCAATAAATGAAGATGCAGTGGTGAGAAGGAAAAGATGCAATGATAACTACAAAATAGGTGGATAAACCTAATCATTCGGTTGTAGTTATATTAATCATATCTTAAAATATATAAATTTTTTTATTAGATTCTGTATCATCAAAATCTTTTATATATTTCTATTTTTTGTATAAAATTAGATTTTTCCCTAACCCCTTAACTTGAGAATTTTCGTTCAAAACATATAGTGGATGTATCACTAAAACAATGATGTGTTAGTAAGTCCCCACTATGACATATAAATGTTCTTTATTTGATGATTTTTTGTATCATTATTATGGTTGACATTGATATAATACTTTCTATATAATTTATTTCAAAATATTTTGTAGGAAAATATTTCAAAAAACGTAAATTATGATTCTTGATGAAGAATTATACATTTTTATCATTAGATAATTGACTTCAACATTGAAGTCTTGTCAATCTCTACCCCAATCAGCTATTCTGAGTGATATTCATAGCTAATAATGGAAAAACATGTGTTAATGGAGATGGTAAGAATATTATTATAGTTGTATCTATTTTATATAAATACGTTGATGTATTTCCCAATTAATTATAGAGTCATACAATAGAGTGATAATATGATAATTCTATTGATTTAATGTTTTATTTAAGTAAAATATCACAATATTCATATAGAATGGCCACAATAGAATTAGTAGTGTTGAAAAACAACTATTGGTGTTAGTTATAAGTGATTAATCCCTATTATTTCACCATGTGGATCCCCTCTTCCCATTGTTACTCAAAAATATGTATCAATTAGGTTACACATTGATGAAGATAATTAAATTATATTCTGAAAATGAACAGGTATCCACTTCCTCATATTGATGTCATGTTTGATCGTATTCATAGGGACCAATATTTTTCAAAAAATTAAACATTATTCTGGGTATTATTAAAAGAGTGTAAATATGGAATTCATTTGAAATAACGTTTTTTCAAATGATTTATATACATTATGAGTTTAAAATAATTCCTTTTTTATTTTTAAAAACACATTATGTTTTTATGGATCTAATTAATTGAGTATTCCAAGAATGTTGTGACTATTTTTTGTGGTATTTATAAATGATACATCGTTTTATTATAAATCTTATGGGGACTATGATATAACTTTTGAATAATTCTTGAGACACATAAGAGAAAATTGTTATATGGAAAGTTGTTCAACATGTGATCCTAAATTCAATAAAATTCTCTTCCTCACCATATTATCCTCAAAGATAGAATCATTATTGATAATGTGATGAAAAATTTGTCTTATAATTGAATACACCAATGACACCAACTATCATATATAGTTAACATTTTGAGAATATTTATATCAGTAAATTTGTTCATAATTTTTATCAATTGTTAAAATAGTAACCACACTTAGATATAATGTGGTTGAGTTCGTTTGGAAGAAAGGAATGTGAAAAAAAAGTTAAGAACTAAAGTGGAGATTGGTCAATACATAAATTTTAAATATACCCTCTAGAAATAATAGGTTTATTATATTTATTTAATCAAAGGTTAAGGATCCTAATTTTTTATTTATGTAAAATGAAACTTTTATTGAATATTTATCATGGAAATTGAATAATCATGAAATAAACTATCAAACCCTTGATTTTTTATGGCATATGTAATATTTCGTTATTGATGATAAAAAAGAACTTATATCTATGATTAATTTTATGAGATATTCAATAATAATAAATTCATAAAATACATATTTTTTTTAAATGTATCTCAATATGATTAAATTGTGATTTTTAGAGATAGTCAATGATTAAGATTTCACAACATACCCTCTCTAGATGAAACAAAATATGGAATCAGATGCATTGAGTAGGAAAAATCATAGATTTCTTACCCAAATGGGGATTGGGAGGTATCCAATGCTCATAGATCTAGTAAATATAGATATGATAATTAGTAATAATGGAAATAAATCAAACATCTATTAAATTATAAAAACCATCATTATTTGAAAAAACCACAAATCAATATGATGATGAAAATATTTATCCTAAAATTAAACTTGTGAATGATTAGGAATTATCATACTTTAATTGTGGTGAAGGTGTTATATATTTTTTTAAAACATTATTTATTCAATATATACATTTTCTACTTGGTTAATTTTGTTATTATCCTCAATGCTCATTTTACTCTATAAACTGTGATACCACAATGATATATATGGTGTTGAAGGAACATTTTATGATGGGATATCATAAAGTGGGAAATTTTCGAATATGTGTTAATATTAATGGTTTTTCAATATGTCAAGGATAAGAGACATCATCCTAGAGTATTTGTTAACGGACCTTCTTTTTCCATGTGTAAATTTTATGATTTTACTATGGATGTTGATATCGTACTAACAATGATTCTGAGGAAAAAATAAGGTGGTGTGGGTTGTTATTGATTTCCAAATGAAATATGCACATTTCCTCTCTATAAGAGATGATTTACATAATTTTTACATAGTAAGTTTCAATGTTAATGAAATTTTAAAACATCACGTCCCATATCATTAAATTTAATCCAATCTTATTCCCCATTTTACATTGAAATTCATGATTAATTTAGAAGGATCTTGATATTGAGCTTTATTTAAGCACTACCTACCACCATAAATTTTATGGGGACATTTAAATAGATATTAAATAATTGGATGAAATGTTGGGTTCATTCCCACTAGAATTTCATTGTATAAAAGTACAAAATTTTATTTTGGTAGAGTGGTTATATAGGAATAGTTTCCATTTATGAATTAAAATGGTGTTGTATAAAGCATTGTATTAAAATATTTTTCAAACTATAATTTTTTTGTATTAACTGGGTGAATGGAAATTTCTTGGTCCAAAACATTCTAAACAGACAATTACAAATGAAAGGGCTATTTATGGTCAAAATAAATCTTCTCGGTGTTGTAAACAGAATAATCCCCACAATCAGAGGATGGATTTTAAATTCATGTCGGAGATTATTTCTTATGGAATGTATCTATATGTATTGGATTTATAAGATTTGGTAATATGGGAAAGTTGATACCTATTCACATCATACCCATTTAAATCATTAAAGGAATTATATTTATATCAAACCAATTAGAAATGCCACCAAATCTATCAAAACTACATGATTTGTTCTTTATATCATTTTTACATAAGTAATTGTGAGTTCTAACACATGTGATCAACCATGATGAAATATAATTTGATCCTAATATATTTTATTGAGAAGAACCCATCCATAGTATTAATACTAGAGTGAATGTATTAACGAATGTGAATACTCTACTTTAATGGTACTTTGTTTAAGTCACTATATGGTGGAAGAAACTTGGGAACCAATTGGTGTTATAATTATTTGGCCTCATCTAATTATAAGGTAATATAGACACAATTTAAATTAATTTATTTTATTTGGAGAGAATATTATATCACCCTTAGACATTATAATTTATTTCATTTTAAATAATTTCAATCTAACTAATAACTTATGAAACATGAAAATCTTGGATTAAGGGAAGATACTATTATAAAATATTATTTGAACATGGAAATTATAACCTAGTACTAATGTTAGATGGTATTAATAGATATAAATAAATTATAGAAATTTTATATTTTATAAATGTATATAAAATAAATGGATATATATTAAGAGAATCGTACATCCTCGAAAGTGGCACAATATGAAATAAAGAAAACGGAATGAAACTCATAGATCGAGGACTCGACCATGTGACCATACCCAAACCCCATTCCCACCCTCACCATACCAGATGATGGTAGTGAAAAATAAATGGATATATATGGATTATAATGAAAATTATATTCAATGGAATGATAAAATAAATTTCAGAAAAACTGTATGTGTTTTACTAAAACCAATTTACTCACATTTTTTAAAAATAATTTAAAGTTACTATTTACCATCTTATAAAAATATATAAGATTAAAAAAATTATTAAATAATAAAATCAAAAATAAATTTTGGTGACTTTTTTTATTTTACTAAGAAGTTTCATTATTAGATGAACAATGAACAATAATGACTTTTATTAACAAATGCCTATTAAATTTAATTATTTACCAAAATACATTATATAGAAAAACTTTTCTAGGGAAACTATCATTTATATTAATTTTTAACTTATTTATTAAATTGGGATTAAATTTATGTTTAATTTTAATATAATTACATTTCATACTTGTGAGAAGTTTCACATTGGAAACCTACTTTTTCATCATGTCTAAAACTATAATATGAACTTAGATTATTTCAAATTAGTGAATTTAATATTGAATAATAGTTTAAATATATTTAATTGAGTAATTTAATTTATCAAATAAGGTAAAATTATTTTTTGACAATTATGAATAAAAATATCATTTATATTAATTTTTAACTTAATTAGTTAATTGGGATTAAATTTATGTTTAATTTTGATATAATTACATTTCATACTTATGAGAAGTTTCACATTGGAAACCTATTTTTTCATCATGTCTACAACTATAATATGAACTTATATTCTTCCAAATTAGTTAATTTTTTTCGGTCCACTAGGCTGAATACCCTAAGAGGGGGGGTGAATCAGGGTATGGCTAATTAAAAATTAATGCTCGTTCTGATCTTGTTTCGCTGTTAAGCAAAACACTCTTCTCTCTCTTTCCCAATACACAATATAAATAGAAAGTAAAGAAAGCGCAGGACGAAGAAATTTTACTTGGTTCACCGCTAAGGGGTACGTCCAAGGAGCATACGCCGACAGGTTTCCAGTCGTACCAAATTCCACTAAACTTCACTAGATGTGGATTACAAGGTTCGGGCTAGATCACTTCTATGCCTAGGCTCACTGCCTTTACAAATTTAGGGTCAGCTCACTACTTTCCCAAGGGTCACTCCCTGTCTCTCTCTCTCTGGCTCACTGCCGGTGGAGAGGATCACCTTCTTCCTCTTCCTAAGCTCACTGCTCTTGGAAGAAATCCACTCACAATTTATAGACCTGTAGGTCTCTTCATTTTCATGAATGAATGCATCTTCCTCTATGTGTAGATGCTCTGTTGCAGAACAACTTTCACCCGAAGATGAATATCTCTTTGCAGCGAAGGTATCGGGAAAACTTCCAGCTTCCACGCAGTCTGAAAAACACTGCTGGAACAAACCTTACTTGGCGCGCAAGTATACCTCGGTGCGCATGTATCGGCGCGCAAGTCACAATGGGCGCGCAAGTCCTCCTCTGACACTTGAGCAACACAAGCTTCCTCAACTCAAAACTTGCGCAACTGTCTTCCTTTTACACCCAAACCAATATTGGCGCACAACTGCCAAACGGTGCGCAACTTCTAACACTGGCGCACAACTTCAACCACTGGCGCGCAACTTCACCTGCGCGACCACACACACCACCTGCGCGACCACCACACCTGCGCGATGGGAGGTCTGATTTCTCAAAGAGTTGAACTCCGGTAAAGAATGAGGAGGGGTGGACCAAAATTTATAGGAAATCTGACCACCCTGCGCGACGGCGCGCAAGTCACCTGCGCGACCCAGTCTCGGCACGCAAGTCTTCTCTCATTTTAGACACTTGCGCGACCAACTCCCAAACTTGCACGAACCTATTTCCTTGTCCATAGTTTGATATTCTTATCTTGAAAAACATATGGCGCACAAGTTTCCTGTACACCAAGTTCACAGTGCGCAAGTCCCTTTTCCAAACAAACTTTTCTTCATTTGCCGATTTTCAGGCCCTAAAATTTGGAAAACACTGGAAAACGGCACCACCTTGTAACTGTTCTTTTATACCGCCTCCAGATCATCCATTCATTTCATCGACGTTCTTGAATCAAACATGGATTGTTGACCTCAGCTCTTGAACTCGACATTCCACCATGAAATCCTCTTTGTCAACAAATTTGTATGTCATAGTTTTGCTTTGTCAACAATCACTTCTCAGATGTCCACTTTGTCAACAAACACAATCACCTCAAAATGCTTCAATGATACCTTGAGGGATTTTTTCCGAACAAATTTAATATTGAATAATAGTTTAAATATATTTAATTGAATAATGTAATTTATAAAATAAGGTAAAATTAATTTTTGACAATTATGAATAGTAAATAAATAAAAATTAATTGTTGTATTAAATGTAAAAGATATCTGGGGAGGGTGTTACACGTACTTGATTAAGATTATGATAACCTTCCAATTAGTCTAACGCCAATTTTACTAGAATATGTAGACTATATCATATATAAGGGTTAACAATGACCCATTTTTTAGTATTATTTAGAGATAAAATTTTTGGTGAAATTGATTTGATTTTAATATCTCTTGTCACTCTACTACCAAACTAATAAATGAAACCCCATCCTCCCCTATTTACAATTAAAAATCCATTCATATAGGCTAAACCCTTCCCAAATAACATTCTTATCAAAATAAAATAAAAATAGAGAAATTTTATTGATCATATATCGATCCAAGGAATCATTTTACTGAAACACTATATTATTTTTTTGAACAATAGATAACATTCAAAAAGACCATTTTTATTTTATTTCTTCTTACACCTCCTAAAAATAATTATCAATAATTATAACCTATAAACACAATTTTAAATAATATAGTTGTATATTATTATTTTATTTATATATCAAATATCAATATCTACTCCATAAAATGGGATACAAAATCATCGATCGTTTGTACTGCGGACTGCGTCCCATTAACCGATGTAACTCATTTTCCATAAGAAACCAGTCACAACAGAATATAATTATAGATTTAATATTTATATACAATATTTATGACATAATTATAATTATTTAATTATTATATCATGGATACATTTTTACTTTTAATTCCATTTAAAACATTATAATGTCAGTCAATTGTACGGTGGACTACCGCATCACGAATCGACGTGTTATTTTTTCACATACTCATTAAATTGATTATAATAATGATAAATTAAATTAATATAAATGATATATTTTTTTCATGATATATTTTTTTTAAAATTAATATATATTATTATCTGTTACCCTTTCACTTGTCAAGGGAGTGAGATAATCACTCCTATGTATATATAACATACCTCTCCACGAAGCGATGTGAATCATCTTCCATTCACATCATTAAAGAATTGTTCTAATAATGTATCTACCTTGTAATTATTATATTTATAAAATTTTTATAATTTTTAGTATTTTTTATTTATATCATATTTTCATTACCAGAACTTTAAAGAAAAAACATGATTGAGAAAATAATGCAATTAACACCAGACACAATGAAAATAATAAAATATTTTTGATAAACAGGATGTAAAATGTCATAATAGGTTCATATGATATATTATAAATATGAATTTGGTTCGGTTATAAATTAATAACTTTCTTAAAAACATTCTATAGTATGTTAATGTATCTTAATCAAATGAGAAACATGAGGTAATGATCTTCTTTACAATTTCCTATCATTAAGAAATGTTTTATTGTTGTGAACCTAGTTTCTTTTATATGGTTTACATACATATCATTTTACATTTAGAATCATGAATAATCAATTATTCATTATATATTAATTTCAATTTGAATTATTTAACCAAATGTGATTTTACTAATATTTTACCAATTGGCAATGGATCTTATCTCAATTTCCATTTCACAGGGGCATATTTGTAATTATGGACCTATTCACATTTATATTATGTACATACAAACCCATTAAAATATTTAACATTAATAAATATTTACTCATGATGAATAAATTTTCATTTCATGCTTGTTATTAAAGGGGTTACAATTTCAACGTTACAAAATCGGTAAACATTATTGAATAATCTCATATTTTTTTGTGATTGTTTAATTTCAATTGAAACAATAACATTATTGTGACAATGAGTTATAGGTTATTACACTTCTATTAAATATAGATATTATTCTATGATAAATATGATTATTACATAATCCATATTTCATTTTGACATATGGTGTGTACTTGGAAGATTAGTTGATTTACAATGAAAATATCGATAAATCTGTGTCCTTTAATAAATATATATATTAGATGATAAGTCATATTTACTCATGAATTGAGCAATTTATTAAATATATAGGGACTGATATTGAATTTAATTTAGAGTATGGGTAGTTTTAAATATCCCCTTGATCCATTGATATGTCTCGTGAATGGAATTAGTTTCTAGATTAAGTATGTTTTACCTAATCACATTAAAATTTATGTGGACGGTCATGAAAGTAGAGGTATCATGGAGCCTAAGATAATGACATCAAATAATAAAAACTATCCTAAATTGATAATTTAGTTATTATTGTTATTATATGTGAGATTTTTTCCTTCATATTACCATGAGATTTATTCTATTCCCATTTAATTGATTAATGTCTATAACTGTTCAGTTAGATTATATTCCATATTAATTATTCATTATTTTAATTTCATATTATTAATTATATTATATTGTTTCTCTCTCATTTTCATTTTAGTAGGTAATATTATTATTTATTTATGAAATATTCCACTTCAACTAACCCTTATTGTGCCTTTTAGATCACCAATATTTTGTTTCCTTTTTCTATGTTAAGTAGGTACATCCTTTGAAATATTTAAATGATGATGAGAATTTTATTTAGTTATTTTTTATTTTCAATTCCAAATGTAAAATTCTTATCATATATTTATATAGATCTCTAAAACTTATAAACTGATGGGTCATTTCACACTTTACCATTTATATCAATGAAAATGTAATAATGTAGGAATTAGCTTCACGATACATTATTCTGAGTTTTTACACTCAATTATTAAGAATTTATAAGATCATTGATTTTATTATCCATTAATTCATTCCAAACTCATAAAATAATCATTAATATACAATTAAAACTCAAATTCCAACTCACAATCATTCATTTCATCCACTGACACATCAAATAATACCCATATTTATATTCTAGAATTATTGAAAACCATTTAACAATCCAAATCCATTTACAATAAATTTATTCCACATTAAAAATATTTTTATGTCAATCACAGTTGGTAATTAGTATGACATATTCCTTGATATGGGGAGGTGAATAACAGTATAGAACCATTAAAAATATATATCGTTATTCCTTAAATTCTCATATCCCCAATTAGATCATGACCTCTTTATTATAATGATCATTACTCTTTCTAATTATATAGTGCCTACATAATAACATGGAATTCCTCTTCAAACAGTTTTTCTGATGTTTTTATTCCTTATCAAATTTAACAGATTAATTTGTGAAAGTTATAAATAAAATAAATCTCATTGACACGTGTATTTTTACTTTTTTCCCACTATGGGATAATCCCTAGATCCTGATTCCAATAGTGTTATGGTTTACACAAAAACACTAAAAATACGTACTATGGTTTTATTTTATAAAAAATCCAACCTATGAGATATTACTATAAAATTATTTTTGGTAGATTAAATATCCCCCTTATAACACATCCCTCATAGTTCCCTTTTTTACTCCATACTTTAAGGGCAACCAAAATTTTCCTAGTATACAAAGAATAATATCACCTATTGTTGAGAGTGAAACTGAGTGTATACTTGTTTGATTTTGATATCCAAATTTTCTGTCATTAAATTATTATGAACATCATCTAAATCATAACCGTTCTATAAGTGGTCATGTAATATTTTTCCCCTATGTAAATTTTTTTCAATAGATGAAAATTCAACATCCTCTACTATCCATGAATACACATGGAATATAAATTTCAAATTCTCCCAACTAGAATGACTATACATTAATGTATAAACCAAAATCCAATTTGACATGAATTATATATCACAGTATTTAATGGTCAATATCATTATTAAATAATATATTTGTTAACTTGTTTTTTTTATATAACACATCTCATTATTTCTTTGATATTTTTTATAGGGCGGAGATTCTCATCTTAATTCTCAAGAACTTTTCTTCATCAAATAGAAACATCGAAATATCATAGACCACAATAAATTTTATAAATTATGAAAATACCTTTATTGTATGGTCTATAGTAAATTTACAATATTTTAATTATGAATACATATTTAAACTCAATTATACTCTTCAAAAAACTTGATGCTTCATTAATTTCTTGTAATAATAAATATTAAACCCTTGCGAACACAACAAATAAATACACTATAATTTATTTAACTCTTTTATTCTATTTAGATATTCTTTTCCCTCTTACAACTATTTTAAGTTTATCCAAATACATGGTATTTTATTCTTCTTTAGATCACTAACAAAAAATATTTGATCATTCATGGTCTATTAGTATGAGGTTCAGGTCATGTTAATCAAACTCCCATCATCGTGGAAACTAGATTAGATATGTAGGTATACAATAATGTAATTTTCATTATAACATAACCCACTAGACTGAACATGTTTATTCATTCGATCTTATTTGTGCACAGTCACATGATTGACCATTTTATTTTTAATTTCAACTTGATTCAATGACATGTTGTTCACTTAAATTAGTGTGGTGAGATGATTGGTTCTTTAGATATAGTATGAAAACACTATATTATTTATTTTTTAGATAAAATTTTATTTCTATATAAATCCCATTAATGTTTCTCTTTAGTGATGAATAGTAATACCACTTTCGAATCCCACATAAAAAACCGTAACATGAGGTTTCACGCTTATAAGCCTAAAAAATTTCATTACCCTGACAAAACGATTCGGTTTAGTTGATCCCCAATAAACTCCCATGATGGCCAACATTTGAGAGACTAATAACCATTTTGCACCATTTACCAGAATTGCTACTCATTTATAATCATAATCATATTGTCTACTCAGCTATGTGTTTTAAAATTTCGGCAAATATTTTATATGGCTTGCCTCCATGGGTGTTATTATATAAATTATTTTCCCAATTTCATGATAATTAATCTAAAAACATAATAAAATATAAAACTACCTCATATATTACTATGATTGGAATCTAGATTGAACCCAAAAAACAATATATATATATATATATATTCATTATCATCCCCAATAATAACATCACAAATCTCTATAAAAATTGAATATTTACATTTAGTTAATACCTCCATAACACTAGTAATCACATATTTTGAAAAACTACAATAAAAATCCACAAGGGGTTCAATAATATCCCCATTTGTATTTAAATTAAAATATACCCCTTAAATAGAAATGCATATTCTCACAAACTCTTTCCACATATTATTTGTTAATTAAAAAATTTATTTCAAGTTAAACAATATCTTTTTATAAAAACCGTGAATCTTTCTCACCATTAAAGATTGACTATTATAATAAAAAAAATTCATCATTTTCAAAATATAATATATATTTTTAATTATTTCCTAGATTTTTTATCCCTTTTTTAGTTGAATGAGATAGTGAGTTCCCATTAACTTACACCCTATATAAAAATCCAATTCCAAATAGAATATCCATTATGTACGTGAAATGTTTCCCACTCTAGACCATTCTATGCCCCAAATAGTAAAACTATTTTAGATTCACTCTCCAAATACAAAAAAAAAAGAACCTAAAAAATATTAAAATCGCATGCTCAAAAATATTTGTACCAATTCCTATTCAAATATTGTATATATTCTTTTAATTTATCTAATTAGGTGTCAAAAAATACTCTATAAACAATTTGTTTGGGATCAGTTTATGAAACATGGCACTTACATAAAACACACAAGGTTCTCATTTTTACTCTCTATGTCTAATAAATTTATAATATCCATTAAATTATATTTTCTGAACACATCTTATAATACTAACAGACTAAAAACAATAATAAAATAAATGTTAAATTAAAAATAGTGAATTTCATTACATTTTTAATTTTTAATACAAATTTTGACTCAAAAACATAATAATTCCATCCATCTTCTAACTCATGTTGGATATCATTGGTTCGTTCATGCAATTATGTATCTGAAAAAACTTTTTGTATTCATCATCAAAGGCCCTTTAATTCTTGAATCATTTCTACAAAGTGTTCATAAAATTTAGGTAAACCACTAATTGATAGATAACTTAGTTTGATCGATATCAATTATGATTATAAGAATATAAACTATTAATTTTAATTTTTTGATTATAAAAATAAAAAAAATAATCTCATACTAATTTTGTAAACGTATTTCCTCCCTTATTGGTTAGAGTCCACTATATTCATTTTCTATAAAAAAAATATTCCAAATATGATTTATCATGGAATTTTTGATTACATAATTTATTTTCACATGTTAAAGGATGTATTTAAATTGGACACTTATTCATCAATTAAAATTATAAAACATGAATAGGACATGAACCATCAATATTGACATGAAACTAAACCTAAAATACATGGTCACATCTTGAAACAACATATTACATGTAATTTACATCCTCAATCAGGGTTTTCTTACATCTATTTTTCATGTTATTTTTTCACACGTACCATATGGTCTATGTCTTATCTTAAGTGATGCACAACATTAAAAAAGTTTAAACATTACGGGTATAATAGGGGAATGGGAAAAAATTATATTAATCATGTTTAAGAGGATGGTAAATCACTAAGGACCAGTATTGGATTCCTTTTCATTATCATCAAAATCTAATTTATCAATAGAAAAAAATATAATGGATTCTAATTTCTTTTTCACTTATTTTGTATTTTTTTCCTAAAAAAATCCCATGTGACTAACTGATTTTCCATGGATATAATTTTTAATAGGTTTTTTCATTCTATTATTGGTTAATATTTCACTATCTATATTATGATTTTGTTTCTCCAAGTGGATTTTAATTCAGTAGATTATTTGTTATTACAAACCACAAAAATTTTTGTATGAGAGTACAATTTTTTTGTCATATGAAATATTTTTCTCAACCGTAATAATATATAATTATATGCATTCTCAATTTCACATGGGTAATGGTAATTATGGTGTGATTAATAAAAATGAGAAGAATATATTTTATGTTCTCATTATTGTTTTTTTCCAATTTTTCTATCTTCAATAGTGTGAATTTTATTCTAAAACCTTAATATAAAAACACTAAATGTGACCATTACTTCCATATATGTAGAAAATGTTTCTATAAATTTTATAATTGATCATTTTCTTTCCATAATATGTTTTATAATCTTTTGATATCATGTTTACAACAATTATAATACTTTACCTTTTAATGTAATAATCCATAATTATTCTTTTTGAGCTTCCTTTTAGAGGTGTTAATATAATAAATACCTTATTTTCCAATATTTCATGTCCATTTGGATATCATAACCTTCCATGTTTTTAATTATACAATGTATATTTTATGATCAATTCATTGTTACATGTATAAGTATCGTATAAATTAAAATGAAAATAATCCTCTAATGTAGGCTTAAAATTGGAATAACATTACTCCACTTATTTCATGACTTATTTTAGCTCATCTTGTAAATATTTAATCTTTTTAACTCTTGTCTCATGGGGAATATTGAAATTTTCATTAATTTCCTTCCCACAAGACAAATAAACAGCTATTTCGTGGATAATTTATACAACTTTTCACTTTTCTCATCATTTTAGAATTAATTTGGGTAATATTTTGTTAAACTATTTACTTCCTGGATATAGCCTTTACATTTCTATAACATGTTCTGAAATGTATCTAATAAGATTGTATTTTTATTCTGTCACAATTTTATTTAATTTTATTTCTATAATATTTCATTTTGAATCATTCTTAATATTTTTTATGCTTCAAATAATCATATATAGAGTAATTAATTTCCCTAGGGTCAGCTTCTACCTCAATATGTCTTATATTAAAATCATTCATCTTATCGGAATCAATATTCTGTACATATATATGGATGCCCTGACACTTATTTTCTTTAGTAAGGATGTAATTTTCTTTTTAAAATTGAATATCAATCACTTATGACAATTGGAAAACATATATTTTTTACAACATTGGGACTTCAATATCATCTGTATTTCTAAAAAACACATCCTATAAACATCATCATTCATTCAAATAATACCATTAAATTATTTAACAGATTCATAATTTGATTCTTACATATCATTCCTCTTTATCTTTTTTTCTCCTTTTATAAAGTCCAAGTACTTCTATAGATAATTATATAAATAGTAATTCCTCCATTATTATAATTATTTTTCAATATATTTACCTTTTGATTCCAAAATTTAATGGAAGAAATGAAACTATAATATCAAAAATGAACTTGGAAAAGTAATATAAAAAGTAAATAAATCATACCTATGTTTAGATCCAAATTTTTAAGCCCAAATGAGAAGTGTGTCAGATTACGAGAGGGGGTGGGAATTAGGGTATAGGACATTGAAGAAAAAATATTTTCCATAAAATATCACTTCCCTACAAAGAATTATATCCATTATTATAAGATTCACTACTTAGTTTCATTAGTGTGTCAATTAAATTACATTAAGTACATCCTTTATAAATTTATCATGATTTTATTCATTATCCACATTATTATATGATGTTGTGAAATAATTATATTAATGACATAACAAGAACACATGATTTTTTTCATGGTTCAAAACTATATATAAATTGAAGGATCATGTGACAAATAGTGTGTTAGTTCACCAAAATCACTAAGCTCACTACTTGTGAAAAATAGGCAAGGTCTCTTATTTCTATGATCACCTACCATAAAAAATATTTCGGTAAATAAATTATCGTCATATAATCACTGTAGTCACTATTCCCATTTTCCGTCAAACTAATAATTTGAAAAAAATTGTCATGTAGGATAAATAATAGTATCACCTTTTTTAGGAGTTTTACTATGTTTATTTCAGGGCACTTTGAAAATAGAATATCTCCTTTATAGTTTTTGTATGAACATGAAATTTATAATCATATATTCATGTAACTTCATGGATAATCATTATCCATTGTAATTTTATTCAAGAGATTCTATAAAATTTTATTTTTATTCTATGAATACTCACAGAATATCACTTTTGGTAACCTAAAACTATAATGAAACTACTATTCAGGATGTAAAAACTTCTCTTTCTATATGTGGAATGTATAATGTTATGGTATGGTTGAACCCATTCTACAAATATATCGTAATTTTATAAATCATACATATCATCTCTATTTTATTTTTCAAATATTTTAATATGATGTAACACTTATCCTCTTAAATATCTTCCTCTTCAATTATTCTTTTAGGTACACATAAAAATATCACATTACACATTACATATTTTAGAATATGGAACCATATTTTTTGTATAATCTTTTATATATCTATAAAAAATAATCACTCATACCTCTTTTGAACTCTATTTTATTCCTCGTAGAAAAATATATACATGATTATATTATCACGTTAAAAAATATGAATTCACTTAGAAAAAAAAATTCATATACTCAATAATTAATGTCCTTATATAAAAATATTTCAACATTTCAAGCATGATTATTCATGTTTTAAATGAGTTCAAACAATCGATCATTTATACATACAAAAAACCATCTATTAACATTTTTTCATTCATATTTTAATAGTATTTGGTGTATATCATATGAAACAAACTCTAGGGATCATTGTAACCCGATTAATAATGTCATCCTAATTCGTTTGATTGATCATGAGAACTAGCTATAGTAGTTCAAACATGTGTCCTTACTTGACCTCCCACATGCACAGTAACTATATTAACCTTGTTGAACATCATTGACTCCACTATGACCACATTATTTCTCATAGATAAACAATCACTATATCAATTGTGTTGTTTTAAATTTCAACGTGATTTTATGATTTGGTTTTAGCATCATTTTATGTGGAAAGGTTACTGGAGATCGAGTCTGGGGAAGGAAATTACCAACACAACATCATTTCATATGATTCACATTGTCTATACCAATCCTACAAACATTTTAAAATTTTGATCAATAGTTACAACCCTTCTAAATGATACGTCACACACAATCTTGAGAGGGTTATCATTTACAAGAATAGATAGGTCTTAACCAGCTAATTCAATCCATATGGTATCGATTCTCACAAGGGTCCTCCTATGATAACCCAAAAATGAGATCATATGAACCCTCTTACCACTAGGTATCACCTCACACACCAAATTATATACAATTTTGGACACCCCCACCCTGGATATAAACATTAATATTACTCAAACATCCAATATTGATACATTTATCTTGAGCTAAACTGCATTCTATTTGGGTCATGCTGATTAGATTATTTCTTTGAAAGGGTTATCCAACAATTTTGATAAGACCCTAAACAATAATCCAAAACTAGAAATCCCCTAGATATTAATATTCTTTATATCTCTGAAAATATATTACAAAAACATATATATTTTTTTATATGCATTAATTACATAAACCCAAGCTTATTTCATCACCCTGATTAATAAAATATTTACATATAACCAATTTCTCCGCAATGTTGATACTAAAATATTATCAATTATTTCAATACAATTATTTAGATGATCAAAATATTATCATATTATCAATTCACATTCATATTAAAAGCGTTATCTTCCTATCCACTAAACATTCACAAATTAATAATGTTTCCCATGAATATTTAATTCCACACCTATTCATTACTGCTCAACCACCTCTTCATTATTACTCTTCATTAAATGATCCATTAAGAATTTATCTTTTTCAATAGATGCAACCAGTTCACTAAAACAAATCAATCCTTTAACAGTTTTTTCCATTATCAACACTAGAAAAAAAAGTGGTGGTAAAGGTACCCATTATTTTCTCTAAAATAAGCTCTAATAAAGGGAAGCTATTTTCAGGGAATTTTTCAAGAGGTGATAAAAGTAACCCATTACAAGTGTATTTTTAGTGCTAAAAAAGGAAATCTTTATCATTTAATTTTTTAGCACTTATAATAGGTTCCCTTTATTATCACTTTTTGATTACTACTGATAAAAGACACCCCATATCAATTCATTACTTTTATAGGTTACAATATAATCCTTTATCCGCTCTTTTTTTGAAGAAGATAAAAGCACACATTAAATGAAGTAATGAAACAAGTAAAAAATAATAAAGTCATTTATTAAAAAAGTAATAAAAAATTAAAAAAATTGTTGATAAAAACTAATAACTTCATTATACTCTATATAAATTATAAATATTATACTATATAAATATAAATATCTTTATAAAAAATATTAACAAAATAAAAAATTATAGTAAATAAATAGATTAAAATATTAAACATTTTTTTTATTAAATAATTATTGAAAATTATAAAAATAGTATAGATTAAATATATATTTATGGATGTATATAAATAAGATTTATATAATATGTAATATTATTTATGAATTAGATTAATTAGAAATGTATTTATGGAATTATGGTTTATAACTAAGAATTATTAAGAATTTAAAATACTAATAGATTTCATCGTATAAGGGATATAATTTAATGTCGTTTTATTTCTCAATATAATATAGAAAAACATATTATTTTTATTTCAGAAATATATAATTAATACATTTTTATATACATATGCACATACAGAAATATTTTTTGATAATTTATTTAATTTATAGAATAAATTTTCTAAATATTTATATATTATTTTTTAATATTTTTCAATATGTATTAATATTGATTTCAATATATATATATATATATATATTAATGGTTTATATTAACCAATCTTATCCAAATACTCTATATTTTACACATTTAGATTTAATTAATTTTTCCCATTTTCAATAAACATGCTCTGAAGTTTATATATTCATAAATAATGTTAATAATAAATTTCTATAAAATATATATAAATAAATTTATTTTAAACTTAATATTTAAACTTTTTATATATTTATAATTATAAATTAATAAATAATACTTGTTTATAAATTTTTCATATAATTATAATTAAATAATTATATATTCAAAGAATTATAATATTATTATTTTATATAAATTATTATTATAATTATTATAAATATATATAATAATAAAACATTTTAAAAAAATTTATATTTTTTTAAAAATATATTATAATTTTTTCAGACCTTTTTAGCACTGTTAAACATACAGATTTGTCAATCTAAAAAATCATTGATAAAATGAACATTTATGAGTGCTAAAACTATAGTGCTGGTAAGGTTTTATTTTATCACTACTTTATTAGAGATCATAAATCTCTATCATTCTATGTAGTAAAAAAATTCAGATAAAGATTCATTTTCTCTTCACTTATTATCTTAGGATTGATAAAAGATATCATAATCATCACTTTTTTGGAATCACGGATAAAAGTTTCATGTTCTATTTTAAGAACCCTAACCATTGTGAATTAGTTCAAAATTTAAAAATCTCTCTATAGAAGTGACCTATTGTAGATGCTCCTTATGGTTGAATCAAATCTCTAATCTAGGATAGAATCAAGTCACAAACTATTTAATGGTTCGAATACACGGCCTAGGAAAATGAATTGTTAAACGACGCCAATGCTCGAACAAAATACAGGTTTTTAGATATCACAAATTATCCTCTGTTATACATTTAAAATATCATCCCACATCTTTGTATCCTTTCAAAACCAAAAATAATTATTAACCTTGTAATTGATATCATGTATGACACACTACAACAAGTTCCTGATGTAATATAATAACTATATAAATTATTATATATTTACTATTTTAAATATATTCTATATATTTAACAACATGAATAATTGTGTAGGGTTTAAATTCAAATGAAACTGGGTTATTTTACATCATACAGAACAATAAACTTCCACTATAGCTTCTGTTACACACAAAATTGACCTTCATCGATGGCCTTCACTATATGCAATACAATGTCTTATTGAGAAACAACATATAATTAAAAAATTGTTATTTAATATAATAAAATATAAACTACATTTAATGATAATTATTTATCAAATTATGAAAATATATTTTTTAGACAACTAAATCATTGGTTATAAATAAATTAGAAATGAATATAGGAGCCATTTTAATTTTAAAAACATATTTTTAAAGAAAACAATTTTTTTCTCACCAAGTAATTTGAACCAATTAGTTAAATTTACTACAATTATAAAGTGATATTAATGTAATAAATATATTATATATTCAATAAATAACTTTTTATATTCATCCAACAAATTTGGTAATCATAATATAGGATCAAACCTAATATTTCACATAAAACCCTATATTTTTATTCATGCATTTTGGACAGCCTTTTAAATGTAGAACCTATTATAAATATTATTTTTTAAAAAATGAAGAATTTAATTTGATAAAATAAGCTTCATTTATGAATTCATAATTTCCAAATTGTCATATGATGAATTTTTTGAATGTTTTTGATGTACTTAATTTTTTATTTAAAAGTGAAAATTACAGGATTTTAGTTAAACACTACATTTTATTTATTATAACTATTGACATTAAATTATATTTTAAATTTTCTCTAATGTCAAATTGTATCAAATATATATATAGTAATGTAATTTAGTTTATTATAATCAATATAACCTATAAATTTAATATAAAAACATAAAAATATTTTGAAAATGTTTCTAAAAAATATTTAATTCTTATATCTGCGATATTATCATTAATCCTAATTTTTATGCTCCCATTATTTGAATTCATAAAATCCTACACAAAACGATGTAATAAATGTGATATTTTTGGTCTAATAAGACCAAATTATTCTTTGTACAAAATTATTAGTGAATGTGATTTAAATTAATTACAATGATTACAGTTTAATTAGACTAAAAATAGATTAAAACCTTATGTTTATGGTTCCAATTTATCTAAAAACTTTTCCAACACCAATTTTTTTAGAAATATATCTTCCATTAAACTTACACTCATGATATTGGGTGGTTAGTAATGACTTTTATTATGTATGCACATTTCCACACCTAACGTCTGTTCAAGATTACCACTTGAGTCATTTCCCTTACCTCTAAAAGAACACCAACTCTACTGATTCCTCACACCTCTCAAACATCTTATTTTCACAAAATAACTATCATATTAGTCTCCCATCATTCATCTCCTCGACATAGAATGGTCTCTTTTGGCATAAATCCTTCAAAAAAACCTTTTGGTTCAAACCAAAAGAGGTTACCAGATTAAAAGGTAATGTCTTTTCTCAATCTCTCTAGTTTCATTTCCATTATAAAACCCCTAAATCACTTTATTATGGTTATTTTTAACAAAACTTGTGGACTCATTATTATAGTATTTTTTATGCTGATATATTTACCTACAATTACAAAAACCACAATCTAATTTGTAATGAACATTCTCTTTCTATGAAAAGTGAATTAATGCTTCATGGAACGATGATTATTCAATAATCCATTACCATCTCTAATTGTGGATGTTATGATGAAAAATATAATTCATTTGTTATATATGATATATATAATGTTCTAAACATCTATAATTTTTATTTATATCATATATTTACACTTTCCAAGTTGTGTAAATACGATAGTCTCATTTGAGGAATTGTAGACTACCAACCCCTCAAAGTGATGTGATTCATTCGCACGATACATGGAATGCATAAATGAATTGACATAATTAATAATAATTGACATAAAAATATTAATAATATATTCATGAATAATTATATTTCATTAAATATAATATATATATATATATATCATCTCCATTATTACCCGTTCACAAACATTAAATGAGGTTATGTTGTTCATGGACGTGTGGACTGCCACATACTCGACATGATATGACTCCTTTTACATTACATAATTTGATATATAAGTATAAATGATTAAATAATATGATTCTTATTATATAATTATCATTCTGGAATGATTTTATTTTCTTACCTTTTTCCACAACGATCATTTAAAAAAGGGAATGTTACTCATGCGTATGTACGACCTACCGTCGGTATGATTGTAACATATTATCATTTTCATATACATATTTAATTACTGTTTTTTAAAGTATAACTGATGTAAACATATGATAATTATGTCATGGTTATCATTCTGGAGATGTTATATGATGACCCTTTTGACAATAGTTGACCAATAGTAGTTTGGACACATTAACTGAATTTGGTCCAAAACACCCAATGTAATCATCATTGTTTAAGTAGTTGCACACAACATGGTAATTGGAGAAATAATGGTTTTTATAAAAATTAAAAAATTTATTAATCATGTATAAAATTAACATAAATATATTATACAGGATGTTAAAGGATGATCACCAGAAAAAAAAACAGGCTAACTGATTCTTGTCTTGTGTTCATTTCATGAGGAATACTTAATTGTAGTGAACCTAATTTTTTATATACGATGTACATACATACCCACTGAAATATATTATAATGAAAACTTCTATATTAATTTTATTTATATGCTTCATTTGATGATTATCACTTTTGGGTGTTTCGATTCTTATGTAAGTGATTTTCATCTCACTTTTTATGTCTATTAGATTAGTTACATATCTCTTGCTTACATCTTTTATCTACTATACCTACTTCTCATTTTTATATACTATATCACTATTTCGATTTATTTTAATATATTAATCATTTCAATTGATTTTACCCTTTCATGGAACACATTACTCCAAATCTATTAATGTAGTAATGGATTATAATCGTACTTTTTAAATCGGCGATATTAATGTCTTATTCACTAAATACTTATTTTGTGTTCCATAAAAATTTCCAATTTTGATATATTATATCATTAATAATCTTAATTTCACGATATTATATGATTCACTTAATTTCATTCATTTCTCGTGATTAAGATTTAAATGTATCAAAGTGGTATGGGACACTTTGGAATGTTTAATAAATTTTCACCTCAAGAATGTTCTTAATCTCACTTCCCTTTGTGATTGTTAACATCATCTTGAAGAAATAACAATATTTTATTCACTTTTTGGAAATTCACTCAATCATCCATGTCTTCATTCATGGATATGAATATTTTTTAAACTGTATAACATTTTTCACATGCTTTTCACATTAGATATAATAGATTCATTTCATGAATCCATGAATGTATTAGATTCTTTGGATAAAGCCCTAAAAGCATTAGATCATTATTAGATTCTTGGAATGAATCCTTGGAAGTATTAGATTCTTAGAATAATGCCATGAACTTATTAGATCATTGGCATGATGACATGGAGGTATATTATTGATACACATAATTTATAATTTACTTCATTTATATTTAGTTATTATTAATTCATTAGAATTTTTTATCAACATATGTATGGATAAATTTCATTTCATTTTATTGATTAATGGAATTTTTTTTAGATTCATAACTTTCTATATTTTTTTTTGTATCTATTTATGTGAATGTAATGTGTTTCCAGTTGTTACCATTCCATATTTCTAACATACATTCACTCAGTTTATCGATTATATGGAATTTCAGTTTAGTTATTTACGTTTCCATATTGACTATGCACATTGGTTTAATATTTCTTCTACTATATATTTTTACATTACTGATCATTTGAGATCTCATTTATTTTTATTCCTACCCCATGAATATATTAAGCATACTATGAAACAAATTATGGAATATACTAGATGGATTAGATTTATCCTCACGATTTTTATTTGTTTAGAATTAAAAAAAATATGTTGTAACTAGTGTATCCATTTTTAATGCAATACTCTTTTTTGTATCTTAATCTGATTAGTCCATCATGGATTGATTCCTTATAATAATTCCAATTTATTAAATATCATACACCGGCTGCAGGCTATCTGTGGATGGGTTGTTAAAGATGGTATCACAAGATGTTTAGTAGGAACCTCAGAAACTATATTTTTTAAAACATAGATTATAGAACATAACCATATTTTTGAATTTTAGGATAAGAATATATTATTACCCTAAAATATCGGTAATGTATAGATTATCTTGGTCTTCGTAGAAATATATCCTTGTCTGGATACTAACAGTGGATGTGGTTCTGGAATAGATGTTCCTATGAGTAACAATTCTGATAAGGTGTTCCGAGAAAGACTTGGGGAATCCTAGTACAGACAACGGGCCTCAATGCGCACCTGGTTTGACACTCTTCGGAATTATGAATAGGATAATTCACTTTCTCTTTTCAAACTAGTATGAAGTATTTGGATACATGATAACTAGCCTAATTTAATCCTAAGGTGTTTTATATTTAAGATAAGGTGTCGTGATTTAGCAATCCAACTACTGTTATTATAGATAAACACTATAACAAGGATGAAACTACATAGAAATAAACTTACTGAGGTATTTATGTAATCATGTTTTATTGAAAAATGTAGTTAAAATGATTTTTAGTGATTAACTAAATTTCAATAATTTACATCATATATATTTGGTAAATTACATTAATATAGATTCATAATTGGACAACCTATAAGATGGGTGACAACCAATCAAATCTGGAAAGTCCCTAGATCATGAACACATTACTGATGGATGATAAGTATTTCAAACCAACCACTATCCTATACATTTCCCTAGTTAATTTTTCAATGTTTTTAGTTAATCAATTTAATTGATAAATAATAATTATGAACCCGTAGAAACACATTTTTTGATTATAAAATACTCTATTAACAAAATTTATTTCTAGAGATATTTAATGACAAATAGTATGACTTATCACACTTTGATATGTCTTATGATCCTATAAATGTTTATTTCTGTTCTTGAGGAACATAAAAAAATCATTGTGTATAAATAATTTTTTTTAGAGTAAAGGGATGAATTAGAATGTGATAAAACCACACCAAAAAGTAAGGATTGTTCATATGATATTTAAACCTATAATGTAATAATATTTCTTTATATTAATTGTCTATAAAATAATAACCCAACATTAAGAAAATTAAATCAAAATAAAAAAAATTGTTCAAATTTGAGAATTTTAATTGAACTAATGACATTAAAAAACATCAATGATATATGGATTTGAGGTCCTAAACATGCCTTTGATCATTAAAATATTTGTCATTGATGACCCCATTCCCTCACTAAATATATTTTATTTTCCTCTATGTATTTATCTATAATTTCTACTGATGTTCTCCTACTTATAGAACTATTTGCACTGTATTCCATGTGACTATTTTTACATCCAATTCTTTTCATTGTAGGAGATTTCTTATGAATGGTTATCATGATGTGAGATCTTAAACAAAGTAGGTGTCAATCAATTTATCAGCATGATAAATTTTATATTCAGAGGAGTCAATTTAAATAAGCAGGGGAGAATGTGACACCCCAAAAAACTAAACTAATGTCTTTTTTTTGATAGCCTGTATGACACACGACAACAAGCATGTAATGTAATATAATATTTGAATACTTTATAATCAATTTACTATTTAAAAACAATTCTTTTTATTTATATGCATGAAACATCAATTTATCTTGACATTAATGTGACATTGGGTTAGATTACATCATTAAAAAAACAATCTTCCTCTACATCTCACATTACATGGAAAAGCAAGCTTCTTCGATGGCTTGGGATATACACAATACCAAGTTATCTCAATAAGAAATCCATAAATAAGAAATTATTATTTAATATAATAATATTTATACTATCTTTTACGAATATAAATAACTAATTATGATAATATATGTTTTATACAACATAATAATTGGTTAAATATTTATTAGAATTTTATATAAGAATCAATTGAAATTTAAAAGCATATTTTTATAGAAAACTATTTTTTTCAGCCAAAGCTATTTTTCTCTAATAGATTAAACTAAATAAAATTGTTAAGTGATATAAAAGTAATAAATATGTTACATATTCAATAAATTATTTTTTATATTCATCAAATTTATTTTTTCAACATAAGATATGATCGAAACCTTATTTCAAATATAAACCTATATTTTTATTCAGGCATTTTTAACCGCATTTCAAATACTGAAGCTATTTTAAATATCATTTTTGACACAATTATTAATTTAATATTATTCAATAAACTTATTTTTCTAATTTATAATGTCAATATTATCTTAGTATATTTTTTTGGGATTTTTCCGAGAAACATTATTTCTTAGTGAGTCGTGAAAAATAATGAGTTTTAGTTTAAAAATAATTTTTTGTTTAAATAATTATTAATGATAATTTATTTTTATTTTTTAAAGTCACATTATATCAATTATACATATATTAATATAATATTTTTCATTAGAATCAATATATATTTTAAATTTAATATTAAAACATAATAATCTTTTGATCATTTTTCTACTAAAACTAGTTAATCTATTTGTTTATGAGATTAACCTTAAAATTAATTTTACCGCTTCTATGATTTTAAATTTGAAAATATAAAATAAAAAATTATATTAAATGTTATATTTTCATTCTAATTTGACCATCATTATTTTTTGGAAAAATTGAATATCTAATGTGATTAAAATGAATTATAATGACTAAGGTGTAATTAGGTGTCAAATGGACTAAAACCTTATGTTTAAGGGCCCAAATGACCTAGACACATGTCAAACACCCATTTTACAGACATAATAAAACATTAAACACACATAAATATGTTTAGGTGGTTTATTATGAATTTTATTATGTAATAACATGTCCACACCTAACTTCTTTTCAAGAATACAGAGTGAGTCCTTTTCCTTCCGAATAAAAGGCCACCACTTCTACACAATACCTAATCCTATACAACCTCTTAATATTGGCCAATAACATCCCAAAGTTTCTCCCATATTTCATTTCACCTATCAAAAAGAATCTGTTTCTATATAAACATTTCAAAATATTCGTTTTTTGTTCAAACCAAATGAATTTACCCAATTAAAAGGTCATATCTTTTCTCAATCTCTCAAGTTTGACTTCCATTCTTCAACCCCTAAAATCTCTTTAATATATTATTTTATATCCAAAATAGTATACTAAAAATACTAGGATGTTGTTACTATGATATTTTAACTGGAAAATACACACACCTCTATCTAATTGGTGACGAACATATTGTTTCTATGAACGTCAAACTACTGCCTCATGAAATGAGGATTGGTCGATTCTTCGTTGCAGCCTCTTATGATATACCTTATGATATAAACACTATTTATATATGATATATATGTTATTTATTATTTATTAACATTATTTAATATATAAAATACCACAAATTGTTTCTTTCCATGTTGTATAAAAATGATAATCTCATTTCATTAAGTATAGAATACTTCCCCCTCAAAGTGATATGAGTTGTTAACACGATACATGGAATGTATAAATCAATGGACATAATTAAACATAAGTTACATAAAAAGCATCAATAATATTTTCAGGAAATTATTATCTTTCTATTAATAATATATATATATATCATCTCCTTTATTACCCCTTCACACACTTTAAAAGAGATAACGTCCTTTATTGACGTGTGGACTATCGCATCGTCAACATGATCTGATTTCATTTAAATAATGTAAATATATATAAGTATATATGATTAAATAATATGATATTTATTATATAATTATAATTTTTTAATGATTTTATTGACTTACCTTCTTTCAATAATGATGATTTAAAAATGGGATTGTTACGCATGAATACGTAAGACCTCCCATCTCAACAATTGTAATATATTCTCATTTTTCATAAGAAAATTTAATAATTGACATTAAAATTATAATTTATGTAAATATACGAATTGTATTTCATGTTTATCATTCTGGAGATGTTATATAAGGTTTTATTTTACCATAGTTGACCAATAATAGTGGTTTTTGACGCATGTACTGAATTTGGTAAAAAATACCAGACATAAACTTAATTGTTGAAGTAGTTATTTAAAAGATTGTAATAAGTGAAATAAAAAAATTATAATCAATAAAAAGGTTATGAGTTAAAGATAAAATACACATAATTTTCTTATATGAGAGGTTAAAGGACGAGCACCCAAAATTAAACACAAGATAAGGGAATCTTCTCACATTTTCAATTCTTGAGGAATACATAATTATTGTTCATATATTTTCTTATATATGGTGTTTATGATGCTAAATGGACATGTATTATTATTACTCCTATTATAATTATGTTATTTATATGTTTAATTTTTATGATAATCACTTTTGGGACATTTGATTCATATGTAATATATTATCATCTCAATTTGTAAATATTTGATATCATTATCATATCCACTACTTAATTCTTTTATATTCTATACCTACTACCCATTTTGTAATATTATATGATCATTTACCTTTATTTCATAAAATTAAACGTTTCAAATGATTTTACCCTTTCATATAACCATTCAATCATTATCTACTCAAGTAGTAAGGGATTTTCATCTCACCATTTAAATCTGTGAGATTAATGTCTTGTACATTACATAATTTTTTTGTGCCATACCTACTGCCCATTTTGATGTATTATGACATTACTACTCTAATTATCATAATATTATTAGATTCATTCAATGTCACAACTTTATGTTTATTGTGATTTAAATGTTTAAAAGTGGTGTGGGAAACATGGAATATTTAAAGACTATTATCATCCATATTGTTCTTAATCTCACATCCTTTTGTTATTGTCAACTTCATCTTAATGAAATCACGTTATTATAAATTTTTTTTGGAAATTGACTTAATCATTCATATCTTCATTCACAAATAGAAAAATTTCCTAAAACATATTTTATTTATCTGATGGTTTTCACATTCATAGAATTATATTCTTGGTGAGAATCCATGATAGCTTTAAATTCTTCACTTAAATCCATGATAGTATTATATTATTTTCATGAAGACTTAAAAAATTATATTCTTGGAATTAATGCATTAAATTATTATATTCATGGAATTAATCCATGAAATTATTCGATCCATGGAATAAATACTTGGGATTATATTACAGATATCAATCATTTATCATTTCCTTCATATTAAATTAGTTATTATTCATACATAAGATTTTGGGTCAACATATCTATGGATATATTTATTTTTAGTTAATTTATTTATGGTATTTGTTTTAGTTTCTTACCTCTCCATTTTTGTTTTTTCTTATCCAGTTATTTTAATGTCATTTGTTTCCAATTATTAACCTTCCATATTTCATACATTCTTCGATTCAGTTTATTGATTACATGGAAAACGTGTTCAATTATTTACCATTCCATATTGACTATTATAATTGATTTATTATTGATTCTTATCTATATGATTCAAAAACTAAAAACTATGCTTACGCTTATTATGTAACATCCCAAGTAAGTAATGAATAATAGATATTTTTATCTATGTCTATTAATGATTAAGATAGTGTTATAGCGGCTTAAAATGAAAATAAATACAATCTTATGCATGGAATACACTAATATTCTTAAAAGATTGTTTTACTGCCTTTTGATGGAAAACCATTTTTGAATCTATATTTTGATAATTTTATAAACTATTTTTGTCAAAATAAACTTATTCTTTATGATTGGGACATCAAAATTTACCTTGTTTGAATTTTTGGTATTTTTCTGACAATGTTCATTTTTTAATGAATAGTGAAAAATACTGCATTTTACATCAAAACTACTTTTTAATCTAAATTATTTATCTGATTAGAATATTATTTTAAATGGTTTTAAAGTGAAATTAGAAAATATTTTTACCAGTTAATCCAATGGTGGTCATTGGAATCAATTTCACTTTGAAATTGGACTTAAACTGGTGTCAATCTTTTGATACTTATTGTTTCACAAAAACACGCTATTTGTCATGACAGCGGGAATTAATTATTAAATTAATAAATTTGACTTATATGTTTTGAATTTTGTAAAATGGACTTCATTTTTGAATTCGGAATATCAAATATAGCTTAGGGTGAATTTTTGGTAATTTTCTAAAAAACTTCAATTTTTGATGAATAGTGAAACAACTAAGTGGTAATCAAGAACACTGATTTTTCAGTTAAATGAAAGTTTACCACTATGTGTATTGAATTTTTAAAATCATACATACATGGTTGTCATTAAGAAGTAAAATTTGGTTCAATGAGATTAAAATAATTTTTTGTGAATAGTAACTTTTTTTCATTAATCGCGATTAGAGGTAATTAGTGTAATTTAATGTAAAAATGATATTATAAAAATGTGAAAACACCATGAAACTTGTCCTACACCTATTGGGTGAGTCATGGACGACCACGAAAAGCCATGGGCCAACTTGGGGACCCCATGGAGCAACTTTAGTTGGAAAATGACATTAATATATTTTTATTTAATGTTAAAGTGAAAATGACACTAACATAAATTGTTTTACTAAAATAATTTTTGAGTGGGGTTATACAAGTCCAAATTTTTATTATAAATAGTAATTGGAAAGCTAAAAAGAGTTCCTACATCATAGTATTTTTTTTATAATTTTTAGACATTAAATAAATTAAATTATATATGACATAATAATGATGCAGTGATGACATCATTATTTGACGATTTAAATAAAATGGAAAGATAATGAAAAATCTAAAACCTACACATGTCAAAAACAAATTGGATGAGTGGATTTAGAACCATTATCACCTTATCCACGAATTATATCAAAGTGGGACCTTTTAAAACCTAAACACATTTTCAAATAAAGTAACATTTCTTTACTTTCCAAAAGTGCCCCTCCTCTCCTCTTATAAAAGGCCCCCACCTCTACCCCATTTCACACACTTCTCAAGCCTTTGGCTCGGCCAAACCCTGCCCATTTACTCTCTCCACATCCCTCTCCTCATCCTAGAGGATTCCCTTTGGGCATAATCCTTTCGACGGAAGCCTTTAGGCTCAAATCAAAAGGAGTTACACTTTTAAAGGTAATTCATTCTCTCATGTTCATTTGTTTTATTTTGCTTCTCCAACCCCCTAAACTCTTTTTCTTTACTTATTTTGTAACAACAACAGTATCTTCAATATACAAGGATGTTTTTATAATATTTATTTGATCTACACTCTCACACAACTACATCAAATGGTTAAAGAACATACGGTTTCCGTGGATGGAGAAATTCTGCCTCCCGAAACGATGATTGTTCAACACTCATTTAACACCTTCAAAGGTGTCCATTATGATGTCACTATTTTTATATATGATATATAATATTTTTACGTTTTCCTTAAGCTTCTGTTTTTTTTTCATTTTTGACATACCTTTATGGTTTCCATTATGGGTAAACATGATATCTTCATTTTAGGAAGTGCGGACTACCTCCCCCTCAAAGTGATTTGATTCGTTAAATACCATATGTGGGACATGTAAAGGATAAAATTAATGATATTATATATTATATTATACTGGAATTATAATATACCTTTATATCATTATGATTCCATTCCAGAAAATATGAAATAGAAATGAAAGTAGCGTTCATGCGTACGTACGGCTTACCGTCTCCATGAACGGTGCATTTCATTTCTTACCTCTAAATGATTATGTAATATTATAAATGCATGTATGTACTAGATATATATGACATATATGATATCTACATCATGAATACCATTCTGGATATAATGAACCTTTGACCAAATTAACAACATGTAAGTGTAAGAAGTCTATTTTTGACTTAAGAAACAAATACCGACAAAATGAACATTATTAACTTAACTTATTACATGATGTTCATAACATGGAATAAAAGGAATAATGAACTTGAAAAAGATTCATAAGCAAGTAGAGATAAACTCAAGTTTATTATTCAGGATATTAAAGAATGGTCAGGTCAAGTCGGATACGAGGTATGGGACTTCGTCTCAATCTCCTTTCATTGAGACATATTTTCTTTTATACACAACTTTCTTTTACACGGTGTATAAACCCCTTTGACTTTTACATTTATTCAAAAGGAATCTTTTTTATACGAAGCGTTTACTAAACGAAAAAAGGGAATGTTTTTGTCGTATGTATGCGGCGACAACGACTTCTCCGTCGTCGTGACCGTTATTTGAGTTTCGGCTTCCTCTACAAGACATAACTTATTTTTTAAAAGAAAAATAAATACCATGTTTTACTTTTATTTTATTTTCGTATGGAAAATGGTTTTCACAATGTTTTTGTGTTGTATTGATATCTTGTGATTGAAATGTGGAGATGTTATGTTTCCTTTATGCATGTTTTATGTGATACGATTATGTTATGGTTCTTGGGCATTATTATGAAGACGGGTGCTTCCGTGATAAACTGAGGGCGGGTGAGCCCGATATAGCTCTCCAATGCATTGGGTAACGCGAAGGAGTGAAACATTAAGGTTTCTCCAAAGAGATTTTAGGGAATATACTGTGATGGGTATTCCAAACGTAACCAAGAGGGTTACTCCCTACGTAAGAATGGTATGAATGCCTCAAGTTACCTTTATGTCTTATGATTTCAATGATTTATTCATGATTTGATGAGGTATGTTAAAGTGATTATGTTTTATGGGTAAAGTATGATTTCACTCTTATGTATGTATGTACCCATGTTTCCTTTCCATGTTTTTATAACCCATACTGAGTTTTTATGCTCATCCCAAGTGTTTGAAATGTTTTTCACAGGTCAAGGGAAAGGTACATGATAAGATGATAGAGTCAAGGATGTGTCAAGAAATAATCCATGTTTTATTTTTAATGTGTTTCCATTGATGGGAATGAATAATACTATCTTTATGTAACCACTTTGTTTATATGTGGAATGTAATGCAAGTTTTATGATCTAATTCTCTAAAACTCTAAACCCGAAAAGATCCTCAATGTGTAATATTGTAATAACTCAAGATTAAGTAAGGTTTAAGGCTGGGGCATTATAGTTGGTATCAGAGGACGGTTTAGACAACTTTAGGAGTTAGAAAAGTGTAAAATTATAATATTTTTGAAATGATATAGCATTTACGGATTACCATGTTGCTTCGCCTAAGATATTTTTGTTTCCAGAATGGTTTTCCGCAGAGGAAACAAAGCAGCTATGTTGGGACGACATCAGGAGGAAGATAATCTTCCAAATCAGCAACCTGATATGGTCAGAATTGGAACTGAACAGTTTTTTGCAGTGATGGCACAGTTGAATCAGGCTATAAATGGTGGTGGTATCCATGCACGAGATCAGCCAGATCAACCGCAGAGGAACATGTCAGTGGTGGAACATTTCATGAGGCAACATCCCCCATCATTCAGAGGATCATCTGACCCTGTGCAAGCTGAAGGGTGGATTAAAGCACATGATAAGATTTTTGATGTCATGGGGTGTTCAGAACATCAAAAGGTTAGTCTTTCTATTTACCGTTTTGAAGGTGAAGCTGATCAGTGGTGGTCGATGGTGAAAAATATAAGGGATAGTGATGAGATTGAGGATCTTCACTGGGACGAATTCAAAGGTATGTTTCTTGAGAAATATTTTCCTAAGGTGGTTCATCTTAGGATGGAAAAAAAGTTCCTAGAATTGAGGCAGGAGGATGATTCAGTGGCTGCTTATGAAGAAAAGTTCACTCGATTGGCAAGGTATGCTCCAAATATCATACGAGATCTTGATAGTAAAATAAACCGTTTTTACTCAGGGTTAAAGCCAAAGTATCAAAGGGCTTTAGCTTCTCGTGAATTCAAAAGTTATGAAAAACTTGTTCGATGTGCGGAGAAGGTGGAAATGGAGTTTGCCGATGATCAGGTGTTCTATGACAAACAACAGAATAAGAGGTCTAGTTGGCAGGAAAAGGGGAAGAATTCATCAAAGAAGCAAGGAGGTAAGAAAACCAAATATCCATCCTGTGAGAAGTGTGGTAAAATGCATCCTGGAGAATGTTTATCCAAGTCTGGTAAGTGCTTTCGATGTGGTAAGTCTGGTCATATTGCTCGTAACTGTAAGGAAGATGATCAAGCAGGAAATGAAAAGCCAACGGTAAGAGGTTTTAAGTGTAATGAAATGGGTCATTATGCAAACGAGTGTCCAACGAAGAACTCAACTGGGGGAATGCAGCTAGACTACAAGCCGAAAGGGGTGGTAAAATCATTTGCAACAACTTCAGCAGATGTTGGGCCATCGAATGAAGTGGTATCAGCTCCAGGGAGCTCAGTATTTTTCGAAGATTGACTTGAGGTCGGGGTACCATCAGTTGAAAGTAAAAGAAGCAGACGTTCCGAAGACTATGTTCCGTACTAGATATGGCCATTATGAATTTGTAGTTATGCCTTTTGGGTTAACCAATGCACCTGCTGTATTCATGGACCTTATGAATAAAATTTTCCATGAGTTCTTGGATAAGTTTGTGTTTGTGTTTTGAGGTTTGTGAAGAGGTTATGTGAGCCTTGTGATTCACAGTTGAAGAATGAGTTATTTTTTCATCCTGGCAGTACTATGATGTACAGAGGTCTGCGGGAGTATTACTGGTGGGATGGAATGAAAAGAGACATTACTGATTATACTGTGAAGTGTTTGACATGTCAACAGGTTAAAGCAGAGCGGCAGTTACCGAAAGGGATGCTTCAGCCTTTACCAGTGCCAGAGTGGAAATGGGAGAATATATCCATGGACTTTGTTGTTGGATTACCGAAGACATCTCGAGGTAATAATGCAATCTGTGTTATTGTTGATCGCTTGACCAAATCTGCTCATTTCCTTGCTATACGAGATACATTCTCTCTTGATCAACTTTCCCGTTTGTATCTTAAAGAGATAGTCAGGTTACATGGAGTTCCTCTCTCCATTGTATCGGATCGTGATCCCAAGTTTACTTCTAACTTTTGGAAATGCCTTCAGAAGTCATTGGGTACTGAATTAAAATTTTAGTACAGCTTTTCATCCTCAATCAGATGGACAGTTAGAACGAACAATTCAGACACTGGAGGATATGCTACGAGCTTGTTTGATGGATTATCAGGGAATTTGGGACCAACATCTTTCTTTGGTTGAATTTTCTTATAATAACAGCTTTCATTCCAGTATACAGATGGCACTATTTCAGGCATTATATGGGAAGCGGTGTCAAACTCCAGCATTTTGGAATGAAGTGGGTGAAAGGAAGCTGATGGGACCAGAATTGGTAGAAGAGATGGCAGAAAAAGTTCAGTTGATTCAGAAGCACATGAGAACATCTCAGAGCAGGCAGAAGAGTTATGCGGATAACCAGAGGAAGGATCTATCTTTCGAGGTAGGTGATCATGTTTTTCTCAAGGTTTCTCCTTGGAAAAGTGTGATGAGATTTGGTAAGAAAGGAAAGTTGAGTCCAAGGTTCATTGGACCATATGAAATTCTGTAAAGAGTTGGATCAGTTTCATACCGAGTGGCTTTACCTCCGAGTTTATCTCAGGTACACAATGTTTTTCACATTTCGATGTTGAGGAAGTATATGCCAGATCCATCTCATGTTTTGAGCCCAGAGGTAGTTCAGCTGGAAGAGAACCTATCTTATGAGGAACAACCAGTCCAGATTCTTGACCACAGGGAGCAAGTGTTACGGAATAAGGTGATTCATCAGGTAAAGGTTTTGTGGAAAAATCACATGATTGAAGAGGCAACATGGGAATCTGAAAATGCAATGAGGGATAAGTACCCCCATTTATTCGATAAGTAAATAAATGGCGGGGACAAAATTTTCTAAAGGGGGGAAGGATGTAACATCCCAAGTAAGTAATGAATAATAGATATTTTTATCTATGTCTATTAATGATTAAGATAGTGTTATAGCGGCTTAAAATGAAAATAAATACAATCTTATGCATGGAATACACTAATATTCTTAAAAGATTGTTTTACTGCCTTTTGATGGCAAACCATTTTTGAATCTATATTTTGATAATTTTATAAACTATGTTTGTCAAAATAAACTTATTCTTTATGATTGGGACATCAAAATTTACCTTGTGTAAATTTTTGGTATTTTTCTGACAATGTTCATTTTTTAATGAATAGTGAAAAATACTGCATTTTACATCAAAACTACTTTTTAATCTAAATTATTTATATGATTAGATTATTATTTTAATTAGTTTTAAAGTGAAATTAGAAAATATTTTTACCAGTTAATCCAATGGTGGTCATTGGAATCAATGTCACTTTGAAATTGGACTTAAACTGGTGTCAATCTTTTGATACTTATTGTTTCACAAAAACACGCTATTTGTCATGACAACGGGAATTAATTATTAAATTAATTAATTTGACTTATATGTTTTGAATTTTGTAAAATGGACTTCATTTTTGAATTCGGAATATCAAATATAGCTTAGGGTGAATTTTTGGTAATTTTCTGAAAATCTTCAATTTTTGATGAATAGTGAAACCACTAAGTGGTAATCAAGCAAACTGATTTTTCAGTTAAATGAAAGTTTACCACTAATGTGTATTGAATTTTTAAAATCCAACATACATGGTTGTCATTAAGAAGTAAAATGTGGTTCAATGAGATTAAAATAATTTTTTGTGAATAGTAACTTTTTTTCATTATTCGCGATTAGAGGTAATTAGTGTAATTTAATGTAAAAATGATATTATAAAAATGTGAAAACACCATGAAACTTGTCCTACACCTATTGGGTGAGTCCTGACCGACCAAGACAATCCATGGGCCAACTTGGGGACCCCATGGAGCCACATTAGTTGGAAAATGACATTAATATATTTTTATTTAATGTTAAAGTGAAAATGACACTAACATAAATTGTTTTACTAAAATAATTTTTTAGTGGGGTTATACAAGTCCAAATTTTGATTATAAATAGTAATTGGAAAGATAAAAAGATTTCCTAAATCATAGTATATTTTTTATAATTTTTAGACATTATATAAATTAAATTATATATGACATAATAATGATGCAGCGATGACATCATTATTTGACGATTTAAATAAAATGGAAAGATAATGAAAAATCTAAAACCTACACATGTCCAAAACCAATTGGATGAGTGGATTTAGAACCCTTATCACCTTATCACCGAATTATATCAATGTGGGACCTTTTAAAACCGAAACACATTTTCAAATAAAGTAATATTTCTTTACTTTCCAAAAGTGCCCCTCCTCTCCTCTTATAAAAGGCCCCCACCTCTACCACATTTCACACACTTCTCAAGCCTTTGGCTCGGCCAAACCCTGCCCATTTACTCTCTACACATCCCTCTCCTAATACTAGAGGATTCCCTTTGGGCATAATCCTTTCGAAGGAAGCCTTTAGGCTCAAATCAAAAGGAGTTACACTTTTAAAGGTAATTCATTCTCTCATGTTCATTTGTTTTATTTTGCTTCTCCAACCCCCTAAACTCTTTTTATTTACTTATTTTGTAACAACACCAGTATCTTAAATATAAAAGGTTGTTGTTATAATATTTATTTGATCTACACTCTCACACAACTACATCAAATGGTTAAAGAACATACGGTTTCCGTGGATGGCGAAATTCTGCCTCCCGAAACGATGATTGTTCAACACTCATTTAACACCTTCAAAGGTGGCCATTATGATGTCAATATTTTTATATATGATATATAATATGTTTATGTTTTCCTTAAGCTTCTGTTTTTTTCATTTTTGTCATACCTTTATGGTTTCCATTGTGGGTAAACACGATATCTTCATTTTAGGAAGTGCGGACTACCGCCCCCTCAAAGTGATTTGATTCGTTAAATACCATATGTGGGACATGTAAAGGATTAATTTAATGATATTATATATTATATTATACTGGAATTATAATATACCTTTATATCATTATGATTCCATTCCAGAAAATATGAAATAGATATGAAAGTAGCGTTCATGCGTACGTACGGCTTACCGTCTCCATGAACGGTGCATTTCATTTCTTACCTCTAAATGATTATGTAATATTATAAATGCATTTATGTACTGGATATATATGACATATATGATATCTACATCATGAATACCATTCTGGATATAATGAACCTTTGACCAAATTAACAACATGTAAGTGTAAGAAGTCTATTTTTGACTTAAGAACCAAATACCGAGAAAATGAACATTATTAACTTAACTGATTACATGATGTTCATAACATGGTATAAAAGGAATAATGAACTTGAAAAAGATTCATAAGCAAGTAGAGATTAACTCAAGTTTATTATTCAGGATATTGAAGAATGGTCGGGTCAAGTCGGATACGAGGTATGGGACTTCGTCTCAATCTCCTTTCATTGAGGCATATTTTATTTTATACACAACTTTCTTTTATATGGTGTATAAACCCCTTTGACTTTTACATTTATTCAAAAGTAATCTTTTTTATACGAAGCGTTTACTAAACGACAAAAGGGAATGTTTTTGTTGTACGTATGCGGCGACAACGACTTCTCCGCCGTCGTGACCGTTATTTGAGTTTCGGCTTCCTCTACAAGCCATACCTTCTTTTTTAAAAGAAAAATAAATACCATGTTTTACTTTTCTTTTATTTTGGTATTGAAAATGGTTTTCACAATGTTTTTGTGTTGTATTGATATCTTGTGATTGAAATGTGGAAATTTTATGTTTCCTTTATGCATGTTTTATGTGATACGATTATGTTATGGTTCTTGGGCATTATTATGAAGACGGGTGTTTCCGTGATAAACTAAGGGCGGGTGAGCCCGATATAGCTCTCCAATGCATTGGTTAACGCGAAGGTGTGAAACGTTAAGGTTTCTCCGAAGAGATTTTAGGGAATATACTGTGATGGGTATTCCAAACGTAACCAAGAGGGTTACTCCTTACGTAAGAATGTTATGAATGCCTCAAGTTACCTTTATGTCTTATGATTTTATATGATTTATTCATGATTTGATGAGGTATGTTAAAGTGATTATGTTTTATGGGTAAATTATGATCTCACTCTTATGTATGTATGTACCCATGTTTCTTTTCCATGTTTTTATAACCCATACTGAGTTTTTATGCTCATCCCAAGTTATTGAAATGTTTTTCACAGGTCAAGGGAAAGGTACATGATAAGATGATAGAGTCAAGGATGTGTCAAGAAATAATCCATGTTTTATTTTTAATGTGGTTCTATTGATGGGAATGAAGAATACTATCTTTATGTAACCACTTTGTTTATATGTGGAATGTAATGCAAGTTTTATGATCTAATTCTCTAAAACACTAAACCCGAAAAGATCCTCAATGTGTAATCTTGTAATAACTCAAGATTAAGTAAGGTTTAAGGCTGGGGCCTTATATATTATGTTTCTTTCAGCATGAATCCATGATGTGTACTATGAAACAAATGTATAAATATACTAGATAGACTATAATTATCCCCCAAAAATTTATTTGTTTAGAATAAATAACATATTTTGTAATTATTGTATCAATTTGTAATGAAATACTCATTTATGTATTTAATTTACCAACACTACTAAATTGATCAGTCATTTTCGGGCTTCATTACTTTTAATCATTCAAATGTATTTAGTAGTAGACACCAAATGTGGGTTATCTAAGGCAAGTTGGATACTCATACCTACAATTCCAATTGCAGTATCCTTTAATAAAACAACCCCAAATACGTTTTTTTTATATTGATGTATCTTATTCCTCAATAGCATGTGGCCTTCCATGGACACCATTAGTATTATGAGACATGAAATATATCAATCACAATGATTGGTTATATTATTTTGAGGTATAATTGGATATCAATACCTTTATTCAAGGATGTCTACCTCTTTGTAATTTTCAAATTTGGACAAATTATACCATATAGTGGTTAGTGTTGTCACTCGTTTGGAATATTCTGATGAAAATAACGTGGGAACCATTTTTTCATATTTTGATTGAGAAATTAATATTCTTGTATTTCCTTGATTTTCTAATAAACATATGAAAATATTCCACCAATCATAGATATATCTATATCATACATCGTATGATCTAAAAATTTTCATTTTTCCCTATGAAATCCCCAAATAATATTTCCTTATTACATATGAGTAAGAGAATCCTTTGATAATTCTAATTTTTTGATGTAGAGGGTCCAATCAAATATACCTCGCTAAACTACAATCTTCCATACAAATTTATTAGTCCATAAATACCAGTTCATTTGTGATTTAATTAACATATAAAAATAATTCATTAACAGGAACACCAATCTATCATTTTGATCCATAAAAAAACCATCTAGTCTCTCAATGTATACTCCCCCTTATAAACTACATTTATGAACATAGACTTGACATCCATTTGGTTTAAATTTAACTATATTTATACTGAAATATCCAAATAAATAAAATAGTATCCTGTCAGGATATGAGAGTAAATTTTTGATAAATAAAAATGCATTTAATCCTTGATTTTCCCTTTTACACTATCCATTCTATATTTTAATCCACTTTCCCGTAGTCAATATATTTACTACTAAACACTCACTTGGTTCTAATAACATATCTATCTTCCATCCATGGAATCATTTCCCTTATCAAATTGTTTTTATTTATATCAAGATCCTAATGCATTGATATGATCCCATTATCATCCCTTTTTGCTTCTCCATTTTATTAGGCAGTACATGAATGAAATTAGTTTTTTTTAAGATTCCTTCTCCTTTGAGTTTTCACTAATACATTCTTATCACCAATTACATTTTATTAATTTATTTCTGTCGTGCGAGTATTTAATTTAGTTGATAAAAATATATCCATCTTTGAAATGATAACTAACTCATTAATACTTCTTAAAAATCACTTCATTTCATTTATTACACATATAATAAACACAATATATGATTTACATAATTCAATATAAAACATATCATTCTTCAAAATTGACTTATGGATCCACCCATAGGAATCTCTAATACCAATCCATGTAATTCAACAAAAATTTAGCCATTACCTCTTTTAGTGAACACAATGTTGTACTGCTCTTATCCTAGTATGTTTCATCTCCCAAATAGTTATTTTTCCAATTTTTTTCATTACAATCATCTCCCTTACCTTTTATGCTTCTTGTACTAAACTGAGCATTAGTAATCATATGGATCACTACTTATTTGATTATTTCAAGAAACATAGTATAATGTTAATAAGATATGGAGGATGAGTACCCAAAAAATGCAATTATTACTATTTAGAAGATGAGTTGTAGATGATGAAAATTTTCCATAACATTCACCTTTGGATGAATTCATAGGATAACACCTACCATAGTGAAGTAATTACTTTTGTAAATTCAATTAATATTTTAAATCAATGATATATGCAATTATATGAAACCCATAATTTTGAGATTTTGTCATTATAATTATCTTTAACTTTCTCTGTTGATAACAAATAACTTATTTTTATATATTTATTTATTATAAAAAATAAATATTTTAGGAACCAAATATGATATATTTACTTTATCTCAGACAATTCAAAGATTCAATCCAATGTATGTTGTTTTTTTCTCATCCACCTGAATCATTGATTGATTGATTGGAGAGAATTATTTTCAATTTTTATCATCATTATTTCATTACCATTGACATATCCTTATTGTATAAAATTATTTCAATATAAAATCAATAACCATAAAATTAATGTAATATTTCATATTTTTGTTTAATTTTTTTTTAGTATTCCACAAATAATAATCATTTTTATACAATTTTATTCATTTTTTCATGCTTCGGTGGATTGTAAGAATATGTTCATGCTTGTAAGGGATTGGAATCCATGCTTATAAATGAGATATTGAAAATTTAGAAATGTTTGAAGATTTCTTAAAACCATAAAGAAGAGGTAAATTAATACTATTTTATTACTTAATTTTGTCATCACTTCTCTATTATTTTTAAGTACATTTCCCTATCATTTTTTAATAATACATATTTACATTTTTTAATAGATCCTTTTGGAAGTCATATTTTTATTTCAACAATATTTAATAGGCCACAAAAGATATAAGATGATTCTTTCTGCCTATGTAACCAAGTTTTCCACTTTCATTTCCTTTCATTGTTTAGATACAAAAAATTCATATTGTTTCGATGTTGTTCACCAAAAAACATTTCTCGTTGTTGAATGGGAGAAGCGTATATGAAGATTATGTTCCCACTATGGTGACTTCTCATTATATAATGGGAACATGGGCTTCCTATGCTCATATAATATTCAATAAAAATAATGTTTATTTAGTAAATAACGTCAACTTATTATACAGTGTTAGAAGTTCAACAATGTAATACAATGGAATGATGGTTACATTAGAATTTAGTGTTATTTTGAGACTTTGGGATGTGTATTAATCAACAACACCTCAATCAGACACCGAATAAAAATTAAATTTTTTATTTAGTAAACACTTTTTAAAAACAAGTGAGAATCCACATACATTCAAGGAGGAGGAAAAGCCTCATAAGGGATTACAATATTATTGAAATAGAATTTAAGCCTATTAGTTGATTCCTCCATAATAAGATTTCAACAGATATCATGCACATGTGTATCTGGATTATCAGTAATGAGGTCTTCAAAGCAGTCCACCATCTAATCCCATGTTCTAGAATACTCCTCGTTACATATCTTCCCTTCGTTAAAACCCCTTATCAGTATCAGATTCTGTTTGTCAATCCCTGCAGACTGTTCGCTATTGACAGCCACTCGAATCGGAATACACATTATCGTGTATACCTCTTCGTGGATATCATTGATATATAGAAACTTCTCCACCATTTCTTCTTCCGAATGAACATGTAGTCCCATGAGTTTCTCGCTAACTGCATTCTCCACACCATTTTTGTCCGTATCGACATCACTAGAAACAACAACCACTCGTTCAAGGTTTCCTTGCATAGTACCTATAGAAACAGACATGCATTCCATCTCTTTTGATTTCAAATTTTTACCTGACCAAGTCACCATTTTCTTTGGATGGTATGAGTAATCTTTGCGCTCTTTGTTTTTCGTCCCTGTTGTCAAAATGCAATCTTCAGAGATATTGATTGATTTCTATCCCTTTTTCTTCCTTGCATTGTACATGATTTTTCTATGTTTCCCTCCCATGTTGTCCTCTGAAAAATAGCCATATCGATACTCATCATCGGACCCACCAGTTTATTGGGATGAAATGTCATTTTCTTGGTCAACCAATCCATCCAGACCTGCAAAACGATTATAGGTTTGGATGTTCTTCTCGCTCTGTCGCTGGCCTGCGACCCCATGACCCACCAGTTTGGAAGGGGTGTCCCTGTAATTCCTACATGGAGCAACATAAATCCCTCCATGAACACAAAGAAGCTTAGAATCAACACTTTTATGTCCCTCCTACTCTATAGTAATACCCTGATTGGAGACAACCTGGTCCTTCTCGCCTTAATTCCCCTCAACATCCTTTGAGGGTAGAACCTCCTGTACTGGGACAACCACTGAGTGAGGTACAAATTCACCATCCTGAACATCCTCTACCTTTATAGGATCCAATGTATCCTTATTATCCATTGCAATGTTAGTATCCACCATATTACTAAAACTCGGAGCCAAACCCATCTCCTTATCCTTCTACTTCATGTCCCCTTGCCTTGCACCACACCTGCAACCAGAAATCTGATGCCCCAATGCCTATAAACCGAGAAAAAATACACCCTTGATTTGAAGATAACAACCTGTTTTCACCTGTACTCTTCACTAATAACAACCCAAACCCACTCCACCGGTGGTTTGGATACATCCACCTCCATGAAAATTCGACGGTTAATCAGGTGGCTAGCCGATTGAGTTCTACTATCAGCACACAGAAACTGTCTGACCATATTCTCCATCATTTTGAGGATAAAGGGATTCTGAAACGGTTGTGGTAATTTCATAAATCTAGTCCATAGAGGAAAAAATGGTGAGTCCTTTTTATGTGAAAATAAAAATTCCAATGAAAATGGAAGAACGTTCAACTGAGGCATTTTCATTGATCACTGGATAGGGCGTGAATCATATCGTCCTCCATTACAAATCAAATCATCAGGTGATGCTTGTCAAGAAGCCCCCCAGTTGCTCGATAATGAATCCCCCATGAATCAAAAACAAACCGGTCGAAATCATCAACTTTCGGTCATCGTGGTCGAAACTGAGCCACCAAAGTAAGGTTCAAGGGGCCAGAAGATTCTGAAAATTCCAAAAGTGATAACGGAAGTTGGGGAACACCATCAAGCAGACCTAGAACCTTCGGGATGAGAGAAATATGTTAAAAATTGGTCGATCTTCCAGATTGGAGAAGGGAGTGAAGCACCGGGACAGAACAAAAGAAACCTTCTCCCCTCTTCTGACTGGCAGGGGGAGGGTGAAGCCATCGCTAGCCCTAGTTAGGGCATCTCCATCGAACATTGCATGTTTTCTAATATACCGGTCTTTGTAAAATCATAGACAACACCTCAATAAGACACATGGTGTTACCAGTATGACTATTGGGTATTTATTTAATTTGGAATTTAAATTTTTATAGTAAAAATGAAAATTCAAGTACTCAAATCCTTGAAAATATATTCTGAATATTTTGATACATAATGGTAATGATTAATAAGTTATCTAGTATGGGTAAGAATCTAAATCACCTCAATTCAATGCATGATGTGACCAAAATGACTCAATGAGTCTGTAATCTATTTAAAATTGATAGTTTCGTTTAGAAATAGTTCTATCTCTAAATGAAATGAAAACATTCTTATAATTTATTGAATATTTTGTACATTTATTCACAAGTAATTTGTGACATGTTGGAATCAGCCTCACATAAAACTGACACATGATGTGATCAGTGTGGTTCAAAGTGTATATCAGAAATTTAAAATTTAATCTTAGTAATGAAAAGTGGAATTATCAAAACTGAAAAAACACAATTATTTTATTTTTATAAATTATTAAAATAACCCATAAGTCATTTGAAACATGTAGGAATCAGTCGTACTTCAATCCGAAAAAATGGTGTGACCGATATGACCCCAAGTTCATCATTTTTTAAAATGACATCAATTTTAGTAATCAGAACAACATACCTACCTAAAACTGATAAAACACAATAAAATTATTTTGATTAATTGTGGAAATGATTGATAAGTTAATTATGATGTGTAAGAATTATCCAAATCTCAATCTGATACATGATGTTCCATGTCTGAATAAATTTGTTTTTTTATCAGGTAAAAATCGGTAGTTTAGTTTATAAAATTCAACACAATAAAAACCAAGAATATTACCTCATATTTTATCGATAATATCGTACATTTATTCATATGTTTTTATGTGTATGAATCATTATTAAGTCAAAAAAATTCATATGTGATCTGTATGAGTCAATGTATGTGTTTCCTATTTAAAATGACTTCTTAGTACGAAAGAAAGGTTAATTACACAAAACTAATTAAACTCATCCAAATTATTTTTATTAATTATTAAAATTAAACTTAATCCAATTGGGATCTGTAGGAATTATACATGCCTCAATCTGATGCATTGTGGGACCGATATGACTCAACAATTCATCATTTGATTTAAAATTTCCATTCGTTTTTGTAAAAAGGGAAACTAACATACTCAAACACAAGAAAATTCATTCAATTTGTTTTTATACATTATAATAATGGTCAATATGTATATTATTAAATTAAAAAAATAGAAAGACCACAATCTGAAGAATGAGTTTACTTGAATGATTCAAAGTGTGTCCTTTTATTTAAAATTCACATCAATTTTAGTAAAATGAAAAACTGACCTAATCAAAACAGAGAAAAAACATCTGTATTGGTTTCAATTTTTTTAAATGATCTAAAAGTCACATTTTCATGTATTAATAATCCTTAACTCAATCTGATACAATATGTTTCTGATATGAATTTATGTTTTAGTTATCAGTATAAAATCGTTAGTTTAGTTCAAAAATTGTCACTCACAGAAAAATAAGAAAACCTGATTGGTTTTTCATGATATTATAGAACATTTTGTAAAAAGTAATTTTTCTCATGTCAGAACCATTATCATATCAATATGATACATGATGGGGGCATTATTATTCAAAGTGCATTTTTCTAGTTAAGAATGGCATTTTTGTAAAAAAAATTATCATACATAAAAATGAGTAAATGTATTACAATTTTTTTGATAAATTTTTAAAATTATCCATAATAATTTTGGAACATATAATAAATATCTTTACCTCAATTTGACACATAGTGTGACCGATATGACTATAACTGATTATATTTTATATATTGAGATAATTTTTTTTAAAATGAAAACCAGCCTACTCAAAATAGAGAAAATGCACTCAAATTGTATTGATTATTTTTGGAAATAATCCATGTTTCATTTTTTATTTAAAAGAATAATCCTCATATCAATCTGAAACAAGAGGAGATAGGTATGACTTAAAGTATCCGTTATCTATTTGAAATTGATAGTCTAGTTCAAAAAATTTCACTCATGAAAAACTGACTAAACATGTACAGATATTCCTGATAATTTATGACATTTATTGTATGTAATATTTTACATGAAGGAATTTTTCTCATATAAAACCAATATATTAAGTGATTTTTTTAATTCCATGTCAGTGTTTCAAATTAAAAATGACATTTAGTAAAAAAGAAAAGTGAGGTACTCAAAACAGACAAAACACATTCATATAATTATGATACTTTATACAAACGATACATAAGACTTTTGGGATTTTTAATGTTTAGAATAACCTTAATCTGACAGACATTGTGACTAAAACGATTCCAAGTGCATCCCTTTTTTTAAAATTGACATAAATTTTTCTAAAAAGAAAAACAATTCTACTAGAAAATGATCAAAAACAATCGGATTGTTTTAATACTTTAAAAAAACAACCCATATGTCATATGTGATGGCTAGTAAATTTTTGAACCTCAATTTGATACACAATATGTCTACTATGACTCAATATATTTATTATCACATTAAAATTGACATTTTAGATAGAAAAAGTGTAACTCACTAAAACTCATGAAAAAACACATGGATTGTCTTCAAATTTAGTAAAAATAGTTCAGAAGTTATTTTTGACATGAAGGAATTGGTATCACATAAAACTAGAAAACGATGTGATCGGTATGAGTCAAAGAGAATGATTCCAGTTTAAAATGACATTTTAGTAAAAAATACATGCGACACAGTCATAACTAAGAACACACATTCAGATTGTATATATACATTCTTAAAATGATCCATATGATGTCTAAGACAAGTAATAATCATAGTCATAACATTTTGGTTCATGGTGTGATTAGTATAAATCCAAGTTTACCTTCTCAATATATCAATTTCATTTCTGTTTAACATGTGCATCATATCTCCAATCATAGAAAACAGGCATAGAATATTTTATTATCATTATTTATATTAATACTTAATTAATATTCTTATCATTTTAAATTTATAATTATTTTGTTAATTCTTATTGAGTTAATTCTTAATGATGTACATGAAATGGTGTGATGTTCATGAAGCAACTATAACACAATATGATATATAGAGTTCCTTGTATGATTCAAATTTTAGTTTAAAATTAACACTTTTTATTAATTTATTTCTTATTATAATTACTAACATGTGAATTGTTTTCTTATATATTTTATACCTATGCTTGAGTAGGGGTTAAGATTAAAATACAATGATGGATTCCGTTTTTTATTATATGTAATAATTTTTAATTATGTAATTTTATAAACTCTTGTTTGAAATGACTATAATCTAGTGACTTTTTCTTTTTATTGAGTTGTAAATTGTATTTCATTTGAATTGTATATTCATTATTGATTATGGTGGTTTTGTGAAGTTTTTTGGATTTTTTGTGATGCGGTATGGAGTTAGAACACACTATATTCTTCCCCATTATTATTGTTTTTAGTGGTGATAAAAAATCAATGTCTTTTAATCTCACTCATGTTGTTAGTGATTCTCTAGTGCTAATAAAGGATAATTTTATCACCCTTAAAGGCCAATTTTGTAGTGGTGGTTCCTATAGTATTCATTATAATATATATAAACCAACTTATAACAACATTTATATTAATTTACCAATTAATTATGCAACCAATTTTTAAATATAGTGGGGAATTTTTAAACATTCATTATAATTATCACCCACTCAACTCTCATTTTTATCAAAGGATTTTTATCATATTTATCATTATTTCCACATCCCATTTAGTTTATCATTCACAGTTTCGACCTCTATTTCATAAACTAGTAATTCCAAAATCAAGTATGATTTAATGAGTATCATAATCACTACACCGAATTTCCTAGAACGGAAATCCATTAGAATTAAAAATAATAAGCATACACCATTTCGAACAATATAAATATTATTTTATATTATGAGATTGAAAATTCACATTTCCATTATTAAATTTTTAATCAATTATAATTTTTTAATTTTTCTGTATAATGGATTCATTATGACTATAGTAGAAATAAAAAATTGTTAAACATGTAACAATAAACAAATTTATATGAAACATACAGAATAAGCAATTTTCTTTTATAATTCCCATGTTCCACTACTCAGTTTATCATTCCTTTATAAATATCATCCTCATTCCATGATTTTTCTATATATATATATTCCATTATCCACACAAACCACGAACACCCATTATACAAATCAATCATTATTAATGCGGATGATAATTTTAAAAATATAAGAATTCGAAACAACCCTATTCATGAATATAATTTTTGGAGATAGATAATTATAAAATTCCCTTACCTTAGATGTCCAAATAACTCCATGGAATAATAACCAAACATGACATCAAAAAATAAAAAATAATTTTCTAATCCTAAAAAATTGTATCAATCATCAACATGCCAATTGTGGAGTATAAAAACAATACACTAATGTTGATACCAATATATCAGATGGAATAATTAAAACAAAAAATGGGATAATTACCAAAATACCATAATATATTTCAAAATCAATAAAAAAATAAGTGGTTTAAAATCCAAAAAAGATGACTATATTCTGAGAGGAGACACTCTGTAATGGGTTAATGGGTCATGAGATGCTACCTAGGATGAATTGAGTAGATAGTTCAAACATTTCTAGGAGGGAAAACCAACCAACCAATTTTTCCAACATATATGAACATGAAACATCCATTATACCCAAGACAAACAATAATTGAATTTGATGAATTTTAAAAAACCAACTCACCCTCTTTATACGACGATCACTTGTCCCATTCAAATTATTATTTCCAAAAAAATGATCTGTTTTATAGAGTTGGGAAATTCTGATATCCATTTAGGCTAATTTAATAGCCACCACAACACAAGAAATGATATAGTAAATAATTTATGATTGATTCCAACACAATATTTTCTTCCCCTCACAGAAGTATGATGGTTACTTTTCATCAATTTTGGCCATCCTATTTTCCATAAGTGAACTCTCTATGAAAGAAAAACCAATAAAAATATACTATTTAGGAATTTTTTCCCCGGTGGCTTGTACTATCAACAAACACCCGATATAAATTATCCTTAATGTGAAGTACATCATGAAAGTACCATTAAGTGACTACTATTACACATTTTTATATATATGAAATTTCATAAACCTTGATTCTACATTGACATGATACCTATTACCCTAAAAAAGCTCAAGAGGCCCTTATGATAGACAATATATACCAGGCTGTGAGGGTAGTCGTCTTTATACGAGAGGCATCCATTACACAAAACATAATTAAACATTATGTTTGATAAAAATAGTCATCTTATCCCTTCACAACAAAGATAAAACTTTCTCCTCTAAAACTCCCACTCATCATTCCTACATCACCTGGTGACCATCCCTATGTCAATGACCACACCTAGTAATATTGCATTCTATACCTCGTAAATGATATAAATCTTAATTCTTCTATTTAAACACTTCCAATATTCTTTTCAAAGAAACCATAGCCTAGAACACATAATGTAATGTGTATTGAATTTTTTTACCATTACATATATACTATGGTGTAAGGATATAAGACAAACAAATTATTTAGGATCTATGAAAATATAAAAACATATTTTATAAGAATAATAAGTGTTTAAAATTTTATGTTATTTAAAGGATTTTTGACTAAGTCCATCAATATATATTATAAAATTCAAACTCCACCATATCCATGTATAGAATTAATGACAACATTAACAATAAAATATCCCTAAATAATACTAGGAAGAAATTATAACACATCTTGTACATGAACAATATTTAGATATCATGCAATAGAATGAATTATAAAATAAATTTACGGTATATATAATATCTATCCCACCCATTACATTATTAAATATTCATACATATATACACCATAAAAATATGAAAAAAATTAGAAATCCCTAAAAAATATATCTTAATTAGTCAATTGAAAGAGAATAATAATCTCATGAAATTTATTGGTTATCTAGATAATCATGATTTATATAAAATATTTTGGAATATAATATTAGCATGTTTTGAATAAATTTATACACATCCAAGTCAGTTGATTCCCCTGGTTAATAAAATAGTAATTCTATGTTGGTAAAAACCCTTCAATCGGATGAATGAAGTGAATTTTATTCAAGGAAAAACAGTATTGGATGAAATATTTAATGTATACATGATTGATGATATAGAAATATGAATTTGTTGATGTTTTATTTATTTCATAGATATTTAATTTCGGCCACACCACATATACATTGGAACCTATATAATGACTCAATGTATTATTTCAATATCGTATATATTTTTTAAAAATTATAAATTTTAGGAAATAAAATATAATAATTTGAAAATGAGGCAATATTAAAGGGTTGTGACACTAATGAAATTCTTCAAAAGAAAATAATAAATTATAGAAGGCGGTTCGTTACAACAGAGTTATGGTTATCTAAATTTTTAAATTATAATTTTTTGTATCAATGAATATATATATATAGGGAAGGGAATATTTCATTTATGACCATAGACATTAACATGAATCGATGTCATTATGAGATTTATTTAGTCAAGATAGAGTATCGAGGAAATATGAATCAATTAAAACATATCTACAAAATTTTAGTATTATAAATATATATAAGATATAAGATATATTTATACTTATGAATTAGAGAAACATTCCATGCCTCTTTTAAAAAAATTAGTCAATCCTTATATATTGTATCCATGAATAGGGATAAAAATTACAGAGTCATGGTTGCTAGTCAACCACCCCTACATGGAATGGAAATCAACATCCCCATTTCGGGGGGGGGGCGTCGCATCAAATGGATATTTCATTATTTTAAAAACAATTTTTCAAAATAAAAGTGGAGGGATTGTCTTATCCTTCTACAATCTTAGTGACACAAACTGCCCACACAAGGGAACCGCCTTCTTCTAACCTGGTTGGTTGGACGGGTCTACTCGACTCAAGGTTGGTCATATTCAATTCTTGACAACCATAAATTATCGTATACAAATTTTTCAAAAACTCAAAACCAATATAATGAATTTAAAAATATTATAAAATCATTGATTAATCAATAAATTTATATAATATTTTAAATAATATTATTTATATATTTAAATAACTATTGGGACTATGGGATAATTTTTTTGCGAATTGAAATTAAATTAAATTAATTAAAATTTAGGAAAAATACCCTCTATAGAAATTCATCACCACAGTAATTTATATAGACTAATTTAACAGGTACTAATTGGCTATGATCAATACATGGACTGACTCCAATAAAATTTTATTTATTTATTTAATTTTTTCAATATACTAACTTTTGATAATTATTGAAAAATAGTTATTTGTAAATCATGTATTTAATTTGGGTATGTTTTTACACACCAATGTAAAAGATATTTATTGGTACTCTATATTACCAAGATCCCCTAAACTATGTTTGAGTAATTATAGTATAATAAAGATAGTTAATGGATGATGTAGATCAAACATAGATTTAGTTACATATGAGAATGGATTTTTTGTAATTGGGTTAAATGAGTGTTGCAACTCAAGTAGGGAATAATGAAACATAAAAAGATACTATTTTGGACTTTGTTAATACATTATCCACTCAATGAATCAACCATTAAAAAATTTCATGATAAGGTTTTCAGTTTTTATTTAATCACTATTTTTTTGTTCAGTATACATTTTATCATGTTAAAAAAAATTAAAAAACAAGAATGATAAAATAACATGTTCTGTGAGTGTTTTTTACATATATAATAATAAATTAAGTAAATGTGACTGTATATAACAAATAAGTGTAAGTATTAGTGAATTATATTTTCTAAGAAAAACTATAACCTGTCAAAGTAAATACGTTGTAATTAACTCATTCATTTTATTAAATTTGAAAAAAACAAGGGTTATGATGTTCTTATTATACAAGGATGTTGGTGCCTTCTACTACCATGTAATTATTTTGAGAGTGGTTAGATTACATAAATAATTTTTACAAAAATGATGTAACCATATCTCTCTTGTTAAAACTGTAGATTAAATTGTTGAGAAATATAAGGTTTTATTTTACAAGATATAGGACTCTACTCAACAAATCAATGACCCATGAGTTTATGTGGATAGCCCGAAAAAATACTATCTTGTGACTCTCTGGGTAGTGGTGTAGCCATATCATAGGATATGAGGAGAGTTATTAAAAATACATTCCACTAGAATAATCAATCGGGTGTATATTCCAAATATAGTTTTTTAGTGATACTAGAATTTTATAACAATAATGAGATATATTTATTATTAGTAATTTCTAATAAAATGTGATAAATAAAAATTATTAACAAACTAATGATTTGTTTTATAGAATAATTTATAGTAATAAAGTATATATAATGAGATCAATTGATGAAAAGAACATATACTAAATATCATGAATTTACATGTGAAATATATGTACTTTCACACTATAAAATTATATGAAAATAATTCTATGTATCGTTGTCCCCTTACCTGTTCAGTCACCTCATGAATTGATGGTGAGAGAGAATATTACAGGATACCCAAGTGTGATGAATTTGATTTTTAAATCATAATTATATCATCAATTCTGAAATAAAAATTAAAAAACATCATGAAATGGATGGATTTGTATGTTTTCTCATCTTCGAGAAGTTAAAGAGGGTAATGTGAACAATAAAATGAATACAATAATTATTACACTAAACATGTGTAAATTGAAATAGGCTTCATGATAAATAAATAGGTTGCATTATTTTAATATTATCACCACATTAATCATGTTTAATTTTGGTATAATACATTAAAATCTATGGAGGTAAATTTTCACAACATTTTGGCTATGGTTTTCCATGGGCAGAAGAAGACAAATGATGAATATTTTTGGTTTTTATAGATCCTGATGAAAAACGAGATACAAATAAAAATAAAAATTTGATTCCAAAGGAACTATTACAATTTCTATAAAAGAAAATTTCTATTGAGATTAATCAATTTAGTTAGGCTTTAATTGAGTGTTACCATATAATTTTCCTGAACTATCTCTTTCACAATATACAACATTATTCTATTTTTTAGTTTACATTTTTGGTGGTCCATCATACTCAACTAATAAAATAATAATTTTTTAATCATTAGAAATTTATGATGAATATAAATTATAATATGTAAATTCCAAATCATGGATAGAATATTCATTGCCTAGTAAAACTCAATATAAATTTCAAATATATAACTTGTAATGTATTTAGAATATAAGGATTTAAAATAATTATTTATTATTGACACATTTACATATATGGTTTTGGATAATGAAGCCTTAAAAAATAAATGCATTCCACAATTATGAGAATTAGTTCAACTATAGAGACTAAAATATCACAAGGTGAAGATATAGGTCTATTCATATACATCATGTAATTAGTTTAAGAATTTTAAGGAATGTAAAAGTGATTTAAAAAATATTCATCATTAGAATATAGGTTTTTCCTTGTACTCTTGATCCAATAAACAACTCAACCATGTATTATACGATCATTATTAATGTAGAGTGAATTTATTCCTATACTGTCATTTCCTTGTACACATAAAAGACATGATCAGAGTTGAATTGGTATTCATGATGTGACTTGCCTGAAAAAATTAACCATTCAATTTTAGTTTAGAAAATTTTCTAAATTCATGTTCCCATATACAAATCAAATTGGATATTATTATAATATGAGGATTAATGTGTTCTATTTTTGTCTTTAAAAGGGTTCGTTAAACATTCCAAGACATGTTATAAAAATTGTTTATTAAACCACTACCATATGAAAGTAATTATGAAAAATGGATATCATATGAGATATAATATGAAATAAATCCATTACATCATGATGCATGTGTCAAGATTTAATTTTTTTATGGATTTTTAAATAAACAAACTAGCATCAAGAGTAACTCAATGCGAATCCAAGGTTTTTATCCTAATGGTTTATTATTATATTATCAAAAATCGTCGAGATAGAAAATTGTATCTCAATTTATAGGTTATATTTTATTAAAAAGAATCCTCACAAATATATTTGATATAATAGTAGTAAATTTTCCTTGGGATAAGTCATCATTTATGATACACATGTAGCTGGGGTAGGAATAAGATCCATAAGAGCTCAAGTAAAAGAAATGTTCTAGTGACGCATGCTACACACGAATAATATAACCAAGAGAGATGGTTATAAATTCACTATGGAGAGTGACGTATAATTTATAAGAATAATGGATCCAATAATAATGTAGTAAATGGATGTCAACTATTATTACAATGTTCATATGAATTATTAAAAATGGATTCTATGTTCCGAAATCAACTATATATTATTGTATATTCTCTAATATATGTAATATCATTAGTGGGTATTCATGTGAAACTACCCATGGGTGTTATAATAATATTTCCAATATGGATCCATTAGTTGTACCAAATCATTATTCTTATATCCATATTAATTCCACATTTAATATAAAATGTATTTGCCCTTTATATTTTTCATTTGATGTCACAACCACGTTTTATGGAATGATTCTACACGACACAACAAGAAAGGGAAGAGGAAACAAAATAATTGTATTAATAAATGATGTTATGGAGTACATTTTAAAGGATAATTCAATATTCATGATCATAAAATATTCTTATAGAATACATATATACACGTTTTTTCTTGTTCTTAGTGAGGGAACTATAGTTTAAAATTAAAACATGTTGATGAAGTAAAGAAAATGATCACATTTCTTATAGTTTGTTAAAACTATGATGAAACAAACTCTGTTAATATTGAATTAATGCATCGACCTCAGATTTAAGGATCTAGATTTATTGTATTTTATTTATGGGTTACTTAAACCAAGTCAATGTTTATATACAGATAATGTATTAGATCAATTTAAGAGATAATTTTTACAAATTTATAATGGAATTAATATCTCTTAGAGATCATATATGAGATATTATGGGATATTAAATGGTCAGTAAAACTAAAAATGTATTTTTGAATGACCTATCACATATTACAGTTATTACACAAGATGTTTAAAAAATATAATTTATAGTACAACTATATAAATAAAATCCTAGAGAACTACATATGAAGAATTTTGAATAATTAAATTATACTTAAAAAAATTATGGTATATGTACTATATACTATAACAAGTAGGGAAAATAGTAATAAGGGGACACATAGTACATTTCATATGTATCAATAAGATCCAATATCACAATTCGTCTATTTAAATTAGAAATATGATCTCATTCCTTAATGTTCTATCCGTTTCTACAAATACCAAATATTTTATAACTTCTTATATATCAAAAGTAACAGTATATAATTCATAATTATTTTTTATATCTCTTGAATAACATCTAGTATGCAAATTATTATCAAAATATATTTTATTTGAACCTTAATATAATGGTATTAGACAATATATCTTGTATCGAACAAGGAAAAAATGAATATACTCAAGGATATCATCACATAAGGAGTCTAAATATGGTAGGTAAAGTCACATACAATAGAGTAGTTATGTAAGGAATCCTCGTGGACCCAATGATTAAATACAGAACTATGAAAAAAAATTCTTATGATGAGATAAATATAATTGATTGATTTTCATAATGATTGACTATAGTATAAGGAATATATTATTAAAGTGTGTTCCCTAGAACCAACATGAATAGTTATTTTTTTACCACATTATGTATAGTGGGATTTATGAATGATGTTATATTACAGTAATAGTATTGATACTTATGTGTAATCTGTTTTATATGTGACTCAAATTGATTTTATTTCATATCAATGGGTTATAATAGTTCATATATATAATGCGGAGCTATAGACACTATGAATTTAGTCAAGAACATAATTCATGTATTATAGATACATCAAATAGAAGGTACACAAATGATGTCTGACAACCAGATTTTGGGCATTTATAAGAATTAAGACTCTATCTTGTGAGTTTTAATCATGGTGATCTCATGTAGAGGATGTCATGAGGAATGAAATTTTAACTGGAATTCCTAATGTCTTAGGTTCCATGGGTTTTTCGTATTTTAGAGAATATGTATTGGGGTTTTTCAATGAAATAATTTTCAATGTGTACCATTTCATAGAGTGTTTTGATTCAAGATGAAAACCACAATGTTTGTGTTTTAGGGATGTAACTTGTTTTGGTTGTTTCATTGATGGAATGATATTGGTTGAATATTATTGATTTCTTTTACTTTGGAAATGAGGAGATTTCTCAATCGAAGTTGAATAGTAAATTGTTATTTTTATTATATAATGTGATATCATGATAAAATCTATATAATTCTCGTAAGATTATACATAAATAAATATCGAAAGGATGATGAAACAAATTGTGTGTTCTGATTTTTTAAATAAGGAGGAAAAATGATATTATAATATATAATGCTTATTTACAGGATGTTTTCATTTCTAACAACAAAATATTTCTCCCAGAAAACCTTCACAAGTTTATTGACTCTAACCTTGGTTTATGATTTCTGTTCACTACTATCGTGATATTTTTCCCATACGGTTATCCATAAATAATATTCAAAATATTCGATAATTCTAATAATTTGTTATCTAATACATAGTGGGATCCATTTAGGGATATGGGATATGTTCGAGTTTAATTGATAAGAAGATATAAATAATTTATATATAATTCATGTTTATAATAAAATGTGTTGAAATTATTAGGGGATGGTTCTTATATGTTTTATATGATTATGATAAAAACAAGTTAATAAAAATAAATAAATATTCATGGTTTTTAACTAATTATTATAAATGATAGTTTTTTTAGAAATAATATTTTCACATGTAACAATGTTTATATTTTACAATAATATGATCAAATATTTGTTATTATTGTGAAATGTATGGAACATCAAACATAATGAATTATATTTAATTTAAGATAATTGAATATTAAAGTAAAAAGTTTCAGTTTAAATATACGAAACCTAACTATATATAATAATAAATAAATTTTATTTGATTATTCATCCCCATGAATCCCCTCTCCTCAAAATCATTCAAGTTCTCTAGATAGAGGAGGTGGATTAGTTCATCGTGATGGGAATTCACTCAATTGGATTAACTAAATATTGACCATGAGATCATTTGGACATTGAAATATCCTTATAATATCTATTCTAACACCGAAATAATTAATATTGATGACTAAGAAAAAATCTACAGATTTTTTGGATAATATAGAGGGATTCGTCTTCAGTTAATTAAAACAAAGATCTTTAAAAGAAAGAAATAACATGTTTTAACAAATTTGATAATGGTTCAGTTTATATTTTTTTATTCTTTACAAATAATATATGGGTTACATATTATTTATTCATGCACTAATTACACTAAATATTATCTTTCATTATCAATAAAATGTATATTTTTTTATGTTTCTTATATTCTAGGCTTCCACTACGCTCCATGTACCAACAATTAATTTTTATTTGATTAGAAGTGATAGTTCTTAATTTTTCAATAAATTGATAAAAATGTATTATAAATTCAATTTAATTGATATGAGATATATAATTGAAGACACATAATGTTGATAAATAAATGATTGAATAAAATGGTAATTTAGAACTGAAACCCTTACCATGAGTCTCAGATGACTTTTAACATCATCTAAAATTATGAGCCAATATATTTTAATATGTAATTAATTGATTAAAAAATATTTTTATTAATTTAAATATAATTATTCTATTTAATTAATTTATCATCGTAGATTATTTATTTAATAGATTAATTTTTTTTGAATATCATTTTTACATTTTTTTCTATATAATTCGGAATCAAATTCTATGTAACAATAACTATTACTGCTAAATTTTTAACAACGTTATAATATCTATAATTTCTAATGTTCAAATCTGATGTCCTTAAAAATTTAAATGAGTTCAATAGCTCAATATATTCAAAAAAAAGTCAAAATAAATATATAGTTATTTATAATATTTTTATAGGTTAGTAAAATGACCTCGATTATTTACATTCAATATCACTATAATATTGATTTCTTTAATAATATATACTCATAATAATGAAATTAATTAATTAATATTGTTATATTTAAACAATAAATAAATTTTTATACCTATTAATTAAATAAAAAATGTACTATAGAACATCATAAGAATGTTTAGTAGTATAAAAATTCCAGCGATGATAAATTTTTATGAATATAGTTTTAAATAAGAAAAAAGATAAAAAAAATATTTATATTTCATAAAAATGTTATTATAAGATTATAATCATAATATAATGTTATATTAAATATATATTATTTTATTGAAATGTAAATATTATAACTTAAAATTAAATATATGGGATTTGAAAGTCCTAATTTTACATAATAATGGCTTATAAAGAGGATTTAATGTGAGGTAATGGGTAATCAATCAATGATTATGGATCAGTAGGATGTAAATACCATAATATTATTTCTCATGGAATAATTTAAATAAGAATTTTTTTGCGTATTAAAATATAATGTAAGATAAGGAATGGAAATAGGGACTTGAAAACCTTAACAATACATGTTAAATCGCCTCCATTTGAATGGGTAACACATTAGATGAATGTATTTTGTTTGTACCAGGGTCATAGGAATATTGGTAAGATTGTTTCAAGGGATATTTGAGTAGATATAAGGAAAAGGAATTTGTTTTTATAAGTGACGATAAATGAGTAAAGTAGGGTTTTTTATAAATCTATAGAAAGAGTTATCTATAAATAAAATATTCATTATTTTATTATATAGGATAAGGATCTTGAATCATGTTAATATTATGACATTTAATGGTGTTTTAATAAAAAATATATATTTAATTAATATTAAAAAATGTCAAGACCAAAATAGAATTTATTGAACATGTCGTCTAATGTACTTAAAAAATATATTTTTTATATGAAAAACTGATAACATCTTTCTTAAAAATTCATTTATAGGTTTAGATATATTTTTCAATATTTTAAAATACATAATTTTACATATTATATTAATTGTATGTTATAAATTTTCATTTATAAAATCATGAATATTTTTTATATAATAATGATGTCACAAAAATTATTTTATATGAAATTACCGTATTTTATAATATTCACCTAAATACATTTTAATGAAAAATAAAATGAAAATGTTTGTATAATAATTTCATAGTGATTATATAATAATTTATATGCATCCTCTAACATTCACTATCATATTAAAAATAATTTATCTATTAGAAAAATATTTTTGATGAACATTTCGGTGTAGTGGACTTTATACATTGGGATTAAAATTCTATGTCAAAAATTATACTTCCATTCAAATAAAAATCTTATCAAAACATAATTTTCATATTTTGGATAAAAATAATCTATGAAATTTTAAAATATTTTTTACTTTGAAAAATATAAAAAAATACATCATGGTATTATTTCAGTGTAAACCATATCTCATAAATATTTAAAAATATTTTCTAAATTACCATTAAAAGAAAATAAAAAATTATAAAAATATATAAAACATTAAATAATTATTATGAATTTTTACAAATTCATTATTTGAAATTACTTAAATGTAAAAATTTTGGTTAACTAATTATTTTTAACATATTATGCATATATAATGTCATATTGTATTATAAATTGTTTCTTTTCTTTTATATATTTATATTCAATAATTATTAAACTATTAAATAGTGTACATTAAATTGAATTCAGTTTATATTAAAAATTTTAAAAAAATGATAAAGAAATATATAAGTAAGAGTGTTATTTTTTTTCAAAAAATATATGTGGAAATATATACCTGAATTCAATAAAAAATAAGTTATAAAAACATTTTCATATATGATTAACATTCTTAAATTTCTATTCTGATATATAATATAATAATAATTTTATGTTATATATTTGATAACATAATAATAGTAGGAAAATATGGATACACTATGAAATTGATGAATATATATATATAAAGGAAATAAAATTCATAATATCATGATTTTAGGAGAAGAGATACAAAACATATTATTATTTTTCATAATTTTATTACTGCAACTTTCAGAGTATTTTTTTATAATAATAATGTTCACATATTTTAGAGATTAGAATAAATTTTTATTCATTTATATATTTATCTTGTGGATGAAAAATTATAAATCAATTCATTAAAAATTAATAGTGTTTCGTGATGACATTTAAAATGTTATGATAAAAAGCTAAAAACAAATATAACTTTCCTATCAAGTCTTTTTATGTGTAATGGAATTCAAAAATGATTATATATGAATCATATTTTGTTAATGGATTATAATTTTTTTGAATATATCATATTATATAACCTCTATTATAATATAATGGGTCTGATATATTTTATATATTGATTATAATGAAATTATATAGGATTTATTAAAATAATATAGATTAATCATATGCAATCTAATGTAATTGATAGAAAAATGGATAATACTTAATGAACTATATTTTCATCCTAAATAGTTAAATATATTAATATTATGAATTTTCAGATTGATAATTTTTATAGAACATGGTGTACTTTTAATGTGTGTTCAAAACATGAATCTAATTTCATACTTAATTAATATCATATATATTTTTTAATTATTATTTTACATTAATATAAACATATAAATTATAATAGTATATTTCAAATGATTGATCTACATAAGAGAAAATTTATGAATATATGTACATAATACATATACAATGAATTTCTTCTAATTGATAATGTTATTTTTTGTGACGAGATGATGAATCATTATATTTTGTTCTTAAATAGAATAAAAATAGTATTTGGATTATATAGAGATTAGTATTTTCTAGTATCTTCGTAATGATATATGGCATTATATGTGATTAGTGTTTTTGGTGATAAGATTGTGTTTTGATATCAACAAGTGATGGAAATTTTTAAATATATGTCTCCAAATATAATTAAAAGGTATGTAATTATAGAAAATAAAATTAAGGAAGACATAATTAAGTGACATGAAATGTTTTCCATTAATGAAATTATTTTTACAGAGATTTAAAATTTTGAATTTTATGTCGGTTTCATCTGAACATTAAATATAAGTTAGAGGAAATTTTTATATCAATAAATTTTATTTTTCATAATACCACTATATAAGGTGGGGTAACAATATGTAAAATATGTTAGAATTATTTTTGTTGTCCATTTTCAGAGAAAATTCATACACTAAGTGTATTGATTCTAGAGAACCATGAAAAGATAGTAAAAATATTTTATAAAGAGATGACAATGATAATGAGAGGAAAGACTATTTTTTTGAAATGTTATATAGAATATGTGAGTATTAGAAATAACATTGGTACAAAATTCTAAACCCAACACACTCCTAATTTAGTTGTAATTATTTGTGTATATATGATCATTTAACTGAGGGAATGTTCATGAAAATGATATATAATTTTACTTATTACATTATTGAATGAAAACATGTCAACCAAGAAAATTCATGAAAGTATTTATGAGTTATTAGAAGAATGTATGTTATTTAATACATAGAAAATGGCCATGTTTTGTAGTTAAATATTATTAAAAATATTTTAAATTCCCTGAAATAAATCTAGAATTGCGTTTAATTAATATAAAATATTTTTTATCCTACTGTATACTACTTTTTCATGTGATTTATAAAAGTGCATATATACATTGCTTATTTTAAAATAATATGTTATTTTATACCTCAGGTGGATAATACAGTAGGTATTTTGGAAGGTAATACAAGGTTCATAATCCATACGAATATCAGTACATATAATCAGTTTTTAGTATATTAAAACCATTAAATAAATTTAATTTGTGTTAACATTAATTATTTTTAATTAATAAATTAAATTATTATATGTTTATTCATGAATTAAAATTATAGGCCATTGTGAATGTTTTTACAGTTGGTCATATTTATATCTTTATTTACGAATACACACAAAATGAAATACAATGAACATTAATTAACATTGTAAATTAATATATGATAGGCGTTTATATGGTGTTGGGTTAATTCACAACGCAATAAATAATATATCGCTATAATAATGGTGTTTGTCAGTATGAATATAAATACAATTGGATTAATAAATTATAAAACAAAAAATTCCTATTTTTATAGGAAATATATTTTATGAACTTTTTTCTGACTACTTTTATTACAGTTTTCAATGCCTGTTAATTTTTTGGAATTATTTATCATCAAATATCGTTTTTTATCAAATATAATTATGTGGTTATAAATGTAGTTATATTAACACACTCTCCCTTAAACATTATATATAAGAAATAAAAGTGGAATTTTTTTAGTGTAATGATATTGAATTTATAAACTACATAATATGGAATTTATTCAATACAAAAGATTTAGTTTTTTTTAAAATTATACTTACTTCATAATATAGTTCTTGATAATTGTATATATATAATATTTTATCATTAATAATATATGTGTGTTGTAATAAAGAAATTAGTGTTTTAGATAATGTTGATGCCTGGAATAACTAATAGATAATATTATTTATTTATGAAATAAAAATTTATTTTTAATATTAATTATTTTAACATTATTCACATTAAAATAAAAACATTTTTTAATTAATATGTATATATTTTTCTTTATTATATATATTGGCTTAGGTAACCATAAAAAATTTAGGGTTGAAAAATTCTTGGTTTTGAATTAATATATATTGGAGGGGTTACTAATGTAATTCAATTTACATATTAGAAAATATATAATTTATAACATTAATAAATGATTTAATTTTTTTTAAATATAAATAGAGTTATATTTGTGGATAACAAATATCAAATTTACATGTTAAAAAAAAATTAGTTTATTTTGGATATTTTTATACCATATTGAATGTACAGTTTCATGTAATAACTAATAACAAAAATTCAAAACACTATATTTTTTGTGATAATTTGAAGAAAAAAATATAATTGTTTAAAATTTTAGATAGAATTACATAAAACCAAATACTAATTTTTCACATTAATAAAAGTATACATTGTTGTATATCATAATGGAGTTTAATTTATTACAAATAAAAAAAATCAATATTTTGAAAATGATTTGAACCATATTAGTAAATGAGATTTTAAGGACTGATTTTACATAAAATTTAACTTTTAAAAAATCCACAGATTTAGATTCACATATATTTGTGGGTCATAAATTGATTTTTTATTTTAAAATACAAACTAGAAAGTCAATTCATTAATAAATGTTCTTGTTGTTTTGAATTTACAAATATCTAGTTGTAAATATAGTTTAATGAATCTGTGATAGTAATTGTTATTGATATTAGTTTTTTTCATATTGGGATCATTCATTAATATTATATGTAAAATTAAAAAAATTAAAACATTCATGGAATTATAATATTATTACTGTTGTGTCAAAATTATATATTGGAGTATGATAAAAAGAATATTAATTTACTTGAAAATCAATTTTATACTATGGATATGAGATAAAAGGTATAATCATTTGAAGAAAAAGTTTATGTTTAAACCATTCATTATATAGAGGGTGTAGTGGAAATGAAAAAAATAATCTTAGAGAAAAATTAATTTTAGAAATTAGAAATGTACTATTTGTTAATTAAGTTTATCAATATCTCTATAATGAGCTCATACATATCCTCCACATAATAATTATTCAAAAGGTTATATTTATCCCTTGAATTTAATGATATTTAAGAATCCACGTTAGGAAGAATATCTTCATTTTAACAGAAACCAAGAAAACAATGAAGAAATAAAATTCGTGGTTTTAAATGAAACCATGATATAAAAAACACATATGTTAATAGTGGTGAGAAAATATAGAAAATTATGAATAATGAGATGTTTTTTAAGTCATTAAAAAGTTATGAGGTCACTTTGGAAGACATAAATAGTATGATAGATTTAGAGAGATGGGTGATAGTATAAGATCCTTATTAAATGAAATCATGGGAGCCAAAAAGGAAAAAATATAGGTGGAAAACAGATAAATTATTGTAGAAGATGAATCCTGGTTTTCTTTCATTTATTGGGAATCCATGTTCTCTTGATCATATCATAGGACTGTTTATTTTTTATCAATCAATATTTTTTCCATATGTCTGTGTTAATGATATCCAAGCCTCCTTTTATGTTTATTTATATGATTTATAAGTGTTTGAGGACCCTTCGGTTGATCTATGTCTTTTATAAATAGATTCAATGCTTTTATACTATCATTAAATTCCCCATTGACTTTTCTGGATAAGAGCCACTAATGAGCTACCAATTTTCACCTTTTAATGGATGATACTGTTGTGAACATTCACATTATTTTCATAACGTCATTGCTCCAGGACCCACTCAAAGGTTCCTCAAACCCGATTGGTATCATAACCTAACGTTCATTTCCCCAAATTCTAGAGGCTACTGACTAGTAGCGAGGGACAAATACTAGTAGTGTAGAAATTATACCCTCATTGGAAGTGTATACATAGTAGAATAACTATAATGCCCTGACCCCAGTTACCTAGAGTCGGTGCATTATTACATAACATTGGCATGATCACAAGAAAGGTCAAATCTCGAAAGACTGATTGGTTTAGTAGCCTTGGAAACACTAGATATATTCATAAAGTTTTACATTACATCATAAAGTGAAAAACTACAACAACAACATAGTCTCCATATCCCACACTCATATCCCCACATATTATCCCTGCAGGTCATTCATAAATTACTTCTTCACATCCTGGGAAAAAATAAAACATAGAAAAGGGGTGAGCTCAAATGTCCAGTAAGGATAACAATATAGAGGAAACTTTTATAAATAAGAATAAACATTTAAAGAAATGTATAACTTAAATCAAAAGCCTTTTAAACATTAACTTCATTATAGTATGGAAAAAATAAAATGAAATAATGCCATTTACTTATTCACATGGATATTCTACTAATTGAATAATCACATTCAATATCAATTACCACTTTCATAATGATGGAATGCATAATGCCAGACTATTATAACCACATAGCCAAGGCCTCATACCAAGACTAAAAATAATATTTTTCCAAGGCCTTGTTCCAAGACACTATTTTGTCTCATGAGACCTACCGATGCATCGAGGAGCTATAGCGAGCTCCACCCGTCACATATTATGTCCAATTCATTCCCATATGTAAAGGTTTAAACATAACATAAACATTCGTATTAAAACTAGCATACGAAATGTAAATACTTCATCCATAAACCATAAATGGTATAAAAATAACACATCCACAGTCAAACATATCACAAAACCTTCAATACAATATAGAAGTTTTGTTTCACAATAAATAAACTTCAAATAAGCGTAAAATCCATCAAAGGATGTTGTCATAGATGAAATCAAAACTCTTTTTAGAGAAATATCTCTTTTTATTTTGAAATCATTTAAGAGTCATATATTTATAAAATAAAACATTTTCTTTCAAAATATTATTATAAGCTTTGAAGGGAAGCTTCGATGATTTTATAACGTCGGAAAATAACCACACTCGCGGTATAAGTTAAAAAAACATTCTTACCTTAATTCTGTCGAAAATATTAAAAAGCACCTTGTTTGGAAAATGACGGAAAGATTCCATTATAAACCAATTATAAAAAGTAAAACAAGGCTATAAATGACTTTAACCCATATTCTAGTAAATAGTTAAAATGTTTTTAAATTCATTTTAAAAAAATATGGATGTGGATGATAAATATATACCTGAAGATTATTACGTATAAACAACCTTGAATAATGAAGAGATTGCGAAATAAACCATTACCTTGTACTTTTTCTTGGTTGAGGGTAGGTTAACCTCCTGTATAATTGTGAAATAATTGATATTAAATTATAAAATAATCATATATATTAACATGATATCATATATGTTCTTTTAACATTGCTTTGTTAATAATATCTTAGTATTATCGTCATTTCAGGTGTTAACTTGCTCGTTTTATTTTATATGTTTTGTTACGTAAGACATGTTTTTCATGGATAGGTTGTATATTATTCATATCCAGAATGATATCAAGTCCCTAAACATTATTTTTAAATCATCAAATGATAATTATACTTGAATGGATACGATGGAGAATGAATCTCATCGCATTCGTGGAGACGGTAGTCCGTATGTACGCACGAGCGACAATATCATTATTTTGATATTAAAATAATATATAATTGGATAGTATATCATACACACAGAATCATTATCATGTTATATTTATTATTTACATGAGTTACACATCATTATTATAACCATCCAAATAATAATATATTGAATAACAATTACACCATGACGTGGAGACGGTAAGCCGTACGTACGCACGTATGGTGACATGTTATTCAAAGGGTGGATAGAATACTGAATATGGTTGTACCGTAATTATAATAACATCGCAGTATATATAAGATACTAGATTTATTATTTTAGAATGGTAACAACAAATAATGAAGAAGTGGAAGAAGAAAAGAATTTGAAAAAGGGTGGTGGAATCATTACCTCTTCATCGGGTTATTCCTTTTGATTTGATCAAAAGGGCTCCATAGGATGGATTTATGATCAAACAAAGACCTCTAGGTTGTAGTGAGGGAATATGGGAGAGTATTTGGGCAGATTTTGGCCGAACCAAAAGGCTTTGACGGTGTGAAGTAATGAGAAGGAGGAGTGCCATTTTATAAGAGGGGTGATGGGATCCTTTGGAAAAGCTAGAAATATTAATTTATAATTAATTCATATTCGGTTTCTAATGGGTCAAAAGTTTATTATTTAAAGTTTACGGTAGGGATAGGTCGAAAACCATTCAACCAATAGAATTTAGACAGATTTGTGTTACTATGTTAACCTTATCTTTTAGTTTAAACTCTTAGTTAATTAGTTTGACATTTACCATGTCACTTTGTATTTTTATATTATATAGTTAATAAACATACTATATACATCCAAACGACCCCCAAATGGTACATTAATGATGTAAATATCATGATATAAGTCACTTGGCCGAACTGTAGATTGTTAGGAATTTAATATCAAATAATAATATAATATTTTTTTAAAAAACGCTTTTATGTCAATTTTGACACTATTCAATAGTTGATTTTTTTGAAACTCATAACAGAATTATTACTTCAAAAAAATTCAATTAAATCAATCCTAATATGTCATATTATCCAATAAAATTATTTTAATTCATTAAAAGTCTCAAATTATATTTATTTATGTATTTATAATATCAATTATTTTAATTTATCACTATTATGGTAATTACGGCATCATCATTGTGTGATAAATAAATTAAATCATTTAATGTCTAAAAATTATAAATAAAATATCATTATGTAGGAAATATTATTATCCTTCTAATGAATATTTACAATCTAATTTATATTATGTATAACCCTATATTAAAAATGTTTTAGTAAATAAACATTGATTTTAACTCTTTTAACTCTTCTATGAATTAAATAATAATAAATGGCCTAATCTAATCCATGTGGACCGAAATGATAATATTTTATTACTATACTTGTTTTTGGTCGAGATACACTTGTCCAATTGAATTAGGGTAATATTAATATTTTATTACTATACTTGTTTTAGGGTAATATTAATATAATTTCTACCCTTAATTACCCTATTAACTTTTAATCGTGGTAAATAAAAGTAAAAAGTTACTATTCACCAAAAATTATTTTCATCTCATTGAACCACATTTTACTTCTTGATATTAACTGTGTCTCTTGGATTTTCGAAATTCCATTCACATAAGCGGTAAAATTATGTTTTATGAAAAATTCAGTTTTTTTAACTACAACTTAGTAGTTTCACTATTCATAAAAAATTGAAGTTTTTCAGAACAATGCCAAAATTTCACCCTAAGCTATAATTGATATTCCGAATTCAAAAATGATTTCTATTTTAAAAAATTCCAAACATATAAGTTGCATCAATTAAATTTATAATTAATTCCCATTGTCACAACAAATAGCGTGTTTTTAAGGAATAATATATATCAAAAGATTGACAATTGTTTAGGTCCAATTTCAAAGTGAAATTAATTCTAATGAGCACCATTGGATAAAATGGTAAAAATATATTCTAATTATACTTTAAAACCCCTCATATTCATAATTTATCACTATTAATTATTTTGATTAAAAAAGTTGTTTTTAATTAAAATTTAGTAATTTTCACTATCCATCAAAATATTAAAGTTATCCGAAAAGTACCAAAATTTCACCCTAGGATAATTTTGATATTCCAAATCCAAAAATGAAGTCCGTTTTGAGAGATATAATTTATATAATTTCAAAAAGTAGGTATTACTATTTATAACGGCTAGATTGGTAAGTCATGGTGCACTTTAACTCGGTGTTGCGTGTAGTGCAAGTTATCGAATTATTTTGAAGAAATAACACACTTTGAAATCTTGGGGTGTTACAATAACAAACTGTAAATAATAGAAAAAGTCATAATACCATACAAAAAAATTAAACAACAGAAGACATATAGGAATAAAGAAACATGAGAATATATATAAATTATTCATGTCAAATGTAACTAGGAAAAATATACAAATAATTCATAATGCTGTAAAAAAATAATGTAACCAAATTTCAACAAAAAAACAAGTAAACTCCAACATCATCACAAGTCTCATCTTAGTCTCATTATCTCTACCTCCAAAAGAACTCAAGTACCTAATAATGAATGTGCATTCCTATATCTATACCTGCAACCATATAATCTGTTTGGGTCCAAAAGCATGACCCAAATAAGGAGTGAAATGAATACCAATAGGAAACCACCAAAATAGTTGTTCTTAAAATTCAATGAATATTTATAGAAGGAAATATGAATCAATGAAGAAATAATATAGGAAGTACTCAAAAGTATTGATTCCTTTATTTTTAAATTACATTCATTAAAATTTATTAGTTATTAATACAATTGATTAATTTAACCTCAGAATCTAGCCTATGATCTGTATCCCCGTGTATAATAGTAAGAAAAACATATTTCTCAGAATACCATCTAAAAAATGTAGTTTGTCTGATTCCAAACATGTTCATTGGCTTGGCATACTCCTTAAAAACATTTAATCAATCAAAATAAAACCAATGGTATATTTCTCAAATTATATCCCATCTCATTCAACATATCATCAATTCACCAAAATAATGAACCTATGGTAAATATCGCACTGTCTAACTAGTTGGGTTCCACAAATCACTAATCATTTAAAAATAACTACATGGGAAACACTATTGGTCAATTACCCCATGTGCCACATAACATAAATAAACTATAATGACAAACTATTAGCTCACCCAGTCAATGACCAAGGGTCTGGTATTCATTTAATAATGACACACTCGGTAGATCTCACGGTCTAAACCCTATGTTTTATGACCACCTGGAAGCTCTCACAATCAATACAAATGGGTAAACCAACAACAACTCATACATAAATGAACCTACATTGGGAAGCTCTTAAATTAAAATTCACATTGGTTAAACTATCACAATGTGAATCTCATGTATTTTATATAATCATCATTTTAATCGTAATAATAAAGGCATAGAAAACAAGCAAACCATACATTAATTATACACCATTTGGGCATAAAAAAATAAAAAAATTAAATGCAGCCATAATGAAAGTATAAAACCTTATGCATAGACAGTAACACTTTCTAAATCTAGATAACCGTAAAAGATCTCAAACAAGGATAAATTCAAAGACACACAATACCCTAAACATGGGTATTCATAACTTTTAGAAAATATAATCAAAATACAGCCAAAGAAAGGTAAAGGACACCTACCTTGGTGTTGTATGATAAATAGTCATAAATATTATCCATTGAATCAGACATGAATAATGTAGATCTATGAAAAGCGTACAAATGATCAACCCTCAATAAATAATTAGAGATGAATAATCTAGTAGAGAGGTTCTTGGTGAAGAGAGACCACACCAGTGGGAATCCAATGCACAATGTGGGGTCTTAATCGTATCTCATATGGAGGAATGGGAGGAGCTCGAAGTTCTTCATTCGTTCTTCGCTCTCCTATACAAAACACAGGCAGAATAAGAAATTTCTGTAGATGAGATGTGACACCATTCTAACATATAAATTAAAATTTAAAGTACATGGTGTGTTAATTTAATGTTCGCATTGTGTAGTTGCATCAACCGGCCCTCAATTAAGGCAGTCTGTCAGGTCACCTACACAGCTATGTATTCATCTATTACACAGCCTATACACAGCTCACTAGGAAACTAGGTACATGACGTGTAATAAATATTACAAGGAGTTTACTGAACATTACATATAGACTACTCAATAGTACACATAATGTACTCAATAGTACATAATGTGTACTTAGAAAACATTATTTTCGTCCATTTTTCGCACAAAAGCAACTTTAAATAAATATCCATAGTTGTATTGTAGATTTGGTTTCTTAGAAACATCCCCCCCTAAAAAAAATTTCCCTCGCATTTCACTTACAAGGGTGGTGAAGAACATCAAACAAATCTGGCCAATATGATTGTACTTCGTCGTCCCTCTCCCATGTATCATCATATACTCGCTCGTGTTTCCATAGAACCCATAACAGAGGAACATACTAGCCATAATGAACCTTTATACTGGAATCAAAATTCATATATATTTTGCCTAAAATGATGTAACCACCTCCAATTCATCCTCCTCGGGTTATACAACATGAATCAGGTCTGAAAGGTAATGTTGTATTTGAGAAACATTAAAGGAAACGTACATATCTCGGTACATCATTTATAACTGAAAGTGATTGGAAACTGAACCAACTCTATCAAAAACCTCATATGGTCCAACATATCTCTATGAAATAATCTCATGACTTTTAATCCCCCTTGTTTTCCAACCATGGTTGGACATGTAAGAAAACCTGATCTATGTCCTCGTACTCCAGAAGTTATCTGCGTCGATAAGCCTTGAATATCTTCAAAGACAGTGTAGTATCCATCCACATTTGAATCAACTCTATCTGCTTAGTGGTCTCATGGACTAGATGAGGTCCCATAATAACTTCCTCTCTTACATTTATCCAACATAGAGGTGATCAACATGGACTATCGTACAATTCCTCATAAGGTTTCATCTGAATAATTTCCCGAAAGATGTTGTTGTTGGTAGAATCCACTAGTATTATGTTTTACTCCTAAGATTCCTCAAAATCTAGGAAACATGCTCGTAACATGTCCTATAAAACATGTATCTTACACTCAGACCAACCATCATTCTGGGATGGTAAGTTGTATTCAAAAGTAACTATATACCCAATTCCCTATGTAGTCCCTACTAGTCACGATATGTAAGCTAGGCATCCCTATATAAAATGAAATATTGTTTAACCCCATGAAAAACACTATCTCATGGATGTAAAACCATACATGATCAACAAAACTGATGGTTTCCATGACTGGCAGGAAATGTGAAACCATTGTGAGTATTTCAACATCAACCCAAACCAAATTATTCTATCAAGTCGAACGTAATAAATAAATCATGAAATGCATCATGGCATCTTTCCACTAACACTTGGAAATGGGTAACTACTAAAAAGTACTTATTGGTTGTTGATGCTCCAACGTCACCTGCAGACAAGTGGAACTTCTCAAAACAGAACTACCAACATCCCTCTTTATATCTGGCCACAAATACAGACCTTGTAAATCTCATTACATCTTTGTGTCACCATGAATAACTACCCAAACTAATGAAACAAATTATCAAATCAACTCCTCATGTATCTCTACTATTACCCATATTGGACACTAAAAAAACTATATCTCAACCTAATATACGGTCCACCCAGGAGTATGTTCCACACCTAACACACTATCCTATATTACTAGGCCTTTAGAATATAATTGATGCCTCATTCAAAATAGATACAGAATAGTATAGGTAACAACTATATAATAATGAAAATTGAGCCCCTTCCTGTCGTGAACTTCAAAATACAACTCAGAGAACATATCCATAAGATGACACACACTACTGGCCTCATGATCTTCCAGTATCTGAGTCCTCCTTCTCAACACATCATCCACAACATTTCCTTTCCCATGCATGTAATAATTCTCAATGTAAAATTATTGATGGTACTCAACCCAACTTTATTGTCTCAAATTCAGATCATGCTGAGTAAATATTTAATTGAGAATTTTGTGGTGAGTGAAAAGCACAAAATGATCCCCCTAAATGTAATGTATCTGACATCATAAATCATTCACAACTTCGTCTAACTTGAGATTATGTTTCGGGTAGTTCCTCTCACGTGGGATCAACATTCAAGACCCCTATGGAATGACTCTTTCCCCCCTGTATAATCTCCCCTCCCAACCCAATACATGATGCATCATAGTAAATTGTGTAACTATTTCCTGAATTTGGAAAAAATATTGTATTGGTGATGAAGTCATCCTCCCCGTCACCTATTAGAAGGTTGAATCGCATGAATCTGTCCATAATTACATCACACCCTTCTTAGTTTGAACTCTCAGTGGTTCTTAGAAACATGAAAAGTATTGTATAACGATTCTATAGTAACCATACATCCCTATAAAACTTCATAACTCTAAGACATTATAGAGATGTTCCCAGGATACTACAGCTCTCAATTTCTATAGGTTTACTGATACTCTTATCTCTTAGATAACGTGACCCAAGATGTGAATGTGGTTCACCCAAAATTAGCACATTGAGAGATTTACATATAAAAGATGCTCTCTCGGTGTACTGAAGATGATCTCAAGATGGCAGGCATAGTCATTTAGAGTGTGAGAGTACACTAAAAATCATCCAAAAAGACTAAGAAAAAATAATTAAATTATGGAACACTCAGTTCCTCATTTCGATGAATACTACCAGCACGTTTGTGTGAATGAATGACAAAACCAAATACATGTATAGAGAATAATTGCTCTGAAATGCTTAAGAGGTATAACTAATTGTCTAACCCACAACTAATCATAACCAGATCTCATGTAAATATTCTAGAACACCCAGGATCCTTGATGTTGATCAAAGAGATCATCAATCCTCAATAATGGATATCAGTTTGTTACCATCAACTGGTTCATCTTCCGATAATCCACAAAAATTATGAGGGTACCATCCACCTTATTTACAAAAAGGATAGGAAAACCTGAAGGTTAAGTACTGGGTTTTATGAAACCCTTTTCCTATAACTCCTCTAAATTATTCTTGAGCTCCTATAAATATATTGTAACCATTATAGAATGATAAATAGACACTGGCCCTACTCCTGGAACAAACTCAATAGATAAATATTCCTCACGCACAAGAGGTAAACTGGAAAAGCTGTCTGGAAAGACATCTCTGAATAGATCCATAACTAGAGGAATGTCTATCTATAAATTCCCATGGTAATATAGATATAAAATAGTAATATGGGCTATAATTCCTCCCAACTCATGATGCTCACGCCCATCTCTGCTCGCCTAGACCTCTCATTCACCTTTATGTATAAAATACATGGCATCTACTAATGTGAAAATCACCATGTGTTGAGAGTAATCAATAAAGGCCTGAAAGGTGACTAACCAGTCCATTCTGATAATTTAATTGATGTATGTCATCTCTATGACATAGAGGTCCCAAATGAAGTGACACCCACCACCCTCACAATGTAACTCCTTACACTGACATACATTATATATCTTAATCCCCTATAGAGTTTCTAGTGTCATTACACCCTCAGAAGTAAAGATATAGATCCCAGGGCTCTCCACAAAGGAAATAGGAATAAAACTAGGGGAATCCCCATTATAAAAAATAAAATAAGATAAAACTGAGGAAAAAAGATTCATATCTCTAACCATAGAGGGTCTAGGATGCTTCTCTAGTTGGGTTGGCTCCACTATAAATGTCTGACGTTTACAGTTTCCCTGTGACCCTGTCTAACTACAACAAGCTAATAAACCCTGTTGTTGCTAAAAAAATATCGTCTGGAAACCACAACTATGACCACCTCCTTCTACTGAACAGCTGAAAAAACTCATGATCCTTGACAGAGGAGAATCTAGTGGTACTACTCTTGAATTTGGATTCATAACAGAACCCCTATCACTCGCTACTAGTGAGAACACCCGAAAAAAATAATGAACATGGTCCATCATGCAGTAAGATCGATACTCATCTATGTCCCTATGGAAATGTGGTCTTGTATTACTACACTTCCCTCATTGGTGGTATTTATCCTATCTACTTGAAGAAACATCATGTGAAATCTCCCTACGGTGCTTCTAGATAGGAGTCAAAGGAGTACCATCCCCGGATCACTACTGGAAATTGGACATATCCCCATGGTTTTACCCAAAACCGTGGGGATAGTTACCCATATACCCACGGTTTTAGAAAACCGTGGGTATAGGTAAAATTTCATGACCTATACCCACGGTTTTGAAAAACCATTGGTATAGGGGGGGTTTATCCCCACGGGTTTCCAAAACCATGGGGATAGGTACTGAAAATTCACCTATAACCATGGTTTCCTAAAACTGTGGGTATAGGGGTTCCTATCCCCACGGTTTTGGGGAAAACCGTGGGGATAGGTCTGGGATAAAATACATATACCCACAGTTATGAAAACGCGTGGGTATAGGTTTCCAATGTGTGCGCGGGAAAAAAAATTTCCACAGGAAGGAAATTTTTTTTGGCAGGAGCCCTATACCCATGTTTCTTTCCATTCTACCCATGGTTTATATAACTATATTTAACTAAATATAAATATGTATACATAAAAGTACTATTGGGGTAGTGGTTAGGTTCTTCGTCTACACCAGAGAGGTTGCAGTTCGAAACCCGCCGGCCGCATTATTTTAGGACCTATACCCACAGTTTTGAAACAGTGGGGAAAAGCCTTTGACACCATGGAAATTGGGTATGTTTCATTGACTTGGTGGCAGAACACTTATACCCACGGTTTTAGAAAACTGTGGGTATAGCATGGGGACCTATACTGACACCGTTCCAGCCCATGGTTCCCAAAACCGTGGGTATATCCTATACCCACGGTTTTGGGGGCTATACACACGGTTTTGAACCGTGGGTATAGGCTGAATTTCTAGTAGTGGATGTTGAACTGCCCGAGATCACAGCTCCCAACTGCCTCAGATTAGGCTTGGTAATCAGCACCAGGTTCACTATAGAAACAAATGAAGTCATCCGGAAAACAGTCACCTGTGATCAAATGTCATACCTCAGACTATCCTCAAATATCATAGCCAAAGATAATTCTTCACGTCGTAGAATAGGTTTGAGGCACTGAATCTCTATAAAATTAGTATATTCGTCAATCCCGAAAGGAACAACATACTTCAAATGATTGAAATAATGAGCTAGACCATCCCTCAACGTCTCTAGAAATAAGTATCCCTAAAATGTCATCTGAAACCATTCCCACGATATATCCTGATGATGTCCCACATGTGAGATAACATCCCGAAATCTCTTGCCAGATTCACATAGCATGTATGTAGTAAGATTTACTCTCCCCTCCCTATGTTTCTCTAGATTCTCAGTGATTGAAATCATGGCTTCAAACCATGACTCTGCAGCCTGGGGCCATTTATCCCCATCAATGTTGGAGGACTTTGCTCCTGGAATACATGAGTCAGCTCTGCCATAGATGGGTTAGGATGAAGTGTTCCCTAGAAAGTCTACATCATCATCAAAATGATTTCATGGAACAATACATCATCAGCTTCATCTAGCATAAATACTAGTTCCATGAAGATCACAAATGGAGGATCTACTGGTAGTACTGGATATACCACTTCTAGGGTATGATAATAAACTTGTACCTATTGTACAATCAGATGAAGTCTGGGATACATGACTCTAAAAGATCAGGCACAAAACTCAGTTCAAGATTATCAAGGACAACATCATAAATGTGTAAGAAAATATCATCAGTAGAAAAATATTCATCTTTACAAAACAGGGTTACACGGAGTGTAAAATAACTACATGGAATGTTCCATTAAACTTTTCACACGGGTGTGTACCTCTTCCAACCCGGTCAAGTAACACGCCATGCACACAGAGCGTTCATCATGAGACATGACAAGTACATGAATTTTTCCTCCTACCCAGGTTCTTCAAAACTGATATAACTATACAGTTCTATTCTGGTGCTACATTACATAGTGTGTTCACCCTTGACATTGCGTGTACCACTTTTTTTCTATCCACCCGTGTTCTTAGTCACATTTCCAGATAGACTGTAATTCACTATATGGCATGTACATGATGGACAGGGCGTGTACCACCCAAATATCATCCACCAATGTTGTTAGTCACATAGCCAGATAAATGGTCTCTAAAACAGTACATGTACTCCAAGTGCATGGTGTGTTCTACAATGATTTTATCAACCATGTGTCTCCTATAACATAGTCAGTCACACTGTCAAACACTACACATCGTCTACAAACTGTACACGATGTGTACATAATAAAAGTTATTTCTTACAGAACATAAGAACACATGTCTTGTGTTCATAACAACAAATTCCATGTTTTTTTGGTTTCTTGAAATTATCCCTCTGAAATATCCCATATACACATAAAAAACACAAATGTTGGGGCAAAGAATTAATAATCCAGACCCATGAGAGTCCATACTCTCCGCAAATCAATGTTTGGAATCCTTTTCTTCATATAATAACTTAATAAAATTCAATTAATGTTCACACGTGATTGAGAAAATTACAATCCAAGAGGGCCCGTAACACCTCATAGACCAAAGTTTTTCATCCATCCAAATGAAACACAGTAATTACCAATACCCTATCACAATAGCTGGAATTATATAAAGGCATCTATCACTATATCATGCAATCTGTAATGCATCCTAATGAAATGACAAGTATTCATGTCATGTGATCTATAGTAAGTGCCTATATGATGCATGATATGCAATACCCTCATCTCATTGAGTTTCAATAGATATAGAATGTCAATAATTTCAATGATAATACAAAAAACATGTGAATCCTCAAATGGTGAAAAAAAATCAACTATAACAATTTCAAAACCTACAAAATTTCAATATTATGGTAAGCTTTTCTTTTCCCTGTACACGGGTTAGCTACTCCCGAGCACATATTATTACCACCAACCCATTCCTTACTATCCATATCTATTGGATCCAAATATTGTGAAAAATAAGAAAATAACCCCTTTTATATCACTTTGTAATGTCCCAGTTCTGGGTGTCGCCCATAGCTTCCTTGGACATGGTTAGTCACATAACCTCAAGCACATTTCACAAAATTCTAGAGGCTACTGAGTAGTATCAAGGACCAAGGTCTGATAGTGGGGAAACTATTCCCTCATTGGAAGAGTATACAGATTGGAATAATAAAACTTATACAATAACACAAGCAGTAATACCATAAAACAAAATTTATCTCCTAAATAATCATTGGAATAAAACAACAATAGAATATATATAAAATATTCATGTCACATGTAACTAGGGAAACAATAAAAAAAGTCACAATGCTAGAGGAATATACTAAAACCAAAGTACAACATTAAAAAAAGTAATCTCCCATAGAATCACAATCATCGGCTTGGTCACATGCTCACCAACTCCAACAACAATCAAGTACCTAAAAATAAGGGTTCTTTCCCTTATCTGTACCTATAACTATATAATCTATTTGGGCAAAAAATAATGACCCAAATATGGTGTGAGAGAAATCAATGTTTTCATCCAACAAAAGATATGTTATTAACAGTAACTATATATATATATAAAACTAAAAGGGTCCTTTCAGGACGATGTTTTACCTCATTTAGAGCATTTACAGCTATTGGGATGGTTGTTTTCAATGGAGGGGATGTCTCTATTAGATAGTTCCTTTAGATTTTAAGATGAGTTCCTCTCCTAAGGGATATTTAACTATCATTTCCCTTGTTCCTATGGATATCTATTATTTGAGATGGGAGTATACCCAACCCATGGATTTGAATTCCCACAACAAAGATTTGAACTAGGTAGAATTGGATTTTTATGCCTTCTACGGAATATTGGGTGGTTGTTCGAAATTGGTTATTATTAGAAGTCATTTGTTTCATAATATCTTCTAGTCTTGGATCAAGTTTTAGATGGAGTGGTTGAAATGGACTTCACGGTGGTTGGGCATTTATGGGTGGATGTGGTGGATGACAACTCTTCTCTAGTTGGTTCCATTGTGGTTGAGGTTTGGTTTAAATACCCTTCTTACCTATATGCTTTGGTTTCCTTACACCAATGGTTGGATTCATCGTAAGGTTCTTATCAAAAGGGTTCATTATAGGGGAGGCATGGATATATTGCCTCACAAATATCAAAATTTTCTCTTAGATGGGGGAATTTTTCATAATTTTATGTGTCAAAAAACATATTCCATAATGGATGAGAGGAGGTGATTGGGATTTCCCTTGGGAAATAGTAACATTTCGAAGAAGGGTACATACATATCTGAATTGAATGTCGACCTTGTTGTCTAATTTAGTACTTTTAACCACAAAGACACCTCAAATGGGAACAATAGACCTTGAAACAAATTGTTTCTCATTCGACACCATGTTCTCAAATAGGATTCTTGCTGTAATTGGAGCCTTATTAACTAGATCACCTCCAGCAGCATCATAAATAATATTTTGATCAAGGGTAATTAAATCATCATAATAATAATGAATTAAAAGTTGATCAGTTATTTGGTTGTGTGAGGAACATGAATCAATCCTTTTAAAACCTTACCAATAGTCAAGAAGTGTTTCCCCTTGTGATTTTCTTATTCCACAATTTGTTTTCCTTATTATTGTGGTTTAATAGGCTAGGAAATATCTTTCATGAAAATGGTGTTTCATATCAGCCCAACCTCAAATTGGTAAATTAACAAAACACAACAAATATTTATGTATGTCTTCTAAATACAAAGGAAGTGATCTAATATCGGCACGTTCTTCATACATACTAACAGGTTCTAATGTAGAACACATTGTATGAAATTATTTAAAATTGATATGTAGATATTATCTAATAAGTCCTTGAAATATTAGAAATAAGTTAATTAGAACATAATTTAGTTCAAATTTTGGGACCCCACCTTTTATTTGAATATAAGATGGTAGGATATCAACATCAGGTGAGGTTAGTTAATTTAATGATCAGTTGTTTTCATATTTATTATGCACGTTGATTTCTGGTTATAATTTGGTTATAGATAGAGATGGTTTTATAAAAGTATCAAGTGGTGGTGTGTCCTCCTTGAATGTGTTTTCTTGTGAATCATTGTCTCTTTGATGTAGGATCCTCTCCAGTTCCGGTTCGAAAGGTGGTAAGTCTCCCAGAGTAGAACCTATCATGCATAGTACCTCAATATGAAATAAATCATAGAAAAAAAATAAAGCCAATAGAATAAGACAAAACAAATAAATATTCACAAAATATTTTGATATATTATCTTAAATATGCACTAAAAATCAAAGATCTCCCAAAAAACGATGCGCATATTTGAACGCATTTTTAAGACACAAAAAAATTGATTATGTTTTTAAGTATTATTTATTGTATAGGGAATGCACTATATCTTCCCTGAAAGAAAATTATTGGTTTATAGTAGGTATTTTCTTTAAAAAGAACTAAAATATGTCGTGGTTTTGGAAATAGGATAAAGAAAATAAAAAATATATAAACAGTTTAATATTTGTGAAACAAAATGGATTTTGAAAATTATGAGACAGTGGTGTCGTTGTGATTTCACTACACATATTTCATGTTAAATTTTCTTATTTATTCAAATATATCTGGTGTAATTCATCGGTTGAAATTAATAGGAATCCCCATTAATTCAAAAACACTTATTTCAATGCTCGAAGATCAAAACATTGATATGGAAATCATATTGTCGTGGTCCAAAAATTATAGATGGAATAAGAGCATAAAAATAAGATTTAAATAACAATATGGTTTGTATGAAAAGGGATTATTGTTTTTTATAATCAGAACAACAAAGGTCACATGCTACGAAACTCACACCGATCGATTCAAAATTAAGATAAAATCAATCACATGAATCATAATAAGAATTACATTAAAAAATAATGTAAGATAAATATAATGATATATTTTATCACACAAATAACTCCATCCTAGTAGATAATATAATAATTACAACTACCTTTTAATGTGTGTAGCTCCCTCACAACGACTGCCACTAGTTTAGCTTTACATTGAGAGAAGGATGAAGCTCAGGTAGAACTCCATATTCATTCCTAAACACCCAATTAGTATAGGGGACTCTAAAACATGTATAATGGCCAAGAGACTACATTAAAACTCCAAAATGGAAGATACTTTCATCTAATTCAAATTTTCAAATGAGGTGGCCTAGGTATCTATTTATAGGCAAATTTGAAGGAGGTTTGTGGCATTGAGATTGTGTAAATCCACTTGGACCATTTTTTTTGACCTCCAAACTATCACATATCACTTTGGATAAAAGAAAATAGTTTTATCCATATGTGTTGAATATCTCCAAAGAAACTTTGGTACTAGTAGGAAAAACACATCTCGATATATTGAGAGACTAAAGAACAACACTTTTGACATTGACCATATTTAATTCATTATAATGATCAGTTTAGATGGGAATATTAGTTGACAACTAGGCTTCAATTATGTCATATGAAATATAACCCATAAAATACTGGAACATAACATAAAATATCACCCCATATAGATTAAATATTTATTATAAGTGTGTGGTTTAGTCTACTGGTGCGCTTGGATTTTGCGAAATTTGGTCCAATTCTTTTGGACTATATCATTTTCCCTCTTAATCACCTCCACATACAGTGTAACAATCAAAAAATATAAAATTTAACTCTTTAAAAGTGTCAAAAAAATTAATTGAATCAATCATGGCCTGAATTTTATTATTGTTTTTAAAATCATTCATACAAAACTAGTTTAACAATGTGGTGTAAGTATGAAAATGAAATAGCGAATTGCGATGAAATAAATACCACAAGGAACATATATAAATATTGAACATAAAAACCTATGTAAAAGAATGGGTTTCAATTTATAAATAATTGATTCATAATTTTTGGGTTTCTAAATGTAAGAGGAAATGACATACATGATATAAGAATCATCAACCTTGAGTGAGATGTAAAAGGTGTATTTTTTAAATAATATCTGTTTTTAAAAACTTTTTCTTCATCATAAACCCTAGGGAAAAAATTTATATCCCATAAATGGTAATATAATGACGATGGAATTATTTTTAATGGATGAACATACTGAAAATGGACTGACAGAGAGAAAACACAAAGAAAGAGAGTCAAGATTCAGAATTTCCCTTACCATCTGTCTGAATACATCCTTAACGTTAATATCATGTATATATAACATTAAACAAATTAATTATAATTTATAAAGAATTTTTATACATGAATATGATTAATTAAGATGTAATTATTTTCTTTTATGGGACTTTGGATGAGTTATTTGTTTTAATATCATCATTCTGGAGCATTCATTTTCATGGCATTTTGGATCAGTTGATTTGTATACAAGAATATAATATAATTTAAAATAAGGATGAATGTAAAAAATTTCTAATATATGTTATTAATGATCATCCCAGTGAATAAATATTCTTACAAATGTTTTTTATAACATGAAGATGATTCATTAGAAAAATTTTAGTCATTATATTTTTAAGATAATTTTGGCTATTTTTTGAACATGACAAGCCCATTTACTATATTCATTTAGTATTATGAGAATATGTTATATTCAAAACATAAAAATGGTTATAAAATAAACTATAAAATCTATTGTAAACCATTTAACTTTATTATTAATAGTATTTAATATGTTTAAGGAAAATTAATGTTCATCCCCCATGATGTCAACAAATTGACACGTTATTGGTGACGATTTCATTTTTAAGAAGACAAAGAGAGAGTGGGTAGTTTAATGATGGTTATTTCACCAACTTGATATATGTATAGAATATATAATGTAATATATTAATAATTCTATTTGGATGAATTGTGTTGAGTAGAGAATAATAAAATTAATTAAAATTGTAAGAAAATTAAAAGAAATAGAGATAGCATTTACCTCTTGAATTCCCCTATTCAGATCCTCCTAAAGTGACCTAAGATTAGTTTATTGATTATAAAAATATCTCATTGATGTGGTTTAGGGGATAGGGATTTTTATTGGTCAACATGTAGGAAATCCACAAATCTTGATAGGATTGAGGAAAAGAGGGTGTGAGGGGTGGTATTTGCAGTGGAAGAGAGGTGTGTTTCTGTATTATTTTAATCATTAGATAATTATTTTTAAAATGAAATTAAATAGTGTCTATTTTAGTGACTAAATATAGTATTTATATCATGTTATTCTTAACCAATGGGGCCTTCATTAGCAATGAATCAATAAAAAATTTATTTATCTTATAATGCATATACATCGTAAATTATCGGATTTCCCTATTCACCGTAAATTAATGTAATATAGAAAAACCATAAATGTTAACCCTAACCATTCTTCAACATATAGAATTAAAAAATGTAATTATTATATAAAAATAATTATATAAATATTATTGTATTTATTAATAATTAAAAAAAAATTTCTTGAAAATTAAAAATTTTAAACCTAACATTGCTTTTCTAACACTTTGAAAAATTAATTATGGTCTTCTTAAATTATATTTCAATATTATGAAAAAAATATTATTTTTTGAATCATTTTTCTGAGAATAAATTTTATTTTAATTTATTAAATAAATAATTAAATTTTGGTCTAACATACATGACTTAAAAACATTCCAGATCATAATTAATTGTTTTTAAAATATATAATTACTTGTAAAATAATATGATTATATAATATTGACACTTATAAGATGGATGAATTTATTTGTACTTTCATTGCTGATGAAACTATTACATAACATGGTTTTCTATTCATATGGGTCACATTACAATTCCAAATGTCATGTTTTTTTCATCGATATGTGTTCTTTAACTTCTAGAGATACCTTGTATTAAAATTATTCATAAATGGCAATGTTTTAATTGTGTTCTATATGTAATATTATGTGATTATACTATAAGACCTAATTATAAGTAGGTAATTCAAATTATAAAACATTGGGTTAGTACATTATTCCACCCTTATGAGATTTAACCATCAAATTTTAGTTTTACATTCTAGGATGAAAAAACTTGTGGGTACTTCTACTTCATCGCTTCATATGGTTCACATGTTTCCTATTTGTATTTATAGTTCCACCATAGTACCATGACCATGTAATTTTTCTTGTTTTGTAAAATGTTTTCTCTGTGATCCAAGATCTTTAATGGATTCTCTTATTAAGAAAGATCATTCTTCAACTGTACCACCTCAGAAGAAAGTAAATGTGAAGGCTCTGGTATCTACTTCATTAATAGGCATACATGGAATACATCATGCACTTTATACATGGTTGTATTAAGTTCTAGTCAGTAGGTCACAACTCTAACGTGATAAGGAATATTTAAGGGTTTGACGTGCTTGGGACTTAGCTTTCCCTTCATAACAAAAAATCATTACCTTCTTCCATAAAGATATGTGGAGGTTTTAAATGTCTCTAAATTTGAACTAATGGGTCAGTCTAGGATTGAATACAATGTTTTTTGACTTTGGGATGGTATTATGTGTTGTTGAATGTTTTTCACCTTTTCTACCATTTCATGAATCATTTTATGTCTTAGCAGCTTACGCGCACTGTCTTTATCCCAGCATGCCAATGTTCCACACCTTTTTCCATAAGGGGATTCATATAGATCCCTTTGGATCCTTGAGTGGATACTATTTTTGTAAGAGAACTCAACCAGAAGTAGATTTTATCCCTATATTCCATTGAACTCCATATAAAAGCTTATCAATTTGTATTCCACTATCTGAATAGTTCTCTTAGATTGGAAATCGGTTTGATGATGATAGGCCACACTGAAATTCAGCTTAGTGCTTAGATCATGTTGGTGAATTTTCTAGAACAATGACATGAATCTTGTATCTTGATTAGATACGCATGATCATGTTACTCCATGAATCCTTAACACTTCTTTGAAATATATCTCTGAATGTTTATCCAATGAGAATTCCTCATTAATTGTGATAAGGTGTGTTATCATTGAAAGAAGATCCCTAGTGACCCATATATCATTGTTTCCACTAGATGTACTTGTATGTCTACTTAAATGTACATGGTAATGGTATTCTACTTCCATTTTGGAATGGGTATTTATTTCCTCATCTAGTTAGACTTTTTTCTTCCAACCTTCAATTGTCATTCTTGGTAATTTTATGTATATTCATCAATATCCTTCCAATTATCCAACAATATGTTATTTTAGAGATCTCAATACATCTTTGTGCTCCATGGGATAATAGAGAAGTTTGAGAAATGTGAATCTTTTAGAAATACCCTCTTTATCAATAGATTGGATGGTAAACACACTCATGGCCCAAATCATAAAAATCCTTTATCATCAGTCATGAAATTTGAGGACTTTCCATTACTAAAAGTGTCCACCCTTTTTAGAATTTCAACATCATTATTCCATGAATTGATTTTTTTCTCCATGAGGGATGGTTGAGTAATCATATTAAAAATGATCGATGATGATCATATCATAATTATTCTCATTTCCATCTTCAGAAAATCTATGAATTTTATATCTTTCTCAATTCTCATCATGGATGAATATGCAGTATCTTTTTTAAAAAGAGCATCTTCTACCATATTTTCCTTACCATGATATTAGTGGATTGAGCAGAAATAATCCAAGAGGATGTCTAACCATATTCATTGGAGAATATTAATCTATTTTTGTGTGAATGTATATTTTACACAGTTGTGATATGTATATATATCACACTTCTCCCCATAGGGATAATGCCACCAAATTTTCAATGCAATGATCATAGCTGCAGACTCTACATCACATGTCAGGTAGTTCTACTCATGCATCTTAGGCTGCCGTGATTCATAAGATACCACATTATCATTTTCATGAGTACACAACCAACTCATTTCATAAAAGTATCACTATATATCAAAAAACATTCTCCTCTTATCAGTAATGTGAGTACTTGTGCATTTTTCATCCTTCTCTTTATCTCCTTGAGGCATTCCCCACATTCTTCTATACAGAAATACATTAACCATTACCTTGATAACATATATAGCGTTCTTGATGATCATGATAAATTTCTCATAAAACGTTGATATTACCTTGCTGATCCAAAAAACTATAGATTTTTTTGACACTAGAGGGTCTAGGCCATTACTCAATTGCTTATTTTTTGTAGGGTCCACTAAAATTCCATCATTGTGACCCCATGTACCATGAATGTGTCTTTCTGTATCCAAAAGTCACAATTTATGAACATTTCATAAACATTTATATTCTTCAATGTTGCAAAAAGTTTTAGATATTCTTCATGTTCTTCCTTTTCCATAAATTAGATGAGAATGTCATTGATAAACACCACCACAAATTTGTCAACGTAATGTCTAGAGAATATATGTAGGATTTCCATGAAGATTTCAGGAGAATTACTAACTATGATGTGCATCCACATAAACTCATAATGACAATACCTAATACAAAAGGGTGTTTCCAAATATCTTCCTTATTCACCATTAGCAAATGATATCAGCAATGTAGATATACCTTTCATATGTATCGAGATCCTCTAACTGACTAAACCAGTCATAATTCATTGGAAGAAGATACATGGTCTTTAGGGTTATCTTATTGAGTTCTTGATAATCAATACATAGCCACATTGATCCATAATTCTCCATGACAATGAGAATAGGTTTACCCCATGGAAATGCACTAGGGTATATGAACCATTTATCCAAATGCACTAGTAGTTGTGTCATTAACTCCTCCAGTTCCACATGATCAATCCTATAGGGAAACATTGAGATAGGAGTAGCTCCCAGCATGAGTTCTATTGAGAGATTAACCTCATTATCCAAGGGTAGTCATGGTAATTCTTCAGGAAATACAACAATATATTCCCTCATAATGGGAATTTTCCCTTGGTTTATGTGTTCCATTGACCCAACAATTTTAGTAAGGTATGATTGTTTTCCGTGGAATAAACTCAGGAATCATTGAAGGAGTTTCTATAGGATATTCATGATCATCCTTGAATTTATAGGGGATAATGGGGTGGTTCGAATATGAAATTATATTCCCTTTTCTTGATAGTTTATATGTTCTCTATATAAATATATCCAGTCCTTCCCCAGTGTACCATCAAAATCAACTATTCGAAGTTTCATGAGATTCGCACGAGCAATATTCCCAATACACCAATATGATAAGATTCTGACACATGGGTTCCAAAGAATAAACCTCTTGTTTTTTATAGATATATCTAATTCAAGGATTAGTGGATTCAATTCAATTCTTATTGAAAGCTATCATCTTATAAAGTAAGGTGGAGAACTAGAATCAATCCAGACTTTTTCCATTCATGAGTGAATAGGAAGTGTACCTTATATGAATTCTTTCACTTTCTATGATTCAGTAGTAGATATGGAATAAGGCATACCATGTTCATTTTTGGGTGTATAATGACAATGATTACCCCAAGGACTCATGTTTTAGTCCACTATCTTGCATAGTTCCATTGATACCTATAGTTGTATCATTGAACCATGGGTGGTTCTCTCCTTTACCCCCACTACATTGTCCTTACTTTTCATTTCATTTTTATATTCATGAGCATGATGGCCTTACCTCCTACACTTGAATCATTTAATCATACATTTGATGCAATTCTCATGATAATTATTCCCAAATTATTTACATGTCGATGACGGATTTCTCATTCCACCTTCATCATTAGATCCACCAGCTAGAAACTCAATATTTATTTTTTTTATCACGATAACCATAGTAACATTCTCCCAAATCCATATCAACTTTATGATAACATCCAAAAACATCATTAAATCTACCAATGACTTTAATTGTAAGATCCTTTTGAAGGAGTGGTTTTAATCTACTAAATAATACGACAATTTTCATAGCATTGTTGATAACAATACCCAAAGTGTACCTTGAAAGACTTGTGAAATTTTCTTTCTAGGCAATAACGGATTCTCCTTCCTTTTGATTCATCTCAATGAATTCTATCTCAATTATTGTATGAATATTTCGTGGGAAATACTCTTTAAGAAACATTATCGTAATATCTTACCACTCCATCTCGTCAATTTTGTCCCTAATTTTTGTGTTCTTCTTCAAAGACCACCACTGATCAGCCTCTCCATCCAGATGATAAACATCTGGATTCACTTTTTTTGTCTTAGAACAACTATGATCATAAAACTATATTCTCCATTGAGTTGACCCACTCTTCAATAAATAGTGGATCAAAAGATCCACTAAACATCAGTGGTCGTTGATAAATAAAACACTTGATATCATGTTATTCCATCTTTGGTGAAGAAAGATGTTCCACATTATTTGGGTTATCATTCACAACCCGAGATAGCAGATAAATAATCTCCATGAAATTTTAAACTCCACCTCCGACTGCATTATGGATGTCGTTCGAGAAATCGATGCACTTTCCCTCACACGGGACATTGGCTTGGTTTCTACTAGTTTCAAACATTTTCTAAAATAGAATAATATTGAACACAACATATTTCAAAAAGCTATAAATATATAACTTATTACATTGTGCAAATATGTCTTATCCGGTGAAATCACATAGTTTAACAGTTTATAAATCACATTTTTTACTAATTACTTTTACATAGTCTTATACAAAGGGTTTTTTACTATGTTTTTCTAATCCTAACTCCCAAATTAACTAAATTGTATTCTAATACCAACTATAGACTTATTTATTTTCATAAATTACTGTAAATCGTTATAATGATAAAAAACATACAAAATTTACCCAACAAGGGTCTAATGGTTTAGTGTATTTGGAAAACTAGGATCATGCAAAACTTTTGCAACACGACACATAAACATTAATTTAATTACTTATTCTCTATATTCTCAGGGGCCTTTTAATTCTCCTTAGTAAAAAAATTCACCTGAGGATATACATAAAAAAAGTGGTGATAAAAAAATCACATTAATAGGATATATAAGATAATTAAACAAATAAGAAATGGGGTAATCAGAATCAATATACTCATAACATGGGAAAATGATCATAATCATTAGAGGATTCATTAGATAAAGGCATGGCATGTGGAAATGCATAAAAATGAAACATAATGACTTAGTGTTAGTCTACCATAAATAGTATTAAAAAAATCTAGAATCATGTTATTTTATATTTCACTATAATAATGTGGTTCATCACACTACTTAATGCATTGGTGTTCTAAAAATTCAGGCACAACTTCCACATCGTCACATTTAAATTATCATGTATTACATAAGGAACATATATAAATATTGGTCATAAAAATAACCATTTAAATGAATGGGTTTCACTTCATATATAATGTGATAATATACTTTTAGTTCCCAAATTAATTATTTATTGACATACTTGATATACAAATCATTAACCATGAGTGAAGTAAAATGTGTTTTTTTATATAATAGTTATTTTAGAAGACATTTTGTCTTTCATAAACCCTAGTGGAAAAATATTATACCCATAAAATTAAATATAATAATTAAAAATTTATTTTTATGGTTAAACGATACTAAAAATGGAGTGAAAGCGAGAAAACCCAGTGAAAGATATTTGAGATTGAGAATTCACCGTACTTTTTTAAGAGGCTTTATTCAAGTTAATATCATGTATAATCACATTCGATTAATTAATTAACAATTAAAGAAAATGTTATACATAAATATGATGATTTATTGTTTTATTTTTTTTTTGGTATTTTAATGAGTTGTAGGGTTTAATATCATCATTTGGAATCATTCATTCTCATGGTTTTAATGATCAGTTTGCTTGTATACAAGAATGGTGGTTCCTTTAAAATGAGGATGCACATACAAAATTTCTATTAGGTGTTATTAATGATCATAAAGAATAATAAATTTTATTACAAAAAATTTAGTTATATACGATGAGGATTATTCATTAGATAAATGATAATGACAATAGTTTTATGTTAAGTTTGGTGGTTTTTTTAACACGACAAACTCTTTTTGTTTTGAAATTTAGTATTATGAATATAAGTTATTTATAGAACATAAAAGGGTTATAAGATAAAAATTAAAATAAGTTTTATCCAATTTAATTATCTTATTATCAACCTTTAATATGTATATGAAAATTGAATGTGCATCACCCATGATGTCGGTAAATTGAGACATCTAGGGAAAAGATTTCATTTTTAAGATGATATAGAGAGCGATAAAAGATTGATGTTTTATATTACATTAACAAGATATAATTAAATTATATTCATTTTAATTGAGTTATCATTCCATTTGGATGAAGGGATATGAGTTTAGAATAATAAAATAAATTGTAATTGAAAGGAAATTAATAGAAAGAGAGAGGATTTACCTCATGAATTCTTCTCTAGATATCCCACTTAAGGAACCTAGTCTTGGTCTATTAACGAGACCAATAGCTCTTGGACCATGGGGAGTGGATATGAAATATTATTAGGTATAATTTAGTAAAGGATAAAATCATGATAGGTGTGAGGAGAAGAGGATATGAGGTGTGGTATTTATACTGGAGGAGAGGGGTGTTTTCTTATTATTTTTATCATTATTCGATTTTTTTGTAAACATGAATGAGAGAGAATTATTGGGATTAAGTAGAGTAATTATATAATATGAGTTCTATCCAATCAATATTAAAAAAAATTACTCAATGAATTGTGAATTTATCTTCTAATATATATATATTTTAAATTAACATATTTCACTATTCACAAAAAACTCAAGTAATAGAGAAAAATCCCAAAAAGTCACCATTACCAGTTATCAATATATATAATTAAGTAATGAACTGAATTTTACATTATAAATTTTATAAATATGTGTAATTTAATTTTTAATTGAAATGATTATTTCCTTTAGAAATACAAATTTGAAAATTAAAACAGCTTTTCTAACACATTGAAAAATTTATTAAGACCTTATAAAATTTTCTTATAACAATTCCACATCAACGTATTATTTAATGGATACAAATTTTGAAAATAAATTTATTTTTAATTTATTTAATTAGTAATAAAATATTAATTAAACATACAGGACATTCAAAAATTTCAACACATAATTTTAATTTTTAAATTATTTATTTACTTATTCTATGATATAATTATATCATATTGGAAAATATAATATGCATAAATATTATTTATACTTTCATTGGCGTGTTTACTATTACATTTTCTAATTTACTATTGATAAGGGTAAAGTTACTATTCAAAAGGTCATGTTATTATTTCATCAGTATGTGTTCCATAACTTATAGAGATACCTTTTATTTAACTCATTATTCATTTATAACGTTTTTATTGTGTTTCATATGTATTATAATGTGATTATACTATAATACACAATTATAATACCTGAATTATAATGAAAAAATATTGGTTCATAACTTCTTTTTTCTATATATTTATTCAAATTATATAATTAATATTATAAAATATGTATAAAAATATTTGTTAAAATGAGAAACCTTCAGGTTCCTTTTATGTCGAAAGTAAATAGAGACCATATAAACAAATAGACATATTTTGGAAATATCCATGTCATAATGGATAGAGATAGAAATTGTATAGTCTGTATGAATATAACATTTGTAAGAATTAAATTTTAAAAAAATGGATGGTCAATTTTAATTATAATGGTAAGTGTATATTACTTATATACTATTAAAGTATGAAACAAAATTAAACAATTTACATCTTTTACCTAAAAATACAATGAAATTTATCAAATATTAATATTTTACATAAACATAGGTACAAATATAATCCCTACCTATGTTTTGAGGAATTACATAAAGTAAATATATAACTTCATTCATCAATAATATACCATAATTATTGAAGTTAATTTTCATAAAGATATATATATAGTTACAAATACCCAATAAACGTCTCTAGTTGGGATTGTTAACAAAAATATTGAACTTCAATTTTATGAACACAAAAATAAGTAAATATAAATAACAATGAGATAAATAAGTAGTAGAAAAAACTTACGAAAACATGTAAAAACTTAATTTCATGTGATATAATTATAAATAGTTTGACCTATCCCAAAAAATATTTATTACACTAAAAACAAACTAAATAATAAAACAATATCAATTAAAATCATAAAATTTGTTTTATAATAAAACCAGACATTAAATATTGTGCAATTTAGCATCATGATGTAATATATTCACTCAATAAAATATAGGATATTCATTTCCTACCATATTAACAAAAACAGAAAAATTGAAATATATATATAATTATAGTATCCATTGTAAAAAATATATATTCAAGTTATTTTCTAAAAATATTATCCATCAAAATGAAAATATTTAAAGACATAATTTTTTCAATGTTGGGGTTTTATATGATAACTAAAATACTCCTAAATTTTGTCTAATAAATACATAATATATATGTTAAATGGTGATTTTAGATATAATGTCTTATTTATAGGTTTAGTACACATGTTATCATTTTGGGAATGGTCAATGCTGATACCTTCACTATTTATCTTCCATGACAACATTTTTATCCTATCCATAAATGTAGTATTCAACAATAATTTTCTAAATATTTTAATTCTATATAGACTTATTTTCTTTCATCATTTACCTCTTTATAATTATATTAATTATGAATAAACTATTTTCTAACAATAACCTAATGTGAGTTTCTTAACATTCTATCAAATTGACATCCATTAATCTTATCTTCTTTTATAAGAGGTATTTCTTGACCAAAAATCTAATTTATAGTATTGATGATGTTACCAGTAGAACATATAGGAACAATGATATGGTTTGAATTTAAAGTATCATGTTTTTTATGGACATAATTTGTTCTATTAATTATACTATATGGATTAATTAACATCCCTCTCTATTAATATGTATTGTATACTTATTTAGTTCTCAATTCCCAACACCCAAAGTAAATACAGATTGTAAAAAGAGACAAAATCATGTCTAATTTTTAAATGTCCTTGTTACAATATGCATAACTAATACATGATAGGTTTGGTCCCATATCAGAGTCATATATATTCACTATATTAATCGAGTGAATGCAACTAGATGATTGAATTATTCATCCATGACTCTTGGGAACATTTCACAGAGTCTATAATATTCAGGGAGGGTACATCCATTTTCCATTGTAATGTGACATTAACTATCTATTAGAAACTATTATGTATCTCAATTGGTTGGTTATAGATTATAATTGTATCTTGAAATACTAAACAGATCAAATCTTACTCCAAAAAAGTTCTCAATTTCAACCCTATATTTCATGAATTTAATTAGAATATGATCTTCCTCCTCAATTAATAGGTCATCAATTTCTTCTATCTTCTCGATAAAACATGCATCTCAGCCTTATTTATTCAAATCAATATACAAGTACATAAAAATATACTAGATGATATAAAGTTATTTAGGAATGTAATCCTTCTTATCACTCATCACAATACTTAAGATAAAAACAAAAATTGTGTTTCTATTATCATCTTAATCATATTCTATAATCTAGATATATCATAGGATTGTATCATATATATATTATTTTTAATTGTTTCACTTGATCCACTACCTAGAAATCATAAAATGATATGTTATTGATTTTATGGTAGAATTTTTATATAATTCTGTATTATGTTATTTCATTGTAGTCTTATTCTCCTTTTTTACTATTTTAATACCTTTACAATGTTACTATGATTTTTTTCATGTTTTGATCATATAAAATTATTCACGAATCGCATTAGTGTATCTTATCATTTAATATATGTAAAATATTGTTTTATTAGTCCAATTAGCATAGCATAATCCTTATAGAAATCTTCCACAAAAACTCAATGTGTTTAAATGATCTGTTTTAGCATGCCAAAATTACACTAAAGCATGGAAAACACTATAAGGTGTATAATCCACTCAATTTTCAAAACTATCTTAAAATTTTTTCTCACAACTACCATATTTAAAAATATGATCTACTTTTCTTTGGTCTAAATTTACTCTTCTCAATAATCAAAAATAATCACAATGCTCTTCAATATGTTGTCTAATATACTAAAGAATATATCATTCGTGTATGATATAATCCCTTCCTTCAAATAATAATTTTGGAAATTATTTTTAATATTTTTCAAAATTAGTGACATCAAAAAACGACTAGTACATTCAAGTATTTTTAAAATATTCTTGAGAAAATTTCTATAATAGTTTAAAATGAACCTTATGTTATTGTATAATTTTATCCATTTAATGAATTCCAAATAGAATCATCCATGTTAAAGTTACGTGTGTTTTCGATGAAACCTAAACATTTGATACTTATAAAAACATCATGTCTCTTCTCATAGTTAATCTCAATTAGCATAAATATTAATATTACACATCAAAGGGAAATCAGATTTAAAACTCCACACCTTCATATGGACTCTTATGAAATAATAAACATATTGATTTTCTAATCTTGTGTTGATGTAACTCTTGTACATGTATTAGAGTTACCCTTATAAATATCAGGTGATAGACATTAATTTTCTAATTTAGACGTCATATTAACATAATAAATAATATATAGGTTGTGTCCCCTAAAATTTCTTCATTTCTCTAACTCGACTGATAAAATGACTATTATTAACTATCATGGATTTATAAAATTTCATCAATCATAAATTTCTCATCTCCACTCACTCAAAATAAAATGAAAACCCCATAAAATAAAATTTCAAATTATTAGATTAATTTTAATGTTATTTTAATCACATCTCAGGGTCTTATGTCATACAAATACCCAATGTTTTGTTTTTTTATGACCCTGCCAACCACATCTCATTTATATTGTCAATATCAATATTATGAAACTTTCATCAAAGTAATTAATAATATTTAATATTGAATCCCACATCCTTAATGAAGCACGTATGATATTCCAATTATCCTTCAAATTCTTCATTAATTATGACAGTCCACAATATTTAGTATCCATCACATTCACTATTGTTTTTTAATAATTTTGTAAATATTTCATTCAACCTTCTGTCATGGATTGTCATTAATAGTTTACAATCCATGTTATAAATAATCATAGTTGATTGGCATTGCCTTTCAAAAAGTGACTTCATCCCTATATCATTTAGCATTCATCGTTACTTATAGAAACTCGATAAACTAGTGTAGCACCCCTAGTTTGAGGTCTGTAACAATTTTAATGACATTATAAATATATAAAGGGATTAGGTATTGTTTTTTAAGAGTATTTTTTTTTTCAAATGGTTTTTTGGCTTTAAAAGGGTGCACAGTTTGAGGATGATTAGTTAAAACATACCAACATCCTCAGGAAGCCATGCATAAAGAGGAAGAGTTCGTTGGGAGGGTGAAAAATTCAGGCGCACCATTTACTAATCCTTATGGACACCCCTAGATAATATGAAAATTGAGATAGTGGTCACTTTCATGGTTATAGTATGGTTTTTTTAACCGTATAGGCTAACCATGTGGTGTACCCTTTGGGAATTTATCTGTTTCATGATTATCATATGGTTTACCTAAACATGTGGATAAACCATGCGTGGGATATGAAGTGTGTTTTTAAAAATGAGGATTGGTTTATTTTAACCCTAAACACCGAATATTTTCTCCAAATCAGTCCTCAAAAGTTATTTCATCTTTGCCATGTTTAGGGACCATCTCCCATTCATTTTAGAAGTGTTTCAAATGGTTTTCTGATTATTTGAAGGCTAATATCCTTTGTTAAGTCTCTTTTATTAGTAGATTCATGGTTTTTCATAGATCTAATACTCTATCTTGCTATATATCTCCCAATTTCATAGATATTGCTCAGGTTCAGATAGATTAAGTGTTTTTCTTTCCATTTAAGGTGTTAATTGGGCTTTCATGATGTTATGGGAAGGATTCAATGGTGTATTTGTGGTGTTTTCACCCTGATTTGCTGAGTGCTTATTCTACTAGTCTTTTTCACCTAAACCCTAAAGTAATGTGCCTTTAATATTGACTCATCTTCCTAGAACAATAAGGGTTAATTTAAATTTTTAAATTTTGCATGCAATTTTTTGTGAAATTGATGTTTGATGATTATTTGAATCCCCATTGTTGTTAATTTATGGGTGTTGATTTATTAGTTTTGAGGTAAATATGATAGTATTTTGCATTATGTATTCTTGTTGAATTTTAAAATTATGATTATAAATTCAATTTATTATCATAATTTATAAAAAATTATATGAAAAAGGTTTTCAATAAATGAGTAGTTTTAGTAAAAAAAAATTTGGATTTTATAATTGATTTGGTTAGGAAATAATTAGTTGAGATTTTTTTAGTATATATTAATTGGAATTACTATTACTATTAAATGATCTTGTATGGGTTAGAGTGGGGATGGTTGGTGGTCCTGATATACAACCATAAATTCATTACAATGTGGTCATGAATTACCAAAATAAAAAAGGGTATGGGTTTGGATGTAAATTTCTACAATCAATGGTAACTCCAAGCTCGGGTGGTTGTGTTGAGTGTGTGATTAGTTTCATGTATTGAGTTTCATGATATGAAATGGATTTGGCCAATATGGAATCTGAGAAATTCTTAATGACTTTCTATATTTATTTCCTTGTAAATGTGTTTATTTGGGTGAACATTGTTTTGGAAATTATTTGATTGTATTGTTGGAAACAGTTAAATTATTTAATGGATTTATATAAATTGTTTATAAAATTGTGATAAATTTTTCTATAATGGTAGCATTAGTAGGGTTGTAATTTTGGGAAATACTTCTAAGTATTATTACTCACTCGCTTCTTTGGGATAATGTTTCTATTGTATATTTTCTATTCTGAGACATATATAAAAGAAAATCATTTCATTTTTATAGTGGTACATTTTGATCCTTGAACAGTTGTGGAGTTGGAGAATGGTTCTTCTCATGAGGTGTCGGATTCATTACATTGTCTCTTGTGTTTTATTATTTTAGTTCTTTTCATGGTACTCTGATTTGTAATTGGTATGGTTTTCTATTGTTTTTATTTTTCATGTGGTTAGATTCTACTACATTGTTGGCATGCATCAAGTAGTTATTTTGGTAATGAAACGTGTAGTTTATTGTTTAAATTTCAAATGAAAAACCATCCCACACTATTATTGAAAACCATGATGTGTGTTTCTAGGCTGAGGCACCTTAGGGATGTCTCTTAAGTCTAAGTAACATTTTTCTTCTATTAAATCTAATGAGGTGGGTTGGGATGATAGATGTGGTATTGGTTTCTTCCTTCATTTTGCATCCATTTTTGGTCATGGTGTTGACATTAATTCGGGTTGTATTCCTAGAGATAGGGAAGGTAGAAAGGAGTATAATTGTTGAAACATGAAATGTATAGCATAAAAAGGAATATCTAACCATTTAAAAATGCACTTAATGTTACCAGGATGTTGGTTACATATGTATTTGAATACACTTATAAGTGTGTGGTTTCATTATCATGGGTTTAGCCAATGAGAATAACATGGCATGCATTTTATAAATCACTCACCTCTATGATTTCATATTTCATTTGGAGAAATGATTTATGTTTTAGGTATGAATGTGGGTATTTTTGAAAAATATAGAAATTAATTTCAAATCTAAAATTTTGATATGAGAATTGTTGTGGTATTTTGGAAAATCGATCGATTTTGAGAAATACGGTAGATTTTTTAATGGTGATTTAACATGGTATTGCTTGATTTTGGAAAGCATGGTTTTGATAATTATGATATGATATAATGTGAAATTGTATTAGTTCAATTGACAAAGATTGAATGATTTTTTAATTGTTTTTATCATAGAAATTGGAACCCATTGGGCATCATAGAAATGAAATGGAGGAATATGTAGAGAATGTGGTGGCACCTGAACCACATGTTAACCAGTAGATGATTGATAGAATTGGGTGAGATTTTCATGTTGTATAAATTGGACACAAAAAATAATAACCAAGGAAAATCGACCATTATCTTTAGTTAAAGAAATAGAATCTTCCCAATTTTTTGGTGATTTAGAACCAAAAAACAAATAGGTATTGATGAATATGAAAAATTTTAATCTTCAATTTCCTACGACCACCCATAGAGTTGAATTTCAATCTAGAAGCATATATTTTGGAGGATCTGTCATGTTAGAGGTGGGAGATGGTGATATAATCTAAAGTGGACCAGGGAATGACATCGAATCATTTAAAGGAATTTTTCAATAAACAATACCATCCCCACACATACAAAATTCTCCAAACAAAAGATTAATTCATCTTGAAATAATAGAACCTCTTGGTAAAATAATATTCTTCATAATTAAGGAACATAATCCATTTTTTCACCTGTGGTTATGGATAGACCATCTTCGAAGGCACACATTTTTCATGGGGCCTGAGGTAGGAAATCTATTATAAGATTGAAGTTCTGTGTATAAAAAATTATATAGATATGGAAAATAGATATATAGTGGCTGAGAAAGATATATTGGAAACTGTTAGTGGTGGAGGAATACTAATTCCCATGAGAAATAGTGGGAACTCTAACATGGTGAGAACGCGAAAGAGGGAACCTTATTTCCATAGTTGGTGTATGGAAAAGAATTAGATGGAATGATCAATGATTCTTCCTCCAAATCCTACGAGTATGTTAGGATGTTTTAAATGTGGTAATCTTATCCACCAAAATTTAGAATCCAAGGCACACCCTAGAGCCGGTCATAGTTTCTTCCACATGGGACATATTCAATGTGTCTGTCGGAATTCTCCATGGTCGGCTGTTTGTGAAACTTTTCAGGGGTGGATGAGAAATGGATAGTCAAATACCGGTCATATTAGGACTAGAATTATCCATGAGGAATCTAGAAACACCATGAATTATTTGTATGGGATGTTTCAACATAGTAATAAATATTATTGTGTATTCAATAAATAGCTTTTTCAGTTGAGTGAGTTTTAATCGATGATTAATTTGCAATATCAATGGGGTGAGATAGATTTTAATTGAAATGTACCATTCTTCCAGAATTAGTTGATATAGCTGAATATAATTATTTCATTCCTTCTCATGTTTTTCAATTATTGGGATTAAATGTGGAAATGATTCCTTCTATTGTGAAACTTCAAAATCATTTGGGTCAAAGAGTGTGTTGATCATTTTTGTGTAGATAATTTCATGTAACTGTCGATGGGGATGAGTTGTTATTATACTACTCAGTGTTTGATAATGAAGTGTATGATATAATACTTGGTATGTTTTGGTTGATGATGTTTAAGTCCCACATAAACTATTATTTATGAACAGTTAGTTTCATGAATTAGGATGGTGTAGATCATCTCTTTAGAGCAGAGAATAATGAAATTTTGGATTTAATAGCCTCGTTATCAGTAGATGTTATGATGATCATTTATAAGTTGGATTCTATATCATTGAAATCCATATAAGACATTGGAAAAATCATTTTTTTCATTAGTTGTTGACCATTTTCTGGATGACTTTCTTAAATATTTATTATGGTTTCAACTTGTGATGGTGGTGTAGTTTATGATTTATCTCCTTTTGGGGAACATAACATTATTACTTATGTCTTAATATATAGAACCATCAGTATTGATGGTATTTAAATTATAGTAGGAAAATCTGGAAAACAAAATGGTTTATTCATACTAGAACATCTACGTGGGAAGCATTAGTTTTTTGGAATTTTTTTTGTAAATATAGCAATTTTAGGATTATCATATGTATAACAAAGTTATGATAAGGAATCTAGGTCACATATGATGCAATGAAAAAGTTTTTTATTTTATTATGTGAGATCAATGGTTCCCCAAAATTTACATACAATTCAGATGTCATCACTAGCGAGTGCTGGAGGGGGATATTCATAAAACAGCATTCAGGAGTCCACATGGACATTATGAGTCTGTGGTTATGCCCTTTCATCATAAAAACTCGGATATGGTATTTATGGAATTGATGATTTATATATTTAATAGATAACTAGATTCATTCATGGTGGTTTTTACCAATGATATTTTCGTGTATTCCATGATAGTGGATGACTAAGAAACCCAGTTAGAAATTGTGTTTGGAATCTTGAGAGATGATTGGATATATAAACAATTATCGATGTCTGCTTCTTGGATACAATAGTTATGTTACCTTTTCAATATATTTTGAATAATGTTTGTTTTCTATTGATCTATAAAAGATAGATTCTATTTTCTCTTGGAAACCACCAAATAATGTTCTTGAGACAAGAAGTTTCTTATGTTTAGTTGGTTATTTCAAATGCTTCAATGATTTCTTATCATGAATAACATCAAAAATTATAGCTTTGAAAAGGATGAATTTTCCATTTCTATTGAATGAGCGGTATTGGATGTATTTTCAAGATCATAATGGTAACCTTAAAATGTCACCAATACATGGATTTATAGAACTCGGGAAAGGTTTTGTGGTGTATTATGACACATACGAAAAAGGTATAGTGTGTTTTCTCAGTTATGTGGGTCACGTAGTTTCATATGGCTCATGATAGTTTATATTGAGAGATAATAATTATCTAATTAATGATTTGGAGTGAGTGGTTGTGGTGAATTATTTGTAATCATGGTATCATTATCTCCTTGATGAAAAATTTACAGTGTTTACTTACCATAATAGAATGAATAATATTTTATCACTGAGATATTTTAATTTGTGACAATGGTGATGGATGGATATTATATATATTTTTTAATTTGTCTTAAAGTACACTCCAGTTGTTAGAAATTCGGTTGCAGGTGCATTAAGAAAAAAGACATATTCTCTAGTGAAAAAGAATCATTGGATCATTGGAAGATGATATCGTTGATATCATACAAGCATATGGATTGTGAATACTGATGTGATATAGTGGATTAATTTCTGGTTTCATTAGTTCCTTAATTGGGTTGAATTGGTTAAAAAGGTGTGGGCATCTGATTCATAATGTTTGGCTATGTGGTCGAATCTCCATGGTGATGAAATCACTAAAGGGTGGAAACTTGATGTGAATTTATACGTTATGTATTCGAAATCAGATGGTTGTACCAAAATCTTGTTCAGAACTACTCCTTGGTGCATACCATCATTCAAGATGGGCTTCCCACCCTGTAATTAAAAAAATTATGAGGCAATGAAATCCATATATTTGTGGGCATGTATAAAGAGGAAAGTGGAGGAGTTCCTATCAAGATTCTTGACTATTAAACATGTTAAGGTAGAGAATCAATGACTAGAATGTATGATGATGTTTTAACCAATCTATATATTGAAGTGGGAGAAGATAGATATATAATTTATTACATGTCTTCCATGAACGGTCTGGAAGCATGATACCATATGGGTGATTTTCAATCATCTAATAAATTCAGTCCATTTCATTGAAGTTTCTGAATCTCATATCATGGGTAATTTCTCAAAATTATATTTTTAGGCGGTAAATGGGAATTTTATACTAGTTTTGATCGTATCATGTTGAGATTTGTGGCTCACGTATCATTTTTAGAAAACCATGGAACATGTCCTTGGGGCTCAGTTGACTTTGAGTGTGGTGTACCACCCTAAGAAGAATGGTAAAGATGAGAGTATGATACAAATATTAGAATACATTCTGTAGTCTTGTGTGATATATTTTAATGGCTTGTGGATGGATCACTTACCATTATTTTAATTTCAATATATTAACATTTACCATTAGTGTATAGACGTTTGTGTCCTTCTGTAATTTGATTGGTGGAAATTGGTGAGACTTCAATGGTTGGTTCGAGACCTATCCGACAAACAATAGAGAAGATTTAATAGATTAAGAAAACATGGGAGAGGTCTTAGAGTCTTTAGAAATCATATGTGAATCACCGTCGATGGTAATTTTAATTCAAGGTGGGTAATAACCTTTTCTTGAGAATATCTCCTTGGCTTGGGCATCATTATTTTGGAATCTAGGAATGTTATCTCTGAGATACATTGGTCGTTTGATATACATGATTAGTTTGGAGACATGTCATATCATTTGGCCCTACCACCATGGTTTACTATGATGCATAGTATATATCATTTATCTATGTTGTAAAGTTCCTCCTAACCATTTAATTTGATGGGATATCATTGAGATTGAGTCAGATGCTTTATTGGATCATGTGACCATACATATTTTTATTAGAAAATAAAAATTTTATTCATGGAAAAAGAATCGGGATAGAGTGAGTTTTATAGAAACATGGTCAGGTTTATAAATAGAGATGTGAATTATAGAATGAAATTTTAAATAATAACCCAAGCTCTTTCAGGAAATCCATTGTTTTATACATTCATAGGATATAATTTCCAATGATTGAAATAATTTACCACACATTTTTGAGGTATGTATCAATTTTTATGCAATTTACACATATAATTTTGTTAGATATTTCTTCGGAGAGTTCAAATATTTTTTGAAACGGATTTCTGTATTTTATAAGAGTTATCGGTTTGATAACTATTAATAAAAACTATGAACTATCCTCCAAAAACCAGGCACAATGAGATAGAGGGATTTGGGAGTGTGTGTGGATAGGACACATTGTTCAATTAACCATATGTCCACCCTAGGAAATCATGGAACAAAAGATATTAGAAATTTCTATTATTGGAAAATGGTTTTTCTAACTCCGACAGATAACCACATAGGGCACCCCTTAGTATACTCGAAGGTGAATTGTTAGTGACATTATTTCTTATCTTTGCGGAATAACCTTAGATAGAATAATATGTGGGTTTAAAAAAATTATGGTCATTTTGGATTAATCATGAACATGCCTTTTTTCCTCCCAAAAAATATTTACTTGGGATATCTTCTTCTTAGAGGTTAAAGAACCTCTCCCACTCATTTTGGAAGTGTTTCAAAGGGGTTTCTTAATTCATTTTAGGTGATTCCCCTTTGGTAATTCTCTTTTCCTCATATTTTCAATATTGTTATTCGATATACTCTTAAGTATCTATGGGATTCTAAGATCTTGTTCCTTTGTATATCGATCTTGTCTTGTTGTTTGCGGTCATGGTGATATTTGGATTTTTTCTATGTCATGGAATGATTCTAGGATAGATTTATGTAGTTTTCAATCAAATTTAGTGTTCTCTTATGCCATTATTCATTTTGACTAAACCCCAAAAGGTATTCAGCTTCAATCTCAACACCTCTAATAATAAATAGATGGATTAATTAAAAATTGATTCTTTTTATTGAGATTGGTTATTTCATTAATGTTAAAAGATTGTGAAAAATCCATTTAGTGTTTATTTCTGGGTTTTGTGGAAAACATGATTGTTTTTTGCATCTTTTCTCATTGTCAAATTTTATAATAAATATTTTAAAATTGGTTTCGTTGTTTAATTTATGGAAAATGTTTTGAAAATGGTTTTCAATGAAAAAAAATTTATTGAATTTTTTTGTCTTAAAGTGTCAATTTATTTTAGCAATCATTGGATGATATGAATTTTGTATATGATAACTGGAATGATTTTTTATCTTAAAGTGTTATGTTTGAGTTATAATGGGAATGGTAAGTGGTCTGGATGTACCACAACAAAATAATTGTAATGTGGTTTTCACATACAACAATAAGTGAGGGAAAGTGGTCGGATGTGAAGCTATACTTTCAATGGTAACACCAACCTTTGGTGGTTGAGTTTAGTAAGTAGATTATATACACTTATTGGGATTTGCGAAATGAAATAGATTAGGAAAATATGTAATGGGATATATGGTTAATGACTTGATCTATTTCACTCCTTTTAAATGTGTATATTTTAGTGAAAATAGATTTGGTATTGACTAGGTTGTCTTGTTGGAAGTTGTTAAATTTTTTAATGGCCTAATATAATTTTGTTAGATGTTCAATACTGTTCTATCGTAGTAGAGTGATTATGGATTTCATCTGAGGAAAACATTCTATGTATTACTACTCACTCCACTTCATTTGTGGTTGGGTTCTTTTTTATATGTTTTATTCTCAGAAAAAGTTAAAGAAAAGTATATCATTTTTGTAGCGGTGCATTGTGATTCCTGAGAGGTTTTGTAGATGGATCGTGGATCTTGGAATGAGGACGTGGAATCATATTATTATGTCTTGTGATTTATTTTTTTAGACTTCCACTAGTCATTAGGAATTTTTATTGGTATTATTTTATATTTTTTTATTAGAATGTGTTTGAATTATAATACTTTTTTGACATGCATCATGTAGTTGTATTGGTAATCAAACAAATGGTTAGTTGTTTTCATTTCAATGGGAAAATTTTCTCCAATGGATCATGAATATGTTGTCATTTATTCCTAGCCTTTGTAACATTGGGGATGACTCTTAAGGGACGAAAACACTTCCACATTAACTGATGCCAATGATTAGGGGTTGGCTGTTACAACTTGTTTTCTCTTCTCATCAGCATATGATGATAATCATATTAATCTACATTAGGTACTTCCCCTATCCATGAATAAATGGTGAGTTACTTATTAATAAAAAACAAACATATCTATTAGGTTATCTATTCAACCCCATTGGATGGGGTTTCTATACCCAAAAAATGATCATATGATGAATAGTCTATATGTGTTCACTAGTCTTCATTTATCTATGTTGTTATTATCTCTCATCCTTATTGAAACAAATTATAAAATAAGTGATGGTATTAGTAATTTAATTAACCATGTTATTTTATCTCCCCTTGGTTTTTCATTATTTCACTTTTATTATCCCCAATTCATTGAGACATAATATTGGAATATATTAAGATATTTTTGGAATCACATTTAATATACTAATGACCCATAAATAAACCAAATATTAGTCTAAAATATAGAACTTGTATCTAAATAAAAGTAACTTATCAAGGAATCAAATATACCCATTAACTATCAGTATTTTTACACAATAACTGGTTTCTCCATCCCTTGGAAAACAAAAATGATTTTAAAAAAACAGCTTCTCTAAACTACAAAGTCATCAAACTAATTCAAATGTTTTGATTTCTCTCCCCATTTTTATATTCTCAATCACTCCTACATAGTATATTATATTCCATAAAATTAAAATAAAAATATAAATGTGTGATTATCATACCACGCCATCAATTTTATGCAATTTATAGAATGATATATTTATAAAAAATTAATCTGAAATCATATATTGTGGTAGCATCCCAAAAAATAGATGTACCCTATCATATCTTAATCAAGGTTATTCACCATCAAAGTAAAATCCCAAAAGATGTTTTGAGATGCCACCATGAAATGTTGCTACATGGATTCATGAACCTTATAATTGATGAAATAACATATTTTATTTACATAACATTATTCATTACTTCTCACTTCTTATACAGAAAATTAAATTATCAATTTTGAAAGGTAAAAAATCAGAAATATGGTGGAATATTAATAACTCTTCAATGACAGAAACAAGAGTGATATTTATTTATTAAATTTTAAAACATATTAATTGTAAATCTATGTTAATTAAAACAACTCTCCCTATAATCTCTATATATTTTTAAAACATTAGAAATAATAGAATATATGGATGTTATTTTTTTCATTCTTATTGGACACTATATGATCTTCCACATTAATATGAAATTGTCTTTCAATCATTTCTGTATACTCTAAAATACTAGAAAATATTTATTTAGGCTAGAAAAATAGGTGAACAATAATAAAAAAATAGGTTGCTTTAGTTTTCTGTGTGTAAACCCTCTTCATTTTAGTAATAATATTTTGGGATGTCATGATTCCTTTGACTTTCATTACGATAATTGTATTTTCTCGGGTTGACATTATTTATACAAGTATGTTGTATTCCTAGACTACATTATTTCTCAAGAAATGTTTTTTATCTTCCATTTTGTTATCATTTCAATGTATCATCTCATGAAATTTAATTTATTCATCATGGTTTTAGTCAATTAAATAAATAATTAAATTACATTAATGGTTTTCTTTTCTTATTCATTACATCATAATTAGAAACTAATCGTTGTGACCTGTTTTCAATGATCTATGGTATGACCTATTTTCATTGTAGATTCATATCCACTTTGATTTGATATCCATTTTAGTGTTCTCCTTTGAATCAAATTGCTCAACTCTATTTCATTTTTTGTGAATTCATGTTGAATTACTTTTCCTTTTCAATTATCTTATACATTTATAGTCTTCCTCATTAATCAACAAATTTATTCTTTATTGTATATTTATAACATCACTAATCGTCACATTTTCCACCTATGTTACAATTCTAAAAACACACCATGAATTAAAATATTTTGTAGATATACATATTCCCATTGTTTTGTTAATATTTATTCAACTCAATAGAATTAATCATAGTTTTAGATCTAATAACTTTTAATAATGAACTTCTAAAAACAATAGTAATTAAAATATTTATTATAATATTCACAATCAATGTTCGAAAACCACCTACAATACCAATAGTGTCAAATATGTTTTATTCTATTGAAATTGGTTACAATCTAACAATATTTTGATATTTTTTTTGATAGAAACATATTTCTTTTGTGATCTTCAAAGTTATATTATATTCATATCCTTGGTCGCATGCTCTCTTTGGTTATTTTCTGGTTACAATGTAAATTTAATTATGAGAATTGTTTATATAATTTTATTTTAATGAAACACTATAAAATGAAACCACCTTATTAAAATTAAATATATCTGGGCATGGGTTTCCATATTCCACAAGCATATTATAGGTTGACCAATGGATAATTATAATTTATTATCTCTACCTATGTAATAATTTTAAAAAACCATCATATGATAAAAGTGATATAAAAACCCATCTCTTCTTAGTAGTTTTAAAGATAATTCATTGGTTTCTTCCATATTTAACTACTTATATTCTATCCATCTAATATAAATGTTGGAGTGTTATTCCATTATTCAATTGATTTTATCCTATGTTCATATTCATTAAATAATATTCCAATTCTAACTCCATGCACATAAATCTTCTCTAAAAATAAATTATCATGTTCCTTATATATATTTTTCTTTTAATTCAAAATAATAATAATTTACATAAAATATGAAATTTCCATTGTCATAAAAAACTAGTATCACTTGTAAAAAAACATCTGTAAACACAGCATTATTAAAAATAATTCTTTCATGTTTCGCCTCATTTAGAGAAAAATTTTCATTTTATTGTTATACATATTTTTCCATTGTTTCAATAAGTCTAATTAGAAGGTTACGTAATTTTCAATCATTTAAAATCATATTTCCATTAAATTTTTTTCCATATATGGATATATATTTTTTGTAATATAGGCCCATGAAAACCCAAAATAAATTTTTAATAACATCAATAGGGTATTTTTTCCAATATAACTCTACATTTATGAATTCAATTTTTATTGAATCAACATCATAAGAATCTTTACAACTGTATTAATATTCATATTGAAGTTCATAATAGATTGGTTTATATTAATTATTACCGCATTTTTGACTTTTAGTTTTTGTGGATCATAATTACATTATGATTTCTTCATATACTTATCGTTTCTCTTTTTCATCTTATTCTCAAGGGTTCAGCTGGATCCTCTCTATTTGTATCAATGAGAATGGAGACATAATTTCCTATATAATTCCATTCAAAATATTCTTAATATACTGACATCATGTTTGTGTGATAATGGTGTATGGGAAATAAATATTATATCCAATAAAAAGTAACTTTTTTAGATTGGATTCTAAATAGGGATACTCTTTATACCAAACAAGAAAATGAGGGGCATGGGTTACTAATGGATTTTTTTTTTAAAAAATTGGTGTTTTAATGAATTTTAACATTAAATTTAAATAAATTTTGATGAAGGTTATGTTAAAAATAATATGGTGGACATCAATTTTTAATAATAGATTTTGAATCATGAAATAAAAGACAATTTAAGGGGAGTTTTAATATTTAGTTTTCAAAAAACAATGATTGAAAATGAATTTAAATGACAATTATAGTATTTTAACTGATATGAAAAAAAATTAAATAAATATAACTTTTTAAATTGGTTATATAATAGAACTTTTGTGAAAAAATTCCCATGTAAATTTTCATGTTACTTTTTTAAAACTGATATGGAATGTTGTTTTTATCAATTGTTTTGTCCCCAAACCGACATTGAAAGACCAATAATTATGATTATAATAAATTAAAAAAAAATATCAATGTATAAAGTTATTTTTTTTTAAAAAAGAAATAATAAAACACATGTGTAAAACACTTATAAAAACCTATAAATACATATTTAATATACCCACATAAAGCATAAAGTGATTTTCTAATAACCCAGTTTTTAAATATTAATTAAAATATACCTGATATTTTAAAATATAACCATACATAAACAATAGTTTGAAATACAATTTGATTATGGGGAAGTTATTTAACTAGATAAAACATATAATAATTGAAAATATACAACAATAGTGAATAATATAAGATTAAAAAAATATATTTTGATATAAAACATATAATAATTAATGTTGCTCACATTGACAAATTTAGTTGTCACCCAAGTTTTGAAAATATCATAAATATTCATAAAACATAATAACCCCATTACAGCCTTTCTTTCATATGATGTGACTATTGATATGAATCTTTAACTGGAAAATAAAAAACATCTCTCACACACACACAAACACAACCACACATATATAATAGATAAAAATTATCTTATATAAATCAATTTTACCATTATTTTCATCTATATTATTTTAATTCACTCTAGTATCGATTAGTCATTATTGATAAACTATATCAATGATATCTATCTTCATATTTGAAAAATCAAATAATGTATATGAAATTATAATTAATAATATAAAATATATATAAAGGATCAAAACTTACTTGTTTAACAATTTCCCACTATTTTAGAAACTCAATACAATAATGATGAAAACAATATAATATGAATTGCACCGAACCTGAACATTGTATCCTGGAGTTGGAATCTACATTATTAATTCAGAATAAGATACAAGAAGAAAAACCACTAAGGACAAATATTTTTAGCCTTTACGTGAACTCGATACATACATAATACTCATTTTACATAGTAATTGAAAATAACTAAATAAATAACCCAAAAAATAATTGTATCCATGAAAAAAAAATTCAAGCATATCATCATTAAATCCTACGGAAAAGAAAACAATATAACATTGATATCAAATTCTTTGTAAGGGTTACATATTGACGAAGCTATCAACAATTAATAAGAATAATCAATATGAAAAGGTTAATGGAAGAACACAAGTTCCATTTAAACAATATCATGAATATCATAACTGGATAAGTAATACTCAATATGTAAAAGAAAATAACATAAAAAATTCAATTTAATAAACCATATTTAAAATAAATTCTTCCAGAAATAATATCATTGTTATAATATCATGGATAAGAATAACTATTTACATAATGAAGGAAATTGTTAATTATTGGATGTCATATCTTTGGAAAATGAAATATTTTACATTAATGATATAACCTTAATGTTCTATAATATAAACATGGAACAAACTGATCTAGTTTGGAAAATAATTATTCTATTATCATGTCCATTCACATGACTATTTAAAAACTACTGGGCACAAACTCATTAGGGATTTCCAACTGATATTCTCTCAGGAGACACATCGATGCATCAAGGAGCTTTCAATAAGTGGTTACCACATATTAAATATTGTCTAAATTATTCCTCATATATCATAAAATTTATTTAATTTATGAAAAGTATTCCTTATCATCCAATATCTGTATTGAGTAAATGATACGTATTTATTAATATTTCCTCAGTTGATCAAATTACAATAATAGAAAACAATACATGTAAAAATATATATATGATTTATAAAATAATTATATTAATCATGAAACAATATATATATTGATGATAAATTTAATTTCCATTTATAAATAATCATATGAAATTGATTTGGTTTAAAGAGAATGTTTAAAATCAAAATAGAAAATGAGATTGTACAATATCAACTACAACATGTTTATTTTTGAGTCAAAATCCAATTGGATAATGATTCAAAGTGAAATAAAACACTTTATGAATTATTAATGAATAGTTACATTACTTTTCAATGGAAATTATAAACACTACATATAATTGAATTGTGGAACCATTATTATCATAATTTAATTGTCATGTTTTCTCATTCTTTCATTATAATCAATGTTATGATTCTTGTGCATATTATATAGTTTCATAACCTCAATAAAATATTATAATAAATAAATATAATATTTTTAAATCAATTAGAATTTTAAATCTAATCATGAATGATGGTTAAAAAAATTTATGTATATTATAATCATTGAGATAGTAGGACTTACATACGCAGGAGTACCGTTTCAATTTTTAAATGATCATTATGAAATGATGGTAAGTAATATATTATTCATAAATAATTTTATTTGTATTATATATTACATATTATATAATAATATACATCATATATGTGGTGTATTAATGAAAATAGAGACACATATCTTTTGGAGTGATAATCGACACTCATAGACAAAACAATGATATCATATTAAAGTTAATGAAAAGGAATGAATGAAAATGATATATTATATTTAGGTAATTATATATATGTAATTAATAGAATAATAGATTCTCATAAATAAAATTGTATCATTAAAATTATCTTTATCCCCTTCAATATGAAGCATTAGGGAAATATAATTCATAATTCATCGTGTGGAAGTAGCTCATCGTATACAAATCAGAATTTATCATATCTCCTACAGAATGGAAGGAAAAAAGGTTGTATTATAATGTGAATCAAAATATATAAATATGTTATAAAGATAATATATTCAATTTATATCCATCATCATACTCATCCAATAATGATGGTAATGGAAGAATTAATGGTGTTGGTTCGCGGGGCGGGCGTCCGTTCTACACATCAATGCAGATATAACAACTAATTTAATGGCATTAGAGATGTTCATATGTCATGAAACTGTTATAATATAATTAAAAAATATTTAATATAATTATATTATTATATAATCTTTTTTCAATAATAGTTGTAGGCATTATATAAAATACATAAGATGGTTGTTGAATAACATTGCCACTTCCTTGGGTATCCTACATAGGTTTGCACTAAATCCATCACAGGTTGGATTTATAAACAAAATAAGGACTATTGGACGAGGGTGTGAAATTTTGGAATATATTTGTCTTTTTATTATCTTAACCACAAATTTTGTATTTCTTGATGAATATAGGAGAGGGTGGCATTTTAAAATTGTGTAGTGTGGCATAATGCAAATTTTTTGGAAGTATTAAATCATAAGAACATTTTTATCATTCAAAAATATTATAAATTGGACCATTATAGATCATATAAGAGATAATGTAAAAATATTTCTATACAACCGGTGTGGTATAATATTATTGCTAATTTTTCTCCTCTATCTTCTTCGCATGACCCCCAAAAAATTGATTTTTTACCTTAACCATAAAAATTATTTTTCTATTATTTTAAATATTCATTTTGATAAAAAAATAACATAACCTAATTATAAATTATAAAAAAAATTGACCGATAACATGGAATAAAAATTTCTAAATTAAATTCATATAAATTTAAAATAGTGATTTAATATTAATCCTACAGACATGATGAGAATATAGAATTTTAATGAGAAAATATTAATGTCCATCACATTTTTATATAATATTTAAATATTAAAATGATTCAAATTAATTTAGTTGGATTAATTTATATATAATATAGGTAATTTTACCTTAAATAAAATTATTAATATAATTTCAAATTAAAAAATATTTATATTAAAAGGGAGTTTCCCATTAAAATTCAATATTTTATATTATTCAACATTAAATGAATCTTTTCAGCAAAATCCCAAAAATTAACCCTAAGATAATTTTTCTATTATCATATAAAAATGAAGTTTATTTTAGGAAACAAATTTCTAAAAGTTGTAAAGATTTATATTATATTATATTATCAAAGCATTATTAAACCATCTTATAAAAACACACAATTTTTTTGAAAATATTTCTTCTTTCTTTTTAATGATTATTGTTTTATTTTTTATAAATAAATAATAATAAACTTTTGTAATATATATATTTTTATAATTTACATAATCTAATAAATACCTGACTTCTAAATTCTATGTGATAACAATCATATTAAATTAAAATATTTTAATTATATGTCACATTTTGTTTAAACTCATTTCAGAATTCGACAAAAGATAATATCATTGTTATTTTTATTTAGGGAAAAACATAGTGTTTCGTATAATGAAATATAAATTCAGTGTATCATTTAATAAAATCTATTAATATTGTAGAACTTATTTAAAAATATATATATATATATATTATAGTCTTCGGGTTTTATATTTTCTTCTACGCTTGGTCATGTGTGTCGCATATGCTACAGAATACAATGTTCTTATTTTATAAATTATATTTATCACATTATCCCTATTATAAAAAAATTATGTCCTCCAACTTTAAACATGATCTCAATAATTATGGTTTTCATATTTTAAAATTATTTTTTTAAAACAATATTATATAAAATATATAAATGTATCCAATTAATAATAGGGAATGGGATGTTTGATTATTTTCTAGAATAATCAAATAACAAGGTATCAATGTAAGGGAACATAGGTCAGAAATTAAAACATGTATAAGGAAAAAAATAATAATCCTAATGTATTTATATAGAGTGATAGAGATCATTGGTAATAAGAAATTTATAGTTCAAGGTAATGATAAGGGCCACAAAACCATACATTAGTGATGATTTACAAGACCATCTATTTCATCAAATATTAATGTAATAGGGTAGTAATTTTTTTTATATTTCCTTCCCTTAAATATGATGTATTATTTTAATAACTATGAATATAAGTAAATATACTTACTTGGTACATTTCTATTTCATAAGAAAAACATCATCCTTTGGTTTTATTTCAATAAATTTATAATACATCACATACATGAATAAATGAATATATATAAATGAATTTTTTATACCTAAATAAAAAAATATTTCAATAGATAATATGATCCACAAAAAAGTGAAAATTCATTCATTTTGTCTCTAACTATTTTCAAAAAACCAATATAGTTAGCGCTAGTTATCTAATATACATAAATCATCACATGGTGAAGTAATAAATTAATTTTTAAAACCTTATCCAATGGTCAACATAAACTATTTCATAAATGGTTATCCTTTTGACTATTAGAAAATATTAACATCCATAAATTGAGAAAGAAGGTCACTAAACGTCAAAATTTAACTTATTATTAATCCTCTAAATAACATGATGTATTTCTAAATTATCACATACCAAAAATGTTAATATGTTTATCGTGAATTATTTTATAACATTTTAATACAATAATTTATGATAAATCCTTATTTACAACATGAACTCTTCTTTCATCAACCTATAAAACAGATATTGCTGGATATATTCCCTAAATCCTAAAAATGTTGTAAATACCATCAAGTAAAACTAACCTTTATACCATATCATTAATTATCTCCAAGGTAGTTAGTACTCTATAATTAACATTATCCATATTAATAAACTCATTATCCCAACATCAATATCCTATAATAAAGAATGTATGAGGGATATATTTTAATCAATCAAGTGTCTTCCAAATGATCAAATTTCCACTGAATTAGTTTTTTTGTTCACTTATACTATTCAACACACGCTTTCGAATACTTAATAAAATGTGCCACTTTACAGTCTCTAAATATTTCATAATTATTATAAATAGGATACCATTGTTAAAATTATGAAATGACATTATACCTAAATCCAAATAGAATCACAATAAAATTTTCATTTCATATGTTTTTATTGAATAATGTTGACTATGATGTATTAGCTTATTTTGAGAAATATTCCTTGATTATAGAGGAATTGGTCTATTATGTAGCCAATATTCTCATGTTTGAATCATTAAACTTTGTAAATATTTTTATCACCCTTTATATCACAGTCGTGGTGGCCATTCTCTATACTCAGGAAGAAAACTCCCCATGATTTCGAGCAAGTAAATGGTTATTTATTTCCACAATTATAACATGTGGGAAAGTATTTCTTTATAGTCATCCACTTATCCATTTTTTCTCCACAATCCTCATCTTTTTTTGCTTCCATTTTAATATATAAGACTCGAATAACTCCATCACTATCTCGAAAGCATAAAAAACTATTCTATCATATGGGGTAAATTATTTTGAGACCAAATCCATTTGGAGAATTTTCTAATTTAAATCAAATTAATGTCCAGCTGTTCAATCTGTGTTGCATATGTATTGCGTAGAATACAAATATTACCTTGTAAATTTATCCTCATACAACACAAAAATCTATTCATACTATTTATTTATGATAAGTGACATATTTTTCATTTTATTTTACTTCCAATGAGGTAACTATTTTTTTTTAATGTATCATTTAATTAATTATATTACATCTCCTTTTTTACTCTTCAATCCTTGTCCTCTAGATCTATGACAAAAAATGATCAAAATCACTTTTAATATAATACACTTCACATGTAACAGTTTCCTTCTCAAATCATTCCAATTCCAAAAAAAAATCCAGGGGCCTAATCCAAATTTCAACAATAGTTAAATTACTACTCACACTATATGATAGGAGATATTTTACATGGACTGGCCTAGATTTTGAGAATCTCACAATGGAATCAATTTCCACTATTCAAAAATGTTATTTTTACAAACATAATTAACCTTCCCCATTATAGCCATATTTTTCTCAGTTCTAGTACAAGGTGTATTGGCTTCTTCAAAAATAAATTTATTGATTGTGCCTGACTATTGATACCCTTATACTATCTATATTCCATTTATTAATAATAAAATATTCTATATTACTTCATAAAATTATTAATATAATTTATAATGTAAAAATTTTAAAGTTGTGGAAGACGTAGATTAAATTCAAAATTATGCAGTATTCAAATTATTAGAATGAACTTGTGTATCCCTGAGGATATATTTATTTAAAAATGATTTATAATGGTTTTTAAATAAAATGTTGATTATCCTAATAATATCACCTAGTTATTTCCAATCCAGGTGTGCAATAAGGCTCATTATCATGCGCCTAATAAAAATTTTGTATATTCCAATGCTCCCTTTGAATATTTATTACCCCTAGATACCACTTTTCTAGATTCAAGTAAATTTTTAGTATTCATATATTGATTTATTAAAATTCAAAATCACATAATCTCTTCATTATATAAATATTGTTATGTACTTCTATAATTATCCTCATAGTCTTTCATAACTTTATGATCCCTAATTTATGGTTTCCAAAATCTAGTTCACATGTTTTATATTAATCTTTCTCGGATACAAATTTTAGAGACCCAGAGATAGTGCCCAGTTTATTACATTGGAATATGATACATGTAATCGCATCCAAATAGACTGATCATTTTAGATGTTTCGGAGAACCAGATACATATATTACACCCATTTTACAATGGGAATATAATGGAAAACAGAATCCATAACAAAATAAAATGATATAAATCCATGAAAACTCATTCAAATATTTCATTGTAATATCCTTCTAAATGTAAACAAAATAAGGTTGATCTTATATTCTCTATAAGGGTCATGTATATTGTAATCTATCATGAATCAGTAAGCATTATAAAAATTTAATGTTAAATTACTGAACCTACTTTTAATTTAATCCATTTACAGATTATAATACTTAGATAGGTGATAATCAATATGTAAATCCAAATAATTTTAAAATACATTACATTTAATCAAAATAAGAAAATTAAAATTCATCTAGATGTAATGTCATTATTAAAATCTCATTGATAACAATTAAAAAATTATTGAGGAAGAAAATTATAAATTATTTGGTGTCATGTATCAGGAACATGAGAACATATAATTTCAAGATATATCCTCTAGAGACTTTTAAAGCTATCTGTAAAAAGTAAATAATTTTTTCTAACTATATCTCTACATTCAAGACCTTTCGCGAGATAGTTTAATACTACATTGAAAATCTCATATAATTTATCCAATCTATTTTCTGTCCAGACACTTCTCGATTAGTTGAGGGTATTTTTATAAAAGGTCCCCATCAATAACAACATGTCAAATTAGTTCCCCATATATTAAGTAAACTATTTTCTAAGTTAACAATATTCCTTATAATCAAATATTTGTATTGTGTAACAAATATATATTTATCAATATTTCAATTTTAAATCATGTATCATTCAATATAAACACCTCATATAAACAATACACAATATTTAGGAAGTAATAATATCAATCAATATATTATAATGATAATTATGATAATTTTAATGACCAATAAAAAATTATTACAATAAATTTATTGTTTAAAGAAAATGTTAACAATCAAAAAATAATTTGAGATTGTACAACAAGCCTTACCACATAGTAATTTTCAAATCAAAATCCCAATTTATGAAATTATTCAGAGTGATACATAAAATATATTGAATTTTTGTTGATTCATTATATTACATGTAAAATGGGATGTAAAATGAATTAGGAGATATAATGATGTTATAATTATAATGCATATAATATTGATACATCATCATACACAATCTTGAATGACGGCAATGGATGATAGAATATTGGTGGTTAGTGAGGCAATAATACATCGTACAAACAAACAATTATTTTGTAAGCCATTTGATGGAAGAGGTGATGGATGTAGGTAATGAACTTATTATAATTGTTTACTAATATATGGAAGATATTAAGGATATTATTCCATCATAGAGTAATTATAAATAATATATATCCATAATTAAAAAAATAAAGGTGCTCTGTTAAAACATAACCTCTTCTTGGGATATCCTCCTTAGGTTTCCAATAAAACCTTTTTAGAATGGATTTATTAGAAAATATGGCTTATAAGATTAGGTTTTCGAATTTATTATGTGATTATTCTTGGTATTTCCTTAACTAATTCTTTTTAAGGTTCTACGAATATTGGAGATGAGGTGGTTTTTCATAAGGGCAGGGAGTGTAAATGTTTTATTTATTTGAATGGATTTAATAATACTGATGTTTCTACCTATTAAAAACATTCATATCTTTCCATTATAGAAAATTGAATTGTTACTACAAAAATATGGAAATAAAATGATTTTTGGGAAATTTGTTACTTCATTTTTAACCTTAATTTTCATCGTGTAACACCCTGTGAAATACATTTTTACCATAACCACATAAATTAATTTTTATTCATTACAATTTTAATTTTGGTAAATTATTAATTTGATATTATTATAAATTATAAAATATTCTTATTCTAAACAGGGATTTTCTTTTCCAAATTATTTTCACATAATTGAAAAAATAAAAAATAAAATGATTCTCACTAACATGATAGGAAAGCAGGTGTTTTAAAAAAAAATTACAAACGGATATCGTCTTCTTATATCAAAATTCGTTCGGAAAATGATTCTAAATGTATAAATTGGATTATTTATTATATAATTGAACTAATTTTTCTTTCGAACCAATTCAAAATATAATTTAGCATGATAAATGATTCAAACAGAAAATATAGTTTTTAATTAATATTTAGTATTTATTACTATTCCTCGAAAATTTAATCTCCTTAAAAAACAAAAAAAAACTCACCCTATGATAATTTTGGTATAAATATTTTTAAAATAATGTTTTTAATATAAATATTATATAATTGGTAAAATTAATTTTATATTATGTTTGAAAATAATGATTAAATTGTCTATTAGAAAAATACATTTTATAGAAAACATTTTCCTTATTTAAATTGATTCATATTATATTAATAATGAATAAAAAAAGAACGTATCCAAACTATAATTTTTTAGAATTTTAATGAATATTCATACCATCAATTCTTTCAGCTAGTAGATAACAAACACATTAAATAATTATATTTAAAAAAAAATTCACATTTTGTATAAACTTGGTGTTATGGGTAACAGAAGATAAACACAATTTTTCTTCCAATTAAATCTAAACTCATTATTTTATGTAATTTTTGATACACATAGTATTGGGTGTGCTATAATATATTAACGATAATTGATTTAATTTAATATATATATCATAAACTATCTGGGTGTAATTTTTTTTCAAATCTTGGTTGTTTTTGTCGGATACACTATCAAATACAATGTTCTAATTTTAAATTTTTTCATTATTAAAAAAGTATTCATGTAGGAAGAATAGACCACAGTTCTAATTACCACTATAATATAAAAATGTCAAAATTATTTATTTTATAATAAATGTTACATCAATATTATCATAGTCTTCTTAACCATCATTGAATGGAAAAAACCATCACCCTCTATTAATATTTCCTAATCATTCAGATATATTTTTTACTCTAGCATCATCATCTAGATATTTCGTATGTATTTAAATGTATTATTAATTGAGAAAACCAAAAAAAATTGTATCATTTTGAATTCAAGTCATGTGAATATATATAATTAAATAAGTAATGAATTAAGTTATACAAATTCATTTTTATTTAATTAATGAAAAGGCAGAACATAAATTTACTTTTATGTAAGATATCTATAACACTGATACAATAAGATCATAAAATAAAAAAATAACCAGAATAATTTTTTATATTAATCTCAGTTAATATTTTCCTCAATATATATAGCATATCAGTGAGGAAACATAAATATTACCCATGAAATATTAAATCATTGATTGTTTTTTATCCCATAAAAATCTAAAAATCATTCATATTTTTGGATCCTAAACCTTGTTTTAAATTTTTATTAATTACTATTATTTTAGACACACCTATATAAATTAGATATTAAAAATATTATCAATAATCAATAAAATTTATATCATTACTAAAAAACAATTCATACTGCTTATGTTATTTGATAGAGAAGTATATTTAACTAGATTTTTAAAAAAATCCCACAAAATGTAAAACTATGGAAAACGCTTTATAGTAAATTGCCCTTGTGAATTTGGATCAATAATATCATGTACTGATAATCATTCCTAACACAATTAAAATTTTGGTTTATTCATATAATCCCCCAAAATATGTAATAATATGTAAATATAAATATTTACTTGTGTATCTCTAACATAAATCACATTTTATATGGTTGGTCTGAATGAGGAGGTAGAGGATCTGAGTTGGAATTCTGCCCCGAATTTCATTATCTCTTTATTTTATCCAACATAGACTATATAGCTAATTTAACAAGATCTGTAATTGAATTTTTTAGGTATTTTAATTAATATTTTTTGTTATATATTTTTGTTTAACATGATTTTTCACTTTTATAACCAAAATTAATCTTAATACCAATACATTCCTCATATACTCTTACTTGACCAGGGTGTTCTAGATTTCCAAATATAATATCAAGAATGTCCAACCTACCCTTTATTATAAAATTCCACTGTGTCTCAATCTATTAAATTCTATCCTGATGTAATAAAAAAATTATATAATAGCATCATTAATTTCAAAAATAAAATCATTCAATGAAAATAAAAATTAATTTCTCATAATTCTATCATCTATTTTTTAGATTGATCTATAAGATAAATTAATATTATCACTTATAATTTTCTATTTTCATGGTGTGATGGGGAGTGGTAAGACTGAAGTAGACCTCATTTTAACCAATATAATATTTACCACTAAATTAATAAAACTTTTTGCAATAATTTTCTCATCTTCTAAATGATTCTTTCCGTGTGATAATGTGTGAGGATATAAATTCATTAATATGATCTCTTAGTGAGATATTATGGATTCTTATTACATAGAAATAAAAAAATTAATTAATCTTGTAATATTCAAAAAATATTACATTATAAAATAATTATTATACTAAATATTCATCCTAATGTTTGATACTAAATAATTCAGCACATTCCAAGAATCAATAAACCCATACATGACTCTTTTTTTCATTATTTAACTTCATAAAACATATTTTTTTATAAATTTTGTTTCAAAATTTCTCCATCAAACAATTGATAAGGGTAGATATATTTTAACTATTTTATTTTCTTCTTGAATGTTGAATTTCATATTTAATTGAATACATTAAATATTGTTCTTATAAAATATATAATATAAAATAAATGAATTATAAATAAATCAATTAAGATATTATATTAATATAGAATCCAAAAAATAATCTTTTTTCATCATGTTTATGGACTAATAACTTGGATATAAAATGTTAATCCTAGAACACGTCGACTCAGGGATATTAATTGTAAACTATTTTGTATTTTGTCTAGTTGTTTTATTACTATCATCAAAATTATTATATATCATCTACTCTCCATAATAAACTGAATAATTTATTAAATGAGTAATCAAACATCTAAAAACAATTTGAATTTTTTTTCGGTATAGAAGATGAAAAATAATCCTCTACATGAGGGAAAAATGTTTTCCTGGATATTTTTTTTAAAATTTCATGTTTAACATTATTAAATATTTTTAATGTTGAATATTTAGTAATATGTAAATAAACTGATATATTCCTTTCTAAAATTTCCTCTAACTCTATGATTGTCATTTAAATTTGTACATCTACTGATATTTAGTGTACATGAATATTATTACAAAATGTAATGTTTAAAACAATGAATAAAAAAATACGTTATCAAATATTGTTAAAATTGTGTATGATTCAATGAAAATAAATATATCATTATCCAAAACAAAAAAATTATATATATTTATGTATTAAATATGAAAATTAATTATAAAATTATAGAAATGGTAAACTTTTATAATTGTGAATATCATAGTTACAAAAACCATGTATTTATATTTGTAAATTAAAAAACATAATTATGTACACCGTGTATTTCAACCAAAAAATATTTAATCATTACAATTGAGTATAAAATTTATCAAAATAATAATTCAAATATTCAATATGTAATGAATTAACCATCTAAATTTATAAAAAATGAGTTTTTATAGTTGTAAATTTTCGAATAAAAATAAATTATAATTTTTTACATTATTTATTAGGATGTAAATTAATTATTTTCCCATATCCCTATAGCATGATCATTTTGTAGATCTTGGACTATGTGTGTATTATAGACATTTTATCGTCCATAAATTACATAATTAAAAAAGAAATATCACATAAATCCATAACATAATTGTCATCCTCATCACCCAAATCAATTCCTTTCAATTGGAAATTGATTAACCAATGACCATTTGAAGTGTCTATAACATAAAATATTTTTTCCATGATTCTCAGTGATAAGTGATTCCTCCTTAAAACTAAATATTTTACAAATAAATGAGTGTAAATTTATAATCATCATGTTTCAATCCACTGTTACATTAAAACTATTTAAACAGAGACAATTCCTTAAAATTTAGTATAATCATTTTCCCATATATACCTAAAAACTCTCTAATATTTCATTGATGAAAAAATTGGTTTTTATCATTTTCACTCAAAAAATGCATTTCTTCTCCAATTACCATTACCATAATTTTTTAAATAATATTCATTTTATCCTGATTTTTATGTAAAATGTGTAACCAATAATAGAAAAATATAACTATTTTATCACATTTAGATATGGTCCCCTTCCAAACATTTCAATGATTATTATGCAAATAAATAAGTGTTACCTTTCTCTTCAAACTAGGAAATAAATGTCTTCTCTTACTCAATCTTATACAACTATTATATAATTTAATACATCATACCTTTAGTAATAAAATATATGATAATATATTTGGTCAAATAATACATTTTCTATTTAAAATTTGTAAATGTGAATACATCACTTAATCACATGGAATTAAATTTTCATTTCACTCGAGAATCCATAAAACATCACTATCAATTATTAAATTTTGAGATATATTGCTACTAATATAATCCAATTAATACAAAAAATAATTAATGAAATCGATCACCTCTTTGTATTCAGTTTTTTGAACAATAGTGGCCTCTAGTCGATGAGTATATTTAATATATCCCTTGAATATTTTAATATATATATCAAATGGATTCATCCCACATAAATACATAGTAACATATATTATTATATCATAAACCAAAAAGAATACTAAATGAACCATTATATAAAAAAATTAGTTGAAAATAAATTTCTTGTTGATAATGTATGAGAACAAAATTTTTATCAAACACATATAAATAATTTTGATCAGTAAGAATAATAAAATTATAATTAAAAACTTACATTAACTGATAATATTATTATTTTTGATGGTGTCAAAAATATATCAGATAGTGTGATCACCATCATTTGTTCCATAAATATAATATAGTCATGATATTTGATACCATTTCATTTAAAACCCTTAAATGAAAATGAGTTATACACATTTGAAAAATATCCACTATGTTCATTAATAACATTGAAAAATGGAATAAAATTTTGGTTCTCACCCATTCATAATATATGAAATGTCATAGGGGAATATATTTTCTTTACCTTCATAATGGGATATAACTCCAAAAAAATTCCCATTGGTATCATGTATAATCTAGCATGTAACCCATTTTTTTCACTCAATTCATGTTTAAAAATGTTCATATCGGACTATCAAATCAATTTTTTACAACATTCATAACATTATTATTCTCTTTTTTCAATAAAAATATATAATAAAGTTGTTTCAATAAGAGAGACTATTTGTTCTAGATATTGTATGGATGATCAGAACATCCATTCATTCCATATGAGAAATAAATAATATATGCCTTGTCATTATAATACTCACTTGACAATGGTTGTGGGGGACGGTATATTTTAATAAACAACTAAATTCTTTTTTCAATCAATGATAAGGATGGTCAATTCAGATAGATATATTTTTTCATTTAAATTTCCTTTATTACATTTTGTAATTGATAATATTGTATAACATATCCAACAATTGTAATTGATTAATATCATTGAAGACTATTATCGAGACCCCATTTTCCTTTTAAAATAATGATATATTTCTATATATATTTTCATATCTATGTACTAGGAGGACAACTGATTTTGTGGCTCAATGTGCATGAAATTAATTTTATAAAAAATTTAATATTTTTAAAATTATTCAGACATATTTATTAAATAGAACATGATAACTCATAAATGGAACATTGGATTAGAAATATGAGACCATAGTTTAGTATAGAACATGATGATTACCCTAGGAATGACATAAAATGGGTTATCATGGGGTGTTTAGAAACCTATCTAATTTGAGATACGTTAATTGAATTATTATTTAATAAATTTGTTTTGTTTCATATTTATAAATGATATATAATATCACTTCCAGGATTATTTCTCCTTGTTTTTTCACATAAACCTAAGGAAAAATAATGTTTTCTTCTCCACTCAGCCACTAGTGAATCTTATCGAATGATGACAGAATACCAGATCATATCATATCAAGCCACAGAAAATGGAAGGACATATCATGATCTTTGGATGATGAGTTCTTCTTCAATGAACAGTCCATTATCATAATATAACTAGTCTTTTTTTTATTTACTCTCATTTAATAAATTTTTTTATCATTTCCATCACTTTCATTGGATCTAATCCGATTGTGGATTGAGTATGTACCCATGTTCCAGGTTAAGATTATTTTAATTTGGTTGTTTTATAACCCATACCCTTTTCATTGGTTGTTGAATAATAATTCATGGAAAATGATTTTATAAAATTTTTAGGTTCCTTTATCCCAAATTTCACAATGTTTTTGTCATTAGTAGGACCGTGCAATCTTGGTTTGACATTTTTAGGTGGTACTTGGCCTGATCGGACCTCCTGTACCATAACGGATATAGAAAAAAATGAAATAATCGATAATTTTTTCATGTTCATTGATTTTGGAGATGTATGGGGTATCAATTTAATAATCAAAGTGACAATCAAGATTATTGGAAGGAATAGTGATTTTTGGTTCATGCGATGGATCCCCAATATAAAATGGATGCCGTTTTGTGTGAGGAAGGCTAAGATATATTAACCAAAACTATATATTATATTTTTGGATGGAGATATGTAAAAATAGACAGATGAATGGAATGATACATTGAGAGAAGGATATATTTGAGAATCATGAAAAAAACCGACTTCATGATGTGTTCGAGGGTAAACACACGATGTGTATCTCCCTTAGCAGTGATGGGTTCTGTTTATGGAATTTTAAGGAAGAAATAAAATGTATTCTTACTACATGTCGTCTCCCTCTTTCCAAATTGGACAACCAATGTGGTGAATCACATGGGAAGGATCCTATGTTGGTATATGTGAAAAAATACACAGTTATTTTCCAGAGTACATGGACACAAAAAGGTCACCCAGGAAGCACCCCGTGTTAGGAAAAATGTCTTGTAAAATGTACGCAGGCACAGCTAGTGGGACACATCTTAGTCTAGGTTAGTCGGGACATGCCATATAGTCCACCTAAATGAAATGTAATATTACATTGATAGAGATCTGTGTTCCACCCCGAATGATGACCAATTGGTGGAGTGTGACCACGCGTTGTCTGGGACCCCTCACACATTATGTACCTCTTGTTTAATTTTTTAAAACAACAATTTTTTATATCTCATTCATTGGAACATTGATTATATCCCACTATTAGACTATCATATGTTTTTATTCATGTATAAAGTGACATTTCCATCTATTTTGGATTTTGAGATATGATGTGAAATATTCCAGGCATGGTTTCTGGTTACACAAAAATCGATGATGGTAGTCATTTTATAGGACCTACAGGGCCTTTCCGAGTAGTACCCAATAGTTTGGCTAGGTAGTAGAGTTCCAACATAACATTACTCAATTTACCCTCCAACAAAGATGGCTAGTGGAATCATTTAAATATTCTAACTTGACCCTCTATTAAAGATGGGAAGTGAAGTCCTCTGCGGAAACTGGTTTGAGCCTCCCATATAGATGGGAAGTAGAGTCCTATATAGAGACTGAGTTGGCCCTTCTGTATAGCTGGGTAGTGGCATCCATGACGGATAACGAGTTAACTATAGAGAATATATATGAAGTTGTGTCATTGATGGAAACAAAGCTGACCATATAAGATAGATGAGCTGTGTAATTCTCAATGGACGTCGAGTTAACCCTCCAGTATAGTTGGTTAGTCACACCATCGGCAGATACCGAGTTGACCCTATAGCAAAGATGTCTAGTTGTGTCGTCTATGAATACAGAGTTTATTTTCTAGCATGGCTGGGCAGTGGATATCTCAATATCATAATGAGTGACCCCCCTAATGTACATTCTCATGGGTCCCCAACCTATAAATTGTAGGCCCTCGACTATGTGGGTCATTTACCAGATGTTGTTTGACTTTGACAGTTAATTATGCTCAGATGCGTGAGATAATGGGAATCATTGATTGAATTTTGAAACTATGTGATACTCTTCTTCTTAGGTTGATTTTTGAGATGGATACCCCCCTAAATCTCTCATTTGGGATTCTTTGACTGAGCATATATATATATATATATATATATATATATATATATTTCTTATCAATCCAGACCCTGGATTTCATTACTCTCTTTCTAGCTATTACGAAGTTTCATGGGGTATTCCACAATCATTCCATTTCTATATTAATTTGGTTTTATGAGTCCACTATCCTATTATAAAGGGTAATGACTTGATGTTTATTTCATATACTCAATGTATAAATTCCATTATTTTTTGGATGAAGTTAATTTTACACCTGTTATGGGTTCAATTATTCTATTTGACTGTATCTTTCAAATATTATCTTTCTTTTCTTATTTTATTTCTTACAACTCCAACTTTTAATTATTTGGTGTCCATTAGGGAATGTATATACTCAAACCTGCATGGTATTTTCCCATATGTGTCGTGCGATAAAGGACTTTTCAATGTTGAACTTAGAGGATATGAGGGATTCTTGGTTCTTAGACCACAAACGGTCAACATATCATTGGATTTAGGATTTTGGCTCTCCCTAATATTCACATTTCTAGTATTTTAGGTTGGGACATATTTCTGTTTTGGTGTGTATTTTCCCCCTTCTATTTTTTGTTTAAAAAAATTATTTTTTACTGTATAGAGGTTTATTCATGATTGGTTTATTTTATAGCAATGTTGAATATTTTACTATTTCCCTATGCATTTTTTCATCAATAGGGTTGTTTATGTGTAAAGGTACTTAGCAATAGGCCTCCTTGAGTTAGTTATTCCTTAGGTTCTTTACACCACACCTAGCCTATAGATGTGTGCTTAGAGTAGTTGCATCTCCATCTCCGACATGGGATAAGTCATGAAAATTTTTATTTAGATTAGTTTCTATATATAGAAAAGTAATTTAAGGCGAGAATTATTATAAATTTAAAAACAAAATACTATTACTTGTATAACTCAAAATATGGCATCAATTCTCACCCATAGAAGTTTCAAATCATCATTAAATGGTTAAAGATACACATCAACATCATTTCATGGCTATTTTGGCCCACAAATCATCACGATCATCCAAACATAATTTTTTTACATAAATATGTGCAGTGTATCATTTTAAACTTCCAATAAATAGACCATGAACTCTGTTGGCTACAAAGGCATTGATATGGATTCATTCCATCTATTTAGAGTCCCATAATAAAATATATAACTTTAATTCAAATTCAAAAAATAAAAAATATTTATCAATATGGTTAATTATCATTGTTATGTTATTTCACATCAGATACGTATTCATATATATTCCATCTTAACATTGTTGCATCATTTTAATTTGGAAATATATTTATTAAACACATAAATATTTTAATATACAAAAAATATTTAGTAAAATTATTCATTTCTGTATCAAAGAATGAACAAGAGTTGATTTTTTCATAAATAATATATCATGATGTCTCACATTTAGAACATCTTGATATAAATTAATATTCATTTCAATAAAAACATAATAATTTGGAAAATTATGTATCTTTTTATAACCAGACCACAATGGGCATAATATTTTAATCGCATCAAAATTCGAATATGAAACACCATTTCCTACTAGAAGTGACTATTTATAAAATTCATTATATTACAAGAAACATTATTGTCTCTGCCTATTTCATTCGATCAAGTTAAGTATTCATAAAACTACTAAATAAAATATACATTTATTAAAATCACCAAATATTTTTCTTTTAAAATTATCATGGAATCATTCCACAGGTATAGTTTTTTCAATAGATTCAATGAATACCTAATGAATTAATTATTCAATGTAATGCTCTATGGCACACTAAATATTTTCATCAACAGTATATGTTGAATTTTATGTTCTTTCACTATTATATATCCAATATATATAATTATGGATCATCCAATATATAATGATATAATCATTGATTTATTTATAATTTACCTATCTCATATTCATACTCGTCATGTGTTGACAGAAAATTTCATATTTTCTGAGGAATATTTAGTTTAAAAAATATATAAAATCATCACCACCTATTTCATATTCACCATTAGTTTATCAAATATTAGTCCAATTACAATCCATCAATTACAAGAGATCAAATTTTATTTGAATATATTTAAATATATAAACATATAAAATAATATATAAATTTATAAATGATAAACATAAAAATATATCGTAAAAATAAGAAATTATTTATAACACTGTGATCATAAAAAAATTAAATAATGATCGGAAAATACCATTTAAAATTTTATATACAAGTGATTGATCATATATAAAATAATATAATTCAAAAAATAAAAAAATTTAAAAATAAATTTTTCTTAAAAATAATCTAAAAATAAAAAATTATTATATGTCATTATATTGAAAAAAATAATTTATAAATTTAAAATAAGATTAATTAAAAAGAAAATTTGTACAAAATATTTCTGAATTGAAAAATTTCAATATATATAATATTATAAACTTCAATGGTTTAATAAAAACAAATTATTTTTTCTAAAACCATATTAAAATAAAAAGAACTAAAATTTAAAAAAAAATTAGTCAAAATATTTAATTGATAATAAAATGTATACAAATAGATGAATATAATAATTAACTTTAAAAAAATAGATAGTTTATTTGTCAATATAAAAATTACAACCAATGATAGCTAATAATAAATAATAGACCCCGAATTTTGATGAAATTGCTAAATTTCGGTGGAAATAGGGAGAATATTGCACGATTGATGGAAAATGATTGAAAAATGAATTCGAAAAAAAATTAAACATAAATAATTAAATGTGGTTGTTGGTCAACATGAATAGGGTTTCCATAATCTAAATAATATTAATGATCATAAAAAAGATGATAGATGGATGATTGGGGAGAAACAATGTGAACATTTGGTGAAAACAAATAAAAAGATAATACATATCATCATCGGGGGTCATATAGTAGTGTCATGTTTCATAACCGATCGATATGAGTATAGATTCAAATGAAAATAAATTAGTGTTTATAGATGTCGGTAATTTCATAAAACACATTTAAAATTAGTTTTTTTTAATTCCAATATTTTTTTTTCTTTTATAATATGTTTTTTATAACTTACATTAAAAGTTATTTATATCCCATTTAACATATGTTTCTACAAAACCAATGTTAAAACACCAATGATAAATCCTTTATTAATACTATTTTTTGAATCATTTGTATCCTAATTTTTTAAATATGACATTTTATCTTAATTATACTAACTTTGTAATCAAATATTTATCTCAATTATGTTGTATAGAAATGTTAATTCTTTCTCTATTCCCAAGACCACATCAAATTTAGAATGTAAACATGTCAAATAATTATAGGGGAGTTTTAAAAGGTTTGGTCACAAGGTTAGTGAAAAATAGTTTTATTTTTGTGATTGGTTATGAGAGTTATATCATCACAATATATCTCATGTGAAAATATAATGAAGAGGTTAGTGTTCATCCTCGACACCTGGAATGTTTTCTATGAGTTTCCATATAAGTTCTATTTCCATCATTGAGTCTCTATAATAGAACATTATATTTATATTGAATGATCATTAGTCCCCCAATTTTCTGGGAATAAATTATTCTATTAGCCACCATTCTTATGTGGTCTGACCCAAACTCCTAAAAAATTGTTTATTTTCTATGTTAATTTGAATAATCAAGAATAATATCATTGTCCTTATTGAATATTTCATCAACTTTTTTTTCTTCTTTACACATCATTCACAAAGACTTATCGTTCAACTCAATCATCAAGTACATTAGTGACAATTTGATGATCTATAGGTATTCATGATCATTGGAATTTTCCATAAAATTCATAACCCATGAATAAGAAACTTCATTGTGGATCATCTCAAATCCTTATTCATTTCTAGGATATAGATTTATCATCAGGTTACTTCTTCTTTTTCACCCTTCTTGATGCAAAGGATTTTCCTTTTAGATATATTTAATTAATTATTCTTTATTATGGAAACACTGTTCTATTGGAAAACAATATCTCATTATTTAATCAGATGTTTTTTTCTTTCTTCTATCATCTTAACACATAAAATACATGTTGATATTGCTTCTATATTTGTAATATGTATAATAATCCATGAATTATTCTAGTATATTATCATATTTCAACTAAAATAAACATATTTCATTTTACATGATTTTTAGGGTAAACTATATTTAAAACACACACAAAAACAAATTTTTGTGAATTAGATTCTATCATTCAAGAATATTGATGCAGTGTAAACAAATACCCAAGACAATAAATACTCCCAATTATAAAAGGAGGATTTCACTTGTATCTCACACTTATACTAAATAACATTTTTTAATTTAACATGAAATTATTTCATTCTTCACAAGACCCTATAATAATCACATGCCTCATCAATATGATTCTCAATACATAGACAATACATATTCCATCAGCTTATTTAAAAAATTCTTCTATATTCTCTGGAATTTTTTTCAGGATTTTGGTTAATTTAGAAATTACAAAAAATGAATCACATTTTAGAGTAATTTTACAAATTATAGATAATTATTCTCCCATGAATGTAAATTATTTTAATGATACTATTTAATTATAAACATTGAAAAATTAGAGTACACGTCTTTTAAGTTGTACATTCACTAGATTTATGTTTATCTGACTCATTTGTAACTTATCTTAATTCCATTTCATTTCTCAATGTTTAATTACATAGATATAATATTAATCATAGGTTTAATAATAGTATCAAAGTTCCCTTGATAAACCTTCTACAAGACTCCTTCACAAAATTTCCATTTCCAATTGTCCAATCTATTGCCAGTTTTATTCATAAATGGTCATTTGTGGTACACTTAGAATAACATGGTGTGTTATTACACTTTTCTTGTTTTACTCTAAGCTATTTTAATTAATCTTACATCATCACTTTAACTTATGAAATTTTCATTTCTGTTACTATAGTCTAAAAATTATCTTACACACTATCATGTCTTTGTCAAATTTATATATCTAAATCAAAATTACAAATAATTTTCAAAAAAAATTATAATATATTCATTTATTCCATTTTTTATCCACATTTATCAATATATATTCAAAAACAATTTTCATACAATTGTAAATTAAATGAATAACTCCAAAGAATATTAGAACAAATAATAAAGTCTTGTGACACCTAAATACACATTTTTTAAAATTTCAGGTACTTTCCTACCTCACCTAATCTATATACTCAATCTTAGTATTCAGATCCGCTTAAAAAATGGTATCATCATATTAATATGGTATTTGTGATACTCAATTGTCCTTTTATGGATTCTCTGGATTGCACCATCGTTTCTTATTTAATTAATGTACTTCAACTTATTCACCTTTAAATTCATCAAAACTACATTTAAAAATATTTTACACAGTTATGTAAACCTTCCAACCACACATTTTAGTAGTACTTTACAAACAATATCAAAAATAAATACATGTTAATGAATCTATATTCCAAGTAGTATCTTCATCTTTATCACAATTAACATTAAATTATAATTAATGAAACATTAAAACTCAAATTGTTTTGTCTATCTTAATATCATCAGCACCATATTCATATTAATTAGGATCCTTATCTGTCACCTGAGGTATATTGATGATGTTTTTGAAAATAATGGAACCCAAGTAACCATTGTGATATTCTATTACAGACCCACATATCAATACCAACGCTATATTTATGTCCATAAATTGTAGAAATGTTTTTATCTTCATGGTTTGAGAGATCTTCTTCAACTCCTAAGAATATTTTACTATAATAAAACTGGACACAAAGTAGGTAACGTTTATATTACTTGATCCATTAACTAAACTCTAACATCTATGACGCAACACCAAACATCATAATAAATAGTTTTTTGATTTCCTTTTTCAAATATAAAATGTTAAAATAAATCCATTTTCATTATATTTAATTATTTACATGACAAATATTTATCATGTTATTAATTTTAGTTAGTAAATTAATTATTTAACAATAATTATAATGTGTATGGTTTCTAAAATTAAATATCCCACAATCACATGTATTCTCTAAGAGATCTCAATCTTTATGATTGATCCCATTTTAAATTGAATTTTCTACATCATGTTTTTAAATATCATAGAAGTCTATTTAATAATACTATAAGTAATACTACTTAATTAAAAAAAATTATTGAATAATTAAGTACAAAATATTTTAAAAGCATGACGTGTTAGTTTTGTTTGGATGAATTTATTATAGTAGTAAATATATTAAAAACACCCAATATTTTTTTCAGTACATTTCACAATTTTGTCTTGGATGATTCCTATTCCATCGCCAATGTTACACAATTGAAATATTCGACAACCATATGATACAGTGAAATAACATTTCTATTTAGAATATAAAACAACAAGAAATAACTCTTGAAGAATATCATGGTTAATGAATTTCATTTAGGACTTATAAATCATTTGGAATATCAACATTTATAAATTTATACTATTCCATAAATATATATTTTATATATTATCATATAGTAAAATATATTAATTTTACATCACACTCTCAAAATACACTCTATATCAGCATATATCAGTTAGTTGATTCCTTTTGGTAACCAAAAATACTACTAAATTAACCACTCTTGATATTTTATATCTTCCTTGAATGTTCATTTATGAATTTTGGACATCATTGTAATGAAACAACTATTATATAAACTAGGATGGAAGCTTTTTATTGTCCAAATCCAATAATATTATAAACACCATACAAGATGTATAAACCACTAATTCAGCATATACATTAACCTCTTGACTATATATAAATATATATAATATTTATTTGGTATTTATGCATGTGAAACATTGTATAATATTAATTTTCCATTTTACTTTTATGTAAAATCATTATTAACTTCATTCATGAGCCACATTAACTAAATGAAATTACTATATGTAATTGGTTTATTCCCTCTATTATCCATACCATTATAAATAATTTTTTTTAATATATGAAAATAAAATTAAAATATAAAAGTAAATAGTAATAAAAAATATGAAATTATATTTTGACATATAAATTTGAGAAAACATATAGCAATATAAAAATAACATTACATGTAATATGTGTTTCATTTATAATTTTTATGTAAATTTATAACTATAGAAACTGAAATTATCATGTGTATAATATATAATATATTTTCATAGAGTTGTAATGATAATATTAATTGAATTTTTTCATTTTTATTTTCAAATATTATAAATTTTTTATCAAACAATATTTATAAATTTTCTAAATAAAATTTGTATATTTACAAGTACATAAATGTGAAATTAATTATATTTTCAAACATCTATAATTTAATTATTATTTTTTACATAAATAAATTTTTGAATTTGAAAAATCATTAATATAATACTTGAAATAAACTCAATATTATTTACTGTGGGTTTTCATGTAAGATTTAACGTATATATTTATCTTTTATATTTTTTATTAATAATATTGTGAGATGGAGTATTTTGGGAGAATATAGAATGTTATTTATCATAATGAAGTCATGGTGATGCTATATCATATAATTCACTAATATATAAGTAGTATTATTTCATTGGGCAATCTATGACTCAAAATATTTGTGGGAGAATCTTTTGTGTTCACCAACATGTAGTCGATGGTAAAATATTATGTAGTCGGTGGCCACCATGTATCATATTATAACAAATCCATTAGAGATAAGATATTGTATTTGTTGAAGGGTATATATTTGTAATTTTACAATCAAGGATTTCAGGGAATTTTCCTAATATTCCAATTTCAATGATGATTAATTTTATAAATTTCCTATTATATTTGTTTATTTCCTCTCCTTCAATCTAATATATACTTTTGAATAATTAATAGATTTAATGTTTTTCAATTGTATTGGATTCTTTATATCAAGGCTGTATTATTGCATATTATTTTATATGAATTTTATTATATTATTAGTTTGATTGGATAAAAGAAATCTATTTTCATCATGTTTTATTCAATTGAGAATTTATGTAAATCGGAAAAGATTCATATGAATGTTATTCAAGATATTCATTGATTATGTTTATTTTAGGTGGCCTCAATAAACTCATTTGTTCTAATTAAATAATTAGATATAGAACTGTTTCAGGTGATTCTAAATATAGTACATGAAACAAAAGTGAATATTTATATTTTTTTTATGCAATTATATATAAATATATATTAATGTTTCTATGTGTTGTAATATAAAAAAGACTATATCATGTTGTTAAATAAACAATGAGGTGTCATCTGGGATTGATAAATAATTATTTATGAGATTTGAAAACAAATTATGGAAAAAGTGATATTAAGATACCTTTTTTCTATGTTAAATGTTGAGGTTACATCATATGTGGAATAATTGATGATATTTTATTTATATAATGATTATAAATTTTGAGAAATGTATTTTATTATTAATTATTTTTTAAATTTAAATTTATTTTGATTTTGTTGATGATTATATTGTGTTGAGCAAGGGATACTTCCACTATAAATATTAGGTAATGAATACACATGATTTTTTCAAAGGACTACATTATGTTATATAAGATATGTGAATTCATGAGATATGTTGTTCTATATAAAATATATTCTATTAGATATATTATTTTATAGATGGGGTATTGTAATTTTATACTCTCTATCAATACTATATCATGGAAAATATTGATGGATGTAAAATTGAGTAACATGGTGTCCTAGTTAGTTCAAGATAATTTAATATATACATTATTTCATTATTTACTAACTAATATATGTATATTATAATATATCATTTAAAAATTAATTATATCTACTCATATTGTGGAAATGAAAATTTAATATCTCATGGTAATGTTATAGGAAATCTCAATATGATCGATTGATGAGTTATAATGTATGATCAGGGGATGTAAACTAGGTGATGGGGAGTATAGAGACTCATTTTTGGGGGACATTGATTTTTTTTATCATTTTTACTAATTTTACACTCATTTATCATTGAACAATATAATGTGTGGAATTAATATATTGATTTCATCACATTACTTGTATATTTTAAATTTTGTAATATTTTAAAGAAATAAATGTTTAGTTGATTTCTAGTATAATGACTTTTTATTATCAATTTATTGTCATTTTTTGTCATAAGATAAATCTTCCACTAATGAAATTAATATACGGGTCTAATTAGTAACTGGAATCTAGAAATAAGGGGATGAAAACAAGGTCTTATGAAATTTCACCTTTATGTATGGTCATGAAAATGTGGAATGTAATAAAATATTTTTATTTATTTTATTCATTCTAATTTATTTTATAATTATTTAAAATTGGTAAAATATTAATGTATGATAAAAATATCTGATTATGGTTTTATGTGTTCATTGAATGTACATAAAAATGGAAGTTTAAATTACTACGAATTGCAAGATATCATATTTTCATTTTATTAGACTAATGGTAATTGGTTTTTATATTGTATAATGTATTTATTCTTCTAATCATGGTTTTTTTATGATTTATTATATAGACACATTATTTTTGGCACCAAGGATCATGGTATATGTGATCTTGAGATTAATTGTTATTAGAGATCTTTATTCAAAAATTATTATCATTAAATTATTGTATTAAGGATCTTAAAATCCCATGATATTTATTAATAATGAAATACATTGAGAATGGAATGTTCCATAATGTGTTTATCAATTTTTAATATTTCTCATTTTAAATGAATTATTGTGTGATAGTTATTTTTAATGAATGAAATAAATTTGTAAAGTTTTTTAATAGATGGTGAGGGTATAGAGTTCTTAAATATAATCAAACATGATATATTTTCATACATACATGATCTTTATATATTAGGAATCTTATTTTATAATTATTAAATAAATTATATATTAGTATTGATTATATGAATCCATTCATATAAATATATTGGAATGTGAAATTTATATTAAAATTAAGGATTATTCATTTTTTAATGAGATATATTCTCACATTATAAAGATATATTCACACTAAAAAGAGTATTTATTTTTATTTAGGGAATCAAATTTTAAAAACATTGTTACATGCACTGATGAATTTAATATTTTATCTTACTGTGGGAATTAGGAAACTTATTTAATATTCCATTTTTCTTCTAGTTCATGTTACACTTACATAACTAAATGTTTTAGGAGATTGATGTTTTTTGAAAAAATATAATTTTAATATTATATTATTTAAAATATTTAGTTATTAATATATTAAAATTAATTATTTTCGTTTTAATATGAATTTATTATTACTGATATTCCGAACATAGGACCGTGATTTGTTTTTCATAAATGATGGATAAAATTGTCTATTGTTTTTTAAAATGAATTTTGACCATATTTCTCAATGGAAAATTAATTGATTCTATTTTTTGGAATTAGTTTGTTTGATAATTACTGAGGATAAAATATTAATACAAAGAAAATGTAAATTTGATAGGGTGATTTATTTAGAATGATAAATTCAATATATTTATTGAAAACCTAACAATTTTTTAATATTGGTTTTCTATTACTATTAAAATGAATCATTTACTACATTTAATATAATTCTTAATATTTTTATTTTATATGATTCTAGATATATTCATGTTTTCTAATGATTATTATTTAATATTATCATTTTTATATAAATTATATTCTAACACAAATTTTTAATGCAACGTTATACCAAAATAATTTTTTTTATTTTAAGGTTCATGCATCATGTATTGTTCATGTGAATATGAGTTTGGGATGCATCATCATAAAATATCATAGCATAAATCTCATTTATAAGAAATCATTTACATGTACATTCTTTTACTCATCACTATGTACTCATGAGAGAAACAATCAATAATTAGTCATCAAACATATATTTGGAGTTGGGGGAGTGGAGTAATGGATTTTTTCTCTACACCCAAAACATAATGAAAATATTTTATGTAATTTAATTTAGATTTTCATTTTTCATTATTCAAATAAATTAAAATAAAAACAATATCAAGTACATTGAAAATAGGATTTTTTAATTTACTTTTGTATCATATGTAAATCAATTCACCCAGGTTGAGTTATTTAATATAATAATTATAAAACTTCATTCAATGAGAGATAAATATTTTAGTTTTAAATATTGATCAAAAAGGGGGACAATATTTCTCATTTAAAATATTAAATCAAAAAGAAGAAATATATGTGGATAGAGAATCATACATAAAAGGATAAAATTATTTCCATTGAATGGATATAATGATAATCTATATTTAAAAATACATGTTTGAAAAAAAAAGAATATTGTAAAGATAAATAAAGTAAAAATTAGCGTAGAAAATTAATGTAGTATGCATATTTATTTTTTTATTATTTAAAATAATGATAAATGAATTTTATTATCCATAATTTTGGTCTTGATAAATTTAGCAGAGCTTATCATTGTGTTATTTCTTATTGAATGTGGGGAACTATTGCTGTTTCTTATGGTGGTATTTAAAATGTTATGTAGTTGAGATATATAATTTTTTATATGATTTTTGAAAAAAAAAATTTATTATTATGAAATCATCACACATTTTGATAGAATAATTAATAACATTTCGAATGATGGAGCTCCCATGATAACTATGATTCCTGATATTGGTGAGGAATTTAATATTTTTGGAGTTTTATCTATAATATGGTGTTGGATTTTTATACCCATTAGATAGTATAAACTTATGTATAAGATTAAGATAAATGATATTAATTTTAATTATTTATGGTATTAAAATATAAACTATGATCAATTTTAAAAACATTTAATAACAAGTAAGTGTCTACTCCTATATTTATAAGATGAAATGAATAAATACATAAAAAATAATCATTTTCTAACTCTTAAAATGATAGAAACTATAGAATTTTTTATTATGATGATGAAATTTATTTTCTAAAGAGTATACACAATAAGATATAAAAAATAATAAGAGAATTTAAATGATACATTAATATGAATAAGATAAATAATGAAATTTTTAATAATAAGATATTATATATATAAAAAAAACTGTGGCAGATTATGACTGATATTTAATTTTTAAAAATAATATGAAATCTAAATTAAACTCCCACAAAAGTGATGATTTAAAAAATGGAAAAAATTATCGAGACATCGAATAAATATAAGTATGTAGTTTAATAATCTAATTCAGATTTTTAATGAGAAGTATAATATACAAAAAAAATATGTGAATTAGGGAACAAACAGAATTGGTACATTCATTTTTTTCATCAATTTCTAATTATTATGAATATTATTTTAAAATATTGAATTATTATTTTTGTATTCTATAATATTTTTTGAATATTTTAAATAAGTTTATAGATATTTTTTACAAATATTTTAACTCTATTTAATATATCCACATTATTTTTTTAGCAAGATTTTTGATATTAAATCAAAATATTTTTTCATTGATATATCCTATTATTAACATAGTAATAGAATTAATAATCTTCTATCTCATATGTCAATATTAATTTTTTTTTCATTTTTTTAAACTATTGAAGTGAACCCTTGCAAATATTATTGTAATAAAGAAGAGTTCTATAGAGAAAAAATGAAATTATCTATACCAGCTATCATCCTAAGTAATATATATTATTTTCATAAATAGAATTCGAGAATCATGTAAAATGTCACATTATTTAATTATAATAATTATGTTAATTATCAAAATTATTACAACATTTGGTTTAATTATTCCTGATTATCTTTTAAATGTTTGAAATTATACAAAACAATTTAAATAACTATAATAAAAAAATTATTTGGATTAAAAATTCTTTAATTTTAAATTAACATGGAAAAAAATATTTGGGTACCAACACAGTTTGATATTTCATATTTTTGTTGGGAATGATACATGGTAATAATAATGTTAAATTTTATAGGGATAGTATAATTTTGATGAATATAAGGGGTCATTTTTCAAATTTCCAAACACTATCAATGATTTATGGTGAAATTGTGACGTTTTTATACTATAAAAAAGAGAATATTACTGGAGTTGGTTCTTTCTTCAATCCTAAAATTTTCCATTCTATTAAATTTCATATATTAAAGGGTAAATAATATTATGATACTTATTTCAAATCTCATTAATGATGTATGTACTGTTGATTTTTGAAGTCGATATATTCCCAAATGGAACTACTCACATAAGATGCAATGATATATTATATTGCATGAAATATAGTTACATAGACATTGGTTATGTGGGTATATGATCAAGAAACTCTTACTAATGGGTTATCATTAAATGACCATTTCTTATGATGAAATGTGTTGAAGGGGAATCGTTCACTTGATGAAATCTAAATCAATCCATAACATTTAGTCATGCATTACATCACATGAGTATATGTGACTCCTCCCATGGAATAGAATCAGATGACATATAAATCCACCTATAATAAAAGAAAATTGAGTGAAATTGTGATTTATTGGTAGAGACTCTAAGATAATTTAATATATATTTATCTACAACTTCGTCGCATCAAGGGGTTAGTACACCATAGGGGTAAAAGAGACTGTTTGATATAATGGGAGAATATAAGATAGTTAATGTATACCTCCATAAGTGTGATGTAATTACAATAATACTCATGCTATTTTTATCAAGAATACCATATGTATAATGAAAATGTTGATGAGGTTTCTATATTTTGTAGTATGCATGTTACCATGTTTTCATCATTTCATGTTATATATGATATAATATTTCTTTAATGGTTATTCTATATTTTGTTTCTATTTATTCTACTACATTGATTGTGTTTTAATTAACACCATAGAATCCCAAAAATTGTGTTACAGTTATCCATGATATTTGTTTTATGATATCATATTTTGGGAAGTGAATAAATGAATGGAAAGGTAATATATAATCCAACATAACAGTGTATTGAATACTTCAAAACATCATTAGACTATATATTTCTATACTTGTGTTAAGTATCATTGCATAAAAATGACCACCATGCATTCACTAGGGTGGGGTGGCGATGTCATTTAATTCTATTTTTTATCTGTCAACACATGTGAAGGATCTATATAATCATTGCCAGGGTGTGGTGATGATACCATTTTAAAGAGGTCTCTCTTAACAAAAAAAATTTCTTTAGAAAGGAAACCAAATAGTAGTGTACATTGTGGAAGAACAATTCTACATTTTATCCTAAATATACAAATGTAACTGACTAATGGGATAATAACGAAATATGGTAAGCCATGGAGTAAAGAAAATAGTGTTAATAAATTTCAAAAAAAAATTATTGAATTTTTAAATTAAAAACATTATATAAGTAATAAAAATGGTATTTCTAGTATATATTTTAATTAATGAAATATTATATTGAATTATATAATTATAAATGGGTTTTAATTAATTTTTAATCGTTTTATAAATCACATATTTTTAAATACTCGATAAATATTATGATCCTATGATTAAATTACATTTCATATAAATTTTATGGAATGTATCATGATCCTAATTTTTTTTAGAAATCATATCTGTAATTTATAATGTGTCTATGCATTTCCTGAAAATGGACAAAATATAAAAATATTTATATTTTATTTATGAATTATTTATAACATATTAATTTTAAATTTTTCAATTAAATGTCCTCATTCGGGATATTACTTAATAAAAATCAAAAAAAAATTAATGATTGAGAAGATAAGGATATAAATATTTGTTAAATATGTTATGTTAAGATCATGTAAAATTTTTATATAATTAAAATTTCATTATAAGTTTTTTATAAATCATGATAATATAAAATATTTAAAATTATATATAACAATATAAAATATCACATATTACGAGTGAATATAAAGTAATTATAAAAAAAATTATGGAATGGTAATAATATAATGATAAAATTGTGGAAATGTTATAGCAATATTTTAGTTATGAATTTCTGTTAATGTTAATGTCAAATTTATATATTTAAAATATTCATCTAGTTAAAAAAATCCATATTTATTTCTTAGTTGTAAATATTGTTTATTTTTATTGGAATTTTTTATTTTTTACTTTTTAAATTTCTTTATGGAAATATCGAGTTGTATAATTTACTAGGATCCATAATGAATTTATTTTATCAGTTTCCTTAAGCTCAAATTCTAATCAATAAGATTATAATGAATTTAATTTTTGGGTATAGTTTATGTATATTATCTGTTTTAGATATCATGAATTTATTTATCTTTTTATTATTGTCTCCCTATGCAGAGGGATGTGGGAACAAACAATGAATTTTCCTAGAGATTTATTCCTCATCTAGAATGGTCAATGGACTTTACTGTCTATCAGTCATTTATTACACACGTGGAGACTATCACGTTAATATAACATGGATCCTTTATAAGAAATGTTCATGAACCTTACTAATATGATCCATTGAGATATGTATGAATATACATGAAATCAAATTTTTGGTGAGTAACAAAAACTTTTGAGTTTTTTAATGATTTATACATTATTTTTTATTATGAATATTTGTTTGTGGGAGGAAAAATGATTCTAAAATGAACCATAAGAGTATTAATTTAGACAATATGGTTATTTATAATCTATATTATCTACTTCAATAAGGTTTTATCCACCCAACAATTGAAGTGTCACAACTTTTGTGTTCGTAGAAATTCCATACCTAAATAATCATGTGGTGAGAGAATCATAGTGTCAAACTCATTTATAGATACCCATGAATAACATACATGGATATTATATCACTTTAGATGAATATTAATAACATTAAAAAATTAAATTCTCAAGGATCACAATACTTTAGTGTCTTTGGAAACTTGAAAAAATAATCTTCTATCATGTTGAAAGATCATCAACATCACCTTGGATGATCTTCCACATTATTACTCCTACATAAATATTTTATTCATAACCTATGGAAAGGATACATAAGTATTTGGTGCACTCATATTCTCAGTATAGTTTAACAATTTATATATGTGTTTGTGTGTGCACATAATCTGAGCATAACGGTATGAGAAGATAATCATAACGTTTTAAGATCACACCCAATATATCAATGTTCGTAAAAATGAATAATGCAATAAATATTGGTAGTTAAAAGAACATGAGTGAAAAGGGAATCTATATCTTAATGCATAGAGTAAAAATATAGTAATAAAAAAAGAATTTGTGTCACACATGTTTGCATAAAAATTATTCCCCATTAGTATGGTCTTATTTCTCAAACCTATCAATGAACTTCATGAGGACTACACATACTTGGTGGCACCCACAACCTTCCCCAGTTGTAACTCATTCCTTATAGTGTAATAGGGTCACTCCCTAAACCATCTCAATTCTCAAGGTTCACCCCCAATATCATATTAGTAGTAAAGGTTCACTCCCAATACTAAATTAGTATTCATGGTTCACTACCAAGTCCATCTTTGCAGTCAAATTCCTTTACTTAATACAGTTCCCTCCCCATTCAATCCATGTTTATCACATTATATATAAATCATTTCCAAATTCATTTTATGGAGATATATGTCCCACCTATATCATAATGAAATCATAAATGTTCTAAAAGATCATAAACAACCAAATCACATCCCATTAAATGGAATGGGTGTCATAAACAAGTCATCATAACATAAAATATGGAAGTTAAAGAAGTTTAATAATAAATTAACCAAATAATAACCATTGAAAATAAATACGTTTCATAGGAATATAATTCATGATAGAGAAATGGGTTTCACAAAATTATAACCCATGAAAGAGATAATGATTTCATAATCATAATTCCATTAAAACAAAAACCATTCAGAGAGATACTATGAGTAGAACCCTTATATAATATCCCTATAAAACCATTAGTAACACCAATGTATTCCATTTTTTATGAAAATAATAATGAAATATCTCTTAAAAATTCTCCCTAATGAAAATGTAAATTCTTCTTCTAAAAAAATATTTTTAATATGTAACATTGTTTGAAAACCAATTTATTAAAACAATAAAAATTTTAACACATAAAAGAATATTGAAATCGTTTTTTAAAACCTTACTCTTTGAAAATGTTTATTGTATTTTTGAAAAAAAATATAATATTCTTCTTTGAAAAACATATAAAGTATTTTTGAAAACCTTTTGAAATCCTTTTTCATTAAAAATTAACATCAAAACATATAATTAAATCCTGAATTATTTTGAAAATTGCATTCATTAAAAAAAACCTTTCAAACATATTGAGGAAACTTGCAAATAAAATTAAATGGTTCTCCTTCAAAACATAAAAAAAGAATATTCAGAATCCTTTTCAATCTATTTTTCATTTAAAATTACTTTGAAATTTTATAAAGGAGTCTACAAAACCTTTTGGAAAACATTTCATTAAAACTATCATTTCAAAATTATAAAGGAGGATTACTATTTTATTCGTAAAGTAATAGAATATAACATATAAAAACATTTTTGAAAACATTATTAATAATATTTGAATTTAAATAAAACAGATTTTTAACTGAAGGTGGAAATATATATCTTTCCAAAAAATCATTTATTATATTTTTCACCATAGAGAATAAAAATGGAACCATTGCATTAATATATCATCAATATACATAGAAGAAGATAATTTATAAGAACTTTTGAGAGGTGGGTCATAATATTTCATCAATGGAATCATAACAATATATAATTCTGGTAAATAATGATATTATTGAAATAAACTCTTACAAACATAAAAACTTTAAACCATAATCAATATGAATTAATAATATAATATGACACTAAAAATATCATGAGAGGATTTATATTCATGAAAAAAATTGTCAAATGTATGTATATACTCTTTTTAAGTGAATATTTGTTAGTAAAAAACATATCCCTCAATGAATGAAAATTGAAAACAAATTTCCTTACTGATTTGGTAAAAAAATTTACCGTAAACCCCATTAAAATAGATATCACAATATATATATGTATATCAACATAAATTCGAGGATAATAATAATCTAATAAATTCATGTTCAATATATTCCCGTCATAGAATAAATCATTTGTGAATAAGGAATAAGCCATGCGTAAATAAAAGCGACACTATAAATCCTCATACTAATTCATCATATTTGGAATAATCATATCCATGAAATAATAAACTCAATTTAAAAATTTAGTATCCTTAAATGAAGTGAATTTATAAAATAACATTTCATAGGTTGGTATTTAAATCATACAACAATAATAAGTGGTTAATATAGCATGTATTTCACATAAATAAAACTGAGACGAGAAAACCATTACCTTTAGTCTTGATACTCTTCATACACATTCACACCATCTTCATAATAAGGATAATTTTATAATAAATCTATCACATAACCATTTTCTTAAATATCATAGAATATATCATTTTATAATGAAATTATATTTCAAATTTTTTGAAAATTTCAACTTAATGTTACATTTTGTTTAATAATCGTGGTTTTCTATATATTTTGATTTGTTATTATTTATTATATTACTTATATCAGTTTTTAATTATTTTCATAATTTCAAACGGTATTTAATTATCATATATATTAATCATATAATCATTTATAATAATATCTAAATTAAGGAAATATAAAAAGAAATAAATTGTTCTTAGATACATTAGGTCATACATACACATGAACACTTTTTCTCTTTTATTGTTGTTTTCAAAGAATGATGGTAAATGACATGTGTGTGTATATGTATACATTACCATTCCATTATAATTATTATTTTATATATATAATTTAATTTTTCTAAACCCATCATTAATATTTTAAATTTACAGTTTGAATGAATCACAACACCTTAATGAGGCAGTACTCCACACATCCATAAATGATTTTCTTATATTTCCCCAAAAATGATAGGATGAGGGTATGTGCTATATAATAATATAAGAAGCATACATAAATCACAAATTTCATATAAATCATATAATATACTAATTATATAATTATTTTGATCATTTAAAAGTGGTTATGGAATAATGAATGACATCTGTTTGTGAGGCGGTAGTCTATTATACACAAGAACAATGACTTATAATCCCATTTTATGGATGTGTGTGAGATTATAGGTCTAAAAAATAACATAAAAAAATATATTCTTATTTTGAATATTGATTCAATTATATAATCATGGAATAATAGTAACATAGGGGGTGTTGAACTAATAAAAAAAATTTCTTATGGAAGGATGTTACCACTTCATTGTATAACTCCATTTTTTTCACCAAAAGGATTCAGTAGATGGATTTTTGCCTAATTTTATTCTTCTAGGGTGAATTTATGGAAGTACGGATGAAATTATTATTTGGATTGGCTGATAAATATAGATTGATATATGTGAATATGTGAGTGGGGGAGGTTGAGGACCCTTTTATTGTAAAAACATGTCCCTCAGGGCCTAAACCATGACTACCCCAACCCCACCACCAAAAGGCAATGAGCTGCAGACTAGAACAAAAGGCATAAAAATAAAAGTGGGAGTCATTTTCCTTAGTACATATACAAACACACACGTCTAACCAAATACCATAAACTGAAAGGGGAAAAATTATACTAAAACAAGTGTGGAGTAGAAGTATAACTGAAAACAAGTGGGCCATAATAAAAACCCAACAAAAAGTACTGAAAATAGTAGAGTAAAAAGAGGCTCAGGTATCCATCCACTGAAACACTCAGTTGATGGTATGATTAGTGTAGATATTGTAATCCTTGGTAGTACATCATGTCTGCCAGATCCTATTGGGCCCCACTTACTCCTAGGACACCAAGTCCTCCATCAAATCATCGATCGCCTGCACTAGACACAACCTCTGTGGGTGAATCCCATGTAGAGGTGAGTAAACAAATACACATTATAGGACCCTGAAACAAAAATGGAATACCACAAAACAATCCTCAAGGGAACGAATGAAACAAGGGCATGAATCACATGACATCTCACACTATGTATAATCTAGGGTAGGGATAGGAGAATCATTAGTCACATCATCGAACACCTTGGCTATTGGAGAATTCCTATACTATGAGTTTAATGGGGTTGTCAGGTCACATAGAAGATGATTCCTAATAAAAAAGGAATATTGTGTTCCTAAACCATGATGATTACAGTGGGTATGCTGAGTCACATAATTTCACTCCAACCATGGGCCTTTAAAGTCACAGATAGGTGATTCCCACCATGTACAATTCAGGTACTCCTCCCCATCGTATATCGTGGGTCTACAAAGTCAAACATTCTTTTCCACATTGTAGGCATACAATTTCACATAGAGTTTCTTCCCATTGGGCTATAGTGGAGTCACACAAAGTCACTTGTTAGTTGTCTTTAGGTCTCACCCAAACGTATGGTTCTGTATATAGATCACGGGAGAATCGTTACTCAATCCATTAGTCACATCTAAAATTACATTAAATCCTCATCAGGTCATACCAAAATATCCACTTTATCCAGAGAATCCCAACACCGCAAACGGATCATCAATTGAACACCATATTTGCACGTCATTAGCGTTTTAATGAACATGGATCTACTGCATCTGGGCCCGATCCGACCCGGTCAGATTTACCCGACCAACCCAGCATAGAGGTCCCACATACCCCAGATTGATTTAACTAACCTGGCCTAACCAGTTTTGTGTTAGGGTCTGTCTGGTCCAGCATGGCCAGTGGGCCATGCCTAATAGGACTTGCTGGTCCTATCCCAGTTTGGAAGACGGTCCCAACAGTCGGGTCGCCCAGTGACCATGTATCAGCTAGTCTGGTCCAAAGAGCACAAGTCCATCCTTCTGGTGTTGGTTCGGCCCACTGGGCACATGTCCAATCTGCCAATGTGGGTCCGGCCCATCCGTCTGGCTGGGAGCACGACCTGCTAAGAGGATCCCGGTCTGCTAGGGGAATACTAGTGGTGTGTGTATGGGATGTGGAAGCCATTTCCGCATACCCTCCATGCATCACAATATGTTAGCGAGGCCTCTGTATGTTGTGTTCGAGTGACCCCAGCTCGCTAGGGCTCCCCGGATGAAGGCCGCTACCACCACACGGCACCTGGGTGGTGTTTCCTCTGTCGCGGGAAACGGGCCATGACCTCCTCCCCCATGGCGGGCATGGGTGCACCGCCTCTTCTAGAATTGCCTATGAGGTCCATTTTCCAGCACTTCCACCTATGTGGTGACGCACCAGCGACACCTTCTACGGGCCACTAGGTCCTCTCTAGTGGTCTGATATCCAATCAGTTTGCGCCTTCAGGCCTCCCGGGTCACTGTCATCCCTGAATTTTCCCTAGATTCCTCTTGGTGCCACTTGAGGATACAACCACAATGAATGCAGGTCCTGAGGGACTGGGTCCTCTTTCATGTTATCCCACACCCTATGCATTATATGTTTGAAACATCAGATGTTTTGGGGATTTCAGTTCATTCAAACAAGTGATAATCTAAACCCAGATTAGGGAATCCAAAAAATCGACCCTCTCGTATGAATACATGATCCCCATATCAGAATTTCTGTGGGTTGATTCATGTTTGTCGTTGAATTTATGAACGGGAGTAAACAGACATAAACAGAACCACTACCCTGATTTTGGATATGTTAATAATGTGGAGTGAACCTCCGAGCCATGGTCGATCTGTTATCATTCATGCTTGTATGATTTTGGGGATCTTCTCCATTCATTGATGGCATTTTTTTTCTTCGTTGGAGAGGTAAAATGTTAGGTTTTTACTATAGAATCATCTGTCGAATCATTTTCGTCTCTCTGACATGTCAAAAATAATAATAAAAAATTCGTTGAAGTGTTTTTGTTACGCTGGGACGCCTTGTCAGTATGCTATTTTTCTTATGATAGGGAATATCTATTATGCGTCATTCAATGCGTCATTATGCTACCACATTCGTCGCATTTCATTGTAGATGTGTTGCCTCTTTTAAGTTGGCGAAAAAAATATCCTTTTAATGTTAATTTTTACATTGAGCGGTCCGAAATTGTACTTTTCTGTTCATCCTATATTGGCTAAAGTTAATTCATTTCTAGGTGAATCCTTAAATTCCATGTTAAATGGTTACCTTGGATTTTTGATCCGAGCACCGATTCAATTGTTATAAAAATTTTCTCACATGTTTAATGAACGTACCTTAAAAAAGTTAAATTTTTTGTTCTAGGCTCACTTGGCCTTCGAATGATGCGTCGTCAGAGTGTGTAGTCTCGAAATAATTCCATATAATTAAAAAATACATGGAAATTATGAGACATTAAATCTCCCCCATTGTAGGGATTAACGTCCCTCAAATTCAAAACAAAGTATAATGAATCAAATGGAGGTACTGAGCATGAATACGAGCCTCCCACTCCCATGTGCTCTCCCGGTGATTCTCGTGCTTCCACAGAACACAAATTAGAGGAATCGACTACCTGCATAGTACCCACTCATGTTGATCTTCTTTCTCCACCAAGAACACCAAAACATTCACCCCATTATCCATGTGTAGCTTTTCCTAAGCTATGATGAGCATTGGATTATGCACTTATCTTTTGAGCTGTGACACATGGAAAAAAAATGTGCACCCAATGCATATTAGGGTGAGGAGCTAAGAAGTACAACACCTCGCCTTCTCAGGATCTAAAAAGGTCTGATGATACTCATAGAGAGCTTTTCACCCCAGTCAAATCTCTTCAATCCTCATCAGGGTGAGACCTGAAAAAACACAGTGTCTCCCTCCATAACCTATAATAGTCTCTTTCATTTATCAGCATAAGACATCATCCTACTCGGTGTAGTCCCCATCCTCTCCTAGATAATCTAGACCTTCCTCGTGGCAGCTTGTACCAACTCTGGACCCATGAGGACTGAATCCCCTAGGTCTATCCAGTTTAGAGGTTTTCTGCAAGTCCACCAGTACAAGACCTCAAACAGTGTAATGCCAATGGTGGAGTGATAGGTGTTGTTGTGTGAAAACTCCACTAAAATCATGTGTTCTTACCAATTATGTCCAAAATCCATGACACAAGCACAAAGAATGTCCTTGAGGGTCCATATTGTTCGCTCTATATAACTATCTGACTGGGGGTAAGAATTTGTGCTCAAGCGTAGCTGATTCCAAAACGCTTCATGTAATCACTTCCACAACCGTGATGTAAATATTTCATTATGGTCTGAGATGATCTTCTAAGGCATCCCTTGATGCTTCACTATCCCATGGACATATAGGCAACTCAAGACCTTTACTGGTCCCTGCACACAGATGGGTTAGAAGTGAGCCAACATGGTGATTTGGTCAACGACCACCCAGATAAAAGCATGGACATTGGATGTATGTGCTGACCCCATCACAAATTCTATCGAGGTACTATCCCATTTTCACTCTGGTACCTTGAGTGGATGGGCCAAGCCTACTGGAACCTGATGCTCGCCCTTCACTTGCTAGAAAGTAAGGCATTGTGAAACGAACTCATCCACTGCTTTCTTTATTCCTAGCCACCAATAATGACATCAAACGTCCTAGTATATCATCCCCACACCATGATGAACAAACAAAGTGGATGTATGGTACTCCCTCAATACCTGCTCCCACAATTTAACGGGGACTATAGTGTGTCCTCTAAAAAAAATTATGTGCTCCCCACCTACCAAAAATCCATCAGGAGCATGCCATGAGGATAACTGATCATGTCGGGACCTATAGTCAATATCAACTAGATATGCCTCTATGAAACTCTGAAAGAGTGGAGGAGTAATTTTCATCAACTAAGGGTCAGCTACTCCACCGTCATCCATGAAGGATTTCTGCATCGCGGCTAGCTACTCTGTTGCCTCACTCAGTAGTTGCAAACTATTCCCCCTGCTAAGCAAGTCCACTTCCACGTTCACCTTCCATGAAGTGTATACAATATCAATGTCATAGTCCTAAAGGAACTATATCCACCATTGATATCTCAAGTTCAGGTCCATCTGGGAAAAGATATACCTGAGACACATGTGGTCGAAGTAAACTGTAAACCTTTCACCCATCACGTAATGCCGCCACATCTTCATGGAAATGAACACTGCGGCTAAATCTATGTCATAGGGCACTTAGTTATTCTCATTCTCCCTCAACTAGAGTGATATTTAAAATATCATTACCCTCTCATGCATCAGGACACATCCTAGTCTGGTCATTGATCTATTTTAGAAAACTACTTACTCAACTATCTCCTCAAGTTGTCTAAAAATGGGGGGTACATGTCAGTCTCCGCCTCAGATCTGGGAAACTTTTCTGAAAATTCTTCATCCACACAAATGTTTTTCTCTTCCATTTCGAATTTTATAAGGATGATTCCATTCTAGAAAAGTTGAGCATGAACCATTGATAGTAACCATCCAACCCAAGAAGCTCCACACATCAGTCATGGTCCCAGGTAGATGCTCAGATATCATTGCCTCTATCTTTTTTTGGTCAACTGCAACTATATCCTCTAAGAAGACGTGTCCCATAAAGTGGAGTTCCTGAACCCAGAACTGGCAATTGAGAGATTTCCATAAGGTTGGTTCTCTTGGACTCTATCTTGGACTATATGTAGTTGTGTTGTGTGATCCACCTCCTACGCTGAGTACACTAAGATGTATTCAATAATGACCATGAAAAACTGATCAAGGTAAGTCTAGAAAATATTGTTCATGAGACAAATGAACAATGCTTGGGAGTTGGTCATGCTGAATGGAATCACCAATATCTCATAGTGGCTAAACCAACACCATAAGGATGTCTTCGGTACATTCTCATCTCATACCTTTAGATAGTAATAACCTAATTTGAGGTTTATCTTATTGAACAATCTCGCTCCATTCAGCTGATCATAGAGGTCATCAATTCTTAGTAGAGGATACTTATTCTTCACTGTTAACTGGTTCAGGAACATGAGGTCAACGTACAACCTCAAACTCCTAACTTCATTCTTGAAAAAATTATATATGATTCCCATTGTGAAATGCTAGTCCTTACAAACCGCATCTCCTACAAGTATTCAAGTTGTACCCATACCTTGTGAGTCTCTGTGGGAGCCATATGATTTTCTGGAGTCGATATCAGTATCGTACTGAGGTACAGGTCGATGAAAAATTATACCTCTCTCTAAATAGGTAGTCCTAGAACATCCTTAGGAAAAACATCATCATACTCATCCACGACTACAGTAATTATTGAACTCATCTCATCCACTACACCGAGTGTGAGGCTAGAAAACTGATGAGTGATCGGCTGAACCTACCTCCGAGAAAATCCATCCAGTGAGGCAAGGGTTTCCTTCTCACCAGTGAAAGAAAAAACTGGTCCCATCTTCACAGACACACTACACTGTATGCCAAAAAAAATCGATATGAGCATGGTTTGTGGATAAACATTCCATACACAATATGAAATCGTGTGGCCTAAATGCCGCTACTATGAGATCCCAACAAAATCTATAACCACATACAGTAAGATCACACTTCCATCACCAATGTGTAACAGTAAGATCCCCTCCCATAAGATTCTCAATCCGTAATGATCGATCCAATGGATCCACCAGAATCTCAGAGCTCTTAATGTGAGCCATGGAAAGTAAAGAGTGACTAGAACCAATGACTATAATGACTTCATCAAGGGTGGAGAATACCCAGATAATACCTAGGATCATATCTAGATCACCTTGGAAATAAGCCTCCACTGCTTGAAGCTATGGTGGCCCATATCTACCTGCCCCTTGAGGTCATGTGGTCAACCTAGGGGTGGTGGTGGTAATTCATAAAACTGTAACACAAAACATGTTTCTCGGCCTGCTTCATTTCCAAGACTGCCATCATGCAGACCTCCTCTCTCGAAACACTTCCTCTGTATCGGAATTCCATCGACCTTCTTTTGGTTATCTTCACCACAAGTTGGGATGTCACATTCCATGTGTCCCACCGGCCACATGATATGAAAATCCTAGCTCCCATCTGAATCCCTATGGTATGGAAGCCCCGCACTACCAACCCTAAATCCTAGGTTCAGCCCATGAATGACCTGGCCCTCTTGAGACTTCATTTCATCTATCTGTTTCATGCTGAAGATATTGTTCCCTAGGGTCTGCTTGTAGCTCTGGTTGTCAGTGATTTCTCCACCAAAAATCTCTCTACAAAAAGAGCTCGCTCCAGCACCCCAGCCTGGGTATGGATACCGAGAGACACCATTGATGGCCTGATCTCCCACCTGAGTCATTGTTAAATGGATCGATCCCTGATGAAATTTTCTCAAACCATATCTATGGAGTAGTGTGAAAGCTTTGTGCACCTCTATGAGTAATCATCCAATAGCATGCTACCCTTCTTAATTTGAAGCTGCTCTTGTATGCGCACAAAGAATATGTTTGTAGGGGAAAACACCACCTATAAAAGCAGATCGATGTCTGTCTAGGTGAGGGTCACCTCATCATGAGTCTATATTATTAGATTCCACCATATACATGCTGAACCATGAAAAGGGTTCACTACTAATATCACCATCTGGTCAAGATGTTTCCTCACTAAGTGGAAGACACGTGTCACTACCTCCATCAAGTCCTTAACAAAATAAGTATATGTCTCTCCCTAGAACATGGAAGGTCTCCATCCCTGAAAAATCTGGAAGGGGTAGAGCCTTCAAGCATCCTCTACTGGTACCACTGGTAGTAACTTGTGATCAAAGGATGGTGGACACACAGGTGCACCACATGGTAGGGCCATCTCTATCACTGGTCCCTGAACAGACTCCTCATATCATGGAAGGTTTTCCAAATGATCACATTTCAAGATCCTGGTTGGTTGTCCACATGGTGGCATCCTGAGATAGATCTTGATGTTACACAGCCTGAAGGATAAACCTGGGGAGCTGAAACTTATTCAAAAATAACCAAAGTAGAACTTTTATATTTTATTTTTTTCATATATAGATCCAAAAAGAAGAATTACGCGTCCTTGTGTATGGATACGTCAGCCGCCGCAACAAAACTGGACTCCCCAAATCTAAAAGTTTGACTCAAAACATTTAACACTATTTCTCCAAAACCAAAAATATACTCTCATTCTTAGAGGTATATCCAACTTCCCTCTAATACCACTTTGACATGACCCATCCATCAAGGCATGAGCAGTGACTACCCCAGGCCCATCTCTCGAAGGCCATGGGCTGGATACTATTGTTGATGGTGTCAAACTACACGTGGGGGAAATTTTCTTGAGTACTTATATAAACAATCATGCCCAACCACATCCCACAATCTAAAATGGGAAAACAAGTATGATGAAAAATTGTTGATTACAAGTACTACTAAAAAAGTGGTCCAGAATACAAACCCAACAAATTGAACTGAAAACATTAATTTACAAAGGGACTAAAGTATCCATATGCTAAAAATCCCACCAGACAGTAAGAGTATTGTAGATACTAGAATCCGAGGTAGTACATTCTACCCACCTAATACTACTAGGCCCCTCATACTCCTACGCCACTATGTCCCGCATAGAAGCGTCGATCATCTATAATAGACAAAACTCGTGTGGGTGAAACCTGTGCAGGGATGAGTAAAAAATCACATAGTAGGGGACCCAAAAACAGAAAAGAAATACCACAATGTAATACTCAATGAAAATCAAGAATAAATATAATTATGAACCAGTCAGGTCACTCTATGTAAATTCTATGGTAGTGTTAGAAGAATCATCAGTCACATCATTGAACACCATAGCTCCTGGAGAACTCCTCCACTATGAGTACATTGGGACATTCGATTCACACAAGAGCTCCTTCCCACTATCCTTGGACTGCTTTTTTACTCATCCAGGATGAGTATTGTGGGTATTCCAAATCACATAGTCTCGCTACCATTGTGGGCTGGAAAAGTCCCAAAAAGCTGTTTCCCAGCATTGACAACTGAGATTCTCCTCTACATCATGTATCGTGGGTCTCTAGAGTCACACAGTCTTTCTCCCACCGAGGGCCAACAATGTCAGACATAGGTGCTTCACACTATTCTATAGTTGATTTACACAGAGTCTCTTGTCAGTAGACTTCAGGTATCATCCAACCGTAGGTTTCTATACATAGCACGCTTTGGAGAACCACTCTAAAAGATATTCATCATATATCAACTTCTAGGAAAGCCTCCTTAGGGAATACCGAAAGATCTGGCTCATCGAGAGTGTCTCAATGCCATAATTTTCTTATAAATCAGAAGACCAGTTATCATTTTATTATTATTTTAATAAATAAGGGAATAGTTGCGTCTAGGATTGGTCTAGCCCAGTCAAACCGACCAGAACAACCCAGGTCGTGGGTCCCACATACCTTGAATTGATTCGACGGATCCAACTGACCTAATTCGGTTCCAGGTAGGTTCATTTTTTCCTAGCCAGTGGGCCATGCCCAGTGGGCCTCACAGTTCCCGGCCCATTTTTGTTGAGGTTCCACCCCACCGGGTCGCCCCGCAACCTGGTCTCAATTGGACCGACCTGAAGGGAATGGGTCCAGCCCGACCCGCTGGCTGGGGGAATGACCCACCTGTAGGAGCCTGATCATCCATAGGATGAACACTAGTGTGCACTAGGGACTCGAAAGCTGCTTCCACATCCCCTCTCTACCCTAAGGCTCATCCTAGGGGCATTTGTCTATCGCGGTGAAGCATCCACAGCTCGACGGGGTGGTCCGGACATGGGTCTCCACCTCCACGTGGTGCCTAGATGGCACATACTCTACCACAGCAGATGTGTCATGGTCTCCTCCACCATGGCTCACACGGGAATTCCAAATCCTCCAGCATAACTGATGCGCGAAAACCACCTCCTTCAACACATGGCACCTGGGGTGGAACCACCACCTCCACACAATAGGTCACCGACATCACTGCACTTGCGGTACATTTGCAGGAACCGAGTCTGCTCTAATAGTCCGATCTCCTATCTGTATATGCCTTCGGGGCTCTAGGGTCACCGCCATCGCTGCCTTATCCCCAAATTTCATGTGTGACCACTTGATAATACGATCACAAAGAATTCACCTGTAAAGGGACCCCAGCATTGTTCGTGTCGGCCTGCGCCCTCCATGTTTTATGTTTAAAATAGGGGGAAGGTCCGAGGATTTTAGTTCAATCAAAAAAATGATAGTATGAAACTAGATAAAGAAATCCAAGAAATCCACCCTCCTGCAGGAACACATGATCTGAGGATCAACCTGTTTGTGGGTTGATCCACACCCATCATTGAATTTAATAATGGGGAAAAAAACCTTAAACAAAACCCCAACATAGATTCCGGATATGTCACTAATGAAGGGAAAAGCTCTGATCCATTGTAGATCCTTGATTTTTTGGATTTTTCATAGTTAATCATTGGCGTTACATTCCATTTTTCAATGGAGTTCTTTGTTCTTCATTGCAGAGGAAATCCACTGGTGGTCCCTCAGAGAATCCACAACTGATTAAGTGTCGTCTCTCCAAAGTGTCAAAAAAAATAACTAGAATATGTATCACAACGTTTTAGTTATGTTGCGATGCTGCATCAATACGTGGATTCATCTATGAAACAACGTAGTTGTTACCCATCATATAATTCGTCATTATAGTGTGGGTGTTCGATCCATTAATGGGTTACATTAATGCTCATTGTCGTCGCATTTTAGCGCCGCCGTGTCGCCACATATCAGTTGAGGAAAATAAATAAATTAATTTTTTAGGTTATTTTTTTTCTAAAAGGATCATAAATTAAAATTTATATTCATCCCATGATGGAAAAAGATAAATCCTTTCTCGGAAAGTCCCATCATGGTGAGTTTATAAGTGAACTCACATTTTCAATCTTAGCACTGGTTAAAATGTTAGAAAAACATGCGAGCATGTTTACTGAACATAGCTTAGAAAAGTTCAAAATTCAATTCTGTGATCAGAGGGCCACAGAATCACATACCTTCTAGAGCTTGTAGTCTCAGAATAATTCCTTATAATTAAAAAATTACTCTTAAATTCCGAAACATAACATTTATAGTGGAGGAGGAGTTACACTCATGTAAATAAAAAAACAGAAACACTATTGAGATGTCTTCCTAACATAATTTGACTCCAATAATGAAAAAAAGTTATTCTAGAGATTATATGGTCGAAATTTTTTCATAAAAACGTTTTTATAAAAGTATCAAGTTCATTTATCCTTTTATAATTAATGTTTTTTCAATAAATGAATTCATTTTTTTATTATTCACAGTGATTAATTTTAAATAAATTCAAAATTATTTTTGGTCAAAAATTAAGTTAAATTCAATAGAAATTTTAAATTATGATTATTCATAATATATAATCAATTTTTCAGATTATAATAAAACAAATGTAAGAGATTAATTGGAAATTAATCCCACAAACTGGAAAAAAATTATGTTTTTAATGAAAAAATGATCAAATGATAGAAATTATTTTATATCCAATTTCAATTTCAAATTGTTTCCAATGAGCATCATTTTATTAATGGATTAATAATTTATATAGTTATAAATTAAAAAAATGAATATTATTTAACTATATAAAAAATTTATATGATAAAGCTATTTTCAATTAAAAATCTCTATTTCCTACTATTCATAAAAAATGAAACTTCTCAGAAAAAAACCATAAATTTACTCGAATTTCTTTTTTAAATGCCACTTTAAAAATTTAGTATTATTTTATCAATAAAAATTATAATATTTTAAAAAAATTATATTTATAATAGATTACCCGTTAAAATGTCGTAAATTTACCTTTTATAAATAACACATCTGTTTATTCATAAAATTGGATATATTATTATCAGCAGTCTAGAAGACACATAATATGAGATTTAAATAGTTTATTGATTATAATATATGTACATATATATTTCATAAAACTAATTTATAATATTATTTATTTATTTATTATGGAAAACCGAATTAGATTGCATAAATATAGTTATCCATCAAAAGATTCTCTATATTTTAAACATGGTTTTATAATAACTTTTAGTAAATTGTTCACTAAATAATTTGAATTATATACATGTGTAAATCCTATTTTCATAATTTAATTAGTCTTATTCATTAACAACATTTTAATTTTTATACGACTACTATAATAATTTATAAATAATAATATTAATAGTATATTGTAGTTTGTTAAAATTATGACTTTCCTGGAACACAAGACATTAAATAAACATGAAATTGTGAAACAAAATGCAACATATAGCGTTTCTTGTAATAAATGATAATATATTTTATTTTTAGGGAATGAATAACTTAGTGTTATATGCAATGAAAACCAAACATAGTTATTTCATATAGCCCATGCTATATTCAATTTTGCAGGATATAAAAAAAATAAAAACAATTAAATTAATTTGAAAAATATGATTTCAAAAAATATATGTGTGTTAATTTATTCCAACCTTATAATATATTTCACTGACCATATTTGGATAGGTTATTAATGAATTTATAACTTCAAGTCTCTTTTATAAAAGCTCAAATTGTAAAAATTATTACTAAAACATCCTTTAAAAATGGGAAAGTAGAAAACACAATGGTTACCCTAAGTAAGTCATAACTAGGATACCACATAGGAGAACATCCATAGAATTTGAAAACATGTACATATATGAATCATTTAACTATCATGTTCAGGTGGATATTGATATATAACATCGATCAAAAAAATTGGTTGATCAAGGAAAAGTAAAGGATCAAATAACCACAAATCAATGATGATCTAAGGGTCTATTTGATTCTTCAAAAATGGATGTAGTATGGTAAAATTTCAGTTTGAATATCCTTCTTTTAGAGTTGAATATTCCATACAATGCTATATACTTTCTAGATTTCATAACAATTCATACAAAAGATCTGACCCTTTAGTTGTGTCTTTACCAAATTCCATTTCATCTGTTATTCCAAATATGAAGTTGAAATTTTTATTCCTGGGACACCAACAGATCATAATATCCTATTGTAGAATGATATGTCATTACATCAGTCTTTATATTTTATGGAAATAAATTTTATATCATATATTATCCAATATACATAATTCCTCATATACTGAGGTAATAATTTAATCTCTAAATCCTCAACAAAATTTTAACATAACCCATTCCAAAAACAATAAACATTTCAATCCTTCCAAATAATGAAAATAAATGTACATACATATAAGTTTACAAAATATCTCTAAATCACCATAATAATGATCTTACATATATCATAGTGTATCTCATGGACGTAACATTCCACTCATGTTAATCACATCATCATGAAACTTATTTAATCATGGTAATAACATGAATGATAATAAAATCATATTGATAACATTCATGATTCCTTACTATGAGGTTTATTCGAAATATTTTCTGAATAAAAAAATGTGGAAAACTCCATCCATGATAGCATAAATCCTTGTGTCATCATATCCACATTTAGTTCCAAGGACATCAGTACCATCCAATTTACTTATTCAAATGCTACGTATCTTTGTCCAAACATAATTAGCTCAACCTTAAGAACATATAATATTTTCTATTTCACTTAATCATGACATTTCCATGACTCTAACATTTCAATTAAATCCATTTTCTAGTCCATCAGAATCATTCAACATATTCTTATAAATCATTAATTTGAATCATATACTACTTGATTCTTAAAACATAATTTCTTAATTCATTAATATACATATACATCAATAATCCAACATTATTAAAAATCCATTTACTTTGATTCATCATCTTATTCCTCAATACGAAATTCCTATATTACGAAATATGATTCATGTCTACTCAATTTAATCATGCTTATAAAGTATACTATTAAAAACACATATCATTATCAAGTCATTCATAATCACATTTTCTTCAAAATATTTTCATATAGGATGTCAATTTTAATAATTCCAATACATTACCTATATAGAAAATTCAATTTCATCCTAGTTACTTCTAGTTCTCACAATTGGATAAGACTAGAATGTATAGTGTGGGACACACATGTCATCATAGAAAATCACATAATCATTAAAAATTGCATATATGGTGCATATATCCTTAAACCTGCTATCCAATCTACAACACTAGAGGGTTATCCTTATTGAAATACACAGAAATATCCTTATAAATATCCATGGTATCTCATTAATGTTTTATAATCCTATTTTCCAAATTTTTAATAAAAAATTCCTTTTCTACCAACTATACCAACACATGATTAACTTTCATTGATATTACAACATTTTAAACGAGTATTCTATTGAGTCAAAATGTGTTTCATCATTCCCATTGATCTTTTAGTTTTCTAAATCACAAATTACTTCTTGTTTATCATATATTTTTATTCACAACCCTCTCCCCACAAAGTATACCCCTCATGGGCCGACAATGGAAGAACGGAGATAATAACACCTCGTGTCCCGCCTCTAGTAGGCCTCCAGTTGGCAACTAGCATTAAGGGAATAGTAAACACACAAATGGGAGGCACTACCCTCTAAGAGAACACATGCGGAACAAATAGATAAGATAGACACCAGAAAACTCCAACTCAGATAGAAGTACATATGAAATCCAATGTAACCATATTTAATGTTATGTAAGACTAATACAATTAAAAGGGAAAAAACTCTATGTACCCAAAAGAAAGTAAAAAACAAAAGCAACCACAAGACCGAATAGCTCTTGAATTCCCAAGCTAGTTAAAAAATATCATGATCTCTAACATGATCCATGTGACCTGAAAAACAGTTTATATAGACATAGGGTGAGTATAACAGTATACTCAGTAGGATCCTCCCCAAAGCCTCTCGTGCAAAAGTAAAGAATGCATGATACAACACAGTAAACAATAAGTGAAACAAAATCATCCAATAAAAAGGTATACTATGTTCCCAATCTCACCATGGATACTCTCACAATGTAACACATACAAGAGTATATAATATAATAAAGAATATCAAGGGTACCACACTTCTACTTCCCCAATGGTTTTCCATTTTTCCATAGTGTCGCATGTCTTAAGAATCTCTCTCCAAAAAATATTTCCCGTAGATACTTGGGAAATGCACAAAAGCATGGAACTCGTGAAAAAAAACCACCAAGTCTACACAAGAAAGTAACTGGGTAGTTTTAGGGAGCCACCATTGCTCGCAGAACGTGTATCATAGGTCGAGTATTATACCACAAGCCATTACAGCCCATACACTGAGTTAGGGTCCTGAAGCCATCACATCCTATATACATTACAATTATAGTAGTCCATTGGATACTATATCCATAATATATATGTGTGAATAACCACAAGACATTACATCCCTCTACACATATATATGGGGAAAACTATCCCATGAGCCTACCAGCACAAGTATTTACCTAGAGAAGAGAGCGGGGCCAAAGGGGGTAGTCATCCATCCATCCTCCCACATAATGTTGGAAAAAACAACCCCTAGGTCTCAGAATCCCCAGGGTGTCAGTTTTCCTTAATGGGTGGAGTTTCGTATCGAAACACAAAAAGTATAGAATATACTATAGCTCACAACCACACTATGTGAATAACCTAGTCTTAGAATCAACTTCATCTAATGTCTCTCAGACTCCCGACTGCCACTTCTAAGACTATGTATCCTGTAATCACAAAACCATTTAAAAATATTTAATGCCTTACTTAAGTACCTTTTTACCAGTTCCACATTGCGTTAAATAATTCATTAAACATTAATTAACAATTTACAATTCCACATTAAATTTCATTAGCATCCCACTCCCAGTCCACAACCCCTATAAAATTAAAACCCCAATCATTATGTTCCAGGAAACTCTAACCCCATGGGTTAACACTATTTATTCTATTATTCATTATAGAATTACATTCCCACATTCCCATGCATTCTATAAAAACATTTTATGCTACTAAAAACATGGAGGTTCAAGATGGTGAGTTGATTTACTACCCATCGAGTTTTTTCTAATTATAGAAAGAGCGTAGACCCATCCTCCCTTGAGAGGCTAAACACAGAAATCATGAGGCATACCCAAGGCGTCTTCACCTCTTTCGGAAGACGGGTAAGCATGATCTGGTACCTTAAGCAGTGAGGAAAAGTAAAATAGGTAATCAACACAAAAAAACAACGAAAATCCAAGCATTACATCCATCCCATTCCATCATCCCTGGTGTCCTCCCTGACACCCAAATGCATACACTGATCATTCTCTCCACTATGAGCATCATCTGCTGCACCGACCAAAAGGCCTCCCTGCCCCCACATACTAGAACATCTATCTAGGCTCACATCACAACAGAATTAGTATGAGGACAAACATCTTAACAATTTTTTGTTATCTCTTAAACAAGAAAGATGGTAACTCAGAACCCATCAAGGATTTATCAAACAAGTAATCTGTTGTTAATTAACCGATTTATAATAAGTAAGTTCTATATTCGGGAAAACTAAACAGTAAGCTATCACAAATAAATTAAACATGATTACTACACCATTTTGATTAACATCAAAATTTCAACAAGAAGAACCAGATTCATTTACATGCCTCTTTATCTTTAGCCAAACAATTATCAATTAATTTTGTTTTACGTTCTATACCAATTTACTTCAAGAACAAATAGCTATACAAAGCAAGCATAGATATCACACTATCTATTAAAACAAGAGGCAATATCATACGATTGATATCAATTTATTTATTCAGTTCAAATTTTATTATGTCAATTCCATTGTAATCCAATAAGATAAATAATGATAATGATATAGTCGCACATAAAATAAGAGAGAAGAAATGAATCTGCTACCTCAAATAGTTCTTGATGTTCGTTATCCAAACAATGGGTCACGATCCCCCTCTTTCAACAACTGCATCTACCCGAGGATGCCACGATATGACCGCACCAACCGAACCCCAAGAAAACTCAATTATAATCCTCGAAATTACATGATACAAAATCGAGAGGAGAAACAGGAGATGGTGAACCCCAAAAGAAAAATGTTAAAACATACATTATATTAAAGATTGATCGATACTACTTGGTTGCACAGAAACACAGTGTGCACATGCAGTAAGAAGGACTTCGAGGAAACCAATACACTGGGAAAAGATTGATCTCACGAATCCTATGGGATGGAAGGAAAGGTTTGAGCGTCTCTCACCAGAGAACAAGGAAGAATAATTAGGGATGAAGATATCCCATTGCTTTAGAATATTTAATGGAGAGGTAGTTTAAGATGTGCCAAATTTCCAATTATAAGTGGATCGTATTAAACAATGTGGGTTGACCAAGTAAAAACATCATGAGACTTAAAAGTAATTAATATGGGATTTATGTCCTTTGAATAAGCCTTGAAGTCTGTAAAATGAGGCGTTAAATGTGGTTTACGTCAAAAAAAATGTTAAAGGGGGTGAAACTGTAGGAAGCTAGAAACTCTTTTCATGAAATCAAAATTTGGAAAAGGAAAAACATTGTTCATGAAACTCACCGTTATAACCTCACCGATATGACACTATTCCTGAACCTCACTGATTGAACATTGTTCGTGAACCTCACCGATAGAACATTGTTCATGATCCTCACCATTAGAACCTCACCGATTGAACACTATTCATGAACATCACCATTAGAACCTCATCGATAGAACACTATACACCTACCGTTCTGGAAAAACTATTCATAGAACTCAAAATTTGGAAAAGGAAAGAGCGGTTACCATTAGAGGTTACCGATAGAACTGATCACCGATGGGATTATTCATCGAATTGGATATTTGGAAAAGGAAAGAGAGGTTACCGATAGAACTGTTCACTGATGGAATTGTTCATAGAATTGGAAATTTGGAAAAAGAAAGAGTGGTTACTATTAGAGGTTACCGATAGAACTGTTCACTAATGGAACTATTCATAGAATTGGAAATTTGGAAAAGGAAAGAGTGGTTATTGTTAGAGGTTACCGATAAGACTACTCACTGATGAAACAAGTCATAGAATTGGAAACTTCGAAAAGGAATGAAAGGATACAGTTAGAGGTTACCAATATAACTATTCACTGATGGAATTGTTCATAGATTGGTAAATTTGTAAAAAGACAGAGAGGTTACCGTTAGAGATTAACGATATAACTATTCACAGATGGAAATCTTCATAGAATTGTAAATTTGGAAAAGGAAAGAGTGGTTACCCTTAGAGGTTACCGATATAACTATTCTCTGATGGAAATGTTCATAGAATTAGAAATTTGGAAAAGGAAAGAAAGATTACCGATACACCTGTTCACTGTTAGAACTTTTCATAGAATTGGAAATTTGGAAAAGGAAATAGAGGTTACCATTAGACCTCACCGTTGGCACTGTTCACAACTATCTACCACTGGAACTGTTCATCGAGGGTCACTAATGAAACTATTCATAGAAAGGGAAAATTGGCAGTGTTGGGGATGAGTAACCTTGACCTCCTGGAACTCCTCAAACACCATTTTTTCACAATGGAACGGGCCGGAGGGGTCCAGGACATTACATGATTTTTATCATTATAATCACATTCATTGTAATCATATACTATTTTTTTCCATCATAACAACTTATATTGTTTCTTATCATAATAATGTTTTTTTGTCACATAAACTGTTTTATAATCGTAACCATGTGATGTTTTCATAACCATATGTATTGTGATCATGATATGCATTTTAATTATGATATGAATCACAATAATGATATGAATCATAATCATGAAATGCAATGTATTCATATTATGCATCGTAACCACGTATCGTATCCATGATATGCATCGTAAATACATTATGCATCATAATCTAGAAATGCATCATAATCACGTTCTGCATCTTAACTATGTATCATATCCATGAATTAAATTCTAATTACATTATTTATCATAATCAAGATATGCTCATCACCACATTATACATCATACCCATATTATTTATTGTATCCATTATATGCATCGTAACTATGTTATGTATCGAATTCATGTAATCCATTATACTCATGTCTTACTCTAATACCACATACACGTTTTCCACTATATTTTATCTTACTCATTCATTCTTAATATTTTAATTGTTTTTTAAACAAAAATATGGCATTGAGTTAGTTATATACTAATCAAAACAATGTCGTGTATTCTGTTTTTTTAACTATTATAATTCTTGGTGTCCATGTCCATGAAAGTTTTCCATGAAATATGACCATTGGAAAAAACGTGACCATTTGAACCCGATGCCTATAATATAAGCTCATTCAAACCAGAGAAGTAACTTTTGTATCTTCTAAGTTCTGCAGAGATACTTTGTAACATCTCTCTTTCTTTGGGTGAATAATCCTTGAATATACAATATGTGAACCAATTATTCATAGTTTTTCTATTTCAATAATTTCTTCCATTTTCTTTGTGTTACAGATCAATTTGATAGCGATCGAGGACACTCGTGTTGGGACCACATTGTGTATGAAGATTGTATTTGTTGTCAAAAGTTTTCAATACTGGTCAAAATTAAGAAGTGTGTGAAGAAGGACTAAAAATATAATATGTATTGGCTAATGTTTGGTTTCCTAGATAATTGTTATGGAATCATAGCATAGGATTTCATACTTGACCAATTATATAAGAAGACTAATTCAGATGATTGCTGAACTTATCTTATGTTCAATGAACTTGTGTCAAAGGTGACACATTGATTACAACAATGTATAATGAATAAGTATCATCTATTTGATGATGATTGGAATAGAATGGTGAAGTATAAACTTTATAAAAATGATTGACGAAGAATGAGGATATGAAGTAGAGAATGATGGTTGAAGAAGAAGAGAGTGTTCAAGGGATTTTCATTCTATGATTGTCTTGTATTACACATTGCCTTGAAATTAGAAGTTTGTTGCACCATTCTTTAAGTTCCATATAGTTGTATCAAAGGTGATACATTGTCTACAACATTAAATGTGTAGGGAGATGTAAGGATGAAGAAGTACTTTGGAAAACATATTTGAAATATTATAAAAAGAAATAAAGATGACTGTTAATGATAAATAAAATAAATGAAATAGTGCATGGGCTTGGCACAATGAGAATGGACAAAACTATGAAGATTCTTTGGTAATTTGTATTTCATAAATATAATAAGTTTAGAGAACTTATGGTGCAAGCCTTATGAAGGATAGGGGAGCAATGGAGTTTTTTTTGAAAAAGAATGAATGTGGCACACAAGTCAAAATGTGGCACGCAAGTCAAAAAGTGGCGCACAACTATATGTGGTGCACAAGGGTATATTGAAAACAAGTCATATTTCAAGATCATCACCTCAAAATATGACAATTTAAATAAAGTCGCATGCATGATAATGATTTCAGCACAAGTAAAAAAGTGGCTAACAAGTATAAGTAGGGCGCTAGTGTGGCGTGCAAGTATAAGTGGTGTGAAAGTGTATTTTGCACGCAAGTAATATTTCAAAATCAACATATCAAAATATGAAAAAGGAAATAAAGTGTCGCTCTAGTGATGTAATGGCATGCAAGGGATGAAGTGGTGAACAAGTTTGGGGATACATTTAAGGCATGCAAGTTGGAATGGTGTGCATGTGTATGTGGCGTGCAAGTCACCAAAATTCCAATAAATAGATGGATACCCTCCTCATTTATCTATGCTCAACACTTAAGAGAAAATTTGAGATCTGATCGCACAAGTAGTAGAAAGTGGAACGCAAGCTGTAGTGGCATGCAAGTTGAGGGCTTCTTCTAAGGCCCGCAAGTTGGGTGGGGCACAAGCAGAGTGGCACACAAGTAGAGTTGCGCGCAAGTAGAGTGGCACACAAGAATAAATTGCATGCAAGTTATAAGAGGCATTCAAGAAGGGATTTTTTTTGAAAAATGTGTGTTGTTTCTAACCCCAATGTGTCGTGCATGTTGTGAGTTGTGAACAATTGTGGTGCACATGTTGTTGGGGGTGAGAAATCATCGAGGCATGCAAGTAGGGTGGTGCACAAATAGGGATTCTCATGCTAGATATGAGTTGTGTTAAAACTTTTTTCCATATTTTGATCATGTTTTATAATGATAAGTTGAACAAAACATAATTGTTTTAATAATCACATAGAGAACATGTGATTCTGGAATGAAAAAGAAGAAGAAGAGTTTAGTTCACATGGTTATGTACTGAAAGAGAAAGTGTGAAGAAGAGAAGGTTTCAGTGCAGACAGTTTTGCATTGAAGAAACAGAAGAAGAATAAGAGTGTGCAACCTACAAGTTTATTGTAGACAATGAAGATGTCAGTTACTTGCATGCTACTATGAATGCAACAACAACAAGAAGAAGGTTGTGGAATAAGAAAATAACATCATAGCATCCAACATGTCTCAACATGAGGAATATTTTTTGGTGTTGCAAACTATTTGAACAGAATGAAGACTATATTCAGAGGTAGTATAAAGAACCATCTAGAGGCAACAAGAGACTGTCTATACTGGTAGTATAAAGAACTAGTGAGTGTAACCGTATATGCTACTCACTGCATGTTGGAAGATGATTGTATACTTTCCCCCTCCGAGTGTAGGGAGAAACACTATGAAGTGATAATTTCCTTCCCTCCACCAAGTGTAGGGATCCACACTGACTAGAGGATTGATTTCCTAGTCAACAACTATAATAGTTACTACCTTGTTATGGAGAATCTGTTAACTGGTCATTACCATACTCGGAAAGTATGTAGCTTCTCTTATTGAGTTGTGAACCTTAAAAAAATATCGTGTTCATATTTTTACTACTTTCATATTATTGGATGCACCAGGGAAATGATAATAAGAGAATCAAGATCCTAACATGTTACATGGTATTGAGATAGAAAGATTAAATTGGTTCAAAAACGTCCCCCCACTGATTCACCCCCCCCCCCTAAGTGTTAGGCATATCCCAAAGCAGTCCCCTCAATTAGTATCAAAGGGAGGTTAACCTCTGTTGGATTCTTTACTTTGAAGATAATCTCTTTTGAAGACCTGAGATTAATTCTTGAGATAACAATGAAGTGCAGTTTTGATGAAGATTCGGATATCTCTGAGGAGAATTATATATCTACCAAAACCATGATGAATTAGGAAAAAAAGAAGAATGGAAAGATGAAGACAAATTCAATATTATCTATGGAATAGTAAGTATCGGGTTATCCATATTTGGATGACATTGAATACACATCAGACATGGAATTTAATGAGAAGGTGGCTCAAGTTCCCACCAAAGAGATGGAAAACCTTCCTACCTCAACTGTTTAATAGGTATGTGTAATAATATTTTTAAATTATTCTCATAATGAAAATGAAGGCACAAGTGATGATAATCAACCTACAACCTCTAAATAAATATTAGTTGATAGATTAGTAATGATTCGTCGTGGTATTCATAAAGAAAGTAAATCCCTAGTTTGTGGAGTATTTCAATGCATGGATGAAAATATCACTCAGCTGAAAGAATAAAATGATGTTTTGGTGAAAGGCTTACAAAGAAAAATTGTTGAATGTTTAAAGCCCTCTAGACAGGTTGGATCCTTTGAAGAAAAAAATAAAGGGTTTGAACTAAGTTCTTAAAAGTGTCTCAAAGATGTTGAAGAAAAGTTTGTAGTCAACAAGACTCTAGAAAAGAAGATCCATGCATTTGCATATGAGCTAAAAAGTTCACTTAAATCAAGAAGATATATATGGAAGAAGACTCCAATAATATAAAAGAACTTGACAGTTTGTTACAAAAAAATTAAGGAAGCATGAAATGATGTTGAAAGATTAATAAATGATTGTGAAGATAATATGACTATTATTGAAGACCAAAATGTCATCCTAAATATGAGATCTCTATGGTTGGATGCTCAGTTTACCAATCTTGAGAAGACGCATATTGAGTATGCACAAATAATGGAAACAGTTGCTGCTAGTACTCAATTTCACGTGAGGATTGTACTATCAAAATACCTCCAATATTTGATAATAATATCAGGGCTTCACCCATTTATCTATCTAAAGAAGATGAGAAAGTGGAGGTACCATCCATGACAAGTCATATAAATGTTTGTAAAACTGTTTCTGTAAAAAGTACAAGTTAGAAGAAAAAATCTAATAAAGTATGGATGAGTAAAGGTGATGAGATGCATACCACCATGGATAGGGTGGATAAAAAGACGAATATGGAAGATGGTTCCCCAGATAGAGAAAAACACATCTAGAAGAATACTCAACAATCTAATACATAAGATATCAAGATGTCATTATTTTTGGGTCGATGCTGGTGTTGCAACAGATTTGGGAATTTTTCAATAGATTTTCAGTACGATGCCTTAAATGTAAAAGCCTATATAAAGCCCATCTCAAGGAGATAAATATATAAAATAAGATGAAACAACCGCATATCCCGAATAATCTATATACTACAAACCGGTTTGGAATACTGGATAACATATGTGATTTATGCAATGGGAGTGGGAAGAAGAATGGTTCATTATCATCTCAAAATTTATTCAATGCTAATAAGAACAGAAGACCACAGAAAATAGAAAATAATGGAGAAGCTATATTGGGATGTAATCATATGTATGTTGCAAAATGAAATACTTCTAAGAAGATTACAAGTAGGAAAACTAAGAAGTCCTTGGATTCTAAATCCAAGAAGTTGATGTGTAGTGTATAAAAAAGAACAATAAAGAAGGATGACACTCTAAATAAGCCATGTGGAAATTACAATCATCTTCCATAATTCTTAAGGAAATATTGGTTATCTATCCTAAATATTTCGAAAGAATGAGAAATGAGAAAGATGCATAATAGAAGGATATTAAAAAAGAAATAAGAAGATTCCACATGATGAAGAAATGTTGAATAAGAGGTTGAAAGCAAAAAGAAACACTCATGTTTATGATGTTTTGTTTGTGAGGTGAAATAAGGTTGGACACACTGTTAAAAATTGCATTGAACTAATTCCATACCAAGAAGAATTTATCAAAAGGATGAAAATTGCACCACGATATTCTAATTCTTGGAAAGCTCTTGATGAATGTAGATTCACACACAAACAATTAGAATATGTATTGAGATCCACACAACCACATTAATAATTGATGATTATATGTGAAAGTGTTAGTAGTGTATAAAATGGAGCATCTGGGTTTAGAAAATCAACCCATCCTTCCTGCTCACATTGAAGAAGTAACAAGGATCCACCTTATACCCTTAAATCATTTTCTATTATATTTTTTCTTGTAATATATTTAATTGAAGGTGAAGCAAGCTCTCAGGGGGAGAACCTAGTAAGTAGTGATTGCTATCAACTCTTTATAGAAAAGATGAAAGAAGTTTCTATCTATGGAAGATTCATCAACTAATATTCAAATATTAATATGACGAGGGATCACCATTTATGAAGTTGATGACGCATTTCCCCTTAAGAGGGAGACATATGAAGAAGCTTCCGGATTTATTATTTCAATTAGTATCAACTTTATTAGGTATCAAATTCAATTACTCTGTAAATTCCTTGAATAGAATGTCATTTGAAAATGTATGTTGTTTCTTAATATCTCATCCTTTGTTACTAAAAATAAATATATTTTTTCAAATGGGGAGTAACTAAGTCAATCATTGACATAAGAAGAATGAAAGTTCCCCAAGGAAACATATCCTTCCAATTACACTTCAAATGTTTTGATCCATTTGTTGAAGTGAGTGCAGGAATTTCAGGTTGATTATTTCCTTTCACATTCAATATCTTCAGCCTGTAATGAAAGTGGAAATCCCTTAAAGACAAGTGTATGAGATCTCACCTCATGATGTATCATGATTAGTGTATAATGGATAGCTTTGTAGTCTAAATAAAATCCTCTTGTTTTCTACATAGATCATTGCTCAAGTAGACATAGAGTGAAATTATTGATGGCACACTATATAAGTAAGTATTTATACACTCTCTACCATGAAATTTGTATTTCATGTAAATAAGGGGGAGAAAAAGTGAAATGAATGTTTGAAATGTAAGTGATGGAGAAATAAGTAAAGGTGGGAGAGAAGATTCAAATTTCGACATTGACACATTCATTTGATGATACATTAAGGTATTGACAACAAAATGAAAAGGTGAATATTTTTGGGGCAAATTTTTGTATGAAGATTGAATTTTTTTCAACAGTTGTCAATGCAGGTCAAAATGGAGAAGGATATGAATAAGGGATAAAAAGTTAATAGATATTGGATGAAGTGAGGTTTCTTGTATAATTTTTATGGAATCATAATATTTGATGTCATACTTGAGAAATTCTTTAAGTAGATTAATCCAGATGATTGCTAAAATGATCCTAAGTTCAATGAACTTGTGTTAATGGTGACATATTGTTAATAATAATGATTAATGGATAAATATCATCTATTTGATGATGATTAGAGAAGAATGGGGATGTTTCATAAATATTAAGATGATTGATGAAGAATGAGGATTTGAAGTATAAAATTTTGGTTGAAGAAGAAGAGAGTGTGGAAGGGAAACACATTCTACGATTGTCAGGCATTACACATTGCCATGAAATCTGACAATTTTTTAACTATTCATTAAGTACCAAATACATGTATCAAAGGTGATAAATTATCTGCAACATTGAAAGTGTAGGGAGTTGTGAGGATGGCGGAGTACATTGGAATACATATTCCATAGAATATACGAAGAAATAAGGATGTTTGTTGAAGATGAAGATAAGACATGAAGTAGTCCATGGTATTGGCACTATGAGAATGGCCAAAACTATTAATATGCTTTGTGGATTTCTATTTCACAAATATTATAGGTTTGGAGAACTTTTGATTCAAGCCTTATGAATGATAGGGGAGTAAAGATGTGTTTTTGGAAAATGAAAAAAGTGGCGCGCAAGTATAAGTGTCGCTCAAGTGTGGGGTGAAAGTATATGTGTTGCTCAAGTTTTTGTTGCATGAAAGTCATATTTCAAGATCATCACATCAAAATATTACAGGGAAATAAATTGTAACACTAGTTAAATATTGGCGCACATGTCAAAAAGTGGTGCGCAAGTATAAGGGGCATGAAAGTGTGTCGTGCAAGTATAAGTGTTGTGAAAGTGTATGTTGTGTGCAAGTCATATCTCAACATCATCATATCAAAATATAAAAAAAGAAAGAAAGTGTCACCCAAGTGATGGAATGGCGTGAAAGTGATGAAGTGGCACACAAATTGTGGGTTACTTTTAAGGCGCACAAATAAGAATGGCGCACAAGTGTATGTGGCATGCAAGTCACCAAAATTCCTATAAATAGTCAGATACCCTCCTGATTTATCTAAGCTCAAATTTTGAGAGGAAATTTAAGCTCTGATCACACAAGTAGTAAAAGTTCGTACGCAAGATGAAGTGGAGTGAAAGCTGAGGGTTACTTCTATGGCACGCAAGTAAGGAAGTATGCAAGCAGAGTGGCACACAAGTAGAGTGGCGCACAAGTAGAGTGGCATGAAGGAAGTAGTGACAAGATAGTTTTAAGAGGTTCTCAAGGAGGGAGTTGTGTGAAACAAGTGTGTTGTGTCTATCACTGATGTGGCACACAAGTTGTGATTTGTGAACATTTGTGGCACACAAGTAGTTGGTGGCGTGGAAGTTGGGAGGTGCACAAGTAGGGTAGAATGCATGTATGGGTTGGCGCACAAGTTGTGATTTGTGCTAAATGTTCTTATGAGATTATGATCAACTGTGATGATGATATGTTGAGCCGAGCTTCTTTATTTTTACAATATCTAAGAGAACATGTGATTCTAGAAAGAAAAAGATGAAGAGTTTTGTGCAGTTGGTTTTACATTGAATGATAAAGTGTAAAGAATAATATGTTTCAGTGCAACTGGTTTTGCATTGATGAAACATAACAAGAAGAAGAGTGTGCATCCTATAAGTTTTCTTAAAACGAGGAAGAGGTTGGTTACTTTCAATCTGCTAAGAAAGTAACAATAATAATAAGAAGGTTGTGGAAGAACAAAGTAGCACTATGGCATCCAAAAGGTCTCAATAGTTGGAATATTATTTTTGTGTTTCAAACTCTTTTAATAGAGAGAAGACTATCTTCAAAGGAGTATAAAGAACCAACTAGTGGGTATAAAAGACTATCAACACTGTCAGTATAGAGAACCAGTGAGTGTAAGGGTATATCCTACTTGCTGCATGTGGGGAGAGGAGTTTTTCCCATCCCCCTCCGACTATAAGAAGAAACATTGGGATGTAATTATTTCATTCTCTCCTCCAAGTGTAGGGAGCCACACTGACTAGCAGATTGATTTCCTAGTCAAACCTTGTACAAGTTACTACATTATAGTCGAGAATCCGTGAAATGGTCATTACCATACACTGAAAGGACGTATCTACTCTTATTGAGTGGTGAACCTTGTAAAAATATCATATTCATATATTTACTAATTTCATATTATTTCATGAGATAGGGAATACATAATAAGAGAATCAAGACTCTAACAGTTCAATAGTTATTCGGATAAAAAGAATAAATTGGTTCAAAAAGGTCCACAACACTGATGCACCCTCCAGTGTTTTCCATATTTTGAAACTGGTACTCTCAATTTGGGGGTAAGAAAAATGTAATACCAATCAATGTATCAAGTGGTTTCATGTATTTCAAAGATAGAGGTTTTTATTACCTTCTTAATCGAGGGATTCTGTGGATGGGAAGATAGATGTGTCGATCATCATATCGAGGGCTTACCGGGGTGGTGTTATGAAGACCATTTCTACTAGGTGAAACGATACTCTACCCTTTGGGATAATATTATTGCAAACCATTAATTTTTTCACGGCATTTTTTAATATAAATGGAAAAATTTTGTTTCCTATTTCTATTCATATTCATTTATATAATAATTTTTTTAGTGAATATGATTTAATTAAATATTGTGTAAAGAGATTATATACGCAATATGGTAAAATAATTTACATTTTTTGTTCTCTGATAATTGTATTTAGTTACAATACAATTGTTCTTAATTACTTGTGGTATCATATCAGATCATATCCATCAAATGCAACACAAGTTCCATCATTTGTATTGGTTGTGAATTATATTAGTTTAATACCTCTTAATCTATGCTCCTTCTTAATAATTTAAATAAATTTTTTTAAAACCTACAATTCACCCCCCTTATTGTATTTTTCTATATCATAAACATTTACGTCTATATTTTGATCTGACAATTGGTATCAGAATATGTTTCCTCTAATTTTTCTTACTTTCTTTGTTTCATTCTAATTCTGTTATATTTTTTTAATAAATTTTATTTATAATTACCTATTACACTAACCTGTGGAGTGTAAAAGTATTGTTTTATAAGATGACGTGAATGAATATTGGATCAATTGACAATATGAACCCAACAAGACCAAATATTTTTTATATGAATGATTAAAAGTTCGTGAGAGATCAAAGGAAGACTTTTGATGTTAATACCATATTATATTATTTTGTGTTGCTCAAAAGAGATTACAAAATTCCAGAAAAAGAAGTCATAATTTTCACCAATGAAGATAAACTAGATGATCAACTAAATTAAAATGTATGAAATACTATTTAATGTTCTATTAAAAGAAATATATATAATCAGATATCCTCATGTGAAGAAGGTAACTATATTTGGATGAAACTGGAAGTTTCACATTTCAGTGAATCTGATGTTATAGAAACATGAAGAGCCATGCTTGAAGCTGAATATCATGGTTTTTTTGTTCCCTATGTAGAACTGGTATGAAAAATTAAACAAACAATAATGATAATTGTCAACAGTTTTGAATGAATGGAATAAATAGGTCTTGATGAAGAAGTTCTTATGGACACTATAGTTGATGTAATACCCAATGAGTGGGAATCAAAAAGGATAGCTATTTATGATAATAGGAATGTTACTGAAATAACTCTTGATGAATCATTTGGTAGTCTATTACAGAGCGATACAAGGATGAAAATAGGTGAATATTTTAATATGAAGAAAAATGGTAATGGAAATGTAGCATTTATAACTAAATTTGAATCCATGAAACCAGAATGGGTAACATGATACGAAGCTACAAAAGTTTTATCTATATTAGAATCCAACGAATGTGATCATTCATTGCATGGATTATCCAATAATACTTGATGTGTGATCAAGATTATGGGAAAGAAATATTTTCAGTACATATTCAAAAATAAAGATATAAAGGAAAAGAAATACTCAAAATTAAATTGTTATGAATGTAAAAGAGAAGTTTATATTAGACTAGATTGTCCTTTTCATAATAGTAATTATAGGAAGGAGAAACATTCGGAAAGAAACACGAAAAATTAATAAATTTATAAGATAAAGAATTTCATGAAGTCAAATGGTGCTTTGATAAGGTACACAATGAATAATGACATTCAAATGTATCTTTAAATTCCAATTACCCTGATGAGAAATATTCTTACTCTTAGGATGAAGAATCTTCATCATTATAATATAATTTAACTTTTTTTGAAGACGTATCCATATTTTCCAAACTACTAGAGAATCATAATTTCAAACTCAAGATAAAGCATGATGAAGAGAAATTCTAAAATATCTATCCATAAAAAATAAGTATCATATCGTTTAAAAGATTGTGATTATAAAACACTTTATTTTCAAAATATTTCAAAAAAACTTTGGGAAGAAAATTCGGATAAGGATAAAATCTCTAAGGACTTTGAAAAACTTTTTTTAAAAAGGTTTTTAAAAAATACAATTTCAAAACAATTGCTAGTGTGAATGAAAATTTAGTCATTATACTAATTTCTGAAATTTTTTATTTAAAGAAACAATTATAAAATTTTACATCCAGAAGGAAATAACTTGAAAAAATGTATTCACAATATCATCCTCTTAGGAATGACTATGGATTTATTTATAATCAATCAAAACCTTTTTTTAGTCATAACTATTTTGTTCCCCTAAGTGCTTCTTTTTGAACTAATTGACAATTTGGATGACATTGGGATAAATTTTTTTATTTAAATTAAACTCAATCATTATGGTTTCTTAAATATGAATTTGAAAAAAAAACATGGATTCATAAATTTATTTTATCTAAAATATTTAGAATCCAAACATTTTTGGGTTCTGAAAATATAATTTTTTTATTTTTTTATGAAAAAAATTGTACCAAAAATAAAATATTTTTGTACATGGATAGTGTATGTTCTCAACATATGACTGGAAATAGATATTTCTTTGAAATGATCATTGAAATGAAAGGTGTAATAGTGTCATTCTAATACAATTCTCAAGGAATGATCATTAGTGTAGCTAATATTGTTCATTTATGAAAAGTTATAATTTTAACTGTTTTTTTGTTAGAGGTCTTAATCACAACCTTATAAGGATATGATAATTATGTAATGATGGTTACCTTGTGAATTCTAGGAATGATAAATGTTTAGTCTGCAATTCCAAGGGTGAATTCATTGTCTCTTCCCATAGGCATGATAATGTATACACACTGAAAATATAAGACCTTATGATCCAAGACGTACATTTCTTAAGTGAAATGGAAGACCAATCTTGGTTATGGATAGAAGGTTAGGACACTATAACCTAAATAAAATTTTTAAACACTTAATGAAAATACTTGTTAAAAATATACCATATCTTAGAATAGATTATTAATTTTTTAACGTTGTAATTATAGAATGTAACATAAAACTATCTCTAAATAAATTATTGGAGTTTCAATTAATAATAAATTATAGTTATCACCCAAGGAAAATTTCACTTCTAAAAAAATGGAACTATTAAAGTAAAACCAATGTATTTTCTTTAGTTTTTTACTACACCTGATTTACATGGGACTATTTTATAGAAAAGAAATATGAATCCTTTTTATACTTCAAAACTTTTAGAGCCCATGTTAAATATGATAAAAACCTACCGCTGATTACTACTCGATGTGATCATGGTGGTGAATATAAAAATATGGATTTTAAATCTTCTTATAGTAATAAAGATATTAATCACAACTTTTCACCTCCATGAACCCCTTAGAAAATGGTGTTGTTGAAAGAATAAATCATATTTTTCTGAAAATAAAAAGAACCTTGTTGAGTGAATACTCGATTGCTATAAATTTTTGGGTTGAAGCTATAAGTAATGTATGATATAATATAAATTTTTTTTGACTAGACCATTTCTAAATAAAACATTTTATAAATTTTGGACCGGAAGAAAACCTAATGTTTCTTACTTCAGATTTTTTGGATACAATGAATTCTTAATGAATACTAAAGATATCATACATTAATTTGAGACAAAATCTGATGAAGGAATCTTTATAGGTTATTCAACTACTTTAAAGGATTATAGAGTTTTTTAAAAAAAATCTTGTACTATTGAGGAAACACTACATGTTAAATTTTATAGAAAAGGTTATTTTTGTTATTAAAAACACATATCTACATCAACATATGAGTTTTCACAAACTGAGTATCAACCTTTGATTGAGAAATCATCTGAAAGGAGAAATACTCAAGAAAATGTTTCAAAAATATTTACCCCCAAAAGACATTCTACCTAGTGTCAATGAACATGTTTTTCAAAAACAAGATAAATTGATTATTAGAAATCATCCCAGTGCTAATATCATTGATGATGTAAATCAACCCATAAAGACATGAAATTAAATGTTAAATAAAAGAGAATATATTTTTTTACTATCCCAATTTGAACCTAAAACATATGATGTGTCCTTTGATGATGAGGATTGGATGAAAGAAATTCATGACTAACAAACTGAACTTGAAAGGAATAAAGTGTTGTCCTTGGTTGAAAGACCTAAAGAAATAACAGTAATTGGAGTAAAATGTGTTTTCAGAAACAACTATGATGAAAATGGAGTCATTATAAGAAATAAATTAAAACGTCTTTCTAATTGTTATAATCGACAAGAGAGAATAGAAAATGATGAAACATATGATCTGGTAGCTAGACATGAATTTATTCACATTCTATTCACCTTTTCAATATTCTTTAACATAAATCTCCTTTAAATGGATGTAAAATGTGCTTTCTGTAATGGATTTTTTAAATAATAAATTTCTTTAGAACAACCCCTAATATTTTTAGACTCAACTCATCATGATTATGTTTCTAAGCATACAAACACATTATATGGCCTGAAAAAATCCCCTAGTGGTCTCTATGATAGACTAAAATGATTTATTTTCCAAAATATTATGGTAATATAACTACATATACAAATCTTTTTATAATATTATAAAACAAAAACATTTTTATTGTTCAAATTTATGTTGATAACATTTTAATAGAATCAACTTAGCAATCCCTAACAGATTCTTTTTCAAAGCTCATGAAATATGAGTTTGAAATGACTACGATGGGTGAGTTAACATTCATTTTATGATTCAAAATCTCTCAAAAACTAGAAGAAACCTATATATCCCAACATAATTAGAAAAATGATTTACATAAAAATTATGGATATTAAAACACTAAAAGTATACGAACACCAATCGGCCCCTCAGATTTACTTGATCTTGATGAAGCTGGGAAACCTGTAAATCAAACATATTTTAGAGGTATGATTAAATTTTTTTATACATAATAGATAATCGTCCATACATAATAAAATTATAATTATTATGTGCAAGATATCAATATAATCCAATGGAATCTCATTTAAAAGTAGTGAAAAATATTTTTTCACTACTTAAAGGGAACCATGGATTTAAGACTATTCTATTCATCTAGAATTGATTTTGTATTAAAAAGTTTCTCAAATGCTGATTATGGTGGTTCTATAATGGATAGAAATAGTACATCAGTAACATTTAATTATTTAAGTGATTCATTAGTTTTTTATTCCTCCAATTAAGAACATTCAGTAGTACTTTCCTCTATTGAAGCTGAATATGTAGCAGCTAGATGTTTTTGTGATCAAGTGATGTGGATGAAATACACAATCATTGACTATGGAATTAGTTTTTCCAAAACTCAAATACTATGTGATAATACTAGTGACATATCACTTAGTAAAAATCCATTGCATCACTCACAAGAAAAATACCTAGATATTAGGCTTCACATTCGTTGATATCACACAATAAAATATATATTATTTTACAATTCACTGGAAACAAATAACTACTAGAAGACATTTTTACAAAACCATTATCTTCTAATAGATTTTAATACATTAAACAGAAGCTATGAATGGTCACTATAAGTTAATCATTCACAAATAATTCTTGTTTACAACATCTCCCTATATTAAGATAATCCTTTTCAAAGGTGGAGTATACAACTTTTTATCATTTTTACATTTCATCTGTTTCACATTTTATCAGTTTCACAATTTAACGATTATACATTCTATCAGTTTAAATTTTTATATGTTTTAAATTTGATCAGTTTCATGTTTTTATTGGTTTCACATTTCCTCGGTTTTAAAATTTATCAGTTTCAAATTTTATCAGTTTCAAATTTTATCAGTTTTAAATTTTTTTAGTATCACATTTTATCAGCTTTATATTTTATCTGTTTTGCATTTTATCTATTTCATTTTTTATTGGTTTTAATTTTTAGCAGTTTTTGAATTCTTATTGGTCTAATAAGTTTTTCGGTATTATAATTTTAATTGAATTATTATCTTAAGAACAATATACTGAAATCAATTTACAATTTTTGATACTCCGACATGTACAACATTTAAAACCATTTTTTCTATGTTATTTCAAATTTTTGGTATTTTATTTTTTTCTTTTATCCTCTAATTATATCTAAAATAAATAAAATTTTATTTAAAGGAAAACTACAAGATTAAATATTCATTCTCAATGATAGTATTTTTAGACTTATTCTGGACCGTCAAATTTATTATTTAATGAATACCTCTAAAACCCTACCACATATAACTCCACTAAATTTATCAAAAATTACGATCCTTCTTAAATACCTAGCGTGGTTCGTAATAAAATTTTACCTCAGTTTTTGTAATCAGAGAAGTCCTTACATTTTTTAACAGGAAAAGAAATCAGTAATTGAGATTTTTTTATGTCTTACAAGTCTGAGTCAACTACTTAATCCCTAAATAAAATGTCTCCAAAATATTTCTATTTTATAGCCTTTCATGGTGAATGGTTTGTCTCTCAATGATTTTATGAATCTTTTGATTCTTCTTTGAATGGTATAATAAATTTCCAAGGAAGGGAATCTCATTGTGTTTAATGACAGGATACAGATCAAGATTTTGTATTTTATAAGGAATTGTTACAATTTTATAAAACAATGAAGATAGGTAATGGTCCAATGTCAATATTTGCAATGTAGGATATTTAATACAAAACCTAAATAAAATAAAATTCCTCATTCCTAAGATTTACATCTGAGGGGGATTCCCTTTGTCCTTCCAACAAATTACCAGAACATGATGTTAAATTTGAAAGAAGGAAAGTAGTGTAATCTCTTTTTGAGATTCATGAGGATTAGCGGAATGTAAATCATCTTTTAGATGAAAATATTCTCATTGCCATATATATTAAAGGATTCCTAGTACTGATAAAGGGTCATAAGAAATCCTTGAAAGTGTCTGATGTCTATGTTCATAACTATCTAGTGAATATTTGAAAGTTTAATCTTATGGAATTCATTTTATTGAAAATTAAGAAACATAAATATGGTTCTATATAGTCTCAACAGATAATGATTCCCACCATTCATAGAATGTTTTTGAAAGAGTGTATGAATTTAAGTAAGGAATCCATTCATTCATATATGAAAACCATCATGGGGACACTCATCAATAAGGATAAAATCAGGAGACTCACGGTATGATTCAATCCTTAATAAAAAAAGTATGAGAATTATATGAAAGATGAGAAAGGAAAATAAGTAGTTGAAGGGTGTGAAAACCCTTCAATTCCCTCTAAATAAACATCTTGAAAAATAAAGGTACCTAAGGGTACAACTCCAATAAATCAAAGAAACAAAATTCCGATTCGGGTCTGGTTGCTATAGAGTGGAGGAAAAAGAAGTATGAAATAAATGAATGTGATCCTCAATTTGGATTGGGGCCTGCTGAAGTGCTCACCAAAATGATAAGAACTGATGAAAATTTGGAAAAATTATAAAATAAGAATAGATTTATGATTAAAAAGTCCCAGGACATCGATATTAATATTCATATTAAAATAATTAAGGAAGCCAAAAACTAAATTTTCAAAAGGGAACCACCTATTACGATTCAATCAGATTCAGTAGAGAAAAGGATGGAGAAACATGCATCTGAACAATTGGCTACTAAATGTCTCAATGAAGAAAATATATAATAAGAAGAAGACAAAAATTAACAGAAGTTGATCAATTTAAATAATAATAATAAGTTGAATATAATGAAGATGAAAACAAGAGAAATCATTCAGCAAAATTGTTAGATGTTACATCATTTATGATTCCATCTCCTCATCCTCAATAATCCAAAAAAGTTTATCAAAATATTTATTCTTATAAATCGATTAAAATCTAAGATAAAGAAGAAGAATATGAAAAATATAATAAGAATTTGAATCATCTAGATCAATTTATCTTCAATTAAACTCATTTTAGAGGTATTCCAGAATACAATGAAGATACAGATTCAAAAAGGATGATTACAGTGAAGAAAATTAGGTACATTAAACCAAACCATAACAAATTAGAAAATATTATCCCCTTATATCCAAAAATTGATGTTAGGATAGATATAATTTCAAATCATTATAATGAAATAATATATTCTGTAAAGACTTTTATAGACATGTTTTTGAATCTTAAATCCGATTTTAATATATTCAACGAACGTGCTACTGGGGATAGAAAGGCTTGTAACAAGGTTTTCAAGTGGTTGTACAACATTGATGATAATCTCAAGTATCATGTGGAGAATCTTCATAAATTGGTGAAGTGGTTAAATCATCAAAAAAATTTCAACAAAAATTAGGTCAATCATTTGAATAAATAACTAGATGTCTTTCAATGACCGAGTATGTCACACCGCGACACGCACGTTTATTTAATTTTATGATTTCTTTGACTTTAAATTATTTTTGTTGTGGTTCGTGTTCAGTATCGGACTAGGTTTTTGAGTTTTTGTTCAAAAGTGCGCTTTTTGACGCGACGTCGTTCAGCACCCGGGAGGAGCATGTTTTGGAAGCCCTGGGCAGCTTCGCCCATGCAACGGAACAGTTCTCCTGCCATCAGAAAACAAAAATGAGTGAACTTTTTGATTTATTCTGTTATTTAAATTTTTCATTATTGTTGATAATTTTATAATCATTTTTAAATGCGATTTGATATATATTATTATTCTAGGCCGGTGCAAGCACACCGCACGGCTAGCTGAAGCCGTGCGGCTAGCCCGGATACTGCATGATTACGATATCTGTATTGGCCGAATGAATATGATTTGAATAAGTTAAAAATAATTTAAATAAATAACTTAGTATAATAATATTATTATTTGGTCATGAATAATAATACTATATTTTTTATTTAAGAATTTTTGTTATTGGAATTGTCATTTTATCATTTTTTGTTGTTATTATTAAAGTTTTTGATCACCAACATTATTATTATTATTATTTTCATTATTTATTTATTAAATTATTTATTTTATTCTTTTATATATATATATATTAGTAGGGTTTGCAGAAGCCCCCATTTCCTGATCCTTCCTCTTCCTAGCGCGCCGCCACCCCCCTCCCTTGCTATCTGGTCGAGGCCCGACCTCCCAACCGCAACTTTGCAGTAGCAGCACCTTGCCCCGCCTCATCTCCAGGGGATCCCCCTGCTTCTCTTTTTCCTCCCTTCTTCACACGGCATCATCCTCGCGCCCTCCTTCAGCACACCACCGGCGCACCCCTCCCTTTTCCGGCTACCACGTCACCTCCCTTAGGTGCGGCGCAATCAGAACCCCCTTCACCCCCTATTCAGTGCGCAGCCAGCGCACTTAGCCCCCCTCCTGCTCTCCTTCATCCTCACGCACCCAACTCCCCCCTTCATCCTCACCCATCCAGCGGTGGAGCCTCTCACACCCTTCTCTCCCCACTGTTTTTTCCCACTGGTGTGCAGCGCAAGCAGGGGACCCTCCCTCCCCGCCGGCCCTTCCTTCTCCACGCGGTGAACCATGTTTCCGGCGACTCGACGTTTTCCCCCCTTGCTGCGCATGTGCAGGCCAAGCGATACCCTGCATTTCCTACTTCTCCCATGCACATCGCGGCCAGCACACTCCCCCCTGAAGGTTTGTTTTGTTTTAATTTTAATTTCACTTTTATTATTATTATTGTTATTATCAATATTATTATTGTTATTTTACTTTTATTATTAGTATTATTATTCATATTATTCTTATTATGGTTTTTATTATTATTATTACTATTATTAGTATTATTATTTTGTTGTCACTATTATTATTATTATTATTATTCTTTTTTTTTATTATTATTCCTTTTATTATTTTGTTGTTATTATTATTATTATTACTATTATTTTTTTGTTATTCTTCTTATTATTGCTTTTATTATTGTTGTTGTTATTATTATTACATTTATTATTACTATTATCTTTATCATCATCGTGTGGGTTTTAATCGATGGTGAGTTGTTATTTTATGGCTCAGGACTTTTAGGACCCGCGCAGGGCGTTTCTGAGTGAGCGCCGCCGCCGCGCCTTGTTTCCGAGGTTCCTTCATTGTCGCGTTTCAGTTTCGAGAGTGTCGGACTTTATCACGTGGCTTCGGACACACGTTGTGTCATCGTGCCATGGTTCCAGAGTTGTGTTGTCGTCGCGCTTTGATCTTGAGGTAGGTCCCCTTTGCACTGCTTTTAAAATTTAAGTTATATTATTTCATGCTGTTTGCGCACCCTAATTGTTCAAAATCAACATTTTAATAATTGTAATAAATATGAGATAATATACGATAATTAATTCTTAATATAAGATGGTTAATTTTTAAATGGTTATTTAATTTCAAAAGGAGCCTTTTATTTTATACACGACACATGAAACATCCTTTTGACGAGCGGACACCCAATAATGAAAGAATGCATGTTTGGCTTTTAAACATAATTCACGGAATGTAAAACAGAGTTCTGGTTTAATGAGAAATGATTTCTTTTGAAGCATGAACAAATACTTTGGTTCGTTTGAGAAATTGTCCGGTTGGCTCTTAAAGATTATTTGGAAAAAGAAATTGGTTTGCTTTGGTTTATAAAAACATTGTTAGCCTGTGACGTAGTGTTTTTGGGTTCTTTAACGGTTTTAAACTGGGTTTTGTCTCATAAAGAAGTTGTACCTGTCTTTGAGTAGTGTTTGTGAAATGTATTAAATGCACGTTTGGCACTTTATGGAAAGCGATAAAAATGTTTTGATAAAAACCCTCTTAGGGAGACTCTCATGCCTTGGTTGCAATTGATTGTTTGGGAGGCCGCGCTTAGAGGCTCCCGGGTACTTGAGTAGAAAAAGGCATGAGGTTGTTCCACGGAGTGGCTCGGGTGATGCCTGTTGTGCTTTATATATATATATATATATATGATTGGATGCTCGGTTGGAATTAGTTGGCTCACCCCTTTTTCAAACACTTGAGACATGGGAATCTGGCATATTGAGAGAATATTCTAAGAACGATTCCTGCACTGGTAGGTTATGGTACTGACCAGTGGCAAATAGTATGTGGATATATTGGGTTTATTACTATGGGATTTTCCCTCGACCTGCCCGTGAGTGGATGGTCGAGCGTATTGTGTGTTTTGATTTCATCGTGACATGTCGATAAGGATGATTTCTCATGTATTGGTGTCTTTTGGTTTATTCTCGATTTCCTAGGTTCACCCATGTCTATTCAGCTTTTGTAGCTTGCAGTAATGATTATGATGCTCACATGTATACCTACATTTCCCTTTCTGTATTCTTTACTTGTGCATTCTTGCATATTGTTTTCCTTGGAAAGTGATAAATTCCTTTTTAATAGGTTTCTAAAAATTGTTTTCAAATGGAAGTGTTTAATCCCTTTTGTACAAATTTGAAAATTTAAACATCACTTTCCCCCTTTCCTGAAATGTCATTGACACTAATGAAATGAACCCAAATTTTGAAATGGCTAAGGGCAATGGTTCGTACATTGTTTTTATGTAAAATGCTTAGAAAAAAATACTTTTATAAATTGTAGTTCAAACTTGAAATGATGTTTCTTTTATTTTAAAGGTAGTGCATTGGGAATAGATATCGGGCTAACCTACTGAGTTTTACTACTCACGTGTATAGTTGTTTTCTGTTTTTAGTGTTTGTGCAGGCTATAGCTTGAATGCGCTCACCTAGGGCTACGCTTGATCGTTGAGTCAGAGAGCGACCCGCGAGGTCGCACGAAGTTGTTCGGACGTCGTGTTTGGTTAGTTTGTTTCCTATTTGTTTCTGTTTAGTCACTTTATTTGGTTTATCTTTTCTGCGATGCTCTTCATTATTTTCACTGTCTTATTTATTTATAATGGGTGAAATCATTCCCATAGCCTCTGTTGATGCCATGGCGCTTGTGGCCAGCCCGGGAGGATCGGGAACGCCTCTCGGGCCATGTCGCGGACCGGCTCGGGTGACCGGTTCAGGGTTGACCCAGGTTGGTTCGTGACAAAATGGTATCAGAGGAGGTTTGCTCTTAGCAGACCTCACTATTCAGAGCGCCCTTTATTATTTGGGATGTCAATGTAGATGGAGTAGGATTGTCGGGACTTGAGGGGTAGGTGCGAGAAGAGCGTCGCGAACTCTTGCCCGTACTGATCCTCGGGTTTCCATGGGAAGTCCGGTTTAATTTGTTTGTTTGGGTTTTTATGGAAAGGTTTTGTGATTGGGATACGACAAAGGGAGTTGGGCCACTAGTCCTCCTAACCCGCACGGCCTGGCAAGCCATGCAGAGCTAGGGGCATGGTCCAAGAAGGCTCTCTGTGTTAGTGATGTGTTTGGCATATGGCCACCAACCATATGGTCAAGACACCCACTGACACAAGTCCCCTGTTTGAGTTGTTTTGGGGTCCCCCTTGATTTTTGAAAGTGGTTTGAATTAGAAAAGTTGGTTTTGAAAAAAAAATGGTTGTTTGAAATGACATGTTAAATTTGTATATTGTTTTAAAAGAAGTGGTTTGAATAAATTGTTTTTGGAAAATGAAGTTTCTTTGTTTTGACCGTGGTGTTCTGATGAGTGCTCACATGCATTGTGGTATGTTGGAAATGTGGATGGATTTCTGGTATGGTGGATGGATGCCCTGGGTGGCACAGATACATTCATGTGAGTGAGGCTCTAAAGAATACAAATGGTGAAGGTTTAACCCACTAAGCTTGTTCTAAATTAAAGATGTTTTCAAAGAGAAAATTTTTTACGTTATGATAACTTGTTTTCTCAGATTTTGAGCTTGTCACCTATGTAGTTTATGGTTTTGAGGTTGTTATTCATTCGTTGAGTTGGCGTTGATTGGGGTTTTGACCTTTCCTTGTCCAGCGGTTATCCCGTTGAAGCTTCGATGGGTGATCGTAGTGCAGTTGATCAACCTAAGGATTTTATGCTTGAGTTTCGGAAGCTCGATCCACCTCTCTTCTATGGTCAAGCAGAAGCATCCGTGGCAGAGGAGTGGATGTGGAAGATTGAAGGGGAATTTAACCTCATTGAGTTTCCCGAGTCGTTGAAGGTCAAGTTTGCGACCTTCATGCTTGAAGGTTCACCGTGGATGTGGTGGAAGTCAGTGTCTCGGAACAAGCCCCGTCAATAGGTTACTTGGGAGTTTTTCAAGGCCTCGTTCATTCGTCAGTATTTCTCTGAGGAAGAAAGGGTGAGAAAGGGGATGGAGATGTGTTGTCTGCAGCAGGGCGACAGATCCGTGTTGGAATATTTCCAGCGCTTTGTAGATTTAGTACCTTATGATTCAGAGTATGCCACAAATGACCCCGTGATGGCTCGACGCTTCGAGGCGGGTCTCCACCCGGATCTACAGTCCAAAGTTTCAGAGTCCAACCTGACTTCTTTTGTCGATGTGGCGAGACAAGATTTTCGTGTCGAAGCCGCGATGGAAGGAGTGCTCGAAGTAGTCCTCCCTCCTTCGATCCCTAAGAGCAGTGGTGAAGATTATGGAATGGAGATGAGTAAGCAAATGAATGTGAATGGAGCAGGTCGTGGAATCAAGAGGCATCGGGATCTTTCATCAACCTCTTCGGAGCGAGAGATTATTGTGTGTTATCAGTGTGGAAAGAGGGGTCACAAGAAGTCGTCATGCCCAAGCGCTCCGAAGCCCTGCCAGGCATGTGGACGCCTGGGTCACTTGCGACGATTTTGTCGGGGCATTGCAAGGAAGCGTCACAGAGGAAGTTCTCAGAATTAATGTGGTGTTGGGTCTTTGTCCAAAGTTTCGGGTGTAATTTTCCTTTCAGTTTAAGGGATCTTTAATCGTTGTAGTTGTACTGATGGTGTTTTGGGTTTGAAATGTATGGAAATGTCATGGGTCTTTTGACAAAATTCGGATTTCAATGCTGGTGTGTTTTTAAATTTTAAAATCTTGTCCTTTATTTTGTCAAATAAAAATATGTATGTTTCTTGTTGGGATTATCAGAACCTGACTGCGAGGCAGAAGATGCTTCATCCATCAGAGCTCCAGCCAAAAGGTCTCGGAGTGAAGCCAGCACGTAGTCAGGAACCCCCGGGGGAAAATTTTAAAGATTCCGGTTAAAGTCGCGCCTCTATCATCGTGGTGAGATAGTTTTGGTGTTGTTGCTCTGGTTTCTCTGTCGTTGTAGTTTTCCTCTTGTCGCAAAGCGCGCGATGGACTTATCCCTCACGTAGTGTCGGGAATCGTGCCTCTTGGATGTAAGTTGCTGACCAGTGACTTTTCATGGGCCACTGATGTAAATCAGTTGCGGCCCTGGTTTGGGTCCATCCCGATTTGATGGGTCATGAGTAGTCGTACGTCGTAGTTTCAGTGATTTGATCCTTGGGCCCACCCTCCCCGCCCATGGGGTTAGGGTTTTTAGTTGTGAAAAGTATCCATTTAAGCTTCTACCACTTTCGGATGAGAGTAAGTGTTTTAAATGTTCTTATTGTACTCTTTCTAGCTCGGGTAAGGCTTGATGCAGGTCCAAATTAGTTTTCTGGTTGGCCGCTAAGAGGTCAGTCCTTTATGGTGGGGAGACCCACCATGAGTCTTTTGGGTTTTCTCTTAAGTCGTTATCAAATGCTAGTTGAGTTCTTATGGTGGGGAGCCGTTCAGGCCTTCCCTCTGTTGGTGATTTACTTTGGGCAATGTGGTTCAGTCCCGCTGGTAGTCGTTGTGACATCCTTGAGATAAGAGGTTGGATCGTGTTCTGTGAAATCCTTATGTGTTGATCGATCGGCTGGTTGGTGTGGTGGCTTTCCAGGGGCGGAAAGCGTTATGGTGGGGAGAATTGTCACACCCCGACATGCACGTTTATTTTATTTTATGATTTCTTTGACATTAAATTATTTTTGTTGTGGTTCGTGTTCAGTATCGGACTATGTTTTTGATTTTTTGTTAAAAAGTGCGCTTTTTGACGCGACGTCGTTGAGCACCCGGGAGGAGCACGTTTTGGAAGCCCCGCGCGGCTTCGCCCATGCAACGGAACAGTTCTCCTGCCATCAGAAAACAAAAATGAGTGAACTTTTTGATTTATTCTGTTATTGAAATTTTTCATTATTGTTGATAATTTTATAATTATTTTTAAAGGCGATTTGATATATATTATTATTCTAGGCCGGTGCAAGCACACCGCACGGCTAGCTGAAGCCGTGCAGTTAGCCCGGATACTGCATGATTACGATATCTGTATCGGCCAAATGAATATGAATTTAATAAGTTAAAAATAATTTAAATAAATAAATTACTATAATAATATTATTATTGGGTCATGAATAAAAATACTATATTTTTATTTAAGAATTTTTGTTATTGGAATTGTCATTTTATCATTTTTTGTTGTTATTATTAATGTTTTTGATCACCAACATTATTATTATTATTATTTTCATTATTTATTTATTAAATTATTTATTTTATTCTTATATATATATATATATATATTAGTAGGGTTTGCAGAAGCCCCCATTTCCCGATCCTTCCTCTTCATAGCGCGCCGCCTCCCCCCTCATTTGCTATCTGGTCCAGGCCCGACCTCCCAACCGCAACTTTGCAGTAGCAGCAACTTGCCCCGCCTCATCTCCAGCAGATCCCCCTGCTTCTCTTTTTCCTCCCTTCTTCACACGGCATCATCCTCGCGCCCTCCTTCAGCACACCGCCGGCGCACCCCTCCCGTTTTCGGCTACCACGTCACCTCCCTTAGGTGCGGCGCAAACAGAACCCCCTTCGCCCATGTTCAGTGCGCAGCCGGCGCACTTAGCCCCCCTCCTGCTCTCTTTCATCCTCACGCACCCAACTCCCCCCTTCATCCTCACCCATCCAGCGGCGGAGCCTCTCGCACCCTTCTCTCCCCACCATTTTCCCCAATGGAGTGCATCGCAAGCAGGGGACCCTCCCTCCCCGCCGGCCCTTCCTTCTCCACGCGGTGAACCCTGCTTCCGGCGACTCGACGTTTTCCCCCCTTGTTGCGCATGTGCAGGCCGAGCGATACCCTGTATTTCCTACTTCTCCCCTGCACGTCACGGCCAGCACACTCCCCCTGAAGGTTTGTTTTGTTTTAATTTTAATTTTACTTTTATTATTATTATTGTTATTATCAATAATATTATTGTTAGTTTACTTTTATTATTAGTATTATTATTCATATTATTCTTATTATGGTTTTTATTATTATTATTACTATTATTAGTATTATTATTTTGTTGTCACTATTGTTATTATTATTATTATTCTTTTTTTTATTATTATTCCTTTTATTATTTTGTTGTTATTATTATTATTATTACTATTATTATCTTGTTATTCTTCTTATTATTGCTTTTATTATTATTGTTATTATTATTATTACTTTTATTATTACTATTATCTTTATCATCATCGTGTGGGTTTTAATCGATGTGAGTTGTTATTTGATGGCTCAGGACTTTTAGGACCCACGCAGGGCGTTTCTGAGTGAGCGCCGCCGCCGCGCCTTGTTTCCGAGGTTCCTTCATTGTCGCGTTTCAGTTTCGAGAGTGTCAGACTTTATCACGTGGCTTCGTACACACATTGTGTCATCGCGCCATGGTTCCAGAGTTGTATTGTCGTCACGCTTTGATCTTGAGGTAGGTCCCCTTTGCACTGCTTTTAAAATTTAAGTTATATTATTTCATGCTGTTTGCGCACCCTAATTGTTCAAAATCAACATTTTATTAATTGTAATAAATATGAGATAATATATGATAATTAATTTTTAATATAAGATGGTTAATTTTTAAATGGTTATTTAATGTCAAAAGGAGCCGTTTATTTTATACACGACACATGAAACATACTTTTGAAGAGCGGACTCCCAATAATGAAAGAATGCCCGTTTGGATTTTAAACATAATTCATGGAATGTAAAACAGAGTTCTGGTTTAATGAGAAATGATTTATTTTAAAGCATGAACAAATACTTTGGTTTGTTTGAGAAATTGCCCGGTTGGCTCTTAAAGATTATTTGGAAAAAGAAAATGGTTTGGTTTGGTTTATAAAAATATTGTTAGCCTGTGACGTAGTGTTTTGGGGTTCTTTAACGGTTTTAAACTGGGTTTTGTCTCATAAAGAAGTTGTACCTGTCTTTGAGTAGTGTTTGTGAAATGTATTAAATGCCCGTTTGGAACTTTACGGAAAGCGATAAAAATGTTTTGATAAAAACCCTCTTAGGGAGACTCTCATGCCTTGGTTGCAATTGATTGTTTGGTAGGCCGTGCTTAGAGGCTCCCGGGTACTTGAGTAGAAAAAGGCATGAGGTTGTTCCACGGAGTGGCTCGGGTGATTCCTGTTGTGCTTTATATATATATATATATATGATTGGATGCTCGGTTGGCATTAGTTGGCTCACCCCTTTTTCAAAAACTTGATACATGGGAATCTGGCATATTGAGAGAATATTCTAAGAACGATTGCTGCACTGGTACGTTATGGTACTGACCAGTGGCCCATAGTAGGTGGATATATTGGGTTTATTGCTATGGGATTTTCCCTCAACCTTCCCGTGAGTGGATGGTCAAGCGTATTGTGCGTTCTGATTTCATCGTGACATGTCGATAAGGATGATTTCTCATGTATTGGTGTCTTCTGGTTTATTCTCGATCTCCTAGGTTCACCCATGTCTATTCAGCTTTTGTAGCTTGCAGTAATGATTATGATGCTCACATGTATACCAACATTGCCCTTCCTGTATGCTTTACTTGTGCATTCTGGCGTATTGTTTTCCTTGGAACGTGATAAATTCCTTTTTAATAGGTTTCTAAAATTTTTTTTCAAATGGAAGTGTTTAATCCCTTTTGTACAAATTTGAAAATTTAAACATCACTTTCCCCCTTTCCTGAAATGTCATTGACACTAATGAAATGAACCCAAATTTTGAAATGGCTAAGGGAAGTGGTTCGTACTTTGTTTTTAAGTAAAATTCTTAGAAAAACATACTTTTATAAATTGTAGTTCAAACTTGAAATGATGTTTCTTTTATTTTAAAGGTAGTGCATTGGGAATAGATATCGGGCTACCCTACTAAGTTTTAATACTCACGCCTATAGTTGTTTTCTGTTTTTAGTGTTTGTGAAGGCTATAGCTTGAATGCGCTCGCCTAGGGAGACGCTTGATCATTGAGTCGAAGAGCGACCCGCGAGGTAGCACGAAGTTGTTCGGACATCGTGTTTGGTTAGTTTGTTTCCTGTTTGTTTCCATTCAGTCACTTTATTTGGTTTATCTTTTCTGCGCTGCTCTGTATTATTTTCACTGTCTTATTTATTTATAATGGGAGAAATCGTTCCCATAGCCTCTGTTGATGCCCGGGCGCTTGTCGCCAGCCCGGGAGGATCGGGAACGCCTCTCGGGCCATGTCGCGGACTGGCTTGGGTGACCGGTTCAGGGTTAACCCGGGTTGGTTCGTGACAGAGTACCTCAAAAATAATAGTCTCTAATGAGCCTGAACATCTTATGAAAAAGAGGGAGAATATCTCTAATGAGATTTTTTTCTATCAAATAGAGTTATAATCTTATAAATGGTTTAAATACTTTGGAATAGACGATTATAGTCCCCATGAGGTAAGGCTCAAACCACAGGAGGAAATCAATCAGCTTCATGAAGATAGGCTCCGGAAGTGAGAAAGGATCATTACAAAACATGACATGAATATGAATGCTCAGCACGAATCTCTTGAAAAAATTGATGGAGTATTGAATGTGTTCATTAAGATGAATCTCTATATGTTTAAACTCTTAGAATAAAGGGAAAAGCTAAATTTTTTGAACTCTGTTTGTAATAAAATCTTATTTCATTCCATATAATTTCTATTGTTTTGTTCTCTATTTCTCTATATCTTTATAAGAAATGAATGTTTTCCCTTATTATTTATTAAAATCACAATGGTGGAGAATAATTTGGAAAAGAAGAAGTGCATTTAAATAGATGTTTTATTTTATATGAAGGAAAAAGGGTGAATACCTTATTAAGGGAGAGAAGTCAAAAGTTAAAGATCATATAATACAATCACTAGTGATATTTTTAAAACTTGGTGTAACATATTTTATTAAATATTACATTCATAAGAGTTACTAAACTCCGAGGAAGATTTGTTTTCTTATTATTTTGTTTTGTGATTTCCAAAAGGGGAGAAATTTTTGGGTCAAATTGTGTAACATTCCAGGTAAATAACGAATAACATAGAATTCCTATTTATTAATATTTGTGAATTAGATATTAATTTTACTATAAAAGGGTTGCTATGTTTGATTGCATACACGATATGCAACAACGGGTTTCGTTGAAATCTTATGTTGCACACTAATAATAAAATATTATAATTTAAAATGGTAATTAACTCCTAGAAGTTGTATTGGATGGATTGAAAAAAACTAACTACAATGTTATTATACATGTTTTTTAAATGTATTTACATTTATCCAATAAAAGTTAGAGTCTTAAAATGTGAATGAATCTAATTTTAAGCATAATTTACATTAAAAGGTCGATTTACCACCTTTTAATGGCGAACCCTATTTAAATATAATCATAGTCACTTTAATACATTCTATTTCACCAAATAAAATCTTTCTTTATAATGGATACATCAAAATTTATTTTGTGTATGTTTTTTTAAATTTTCTTATAAAGTTCATTTTCTAATGAATGGTGAAAAATTTTGTATTTTAATTCAAAACTGTGTTTTAAACTAATTTATTTATATGTATTGATTATATTTTTATTAAATTTAAAGTGTAATTAGAATATATTTTTAACATTTAATCAAATTTTTTTCATTGGAATTAATTTCACTTTGAAATTGGGCATAAAAAAGTGTTAATCTTTTGATAGTTATTGTTTCTTAAAAATAGGCTATTTGTTTTAACAAAAGGAATTAGTTTTAAAGTAATTAATTCCACTTATATGTTTTAAATTTAGAAAAATAGAAATCCTTTTTTAATTCATAATATCAAATAAATATTAGGCTGATGTTTTGGTATTTTTCTAAAAAAATATCAATTTTTGATGAATAGTGAAATCACTTAATAGTAATTGAAAAAACTGACTTTTTTATTTAAATAAATTTTTACCACTTTTGTAAATTGAATTTTAAAAATCTGACATACCCGGTTGTTATCAAGAAGAAAAATTTGGTTCAATAAGATGAAAATATTTTTTGGTGAATAGTAAATTTTGCCTTTTTTACCGCGGTTAAAGGTAAATATGGTAATTCAAGATAAAAAGAATATTGTAATAATTCAAAATTACATTAACACATGTCCTAACATTATTGGATGATTAATTTCCAACCATGAGAATCTTGGGTCTATTTTGGGACCCCATGGAGCCACTTATGAAAGATAATGACACTTTAGATTAATTAATTTAATGTAAAGGAAAAAATTACAAAAACAAAAATCTTTTAGTAAATTAATTTTTATATGGTGTTTTTTTCGATTATAAATATTCTTTGGAAAGGAAAAACGATTTCATACATCATGGTATTTTTTTTATAATTTTTATACATCACATAAAATAAATTATTTATGACACAATAATGATGTGGTATTTACCTCATTAATAAAAGATTTAAATAAATAAGCTTATTAATATTATAATAACATCCAAAACCTATCCAATTATTATTGGATGATATTATTTAGACAATGAGTCATATTATCTTATATTTTAATGATTTTTGGACCTTTAGAAATCAAATATCATTATATAATAAAATAATATTATCACACTTTTCTAAAGAGCCCATCCCCCCTTATAAAAGTAGACCAATTCTATCCAATTCCTAACACCTCTCAAGACTTTTGGATCCTCCAAACTTGGCCAAATTCAGATTCCTACATCCTTATCCTCCACCTAGAAGCCTTACCATAGGCAGAAAGCACTTCAAGAAGTCCTTTGGTTCAATCCAAAGAGAGTTACCCAAATTAAATGTAACAGTTTCCTTTAAATTATTTTCTTTTATTTTACTTCTCCAACCCCTAAACTCTTTTTATTCATTTATTTTGTTACCAAAACTAGAATCCTAAATATACTAGGATTTTTTTTATAAGGATTCAAACTACACTTACACACACCTCCATATAATAGTTGAAGAACATAACGTTTCTTGGGATGGAAAACTAACGCCTCACGAAACAATGATTGATCAATTACCTCCTACCGCCTCTCATGGTGGCCATTATGATGGCACTGTATTTATATATGATATATATTATGTTTATGTTTTCTTTATGATTAGGTAATTTCCATTTATATCATGACTTTATGGTTTCTATTATGGGTAAACACAATAATCTCATTAGAGGAAGTGCAGACTACCGCCCCCTCAAAGTGATATGACTCGTTAATGCCTTATGCGGGACGTATAAAGGATGGAGTTAATACTATTGTATATCATATTATACTGGAATTATAATATAACTATGTATCATTATGTTTATTAATTCCAATAAAATAATAAATAGAAATGGAAGTAGCATTCATGCGTACGTACGGCTTACCGTCTCCATGAACGGTGAATTTCATTTCTTACCTCTAAATGTTATGTACTATTATAAACACAAGTATATACCAGATATATATAATATATATGATATATTTGATATATCATTCATTAATATAATTCTGATGATAATGGATATCTTACCGCATGGACAACTTGTAAATATAAGGTGTTCATTTTTGACTCATGTACAAAATATCGGCAAAACAACCATTATTAACTTAAACGATTACATAAGGTTTATAAAATGGTAATAAGTGATATAAAATAAATTATAAACTTTAAAAAGGTTCTTAATAAAGTATAAATTAACATTAGTTTATTATTTAGGAGATTAAATAACGATTGAGTCAAGTCGGACATAAGGTAAGAGATTTTATTATCTCACTTTTATTTGTGTGATATTTCCATTCTTCGCCACTTATTAATTCCATGTAGTGTATTGTGTAGAGCCATTTGATATATATTATCATGATTCATATTATATTTATTGTATTCTCTGATTCATTTTGTGGTTATAAAATGTTGGTCATACAACTCGATTGATTACGATGTTGTAAGGGGTGTTCATTTCACTTTTTATTCCCGTGAGATTCATGCTATATTTTATACTATTAACTTTTGTGTGGTGTATTTACTATCCAATATTGTATTAATTGTGTAATATAATTCAATCTATGGGTATTTACATCGTCATTTTTTCACCCTTCTATCATGGGTTGTATGTTTCGTATGTTACCAAATCGGTAAGGGAACCTTTTAACCAAATTTCCATTCAATGGGTTAATCTTTTAATTCATGATTATGTCATGATATGATTATGTGGGGAATCACTATTTATTATTTTTGTAGTAATTTACACTACCATTTCTGTGGATATACTTTTGATACACATAATCACACCATTGATAAATTCTCAACTCATTGATATGAACTTGATAAGTGTAATTTTATCTCAACCTCTATTTATTGAGTTAAACATACAATTCATTGGTGTTGCTTTTACAAGAATATGTGTGAATGTCCTCTTATTTATTTACACTGAATATAAAATCATATGGAGTGTATTTATATTTTTCACACTTAATTATGTCGTTGATTTATCCTTAACCTAAGGATACAGTCATTATAAGAAATTTCATCTCAATTTACATTCCATTGAGACTTATTTAATGTTATACACCAGTTCAATTTTATATGTTGCATATAATGTACATTGAAATATTATATCATGAATCCCTTTATTCACGTGATATTATAATGTTCTGATTAAATTTTATTCTTCAATTATTTGTATTCAATCGTCTCTCTTTTTGTTAAAAAAAACATGAACTAAAATATCATATTAAATGTTTTATAGATTTATTCTTCCAAGTATTTCTCATTAATGTCAATTTTTTCAAAATGGTATTTAAGATTTACATATATGGGAATTAATTCATTCAAATGATAATTCCATTAACAGTTTCAAATTTTTATGGGACACTTTGATACAAAAATCACTTTATTAAATGTTTTATATGGTTTTTGAAAATGGTTTGATAAACCATTGTTTACTTCAATATATTGATATGATATTTTGTGATTGGAATGTGGAAATGTTATCATTCCTTGATGATTGTGTTATATGTTATATATATGTTGTGGTTATTGGGAATTGTTTACGTGTACGGGTGGTTCCGTGATAATCCTAGGCTGGGTGAGCTTGTGATAGATCTCCAATGAATTGGGTAACATGACAGAGGTAAGCGTGATGTTTTTCATAAGTGATTTAGGTAATATACTTTGTTGGGTATTCCAAGTGTAACTCCCTATGTAGTTTTGATAGATAAAATGTTTGTTTGATATGGATTCCATAAGTATCCTTTATGATTTATGATTTGTGTGTGTTATTCATAAATCTTATGAATTCATAAGGTATGTTATGATTGAAAAGTATGGTTTTGTTGATTGGTATTTATTGATGGGATAATGTTTTCTTCCTTATTTTATAACCCTTTCTAAACTTTTTATGCTCATACCATGTTTTTGAAATGATTTCTATTCGACTTAAATATGAATATGGTCAAGGATGGGATCAAGGAAAATTCATGTTGTCTAAAACATAGAACTAGACATGTTTCTTTTTAAGAGTTTTTATTTTATGAAAAAAAATGGATACTGAGTAGTAGTGTCTACATGTAATATTCAATTTGTTATGTAATAGTTATTCCTTAATTCTCTAAAACTCTAAACCTGAAAAAAATCCAAAATGTGAATTATTCATTTAATTTTTTATTATGTAATTTTTTAAGGTCGGGTCCTTATAGTTGGTATCAGAGGTCGGTTTAGAAAACTTTGGGGATTAAGAGTTATCGTTAGACACGTGGTTAGTCCCTTTTTCTATTATTTCAGTTAAATAATTGTTTATAACTTTTTCAGATCAAGAAATGTCAGTTACAAATGGAAGTTGGTGGATCTCAAACGACATTCTTTTCTCTTCCTGATGACATTCTTGCAATAATTATTGAAAATTCATGTTCAAATTATTGTGAAACTTTATCTATCATATAACTCACTTGCAAGCAGTTCTTTGAGAAATCAAACACCTACACTATACCATGTTATCATCGTGGATCATGGGTTGTATTTAGACAAATCTTATTTTCACAATATTAACATATTTTCAAGAAAGGTAAATATTATCAATGCATTTTAAAATATTTTACCTTATCACAAGATTTTAAAGCATATGATGATTTTAAAAAAGGTTCTGAATAAGGAGACCCTTGAGCAACCTATTTATATTTTCTTTTACAATATAGTCTCTCAGCACATTCCTATGGTATTTTAAAAGGACCATTAATGGAATGTTTCAACTCAAATTCGGTTCGACTATTTTATAGAAATCATTGTTTATCAGATGTTTTTAAATTATATGCCATACATGATTATATTCCAAAAATATTTTTCTATGAACACCCATATGACCCATGTTGTATAAGGTGTATTTGGATGGAGGAAGAAAATGATTTTTAAGGATCTCTAAATCATTATTGTGATGCATGGAACTTCTACATACGTGAAGAAGATGACAATAAAACCAAATGGACACCATGATCAAGGTATGATGTTCTTCATTTTGGGAATCATTTTATCATATCATATAGTGGTGAAATAAGACTTCAAGAGTTAATATGTTGAGATCATAAATAATTTGGATTAAATTTAGAGGTATAAGGAAACCATTGAGGTTAAAACATGTTAGGTTTATTTTTGAGTCTTATAAAAAGGACAACCCATAGGATGGGTGACAACCCGTCGCATCCGGCAAGGCTACCGGAATCGAACCCACAACCGAAGGGCGATAAGGGTGGATCGCCTACCAGTATCCTACTTGAAGTCCCTATTTAGTATGACTTATTATATAAGTAAAATATTTTTATGGAACAAGAATAAGTTGACTTTTGGAACATTTGTTTTATCAAATGGATATACATAGTATATAAAAATGATATAGTGATTAAGTGATAAAGGTTTTTGTGTAAGGTGTTTTCTCTTTTTAGGAAAAACATTATTCCTATGAAAGATAGAATACTATGGATTTAAATTGTGGAATAATTGAAGAAATTATAGTTTGGAAGAGTCAATTTTTTTATTGTGGTCATATAACAATTTGGTTTATTTATGGAAATGATTAACCTATCATAGAGAACATGTGATTTGGTTAATTACTTTTCAATATGAGACTTTATGAGTAACTGTTGTCATTTTGAGATAAATGTTATCTCGGAAGACTATGTAATTAAATCCTTATGATATTTGGGTTTCAATATTAGTTTGGATCAAATTTGAATAATTTTAAGGAATTTTTTTTTAGTAATGGTCTTTTTTGAAATTTGGGTTTTCTTTTAATAATTTTGGAGATTAAGAGTTTTTTTCTTTTTGTAAAAGATTATCCTTTTTGGGTATTATTTGATCTCGCAATAACAACTTTTGTTTTATTTGATGTCTAATGACAAGGGAAATATATATATCTTTTTTTGTGGATTATGTGATTCTAAAGAAGATGATTCTAGTTCTTTTAATGTGACCAAGTATTTTTTAATGGTCTGTGTTTGTAGAAAAGATGTGTTTTTGGTAGAAACTTATTAAAGGATGAAACTCTACTTGAAGGTAAGTATATTTCCTTATCTTATTATTATACATAATAAATGAATTCCTCTAAATTATGAAAAGTAATGTAGAACAAAAACATTGTAGGTTTACATTTACTAATGGGTTATCAAATACAATTTATCACATCATAATTTTGTGATTTTCTGGTGGTTAACTTTCCCCTAATCATGTTTTCTATCACTCTCCATTAGAACTTGACCATTTTTTCTCTCTTTAATATCCATGTTTTCCTACATGGAATCCTATTACGGGTTATCTATGGTGACTATTGTACTTTTCATTCTATCTTTTAAAGTGATTGTTTTACTGACTCTTTTTTAATGTGGGACTTTTAATGAGGTTTCCAAGCCTAGTTTTAAAATTGCGAGGACGTAATTCCCAAAGGGGGGAAGGATGTAACCTCCCAGGTAAATAAAAAATAAGTCATAATTCATATTTATTAACATTTTTTAATTAAATTTTAATTTTACTTTAAAGGGTTCGCTATTTTTTATAGTGTACTCGATACACAACAATGAGTTTCTTTGAAATCATACGTTGCACACTAATAATAAAATATTATTATATTAAATGGTAGTTAACTAATGGCTGTTGTATTGGTAGGAATGAAAAAAACTAACTAAAATATGATTATACAATTTTGTTAAATGTATTTACATTTATCCAATAAAATTTAGAGGCTTAAAATGTGAATGAATCTAATTTTAAGCATACCTTACATTAAAAGGCCAATTTACCGCCTTTTAATGGAGAACCCCATTTAAATCTAATTTTGGTCACTTTAATACATTCTATTTAACCAAATAAAATCTTTTTTTAGAATGGGTACATAAAAATTTAATTTGTGTAAATTTTTGGTACTTTTCTGATAAAGTTCATTTTCTAATGAATAGTGAAAAATATTGTATTTTAATTCAAAACTGTGTTTTAATCTAATTTTTTTATATGGATAGATTATCATTTTAATTTGTTTTAAAGTGTAATTGTAATATATTTCTACCATTTAATCCAATTTGGCCATTGGAATTAATTTCACCTTGAAATTGGACATAAACAAGTGTCAATCTTTTGATAGTTATTGTTTCTTAAAAACAAGCTCTTTGTTTTAACAACGAGAAATAATTTTAAATTAATTAATTCCACTTCTATATTTATAATTTATAAAAATAGATATCATTTTTTAATTTGGAATATCAAATAATTCTTATGCTGAATTTTTAGTATTTTTTTGAAAAAAACATCAATTTTTGATGAATTATAAAATCACATAGTAGTAGTTAAAAAAACTGACATTTTCATTTAAATGAAATTTTACCGCTTCTGTAAATTGAATTTCTAAAATCAGACATACATGGTTATTATTAAGAAGAAAAATTTTCTTCAATAAGATGAAAATAAGTTTTTATGAATAGTAACTTTTGACTTTTGATTACCGCGATTAAAGTTAAATAGGGTAATTTATGGTAAAAAGAATATTTTAATAATTCAAAATTATCTTAAAACATGTCCTAACCTAATTGGATGAGTAATGGCCGACCATGGTCATCTTTGGGTCAATTTTAGGACCCCATGGATCCACTTATGAAAGATAATTACACTTTATATTAATTAATTTAATGTAAAGGCAAAAATTACAAAAACAAACATTTTTTTGTAAATTAATTTTATATGGTGTTAGAAAAAATTATATTTTTTACTATAAATATTCATTGGAAATCTAAGACTATTTCCTAAATCATGGTATTTTTTTATTATTTTTAGACATCACATAAACAAAAATATTTATGACACAATAATGATGTAATATTTACCTAATTAATAAATGATTTAAATAAATAAGATTAAAAATATTAAAATGACATACAAAACCTATACAATTACTATTAGATGATATTATTTAGACTATGAGTAATTTTATCTTTGACATTAATTATTTTTTAACCTTTAGAAACTGAATATCGTTATATAATAAAATAATATTATCACACATTCCTAAAGATCCCCTCCTCCCCCTTATAAAAGAATACCACTTCTAACCAATTCCTCACACATCTCAAGACTTTTGGATCGTCCAAAGTCTGACCAATTAAGCTCCCTACATCCCTCCCCACCATCTATAAGCCTTACCTTAGGCATAAGGCACTTCAAGAAGTCCATTGGTTCAAATGAAAGGGAGTTACCGAGAGTAAAGGTAACAAATTATTTTAAATTTTTATCTTTTATTTTACTTCTACAACCCATAAACACTTTTTAATCCTTTATTTTGAATCCAAAATAGTATCCTAAATATACTAGGATGTTGTTATGAGAAGTATTAAAACTACAATTACACACACCTCCATCTAAATGGTGAAGAACATAATGTTCTTGTGGATGGAAAACCAACACCTCACGAAACGATGATTGTTCAATTGCTTCCTACCGCCTCTCATGGTGGCCATTATGATGGAAATGTATTTATATATGATACATATTATTATTTTTTTATTCATTAATCTAAAATTTCCATTTATATCATGCCATTATGGTTTCCATTATGGGTAAACATGATAATATCATTAGAGGATGTGCGGACTACCACCCTCTCAAAGTGATATGACTCGTTAATGCCTTTTGTGGGACGTATAAATGATGGATTTTCTAATACTGTATATGATATTATACTAGAATTATAATATATCTATTTATAATTATGTTTTTAATTCCATTAAATTAAGAAATAAAAATGGAATTTGCGTTCATGCATACGTACGGCTTACCGTCTCCATGAACGGTGGATTTCATTTCTTACCTCTAAATATTATGTACTTTTATAAATACATGTATAAAATATATATATATATGATATATATGATATATAAATCATTAATATCATTCTGAAGATACTGGATATCTTACCACATGGACAACTTGTAAATATATTGTGTTCATTTTTGACTCAAGTACCAAATATCGACAAAAAGAACATTGTTTACTTTAATTATTACATAATGTTTATAACATGGTAATAAGTGATATAAAAGGATTTATAAACTTGAAAAAAGTTCTTAAGCATGTAGAAATTAACTTTATTTTATTATTCAGGAGATTAAAGAATGATCGAGTCAAGTTGGACACAATGTAGGGGATTTTCTTATCTAACTTTTAATTCTGTGAAATTTCCATTGTTCGTCACTTATTCATTGCATGTGGTGTATTGTGTACGGAAATTTGATATATACTATCATGATTATAATTTTATTAATGGATTTATGTGATTCATTTTGTGGTTATTAACTTTTGTCATACAACCCAATTTATAACAACATGGTATGTGGTTTTCATCTCACTTTGTATTCCCGTGAGATTCATGATATATTTTCCACTATTTACTTTTGTTTGGAGTATGTACTGAACAATGTTGTATTCATTGTGTAATATACTTCAATCTATGGGTATTTAAATCTTCATTTTTTATCCTTCTTTCATGGGCTGTATGTTTCATAAGTTACTGAATCATTAAGGGAACATTCTAACCCAATATTCATTACATGGGTTAATCTTCTAATGCATGATTATGTCATGATATGATTAAGTGGGGAATAAATATTTATTATTTGTGTAGTAATTTACACTCCCACATCTATGGATATAATTTTGATACACATAATCACTCCATTTCTAAATTCTCAACTCATCGATATGAACACGATAAGAGTAATTTTAACTCGGTCTCTATTTATTGAGTCAAACACCCAATTCAATGGTGTTGTTTTTATAGGAATATGTGTGAATGTCCTCTGATTTATTTACAATGAATACCGAATCATATTGAGTTTGTATATATTTTTCACAAAAAATTATCTCGTTGATTTATCCTTAATCTAACGATACAGTCTTTATAAGATATTTCATCTCAATTTACATTCCACTGAGACTTCTTTGTAGCTATACACCAATTAACTTTTATATGGCGTATATATTGTAATTTGACATATTATATCATGAATTCCTTTATTCACATTATATTATAATGTTCTCATTATATTTTATTCCTCAATTATTTTTATTAAAGCATCTCTCTTTTTGTAAAAAAAACTCTTTAACTAAAATATCATTTTAAATGTTTTAAAGATTTATTCTTCAATGTATTTCTCATTAATGTCCATGTTATCAGAATGGTTTTTAGGATTTACATATATGGACATTAATGGTTTCAAATAATAATTCCTTTAAAAGTTTCAATGTTTTATGGGACACTTTGATTCAAAAATCTCTTTATTAAATGTTTTATATGGTTTTTGAAAATGGTTTGATAAAGAATAGTTTACTTAGATATCTTGATTTGATATATTTTGATTGGAATGTGAAAATGTTATATTTCCTTTGTGGTTATGTTATATGTTTTTAATAAGTAATGGTTAAGGGGAATTATTTATGTATACGGGTGGTTCTGTGATAAACCAAGGGTGGGTGAGCCCGAGATAGCTCGCCAATACATTGGGTAACATGACGGAGGTAAAAGCAATGTTTCTCCTAAGTGATTTATGGAATATACTATAATGGGTATTCCAAGTGTAACTACCTATGTAGCTGTGATAGCTACAATGTATGTTTGATATGGATTCCATAAGTAACCTTTATGATTTATGATTTGTGTGTGTTATTCATAAAACTTATGATTTCTTAACGTATGTTATGATTGAAAAGTATGGTTTCATTGATTTGTATTTATTGATGGGATAATATTTTCCTTCCTTATTTTATAACCCTTACTGAGCTTTTTATGCTCATACCATGTTTTTGAAATTTTTTCAACAAGACATAAAGATGAATAGGGTCAGGAATGGGATCAAGGAAAAGTCATGCTATCTAAAATAGGTAACTAGACATATTTCTTTTTAAGATTTTTTATTTTATGAAAAAAGTGGATACTGAGTAGTAGTGTCTACACGTAATATTCAAGTTGTTATTTAGTAGTTATGGCCTAATTATCTAAAACTATAAACCTGAAAAGATCCTCAATATGAATTATTCATTTAATTCAATATTATGTATTGTTTTAAGGTCGGATCCTTATAAATTTTGTTTTGTCCCATGGATATTTTTTTTCTGGAAATCAATAATTACTTCTTCTTTCTCATATATGTTGTTTTCTCATCATAACCACATTTATCATTATCATATACAGTTTTTTTACATTGTAAACACACATGTTGTTTCTTATCATAATGACATATACTATTTTAGTCACATAATTTTTTTTTCAATTTTATCTATATAATGTTTTTTTCACCATATGTATCATAATAATGATATGCATTGTAATCCTGATATGCATTGTAATCATAATATTCATTGTATTTGGATTATGGATCTTAATTATGTATCGTATCCATTATATACATCATAATTACATTACCCGTTATATTCTCTGTATGCATCGTAATCACAATTTAAATTGTAACTGTGTATCATGTCCATGATATACATCATAATTACATTACGCATCGTAATCAAGATATACATTGTAATTACGTTATGCATCGTAACAATAATATGTATCAAATCTGTGATATTCATCATAACCAGGTTATGTTTCGTACTCATGTAATGCATTGTACTCATGTATTAATCAAATACTGCATTAAATGTTTTCACTATATTTCATCATACTAATTATTTATAATTTTTTAATTATTGTTTTCTAACCAAAACAATCTCTTTTAGTTGGTAATATAGTAATTAAAAGGATTTCATGTATTCTGTTTTTTTTACCATTATAATTCTACGATTTCAAGTCCCTCTGAGTTTTCTAGAGAAATATTACTATAGGGGAAAATGTGAGTGTTAGATCCAGAGGCCTGCAAATATGATTTCATTCGAATTAGAGAAATAAATCTTTGTATCTTTCATGTTCTTGATAGAGACTGTGTGAGATCTCTCTTACTTAGTGCGGAAAACCCTTGAAGATACACAATGTGGACGTCTTATTCATAGTTCTTGTATTTCAATATGTTCATTTTTTCTATTTGTGTGACCGTTCATTGTGATAACGATCGAGGGATTCTAGGGGAAGGAATAAGGTACTACCAATCTTTTATTGATTGATTTCATGTATGTGAATGATAGAGGTGTCGATTACCATCTTAATTGAGGGCTTCTGTGGATAGAAAGACAGACTAACTTATCATCATATTGAGGGTTTACCAGGCTGGTGGTAAGAGATTTATTTCATCCTAGGTGAAAGGATACCATACTCAATGGTATAAAATAATTGTAATACTTTTAAATTTTTCGCTGCCTTTTGTAATAGAAAGTGTATCTTTTTGTTTCCTCTTTCTATTCCTATTATTTTCTCATATAATTGTTTTAATCATGATATTCTCATTACATGTTGTATTAAGAGATTCTATATGCTGTATGGTAGAATCAATTGCATTTTTATAATCTGATCATTGTATTCAATTAAAATGAAATTTTTATTAATTATTAGTGTAATCATATAATATGTCATATCCATTGCATCCAAGACCAGTTCGATCATTTTTATTGGTTGTGAATTGTATTAGTTTAATAATTATTAAACTAAGTTCGATATTATGAGTTTAAATAAATATTTTATAAACCTACAATTCACCCTCTCTTGTATTCTTCCATATCATATACAGTTACATATATATTTATATCTATCATATTTAGCACATTACAGAAGTACGTGCCCACAGAACATAATAGTTTATTGTATTTGGAAACCTGGAATCATATTCTTCCATCATGGTGAATGATCTTCAACATATTTCATAAAGATCAACTATATTAGTAATCATACATAAGACCTTTCTTCATAACCCATGTCACGTCCCATCCTAGTGGGGCCCTTGCTATGACTCCACATTCCCACCACCAATAGGACATGGGTAGGTGATTAGAACTGAGTAGGAATGACATAATCGTGTGAGGAATTTCCTAGTAATTTTGAAAATGTAAACATTTCGAAGACCCCAAATACAAAAATTTAAAACAAAAGTTACAAAGGAAATAAATGGACGAATACTACTAAACAAGACAAACATTGTAAAATTTAATGTAAATAAGGGAAAAGTAAACGAGGCCAGAATACAGTCCCACCAAAAGAAAGAGTCTGTTAACTACAAAGTCCACCCCATTAGAAAACAAGATAGGCACTAGGACTGTTGGTAAAAGCCAAAGGAACACTATGGCCTGTTTGGAATTCACAAATCTCTTTCTAGTATTATTCCTCGCAAGACTCCGTCAAACGGTCTCTTGTCTTCCCAAGACATGACATGTGTGGTCAATGCCCATGCATGTAGTGAATATGACAATACTATGTAGGATACCCTAAAAACCACAAAGAAAAAAAGGTAATGGTATAATAATCTCTTCATTATTCTATAGTACATATGACAAGAATATATTAAGATATACTTGATTCATAGACCCATATCCTAATGGCCAGTCGTAGCGACTGCATACCCATGCTATGGATTCAGTTCAAATATTACGTGAAACACTCATCCGATAGAACTGAATACTGAGTCTGATAGCCCTGATGACATTCATTTGAGATGTACGGTTCATCAAGAACAGTCATGAACGAGAGATACACTAATAGATCTACAGAGAGAATAAGTTACACTCACTCTAGGAAAACCAACTCCCGGAGTGGGATGATCAAGATACACATATGAGGATCACTACCAGGACCATGGATTATACCATGACTAATCGAGACTAAACATCTACATAGAGGACTGATGTCTTGTTGGATTTTTCATGTCGATAAACTGACCCTACCTCCGAAATTTTAATGGGTAAACGATACTGCTCTGGGCCTCTCAAAGGGGACCCCTAACTCTATCTAAAATATCATACTAAAGGGGGTCATAATAATTTTCATAAGAAATGATACCAAATTAAAATTATGGGAATTATAAAGGGGAACCAATCCAAATGAAAATTTTCTTTGATATGATGGAGAAGGATATAAATCCTTGCAGAAATGAGTATATAGCATGTAGAAAGGTCACACACTGTGTCCTTCGAACCAGGGTATTGGCCATGTACAATGGAATGAATCAGAAGAAAATGTCTTGTGGAAATGGTATACAAATAATGTATATATAGAAACATGTCATTTCCTATTGTCTGGGGTCCACCTCATGTATGTTTTCCATGTGATAGTACACATTTTCATCCCATTTTTGTCTACCCCCGTACCGATACACAGGGTAGCCCATGTAACCACCATGGGTCGGGACGTGTGGTCAAGAACATGGCGTGTACTCTTCCCCATGTTTGTGTATCCTATGAGATAAACTTCAATACAAATAGAAATCCTCGCACACCATGGGACATGTTTCAAACATTGTGTGTCACTATCATGTTTCCTGAAACTCGAGATGATGATGAGCAGGGCCCACCTTCCCGGTTTTTTTAAACACACACGATGTTCATCGTGACTTTCCATAATGATCATTCTTCCTCTATGAACCACATTTGATTCTTAATAGTTTGATCTGATGATCTATTCACCTCAAACCTAAAGATACAGGGACATCATGCCATGTTGACATTGAATTGGTTGGTTTCAGGCCTTTAATCTGCACCGAAAACCCATTCTAATCTTCCGAATGAAAGTAGTTTGAAGAACCATTTCACCCAAAATACTTTGATTACTTATCTATTTTTTTCATCGCACCTCTTCTAGGTTTTCACAAGGATGAATCCATAATTTCTGATCATTTCACCATCAAACATAGGCACCAAGATTATTTATTCATATCCTATGATGAAAGTGATGAACACGAAGAAATGTAAGAGGGGGAAGCACAATCGAATAACCCAAGGAACAAACAATTGTCATGGTTCATTTCAGCCTCAATCCATTCCATTATAATGTTCAATATAACAAAACATGAATAAGCATAGTCACAATCATTCCCATATTCAGACAATTAATACCCTCTGACAATAACGGTCCAACATTGGTGAATCTGTTCATGGATTGATCCACATTCATCCTTTAATCTATCTGCTAGGAAAACAAAAAAATTAAATCGAAACTCTCAACCTAAGGGGTTAATTGTTTGATGATTTCTTTGGATCATCACAATGTTGTCGTTGGAGAGACTCTACAAAATGGAATTCGTTAATCTCTAATCTAAGTATTTGTCACCATTTGTCATCGATAGAATTCATTAGGTTCTCCATTGAGCCTCTATGATGTATTCCATGGTTAAGATCCCTGTCCGGGGATCCTTACTATTTTAAAATAAGAAAACATATCACTTCATTGATACGTAGATTTTGAATAAAATAAATTCTTAATTTATTTTAATCTTTTAAAATGTCAAAATATTATCTTTCCTAGCTGACATAGGACTATCGATTCTAAGTCTCTATTTAGCTAATGTCACTACATTTAATGCAATGATAACCTCATGTTGATGATCCAGGAACCCATTTAGAAGTTATTAAACATTTTCAAGAAAACCTCTTGTTTGTTATATTTAATATATTTTAAATATTTTATACATTTATTCCGGGCACACTGGGCCTCAGAAACGTATGTTATCTCAACAATAAGTCTCAAATTAATTCCATATAATATTTAAAAATAATATATGAAAAAATATTGGACTTTAATTTCTCCCCACCTTAGGGATTAATTTCCCCAAAAGACTATAACAAAAGGCTATACAATGATATGTGGTTATTTCTTATGAATCTGAGCCTCCCACTCCAATGTTCTCTCCTAGAGATTCTTATTATCCCACCTAAAACACATCATGTTAATTTGTCACCCATTAATGATCCTCTCCTATAGAGACTTGATATGCAATTCGTACTCCGCAAAGGTCACTCCATTTTCAATGTCCATCTCGACCTAGTTGATGATGTGTAATGGGTCATGCATGTACCTCCTCAACTGTGACACGTGGAAGTCATCATGTACTTGGTAAAATTGAAGGTGTGGTGCAATGAGGTATTCCACCTCATCAACATTACACAGTATCAGAAAAAGGTTTGATAAACCTCATAGATAACGTTTCACCCTAGCTATATCACTGCAACCCTTGTCTATCTGATACCCAATGTTTGAAATGGTCTCCTTCGTCGAACATGATAGGTCTATGGTATCTATCATTATTAGACTTATTCTCACTCTATGAAATCTTCATCTAGTCTGTGATGATTTAAATCATCTTGGTAGTAGCTCATACCAAAATCAGATCCATGAGTGTTGACACTCCAGGGACAGTCCAGCAAAGGGGTGACTAAAACTTTTTCTCATAAAAATACTCTAACAATGCCATACCAATGGTGGAGTGGTTACTATTGTTGTACAAAAAAATCCACCAGTGTTAGGTGGTCCTCTCAACTATGGCTGAAGTCCAAGATGTAAGCCCATAGAATTTACTCTCGAACATAAATGTTCTCATCAATCTGAAAATCCATATGGGGATCAATGATTGTGCTAATGTGTTACTGAGTACCAAACATATCATACAATCCATTCCATAACTGGGATGTAAAATGAGAATCGTGATCAGAAAAAATAATTAATGGGACTCCATGATGTCAAACTATCTCCTGCACGTAAGGGGGTATGATGCTATCTACTGAACTCTTCTCTCAGATATCTATGTTCTGGTATGAATTGGTGAGTCGTTCAATGATCACCCATATGGCATCGTGTCCCCTAGACTTATGTCGTAAAGCCGTCATGAAGTAAGTCAATATTACACCACATATAAATCCCAGATCCTCTAGGGAGTTATTTAATACCACTGGTACTTGGTGCTTATCCTTCACCTGCATGAACCTAAGGCATCATGAGAAAAAAATTTACACTTCCCTCTTTATCCTTATCCACCAAACCTGATGGCATAGGTCCCGGTACATCTTTTCCACACCAGGGTGTACCACCAAAGGGGGTGTATGAAAATAAATCATAATCTTCTCCTGCAACGCCGCATGTACAACAATGCATCTATTAAAAAGGATAATTTACACCCCTCCTTGTGAATATCCATGAGGAGCATGCCTTGTGGATATCATATCATGTTAGTTCTCACAATTTTAATCCCCAATATGTGCCTCCCTAACTCACTATAAGAGTGGAGGGGTTAAAAAAATCAACTGGAGGTAAGATGCATCATCTCCAACCATGATGGATAACTATAATGAGGTCAACGACTTATATTCCGCATTCAACATATGAAAACTATGTCTCCTGCTGAGAGCATCTGCTATTATGTTCCCCTTCAAAGAGGTATATACAATCTCAATGTAATAATACTCAAGGGAATCTAGCCAACCCCTATGTATCATGTTAATATCATTCTGTAAAATTGTATTATTCAGATTATTATGATCATAGTAGATGATATATTTCTCACCCATCTGGTAGTGTCATCACATCTTCAATGTGAAGTCTACCACATCAATAACAAGATCATGGGTTGCGTAATTTTGATCAATTGGCCTCAACTTGTGTGAGTTAGAGGTAATAACTTATTTCCTCTACATTTTGTCATAACCATGTATGATCCATGATGCATCTCAGTGCATTATGCACTCAACTCCCTCCTTTGGAAATATCATGAATGGTTTGCTCATCAATCTCTGTCTCAACTAATGAAAAGACTTCTCTCACTTTTCCATTCATAGGAAGGTATCCCCCATTCATGTCAAATATGACATTGGTGATAATAAGTGGGAATATCATAGATGAATCTCTTGTAATATCCGGTCCACCAAAGGATACTCCGCATCACTATCATGATCCTAGGTTTCCCCCATGATTGAACTGAAAACACCATAATCAGGTCCACTTCCACTCCATCTATTGAGATAACATGTAATGACCCAAACATTTATTATGGAAAATTCATATGGATCTAATTACATTTCTTATTTTGTAAAATTGTTTTATAATGTATGAACTTATTTCATTTTATGGTTCTGGATTTCAAAATACTATTATGAATTTCTACCATTGCAAATATAATCGTTGAAATGTGATCACATGATTTGTATAAATATAAAGATCTAAAAAATCCATGTTACTCAGAAAAAGGAAGCGAGGGATACATCTAGTAGAATTTCTCTGTACAAAGCCCATTTTTTAGAGCTTTGAAAGGTGGGGGAGTCATTGGGATTCTCCCTTGACCAATCCCATGCCGATCTTCAACACATTAAGCTCGAACAGAACCCCCTACTAGAGAAATGGAAGTTGATAAGGATCACCACCCTAGTGATGTTATACGAGCCACCCCAAGAGTCCATCACCATCACACACCTTACACTTAACTCTTATGGGGCTATTATAAGAGGTTATGTAACCAGACCCTAGCACTATGATTATGTGATTTTTTTTATAGAATAAAAAATATATAGTCATATTATTAGTTTTACTTAGTTAATAGTTTTCAATGAACTTTAATATTAAATTAAGAAATATATGATGATGAATTAAAGGATTTTCGAGTTAAATAAAATTTTTAAAAAAAATATTATTACTAAACTATTTTTTATTAAATATAAATGAAAATATAATTTTTAGGAAATAAAATGTAATTTTGATTATGTTTCGAAAACTATTTTTGTTCAAACCCATGAAATCTCAAAAAATGTCTGATTTGTTTTTAAAATTGAAAATTACCATTATTAAAATATTAATTATGTAAAATTAATATTATTTTTAGAATAAGGATGTTAAAATTATCCAACAGTGAATGTTTCATAATTTCCTAATAGAGTTTAATTTTTGGGTAAAAATTAAATACATTTTCAATATATAATGTGTTTAATGACATAGTAATGACCCAATAATGATGCAAAAAAATACTATAAATTAGTTTTTATTCCAATACATGTTATATAATTAAAATAATGAGAATTTAGATATGTTTTATTAATTTTATGGTGCCTTAGTGGACCCTCCGGGACTTATACTTTTTTTTATCTTTTTAAATTGATTTCTTTGAGAGTATGACTCTCCTACACATAAGAAAGATTAATGTTTTAATATAATAGACCAGTTTTTCTTGTAAAATAATGTTTTAAAATCTACTTTGGAAAAAACCATGTGCAAAACCCAAGGTTTGGTTTGTGGTTCTGATTAGTTTTATGTGTTGTGTCAAAAACCAAACTAATAAAGAATTCCTTGTATTTTCCAATATAAACCCGACCAAGATCCCACTCCCAATTCACTCAATGAATTTGAAGATTGACCAACCTCTGAAATACTCTCTCTATAATCTTACTATGGTGCCCCAAGCTCCCAATAATCATCTCTCAAGCCTATCCCAAGCCTTTGGGATCACACTTCCTGGTAAGGGATTTCTTCCTTTCATATTTTTGACCAAATATCAATATGTTGTTTCACCATTTTAATTTTAGTTAAAAATGTTGGGGAATGATTTCTCACAAACCCCATACTACTATCCTTATGTTTTAAGGATAATATATCACTTTCTCTATCATTAATTCATCCCTTTTACACTTGTTACCATGATGAAATCCTATTAGGAATCTCAATCTTCTCGTTTAAATTCAATCAATTCATTTGTATTATAATTCTAAACACCATTGAATATGTTGGGAAATGTATCTATATAGGCCAAATACATTAAAGTCCATTGTAATATTACTAGACACCCCTTTCTCTTTCATAAAACATTTTTTTGAATTCTTTTGTCCCACTTTTATGCTGCCGAAATTGCACTGTGATTTTCCAAGCCAATGTCATTGTCTAGTGAATTCCATACCCATTTCTCAATCATGGTTATTCATCATTATTCACATTTATTTATTGATTTATAGATTGATGTATTAATTCCACATTTCACTATCAACGAACAAATAATTATTTTTAATGAATGAATGTTATATGATTCATGTGGCACACTTATGCATTAATTGAAATGATTAAGAACGGTGAACCCTAATAGCACTCCAATGAATTGGGTAATGATTACTATCATGATACATCAAGTGAAATGAGGGACTAATAATTAAAATTCAATTTTTAATAGGGTTTACTCATCTTCCATGTGAAATGAGCCTTTCCTCAGGCTAATATCATGTTAAATGTTGTTTCCACATTTCCATGTTATGATAATCGTGCTATATCCTAACTTTATGTTCAGGTTTCTCTTGTGTTCTATTGATATTCATATTGAATAACAGGTTATATATTCTCAATTTTATGCTATCTATAGTCCCTTATTGGGATTTATATCCCACAGTTTTCTTCTGTATGTCCTCAGGTTCACCCATGCTATACAAAGTACGAAGGAATGTGTGTGGTCATGTAAAAGATATTTTCAAAAAAGATGTCTATTTCATGTTCTAAGTTGTCAGTAATGTTTTTAAGACACAAATACACTAGACCTCTCGATATTATATTCTATATTATGTGATGATTTTATGTAATAAAATATTTTTAAGTGTTTAATAAATATCAGGGTTGTTGTAGTCAGTATCAGAGTAAAGGTTTAGTTATTTTTGAGATTTGGATTCAAAAACCCTAGAGAAAGTCTTGGTGATGAAACTATGTAAAATAAAAACATACCTAAATTCTGGTGAGTATTGAGTATATTTTTAATCAATAAATCAAATACTTCTATGGATACGAGTATGTATATGGAGCTCTGGTATAGATGTATCTAGTGGTAAAACATGAAAACATTGCTTTGATCTAGACTCGAACGGGAACTGGTGCATGACAATGGGCCTTTTTGCACTCATGGTTATGACACTCATGTGAGATACGCTATGTTAAATTCATAAGTTCAGTATAAACTATTATTAATGTAAAAAAAATCCCCTAAAGAATCTATGTTGGGAAATATATCATGGATATCATATATTGAAGCCTAAAAATTCATATTTTAAGGAAATAAAACTAATTTATAAGTCATCCATTTTTGTATATGGATTAACCGTTATGTGTTACCCCTAAATTTCTTTTTATTACATCCAGTGGCTGGTAACAAGAGGACTCGGGCTAACAACTGATGTGATGATCAATGTGACGACTGTTATAATGAGATACCCAATCCGATGGGAGCGGGAATCACAAAGATTTCCATGATACTCTCTCAGTAAACCTAGGTTTTGAAAAGAAAAATAGGTGAAGATGAATGTTCAACCCCTATTAGAATGAAAATGTCCCAATTGAGAGCTTCATGATAAAAGGGCCTCCTATATTTAATGGATAATCTGATCCATCATTTTTCGAATAATGGATCAACTGTATTGAAACGATATTACCCATCCTTCATTGTTCCGAACAAGACAAGGTACATCTGGATGCTTATTGTATGGACAGTGATGCTGATCAATGGTAGAAATTGATCAGATATAAGAAGCTTGAGAAAGATATCAATGTTTTAGAATGGAAGGATTTTCATAAAATGTTTTTTGAAAAATATTTTCTTCTCACCCTCATGAATAAGATGGAAATGTATTTCCTTTCCCTGAAGAAGAAAGATGACGAATCCATTAGAGATTATGAGGAAACATCACATGGCATTCATGATATATTTATAGAATTGGTTTTACCAATGAATTCAAGGTTGAATTCTTTTTTGGTGGGCTAAAACATAGCTTATGGAAATCGCTACTGATATATGACTTTGAGATCTATGATGAAATTTTCTGATGTGCTCTCATAGTCCAAATGGAGAACAGTTAAACTCAAGGGTTTCATGGGAATAAGAATAATTAGGTGGACTTCAATTTTGGAAATATGATGGATAAATAAAAAATTTCCAAGAAAATTCAGCTCCCCACTTTCCGATGTTCTGGAAAAAAGAACCCCAGAAATCCTCTGAAACAGAAGTCGATATGCTTTAGGTGTGTAATATAAGGTAACCTGGCTATTAACGGAAAAAAAGAAAAACCCATGGTTGGGACAAAGGAGAGGGATGCTCCGTTCGTCCCTCAACGTGTTGTTAATTGCTTCAACTGCAATGAAATTGGGCACTTGTAACACCAGTTCCCTAAGATAATGGTTTTTAGAGGCAACCAACGATCCTCCAAGGTAGAAGGTGCGAGATTTTTCCATCACTACCGCCGAAGTGAACCCCGACAATGAAGTGGTGACAGTTATGTTAGTTATTCATTCAAGAATAGTGAATGTTCATTTTGATTATGGTAATACGCATTATTTTATATCCTGAATATTCAGTAGAACAATACCAACACCACCACAAATCATGGAAGAAATGTTGTCGGTGAGAATGATAAAGGAGTAAATCATTGCATCCCATGAATATAACTCCTCCCCTGTCATAATATGTTGATTGAACTTCCCGAAGATCCTCATCATACTACCTTTGGTAGAATTTGATGCAATTATTGGCATGGATTGGCTTTCCTTATATATATCCAATATAAATATATGTGAGAGGAGAATCACTCTACATATGGAGAATCGACCCTAGATTTTGAACAAGTGAAATGAGGAGGAAGAATCATCTTTGCCTCCATCATCTCAAGCATGGAATTTACATCCTTATGAGTATGAATATCTGTCATAGATGATTATGTATAAGGAACAATACATCCCATAAGACATGCCTGTTTTTAGGGAATTCGCTGAAGTGTTTCCTGAGGAATTGACTCATCTTCCTCCTAGAAGAGATGATTAATTCCCAATTGATCTTATACCTTCTACGTTGCCAATAACAAATACTCCATAAAAAATAGACGTTGTGGAGATTTAGGATCCGAACAAAAAACTATAGGAGCATATAGATAAAGTGTTTATACACCCAAGTGATTCACTTTGGGGTGCACTAGTCATCATCTTCATGATTAAGGATGGGTTAATGTTCCTTTGAAATGATTATCGTGATCTCAAAAAAATAACAATAAATAACAAGTATCCTCTTCCCCAAAATGATTAATTGTTTGATCAGATACATGGATCACAATACTTTTCCATGGTGGATTTTTAGTCAGGATATTACCATGTTAGGGTGATGAAGGAGGATATCCGCAAGAATACTTTTCGTACATGATACAAACACTATGAATTTATCATAATTCATTTCAAACTCACTAATTAACCAAAAATATTCATGGACATGATATGTAGAGTCTTTAGAAATTACCTCGATAAATATATTCAAGTCTTTATAGACGATATTATAACATGCTCAAAAACTAAGAAGGATCATGAAGAACATCTAATAACTATACTAGAAACCTTGCGAAAGGAGTAGCACTATGAAAAGTACATCAAGTGTGAGTTATAGCTTAAGGAGGTCTCATTCATGGGACATATAATAACAAGTAAAGGGATATCTGTGGATCCCTCCAAGAACACTACAATTGATGGATGTATGAGGCCAACATTAGAAACGGATATTCATAGATTCCTGGGGCTAGCTAGATATTATCAATGATTTGTTTAAAATTTAACATGATTTTCCAATCCTATAAACAAGTTAACTCAGATGGGAGTAATTGTTTCCTAGAGTGATGATTGAAAAGAGAGCATTAAGGAGTTGAAAAAAAGTCTTATCACTCTGCTCGTGATCACAGTACCCACAAGTGGAGAACATTTCGTGGTATTTAGTAATTCTTTAATGAAGGGAAAGAGCTATGTGTTGCTGATCCTTGAAAGTTCATGAGAAAAACTATCCAACACATTATCTGGAGTTGGCTACGGTAATATTCGCATTAAATATTTGGTGACATTACCTTTTTGGGAAGAAGTGTGAATTATATATGGATCACCAAACCCTCATGTTTATATTCAAATTGAAAGAGTCTAACATGCACCAATGAATATGATTTGATCTAATAAAAGACTATGATTTCTCAATATATTACCACCCTGGTAAAGTGAACAAGGAGGTAGATGCTTTATGTAAAAAGGACCCAATGATTCTATCATTGATGAGAATTGAAAATGATCAAAAATTATTATATTTGATGAAGATGGACATAGGAATCATAAAGAGGGGAACATCATCAATCCTTTCCCAAATTATTGATCAACCAACTCATTTTGAAAGTCTGAATAATTCTCTACAAGGTGATGTGGGAATTCAGAAGAATGTGGAAAGTATAAGAAAATTGAAATCCTCAAAGTTCTATGTTAATGAAGAATGAATTGTGAGATTTTGGAAAATTCAATGGGTCTCATCAAGTCCTGAGTCAATGAAAGGAATTTTGGATGATGCACATAGTTTGAATTTCTATATTCACCCAAAAAAGATAAATACGTATCGAGATCATAGATATCATTATTGGTGGGATACCTTGAAGAAGGAGATTGCTGCTTATACATAAATGTGGATGGTATGTCAGGAAGTGAAGGATGAGAGCCAGATGTCTAATGGGATAATGAAACCATTACCCATACATGAATGGAAATGGGAGAACATCACCATATAATTTTCCATTGGGATTCCAATGATATATTAGGGAAACAATTCAATCTGGGGTTTTGTGGATCGTCTTACATAGACTACACACTTCACTGCAATTCGAGAGGATTTCTCATTGGATAAACCGGAACATGTATATATCAGAGAATTGGAAAGGCTGCATGGAGTACCACTAACTATTATATATGATCCTGATCCATGATTCACCTATATGTTCTATAATAGTCATCAACATTCTCTGAATACTGAGATGAACTTCAGTATGTCACAACATCGTTAGATTGATGGCCAATTGGAGCGATCTATCCAAACACATAAGGAAATGTTGAGATCATTATCAATGGACATAAAATTAGGATGGGATCCACATATTACTCTAGATGAGCTCGTGTAAAACTACATTTTCCACTCAAGCATCAAAATGGCTCATTATGAATCCCTTTATGGGAAGAGGTGAAGAACACCGGCATGTTGGGATTATGTTGGGGATCGAAAACACATAGGAACCGAAATTGTTGAAGAACTATCTAAAAACTCATTAAAGCTATTCAGAGCCAATAAAAGTGATATGCTGATAATTGTTGATGAGACCTATAGTTTGATTTTGGATACATGGTATTCCTTTACATATCACCGTAAAGTATAGTTATGAGATTTTGGAACAAGGGAAAGATTAGTCCATGGTACATTTTCCCTTTTGAGATCCTTGATCTCATTGGCATAGTGGAATGTTTACTAGAACTCCCACCAAACCTATCTCAAGTACAAGATGTATTCCATGTATCACTATTGAGGAATTAAATACTTGACCCATCACATGTACTCAATCCATATGTGGTAGCATAGGAGAATAACCTCTCATAAAAAGAGAAGCTGGTAAAGATCTTAGACTGTAGGAAAAATTTCTAATAAATAAGACAATTCCCCTCGTGAAGTAGTTGTGGAAAACCACATGTTTGAAGAACAAATGTGGGAATCATAAGAAGTGATGATGGATGGTTACCCTCATCAGTTTTATTATTGGAAAATGAAATTTCATGGGTGAAATTTCCTTAGGGGGGATGATTCTTACAACCAAAACATTTAATAATAAAAAATTAATCTTGAACTAATTAAAGGTATTATTATGTAAAATGTTTATGTAACATATTCACTTATTTTATTTTATTATTTAGGATTTCAAAATACCATTAAAAATTGTTACCTTTTCTAATATATTCATTTAATAGTGTTCACGTGATCAATATAAATATATAGGTTTAACAAAATCAAATTTACTCAGAAAAAGGATGTGATGGCCTCATCTAGTAGAATTGTTCTGTATGAATCCCATTTTTTGGAGCTCAGAAAGAAGGTGGAATCATTTTTATTTGCTCATGATGAATCCCAATCTGAGCTTCAACATGATAATCTTGAACGGAAGTTCCTGTGTGATAAGTGGAAGTTGATAGAGATTATCATTCCAATGATGTTATATGAGCCACCCCAAGATTATGTCACCATCTCACACCTTACCCTTAGTTATTTTGCGGGTGTTATAAGGGGTTTTGTAACAAGACCCTAGAACTATTATTATGATGATTATTTTTTTGTATAGAATAAAAAATATAAACTAATTTTATTATTGTTACTTTGTAAATAGTTTTTAATGAACAAATAGTTTTATTTGTCATTAATCAATTAATAAACCTATTTTAATAAATTAATTAATTTTTGAATTAAATAATATTTTAATAAATTAGTATTACTAAATTATTTTTTATTAAATATAAATTATCATATTATTTCTTAGAATGAAATTGTAATTTTTATTAAATTTTGAAAACTATTTTTTTGTAATACCATTGAAAATTCAATGAATGTCAGTTTTATATATAAAATTAAAAATTAACGTATTTAAAAAATTATTTAGATATAATTAACATAATATTTGGATTCAGGACGTTGAAATTATCCAATGATGATTTTTTTATTCTTTTTTGAGACAATAGAAATTTTTGGTAAAAATTAAATATCGTTTTAATATTTAATGTGTTTTATGAAATCATAAGGAACCAATAGTGATGTAACAAAATACTACAAATGATATTTTAGGAAATTATATGATTTATATTTAATATAATGCGATTATATATTTTTATGATTAATTTTATGGTGCCTTATTGGACTCTCAATGACTTATAAAAAATTTTGACTTTTTCAATCGATTCCCTTGAGAATATGACTAACCTCCACATACGCAAGCCTATTATTTTAATATGTTCTCCCATTGGCCAGGTAAAATAATTTTTTCCACTCCACTTCAGAAAAATCATAGGAAAAACTATGGGTTGGTTTGGGGTTCATTTTTAGATTAATGTGTGGTGTCCCAAACCTAAATAAAGTAATACCTCTCTTTTCACATATAAACCCAACCATGCTCTAACTTCCTCTTCACTCAAAGCATTTTGAACTTGACGAACCACTACCCTATACTCTATAGAAACATCCCAATGCACCCCAAGTTCCCAAAAAGCCTTTCTCTAGGCCTTGGGATCACACACTCCATGTATTTGATTTATTTCTTTCTCATTCTTTTCCAAATTTCATTATGTTGTTATACACATTTAAATTCAAATAAAAATTTTGGGGTATGATTTCCCACCTACTCCATATATAAATCCTTTTTTAATGATGATAGACATATTTTTCTCTAATTAATTTATCTCATGTACACTGGTTACCATGTTGAAATCCTAAAAGTAATTTCTCTCTTCTCATTTACATTCAAGCAATTCCTTTGTATTATGAATCTGAATTTCATTACCTATGTTGGTAAATGTATCTATACTAACCCCTTACTTTCTATTTCATGTATATATTATTATAAACCCATTTGTCACTCATTAACCATTTGTATGAATACTTATGTTACATCATTATTCTGTATAAATTGCACTACGATTTTCCAAGACAAAGTCATTGTGTAGTGAATACCATGCCCATTTCTCTATAAATGGTATTTACCTTTATGAAAATTTACTTGTTGATTATAGAGTATAATGCATTAATTCCTAAATCTTTTATCATGGAATAAATGATGATATTTAATGAATCAGTGTTATATGATCCATGTGTCACACTTATGCATAAATGAAATGATTAAGAAAGGTTTTCCCATACAACGCTCCAATTCATTGGGTAAAGATTAGTGTTATGATACATCAAGTGAAATGAGGGTTTAGCCCAGATAAATAAATTCCAATAAGGTTTTACTCATGATCTATTTGCAATGTTCCTTGGATCATGCTAATATCACGTTAAATGTTGTTCCCACATTTCCATGTCATGATATTCATGATATATCATGCCTTAATGTTCATGTTTCTATTATGCTCCATTTATATTCCTATTGCCTAACATGTAGTATATTATTAAACTTATACCTTGTTTAATCCTTAAATGGTATTTATTGATCACCCTTTTCTTATGCATGTTCTCAGGTTATCCCAGGCAATTCAAAGTCTAAAGGGATTTGTGTGGTCATGTAAAAAAAGATTTCAATTAAGATGTGTATATCTTGATTTAAGTTAATATGTAATGTTCCTAATCCCTAATGACACTAAACCTCTCAATATTCTATGTTATATTATGTGATGATTTTATAAAATAAAATACTATTAATGATGTATTAAAGAGAACGGTTGTTATAGAACATCTCCCAGAAAGAAGACTACATGAATCTAAAACTAGTACTTAGAGAGTTTCCCCTTATTATGGTGCTCTCAGAGTACATCCAGAGCCATATGTAGTTGTCTAGTGTGATCCTCCATGGACACCAAGTTCACAAAGAAGTCATTGATGAATATCACTATGAAACAATCTAATAATTGATGGATGATCTGGTTCATGAGACCCATGAATACTTCGAGGACATTCCTCCTGACAATTGGAATGACCATGTACTCATGGTGATCTTAGCTATAGCTGAAAGTATTATTCAGTATGTCCTCATATTTTACTCAAAGATGGTGATATCCTGATCAAAGGTCAACCTTCAAGAACCATCATTACCTAATCAACAAATTCATTAGGTTATCGATAGTCGATAATGGATACAAGTTCATTACCATCACTTGGTTCAATTTTCGGTAATCCAAACATAACATCGTGATCCCGTATTCCTATTTAGAAGAAAAAACTATGTCCTCATAGGGTGAAATTCAATGTCTCATGAAGACCTTCTTTCAAAAGATCTCAATCTGCAACCACATACTGCGATGCTCTGCTGGAGCTATTTGATATAATGTTTTTGATTTCAGTGTTATCATGGGGAGTAAATCGATGCATAACTCGATCTTCTGGTGGGGAGTTAATTCTATAAAATACTCTATAAATACATCCTTGTACTCCACCACTACTTCTGAGAAATTAACGCTCATAGCATTTGTTACTCTGTGTAGAGACCTGAATCTTAACGTACATAGACATTACATTACTTTTGCAGAATACTTAGTACATAACAAAAACACACACACAAGGACCGTAATAGTTTATTGTCTTTGGAAACATGGAACATAATCTTCTAATCAGGGTGAAAGATCTTCAACATCTCCTATAAAGATCTTCCCTTTTTTTTCTTACCTAAAACCTTTCTTTATATCCTAGGGAAAATAAAACATAAAAGGGTGTGCTCAAATGCTCAGTAAGGGTAAAAAAAGGAAAATCAACCACATCCTATTCATAAGAACATAACATTTTGGAAATCTTAACCTGCAAAAGAGATCATAATATCATAACATGGGATAAATCATAGTAGTGAAATGAAATCCCAATAATCATAACAAAAAACATGAAACTTTGTGGCATACACACATAATCATAGAGAATCATTTCTTATTAGTCAAGACTCATTTCCAAGACTATCTTAGTGGACAAAGTCCCATTCTGAACTGAGTTCACTCCTCGTTTCAGTCCTGTTTCACTGAACCGGTATAACCTACCGTTCCTGCCATGTCTGTCTCATGAGATATAAAGTCATTACCCAATGCAATGGAGGGAGATATAGGTCCCACCTATCTCATAATGATACCATTCTTATGTGTGCCACAAAATCATAAATCATACATCATTTCATAAACCATGTATTAAAAATAGGATTCTTAAACAACATGACATCATAAAACAACTAATATAAGATAAAGGAATTCATAAAAATAATTCCATCACAACATAATCAAATCAATGTAATAATAGGGATGGAAACATAACCCTTTATTATCTTATATGGAAAATAATTCTGATAAAACACTTGAACTCCATTCTTGAGGAAAATATCATTTCTACTTCAAAAACATTTTCCTTTCTTAACATGTCATACAATTTTAAACGAATATAATTTGATTAAAAATAAACATGAAAACTTTTAAAGGAAGATTCTTGGAAATAATGTTTTAAAAATCCATTCATGTCGTATAAGTTAAAAAATATTCTTCTCGTACTTTTTTCGGAAAAGTCAAAAAGTACCTCGTACGAAAAACGAAAAAAGATTCCTTTCATATCTTTTACTAAAAACTCATTGAAGGGTAAAATTGGATTTAACAAATTGTAGGTGGATGGAAATAATATTACATATTGAGGAAACATAGATGTGGATGATAAAATACACCCTAGTAAATACCAAAGTATAAACAATCTCAGATAAAATAAGATTGTGATATTTTCCCTTACCTTAGGTCTGATATGCTTTGTAAGTGTCTGAAACTCCTGTATAATGATTTAAATAATGTTATTGAATTATTCCAGATTCATACTTATTGTTATTATATCATATATGGTCATATTCCTAGCTTCTTCTTAGTAATATTTCATTACTACTTGTTATTCGGGTGTTTATTAGTTTTTGTTCTTATGCGTGTTTGTCGAATAAATTATTATTATTTTCTTTAGGTTATAGATACCTCATTTCCAGAATGTTATTAGTGTAACATATATCATATTAATTAATTAAATTAATTTATATAATCATTATGAAATGATGATCATGTAAAACGAGTCGCATCACATCGTGGAGACGGTATTCCGTACGTAGGCACGAGTGATGATATCGTTCCTATGATCGTGGAATTGTATTGGAGTGTATGTATTCTATTTAAAAATCAATATCACTTTATAATATTCATAAATAGTCATTATTTACACCATTATACCCATACAAGTAAGGTGGTGGTGGAAAATAGATTACACCGCGACGTGGAGACGGTATTCCGTACCTACGCACGCGCGGTGATTTCCTTTTTCCGTAGGATGGATAGAAGGTTAATTAGAGTTGTTTCATATTTATAATAACATATCAGTATATAAGAAAAACTGATGTTATTACTTTATCACAAAACAACTAAAGAATAACAAATTGAAGAAGAAATAAATTGAAAAAGATCGGTAATGGATATTACCTCTTTTTGACGCGCCTTCACTTAACCTCCACTTAATGAACTAAGGATGGTCTTTGAAGAAGACCAGGACCTCTAGGATGATACTAGGGAAGTTGAGAAGAGATTTTTGAAGGGTGTGGCCGAGATTGAATGCTGAAATTGGTGTGATGAGAAGAGGTAGGAGGTTCCCTTTTATAAGGGAGGAGAGGGACACCTTAGAAAAATCTCAAAATATTATTTTATATTAAGGTCAAATTCGGATTATAATGGTTCCAAAGGGTCTTATTTTGAAGATAAAGTGGGTATGGGTCGTAATCCTCTCATAAAATAGGATTTAGAAAAGTTTAGGTTTTTATTTTAACCTTATCAATTAGATTTAACTCTAAGTTAAATAATTTAACGTTTACCGTGTCTTTTTTTTTCTTACACTATATGGTTAATAAACATACCATAACAAGCCAAACGAACCCCAAGTTTTTTATTATTAATATATATATCCTTATCTAAGTCATTTGGCCGAACCTTAGATTTTTAGGAATTAAATAACAATTAATAATATAATATTTGTTTTAAAAACTAATTTATGTCAATTTTGACACTATTTAGTACATGATTTTTATGAAATTCATAACAGAATGATACGTTCTAACCTAGTTACTTATATCAACAATAACATGTCATCTTAACCTATAAAATTAATTTAAGTCATAAAAAGTCTCAAATTACATTTATTTGGGCATTTATAACATCAATTATGTCAATATTTCATTAATAAGACAATTACTACATCATCATTGTGTCATAATAAATGATAATTATTTAATCCCTAAAAATTCTAAATAAATTCATATGATGTAGATAATCATATTATCTTTCTGGAGACTATTCGTGTTCGAAGTTTCATGAAGTTTATCACTAAATTAAAATTATTATAGTTATAAGATTTAAGAAAGTGATATGTTGTCACATTCGTTGGTATTAATAATAATTAAATTATTTTCATGGCCAAAAGTCCATAAAATGAATCTAATCCGACCCTTAGGTTATATGGGTCTACTTTTAGCAACCCAAGAGTATTTTTCCAAGTTTTAGGGTAATTTTATAATCTTATATTTACCCTTAATTACCCAATTTACCGTTAACTATAGTAAATAAAATTTACCGTAGTTACTATTTACAATGCCCAAAAATAAAAAGTAGCTTATTAACATAATTTGTACCCACTGATTCCAAATATGGAATCCATTTTTCCAAATTCAATACACAAAAGATGCAGAAGTTAAATTAAAATCAATCCCATTGTCGAATGAAAACAGGTTTTTCTTTAAAACATTGCAAAAGATTGAATTGATTTAACCTATGAAATCAAGGTAAAATCAATGCTAATGATATAAATTATATTAAATAGTAAAAATATATTCTATTTATACTTTAAATCCTTTCAATATTATAATTTAACCACATAAGATTTTACGATGAAAAAAGTTGTTTTTAATTAAAATATAGCGTGTTTTTACTATTCATTAAAATATGGAAGTTATCGGAAAAATATCAAAACATTATCTAATGTAAATTTTTATATCCTGATTCAAAAGAAGAATTTTATTTTTTCAAATTGAACTTATAAAAATTTCAAAAAATATATTTAATGTGGGGGCGCCATCAAAAGGCGGCAAAACTGCATTTTTTTAAAAATACATATTTTACCCGAAAAATTTATTTTGTTCTTATACCATGTTCTAGAAATGTGTAATATGAATAATAATGTTATAAAATTCAAATTTTAGTTAACACTATTCATGATGGATGGTTCATAACAATATTATAATAATATATCGTTGTTTAGTAAAACTCGGTATTGCATACAACACACGCTATCGAGGAAGGTCGTGATTGCGTGTAATGCAAGCCAAGTCAGGGTTGCATGTAGTGCACAACTCCTTTGTTGTTGAATATAACAGAATCCAACCATATTTTATTTATACATTGAATATATATATATATATACACTCAATGTTGTGTAGAATAACTTCTATCAAACGAACATGAAATTGTGTGTAACAAGAGCCAAGAAAAGTGTTGCGTATACTGCAAGCTAATACATTGTTGCGTATAGTGGAAGATAAACTTGCTATGTTGTACAATAGAAGATATTAATGAAATTAAAAATAATGTATCTTATAAAATCTCGGGTTGTTACATTCTACCCCCCTTAAAATGAATTTCGCCCTCGAAATTCGTCGGGGTTATAAATCATTTACTATTCATAAAAACACACATCATAAAAAGAAATACCAAAATTGAACTTGAAAAACTAAAGTATGAAATATAACGGTTACCCAAATGAACTCATCACTGGGTTTCCATATTAGAAAAAATATGGACATGGAAGAGAAATCTAACCGTCATGTTATGATGGAGAGTGGTAGAGAACATGGCTATGAAAAAGCCAACAATCACAAAGCTATTGATTTGTGGTGATCTAAGGTACCATCTGATTCATCAGATATAAGGGCAGTAGGAAAACATTTTTGGTTTTTCAAGATCATTTCCCTAAAGTTGATGAAATTAGAGGAAATACTTTCGTGGATTTGGTATAGTCGCACCGTTTGTCATTCATTGGACAATTTCCACTTCATCTCATAAAGAAATGAAGTTGAATTTTTCATTCGTGATGTGTTAGAAGATCATGTGATAGAATGATGGGTCATTCCATCTGTCTCAATCAAAAGGTTAGAATAGTTATCAAAAAAATACACAAGTCCATCTATAGTGAGATTAATCTTATATAGTTCCTAAAATAGACTTATACTACTTAATATAATAAAACTAGTTTCTACTAAACAGTGACTTCTTGTAGGCCAGCGGTAGGCGAAAAAGGCCAGTCGCACTTCGTCTGTGGGTTTGATTCCCACAGCCTTGTCTGACGCGATGGGTTGTCGCCCGTCCTGCATGTTGTCCTTTTTCTAAAACTACATTACTATAAAATCCAATCAGTAATATCTAAAAAGTTATATCCTTAAAAAATACTTAGCATATTTCCAACATAATCTATTCCAATACTTAGTCTTATCTAAAATACTTCGGTCCAAGCTCATAGTATAAAGAAAACGATTACTTGAAATGTCATCAACCAAGCATGTGAATACCATCATTTATCCCCCATATATATATATATATTTGGTCACATTCCAATCATGTGAATACCTTAATCATGTATTCTCTTGAAAAAAAATGAATACCCATTGAACCATAGTGAAAACATGAATTCAGTTAAAAGTTAACACTTTCCACATACCAAAATCCTCAAAATTCTATATACTCAACCCATGATATCACTTAGTCCTTATATCAGTCATGAGCTCATGAATACTATTAAACATTTCATTTTCTTGTTTTCCCTTCATTATGCGCATATCATCTTATTTCCAAAAATATCTCAATCACTTTGAATACCACATTAGACCAATACATAAATATTCCAATACTCCATGATACAACATTATTTTGGAATCCCATTACATAAACACTTAATCATTCCACCACATTGTTTTCATATTCAACATCGCCAATAGTGATTGCATGTGACTTCCCTTTGTCCTTTGCCTTAAGCGGTTGCTCATGTCGATCATCACTAACCATTGGATTAGAGAATTTACTGGCATAATGTCCCATCTCCTTGAACTTGAAACATTGAAGTGTAGTTTGTTCATTATATGTATCCCTTCCTTTGTTTGCATCATTAGACATCTTCTTCCCATCAATGCGGTATTCAAATTCCCGATGACCTTCCTTTCCACATTTGAAACATTTACTTGTCCCTTTAAGACAATCTCCACCATTCTTATTTCCACACTTTGAGCATAATGAAACATTCATCTTCTTTTCACCATTATTCTGAGATTTCTCCTTGAACTCCATCTTTCGTTTCTTGTCAAAACCATGAGATGGATATGTAACACCAACTTTCATTTCTACCTTGATAGCACAACACACAATTTCTTCATAGATACTGAAGTCCCGTATAGCTAATGCCCTTCGAAGACTTGGTTTTAAGCCACTGAAAAATCGATCAACTTTACTTTCAGGTTAGATGATGATGCCAGATGCATACCTTGCAAGTCTTGTAAAATTTGCTTCGTATATACCAACAGATTCATCATCCTTCTACTTCAGCTCAAGAAACTCCTTTTCCATCTTTGTTCAAAGAATATGACGGAAGTATTTACTAAAAAACAAGTTCTTGAACTCGTCCCATTCCATGGACTCAATTTTATCTCTTGACCTCGTATTCTTGATAAGATTCCACCATTTATCAGCTTCACCTTCCAAACGATAAACTGCTAAGATGAATTTATCATGTTCAGAATATTGAAGAACTGAAAATATCTTTTCAGTAGTACTGATCCATTGTTCAGCAACAAGTGGATCGGAAGACCCACTGAAAGAAGGTTGACATTGCCTCATGAAGGACTCAATAGAATATTGTTCCCTTCTCTGATCATTTGGAAGTCCAGAATGATTCATAGATTGTGTAAGTATAGAAATAAGATTTTGCACTCCATCTCCCATAACACTAGTTTGTTCAGGAGGACAATCATTATATTTTCCATTACAGTGATCAATATGGTTCCTTCGGGTTCCAGCCATCCTCTAAAACCCAAAAATAATAGTGTGAGAGGCAAAAATAATGCTAGGGAAAACAACATAGTAAAGGGGGAGTACCCTTAATATCTAACATCTTAGGTTAAATTCTAAGATCTTTACCGTAGTTCTAGGACTATATCCTATACGTATACTTATCCTTAGGGACATCCCTAGACATACCTTAGAAATATCTCTAGGGATCTCACTAACATTCTCACATCCTAGTTTCCAAAGGTTGACTAAACCTTTCCTCTGATACCAACTGTAGAGACCCGAAGCTTAACGTACATAGACATTACATTACTTTTGCGGAATACTTAGTACATAACAAAAACTCACACACAAGGACCGTAATAGTTTAGTGTCTTTGGAAACTTGGAATGTAATCTTCTAATCATGGTGAAAGATCTTCAACATCTCCCATAAAGATCTTCCCTTTTTTTCTTACCTAAAACATTTCTTTATATCCTGGGGAAAATAAAACATAAAATGATGAGCTCAAATGATCAGTAAGGGTAAACAAAAGAAAAATCAATCACATCATATTCATAAGAACATAACTTTTGGAAATCTTAACCTTCAAAAGAGATCATAATATCATAACATGGGATAAATCATAGTATTGAAATGAAATCCCAATAATCATAACTTAAAACATGAAACATTGTGGCATACACACATAATCATAGAGAATCATTTCTTTTTAGTCAAGACTCATTGCCAAGACTATCTTAGTGGACAAAGTCCCTTTCTCACCCGAGTTCACTCCTCGTTTCAGTCATGTTTCACTGAACCGGTATAACCTACCATTCGAGCCATTTGTATCTCATGAGATATAAAATCTTTACCCAATGCATTGGAGGGAGATATAGGTCCCACCCATCTCATAATTATACCATTCTTATGTGTGCCACAAAATCATAAATCATACATCATTGCATAACCCATGTATTAAAAATGGGATTCTTAAACAACATGACATCATAAAACAACTCATATATGATAAAGGAATTCATAAAAATAATTCCATCCCAACATAATCAAATCTATGTAATAATAGGGATAGAAACAGAACCATTTATTATCTTAGATGGAAAATAATTTTGATAAAACACTTGAACTCCCTTCTTTAGGAAAATATCCTTTCTACTTCAAAAACATTTTCCTTTCATAACATGTCATACAATTTTAAACTAAAAGAATTTGATTAAAAATAAACATGAAAACCTGTAAAGGAAGCTTCTTGGAAATAATGTTTTAAAAATCCATTCATGTCGTATAAGTTAAAAAAACATTCTTCTCGTACTTTTGTTGGAAAAGTCAAAAAGTACCTCGTACGAAAAATGAGAAAAGATTCCTTTCATATCTTTTACTAAAAACTCACTGAAGGGTAAAATTGGAGTTAAACAATTTTAGGTGGATGGAAACAATATTACATATTGAGGAAACATTGATGTGGATGATAAAATACACCCCATTAATTACCAAAGTATAAACAATCTTGGATAAAATGAGATTGTGATATTTTCCCTTACCTTAGGTCTGATATGCTTCGTAAGAGTCTGAACCTCCAGTATAATGATTTAAATAATGTTATTGACTTATTCCAGAATCATAATTATTGTTATGATATCATATATGGTCATATTCTTAGCTTCTTATTAGTAATATTTCATTACTACTTGTTATTCGAGTGTTTATTACTTTTTGTTCTCATGCGTGTTTGTCGAATAAATTCTTATTCTTCTCTTTAGGTTATAGATACCTCATTTCCAGAATGTTATTAGTGTAACATATATCATATTCATTCATTCAATTCATTTATATATTCATTATGAAATGAAGATCTTGTAGAACGAGTCGCATCACATCGTGGAGATGATATTCCGTACGTAAGCACGAGTGATGATATCATTCCTATGATCGCAGAATTGTATTGGAGTGTATGTACACTATTTCAGAATCAATATCACTTTATAATAGTCATATATAGTCATTATTTATACCATTATACCCATCCAAGTAAGGTGGTGGTGGAAAATAGATTACACCACGGCGTGGAGACGGTATTCCGTACGTACGCACGTGCGGTGATTTCCTTTTTCTGTAGGATGGATAGAAGGTTAATTAGAGTTGTTTCATATTTATAATAACATATCAGTATATAATAAATACTTATGTTATTACTTTATAATGAAACAACTAAATAAGAAGAAGTTGAAGAAGAAAGAAATTGAAAAAGATCGGTAATGGATATTACCTCTTTTTGACGCGCCTTCACTTAATCTCAACTGAAAGAACTAAGCACGGTCATTGAAGAAGACCAGGACCTCTAGAATGATACTAGGGAAGTGGAGAAGAGATTTTTTCCGGGGTTGGCCAAGCATGAATGTTCAAATTGGTGTGAGGAGGAGAGGGAGGAGGTTCCCTTTTATAAGGAAGGAGAGGGGCACCTTAGGAAAATCCCAAAATATTATTTTATATTAAGGTCAAATTCGGTTTATAATGGTTCCAAAGGGTCTTATTTCGAAGTTAAAGTGGGGACGGGTCGAAATCCTCTCATAAAATAGGCTTTAGACAAGTTTAGGTTATTATTTTAACCTTATCAATTAGATTTAACTCTGAGTTAAATAATTTAACTTTTACCGTGTCTTTTTGTTTTCTTACACTATATGGTTAATAAAAATACCATAACAAGCCAAAAGGTCCCCAAGTTGTTTATTATTAATATATCTATCCTTATCTAAGTAATTTGGCCTAACCTTAGATTTTTAAGAATTAAATAACAATTAATAATATAATATTTATTTTAACAACTAATTTATGTCAATTTTGACACTATTTGGTACATGATTTTTATGAAATTCATAACAGAATGATACGTTCGAACCAAGTTACTTATGTCAACAATAAAATGTCATATTATCCTATAAAATTAATGTATGTCATAAAAAGTCTCAAATTACATTTATTTGGGCATTTATAACATCAATTATGTCAATATTTCATTAATAAGACAATTACTGCATCATCTTTGTCTCATAATAAATGATAATTATTTAATCCCTAAAAATTCTAAATAAATTCCTATGATGTATATAATTGTATTATCATTCTTTATACTCTTCATGTTCGATGTTTCAAGAAGTTTATCACTAAATTAAAATTATTATACTTATAAGATTTAAGAAAGTGACATGTTGTCACATTCTTTAGATTTAATAATAATTAAATTATTTTCATGGAACAAAGTCCATAAAATGAATCTAATCTGACCCTTAGGTTATATGGGTATACTTTTATCCATACAATAGGATTTTTCAAAGTGTTAGGGTAATTTTATAATCTTATATTTACACTTAATTAGCCGATTTACCTTTAACTATAGTAAATAAAATTTACCGTATTTACTATTCACAATGCCCAAAAATAAAAAGTTGCTTATTAACATAATTTGGACCCACTGATTCCAAATATGGAATCCATTTTTCCAAATTCAATACACAAAATATGCAGAAATTAAATTAAAATTAATCCCTTTGTCGAAGGAAAACGAGTTTTTCTTTAAAACATTGCAAAAGATTTAATTGATTTAACCTACGAAATCAAGGTAAAATCAATGCTAATGACATAAATTATATTAAATGGTAAAAATATATTCAATTTATATTTTAAAACCATTAAATATTATAATTTAACCACATATGATATTACGATGAAAAAAGTTGTTTTTAATTAAAATATAGAGTGTTTTTACTATTCACTAAAATATGAAATTTATCGGAAAAATATCAAAACATTATCTAATGTAAATTTTTATTTGCTGATTCAAAAGAAGAATTTTATTTTGTCAAATTGAACTTATAAACATGTCAAAAACTAGATTTAAAGTGGGTCTCCATCAAAAGGCAGAAAAACTGCATTTTTTTTAAAAAACTTATTTTACCCAAAAAAATTATTTTGTTCTTATACCATGTTCTAGAAATGAGTAAGATGAATAATAATGTTACAAAATTCAAAATTTATTTAACACTATTCATAATGGAGAGTTCATAACAATATTATAATAATATATTGTTGTTTAGTAAAACCCGGTATTGCGTACAACACACGCTATCGAGGAAGGTCGTGATTGCATGTAATGCAAGCCAAGTCAGGGTTGAGTGTAGTACACAACTCCTTTGTTGTTGCATATAATGGAATCCAACCATATTTTATTTATACATTGAATATATATATACACACACACTCAATGTTGCGTAGAATAACTTCTATCAAACGAACTTGAAATTGTGTGTAACAAGAGCCAGGAAAAGTGTTGCGTATACTGTAAGCTAATACAGTGTTGCGTATAGTGAAAGATAATCTTGGTGTGTCGTAAAATAGAAGATATGAATGAAATTAAAAATAATGTATCTTATAAAATCTCGGTTTGTTACACTCTGAGGTTATGTCTATCCAACTCATTAGTGATTGTAGGAACCATCTTATGCATGATCTCATATTGTGTTGTTTGGGTCTCATTTTCACCAATAAAATAAAACATAGACCCATCTTTTATGACACACACACCATATACATAAAAATTTTATTCTGGCCATGGATCAAAGATAGTAAATCCATATTGAGAATGATATCATAAGGGATCGACGTTTCCACTAAGATGTTCCAACTGAAACTCTACCACAAGGGTAAGATCACACTATCAACAAATATGTGTGACCATCCAATATTCTCTCATAGATACCTCCATGAATAAGGGTTGACTAAATTGTACTATTATAATCTCAATGTCTTGTAAAATGTATGTGGAGAGGAATTAATGATAGTAACTTATGTCTATATGTAATGAATCTAATCTATAAAAGACATAGATCATACATAAGATCATACCAAGAGTCCCTAATTCATATTCCTCGACTGCATGTATCTTCCCCCACCCATGTCCTCTAGCTCCTTAAGCGAGGTGTGGACCTCCTGGGGATGGTGGTAATATGTAAAAACGACTTCCACCACATGAATCACTCCCTTCACATATGTCATGTACACTTTCAGTTGATCTACCTATACCACTCAATGCCTTTTACTAGGTGGTTCATCCCCTACCTCCCTTTCAGCAACTCGACACGTTGGACAATCTCTGGCAAGATTACATTTTCCATCGCATGTGTCGCATCGCCTTTCCCAAGGTTAGATGGATCCAGCCTCAGAGCCATGGACGGAGGATCCCCTTTCACATGTCCTCATGTGATGTCACACATATAGCAATCCATGTGGTTGATGTCGTTTCCCTACTGTTGAGGTCTCCCCACATGTCTCCATACGGCGGATTTTCACTGGATGCTTCTGCTTAGGCAAGATTCTCTCGACCTCCAAAGCTCACACGACTACTCCAACAAATGTTGGAATTCATATAGGTATTTCATTCTCTCATATGTCCCATTGTAGAACTCAATCAAAGGTATTATCCCTAATTTACTAATCTCAGACCATATTAAAAAAATACCAAGAGAGATTATTGAACCTCGATAAAAAGTCATCCAACATCATACTACCCAGTAGGAGAGGAAGAATCTCCACTATAAGCACTGCTCTCAGCGTAACCAGAGACAACTCCTCATTAAACATATGCTGAAACACTTCCCTTGATATATTTTCCTCATCGTGAGTCTTCCTAGACAAACCCCACCATCGACATACTAATCATTTAATAATTCTCAATTCCAGAATCACCATCTAGTCTGCTGGTGTCCTCACTCTACAAAAAAACCCAGTAACCATGTCATGATAGTCCTCAACTGCCTGAGAGATGAGCTATCCTCCAAAGATAATGGTATATGTCTCTAAAACTCATAAAGTGTTCTTAACATGAACTTCTCATCTAATGGTACTGAAGGTACCACTTTTTACTCCATTTGTGGTGGTATAGCTAGTGCCCCACCTGGATGTAATTCCTAGGGAACTTACCACTGTATCTAAGCCTCATTACAAAGGGGGTCTGCCTCATGATCGAACTACTGAATCCAAGTTCGTAAGTGTCACAGAGGAATCCAGTAAGAAAATATGGTGTACCAAGGTCAAGGAGTGTATCTGTAGAGATGACTCAATAAATTCATTGAACCCAAAACCCATTCTTATAAGATGCATGTACCATTTGTTTCCCTAAAACTAGTGTTATCTTATAATATGTCAAAATGTAGTTTTTTAGAGACTTGGTGTACGGATACATCGGTCGCCCGAACCACTTCTAGAGTCCATAGATTGATAAATGAACTCAAATATCATAATGTTGTTTCCCCAAACCAATCTCACAAACTCTTAGTCCTAATGTTGAATAAAAAACCTCTGTACCACTTCATCATGACCCATCTCAGTGGATCCTATGATGCGGCTCACCAAGACTACTTCCAATAGGCCATGGGATGGTGACTAACACCAAGTAGGCATGTCACTAACATGAGAGGCATTGCCTATGTACCTGTACACATGAACACATATCATTTCCCAAAAATGATGAAATGTAAAAAACAACTATGGAACAAAATGCATGCATACCACTAAACCCCACAAATAGACTATTATTGAAAGTAAAATCTGTAAAAGTAAACTGGTCCAAAATACAATACCACCAAAAGAAAGAGTCTACCAGCTACACAATCCAACCTATAAGAAAACAAGACTGGTACTGGGACAACTTCTCTAAAAAATTGGAACCCCTAAGCCTATCAAGAACTCACAAAGATCTATCCTATCCTGGTTCTCCTTGGACTCCGTCAAAAGGTCGCTCGTCTGCGCAAGACCTGACATGTGAGGGAAATGCCCGTGTCAGGGTGAGTAGAATTACACTCAGCATGACACCCTGAAAACCACTAGGCACTATATGGTAAAGGAAGATTTTTCTCTACATAGTCTATAACGATTGTACGTGTAATAAGAAAATATCCCAATATACTTGAAATGGAGAACCTTATTAAAGAGGTATGTCATGTCGACCACATAACCATGTTAGGGATTCTGTCCAAAGATTCCACTAAGCACTCAACTAGGATAACTCAATCCTGAGTCTGATAAAATTGATGACCTCTTTCTGATATATATTGTTTGTTAGGGACCTCTATGAGAGATAGATACATTTATATATCTCAAGAGAAAATATGATATAGTCTCTCTGGGAGATCCAGCTCCATGAGTTGGAGGATCATGAAACATGGTTCAGGATCACTACTAGGGCCATGGATTATACCACTAATCATCTTGATTCACTTGTTTCATAGAGGAACAAAATTTGACAGGATTAGTTGTGTTGATATCATGACTCTACATAGGATACAATAATGGATGTGGGATCCTACTCCAGGACACTCGGAGGGGACTCCTGAATGTATCTATAATGTCCTGCTAATGTGGGTCAAACTCCTGTGGATTGGAAATGATACCAACTGACCATCTGGGAAATGATCAAGGGAAATCAATCCAAAAAAATCTCCAATATACAGAAGAAAAGGAGATAAATCCATGTTGATAATAGTGCACATTGTTTGAACGGGTCACACGCCATGTCACAGGACCCTAGGTACTGCCCATGTACAATGACCCGGGTGAGAAGAACATGTATTTTCGAAATGGTATACAAAAAATATAGAGAAGTTAAAACACCATGACCTACTATATGGGGATGTACCATGTATGCTGGCCATGTGACTGTACATGGATTTAGCTAGTTCTTTTCTACCCATGTACTAGTACATTGGGCATCCCATGTAAGCAGCAATGTTCTGGCCATGTGGTGGACTAAATGTCATGTACTCCACCCTATGTCCTTGTATCTTCATTGATACATGATGATCCTTGGGGAAGGGATCAATCATTGTGACAAAGGTGTAAAATGTCTTGTGGCACTCTCCAATTTCCCTAAACCCTATATGGTTCTTAGTGGTTCCCACACATCTTGTGTTCCAAAACACAAGTTGTGATCATCGGTATTTTCCAGAATAATCATTCATCCTCCATGCGCCATAGCTAATCCATCATTGTGGGATATGATTATTATTTCTCCTATAAACATAATTTCCATGGTTGTATTTCCATTGTAACACCAAATATTTGGGTTTTGGTCCTTGGATCAGCTCTAATAACAAATTTTGATAATCTGCAGGAAAGCTAGTCAAAGAACCATATCTCCTTAAATACTTCTGTCCTTCTGTCGTTGTTATATTCACACCTCATCTAGGTCATCATGAGGTTTGATCTATGATTTTTTATTTTTGTTCCATGAAAATAAAGCATAACAATTATCTATTCATATCCCATGAAGAACACGAAGAATATTTGGGAGAAAAGAACAATCGAAGAACACAAGGAACATACCATGGTTGTTGTGCTTTCTAACCTCAATCCATAGAATTATAATGATAAAGATAACAAAACAGGACCATTCATAGTCATAACCATCCCGGACTTCCCACAATTAAAAACCTCCTCCTTGAACTATCGAACCACATGTGAACCTATTCATGGGTTGATCGAAGGTCATCATTTAATGGATAAATAATGAAAATATAGAATTATAATAATAATAATTCCATACCTCAGGGTTGGATCATTCATTGAAGAAGGTTGATCATCACATAAAAATTATTGTAAGGAATCATCAAAATGGCATTATTAGATCTTCCATCCATGTCTAACTCATATTTTTCTATTGAGAGAAGAATTCATGTTCAATCTTGAGCCTCCAAGCAGTTTTCATGGGTTATAAGCCTAACACTTGGCCATGATTATTTTAAAATAAGAAAAATGTAGTTTTGATACTATAAAACCATAATATAAAATATATTCTCAATTAATTATATTCCTTTAGAACATCCATAAATAATATTTTGAATTCAACCTGCATCGGTCGATGCTAGGCTTCACCTACGGTAAAGTCGCTACTATGGATGTAATGGTACCGTCAGATTTTTTATCTGAGTTTCCATTTTGATGTTATTAAACTTTTTAATGAAAAAAATGATGTTTAATATTTGATATATTTGATATATTTCAAAAATTTATTTTTGGAAAATGGTCCTCAAGATCACATTCCATTACAGTTTATGGTCTAGAATTAACTCCATATTAAATTTTAAAATTATACATAGAAAAATCCATTATATTACAACATTAGTAAACGATAAATTAAAAAGAGATATAACTAGATTCTTAGTAGGGGTAAACAAGGGATATATTCAATAATAACATGATCATACGGTTACAAGAATTTGATTGTAATATTATATTATCATACCTTGCATATGAATGACCATTAGCATTAATCAAGGAATAAATGAATGAAGTTCATAACACATGATTCATAAGGGTGTGAAGGGAAAAACCCATTATTTCAAAACATAGGAATTTTTCAGTGAGTTTTTGGAACATAATGAAGCATAAAAATTAATTCTCTCTAAGTCATGTGTTGTTGAAAACACTTATCAGGGAAATTTATTTGGCCCATTCCTACTGGGTAGGAGAACCACCACCCACTGTTACAAACCTCTCCTTGTATTAGAATGGGTTCACACCACAATCCATATTTGTAGTTAAGGATCACTTTACATACTATCATTTTAGTCATGGTTCATTATAAATGTCATCATAGTAGATAAGGTTCATTTCTAAGACCATATTAGTATAAAAATAATTTTACTAAACCGAGATCACTCCCATTTCCAACAATATTTGTATAATGAAATATAAATCATTCTGAAATGAATTAGGAAATATATAGGTTCAAAAATATCATAATTAAATCATATATATGTGTTACAGATGATCATAAACAATCATATCATTACACATGAAATGAAATGGGTATCAGAAACATGTCATTGTATCAAAACATGTTGAAAATAGAAAGTTTTTATAATAATTTAATAAAATCATTACCTGTAAAAATATGTAGGATTCATAAGAATATAATCTCTTAAATAGAAATTATTTTCATAAACATATATCCGCTTAATGAGAAACATATTTCATATAAATCATTCCATAAAAACATTAACCATTATGAGAAATAATATGAATGGACCCATTGGATAATATCCCTGAAAGGGTATGAGTAACAACAATGAATGTCATCTTAGATCGATAAAAAGTTGAAATATATTTTTAAAATATTCCTTGAGGAAAATATTAAGTATTCTATGAGAAATAATGCTTTTGAAAATTTATTACATTTTGAATTCCATTTTCTTTAATATAACATTGAAAACTTTTAAAGGAAGATTGAAACCATTTTTGTGAAGAAATTTCTTAAATAACTAATAAAGAATGATTGGAAAAAAGTTTAAAACATTTTCCCTGGAAAAAGTATAAATTTATATATTGTCACCTACATGGATATTTTTACAATAATATTGAGGTACGCTTCAGGAATCATCATCCAACCTAAAAGTAATGTTGATATGTTCTTTAGTGGATTAAAGTTGTGTCTCTATTTTCTAACGATGGGTGTGAGAACACAGAGGTAAAAGGTCCACTTACCATCCACCCCAGAACTATTAATTCTTTATTTGAATCTAGAACAACCCACTCTTTAATATCTTAATAATTTTATAATGGTGTTAATATTCCACCAAAACAATTTAATATTGGAATTATTAGAGAAAATATGTAATCGTATGATGATTTCATCTTACATCTATGATTCCTTTATAAAAAAAATTGTAGGAATGATGTTCCTGTCGATCTTCTCATTCATCCTTTGGTTGAATTTGGTGTTCACATAGTCATGGATTGGATTTCTCAGCATAAAGTAAACATCAATTATTATAGAAGGTAATTTACATTTAATATTTAAAACCCTCATATGATTTTCCATCAATGTGATGACATGTGTAAAATTCCTAGGGATATTATATCAGGTTTATGGTCTTGAATTCCCATTCATAATGAATGATCATCAGAATTGGTTGGGGAAAAAATTTATATCTATGAAATGTATAATATTTAGGAATTTAAATATGTCATTCAAGAAAGGTTTTCTAGCCTTCCACAAAAACATTATGTTGACTTCTCAATGAAACACATACCTAGATTCAAACCAATTTCAAATACACCCTTTAGAGTTTCCCAGATTCAGTTGAACGAATTGAAAATGAAACTCCAAGAAAACCATGATAAGGGATTCATTCGGGCATGTGTGTCACCATGGGGTGAACCAGTTATTTTTTTAAAAAAATAATGACAGATCAATTGGAATCTACATTGATTATTGGGAGTTGAACAATATCACAGTCAAGAACATGTATCCTCTTCCCCGTATTGATGACATGTTTTATCCACTATATAGAGATCAATAATTTTACAAGTCTTACCATCATTATAAATATAATCAATTGAGGGTAAAGAATGTGGATATACCTATGAGGACATACCGTACAAGGTTAGGACACAATTAATATATAGTGTTTCCCTTTGGTATTACTAATTCCCATTCTATCATCATGGAATTTATTAATAGACCCTGTAGAGATTACCTTAATGAATTATTCATAGTCTTCATACATGATATTATTATATTTTCAATGTGTAAGAAATATAATTAAAATCACTTCATAATTTTACTAAAGACCCTAAGGAACTTGAAACGATATGAAAAAATTAAAAAGTGTGAATTTTTTATACAATAGGTATCATATTTGGGATATATAATCTCAAGATATGGTATAGTAGTGGATCCTTCAAAGATGAAGGTTATTGAATAATGGCCTAGACCAAAAATTGTGATTGTTATCCCTAGATTTCAGGGTTTAGTTGAATACTGTTAATGGATTGGGGATAATTTGTCACAAAAATCTAATCCTATTTAAAAGATAACATAAAAGGGTTATATGTTCTTCCAGGTAGATGAATATGAGTAAAATTCCACGGAACTGAAGAAAAGGTTATTCATAACACTTATGCTTACATTACCCTATCATGGACAAGGGTTTATAATCTATAGTGATGAATACAAGAATGGTTTGGTATGTGGTCTTATACAGAATAACATGGTTATTGATTATGCCTCACAGATGTTTAACGTTCATGAGAAAAATTACCCAATATCAAATTTTGAGTTAGCAATATTAATTTTTTCATTAATGATGTAGAGTCATTATATTTAAAGACAGAAGTTTTATATATATCATTATTAAAATTCTAAAACATATATTCACATAGAAGTCGTTGAACATGAACAAGATAATATGGTTAGAGTTCATAAATGATTTGGACTTCTTAATACATTACCACCCTGAGAAGGAGAACATGGTGGTCGATGAATTTATTAAAAATGATTCATTTTTACTATTAAATGTTGAGGATCAAAAAAGATGAAATATTTATAGATTATAAAGGGATTGATCCATAAATACAAAATGATAGTGAAAAATTATATCTTTGCAATTGAATGGTCAACCCTCTATAAGTTTGATGTTTATGGAAGTTCAGATTGAAGATGAAGTGATGTAAAATAACGTATGGAATTTTCCTAAGTTTAAACATGATAAGGATGTAATGAAAATGTATAGGAACTATTCTTTTTTTCCTTCGATGACATATTTGAATATGGAGAAAGAAGTGGAATCTCAAAGTTTATCATTCCCTATTTGTCTTGGAAGTAGGATTAGGTTTATCGATTTGATAAAATAACTGTTGTTGCATGGGATGAAGAGATATATCGTAGTGTTTGTATCACAGTGCTCAGTATTCGATCATATTTAGGAAAAATAAAAAATTTCTAAAGGGATGTTGCATCCATTGCCCAAACAATAATGGAAATTGCAGAAACTCACTAGGGATTTGGACATTGTACAATATAATTACCTATAAATTATTTAATTTTATATGGGTGGTATTCAATATCCTTACTAATATAGAACACTTCATCACTATTAGTGAAGACTTATCATTGTATCATCTCGATAGTATATACATATAAGAAGTCGTAATGTGGAATGGAGTACCACATTGAATTGTATTGGATGAAGATTTGAGATTCTACTCAATGTTTTGGAATTTCATAAACAAGAACATGATTCGAAATTGGGTTTCATCACCGCCTATCATCCTCAAACATATGGTCATTATGAAAGAATTATTCAATCCCTAAGGATATGATGAAATCTTATTCTTTGGATTTAGAATGTGGGTGGGATAAACACCATTATCTAGTATAGTTTTATTAAAAAAATAGAATTAATTCAGGAATTCAAATGGAACCATACAAAGCACAATATTTGATGAAATTTAGAGATCCAATGTGATGCAAGGAAGTTAGAGAAAGAAAGCTATTGGGGATAGAGATTTTCTAAAGAAATGATAGGCTATGTTGGAATTATTCATCATCATATCAAGTTAAATCAAAGTTGTAATAAAGGTTTCGATGATAATAGTTTAAATGATATAAAATTTGGGGTTTATGAGAAGGTGTTTCAATGAATATATCCCTATATAAAGTTTATGATATTTGGAATGAAATTTAAACTTATCCCAAGGCATCTTAGACCCTTTAAAATTATTTATCGAATTTGGATTTTAGCATATCACTTCAAAATTTCTCAAAATATTTCCTAATTATATGATGTGTTCCTTATATCACTCGTTAGTAAGTACATACCATACCCTTCACATGTATTAAACTCTGAAGTCACACTGCTTGATTAGAATATTTCATATGAGGAACAAGCATTTGATGTTATAGACTATACAGATAATGTTCAATGAAATTAGACCACTCACCTGGTACATTTTTTTATGGAGAAATCATTAGTTTGAATAATCTATGTTGGAACATGGGGATATAATGAAGCCTATGTATCCTCATTTTTACTTGAGTGAAATTTTTCAAGGGAAAAATTCATGTTAACGGGGTATAATGTAACAACCAAGTATTTTTTGGAACTTTTTTTTCAAATGAATTAATTTTTTTTCATGCACTAAATAAGAAAGTCCATTAACATGGTACTGAATTGGAATTAATAATATACAACACCAATGTAGTGTTCATTTCATGCAAAACATTTTTTTATAAAACATTTTATTATTATTATAATTATTTAAATGAGATTGTTATAACCTCGCCATTAATCTTAGTAATATGTATATTAATAAATATTTTTTAGATATTTTTTACAATGGTTTTATATAAATATAATATACTCATAATTAAAATTTTATTTTGTGGTAAATCCATTATATGTTTACTAATATAATTTTCACAAAATAAATGCTTTCATTTGCCTTTGTGAAAAATATTAAAATTAATTTTAGAAAAATTTAGAAGTTTAATTTTTTTATATAAAATTCAATTTTTTATTTTGATTGTATAAATTATCTTAAGGTAAATTTATGGGATACTTTAGAGAAACTTCATTTTAGGATGAATATTAAATAAAATTATAAATCAAAAATTGGTTTTTATATAATCTAATTATAGGATTAAATTATATTTTAAATTTTTTAAAGTAAATAATATTTCTATTTAATCAATTAATCTATTACAATTCATTGGAATCAATTTCATATTTATATTTTAATAAAAAATAGCATTTTTTTTATAATTATTACTTTAAATACAAGCAGTGTTGGCATGTCAGTGGGATTAAATTAAAAATAATTTCCCACTCTTATGTGATTTTAATTTAGAAATATGGATTCCATATATGTAATAATAAAAATATATAATTTATAATATGTTTAGATTATTTTTTGACAAAAAATATAGGTGAAAGTGATTAAAATTAATTATAATGATTAATATTCAAGTTATCTTAACAATGCTCTAAACCTTAACCATGATGGCCCAAATGACCTATAAACAGGACAAAGATCCATATTATGGACATATTTATACGATATTATACATTTTTTAGACATTGGACCATTACTGGATCCACTTGATAGTGTAAATACATCGGTGTATTTCCTTTTAAAAATATTTAAAAGAGACTAACTCCCACTCCACTATAAAAATGACTCTACACCTCTGATATTCTCAGACCACTGAAGCAAAATTTGATAGACCAAAATATTATGAAATATCTCCTAAAAATTCCTCCCATCTTCCTTTAACAAACTAATTTTTTAGGATATCAATCCTAGGAAACCCTTTAGTCAAAACCCTTAGGAGTTAACCAAAGACGAGGTTCTGTCCTTCCTGAAGCTCAATTTCATTATTTTATTTATCAACAACATAAACTATACATATTATATGAATATACAAAAAAAAGTATCTTAAATATACTGATATTTATTTATGTTTGTTTTATACCTACCCTTACACAAAATTCCATGTAATGGATAAAAAATGTACGGTTTATGTGTGCGGCGAACTACCGCATCACAAAACGATGATTGTTCGTTTGAAATTTACAACATTTCATGGATGGGAATTATGATAGAAATTATTTTTAAATATTATATATATATATATATTAATTATTAAGAATTTAATCTTTTTTAATTATAATTCAATACAAATCTATATAATTTCCATGTTGTGTAAATAGAATAATTTCGTTTGAGGAAGCATGGAATGCATCCCCCGCAAAGCGACATGACTCATTGACACACTACATGGAATGTATTATGTATGGGTTTCAAGAACATATTTGAAAAATAGGACACTATAGATATACTATAATTGTATCACACACACACACAGATATATATGTATATAATTTTTTTTCTATCATTCAATACAATAATTAAAACAAAAACAACATTGGTACGTATATACGACCGACCGTATCCAAGAACTGCTTATTCCATTTCATATATTAATGTGATGTTGTTTATAATAAAAAATAATATTTTATATAATGATATTAATATCATGGTTTATATTATATAAATAATTATATAATTATAAGGACTTAATATATAATTAATTAAGAGACATGCGGAAAACAAAGCAAATATTACCCGACATGAAACCTTCACATAGAATTGTTAATAATATGGTAATATAAATTAATAATAAAACCATATATTTTATTATATATAACAATATTCATATTTAAAATATTTATAATGAAGTTGTATTTATTATATAGTAAACATGTATTAGTACGAAGAGAGTCCAGACACAAGGTAAGGGAATTTTATCTCAAAATATATATCCATGAGATACAATCCATGATCACAACAGATTTATTTTTCATGGTGTATATACTAACAATTAATGTGTTATATGACTGTTATTACTAAATTTTTGGGTTTTGTAAAGACATGGAAATTCCATGGAAATTGTTTTCTTAAATACATGGGATTTTTACGAGTCTGAAAAAATTTACGGCACTTGATTCCCAGGGCCGGTGTCCTAGGAATAAATTTCTAAAGTTTTGTTCTGGTACGTTCAGTAAACGTACGAGCGGAGATTTATATCTTTTGAAACGATTCTTGGAACTGAAATTCGAGAGCACCATAGAACTCAAGGCACCAGTATTCGCTTAAGAAGACATTCACCTCGACGAAAGTTGGTCTAGAATAAAAGTGAGTTTTTGGATTTTTATAAAAAAATTAATAAAATAAAGAGTACAACACTTTAATTTATTTTAAGCATCCATGTGTGTGATAGTTTGTTAAAACCTCCACTTGAGAGTTAGAGGTGGGACCGCCACACCCTAACCACCCATGAAAGGTTATGGATGTGGGGCCACCCGAACATAACCTCCCGTGAGAGGTTATAACGTGGGGACCACACGAGACTAAAACCCACCAATTAATGGGAGAGTGGAAAATCTCCCAACTCCCCTCATTAATGAGGGGGGAGTCCCTTGACCTTCTCAACAATTAATTAGTTCCACCTTCCCCTTTTAATTAATTGTGCCAATGACCAATAATCAAAAGGTAGGGGTTTTTTTCCTTTTTGCACCATATTCTTCCATTCTTTCAAAATGAAGAACGAGGTTACGATTCTATTGCGGTTGAGTTGTTGTTCTTTTTTCTTAAGAATGATATCACCCTAATCATGGAGGGTGTGGGCCAAGATAACATGGCATGACCCCCTCCATCAATCTTCTTCTTTTTGATAAACTTTGGCATGGCGATGAGGCGATGAAGGCGATGACGAAAAAAGTCACGCTACCCACGGCCTCCGGGAACCGCCCACCCCCCTCCCCCGGTGCACCAATGCTCCTGGATGAACAAAGCTAGCCCGCCCCGACCTTAGCCGCACCGAACCGGCCTGCCCGGCAGACACTGTCCCCCGGCCCGCTTGCCATGCGGCTAGCCCAGGGCCCTCACATCCACCCTACCTCCCCCTGCTCAGCGACACGTGGCCTTCTCGGGGCCCTGCCGCGGCCTACCCAGCACCCTCGCGGCCTACTAGGCACCCTGACCGGTGAACAGCAGCCTGCCCAGTGCCCTCTTGGTCAACTTGCCATGACCAGCCCGATGTCCCGTGGCCTGCTCGGCTCCCTACCCGGCGCGCCTGCGGCCTGCCCGGCGCCCTGCTGTGGCCAGCACAACCACCCTTGAGCCAGCATCCGCATGAACCACATGCTCTCGAACAACCCGGATTCATGACTCCCTCACCCCCACTGGGATGAGCCATGTCAATATGCGCCCTCACAACGCTCCATGCCAAACTGGCCTCATGCTCGGGCCGAACCGCCCCCGCAGTCGGCTGTGTCGGGCCCTGTGGACAGAGCCAGACATAGTAGGCTAACCCACACAACAGGCTGGGCAAGACCCAGCAAGTCTAACTGGGTAGACCCAGGATCGGTTGGCCTAGTCTGGGTTGGGCCGAGATGGTCTGATCGGGTCAGTCCGGGCCCAGGTCCAATACCGACCACATTACCTTCTTGGGCCATATCTGTGGCACTGGATGACCGTTTGATGAACCACTGGTGGAACCTATATTCTTGGATTTATGTCGTCCCTTTTGTGAGTACCTCACTTTTGTTAGGGGTATAGTTGAGATATGGTCAGGTTGGATCGTACACAAATCCAATGAGGCCCCGGAGACAAAAAAGCTAATAACTAATAGGACGAGCATTCGATTGACGCTCCATCTATTGTGTTGAGACCCCTACGATGTGGAGGACCTTTGAGATACTTTTTAATGGAAATTTGTGACAGTTGGACTATCGACCTTTAGCTCATGGAGTAGATCCTTCCAGAGGTGAGCGGACATAGTACAAATACCTAGTAGTTGGATGAGACCGGATGAGTGCATGATTGATTCGACTCGGAGTGACTCGACTAGCCCAGTGGGGAGCACTTTTGTGTTAGAGAGGTAAACCCACAGTGGGGAGTGACTCTGTGTGACCATGGAAGACCCATGGCACTCAATTGTAGGAGTACCTCACCAGGCTACGAGGGGGAGTACCTCAGTGTGAGCGTGAAAGACCCGTAGGGGGGGCACCACTGTGTGACGCGGCAGACCCAGGTTTATTGATAGGAGGGGTACCTTAGTAGTCCAAGGATAGTAGGAAGCGCCTCTGGGTGACACGACATGCCTCTGTACCCGATAGAGGAGGAGTACGCCAACAACCATGGTTTCAATAATAAAAATAATTTTTTGAGATGAGTCAATGACTTTTGTGTTTTCCTCATGATTGAGATGGGTTACTAGATAACTTATGTATATGTATGGGCATATACCTAAGTGATGGTTATCAGTTGATTTCATACATTTTGGTTTATCCTAGTTAGATTTTAGGAGACCTTGAGGGTCTCACGGTCCCTACTGAGTATCGTTATTCTCACCCCTACATGGGCTATGCATGCTCCTTATGGTGTTGGTTGTAGATGACAGACAACACTAACAGAGGAAGAGAGTAGTAGGACTGGATGGTGCCCGGAGGTGGACCACTCGGTGTGACGGTACACGGAGGAGATGGATGGACGAGAGTGTTTAGGAGGCCATCTATACATACCCCTATAGTAGGAACCCCAGAGGACGACCCAATAGCTGCTTTACTTTTCTTCACATGTACTCTCTTTTAGTTGTACTTTTAATTTCATTTTGGGATTGTATTTTTTATCCTTTTACTTTCCATCACTTCTTTTGAATACAGTTTTACTTAGATTCTTCCTTCCAGTTGTCTACTATGATGTGTCTGTTTATAGCTTTAAAGGAAATTCCTTCCATGTTTTGGGATTTACGCCTTTGGTGCTAGTGGCTAGCCATTGGCCTATGGAAGGCGGACATGGGGTAGTCACAGAATAGAGCCCGATGGACGAGTTCTGACAAATTGGTATCAAAGGAGTCGGTTCTACCACATAACTTTGAAAAATGATCTTTCTTTTTTGTGATGCTATAGTGTTAAGGGAACTAAGTGTGGTTTTCAGTTCATGGTGTCTAGTGTTGGTGCGGGTGGATGATGTATCCATACATCGGGACCTTGACTTCTGATTTCCGACTCAGTGAATGAAAACAATGATTGCGTGTGTGTTTGAAAAAGTTTTCTTTAAGTCAGCTCCACTAGGTCAACCCACCAGATATAATATTTTCACAATGTCGCATCGGTTTCTATTAGGATGACTCCTCGTGGACGATCAGTTAGAGCCCCAAGAGTCATACATATTGACAGCCCACCGAGCAATGAGGCCTCGGTGCAGGGCCCTTTACAAGAGGAGGTACCAGTGGTACTACTTCTCATTGGGCCACCGATGCCTCCAGCCCCAACAGCAGACAATGCATGCCGCTTGAGCATGTTTCACATGTTATAGAGCTAGAGGCCACCCATTTGTAGGTGAGAGGTAGACCCACAGGCAGCTGAGGATTGGCAAGAGGCTGTGGTGAGATTTTTCCGACTGGTAGGGACACTAGCAGACTTCATGGTGATCCTTGTTGCAAGTCTCCTTCACAAAGCAGTGGGAAGATGGTGGATCTTGATTCTCTAGGTTCATAACAAGGAGATCGTACTCTTGGCAGACTTCAGGACCATGTTTCGGGTGGATTTTTTACCAACCACCCTTCTTGCGGTGCATATAAAGGAGCTACTTCATCTGCAGAAGGGAAGCATGATAGTAGCACAGTGCATAGCGAGGTTCACTGACCTCTCGTGCTACTCTACTTATATGGTACGAGACCCATTATTCATGGCATGGACCTTAAAGTAGTGGCTCAGGCAAGAGATCTGAGATCCGATGATCTCACTTAGCATCCCGATGTAGACAAGGGTGCCAGAGAGAGCCCTCTTGGTGGACAGTTTCCATGCTGAGCAGTCATTAGCAGCAATACCCACTACTAGAAGACACGTAGTGGAGTCTTCAGTAGCTGGAAGTTGACAGATGTCTCATAGATCCAAGAATACCAGACTTATAGGTGGTCGACCTCATGACTCAGGATCGGATGTGCGGGGCACATGGAGCAGAGACACACATGAAATTAGAAGGTAGTGTTACTCATGTTGTGAGTAGGGTCACAAGGCTTGTGACTATCCGACCCGCTGCTCAGATGATCACCAGATAGTTGAAGGACCTCCTAGACAGAGATAGAGGTTTGAACTAGGTGGTCCACAGGGAGGAGGCGGACATGGAAGAGGAGCTAGACATGCAGCTGGTGGTGGACTACATGACGAGGTGTTATCACCACCACCACCAGGAAGTCCTCCCCGACCGCAGGGAGCAGGTGGATAGGGGAGAGCTTAGCATCAGGCATCTGAGGCCTATGATCATGGTGCTCTAGAGATGATTCGAGGTTCGATCTGTGTCTACTCCACCTTAGCTATAGTTCATATAGAGAGAGGATCTAGTCACTCATTCATTGCCACTTCCCTTGTTCGGAGCTTGGATATTTTGATGGATCCGTTGGCTTGATCCTTTTGGCTAGATGCGCCTACAAGAGCTGTTTCGACGATTAAACACTGGTGTTGGTAGTGCTAGCTTACCTATGAGATTAGAGCTTCGGCTCCGATCACCTTGTTGCGGTGTCGAGGCCTTATGACATCATCTTGGGTATGGACTGGTTCATTACATTCCATGCTCAGATTTATTGTTTTAGGAGAAACGTGTGGTGTGTCTGTACTGATGGGACCAGGTTTACCCTCATCAGTGTGAGGGGAGACTTTACAGTATAGGACATACTTACTCTGGGGAGGGTGCAGTTGATCACTCATTTGTTGGCCTGCCTTACCCTCAGAGAAGTTGATGTGGAGAGTCCGAGATATCCTATATTGGTGGACTAGTACACAGATGTTTTCCCTGAAGATGTTATAGGACTACCTCCTCACAGACAGGTGGACTTCTACCATGACATGTACCCCGGGACGACATCAATATCTACTCCCTCATATTGTATGGCTCCTTCTAAGATTCATGAGATACGGGTACAGCTGGAGGACTTGTAGAAGAAGGGATTCATCTGGCCCAGTGTTTCTCCCTAGGTATCCCTGATTCTATTTTCCAAGAAGGCATATGGGAGCTTGAGGCTCTGTGTTGACTACCGTCTCCTAAACTAGGTGAACGTGAAGAACAAGTACCCACTCCCGAGGATTAACAACCTATTTGATTAGTTGAAGGGAGCTCAGTTGTTCTCAAAGATATAACATAGACCAGGCTATCACCAGCTCAGTGTTCGAGATGAGGATGTGAAGAGACGACCTTCAAGTGTCTGTATGGACACTACGAGTTCTTGGTTACACCCTTCGGCGTAAAAAACACTCTATTGGTGTTCATGGGACTCATGAAAAGGATCTTGCATCCATTCCTTGATTGCTTTGTCGTAGTCTTCATCGATGACATTCTGATTTACTCAACTACTGAGGATGAGCATGAGTACCATTTTCAAGTAGTACTGGACACACTCTGAGAGAACTAGCTTTATGGTAAGCTCTCAATGTTCCAGTTTTGGATTCGAGAGGCTCACTTCTTGGGACACGTCAACTCGAAGGCTATAGTTGATGTGGATCTAGTGAAGATTGAGGGGTACTTTCTTGGGATCCACCTAGGAGTATAACTGAGGTACGAAGTATCCTAGGTTTGGAAGGATACTATCAGAGGTTCGTTCCATACTTCTATAGAGTTTCTTCACCACTATCGGCCTTGAAAAATAAAGGGAACCCCTTTTTGTGGTCGGAGAGATTCTAGAAGTGATTTCAAGAGCTGAGGCAGAGGCTGACTAGTGACCCCATCTTGAGGCATTCAGAGGAGGGCGTAGGGTACGTAGTTTTCTGATATGCATCAGGGATTGGACATGGGTGTGTCCTGATACAGGAGCGAGAAGTGATCGCATATGGTTCTCGGTAGTTGAGATAGAATGAGAAGAACTGTGCAACCCATGACCTAATGTTATTAGTAGTGGTCTTCACCTTGAATATGTGGCGACACTATCTGATGGGTGAGCATTTTACCGTGTACTATGATCACAAGAGTCACAGGTATATCTTCTCTCAGAAGGACCTGAACCTGAGACAACTGAAATGGCTTGAGTTCTTCTAGGAATATGATTTCAAGATAATCTATACTTATCAGAAGGGGAACGTTGTTACTGATGCACTTAGATGGAGATCTGGTATACATCTGCAAGTTAAAGCGATCGAGTAGCTCGCTGCCTTGAAGATATCCTTTGTGGATAGGGACATAGAACCCTTTCTTTAGTCTCATACAGTCACTCCCCACTTCTTCAGCGCGGTAGAGAGGCACATCATTGGGACGTTGACTGTGAGACACAGCGTGCTTAGATATCCACATGGCAGGAACCTGATGGATTTTCTAAAGGTGGGGCACACGTCATCCTCTTAAAAGGACATACCGTGGTACCAATGTCACTTTAGGAGGATGTGTTGAGGGAGTTCCACACATCCCCTTTAGTCATACTTCCAGGAGTGGAAATGATGTACCCGGTCCTTTGATGACAACACCGGTAGCCATGTATGAAGAAGGTAGTAGCAGAGGTTGTCTCTCGATGCCTCACTAGTCAGCAAGTGAAGGTAGAGAACTAGGTACCAGCAGGATTGGTTCAGCCTTTAAAGGTCCCAGAGTGGAAGTGGGATGGTATAACCATGGACTTCGTGATGGTTCTTCCACATACATCTAGGGGTCACGAATTGATTTTGGTGATTGTTGACCGACTCACCATGTCGGCCCACTTCCTACCGATCAGAGAGAAGGGATCAGTAGAGTGCCTGGGACTCCTCTATGTGAAGGAGATTGTGTGACTACATGGAGTACCTTCCTCAATTGTCTCTGACCATGACACATGGTTTACTTCCCGGTTGTGGAAGGGGTTGTTGGATGCTTTCATGACACAGTTTCTATTGAGCATTGCCTTCTATCCTTAGAAAGATGGTCAGACTGAGTGGACCATTCAGACGCTTCAGGACATGCAATGTTCATGTGTCCACGACTTCAGTCGTAGCTGGGAGGATCAGTTTCCATTGGTGTAGTTTGCGTACAAAAACAGCTATCACTCCACCATCAGGATGACACCATTTGAGGCCATGTACGGGCGACCTTGTAGATCACCCTTGTGCTGGATCGACCATGGGGAGTCAGCACTGGTGGGACCAGAGATGGTACGAGATACCACAGAGAAGATACAGATCATCTAGGAGTTAATGAAGACTTCACAGAGAAGGAAGAAGTCTCATGTCGACAGGAGACAGAGACCTCTGGAGTTCGAGGATTGCGACCACGTCATTCTATGGGTCTCACCTCGATGAGGTCGACATTGATTTGGTCGATGTGGAAAGTTGTCTCTGAGGTTCATCGAACCTTTATAGGTCCTCAAAAGAGTTGGTGAGGTGGCTTAATGTCGAGATCTTCCACCTCAGTTGCACCGGGTTCAAGATGTCTTCCATGTATCTCAGTAGAGGAGATACATGCACGACCCTTCCCACATTATCAACCATAGAGAGATGGACGTCGATGATGGGGAGACTTTTACAGAGGTTCTAGTGGAGATTGAATATCGACAGTAGAGGGTCCTATGTGGATAGTCGATACCTTTGGTGCGTGTATATTGGCAGCATTGGAACCTCTAGGAGAGCACATGGGAGTAGGACGCTCAGATTCATGCTCATTACCCCCATTTGTTCCCATAGTTTGAGTTATAGCTTTCAGGAACCTAAATCCCTAAGGTGGGGAGAATGTAAAGACATGGAAATTCCATGTATTTTTTTCATAAATACATGCTATTTTTACGAGTCCATGAAAATTTACGACACTTGATTTTGAGGCCCGGTGTGCCCGGATTCAATTTCTGATGTTTTGTTCAGGTACATTCAGTAAACGTACGAGCGGGATTTTATAACTTTTGATACTGTTCTTGGAACAGAAATATGAGGGCACCGTTGAACTCACAATGCCGATATTCACATAAGAATACTTTCACCTCGACGATAGTTTGTCCAGAACAACAGTTAGATTTTGGATTTTGAAAAAAAATAATAAAATAAATTGTGCAACACTTAATTGTATTTTAAGTTTCCATGTGTGTGATAGTTGGATAAAAACTCCACTTGGGAGTGGGAGGTGGGACAGCCACACCCTAACCTCCCATTAAAGGTTATAGTGGTGGGTCCCACCTGAATATAACCTCTCGTGAGAGGTTACAATGTGGGGACCACATTAGACTAAAACCCCCAATTAATGGGAGGGTGTAAAATCTACCAATCTCACCTCATTAATGAGGGGGGAGTCCCTTGACCACCTCTACCTTTAATTGGTGAAACCTTCCCATTTTAATTAATTCTACCAACTCTTGTGGTTTAATTAAAGGGAGTCGAGTAATTAATTTTACCATTTGAATTTTGAATTGTTGCATCAACGTAATATTAGACAACCCAATATAATATTATTTCACTTGGAATTTTGGTGGATCTTGGTAGAAGAGAGAACTCTCCCCAACAATGACATCTCTTCAATGAAGAAAGCACTTCCGGCAACGAATGCTCTCCCGATTAAGAACACCGATGAAGATTCCTTCTTAAAATCCCTTACTCGAATCCTACCAACATGGAGCGTCTTCCATGACCACCGTGAGACGTCTACCTTCTGCGACTTCACCATAAAAGACTAATAATCAAAAGGTAGGGGTTTGTTTCCTTTTTGTTCCAAGTTATTCGTTTCTTTCAAAACGAAGAACGAGGTTACAATTCTATTGCGGTTGAGTTGTTGTGCTTTGTACTTAAGAATGCTATCACCATAATCACAGAAGGTACGGTCCAAGCTAACATAATCCAACTCCCTCCAGCGATCTTCTTATTTTTGATAAACATCATCATGGTGATGAGGTGATGAAGGTGGCAACGAAAAATGTTGCGCTACCCACAACCTATATGAATCATGCTACCCACGTGGCGCACTAATGCTCCCGGCCGAACACCGCCGGCCCGCGCCGGCCCGAGCCATGCCGAACCGGCCTACCCGGCCGCCACTGGTCGTCAGCCTTCCTGCCGCGACTTGCCCGCACTCCCCATATCCGGCCTCCACGCGAACCGCGCACTCCCGGTCGAGACAGCGTCCCAACTACCTCCCACCCACCGGGACGAGCCGCGCTGGGCCGCGCCTTCGCAACGCTCTAGGCCGAACTGACCTCTTGCCCGGGCCCAACCACACCCGCAGTCCACTGGGCCAGGCCCAGGGGATCGGGCCAAATTTAGCGGTATGACCCGCCCAATAGGCCGGGTCAAACCCAGCGAGTCTAACAGTGCGACCCAAACCGGGTCGCCCCAGTCTGGTCCCGGCCGAGATGTTCTAACTGGGTCGGATCGGGCCCAGAACCATTACCTTCTTCGGCTATATCATTAGCACCAAACTACCATTTGACAAACCGTCAACAACGCCAGTATTCATGGAGTGAATCTATCCCTTTTGAGAATACCCCACTGATGTTCGGGGTATAGTTGAGATACAATCATGTTGGATCATACACGAATCCAATCGGAACCCCAGGACATAAAGGCTACTAACTAACAGACAGGGCGTCCGATTGATGTGTCATATATTGAGTTGAGAGCCCTATGACGTGGGGGAACATTGAGATACATTTTCGTGGCACTTCTTGATAGTTGGAGTATCAACCTGTAGCTCGTAGATCAGATCCTTTTTCAAGGAGATAAGACAAAGTATGGAGACTTAGTAGTTGGCTGACACCTAATGACTTCTTCATCAATATAACTCATAGTGACTCGACTAGCCCAGTGGGGAGCGCCTCTATGTGAGCACGGCAGACCCATGGTACTCAACAGGAGGAGTACCTCTATAGGCTATGAGGGGGAGCGCCTCTGTGTGTCGCAGCAGACCCACGGTACTCGACAGGAGGTGTACCTCTGCATTCCAAGGATAATGGAAAGTGCCTCTGTGTGATGTGGAAGGCCCACACTACTCTATAGAAGAGGAGTATGCTACTATCCCTGGTTTTGTTAATAAAAATCATGGTTTGAGCTGAGTCAATGACTTTTGTGTTTTCCTCAAGATTGAGACGGGTTACTAGATAACATAGGTATAAGTATGTGCATATACCTAAATGATGGTTATCAATTAATTTCATACTTTTTGGTTTATCCTTGTTGGATTTGGTGAGACCATAAGGGTATTGGGGTCCCTACTGAGTATCGTTATACTCACCCTTGCCCAGGCTATGCCCGCCACCTCATTGTGTTGGTTGCAGACGATGGAGAGCGCTGGCTGAGGCAGAGAGTAGCTGGATTGGACGGTTCTCGGAGGTGGACCACATGGTGTGATGGAACACAGAGGAGATGGACGGACGAGAGTGATGAGGAGGAAATCTCTATATACCCTTCAGGTTGGAAACCTGGAGGATGACATCGTAGCTGCTTCACTTTTCTTCAGTTGTACTTTCTTTTAGTTGAACTTGTACTTTCCTATTGTGCTTTTTTTCTGGACCCTTTTACTTTCCTACACTTTTTTATATAGTTTTACATAGATTTTTTCTTCCAGTTGTGTACTCGGAGGTGTTTGTTTACAGTTATAAAGGCAATGCCTACCTAGTTTAGGGATTTACGCCTTTGGTGCTAGTCTCCAGCACCTGGCCTATGGAAGGCGGGCTTGGGGTAGTCATGATACGGGCCCCGGGGGACGGGTAGTGACATGTATCTTCAAATCCATAATATTATCTTTATTTCATGGGGTTTATTTTTCAGATTAACCAAATTAGTATGATAGTTTTTTCTCAATTTGACTTCTTTGAGGCACATGATTTGTTATAAACATATATTCTTTTTTATGTATATTTGACATGTTTTATCATTAATCGACATTTTTCATTATATTTTTTTATTCATTTTATTTATTTTTTAGAAATAGATATTATGATCCTATGTTACCATGTTGTCAGAATTTATTGAAATAATATTATCGCTTTTTGATATTATTATTGATTATGCTTCCTTTGATGAAATCATACAATCCATCTCTTAATAACTATCATATATTTTCTTCTAATAAATTTATTAAATATATATCCATATATTAATACAATATTATAGTTATTGGTAGCTTTTATAATGAAAAATATATTTTATGAAAAAATTTACCGTATTTCACTCTTCGGGTGGAAATATTTTTTATTTTGAAAACCTGTTTTCAAAAGATGATTTAAAAAATTCATATCATTTTTGAAGATAATTTTCATGGAGATAGTATTTTAAAAAAGTTTAATATTTTTCCAGAAATCCTTAATATGTATTCAAAAATATTTTCCCATGAATTATTTTTTTAAAAATGACTAATGTTTTCAAAAGAATATTTCAATGCATAAAAGATATTTTCCTGAAGAATTTTTTTAAAAAATCGTTCAAAATTTTTCCCACCTATGAATAAATATGTTTGTGTTCATCATGAATTCTAAGGGAAATTATTCAATGATTTCATTATTTTTCATTCATTTAAAGGTATATGTTTTCATCACATAATGTTTGTGAATCCCATTTCCCTTTCAAGGGTTATATGATTTTGAAATCTCTTTCTTTGTACTGGTTAATATTCTGAAGAAATGACTATGAAACGTACTTATTTTTTCCAAATATTATGATATGATTAAAAGTTTACAATACCTATTTTATTAAATTTCTATAATGTGATTTGTAATGATTTTTCCCACATATATGTATGATTTCATTATGAGATGGGTGGGACCTATATCTCCCACCAATTCATTGGGTGAGTATTTATATATCGTGAGAGAGACCATGATATTATTGGGAGTGAAACTTGGATACTATGATGGAAATTGGACCGAACCACGACTAACAATATTGTTGGAGGAGAGAACTCATACTAGAATGTAGTAAATGATATTGAACCATTGCTACCAATACAGTATGGGGAGTTAACCCGTACTACTTGAATGGACTCTATAGTGATTCCTTGACTAGTATTTAAAAAAATTTATATGATTATGTGTTTCCCAAAATTCCATGTCTTATTATTGTGTTATGATTTCCTAGATTATGTTTTTTATTTTCTTATAATTCATGTCTTTTTAACTACCAATATTTATTCCATTATTCGTGTATATGGTCTTTGTATGTAGGGTGTGATCTATTATTTTCATGATCATGTTCTCATACCCTTGTGCTTGTGATTATTCTAACATATAACTCCTGTTAATTCTTACGGATCATATGAGATTATCCTTTTTACTTACATGGGGTATGGATATATTCATTATGGTTGATGTGTATAATAATTTTTCTAGAAAATATTAACAACGTGGTATATAATATATCTCATTTAGGTTTTAGTTTTTATGTTTCTATGTTTCTAAATGCACAAGACTGAAATGGAATTTGAGTTTCAGTTTAAATAATGTTAGTATTACTCTTAAAAAATTATATAATTTTAATGTATAAAAATAATGGGTTTCTTATAATTCCCTATTTAAGGTTCACTCCAAAAATTATCATCGTGTAAAAATTCCCATAATGGAAATTCCAACCCATTCATTTCTAAAATTATATTAATGGTAAATTTCATCTAGTCAATCCAAAATTCTCTTAAGAGGTTTTTGACTATGTTATCTTTGAGTATTTTCGAAACTCTATCATCATTTCCCAATGTATTTGAGGGATATAGTGGACAAACCCATCATTTTGTTCTATATTATCCTCATCCAACACACAAACATATTTATTATATATGTGTACCACAATATCATAATATATTAGTAAATTTATTATAGCATAACCCAAGAAATGAAAATGGTTTTTAGAAAAATTTCATCATCATAATCATAAAACATCAAAATAATTTAAAATTATGGTATCAATTGATCATTTCACCATTTATATATGATAAACATCAAAGGCTCTTTTAATTTATGAAAATACCTTTAAAATAACAATAGAATCTTTCTTGATAAAAATACACTATAAATTATAAAATAACATATTGAGAATAAATAAATAATGACAATAATAAGGAAAATAGTTTTTTAAAAATAATCATAGAAATTTTCAAATTAATCTTCAATGAAATGTCTATTCATTAATATGGAAACAAAATTCATGTGGAAAATGATAAAATAAAGGTTCCATTCACATTTTAATAAAAAATTAAAATGTTACAAAATTTAAAATATATAAGAATATTATTTTTAATCCTATATAGATAATGTAAAATATAGTCTAAATGACTTAGTTAAGTAATAATAGTACTTCCTTGAAAACAATTTAATGAATATATGGACATAGAATAAACAGATTCCCGAACGAAAAAAGGTTCATTTTTACTTAAAAAATACTTATAGTATCTTAAGTACATAAATATAAGAAAATTAAATTAAATGGTGTAATATATAGTAATTTAGAGACTATAATAAAATACATGATATTTAGGAGATATAGAACATATAATTTATTATGATAAATTTAGGCATAATCAATCCTCAAAAAAATGATATAGTAATTTAAAACACTTTCTTATTTAGAATATTTTGATTTGTAAGTATCGTGAAAAGAATATACCAAAAAATAATTTATTTTAACTTATATATTTATATTAATGATAATAAATATTAAATGGTAATTAGATAATCATTATAAATGATTATATGTACATATCATTTGTCCTAAAGATGTAAAATTGAGATGATAAACTATTACCACTATGGTAATATTCAAATAAAGTCCCATTGGATTATGTAATTTGAATTTTAACATTGAAAAATATTAATTAAGTATTATTCATGATATTACATGGTAATTTGGTAGTATATACTCTTAATAAATTTAGATAACTGAAAAACGTCAAACGTGTCAACAAAAATCAGATGAAACCCATTAAAACATAGGTATATTTGGAATTAAATTCCATGTAATAGGAACCAAGATATAACTCTTGAAATCCTATTAATTCGTTTAATTTCTAAAAATATAAAAATTAGGCATTAATCATGACATGTAAATGAATTCATGTTTTATATTATCAATCATGTCTCAGGAAATTGAAAATGATACAACGAAACCATTACCTTATACTAAAAATGATTCATAAGGACTCTAATCACATGTAAAATACATGTAAATGTATTATTATTATATACCATATCATATTGATTATTATCATTACATATATTCCCAGAATACAATATTTATACATTCATTTATGAATAATTCTTTAATGAACTTGTAATTTTGAGTTCTAATTAATTCATTCCACATGTATGCATTATTTTGGTATTTTCAATCATACAAATTTTATCATGGATTCAGATTTTCAAATTTTTTCATGAACTAAATTTCATATATATTCATTATATATATATATATATTTCCATTCATTTAAATCAGTGTTGAAAAATAAATTACCTCAATTTATGGAGACAGTAATCCGTACATAAATATGAGTGATGATTCCACTTTTTGGTTGATGTGAAAAAACAAAGATAAAAGATAAATATCCAATAAATAATACTTATTCTATAAAAAATATAATATATATTCATATTTATATAATCATTTACATACAATTATTTCTAAAATGAGAAGAAAATGACATCTCTCTTGGGAGTTGGTAGTCCACATGTAGTCCTAAGAGACATTTTAATTTTACATTACATCATAATGTAAAAAGGTGAAACAAATATTATAATTCCACCAGAATAAATATGTTATATATATAATATATAGACCTTAAATTCATCATAACAACTATTAATGAACATTATTAGTGTAAAATAAATCATATCTCTATAGAGACGCAGTTGTCCACAAGTACGCCTAAGTGATACATTAACATCCCATTTCATTGAGAGGAAGTATGAAATAGTTATTACATAATTATAATAATATATAATTATATTTCTAATACAACAGTAATAATTTTTAAGGGTACAACATATTTAGATAATGAGAAAAAAGAAATAAAATTGAATGACATCAGTTAAGAATTAGACCTCTTCTCTATGATACATTCTTTGGATCAAACATTATGACTTGAATGATTTCTATAATGAGGATAAAAGAGGAGAAAGGATGAATGTAATGAATATAATTTATTTATATAGATGGTGTTTTCCTTGTTAAATTCCCCAAATTGTGTGGATAATGCAACAGAATAAGTTCTTTTTATATGTGAGGGGATTGAATCACATAGAATTTTGGAAAAGATTTCATTACTATATTGTCAATTTCTTGTGGATGTGGAAATAAAAGGAAAATAAAATGAATAAGGAAAATAAATGGATAATATATATTTTAAATGTAATAATTATATTTGTTTGGGTAGAATTTCAAGACTTTTCCCTCTGTTTACCCCACAATTATAAACACATTTTTTTCTTAACTGTGAAAACAAAATTTATATTATTTATATTACTTATGAGTATATATTATTTTTAAACATTTAGAATATAATATTTATTATTATTCAAAAATTTATATCCATTTTATAAAATTCAATTTAATTTTTTGGAAATATTTAATTTCAATTATGTGTCAAAAATTCAACGAAACCCCATTTTCTAAAAATGAATTTTTAGAACAAACTAGAATTTTATTAACTTTTTTACAATATAAAAAATATAATATAAATGTTAACATATAATATTTAATATATAATATTACATTTCATTAAACCAATATATCAATAAATATTTATTTAATTTATTATGATAACAAAATTATAAAAATAAAAATAAATTTTTTATAAATATTTTTAAAGCCAAAAAATGAACTTTTACCACACATAAAGTACAATTAATATTCCTACATATCTAATAATATTACTTGTAATTAAATGAGAATCATTTTAGTTTAATATCATTTTAAAAAATTAATGGGAATTTATCTTGAAATAATAATTACATCTCTAAAAATATATATATTTGTCACTATTCACTGAAAAATAATCCATTTTTAATAGATCAAACAAATAAAACCCATGATGATTTCAAAAATAATATTAATACCATGATATATTTTTTCAAATTTTTTTTGAATAATTATAGTTTCTTTTAAAAATTAAATAAAAATAATTTTTTAGGAAACAATATCTCTGAAGCTTAAAATAAAATTACTAAATATTGGGAAATTATTTTTTATATATCAATGAATATAATTTAATTATTTAAAATCATCATACATATTGTTTATAATGATATTTTTAATGTTTATACATATCAATTTAATTTCTAGATAATAATTTATTACTATATCATATTTCATTTAGACTCAGGGTTGCATGTAAAGGAAGTTATCAAGATTATTAAATTTTTTGGGTGTCACATTTTCCCACATTAAAAAATTGATTCCCATCATTTTTATCTTAATAATTAAAGGTTCAATATTAGTAAATACATTTTTTCAAAAACACATTGTACAAAGGGATAAAAATTCGTTGAAATTGGTGGGGGGGGGGAAACATTATGGTTTCCTAAAATTAAAAATTACTCTAATCTTATATAAGGATAAAATTGGTTGGAAGTGAATATGTGGTCACAGAGGAGAATGATAATTTATAGATAATAATAGAGAGTGGTATAGAATATGGTCATGAGAAAGTTAATGTACTCAAATCTATAAATCAATGTGGGCTGAAAAAAACATAAGTACATCAAAAAGGACTATAAAAAGGAAAAAAAATTATTTTCAAGGTATATTTCCCTAGAGTAGATGAACTGAATTACAACATAACATAGAGAAATATACATAAAATATTTCTTCAAATAAATAAGAAAAAATTCATTATTTGGTTTCATGTTTCAATTAGTTTTCTCCGCATTTCATCCAATATTCAAATCAATAATAATTAATATGAATTTTTTGTGCTTGTGATTAACTTTTAATGGATCATATAATCTATAAAATAATGACAACAACTTCCATAATTATTTGGATATTTAAAAAATCCAAATTAGCTAAAACGGGTTATTCAACATGTATATGTACTCATAAGATGAAATATTACATATTTATATGAAATATCATTAATAACACCCAAAGTTTAACTGAGTCCATTCAAAACATTTTTAACCATATGATTCCTCAAAAATATATCTTCCAGAATTCAAATCCATAAATTTAAAAAAAAAGTGTCAAACTTTTAAAAATAAATATAAATTTAATCCCAAAACAATATGGAGTAGTTTTAAATTTCATATATTATAAATTATCTAAAAGATCAATATATATTATCCTAAAACATGAAAATATGTTTATCTAACATGAAACCTTAATGTATACCACTATGTTTGAAACGAATACCTCTCTATATTTCACCATAACTAATAAGATAATATAAAATAATTTACTTAAATGAAAAAAAATCATCATAAATCACATTCTTGTCAAATCACTAATAAAAAACAAGGTCATTAATGTTATCAAATTTAAATTATGATTATAAATCATCTATTTATCCAAACTAAACACTGTTATCTCAAAATTGGCGATATGTAATGGTTATATAACCTCTCAATCATTCTTTATTGTAAAATACCACCACTAAACTAAATTAATTTATACGTTATCTGTAATATAAAACATATCATTGAAAATCTATAATGAGAAAATATTGTATAATAACTAAATAATGTAATTATCTTCCACCAGTTATGACATATCTTTCGTTCTTTTTCTCTTTTTATTTGGGTACATTTTGGGATTATTGAGATTGGAGAAACTTTTCTTGGGTAAATACTGAAAAGATGAGGGATATATATTTTATTGAAATTAATGGAGTCAAAGAATAATTTATTCAAAGGACATACATGGTTCTCTATATGTTCTGGGAGAACATAAGGAGGTTTGGGATTTTTTATAGAATATGGGAAGTTTGATGTCTTTTTGTTGAATTCATTATGTGAAATATTTATATATATGTAAATAAAATTTCTTGTGTTTTACTTGTTTCTTGGAAGATATATGGATTCAGTACAAGGCATTACCATTTTTCATGCCATTAATCTGGTTCATTTCATGTATCGTTCATTGGGTAGCTACCATGAACTGGTTCAAGAAGTTAGAGTTTAACATGTCATTTATTGGCGTCACATCATGTAATGGGAGATGAAATGATATTTAGTATTTGGGAATATGTTTTTTTGTATCATTTTAATTATTTAAATACACTTCAAGAACGGTATTCATGAAATGTAATCATCTTATTCAGCGGTTTTCAAAGCACGGATCGATAGATTATTATTTCATTTGGTGTTTATTCCCCTTCTCATGACACAGATATGTCCCGAAAATATTTGTAAGATCAAATAACCTTCTGGATAATTATTTCAGTGATTGATCTTAATTCAACTTGCAATAAATATCCTTGGATATTTTATTTTCTTCTTCATTAAATTTGTCTATGTCTATGGAATTGGATATGGTTTTTATTTAATATCTTAAAAGATTGTACCATTATATCGATAATTTTTAGATTCTTTTCATACCTTGTCTTTTGAAGTCCAATCTGTGGTTTTTTAATTTTGGATGTCAAACCCTACCGGAATAATTCTCTATTTGGAAACATCTATTTCCAATGTTTATTAAAACAGTAGAAATATGATATCTACTACAATAAATTATTTTAAATTATGGTAAAAGATACCCCTCTCGATCGAGAAATCCCCAACCTAACCCTCCTGATTGAGCCCTCCCATATCCCAACATGGTTGAACCCACCACCATATATTTTCTCATACAATGCATCATTTCATTTGATGTGTTCCTGATGATCAACCTCATCTAATGTATTAATCCCACCTCCCATCTTATGTGTCTCCGACATGCCCAACCCACCTCCCTGGTTATGAAACTCTGAATCAACCTCTCCACCACCCCACAATTATACTCCTACTGCATTGATTTTATGTAGCCACACAACCTTCTATGCATCTCCCCTACTCATAAATCATTATTATAATATCCTTATTCAACTAGGGTTTTGGAGGCGAATAGCACCATCAAAAGAATGTTTAGCTTCTATGACTCCTCATTTTAATAGAATCCACCTTTCAAATGAATGACTTATAATTTCACTTCTATACCAAAGGATAATACCTTAACTCTTCAGTCATCCAGAGTCATTTTTAGTGGGGCAGTGATATTACGTTCATTAATACTATCTGAATATTCTAATTTTTCGAGGATCTATGCTTTAAGAAGGATCACGATGTTAATGTTTATATTATCATCATTGGTTATTTAGATGTATGTGTTTATTTAAATTGTATTCTTAATCATATAAAACTATTTTTGAATATAATCCACCCATAATGTGTCCAAGTAATTAGGCCATCGTCGATAAAATAGTGTGGCCTTCCCAAGCACATCCTTATATTTTCTCTAAACCAACCATTTTTTAGTGAGACTATTAGTGAAAACATATTTTGACTAATCCTCCCATTAATGCATGGACTCCTGATTTCTTTATTCTATTACAATCTTAGTAATATTATAAGTCTAATTTCCCAAATGATATTTCTATAATATGATACAAATCAGGCTAGTGTGATCATAATCGATGAAAATTAACATATCACAATTCATCGAAATATACTATTATGATGATTTAATTGGAAATTTAGTTTAATTATATGGTGTGATGAAAAAATTAAATAACCAAACAAAATAATGACAACTATTATTTTTTAGGCATTTTCATTGTTTGGATGGACATGATTCTTACATACATGATTATTAAATGTGTTATTAGGAACCCTATTAATGGCATAATTTTAGGTAGTTATTATTTTGGTTGATATTTTTGATCATATATAAGGATTTATTTTTACTAGGAATCTAATGTCCTCAAATTTATTTTTAGGTTATTACCATCATGTCTTATATTTGAGATAATGGTGAAATTAAATTTGATACTTCTTGTTTTTTGTTTTAGGGGAGACGCTTTCTATTTTTTTAATTTATTTAATTACACTTTTTATTGTTTATTATAATATTAGTTTACATTATTATACTCCCAATATTTTGAGACAATTGTTTTAAAATGGTTTTAGAGGATCGAAATTGTTCTGTTCAAATTTGGTGTATGGGTAATATCAAACAGGTTTGGAACTACCATAGTAGAACTGACTTAGAAGATTACTCATATAAGTCTATCTATTTGTTATGTTTAAATTTATAGTGGATTTTATTACGGTAATTTCTTTTATATACTTCGATTTGGGAACCATTTATCACTTTTACGCATGTTGGGGGACAACCTGATCTCATTCTATATAATATTTTCCTCAAAAGAGTTGATAATGTTATGCTAAATACTAAGAGCGGTGAAGGGTGAATTTGGGATTTCAACATTTTCTATAACATGTATTATCATATACTTATTAAAATATAATATATTAATCAAAAATTAATATTTAATATAAATTAAGAACAAAATAAGTTTATTAACAATGTTTTCCACTCTAATAATGACTATTTACTTGGTGTATGGTTCTTCTTATACAACTCACATACAACTAGGCATTTATTACTATGTAATAGATACTAATAATTGTATAAAATTTAACCTACTAAATTTTTCTGGCACTAAGATTATATTTATAAATTCTTTCTTATAGAATAGAAACAATAGGAAATAATTTAGACCAATCCAATATAGAATTTGTGATCTTTTTAAAACTCGACAGATTAGTATCTTCAACCTATTTTTTGAGAAATGTTCAATGAAATATTTTAATACTAAAACAATGTTCATGAATAAATAAAATAAATTTCAATCCACTACTTTTATTTATTCATTCCATCTATAAATATTACGAAATTAAAGGAATATTATTTCCATATATCTTATCAATTCATTTTCCATAAAATAACAACCATCTTATTCAATCTCATAAATTTGACGGAATAAAGGATGTATCATGTCCCTTTATATTAATTTATCCTTCATGGAAATAATTTTAATTTCTAGAAGACATGCAATTAAATACTTTGATTGTGGTGAGATGTGTTGTGGTGGAACATACTCCATAACATCCTCTTTCATTAGCTCACAGAATCATGGAAATCACATCCGGGATAACTCTATTAAAAATACTCAAGACATTTTTGGGTGGATATCCAACTTAAATTGATCAATGACATATAATTCATCATCTAATCGTGTGTAAAAATCACCATTTATATCTTTCATCTTAAAATTCATTCTGTCTTAATTTTAGATGTAATTTTAATGTTTACATCATTTAAAAAGGAAAAAATATCACCTAAATTTTCTTTCCATTAAATTAACTTTTCAAAAAATTCTCTGGCGTTTAATATTTCGAATGACATGAGAATTTTAAGAAGTTAACAAATTCATATATTTATGAATGTAAATTCAGATGATCCATACTAATGAAAATGTTATTTATTATTAAGATGGGCATATCAATCGGAATATTCCTTGTTCATTGTTGGTTATTGTTTCATGTATCATTTATCAATAATAGTTGAAACATTGATCCCGTGAATAAAAGAAGTCACTATATCTCGACTCATCTCCAAAAATTTCCTAAAAAGTGGACTCTTAGTGTGAAGGTTCGTAGACAATTGACTTCTACAATAGACCAACAATGTATGTTTACTCCACGATACATATTTCTCTACAAACTATTTTATATACCTTTACACTACATACATGTCCCATCACTAATATTTCGTAATATTAATTAATATTCTTCATTTCCAGGATATTATTCATTTACAACATAATTTTCAATACATTTTATAATATTATTTTTATTATTATCCAAACAATAGATATTCACATTTAAATAAGATTCTCATTCCATAAATACCTTGAATTATTCTAGTATTGTATATTTTTATTTTTCATGGTCCATATTAAAGATAAAAAATTATCATCAACGAAAGAGAAAATATTTGACAAATATTGGCCAATTCCTTGATTTTGTTTTTTAATTTATATTATTTATTTCTATAATAAAATATCCCCTTAAGTCAAGAAGATATTCTATATATATTTTATATCACTCTATAAATATTTTTTTTAAACTAGAAATCCCAAATATTTTCCAATATATTTAATGAAATATTTAAAAAATTTAAAAAATTAACCTAGAACACTTGTGGGAATATGTTTAATATTCAAAAATAATAATCTCAATCCTTCATAAAATCATATATGTAACACCATATCCATGGACTCCTAATGCTAGAGCATTATTTATAACATTATAATAATTACATAAATTTTGTCTCTCAAAGTAATGATTATGTTTAGTGGTTTTGGAAAACTAGATACATACATAATTTCAATATTACAACATAAAATGAAATTCAATATGAAAATTTCATTGAAACATCCAAAACTCCTATGATACCCCTATATGTCAGTTGTAATATAGTTCTTCACATCTTGGGAATATAAAACATAAAAAAGGAGTGAGCCATGATGATTAGTGAGGGTAACTAATACAGTGGAAGAAATCATAAACCGAAACATTAGGAATGGGGAATAACTAAAATTACATGAATTTAAAAATTAAAATGAACATAATATGACAACAATAATGGCGGAATAAATATTTCCATAATAAAGAATAATAATTGGTATTGTACTAGTCGAATAACCTCATGAACTATCAATAAATTTTTTCATAATTATGGAAATGAATAATTCTAGAAATTCTGAATTATACAGTCATGTCCTCCGACAAGATATTTGAGAATAACGGAGGTCTCATCCAAAAAAATATCGAAAAATGGTCATGGCCTCAGCCAAGTCTATATTTTTTTATATCAGGAGACCTACCAAAGCATGGAGGGGCTATAGAGGTCTCCAACCATAACATACTATGTCCAATCCATTCCTCATAGGACTAGGGATAAACGTAAACAATATATCCAATCATATTGAAACTATTGTATGAAACGTAAAAACATTCCACATACATAAACACTGACCATTAATAATATTACATTGAATGGTTCCAGTATAGCACATCAATAGTCGTACTAATAATATAATATTAAATAAAATATGTTAGATTATATCATGATTATTATTTTCAAATATACATAATATTCAACAAGAGTGTCGAAATTGATAAAATTACTCTAACAAAATCATGAGATTGTTTCTGAGATAAATACTATTTTATTACAAAAATAATATTTTTTTGAAAAATATTTTTATGAAACCATAATTGAACTAATATATATTTTTTATAATAAAATTATTGATTTTTTAAGAATTATGGTGGCCAAAAAAAGAATCTAGAGTTTAATTGAACAAAGGAAATAATTTGAGAGTTTTCCTGGTAAAAGACTTGTATTTCGGAAAGGGTTTTTTAATGATAGTTTTAAATAATGTAGCTATACATAAAATAAATAATGATTCTGGTTGGTACACATATATTGAACATTTCCACATAATTTATGAGGAGTACATAAGAATAAATAAGAATTTGATTAATGTAAGTAGGGGATAAAAGTATCCCGAATTAAAATTTTGGTTCGTGTAAGAAATCCTAACCTTATGCAATAATGTATTCTGAAAATTAACTTAATGTCATTGATAATAAAAATAAATCAATTAATTATATAGTTAAGAAACTTATCTACTTATATTTTATTCATTAAAGTTTTCTTATGTTCATTTATGTCTTTATCATTTATGTCCATATTGATAAGTTTTGAGAGACGATGATGAATTTTTCAATTAGAATTACAAGATTCCAATATATTAAATGTAATGAAATTATAATAAATTTTATATGAGGGGAGTATATGAGAGTAAAATAAATAAAGAGACTTGAATTAAAAATAGATGTTGAGAAATAAATTACGAAAAAATGGCAGCATAATGGTGTAACATAAAAATTCATAAAATATGACTCTGAGAGAAAAATTGGTATCTCATAATTTTTAAATAATATGGATAGTTAGGGGGATAAGGAATGAAACATCCCATATAATCCAATGGATATGAAAAAGTAATTACCTAAAAGTAGTTCTTGAAAAAAAGAAGGGTGCTAGATTCCCTTACATTATAGAGTAACTCCTACAACATGAAGGTTGGGACCTTGGGGGATAGAGGACACTTTGGGAAGACTCTTAGGGTGGTGAGACTACATGATATTTTATGGTAATGAATGTTTAATTAATGTAATCTAACAAATGGGTGGTTATTTATAGCTATTGATAGGGAATATTTTATTTATTTTTAAGGATGCCTCAGTAGTGGCATATGAAAAACTGCGGTCATTCCCATGGTATTGTCCCATGGTATTGGCCCCATGGGACACCACATATCAAATTTTAATGTGAAAAATTCTACCATAATATTATATTAATTATTAAATCATTATTATTTCATTAAAAAAAACAACAAATTAATATTGTATTTTTACAATTTATGATGAAGTAATGTATTTTATAAAATTCTCATAAATTCAGTGTAACCTAAAATTGATGTTATGAATTAAAAATTTAAGTTTATTTTATCATAATAATTCTCTAAATATGAATATTTTAACTTTTATCTTTGAAAATATCTATTTATTATACATAAAAGTATATTTAAAATGCATTGTAAAATGCATAGTAAAATTTTGGACACATAAAAAATAAAACTATTTTATCATTAATTATTAAATAATACTGTATTGATAACACTATTTATTTATAATAAATTATATTAAACATAATTTTGATATACTTTTTTAAATTTTACTGAAATGTTCAACATTTACCCAAAAAGTCTATTTAGAAAATTTGTTACATTTTTATGAAACAAAAAAACTCAAAATAGAAATGATATACCAAAAATTTTATTTATACTTTCATAAGTGTGGTTACTATTCCATTGGTCATATTAATATTCATATGGTTATGTTAATATTCAGGAGGATAATTTACCATTATCCAAAAATTCATGTTGATCATGTGAGACTCTCAATATCTTACTTATCACAACTATGTATGTCTGTTTTTCGAACATCAAATCCTAAAAGAGAAAACATAGTATCTAACAACCAGGTTATAACTGTCTCCCATAAATATCAAAGTGTTTTTTCTCTCATAGACTAGATATTTAATTGATTCTATAGTAATTTTATTTCTAAATCATTAGGGTGTTACATTATCCCCCTTACACAAATTTCATACTTGAAATTACAAAATGTTACCTCCTAAAGGGATTTGTGTATGTCTCCATCATAAGATTCCTAGGATCCCACACCTCTACATCAATTTTAAACATTTTCCAAACCATCATTCCAAACTGAGTAATTTAATTCCTCAACACCTGTTCTTTAGTGTCCAGAATCTGAATAGGAACTTCACTGTAAGATATATTAGTTTCTGATTAAATACCTTCATAAACGAGGACATGCATAGGGTCCGGAATGTACTTATCAATAATGAGACATGGAACACATTTTTTATCATGTAATGTCTAGCCATCATTTCCAACCGATAAGAACAATATCCTATTATCTCAATGATTTCAAATGGACCAATGTACCAGAGCTCATATTCTCTTTCTTCTCAAATCATATAACACCCTTCCCTCGAGATACTTTCAAAAAACATTATCTAACTCTCTAAATTTCAAATCCTTCCTTCTATTTTTAGCATATCTCATTTTCCTACTCTGAGTTGTGTTGATATGGGTTTGAATAGCCTTTACCTCTTCCATAGTTTTATCCATAGGCTTTGGGACCACAATCTTCCACTCACCAACCTCATCACATCATTTTGGTGTATGACATCTGTTTCCATAAAATGCGTCATATGATACTATTTCAATTCTAGAATGGAAACTATTATTATAGTTAAACTACACCAATGGTGAATATTGATCCCACCTACCTTGAATGTTGAGTGATCATGATATCAACTTGTCTTCTAATGTTTGGATCGTCCTTTATGACTGCATGTTAGTTTAGCGGTGATAAGATGCTCTCAAACGAAGCACAATGTTCAATTATTTCAGAAGAATTTTCAAAAATTTAAAAGTATATAGGGGGTCAATATTATAAAAAATATAAATAGGTGCTATATGAAATCTTATAACATCGTTTTTATAGATTCTTGAAAGGTGATCCTGTGGAAAATCCTCCCTTATTGTGAGGAAATTTGTATACTTCGAAAGATGATCAACAATTACCCATATTTCGTCATTATTTATTTGAGTTTTGGGTAATTCAGGGAAAAAAATCCATGGTTATTTCATCCCATTTTCATATAGGAATAAGTAGAGGTCACATGACTCTATTAGGATGCATTCTTTCAAACTTCACCTATTGACAGACAAAATATCTTGTTACATAATCATCAATTTCCCTCTTCATGTAATCTGACTAGAAATGTTCCTTCAAATATATATACATCATACTACTACTAGGATGTATAGATAAATTTAAGCTATGTCCATCATCCAAAAACACCATTTTCAGGTCGAGAATAGAGGTAACACATAGCATCTTCGCTATCATTGGAATTCCATCTTCATTTATGATTTATTTTAGCTTCCCATCATTCACAACATGAATTTTCTTTTGAAGGTTCTCATCATCAGGCATGGACATTTTAATCTATTCTCCTTAATATAGTTGGTGGCCAATTGAAAAAGAAATGATGATTCACCTTATATGATGATTCACATATCCATCCATGCTAGACCAATGTAAATATGATCCTTATCAACTATCATTTTGTTAAAACTCCATGATCTTTCTTTATCAATGCATCAACTACCTTATTTTCCATACCTGGGTGGTAGTGTATAGAACAATCATAATCGTTGAGCAGCTCGAGCCATCGACTTTGCCTTGTGTAGATATATTTTTTTAGAAGATGTTTTGAAAGATCTTATGAATAGTATATATCTCACAACATTCAACATATATATAATCTCACCATATCATTAGTGAAAATATTACATATTCTAACTGAAGATCATGAGTTAGATAATTCTTTTAATGAATTTTTAACTACATTGAAGAATATGAAATTACTATATCATTATGCATTTGGACAAAGCCATGTCCATTCTTCGAATCATCACTATAGATCAAAAATCTACCATTCAATAATTATAGAGTTTGGATCAGTGAATTCAATAATATTCTATTAAATTAATCAAAAACATTCATCACATTATTTTATCCATACAAGCATAACCCCTTTATGAGAAATATTGGTTAATGTGTTATCTAATCGATTGAAGTGATGAATGAAATACCAATAATAACATGCTAAACCAATAAAAATATGTACACCAATTATGTTCGTTAGAGCAAGGAAATCCTGAAATTATTTTTTATTTGTAATATCAACTAATATTATATCTATAGATATAATATTTCCAAGAAAAGATTCATTTTGAATCCATAATTCACACACTCTAAACATCATGTATAACTCGATATGTCTAAGAGTCTTTTGAATAATGCAAAAGTGATTCTCACAATCTTTGTAGTTTTTAGAGTATTAAAATATATCATAAATAAATAAAACAAAAATACACAAGGATATTCCTTTAAAAATCCATTCGTTAGATCAATGAAAATAGATGGTGCATTAGTGAGTCCAAAATGCTTTACTGTAAACTCTTAATTCACATAACTTGTTCGGAATTATATATTTTGAATGTCTTCAATCCTCACATGAATCAGGATCCTTTCTCACAACACAGTCTTACATTTCTCCCCCACATTATGGATCAAGATCCTTCAAATGGGTAAGGTTATTTTTCATAAACTGAGTCAGTTATCCGAGTATACTTATATGTTACTCATCACCAGTCATAGCTCTAGTACCAATATCATTATATTTAATATGAGTGTAATACCTACATGGGATTCATACATTGATATAGTTTATATTCCTTCCAATTGTATCCATTTCTAAATAACGGAACACATTGGATTAGGTTATGAATCATAATTTATAGTCTCAATTTGAAAAATTCTTAAAAAAATTTAAATCCTATGAATATCAAATATCAAAATCATAAACATAATTTTTTGAGAAAAATATACTTTTAAAACTGTCATAATGGATTGTAATGAAAATGAGAATTATCCCAAGAATATCCCCCAGATGTTTAATCATGGTACACAGTAAGGCCTATTGTCGTGTACCTGGTTACCGCAATTCAAGCCTGATACATCTTTTTAGAGTTTTTACTCCTAAGAACATCTTTTCCAGAACCATGTCCACATTAAGATTCATTATAGGGATGTTTTTTCATGGAAGATCCACAAAATCTATTCCTTACCAAAATTATAGGATGTTCTTGTATACATATCTTCAAATTATATCTCAGTGTATTAACTATAACATTGTCATAAAATCTAAAAAATAATTATCCCAAATGAAAGAATTAGTTAAGATGTTTTGGAAAACCAGATATATACAAAATTTAAACGTTAAAACTTGAAAGGAAATAAAATTTGGAATTTAATATGAAATGTCCACAATACATTGGTTACCCCTATAGGTCATTCATAATTTACTTGTTCACATACTAAAAAAATAAAAAATATAAAAATAGGTGATCTCAGATTCTTAGTAAGGTTAGGAAATATTGTGGAAGAAATCATAAACATAAACATTAGTCAAAGTGAGTAAATAAATACAATTCGTTAAAAAATGAAATTGAACATAATATGGAAGGAATAATAGATGAATAAGATTTTCCATAATAAAGAATAAACATGGGAATTGTACTAGTAGAATAACCTCTTAGATTATCAATTTCATGTTTCATAATTAGGTAAATTCATAATTTTTGATATTCTAATATATACCATCAAGGCTTTGTCCAAGTACTCTAAAACATATTAAGGCTTTGGCCAAACCCATATCCGAATATGGTCAAGGCATCAACCAAATCCATATCTCTATTTTCTCATGATACCTAATGATGCATCGAGGGTATATAGAGGTCCTCACAAATTACATAGTAATTCAAATTCATTCCTCATCTAAATGGGTTTTATTTAAAACAATATATACATTCATATTGAAACTAACATAAGAATTGTAAATTACTTTCCCCAAACATAACAACTTCCCATTCAGAGTAATGTGGGGAATGGTTTCAAGATAACACACCATATTCAAACTAATCATAAAACATTCAATAAAATATTTTACATGAAATCATAATTTTTTTAACAATTATTCTTACGATTCAACAAGATTATTTTAATAGATAAAATTACTCTTATAAAATCATCATGAAATTCTTCAGATAAATAATCTTTTACATTAAAAAGAATATTTATTTTGGGAAAATATTTTTATAAAACTAGAAGATAAAAAATATATTTTTCTCATAATAAAACAAGTTATTTGTGAAATAAATATCTTAAAAACCAGATCATAGACTGTAATTGAACATCGGTAAAAATTTGATAATTTCCCTTGAAACATGCTTGTATTTCATAAAGAATTTTTGAATGATCCTTTTAAAGTATGTAAATAAACATAAAATAAATAAGGATTCAATTATGTACACATATATATAACATTAAAAATGAATTTATGATGAGTAAATAAGAATAAATAATAATTTCATTGAGCTATGTAGAGGATAAGATTAACCAGATGGAAAATGGAGGTTCGGGTAAAAATCCTTACCTTATGTGTGAATGTATTCTGCACTTGACCATAATATCATGTATAATTAAATTAAATTAATTAATTAACTAATTTAAAACCTTATATAAACATATATGATTCATTAATATATTATTATATTAATTTATGTCCATATTTATAAGTTATAAGATTGAATTCTTTCATTCTGAAGTGTTCGTTTCCTTGATTTTATGATCAGTTTTGTTGGTTACAAGAGTATGGAAGTTCATGTAAAATTGAATATTAAGTACCCAATTGAATGTATATGTTACTAATAATCATATATAAGGTTAAATTATGAAATAATTCATTTGGATATTTGGGGTCATGATGATTCATTAGATAAAACATTAATGATAATCACTTAGACTATTTTTAGCGGTTTCCCTCGCAACGAGCTTGTTGTGATGTATTATTTAAAATAATGTGTGTATGATGATTCCATAACATTACATAAGATAATATAAATATATTTTGACCTATTTCAATCATAAAAATGGTTTCATGACTATCCATAATATTGGTAATAGACACTGAAATACCTTCAACCTTGAATGCGATAAATTAACACTTCTCAGATGCGGTTTTCAATTTTTTATATAAAAGGAGGGGAAATGAGAGATGTTGCTGAATTATTCCATTTTCATAACAAGATTCTAGTATATTTGTCATACTGGAGTTATCATAACTTATTATGAGGGTTTTTTAGGAGAGAAAAATTAATGTTTGGAACTTGAAAGAAAAAGAGACGTTGAGAAATACCTTTAGATAAATTGGTAGCCTAAAGACATCACTTAAAAATACATAAATTATTTAAATGAGAGAAAACTGTGTCTATGATTATTTTTAAATAATATGGACAGTAAGGGGACATGGAATGATATATCCCCACACAATCCAATGGAAATTAAAAATGAATAACATAAAAGGATTTCTTAAAAAGAGAATGGTGGTAAATTCCATTACCATGTAGAGTAACTCATAATAAAAAGAAGGATGGGACCTTGGGGGCTTGACGAAACCTTTGCAGGACTCGTATAGTGGTAAAAATACCATTCCATATAGGATTACGAATATAGAATGAATTTAATGGGATAAATGGTTGTGTATTTAAAGCTAATGTAATGGACTTATTTATTAATTTTCGAGGACTCCTCAGTAGTGGTATATGAAAACCCCAGGGATTTACCATGGAATATTCCAATGGTATTTGAAACATGGGATGCATAATATCATATTTTAATGTAGAAAAGTAGAACATTCTTTAACATTAATTATTACATCTTTATGATGTCATTAAAAAATACCAAAAACTCAAAACTATATAACTACTACTTATGAAAAACATACATATTTTATAAAATTTTAATAAATTCAGCATAACCTAATATCAGTGTTATTAATTCAAAAATGAAATCTGTTTTACGATAATAATTCTCTAAATATGAAAATTCTATGTTTTATTTATGAAAATAATTATTTATTAAAAATACTAGCGGACATAAAATGCGTAGTAAATTTTTTACTCTAAAAAAATAAAATTATTTTTTCATTTTTATTTAATTTAGTGTGTTTGGATAATACTATTTCTATATAATAATAAATAATAAAACCTTATATTTACATAATAATTAAATATCTATGAAATTTATAATTTTTACCCAAAAAAGCAATTCATAAATTTTTTTACGTTTTTATGAGAAAACTAAACTCATATTAGAAATGATGGAATAAAATTGTATTTATACATTAATATGTGAGGATAATATTCCATTAGAAAAATTATTATTCATACGGGAAAGATACTATTCATAAGGGTGTGAAACTATTCACCAAAAATGTAATTTGATTCTATCAGACTCTAAATATCTTACTAATCACAATCGTGTATGTATGTTTTTCGAAATTCTAATTAGAGATATAAAAATTTATATCTAATAAAAAGGTTATAAATATATCCTATAAATATAATTTTTTTCTTCTTAGACTCAGTGTTTAATTAATTCTATAATAAATTTATTTGTTAATCCATATGGTGCTATATTTGAACTCGTTAAAATCTCTTCTAGTGACCCGATGGGATCTTATTTCTTTAATGTTGGAAATAATTCCCTATCAATATTCTAACTCATATATTGAATATTTGATATTATAAATCCATCAACTTATATCTTTCTTTAAGAAAGTTAATTCTAGATATATAAAAAAGTGAAATATCTAAAGGTGACTAGGATTTACTTTTATTAGCAACAGAATAGGGGATATTTTCATCCTAAAACACATCATTCATTCTTATTAATAAATTATTTATCAACCAAAACCTAAATTTTCTCAATATCTACCTTTAAATTTAACACATGACTAATAATTGGACTACACAAATGAAAACATATTCTACTTGAACCTCAAAATATTTTTTCTATCATATTTAATAGAACCATTCATCATCTCCTAGTGAGGCAGGACATACATTATTACTCACCTTATATCATCTATACATCATTAGGTACAACTATTTGAGCCTCCATCATAGAATTTATAGTAGTTTTCTCCTTAAGAGAAGAATATTTAACACTATCAGATCTGACTTTTTCAATAGGTGAGGCATGTATCTCTACCTCAGTTTCTATAGGTATTTTAGGGACTGAATAATTCACCAATTAGTAGAAATGTAATTTGTTTTTTTGAACTACTTGATGATCATTCACTGGTTATGCTAGATTTCCCTATACTTGGTTTAAGGTTTTATGTTCGTGTGATTAAGGAAAAGGGTTCAAAGGGTTTTGAATTGAGTGAGAAATGGAATGAACTATAGTGTTTCTTCCATGTATATCCTCTTGTTTCAATAAATTGAATATCCTTCTATAATTAATAACATAATCTTTAAATAATTATATTCCTAACAGATTATCTGTCAATTTATAAATATACAATTACCATCATGGAATTCATAGTGAGTGGAATCCATTTGTTTTTTAGTGGGAATGGGTTAGTAATTATCCAAAGATTACATTTTTACCCCCAAAAATTAGTGAACTATATTTTTTTCTGAATCCTATTTAATAAAGAGAACTCCCAAACATATTATAAATATTTTTTACTTATAATCATACAATATATTTTAATTTTCAATTTACATGTTACCCCTTTAGTCTTATTAAGGCTGACAATGAATTTATTAAATCTATTAAAGAAGTTTTGAAAGGGGTGATTGATAATATAAAGATATTTCATTGTGATGATACTAAATACATTAACTCATTAGGACTACATGAATAATTTAAGCATACAAACATCCATATTAATAATATGACTAACACATAATTATTTTTTCTTTTCAAATATATGTTTTTCTTTCATTTATATGTTATCTCTCTCATATGATCAACACTATGCTATTAACATAAAATTATTATATCACTATAACAACATTTATAATTTATTAAAATGATAAATAATTATGTTATTATCATAGAAAAAAATTAATAAAAAGTCTATATTACTATTACATATTTATTAAAAAAATAATCTAACTTCATTATTCGCTAAGATATAAATTGGAAACATTATAAAGAGTAGTAAAATTTCATTCAAATATTATACTTATATATTCATACTAGATTACTACAATTAATACTAGTGAAATAGGAGACCTACTTAAGATCTTAATTTCTATATGTAAAATCGATCAAAAGAGTATAATCATCTAGATTGTTAGAAAGAAACTAAAAAAATAAAAACTACTAACTATAATTATATAACAGATGATTCTAAATGGATTTTTATATATTTATTGATGGATATGGTTGGTAATTAAAAACCCACACACACAAACATATATATATATATGGATTTATTTTCTACGTTATAATAAAAAAAATAGTGCATGTAGTAGTTTCTAGTTGAGTAACAATCCCAATACTCCTAGAAGGGAGAACCCCATAGTCATGATTTTTCCTTTCTATTAATGTTAATGAAAATTTATGTTTTAATATTAAACATGGTTGGGAAATATAATAAATACATTGTGGATTAATTATTATTATATGTGATAAATAATTGAAAGTCCACAATAATTTTTGTGAAACAAATGATCAGACCATGATAGATATTGGGAAACATAAATTTTTTAATGTAACAAATTTACTTTATAATGATAAAACATTTATAATTTTAGGGATTTTAAACAAATTCTACCAACATTTTTAGTGGGAACATAAATGATGTATATTTTTTAATAATGTTTAATCCCTATGTTTGAGGGTGTTTATATGAATATCATATCCAAAAGAGTTAGAATCATTTCACATCCATTTTATGTGATCTTAGTAAAACATATGATTCATACTTGAACGTGGTATATAATTGTAAATATTTACCAATGTATAATGAAAGATTTAGTAAAATTGGTCATGTTGTAGTTTGTGTTATTTGGTTATTCATGAAACCACTCTATGGTGTATATATTGAATGTAGTTGGATTTTATTTTAGAATACATCCTTCATTAATGATCATGTTATTTATTATTATGATTTACTTTTCAACCGTAATATTTATTCTTCATTATTGTTTATGTTGTCATGTGTCATTTATCATATACAATTTATACACCGATCACATATATATAAGAAGTATTTTTATCTATCATCATTTTTCCATTATTTCATTACAGGTAGTTTCTTATGATGAGGTCGATTCTATACACTTCCATCGAAGGTAGTGATTTCAACTTCAGATTCGGGTAAGGTTTGTTCTCTTATAATTTTTTGGACGAATTTTAATTTCAAATTTTGTGTTTTTTTGTTCCCATTATTTTTTTTAGGGTGTTTTAGATCACGTTGAGGTCGATTCATGCCTCCATTATCGAATTATTTTTACATGTGTATTCAATGGTAGGGATATAGATATATAAGTTCCACCATTATATATATTAACTCATTAGAGTATGAATATATTTATTGTGTCTTGGTGTGCATATATATTAATATGAAAAATGTATATGTGTGTATGTGTAAAGGGTTATATGCATGTATGAACATACATCTAAGTATCCCCTTGTACATATTTTATCCTAATAATATGTAAATAGGGGTAAGATGTCCTTATATATAAGTGAAAGTACATATGAGTGAAACAGGAAAATGGTATATTTGAGTTTTCCTCATCAAAAGAAGTGCACCTTCATGTTGATATAATATCCATATGCCTTAAACATTAAATTCCATAATTTATTGATTGTTTAAAAAACATATTTTCATTATAATATAATGCGTACATGATATTCAAGGTTCATTAATATTCATTATTCCTTCTTATTAATGGAATCTCAGCAACTTAAAACTCAATATCCGCATAATCTACCCTTAAATTTTTTGCAAGGTCAATAATTGGACAATGCACATAAAAAATACATATAATTACTTCAACCACTTTACTTATAACATATTAAATAGGATAATTCATTGTATCATGTTTAGACAAGAAATACATTATTACTCACTTCACATCAAATAATCAACATCTACTACAACTAAAGGTTCACGTATATTATCATTTGTATTAGGTGTCTCCTAAGCTACATGCTCTATCACCCCAGAAGATTTGAATTATTAAATAGATTAGAGAGGTATCTCTACCTCAGCTACTATAGGTAATTATACTAAGGATTTTATATTGGGGGATTTTATTGATTAGACCACTAATATTCATAGGTGGATGATCTTTTTTTGGAATACCCCTTTAGGTTTTAAAAAATATAGAAATTGTACTTCATTTATGATATTATGTTTAGGGCATCAGTGTTTCTATTGAGATGAATAGTTGTGTGTTCTATAGTCTACATTATAACCAAGTATAATAACGAAATGAGTTTGTATTAAAAGGTATGGAATTTAAATATATATTTTGGAAAAAAGTGTGATAGATTCCAATGTATGAAGTAGGGTAACTAATCCATTCATTTTAGTAAGGGTTATCCTATGTTAATTTTTGAGTGATAGGTTATATTATAATTACTAATGTATTATAGGATAGTGTGAAATGTATTATATATACTGGTAATATTAACAATACTCATTATTAGTCTATTTATTAGACAGTTTTATCATGTCATAAAGACTCCATACTATAATATAAATAATATAAAATTGTTTTTTCCATTACCATGTTTTAGTATATGGAATGTTCATTATTATATTGTTATACTTCACTGATCATTATTTAACAAGGAAGGGTTTTGATTCATGGTATTCAGGTTAGTACATGATAACACGAAATTAATTCAATAATTTTCATGTTATAATGTTATTTATTTTCTCTGGAATACAATAGAGGGATGGAGTTGTCACTATAGAAGAACAAATTAAATTATATTAAAAATCATCCCTATTCTCTTACACTAGATTAATTATCCAAAGGATAAGGAGATTCATGTTATGATCTTACCCTATAACTATATTTCTAAAATTTACACTGACCAATAATCTTGGTCAATGATATATAGAAAAAGTAAAATTCATCATCACTAATATTAAGTGTATTAGTATTATAGGGAAGAACCCATTGTTATTTATTCATTGTAATTATGATAATATAAAGGGAATGCAACAAAATGTCATGAAAAAAGAGATAGAAATGAACTATTTTCATTAATGAAATTCATGTTGACCCTACTGAACACAAGGTTTACAACTACCATAGAAATAATGAAATCTCTACTATCATTAATTCTATTTTTTGAAAGAACCCAGGAGTGTTATTGCCTTTGTCATTATGAAAAAAGAGTGAATGTATAACATTATGGGTGTATCAATTCAACATCACTTTTATATATTGTTAAAATATTGGAATCTATTGGGAGAATACATCATGGATTTCCTTCTATTAAAATTTCTGGTAATTTATGTAACTCCCATGTTCAATATTTAACTTTTTTTTACAATAATCTTTCTCCCTATTTAAATATACGATATCTCCCATATCATGAGAAATTATCCATGATTCCCTCTTTAAGGATCATATATGGAATTTTATTTTGTGGCGAAAATTCTTTCCCACAACTAATTTGATTATGAGACTAAATTACTCATTTTACTCTTGGGAATTCCTCTTGAATGATATAAAACTCGAACTTATGAGTCATCTTACATTACTTCCAAATTGAATGGGAATTACAACTATAAATTATATATTATTGAGTTTATAATAACCCATAAAACAAGTTATGGATATTACTTTGTAATAATTTTATTACCTATAATGCATGACACATTGTAGGGATAATCATGGCATTATTCATCTCTATAAAAAATTTCCCTTTAGAATCACTAATAAAAAGATCACATTTAATATTTAAAATTAATCTTTAGATCCCCAATACATTATATCTATGACCATGACACAAGGTTAATCAATAATCATACATCATCTAATCATTAATGACTCCCACACCACAATATAAACACATATTTTGACCCTTCCAATTTCCAATAGGGATTTCGAAAATCCAATTTGGAACCCCACACCACCAGGTTCCTATTGTTATTATAATGTTTTATTACAATAGTGGATATGTAAGATTAATGTGTTTAGTAATCCAAACTAGATGGAACCCCTATGGTATGTACCTAGGATTTATAGTTCATTAATTTACTTAAAAGAATATTTACATTTTTTTACATAAATATATGACATTTTTTTCAAAAAAAATTACCTATTTTAATAGATTGGTTTTTTTTAATAAAATCATAACTTTGTTTAATTTCTAAGAAAAAAACTCTAAATCATCATATTGAGAGATGGATAAAATTAGATGTATTTTATAAAAACAGTCACATGAATGTTTTGGATGCAACATGATATTTTTATATGATGATTTTTAGGTTTCTTTGAGATACATGATCTTAGGGGAACATACTCCTTGAGTATAATTTTATCTCCATTGTAAACATGGGTGAGAACTGTATATTGTTTTAAGAAATATCTATGTGTGGGTTTTTATTTTTTAAGTTCAATATGTGTTTTAGAATCGATGAAGGGTGAGGTGTTCAGTAGGACTCGTGTTAGTTTTCTGATGTTTTATATGAGTTTTTCGGGTGTTCAGGGGTCTGTTGGGTTGTATGGGTGTGCATGGGGGTGTCGGTTGATGCGATATGATAGTATAGATTGTGTGGGTGTATTGTAGAATATAGTGGCATGTAGGGGTGAAGGATTACTATAGAGAAGAGGGTTCCATAGGGTATTGTGGGGTGTAGTGGGGTGTTGTGTACTATAGTGTGGTGTCATGCAGTGCTGGTGTAGGGGTGCAGTGGGAAGAGGTGTGATGTGTGGTGCATGGGTGTAGTAGGGAAGAGGAGGTAACATGTGTTAATAGTGGTGTAGGGGTGAAAGGGTTTAAGGTTGGGGTGTAGGTGGGGAGCAGCGATATAGGGGATGTAGAATGGGTCCTTGGTGTAAAGGGTGTAGAGGGGAAAGTATGTGTAGAGGGGGATATGGGTATGTTTTTTTCTGAAAATTTAGGGATATATCCATTGTTTCTAATCATTGCGGAAGTGGATGTTTTTTTGAAGCATGAGGATGTATCCAAGCCTCAAAATCATTGTAGTAGGCATATTTTCATGGTTTAAACCATTTCGGTTGGTTTAGTTCCACTATTACAAATCATTGAAATAAATATACATGGAAGAGGTTATTTCCATAGATTTAATCTATGGAAAATCCCTATATCCGTAGATGAAACCATGAAAATAGGGTTATTACCACGGTTTGAGCTATGGATATATGTCTATTTCCACTATAAGAAACTGTAGTTATAGGATTTTCCTTATATCCACACAAATATGATCCATGGGAAGTGATACAATGTCTATAACCTATATCTATAGTCATATACTATGGATATATCTCGTTTTTCTAGTAGTGAAATGTAGATATGCTCCCTTTTAACATCAAGTAGGTGTATTTATGAATTTTTTTATCATGTCTTGGCTCATGTTATTGTTGAAATCTAATTTCATCAGTCAAAAAGGGGACTTAATTATATGTGATCCTAATTTTGGAAATGGTTTGTGAAAATTCATGTCTCATTGGAAACATTGGATGTGTTAGGAAAAAGACATAGGTATCCCTAATTTTCATGTCAGTAATAGGGGTCAATTTTTTTTATAACCATAATATGGTAATACTCAAAATTAGATATTCTAGAATGTATAACCATATTCTAGGTCCTAATTTGGTTTTCGTTTCATGTATACCTATTTTATCACCTAATGGTTTACTTGATAGATATTTTATCATATGTTTGATTTACCCTTTTCTCATTTATTCATTATATATTCCAATTTGTTGAATATGATTTGAATTTATTGAAACTAAATGACATTTATATAAATGGTTTTGTTTATTGAAATTATTTATAACCAATGTTATTATATTAAATATAAAACCTATAGATTCTTAACAATATAAATTGTATAGATTATTTTATAGCATTCCACTACACTCTGATCTCACACACTAATATTTTATTTTGTATGTTGTAGACCTTTTTTGTAGGACTCGGGGAATGTATATGGGAAAATATAACATTCTATGTTCCCTTTTCTCATGTTTCTATCACAGAATGATGGTTTGGAGATGACAGTTAGCTCCATGTATATAGGTTGGTCTTGTAGATTCATAATTTTATATTTTAAGCATTTGTGTTGGGTCTTATGAATAACGTTTTATTTCATTATATGAAATTTTACTGATGTTTTATATCTTTTGTTGGTTATATTAGTGACTTGTTTGAATAATATTAGTTTTACCTAATCTTCTGGTAGACCACCTTGAGTGAATTGTATAGTAATGCTAGGATTATTCATTAAAAATGTTATTATAGGGTTTCTGATTTGAAATTATGTTAACAGTTCATTTTTTGCCTTTTTTCCTTTATTTGATAGGATTAAAGGCTATCAGAATTCAGTTAGTAACTGTATGATGGTTCGTTGAAAACCCAATTTCATGTATAAAATCAAGTTACAATGGGTTGTTTGAAATTTTTTACTAGGTTTGAGACATATTGTTTGATTTCATCTGAATGAAATTTATTGTTTGTTTTTTTAGAAAGTTCTACAATTTTTTAAAGGCATCAGCATTTTTAATGAATTATTAATTTTTTTAAAATTCCTATCATTTTCAATCTTTGAAATCAATAGAAAAATTTGTTCATATGATTTATGAACCTTTTCATGGCTGATTTGTTTTTTTCCAGTGTTTTTTATAAAATTTCTTCTAGAAGAGTTATTCCAAATCCAAGAGATAATGTTTTGAGAGGAGTCCAACATGGAAACCCTCTGGCCGACCCTTATTTATTAGAAGTGGAAATCCACAGTAGTCACGCTCTAGGATAAGCAGGTGTTGGGAACCCTGGATGAGCGGTGGATCATGCTTCCTAATTTAGACAGATGCATCCACCTGCTATAGGTGGTTATAAAGGACCATAGAAATATAAATATTGGATTGAGTTATTTAAGAGGCTCTTCTAAATTATGAATACCCGTGGTGAATATATGGTGGGATTTCCCATGCATATACTTTATCGACAGAGATGGATATTGTGGGGCTAAATTGTGAAAACTGTCTTACAAGATTATATTACTAGGGATTCATTAATGAAAATCATAAATCATTGGTTTTAACCAGATACATTATGTATGGAAAAGACTTGGGATATCTTAACCTTGGAGAAAGCGTAAGTACCATTCTAGAGTATTCATCCAATTTTGTTGAGATTTTTTATCTGGAAAAGAGCATCTTAATATAGATTACCTAAATGATATTAGGGTTCAGTTGGGATTAAGTCATCATATGTAACACCCCAATCTTCTACAGTACATTTCTCTTTGAATAATGAAATAGCTTGCGTTGTATGCAACTTCGAGATCTAGCACACCACGACCAATGAAACAAGCCATTATGAACAGAAATGATCAATTTTTAAAATTCTATAAATTTTATTTATCTAAATGTATTTAATTTTTGGGTTTGGAATATCAAAAATATCTTAGGGTTAATTGTTCATATTTTTCTGAAAAAATACAATTTCTGATGATTAGTAAAAAACACTATGTTATTGTTTAAAACCTACATTTTATGTAAGTAATTATTTATTTTATTTATATTTATTTTAGGTCAAAATAGATACATAATACCTATTTCAGATTAATTTAATTCATTGGAGTCATTTTAAAATAAAATTAGATGTACAAAAGTTTATGGAACATTTTGAAACCTTTTACCCACCTTCTAGGCACATTTGAAAATTTGCATAAAACATAATTTTACCGCTTCTATGAATTTTATTTCAAAAATATGAGATACATGGTTGAAATCATTATGTATAATGTGGTTCAATAGGATGTAAATAATTTTTTGTGAATAATAACTTTTTAATTTTATTTACACTGTTAAAAGTAAATATGATAATTAAAGGGAAAAATGATATTATAATTAAACTAACACATGTCCCAATTCTATTGGTTATTTTTTTTACAAAATCAACCTTAGGAATAAAATATGATCCTCTTTGATACACTTGAATATGATTATGATATTTATTATTATTTTATTTAAAGATGAGTTAATAGTTTGAAATTCAAATTTTCAAAAGTAAACCATTTTTCATATTAGGTTACACATAATATAAATTAGACTATAAATATTCATTATAAAGATAAAAATATTACCTATATAATGTAATTTTATTTATAATATATAGACATTAAATAATTAAATTTATTTATGAAACAATGATTATGTAGTAATTAACTTATTAATGAATGATTAAAATAATTGATATTATAAATATCCAAATAAATGTAAATTGAGCATTTTGATGCAATACACTAATTTTATAGGTTAATATGATATGTTAGGATTGATGTAACTATTTATTTCGATATAATCATTTTTTTTTGTATTTCACAAAACCCAAATACGAAATAGTGTCAAAATTGACATAAGTGAGTTTAAAAAACAGTAAATTATTAATTGATACAATATTCCTAAAAATATAAGGTTCTGAAAAATGAATTATATTGGGTTATATATTTCAATAATTTACCACTTTGGTTCCTCTTGGATTTCTAATGTATGTTTATTAACCATTTATTATAATAAAACATAAGTATATGGGAAAAATTAAACTACTTAACTAAGAGTTAAATAAAAACTATAAGGTTAATATTGTTACCTAGGGTTTTATGAAACATATTTGTTGAGATTTTTTCGACCCATACCCACCATATACTCGAAATAAATTATTTTGAATCCCATATAAATAGAATATGATTTTATAATAAATTAAAATTTCAAGCTTTTCCTAAAATGACTCTAACCTCTCTTATAAAAGGGTGCATCCCCTTATCTCAAAATAACACCTCCAAAGCCATTTTTATCATCCAAACCCACCTAAAATATCATCCCAACTACCACAAATTAACCTTGGGGCATTAATTTGGTCATAAAACCAACCAAATTATCCCTTTTGATCAAATCAAAAGGAAGCACCAGGAGTAGAGGTAATAATTTCATCACCTATTTCAAAGTTCATTTCTTATTTCACTTCTTCTTTATTTTTTTTTTACATACCAAAGAAATTAATCTAGTACCTAATACATAATTTTATATTATTATAATTATTATAAAACCATAGTTATTGTTATATCTATCCTATTAATGAAAATATCAACATATGTTTATACGTTTGAATTGATGTCTCTATGTCGTGGTGTAGTTTGTTATTCAACATGTCATTATTTCGATGGGAATATTAATGAGTATAATTTATGTAAATAATAAATATAACATTTTAATGATTCTCTATATATGATATACCATCCAATTGCATAATACTTCAACATTAATATAATGATATTGTCGCTCGTGCGCACATACAGATTACAGTCTCCACAAATGAGATGAGATTCATTCCCAATCGTAACCATTCAAAATTATTTTCATTTTATGAATAAAAATAATATTTAAAACTTAATATCTTTCTGGATATGAATCAAATATGTCCTATCCATAACAATCATGACATAAGTAGAAATACTTATAAAGTAAAACGAATCATTTAACACCCAAAACAATTATACTACTAAAATATTATTAAAAACTATATTAGAAGATCATATGTAATATCATATATAATTATATGGTTCTTTTATATTTAAATAAAAATAATAAAACTATTATACAATAGGTTAATTTACCCTCTACCAAGTAAAAGTACATGGTGAGGGTTAATTTTACAATCACTTTATTATCCAAGGTTGTTTATACATGAGTTTCTACTATGACCTCTTTATCATCCACATCCGTGTTTCATAAAAATGTATTTCAATTTTGTTACTATTTACTATATTATGGGTTAAAGTCTTTTATACCCTTGTTTGAATTTTTATAAAATTGTTTTCATGTAATCTTATGTCCCTTTCCAAACAAGGTACTTTATGACATTTTTGACCAACTATGAAAAGAATTTTTTTTACATATAACGAGGGTAAGGCTATTATCCACCACTATAATAACTTTGAAGAATACCATAAAATAATATATGATTAATTTCAAAATAAATTGTTTCTTTTATAATTCTGTAACTTCTACATGATTTCATAATAGAAAGATATATTTCTCTCAAATAGTTTGGATTTCATCTATGTCAACATACATTGATTGATTTTACACTTGCTTGATGTTGATTTATTATTATACCATCATCCATTTTGTATTTAATGTTTTGTTATATGTTTTATTATGGATGTTTTGTTTTTATATTATTCATGGTTTATGGTTAAATTATTAACATTTTTTATGCTAGTTTTAATACAAATGTATATGTTATGTTTCAACCTTTTCATATGATGAATGAATTAGACTTAGTAAGTGATAGGTGGAGCCTGTTATACCTTCTCAAAGAATTGGTAGGTCTCACGAGACACACTAGTGTCATAGCACAAGGCCTTGACAAAATATTATTTGTAGTCTTTGCACGAGGCCTTGACTATGTGGTTATGATGTCCAACATTATGCACTCTATTATTATGAAATTAGCTATTGATATTACATGTTATTATTAAACTAGTAGAATATCCTTGTGAATAAATTAATGGAATTATTTTATTTATCTTTTCGATTTTATACTGATGTTTATCTTTAAAAATCTTATGTTTTAGTTTTATACACCGCCTTCAATTTTTATGCTTATTTATGAATGTTTTCGCTATATTATTATACTTATTGAGCACCTGATCTCACCCCTTTCTTATGTTTTATTTTATCCAGGATGTGAAGAATTATATTATGATTGACATGAAAGGATTGTCAGTGGGATATTAGTCTGATCAAAGGAGACACAATGATGTTTTTTTGTTTCATAATGTAATTTAAAACATATGTATGTATCTAGTACATAAAAGGATACGATAGTAATCAGTATTTCAATACATGATGTCTTGTGATCATGACAATGTTATTTAATAATGGAGAGACTATTGGTATCTAGGGTCGGGGAATTAATGTTGGTGTTAGAGAAAGTTTAGTACCAATCATGGAAGCTATATTTTGAAAAAATCTAATTAAAGAATGTTACCTAAGATATACATTGAGGATTAGTATAGAATAACTTCCTAGAATTTTGGTGATGTAGATATTTTTTCTATTTTCCATGTACATCATTGTATGGATACGAGCAGGTAGAGGTGGTTGTGGAACATATTTACCAAGGATTGAAAACTACGACAAGGTGTTTTGGGCTTGACCCAGGATATCCTGGTACACGAAAATGGGCCTCGCTGCACTCTTGGTTATGGATCTCCCAGAGGATATGCTTTGTATAATTCAAATTCTTATTAAAAACCATTATTAAATATTAATGATTAATAAATTCTTTAAAGAAGACATTTATTTGATGATTATTGATTATATGTGTAAACTATTCAATTTATGTTATGTATTTTACTAGTTCGGATTTATGTATTGCGATTCATAAACGATTCTACTGTGTGATATTTTTTATAAATGGATCCTAGTAGAAGGAATGTAGATTGTATCAATGTATATAATATATGTAGGTATTTACCTAATACTCAAGATAATTAAAGTGGAGCTATTGATGCAACTGGTGCTGAACAACTTATAACCATACTGGGACAACTCACTTAGGTTATGAATAATAACTTTACCCATATGGAGCACCCAGATCCACAATGTGGAGGATCAATGTTAGTCCTCTTAATTAGTAAAAAACCACCATAATTCAATGGGACTACAAATATATTTGTAACTGAGAAATGGATATGTTCCTTTGAAAAATATTTCTTGCTATGGGGAGTAGTGAAAGGTAAAAACTCACCTTGCAGTTTATCACCTCAAGGGAGATGAATATCAATGGGGATAATAAATTAAAAACACAAAATAGGATGAAGAAGTATCAATTATGTAATGGAGGGAATTTAACTATTTTTTCATAGAAAAATACATTTTTCATGACCATAAAAAGGATATGGAAAGGCAATTTCAATGTTTGAGGAATAAGGAGGATGAGAATGTCAGAATTTAAGAGGCTAACTTTACATTGTTAAGGAGGCATGTAATAAATTATATATGTAACCCAATGAGTAATATTGATCTATTCATTGATGGGTTAAAACCATTTCATTGTTGAGAATTATTCTCGCAATACTTCTCACTGTATAATGATATTGTCCCATGTGCTATCAAGACACAAAAGAAATTATCTATGTATTACGACTTTAAACACTAGAAATAGAAGAAGAGATAAGCTAAAAACTCTAGAAATGGAAATAAGGGGAATACGGGAAAAGTGAGTTTCCTTTTTCCAGTAAATGTGTGAAAAGCACCCTGGTACTTGACTAAAGAGATTGGGAGTCTGTTACAAGTGTGGTGAAAAAGGCCACCGAGCTCGTGATTTCAAGGTAGAGAAAGATGTTTTCAATGGTTAATGCTAAAATTTTATAGAGACATGGAATTATGCAAATGAATGTCCTAAGCGTTAGGGAAACATACCTTAGAAAAGGACGCAGGAGTAAGGAAAATCTTATTAGATCACTATTGCTGAGGTTAAAGCTCCGAATGATGTGGTGACTATTAATTTAATGGTTTCCTCAAATTTAGCAAATATTTTCTATGATTATATATCATCACATTGTTTCATATCTTCCATGTTTGATATCAAATTTAGATATTTCCAATTTGATTTAACAAGGGAGTTGTCAGAAAATGCTTCTAATGGAAGTATCATCACTAAAATAGTTTTGTGAATCATTTCACTTTAGGGAATATAAATGTTCCTTATCTTCTAATATCATCATCATAATAGTTATTTTATTTTATATAATCCATGTTATGGATTGGATTTTGGACAATGATTTGAAAATTTACTATAAGAAGAAGGAGGTTACAACTTTCAAAGATGATAAAGAATACCTTATCTTTTGAGCAGAAAAGTCACCATATGATCCTTATCTAGATCCACCCCAGTATATCTACTAAATTCAATTATTAGGGATGTAGAGAGTGAAAATATTGTGGGTGAGGGAAGGAATGGTATAATAGAGGATGCACCTGTTGTTCAAGAATATATTAATGTTCTTTTAGAGGATATACATGGACATCCCCCAGAACATGAAATTGATTTTTCCATTGATATAATTATTTGTTGAAGGTTCATATCAAAGACCCCTTCAATAATGGCCATGGTGTAATTAGTGGAAGTAAAGAATCAATTATAGGAATTGATAAATAAAGTATTTATTCTCCCTAGTGTTTCTCCATGGGGATCCCATGTTCATTTTGTTAAGAAGAAATATTGATACATGAGGTTTTGTATTGACTACAGGGTGATCAATTATATTACAATAAAGAACAAGTATCCCCTACCTCTCATTGATAATTTATTCGATCAACATAATGGAAGTAAATGTTTTTTTAGGATAGACCTTTGATCTGGATATCTTCAGTTGTGTTTGCAGAAGGAAGACATTCCTAAGACATCATTTCGTACTAGTTATGGGCATCACATGTTTACATTAATGCCATTTGGACTAAATAATGTACCATTTGTATTCATGGATATAATGAATAACGTTTTCATGAAATATATTGATGAATTTTTAGTGTTATTTATTGATGATATATTTGTTTACTCCAAGAGGTATGAAGATCATGAAAATCACTTGCACACTATTCTAAATACTCTTAGAAAAAATTAATTAAATGTGTTTGTTTAGAAAGGGTGAATTCTTGATTCCTGAGATATATTTTCTTGTCCATATTACCTCTAAGAATATAATATTTGTTGATCCTTCTATGAAAAGATAAATACATGTATGGCAAACACTGACCAGTATAAATGGGGTATATAGTTTTATTGGTTTTGCAGGTTATTATCGGCGTTTTGTCCAAAAATTTTCTTGATTGTCTAACACATTAACCAAGATCAAATGTAATGGAATTTAAATTGTTTGGAAAAAAGTGTGTAAATAATATTTTAAATAATTGATGAGAAGATTATTCAATGATCATATATTGACTCTACCATTGTGGAATTATGTGTTTGTTATTAACAGTGATGATTAAAATAAATGAATTGGTTGTGTCCTTATGCACAATGATAGAGTTATTGCCTATGCATCTTGACAAATAATAATTAATGACCAAAATTACCCGAATCATTATCTTGAGATAGAATATGCAATCTTTTCTTTGAAGATATGAAGACATTATCCCAATGGTGAAAAATGTAAGATATATATCGGTCACAAGAGTTTGATGTATATTTTCTCACAGAATGAACTCAACATGAGGCAAAGATGACGGCATGAACTTATCAAGGATTATCATTTAACTATACACTACCACTCTGAGATGGAAAATAATGTGGGAGATTCTTTGAGAAAAAACGATCTTGGTTTTTTGAAAAAGATGTGAGTTGAAAGGGATCCTATGTTCTTGGATCTAGTAAATATGGATATTGGAATAATCATGGAAGGTGAAACATCAATACTTTTTCAAATGGTTTCCAAACCATCATGACTAGAAAGAATAAAATGATCTATGACTGATGAGGAGGAGTTTCAAAAGAAAATTACAACTGTGAATGATGGGATATTGATTGACTTCGTATATGAAGATGGAATTTTGAAATTTGGAAAGAGAATTTGTTTTTCTGACGTACCTCATTTAATAATGGAATATTTGGGTTATGCTTAAAGGTCCAATTTATCTGTACACCCTGGTAGCACTATGATGTATAGATATTTGAAGGAACATTTTGGTGGGACAACATGAAGACTGAGATTACTGATTATGTTTCAAGATTTATTGTTTTTGAACAGGTGATGTCTTGATGACAACATCCTAGAGAATTCATGAAACATCTTCCGATACATTAGTAGAAATGGGATGATATTATGATGGAATTCATCATAGGGCTACCAAATACTCCAAGACGGAATGATGCAATATGGGTCATTGTTGATCATCTTACCATGTCTGCATATTTTCTTGCTATGAGGGAATATTAACCACCTGTGCATTTAGCAAAACTATATATTAATGAATCTATCAGACTTCATGGAGTCCCTCTATCAATTGCATCTGATTATGATCCTCGTTTTACATCATGGTTATGGAAAATTTTTAAGAAGGACCTGGATACTAATCTTCGTTTCAGACCTTCCTACCACCCTCAAACAAATGGACAATCAGAACAAACTATTCAAATCTTATAAGACATGTTGAGATATTTCTCACTTTACTTTCATGGTATGTGAGATCAATATTTTCATATGGTAGAATTTTCTTATAATAATATCTTCCATTAAAGTTTTCAGTTGGCACCATCTGAAGTGTTATATGGAAAGATATGTGGCACACAAACTTTTGGGGATGATATTGGTGAAAAAAAACTCATAGCCCCAGAACATGTTGGTGAAACAATGAAAAAGGTTAGGATTATCCAAAACCACATCAAAGTAGCTCAAAGTAGACAGAATATCTATACCGATACCCAAATGATATATTTTTTATTTTAAGTAGGATATCATGTTTTCATGAAGGTATCACCATGGAAGGGTATTATATGATTCTCTATGAAGGGGAAATTAAGTCCATGTAACATCGAACAATTCTGAATACTATAACAAATTGGAGTCTTATCTTATCATTTGTAAATGCCTCCAAGTCTCTCCAAAGTTCAGGATGTATTCCACACATCACTATTGAGACTATACATTCCTGACCCAACACTTGTACTCACCTATGAAGAAATGAAACTGGTACCCAATCTGACTTATTTTGAAGATCCTTTCAAGATTCTCGATACTAGAGAACACGTGATAAGAAACCATACAACTCATCTGGTAAATGTAATATGTATAAATAATAAGATGTATGTGGTAACATGGTAACTTGAGGAACATATGAGGAATAACCACCCAAATATTTTTATGCTGTAGTATTCAAGAAATTTAGAGGATGAAATAGTTTGAAGGAAAAATGAATGTAACACCCCACGATTCTATGGTATGTTTCTCTATGAATAATGTAATAGCCTGTTTTGTATACAACATTGAGTTCTATCACACCACAACCAATCAAACTATCTATTATGAATAGTAATACCCACTTTTTGAATGTTTATAAATTTTATTTTTCAAAATGGACTTCATTTGTGGATTTGAAATATCAAAATCATCTTAAGGTGATGTTTTGGTATCTTTCTAAAAAATTTCAATTTGTGATGAATAGTAAAAACACAACGTTATTTTTGAAAAATTAATTTTTATTTAAATAATTATTTATTTTATTTAAATTTATTTTAGGTGAAAAAATATACATAATACCTACATAAGTTCATTGTAATTCATTGGATTAATTTTATAATAAAATTAGATGTATAAAATTTTATTAATAAAATATGATCCACTTGGATTATAGTTACCATGACACATGTCCTAATTATATTGGATAATTTTTTTTGACCAAAACAAATCTTAGTAATAAAATATCATCCACTTGGATTAGATTATGACATTTATTATTATTTTATTTAAAAAAGAGTTAAAAGTGTTAAAAATAAAATTTTCAAAACTAAAACATTTTTAATATAGGGTTATACATAAGATAATTTCTAATATAAACATTCATTATAAATATTAAAATATTTCCAACATAATTGTATTTTATTTATAATTTTTAGAGATTAAATATGTAAATTTATTTATGACACAGTGATGATGTAGTAATTACCATATTAATGAAGGATTAAAAAGAACTTATTTTATAAATATCCAAATAAATATAAATTTAGACTTTTGATGCCTTACAATAATTTTTGAGGTTAATATGACATGTTAGTATTTAGTGAATTTATTTTTTTGAAGTAATCATGTTTTTTTTGACTTTCACAAAAACCAAATACTAACTAGTGTTAAAATTGACATAAATTATTTTTTAAATAAAATACTATATTATTAATTGATATAATATTCCAAAAAATATAATTTCAAGACATAAGAAATAGATAAGGTTTTATATTTCAATAATGAACCACTTGGGGTTCTATAGGCTTTTTATTGTATGTATATTAACCGTTTATTATAATAATACAATAGTACATTGTAAAACATAAACAATTTAACTAAGAGTCAAATCTGAAAGATAAGGTTAAAATGGTTACCTAAAACTGTCTAAAATCTATTGGTTAAGAGGTTTTCAACCCATCCCCACCATAGCCTCGAATTAATATCTTTGAGCCATTATAATCTGAATATTATTGTATAATAGATCAATATTTCAATCTTTTCCTAAAGTGTCCATCATGTCTCTTATAAAAGGGTATTTCCCCCTCTCTAAAAATCACACCTTAAAAGCCATTTGGCTTGGCCATCCCATGCTCAAATATCATACCAACTACCCTCATTTCATAATAAGAAGCCTTACATTGATCATAATGTAATTCTATGTATCCATATAGATAAAATCAAAATGAAGCACCTGAAGAAGAGGTAAATATTTCATCACCTCTTTCAAAGTTCTATTCTTCTTCCACTTCCTCTTTCTTTGTTGATTCTATACCAAAGTAATAAATTTAGAACCTTTTAGATATTTTGATTTGTCTATATATATGGTAAAACCATATCCATTAGTCTAACCATCCTTTTAATGTCAATGTCACCATACATGTGTGCATACATCTTACTGTCACCATGTTGTGGTTTTGTTTGTTATTCAACACTTCATTATTTGAATGTGTATAAAAATGAGTATAATTGATTTAAATAATAAACATAACAGGTTAAGGATTATATATATATGATATACCATTCAGTTATATACTATTTCACCATCAAGATAATGGTATTTTTTCTCATGGGTACGTACGGAATAAAGTTTCCCCAAATGCGATGAGATTCATTCCCCATCATCACCATTAAAGAATAATTTTTATTCTATGAATAAAAAATGTTTAATAATTTAATATCATTATGGAAATAAATAAAAAATCATCATATCCATAACAAACATGACTTATGTAGAAAAACATATAAATTAAAACAAATCAGTTAACACCAGAAACAATGATATTACTGAAATATTATTAACAAAACAATATTAGTAGGTCATATATAACATCATATTATGAATATGGCTCCTTTATAATTTAATAAAAATGATTAAACAATCATAAAAAATTTTAATGTACCCTCTATAATGTAAAAGTGCTAGGTAAGGGTTATTTTTACAATCTCTTCATTATCTGATGTTGTTTATATGTGGGTATCTACTGGGACCTCTTTATCATCCACATCTTGTTTTTTAAAATGTATTTCAAAACATTTTTTACTATTTAATAGACTATGGGTTAAATTTATTTATACCCTTTTTTAATTGTTATAAAATGGATTAATGGAATCTTCTGTCACATTCCATACAAGGTACTTTATGACCTTTTTGAAAAATTAAGTAAAGAATGTTATTTAAACTTATACGGCAGGTAAAAAAAATTTATGCCGTTATAACACATTTAATGAATCTATTACAATATTAAAAGAATATTTTCAAACTAAATTTTTAATTTAATAATTATTTTATGTTTAAATTATTTCAAAATATAAATAGATATTTCTCTCAAATAGTATTCATTTCATCTATGTCAACATTTTTTGATGGATTTTACACCTGTTTGAAGTTGATTTATTATGATAAATCCATCAATTTTGTATTGAAGGTTTTGTGACATGTTTTAATGTTGGTGTGTTGTTTTTTTACCATTGATAAATTTATGGTTTATATATTAACATTTAGTATGTTACTTTTAGTAACAATGTTTATCTTATGTTTGAAAATTTTTATATGAGGAATGCATTGGACTTTGTAAGTGACAGGTGGAGCCCGCTATAGCTTCTCGATGCATCGGTAGGTATCATGAGACATACCAGTGTCTTGGAATTAGGACTTGACAAAATCTTATTTGTAGTCTTGGCATGATGCCTTGAATATGTGGTTATGATGTTTGGCTTTATGCATTCCATCATTATGAAATTATACATTGATATTTAATGTTATTATTTGACTAGTCGAATATTCATGTGAATATGAAAATGGTGATATTTTACTTATCATTTCCATTTTATGCCGACGTTTAATTTTAAAATAATTTTGTTTTAGTTTTATACATTTCCTTCTATGTTTATTCTTATTTATGAATGATTCTACTATATTGTTATCCTTACTGAGAATCTGAGTTCACCCCATTCTTATGTTTTATTTTTTCCCAAATGTGAAGAAAAATATTATGATTTACCATCAGGGATAGGCTATGGGATATGAGTGTGTTAAAAGGAGACACAATGATGTTTTATTTTATTTTATAATGTAATTTAAAACATATATATGTATATAGTACATCCAAATGTACTAAATTAATCGGTATTTCGAGACATGAAATCTTTTTATCATGCCGATTTTTTGTAATAATGCACCGACTCGGGGTAACTAGGGTTAGGGTGTTACATCATATATGGTTTTGGTTTATTCTCATGTGCCTTTTAACCTTCATGTAGGCTGTTGGAAAATAATATTTGGAAGTGGATGACATAGTAGGAAAAAACAATGGGGTGGATCATTAGGTTTTACTGTCGTTAACAAGGGACTATCTTCTATCCAAAAAAGGAAGAAAAAAAGATAGAAATTTTTATTTAGGACTGATTTAGTGGGATTCAACTATATTGCATCATATTTCTTTTTATCGTCGCATGTAGCATGATTATAAAAATTCAAATTTTATAGAGGATCCCAAAATATTCCATCATTTAGGAGAATCTAGAAATATGATGTGATTTTTATGATATATTCCATGGAATTAAGGGTGGATTCAAAGACACTAATTTCTCACTAGTTAGAAATTACGATTACAACTGTACTGCATATTATCCAAATGCTAAGGGGGTGTCCATTTAGATAATAATTATCCAATAGGGGCTAATAAAAAATATTCATGTAGTGTAGTATTCACCAATGAAATCTAAAGTAGGGAAGCCATAGTTATATGAATATTTATTAGTTTAAATTTTATGGTGCAATATTGTTTGATACTAGTGATACTCATTTTATTATATCATGAAATCTTTTTTAAATGTTGGGTTTTTATTGAGATCATATTAGGTATTTATTATCAATCAATGAATCTGGGACAAAGGGTAGAAAAAGGTTTCATGTGTCCAATATTTTGGGTGATTATAGCCAAAATTGTAGTGGAGATGAATTTTGAGGTGATTGATTTTAAAACCTTTGACTTGGATATAATTAGTGATAATATGATTATTCTTTTGATCCATATTGTCTTTTATCAATTTCAAGATCAGTTTTTATATTTTTATGGGGTCACTCATGTTTTTAATGTGAGTGTGTATCCATATTGGGTAGGTTAGGGAATTTTAATCTTTATTATTTGGAAATCTCGTGCTAGTTCTCATTGATATTTTTTTTATGCAACTGATCCTTTTGGGGTGGTTAGCTCCCACCTATATTCTGTGTATACACAGAGATCTATTCAAGTGATTTTTGATTCCTACCACCCCAATATGAGGTGATGTTTATTATCGACCAACACCCTGGTACAATTCCCATTTCAATGACAACATACCAAATGGAACCTATAGTGTTTGTGGAACATAAGGGTCATCTTTGGTGTGTTGATGACAATGTATTTATACATTATAGAATATAAATGATCACTTCAACTTTCCTATTTTCTATGAAGGAATATTGGTGGCTATGATGTTGTATTGACTATCAAAATATAAATTTGGTGACCATAATGAAAAAATATACATTACTCAGGTTTTATGACCACATTAATCATTTTATAGGGGGTCATTTGTGTTAAAATATTTACATGTTTTTAGTGTACCCCCTATTGAGAGTTTGAGAATAGGATATCTCTAAGATAACTGTTAGGTGATAGTATAGAAGTATAATGTTTATCATTATTCCATTCAGTCTAACTAATCATCTTGGGATTTTTAAGGCATTGATCAAACAAACTTTTCATCAGTTCTTGGACTATTTTGTTCTGGTGTTTGTGGGTGATATTTTTGTTTAATAAAAGTAATAGGAGGAGCATGTTGATAATTTATATTTCATTCTGTGATATTTTTTGGGACATATTTTCTATGGTAAGATTTCCACATTTTATTTTTGTATTCATGAAGTAGTGTTTCTAGGGCCTGTTATATCTAAGAGGGTTGTCTCAATAGATATTGAAAAGGTACAATATTTAATAACCTATGAGAGTATTAGAAATGTGTTCATGGTCTAATGTTCTTGTGGTTGACTATTTATTATAGGAATTTCATTCAATATTTCTCCAACCATTCATCAATAATGATTGCTTGAACATATAATAGTGTAATGTTTGAGTGAAATGATAAGTGTCAAATATATTTTGAAGAACATGATGTGATATTTAATTCACCACCAGTTTAAATTCATCCATTTTAAGGTTTCCTAAGTTAATTTTTCTATGATTCTTTGGTAATGGGGTTGGTGTGTTTCAAAATATAGGGTATACCTTTGGGGGCCAATGTCTCTCTCTTATTAAACCCACATGAGAATAAATACCCAACCCACAATATTTAATTATGAGTGGTTATGAATTCACTCAAAACAAGGTGTAAGTAACTCTTTGGAGAATAGTTTATTATATATTTCGATTATCAATATCTTACCTATATTTTCATAAAAATGGTTTTGAGATTTCGATAGATATATTGGGTGGAGTATCTCAAAACTGTTGAATGTGAAATTTATTATACTCATGGGAAACAAAATGCAGTCATTGATGTGAAGAGGAATAAATTACTAACATACACAATGAAGAAATTAGTGGAAGGGTGGAATTTGATGATTTTATTTTTTGACATGATCCTAGGAATTAAACAAGCTAGTGGGAAGATATATATATACATAAATAAGGTTGAAATGACATTTTATGATAGGGTAAAACCTAATAATATGTCTTTCATGAATTTTTAAATATTTAGAAAAATCCTTTATGTGGGAGAGAACATGAGTGAGTGGTCTCTATCTCTATAAGAAGCATTGTTTTTCCATATTAAGTTTGTTGTTCTTATTTACAAAAGGCATGGGATGATTGATAGTGGGGACCAATAAAGTTGGTATTTTTACCTAGTTATGGCTGAGATGTATAATGACTTCATATATTAGAATTGGTCTCTGAGGTTGGGACTCTCAACTGTGGATTTTATATCACTGTGTCATTCTTGTCTGATAATTATGGTGGAATGCGAGAGGGCCACTAGTTTGTTTCATCCCAACCTGAATTTTATATTGAATGAGACGAGATTTCCCTGTATTCCTCAATTATTTTACAATGGATTCCTTTTGTTATGGATGAAATTTTCATGATCATTGATTGAATCATGAAATTATTGCATTTCCTACATATCAAGGAGATGAAAATATAGAATAGTTAGCGGAATTGTTTTTTTGAGAGACCCTTAGACTTCATGAAGTTCACTATATTGTTGTTTTTGATAGGGGACAATGGTTATCATCTAGGTTTTGGAATATTTTATAGGTGGTTAAGGAACACTTGTTGAAAATGAGAATAACATACCACCGAATGATGGATAGACTAATGGATAGACTTATCCAGGTTCTTAAAAATATTCTCTAGTCTTGTGTGATTATTTTGTTGGTTCATTGGAAATGAATATGAATTTAAATGATTTTTCCTATAAAAATAGTTATCAGGAGTCGATAAAAATTTACCAACTTCAAGGATTTATATGGGAGACCATGTAGATTTCCGTTGTGTATGGATGAGTTGGAAGAGCAGTACACATGTGGGACGAGTCTTGTTCAAGAGAGGATAGTAAGGGTGTAGTTGATCTCGAAGATATTGATCATGGGATAGAGTCATTAAAACAATTATGAGAAAAATTTGTGGAATCCACTAGAGTTTGATATTGTTCATAATATATTTATTAATGTTTCACCTCTCTTTGGACATATTTGATGAGTAAATAGAGAAAATTGGCTCACAAGTTTGAAGGGCCCTATAAGAACATTGAATGATTGAGGAAGGCGTATTATCATATGGAAACACTACTCATTTGAATTATATCCATGATTTGTTTAATGTTACCAATAAAAGTAGATATATACTTGATCCATGAAGTGGGATTGAATTAGAGGATGCTGATGTGTTGATTGATATCAATGTGGTTGAGAAACCTATTTGGATTATAGATCATAAAGAGAATATTTTCCTTTATAATATGATTACTTTATTCCTTGATTTTTTTAGTTCATGTGTTATTTCCATAATATTTATGAGTATTAATTGTTTATGAGGCAACAATGGCCTTATATTTTTTTTTTGTCATGCATATTGGGTAAATTTTGGGAGAAGAAAGAATTTATGGCGGGGATATTGTAACATCTTGTTATCTTCATTTAATTGTTCCTTTTAATTTATCTTGGTGTTACTTTTCTCATGGTTATACCATGGGATTAATGAGAATAGTGACTCTTTACTATGTAATATTACAAAATGTTGAGGGATTTAAGATTTTTTTTAACCCAATTTATTCCATGTATAACTTTTTCAAACTACATACTAGCTTCTCCCCGAGTTTGAAGATCACCAAAGTTGGGCTTGGGAATTTTAATAGAATATAGGTTATTTTATATCTTTTGTAAGAATAAAAATTGTAAAAGTTTTACACTCTATGAATCAATTTCACATCATGAATTGGATTCTTGGTAGACGTCATTATTTGGTTCAGGTCATCAAATTTTTACATTCCATGATTTAATTTTATATCATGTATTGGTTACCGAGTAGATGTTATGACCTAGTTTAGTTCATAGGGGGAATACACACCTTATATTGGTTTGACATTATGTAATGATCGAGGCCATGTATTTTAATTATATGTGTTTTGTTTTTTCCACCATTTAATTCATGTAATTAAACATAATGAAATGGATTCATGAAATGTAATATTCGAGTCCAATAGTTATAAACTCACAAATAATTATAATATTGTTTCATTTGATGTTTATCCTCCCCAATTGAAACCCATAGATATACTATGTGATTTTTGATGGTATTTGATCCTTCTGGATCATTCGTTTATCCAATGATTATTTTTTTGGTTGTGGTACATCTCTTCAAGTAATATATATTTCCACTTATTCTATTCCATTTGGTGTGTATACAACATTAGATGTTGTTTTCATTCATATTTTCGATCAGCTGGTGTCTTATATCGACCCTTTAGAGCATCTAGTTGTGCCTTATTGTTTAATGGATAATATGTGGTTTTCTAATCCCTATATTCGGGTGCATATTAAATTCCATATTTCTAGCGGTTTGTATACATATGATATTGTTTCACGTTCTATGATTTAATTATGATCATTTTGAAATGGATTTTCAATGATGGAAAAGGGTTTTAAATAAATTTTAAACTGGTTATAGAAATGGTTTATTAATAAAAATGAAACATTGGGAACCATTGGTTTATTATGAAATAGACATATGTAACCATAATGTGTGTGGAACTGCTAGGGGTTTGCTTTTGTGATATAAAAATTCTTTAGAAGGACTCAATAACGATTGTTTTAGTTTATATTCTATTATGGTAGTGCCCAATTTGCGCACTTTTCCATTCATACCAGGTTTATTGCTTGATGATTTATTTCATAAAAGTTTTCTCTAATTTTTCATTTATATGTTTTAGAACTATTGTTGATATATTATAGTTTGATGAATATAATATGAATTTAAAGAAAATCCTTAAAAATTTTAAAAAAGAATTTTGTAATTGAATAATTTATGAACTGGATAATTTTTTTACGTCTGGGACCTTTTCATTCTTAATATTATTTCTTGTAATTATTTTTTTGGTTGAATCCAACTGGGCTCTCTGCTCACATTCTAATTTTTCTATTTCACAAATGTAGACCATTTTTCCCAGACTCATGGAATGGTTTGGAAATCATGTAGTATACTAGGTTCTCTTCAAATTTGATTCCATTGTAGGAGGATTGTTTAGACGTGACGTGAGTCACATTGAAACTTGTTGGACTTGACTATTCATATATTTTTATTTTATCATATTTAGATTTCATAATATAGATAGTTTTTCATTACATTATTTCTTATTGTACTCTAGTTTTTTGTCTTGTTTTTTTTTCATTAAATACATGGATCTATTATCATTATTTTACCTCACCATTTGGAAGACCACATCAGTAGACTTTTTCATTTTACCTATGTTTTTTCATTACAGAACCCATCAGATAATCAATGATTCATAAAATAATATTATCCTTGAACAAAATCTTTGGAAAAATAACTAATGAATCACCGTACATAGACACATAAATCATTAAACTTCATTATTAAACCATTATCCATTATTCATCACATTACTACTTAATACATCCTTCTAGGAATATAAAATATAAATATTGTCCTAACATTCATCAATTAAAATTTAATCTTGTTTCTTACATTGAACATAACATATACAATTAAAATTATGCATATACTTCATATATTATTCATAGTCACTTCATATTCACTAGAGACACATATTCTAAAAATTTTTTTCTGATCCACTTCTTGAGATTCACCCCTAACACATTAATTTTCCTATGTTTCATAAATTATAAAATATAAAAAATTCGTCCATATATGATACATTATGAAAAAAGTTATTAACATCCATTGTGATACCTAATAAGTTAATTTTTTTCTCAGCAAATATATTCTCTATATGATTATTTTTCACACATAAAACATCTTCTCATTCCTTTCAGTTATTTTAATAGATTCTTCATCCCTCTTTTATGATGTGTAAGAATCTGAATCATTATTCCAGTATGGCTTCCACAAAGCTCAATTTTTCTCTTATTGGTTTCATTCAGGATCTCACCGTTGTTCAGTTTTTAGTCATATATTTTGATAACTCATTTCTAAAAATCGCAAAATTTTTCATTCCACGTCCCAATAAATTTGTAAGATCAAAAGGGGAGTCAACAAATCATCTATCACATTCTGCATTATCATCATTTATCATGAATAAATTCCTTGCATAACTAAAAAAATAATAGTGTCATAATAAATAGTCATAGTGAATAATCATATAATCATGAAAAAAAATTCAACGTCTAAATCATAACACATTCTTTTCAATAAATGACACAGTTTTTTTATCATATGTTATTTGTAGTCATTATTCCACAAATATTTCATAATGTATTATAAATAAATTGATATTTAATCATAGGAAATCTCTTGGGTGTTTCTAGAAAGGTCTGTAGTATTAGGAAGACTAATTTTCTACTTGTGATGGTCAATTGAATACCCAATATATCATGATTATGAGTTATTACCCTTATGATCATCTATTTGATAACTGCATCAACATAACACTATCTTAACAACAGAGTATTTTGTAGGAAACCCATTCTCCTTCAGCAGAATAACTCGTGATTTTATCCAATACTTATACTTATCTTAAGGGTTATCAGTAACGATTCACCATCCTAGATTCAAATTATAACTAAACCTTACTCGGATGCCAACTGTAGTGATCCCAATCATTTTATACATAGATATTACATCTTATTATTTGAATATTAATTACATATCATTATAATATACGATATAAACTACATCGACCCATTATTTAGAATCATTTATATTACTTCATAATTATTGTATATTTATTCTAAGATATAAAAAACCATGATAGGAACATATAATTATAGTGTCTTTAGAAACTGGGAAACATAACCAACTGGTTCATAAAACATCTACATTGTCTACCGTTTATTTCTTTATAACAAGACTAATTTTTGGAATATCATACTTAATGATGTTATTCATGTCCTAGGGAAAATAAACATATAAAAGGGTGATCTCCAAACTTTATTAAGCGTAAAAAATTTAAATAACAATCATATCAGGTTCATAAGAACATATCATTATAAATCCTTATCCTGCATAAAATAGATCAGAAAATCATGTCATGTGATAAATAATAAAAGTTCAATGTAATCCCTATAGTTATAAAATAAGACATGAAATTATGTGTAATACACACATAATCATAGAAAATCATTTCATATTTGTCAAGGCTCATTTCCAAGACCATCATAGCGGATAATGTCTATTACTGAACTGAGTTCTCTCCTCATTTGTTCCTGGTATCACGATCCATATTTTATTTTAATTCCATCCTTGCCTATCTAAAGAGATATATATCTTTACCCAATGAATTGGATGGAAATATATGTCGTACCCATCTCATAATGAAACCATTATTATGCGTTCCCCAAATACATATTACCATTTACCATAGCATAGCCCTTGAAATAAAATGGGATTCTTATATATCATTCAATCATAATTTATATAAAACAATTGAATTTTTTAAATAATTGTCCATCATAAAAAATTAAAATCATGGTAACAAAAAGGATATAAATATAACCATATTTAAAGAGTTACATCATAGATGGAATTTTTTTTTGATAAAACACTTGAAACTAATTCCTGAGGAAGATATACTTTCATTTTTTAAAACGTTTTCTTTTCTCAAAATTCCACACAATTTAAAAGAAAATAATTTTTTGAAAATAATCTTGAAATATTTTAGAATAATATTCATTGAAACAATATGTCATGAAACTATAAGAATCCATTCATATTGTATATGTTAAAAATTATTTTTCTCATACTTTTTTCGGAAATTTCAAAATGTACATCATACTGAGAACAACAAAAGATTCCATTCATACCATTTAGTAAACATTCAACAATGGGTAAATTTTAATATAAAAAACTATAGAAGGATATAAATAATATTTTGAAATATATTGTTAGGAAACATGGATGTGGATGATAAATATACTCCATTAAATACTTACGAATAAACAATCTTGGATAAAAATGATATTTGAACAGTTATCCCTTTCATTAGGTTTGATATACTAAAAATGTATCTTAACCTCCCGCATAATGATTTAAATAATGTTACTGATTTATTCCATTAATATAATAATTTTTATGATAACATTTATGATCATATTTTCATCAGTTTTTTTGTAACATTTCACTATTACCCATTATTTGGGTATTAACGGCTTTATGTTCTTATGTATGTTTTATTCGATAAGTTCTTATTCCTCTTTTTAGGTTATAGTTATATCATTTAAAAATGGTATTATTATAATATATTTTATATTTATTCATTCAATTCATTCATATAGCCATGGTTTAAAAAATATTAGGTAGAACAAATCGCATTGCAATGTGGAGACGGTAAGTCGTACCTATGCACGAGCAATGATATCATTCCCATAATTATAGATTGGTATTGATGCTGATGGTTTATATTATCTCTGAATTAGTAACCTGTTAAAATAATCATATATAGTTATTGTTTACACCATTACAACCATCCATGTAATGTGGTGGTCGAAAATAGATTACAATACAGCATGGAGACGGTAAGTCATACATACGCACCCATGGAGATTTCATTTTTCATAGGATGGATAGAAAGTGAAATAGGGTTGTTTCATATTTATAATAACATATCAGTATATGAGTGATACTGATGTAATTAATTAATCATGAAACAACTAAATAAAAGGAAGTATAAGGAGAATGAAATTCGAAAGAATCAGTATAAGAGATTACCTCTTCCCTGATGTGCGTCCATTAAATTTCAGCCTAGGAAACTAGAGATGGTCTTTTGAGAAGACCAGAACCTCCATAATGTAAATAGGGAAGCTGATAAAAGAAATGAGTATGTTTTGGATCATCATGAAGGCTCAAAATGGAGTGAAGATGAGATGTAGAAGGTTCCCTTTTATAAGTTAAGAGAGGATAAATTAAGGAAACTCTGAAAATATTAATTTATTATAAATTAACCTTAGATTATAAATGGTCCAAACCATTTTTAATTAAAATATATAATTATTTTGGTTCGAATTACCATCATACAATACTTTTTATACAAGTTTTAAATATTTGTTTTATTCTTCTTTATTTTTGTTGAACCCTTATTTTTCTCATTTTAATCTTATAGGGATATCATGTTATTTGCACATTGTGGACTGGTTTAATTACCATATCATGTCAAAAGACCCAAAAAAGATATTTATGACATATTTGGAATTATGATATCCAATTGGAAAAATCGTATATTTTCAAGAATTTAATACCATTTAATAAGCTATTTTGTGTTTTACGTTATAAATTATTTCAAATTTGGACACTATTCATACTTGCATTTTTTTTAAAATTCACAACAACCTAATTTCTTTGAACCAATAAAATTAACTCATAAAAAGTTTATTAAGTGAATCCAAAAAGATTTTTTATGGAATCAAAATGTTCATATTATATTTATTTTGATATTTATAAATTCATTTCATTGAATCATTCATTAATGAGGTAATCACTGCATCGTATTTATGTCATAAATAAATATATGTATCTATTTTATAAAAATAATAAATAAAATACCATGATGTATGAAATCATTTTATATTTCTAATGACTATTTATATAGATATATATCAGTTAGATTACTCATTGTTAAAGATGATTTATTAAAAGAGATATGTTTATTTTATAATTAACATTACTGTAAATTAATTCTTATAAAATTTCATTTTCACAACCAAGTGAATTCATGGGGTCACAAAATAGACCCAAAGATGTAAATAGTTGGAAATATCTCATCCAATATGATTCAGACATGAATTAGGGTGTTTTTATACTATTAAAATATTATATTTTACCTTTATTTACCATATTTACCATTTAACCATGGTAAATTAAATAATTACAAATGATTCTATTCATAATATTCAAAAATAAAAGGAAACTATTTACAAAATTTGGACCTTCTAATTTTAAACATGGAATCAATTTTTATAAATTTAAAACACAAAAGTTTTAGTAATTAATTTAAAATTATTCATGTTGTTAAAATAATAAAATGTGTCTTCAAAGTTAAATTTTTTCAAAAGATTGAAATGATTTTACTATGAATTCAATGTAAAATTAATGACGATGAAATAAATTATATTAAATGGTAAAAATATATTCTATTTATTATTTCAAACCATTCATTATTATAATTTAACGATTTAAATTATCTCTATGGAAAAATTAGTTTTTAATTAAAATTTGGAGTATTTTTACTATTCGTCAAAACATGAATGTTATAAGAAAATTATGATAAATGTAACAAATGTAAATTTTAATATCCTACTTATGTTCCATTATATGAATTATGAATGTGTAAAAATTTTAACTTAAAATTTTTTCTCCAGTCAAAGGTGTGAAATTAACCTTTTAAAAAAATAATGTTCTTATACATAAATTTGGGTTTTATTCATACCCAATGACTACAATATATAAAACATATATCTCATTAATTTGATTTCCAAATGTAATTCACAAAAAAATAAATAATTATAATTGATTTTTTTTCATTAATAATCAATAGCCAATGTATTCATAATGAATTTTCAAAATATAGTTATAATTATTCTTGCTAACCTAATGATGAGGCTATAACAATAATTTTATTTTAAGGGCATCTCACGGTTCGTTTACACCCATTATTGTGTGAAAAGATAGGTACTGGAGAATTTAAATTATTTAAAAAATATATTTCATAAGAATATATAGGTATTAAATCCTACCCCCTTAAACTGAATTTTTACCTCTAAATTCATCACTTGGAAACAAAAAGATGAGGATATCTCTCCCTCATAATATCCTCATGTTACCATGTAACTTCTTCAAATTGGTGGTTCCTCCATAAATCATTAACCAAGTGAGTGGTCTTTTTGAATACAAAATCTTCTCAACAATATTGAATCTCTATCAGTTGGTCTTCATAAGATTGTGAATTCTCCAATGGTACGACTTCTGAGCTTAGTACATATGAATTATTGAATAAGTACTTTCTAAGGAGAGATACATGGAACACATCATGAACTTGAGAGTTATTATGTGGATGGGAAAATCGGTAATTTACCATCCCACCATGATCTAACATTTCAAAAGAAATTATATACCTAGGGATTAGATTTCCCTTCTTTCCAAATCTCATTACCTTCTTCAGGAAAATATTAGTATGAACACATTATCACCCACTTTAAACTCTGGGTATTTTATTTGGTTTTCAGCTTATCTTTTTTGTTGAATTTGAGCTCCACATATGTTTTGTTTAATATATCTAACCTTTTATGCCATTTCATCAACCAGATTAGGTCATAATAGATTTCTTTCCCAGAAATCATCATAGAAATTTGGAGTTCTACACTTCTTTCCATAGAGGGTTTCATAAGGAAACAACTGAGTACTATAGTGAATACTATTATTGTATGAAAATTCCACCATTGGTTGGTATTGATTTGAAGCACAATTGTAATCCATAGAGAAAATTGTCTACATGTCTTCCAGAGTTTTAATTTTCCTCTCAGACTGACAGTATGTTTGAGGATGATAAGCAGTGCTGAAACTTATCTCTGTATCCAAAGCATGCTGAAGGCTTAGCCATAGTATCATGGTATGCATCAGATCCTGATCAGATATAATGGAATGTGGTACTCGATTAAATCTTACCACTTAATTTACCTTTATCCTGGTATGATAATTAAGGGAGAAATTATCTCTAATATCAATGAAGTGTGCCAACTTCGTAAGAAAATCAACTATAGCCCATAAAGCATTATTACCATTGGATGTTTTGGAAATTCTGATGAGAAAGTCTATAGTGATGTTTTCCAATTTCCATTATGGTATTTTTAATGGTTGTAACATCCCCTTAGACTTTTGTCCCTTAACTTTAAATTTCTAACAATCTAATAAATAAGAGGCATATTCGGCCACATATCTTTTCATTCCATCCTACCATAAGTACTCTTTCAGGTCCATGTACATCTTTCTGCTTCCAAGGTGAATGGACAATTAAGGACTATGAGCCTCGTCCAATATCTTATTTAATTCTCTTATAGTATGAATAAAAATATGATTCTTGAACCATATTATTTAATCACCATCAAGGTTGAATTATTGAACAATTCTAAACTTCTTCTGTAACTATACATCTTCCTTCTATTCTTTATTAATCATTACATTTATAGATGGTTGAATATTCATTATAGAAAGATATGATTTCTCCCCTTCCATTAAAAACTCAATATCTGTCCTCTTTTAAACCATAAATATTGTATCTTTCATGATCCTCATCATGGATAAGCTGACATGGTCTTTTTGACTCAATGAATCATCCATCTTGTTCGCTTTCCCAGGGTGGTAATGTATTGAGCCTTCATAATCATTAATCTACTCCAGCCATCATCTATAGCACATATTCAGATCCATTTGTGTGGAAATATACATTAATCATTTATAATCAGTATAAATATCACACCTTTTACCATAAAGATAATTCCTTTATATTTCTAATGTAAAGATTACTATACCTAACTCCAAATCATGAGTTTTGTAAATTTTCTGAGGGATTTTCAACTATCGTGAGGCATAAGCTATCACCATATCAATTTTCAAGAGAACACACATCAGTCCCTTCTTGGATGCATCCTTATATATCACAAGCCTTTATCCAATACAAGGTAGTGTGAGAATAGGTGCACTTGCTAACCTTCTTTTAGCTCTTTGCAATTATCTTCGCATTTCTCTGTCCAAAGGAACATAACTCTATTCCAAGTCAACTTGGTGAGTGGATTAGATAAACGTGAGAAATATTTCAAAAAACAGTGATAATATCCATCCAAACCAAGAAAACATCATATCTGTGTTATTATTGTTGGTCTCAACCATATTTCAATAAAATCATTTTTTGATGGATCCACATATATCCCCTCTCATGAGATTATGTGAGCCAAAAATGAATCTTTTTGAAGCCAAAAATCACACTTGTTAAATTTGGCATCAAGCTTCTCCATTATCAGGGTCTTCAGTATAATTATCAAGTGATATTCACGTTCTTCCTTACTATTTTAATTAGAAAAATTATCCTATATAAAGACTACCACAAACTGATCAAGATAATCTCTAAAGACTCTATTTATTATATCCATGAAGATATTAGGCGAATTGGAATGACCAAAAGGAATCACTATAAATTCGTAGTGTCCATACCTTGTATGGAATGTTGTCTCAGGTTTATCCTTATTTTTTAACCTTAATTGATGATATCCAAAATGAATATAAATCTTTGAAAAGTATTTAGCTCCGTGTTATAGGTCAAATAAGTTATGAATGCATGGGAGTGGATATTTGTTGTTGATAGTTATCTTGTTAAGTTATCGATAATCAATTCAAAGTCTCATTGATCCATATTTCTTCTTAACAAAAAAATAGGTGCTCCCCAAGGTGATTCAATAGTTATTATGAATCCCTTATCAAGATTCTCTTGAAGTTACTTGTTTATTTCCTGAAAAGTCTATTGGGGCCATTTTATAAGGTGTCTTTGAAATAGGCATATCACCCAGTATGAGTTCTTTTGAAAACTAAACATCTTGATTTGGAAGAATAAATTGTAATTCCTCCGAAAAGACATCGTAAAACTCTAATAAAATGGAAATATTTTTAATTGTGAGTTTCTCCCCAACCATTTGAGATAAATAACCTTCATTTATTGGATTAAAACCCAATAACATGGAATATATTTCTACTGAAAGTTTATATTTATCCTTTCATCCATATATGATCGTATATTGATCGAGAATATAAAATGTGACTTCCCTTCTTTAGAAATTTATATGATCTCTATATAGAGAAAGCCAATATAGGCCTTGAATCAAATCAAATTCTACTATAGGATGGATCACAAGATTTTTAGGAAGCACACTCCCAAAAAAATCATTCGGAGAAGAATTATAAACATTTTATACGACCATTGTTCCATTAAGACTTTCCACAGCTTACTCATTGTCTCATTGTGGAGTCAATACAGCAATACCCATATAAAATTCTTCAAAAATAAAAGAGTCAGTGGATCCAATATCAAATAAAACATTTTCTACTTTTGAGTGGATAGTAAGTGTACCTTTCACCAATTCAGTATCATAATCCACATCAATAATAGTAATTTCATGTGACATTCCTTTTAATTTGTCCTTAAATGTTTGTTAAAGCCAATCATCATCAATAACCCTTGGATTAGGGCATTGATTGGCATAATTACACATTTACATACACATGTGACACTGAAGTGTAGGAGGTTAATTTTGTGTAGCCTTTTTAGGTTTGAATCATTAGACATATTTTTTCTATTACTCTGTCATTCAATTGCCCGATTACCTTTTCTTCCACATATAAAACATTTTCTAGTCCCTTTATGAAAATTTCCTCCATGTGTCCTTCCACACATTGGGAAAAAGTGAAAAATCATCTTCTTTTCAATTTAGTTGTTATATTTTTTCTTGAATACCATTTTCCTCCTCTTATCAAACCCATATGACCAATGGGTTACCCAATCTCCATCTCAACCATGAGAGTACATTGAATAATTTCCTCTGTTCTATTGAAGGCCCTTATGGATAATGTCCATATAATACAAGGTCTTAAGACACTACAGAATAGATCAATGTTACTCTCAGGTTGGATAATAATTCCAAAAGAGTACCATGAAAGTCTTGTAAAAATTTCATCATTTGTACCAAAAGAATCCCCATCCTTTTTCTTAAGTTCTAGTAACTCCTTCTCCATATTTTTTCGAATAATATGAGGAAAGTACATATTAAAAAATGTGTTCTTGAACTAATCCCATTCCATGGACTCAATTTTCATCTCTTTACCTTGTATTCATGATAATATTCCATCATTGATCTGCTTCACCTTCCAAATGATAAACTACTAAGATGACATTATTACGTTCAGAACATTGTAAAACTAAAAACTATCATTCCAGTGGTACTAGTTTTTTATCCAGCCACTAATGGATCCGAAGACCCTCTGAATGATGGTAGATGGAACCTCATGAAGGTTTCAACAAAATATTTCTCACTCATTTTCTTATTTGGAAGTCTGGTATTATTCATAGCTTTAGAAAGTTATGTGAGCTTTTATAAATGATTTCTTATTCCATAACCCACAAAATTTGGTTCCTCAAGGGGAAAATCAATGAATTTCACATCACATTTATCATTAATGAGGTTCTTTCAGGTTCCATCCATTGAATAAAACCAATAATCATGGTGTGAGAAATACTAATTATAATAGAAAAACCACATAATGATGAATAAAATTTCAATTTTGGACAATTTAGGTTTTATCCCAGGTTATTCATGCTCATTTCTAAAACTCTATTATTTTATCTTATACACAGACACATAATTATGGATTTTTCATCCTAGTTTCCAATGGTTAAATATAAATTTCTTCTGATTCAAAGAATAGAACCCCATTCTTTACATACATTTATATGACTTCAGAATTGAAGTATATTTATTACTACATATAACAAAACCAAGACATGATTGTATATGTATAGTGTCTTTAGAAACTGGGAAATATAAAAAACCGAATAATTAAACTTTTACATTGTATCTCGTAAATTTAATAAAAACTCTTCTCTTTTTTTGGAATATCATACTTAATACCTTTTTTCATATCCTAGGGAAAATAAACATATAAAAGGGTGAACTTAAATGCTCATTAAAGTTAAAAAAATGAAATGACAATCATATCATATTGATAAGAAAATGAAATTTGAAAATCTTATCAAGAATATAAAATATAACAATATTATATCACAGGATAAATCATAAAATTGAAATGTAATCCCAATAGTCATAACAGAATACATTAATTTTTTTTTCATACTAGAATAAGCATATAAAATCATTAAATATTATTCAAGGATCATTTCCAAGAACATCATAGCGGAAAAAGTACGTTACTGAACTGATTTCTTTCCTCTTTCTAACCCTATATCACTGAAATAGATTTACTTTTTGTTCCAATGATATCTATCCAATATGATCTATATCTTTACCAAAGCATTACCCATACAAAAAATGGGTTTCTTAAAAATTATTCCATCAGAATTTATATAAAACAGATGGATTTTATAAATAAAATTAAATCATAAAAAATAAAATAATGATAATAATAGGGATAGAAATGTAACCCCTTTTAATGGGTGACATCTTATAAGGAAAATAATTTTTAGAAAACACTTGAAATTAAATCCTAAGGAAAATATTGTTTGTTTTTTCAAAAAAACATTCTTTTATCATGTTTCCACGCAATTTAAAAGAATAAAATTTAGTTGAAAATAATCCTAGAATCATATAGAGGATTATTCCTGTAAATAATATTTCATGAAAACATAAAAATGCATTCAAGTCGTATAAGTTAAAAAATAGTCCTCTCGTACTTTTTCCAGAAAGGCTAAAAAGTACCCCGTGCCGAGAACGACAAAATATTCCACTCATAACATTTAGTAATAATTTACAAATTGGTAAAATTGACATTAGAAATTATAGAAGATATAAATAATATTTTTAAATTAATATTTATGGAACAAGGATGTCAATGATAAATATACACCAGTAAAAAGATACCAACAAACAATCTCGTATAAAAACAAAATTTGCAAAGTTATCCCTTACCTTAGGTCGGATATTCTTCGTATGTATCTAAAACTCATGTATAATTATTTAAATATTATTAATAATTTTTTATATAATAATAATAATTTTTATGATAAAATTTATCATAATATTTTCTTCCATTTGTTAGTAACATATAATTGTTAGTCGTTATTCGGGTATTAACTGCTTTATGTTCTTATGTCAGTTTTGTATGATAAGTTATTATTCCTATTTTAATTTTATAGTTATATCATTTATAGAATGGTCTAAGTATAATATATATCAAATTTATTCATTAAATTCATTTATTTAATCATGGTTTAATAAAGATTATGTAGAATGAATCACATCACACTGTGGAGAAGGTAAGTCGTATGTACGTAAAAGCGACGATATCGTTCCCATAAATGATGAATGGTATTGAAGTGTATCATTTATAGTTTCTCAAAATTAGTATCATATTTCAATAATCATATATAGTTATTATTTAAACCATAATACCCATCCATGTAAGGTGGTGGTAAAACATATTACACCACAGCATGGAGACGGTCAGTCGAATGTACGCACGCACAATGATTTCATTTTATGTAGGATACATATAAGGTAAAATATGGTTGTTTCATTTTTGTAATAACATATAAGTATATCAGTGATACTGATGTGATTAATTTATAATGAAAAAACTAAATAATATGATGTATAATAAGAAATAAATTTCAATGAATCGGTAGAAGATATTACATCTTCCTCGATCTGCCTCTTTTAAATTTAATCAGAAGGAATAATAGTGAGTACTTTGAGAAGAAAAAAACCTCTATAATTTGACAAGGGATGTTTATAAATTGAATTGGTAGGAGTTCCCTGAGAATTACAACTCAAAATGGAGTAAAGAGGAGAGGGAGGATTTGCAATTTTATAAGAGAGGAGAGGGGCACTTTAGAAACTACAAAAATAATAAATTATTATAAATTCAATTTCGATTAAAAATGGCCAAAACATATTTAATTAAAATATTAGATAATTTTGGTTCAAATAACCATAAAAAATTATTTTCAGACCTATTTTTGAATATTTTTTGTATCCTTATCTTTTTGGTTTAACCCTTATTTTACCTTTTTTAATCATACTGTGATATCTTCTTATTAACACATTGTAGATTAATGTAATTACCATATCATGTAAAAAGACCAAAAAAATTATTTATGTCATATTTAGACATAGATTAACCATTTTACTTAAATTATATTTTTACTAATTATATATCATTTAATAAACTATTTCATGTTTTAAGATATGAATTATGTCAATTTTGGACACTATTCATACATGAATGTTTAAAAATTTCATAACAACCTGATTCATACTAACATAAGGTATTAACCTATTCCAATTACATTGACATAATACAAAAAATTAGTGGATGGAATAAAAATGTTCAAATTAAATTTATTTTAATATTTATAAATTTATTTATTTGAATCTTTCATTAATGAGGTAGTCACTACATCATAACTGTGTTATAAATAAATATAATTATATAATGTCTAAAAATTATAAATAAAATGCCATTATATACTAAATAATTTTAAATTTATAATGAATATTTATAGCCATGTAGATCAGTTATATAGCCCTATATTAAAATCTATTTAATAAACGATATATGTTAATGTTATAATTAACATTAAATAAAATTAATTCTAATAAAATGCCATTTTGACATCCATGTGAATCCATGGGGTCTCAAAATCGACCCAATTATTCTCATGGTCAGAAATATCTTATAAAAGAGGATTATGAAATGATTTTGGGTAGTTTTATACTACTAAAATATTATTTTTTACCCTTATTTATTAGATTTACCCTTTAACCGGGCTAAATAAAATAAATACTGAAGTTACTACTCATAATTTCCTAAACTAAGAGTTACCTATTCCCAAAATTTGGACCATAAAATTCTAAATATGAAATACATTTTTCATAATTCAAAAAATAAAAGTTTTATTAATTAATTTAAATTTATTCCTTTTGTTTAAAATGTGAAAACCAGTTTTAAAAGTTAAACCATTACAAAAGATTGAAATGTTTTACCTACGAATTCAGTGTAATATTAATAATTATTACATAAATTATATTAAATGGTAAAAATATAATTTTTTATACATTTTACCATTAAATATTATAATTTAACCACATAATTTATCTCGATAAAAATAGTTTTTTAGTTAAAATTTATCATATTTTTACTATTCATAAAAACATGAATGTTATGAGAAAAATACATGAAATTAATCCAAAGTAAATTTTTATATGCCAATTAAAAATAAAATGTTTATGTTTTCATATATAAATTATTAATGTGTCAAAATATTAATTTAAAATGGGTTCCGTATTCAATGGTGTAAAATAAACCTTTTCTCAAAAAATTAGTTCTTATATATATATTAGGGTTTTATTAAAACCGTATGACTAAAATAGATAACACATATAACTAATTAATTTCATTACCAGAATTAATTCAATCAAAAATAAACATATGTAATTGTTTTATATTTTTCATAAATAATTAATGGCCAATTAATTCATAATTCATTTTCATAAGTTAGTTATAATTTTTTTCTGATAACCTAACTGCTATTCTATAACTGTAATTTTATATTAATGGTATCTCACTATTCGTTTAAACTCCCAATTGAGTGAAAATCAATCTACAGTAGAATAAAAATTATTCAATAAAAAATATTTCATAAAAATATTTGGGTGTTACATTAACATAATTCTTTAATGTATTTGGAAACATAGATACATAGACAATAATTATATAAAATTTATATATCATTTTCCATTATGTTATTATCAAATAGATCCCTTCTCTATCATATTATTGTTAAAATTGTTCTCATAACTATGGGAACAGATACACAAGAATGGGTGAGCTCAAATACTCAGTATGAAAAATGATAAGTTATATCAGTCAGGGATGATAAGTGATCATTATATTAGAATAATGATCTTATAATATGATCAAAACTAACACTAATCCAACTAAATATTAAAATAGAATTATTCTTAAATCATGGAATGAGACATAGTGACAACAATAGACTAAACTCATAAGTGTACAGAATCATCAATCAGGATTGATGATTAAATATCATAATAATAAGACATAATCATTTTGTATACACATAAGCATAGAAAATAACATCCTTAGTAATGTTTCAATACAAAAATACCATGGTGGATAAATTACAATAATAAATATTCATAACCAAACATTTCCAACTTTTTGTCATAGTAACTTCCATTTAGAAAGCTGCATCATCTCTGAGGTGTATAAAAAATCATTGTATCGTTAGAGTATCTCAACTACATTTTCATTTTCCAATTAATTGTATAGATATAACACACCCACTATTTATTATGATTTATATCAGTAACACCTGTCGTATAGTCATAAGACAAATACAAGAGGGTTAAAAAATCATAAAACATTAATCATTTCATAATATCATAAACAATGGAATAAAAATGTGTTTCAAAAATTTTTCATCATAACAACCATAAACCATCTATTGTAATTAAAAAAATAGTGGCATTACTTCATACACCTAGTAAAGAATAAGAAATATTGAATGATTTCTTTATAGATGTAATTACCTTTAAAAGGGAGTTGGAACATTTTTTGGAAAAAAATACCCTCTAAATATTAAATAACATATTTATAATATAATAATTTCCAAAAATATTAAGGAAAATATTTTCATTGAAAATAAAAATCAGAACTTTTATATGAATCTTCAAATAATTTTTTTTATGATAGATGAAAATATGTTCATGTAGAGTAAATTAATACAATTATTTCATTCAATTTTTTATTAAAAGGACAAAACATCAATGATTGGAAAAATTAATAGACATTCCCTTAAAACATAGTAATTTATCTAATATATAGATAAAAATTGAATTAAAAAATATATAGATAACATTAAATAATAATTGAAATTATTTTAAAACAATCTACACATGGAAGAAAATATTTCTTGATTGGATAAAAAATAAGGAATTTTTTCCTAAAACATGTTTTCAGTCTCTTCTGTACTTAGGGTGACGACAATTAATGTAAAACATGTAATATCTGGAAATATCAATATTAATGTAACATAAAGTATGATTTATAGACATAAATTATATTATTTCATAGTCGTAATTTTAATAATAAACAATCATGGTAAAAAGTGAGATTGTAATGTAAAAACCTAAACACTATGGAAACTTTTGAGTTATACATTCCATGAAAGAAATGACATCAAGAGAAATTTTACATTCCACGAAAATAATGATATATGTGATAAAAAATCAATTGTTACTTATAAAAAATTCATAAAATAAGATAGTTATATAACATAGCCTAGGTCCCAAAGAATACAATTTGAGATAGTGAAAACATTCCACATTGGTATCATTGGAAACAAACAACTTTAGATGAAATAATTATAATTAAAATATTTAAAACCATGAATTAATAACGACGCATGAAAAATAATTTAACTGGGTTAGTATATACACATCATAATCATAAATTGGTCCATAACATCAAAAAAACTCAATGATACAATGTTGAGTTAATGAAACCCTAACACTTTTGTATCTTTTATATCAAATCCCAGATAAAGAATGAACAAAATATAGATCATAAAAACCAATTAGTTTCATGAATATGTAGAAATAAATTCTTTATGTATTAATCAAGACACATAATGTAAATGATGATTTATATTATCAAACATATCTTATAAATTAGAAAACAAGACAATTGAACTAATTCCCTTTATCCGAACTGATTCATAAGATTTATAAACTCCTACATAACTTATATAGATTTATTATAATTATTTACTAGAATAATATTAATAATTATAATATTATATATGATACATGTATAATATTTCGACACAGGTTTCTTAATAATTGTCTTTTAAAGCCATTATTTTTTGTGATAACTTCTTCATTTTTCAAGTATGATTTATTTTGGATTTCTTTCACTTTAAAAATTCATCATTTTTCAATAATAAATATAATTTTAATTATGATATAAATAACATTTATTTTAATTATATTTGTATATAAAACCAGTTCTCTAAATCAGTGATGAAAAATAAATTATATCACATCATGTAGAAAATGATTTATATGTACACGTAGGTGATGTTTCCAATTATCAATGGATGAAATTAAATAATTTTCAATGATTATTAATATTCTATGAATAATAATTATATAATAATTTTTATATATAATCATTAAATCTATACATTATAAAAACCATTTATGTGAGAAATAAAAATGAATAACATCGCACTATAGACGTGCCAGTCCAACGGTACATGTGAGGGAAAATCTTTTTTTTTTCATCGATCATATGGTAATACAGTATAAAAGATATTATAATTCAAGGATATTAATTATTTACTAAATATAATATATTTATACACTAAATCCATTGTAATTATCAATTAAGAAAGATGTTGATAGAAAATAAATCATATCACTATAAGGATTTTGTAGTGAAAACGTACACATGAACAACACATTCACCCTATATTGGAGAGAGAACATGTGGGTAACGGTTTTTCAATTATCATAATAACATATTAGTATATTGATGAATTGAAAATAATCTTTTTTTTGATGGATCCAAAAAGATTAACGATGTTAGACGAAGATATAAAATTAAAAGATCTTGGTATAGTTGTCGACAAATTCATTGAAACACACAATTTTTCAAAAACCATAGCCCTCAACAGATCTATCATATAATAAAACAGTACTCTCTATGATCAATGGAATAAATCTACAATTTTATTTTATTAGGGATTTTCAATGCTAGAAATCTCACATTTTCTAAATAAGGAAGGTGAGGAGGTTTTCTTTTCACCAGAATGTCTCTCCTAATGGATAATAATTTGAAAGTAGGATAATATAAGGTAATAATAAGTTCAAAAAATAATAATTATAATGTTTCTTATGTAATTTTTACCTGATTCTCTTAGTTTAACACTAAAAAACACTTTTTTACCATTTTCATATAAATGAAAATTACTATTTTAAGTGTTAATTATTAGAACAACTATCTCAAAACTTTTAGATTATGTTATTTATTTTAATTCTAAATATTTAATCAATTTTTCCAATTTCATTTAATATATTCGGTACAATTTAATTTTAAATAATCATATAAAACATTGTAAGACACCATTTTATATAAATGCAGTTAAAGAATAAAACTGGATTTACTTATATTCCATACCTTTTTGAAAAAAATGAAATGAGTTTTAAAATATATGACTGAATATAGATACTACACAATTAATTAAAAACAATTAATTAATAATAATTTGTTTAATATATTAAAATAAAAATTCATTAGACATGTAAGAATAGTAATTTAAAAATTGAGTTTTAAATCGAAAAAATAAACTTATACAAAAATATATTATAATAAGGATTCCTTTGTAATTCATTAGATAATTTGTAATTAGAGGATAATTATTTTTGTCAAAAATAAAATTTAATAAATTAACAGAACTCAGTTTCAAAATAAATATCAGTTTTTAAAAAATAATAACATTCCACTATTATCTAAAAAAAATTTCCTTAAAAAAGTTAATAAAATTTACCCTAGGTTAATAATGATATGATGATTTCAGAAAATATATTGTTTTGATAAATTAAAAATTCAAAAAATGTCATAAATTAATTACAAATTTTTCGCAAAATATAATAAATTTCATTATTTATGAAAAAATATTTTTAAAGGATAATAATAAATTACTGGAAATTGAGTACTCATTTTTGATACCTGGATCAATACATATGTATTATTTAAAACATTTATACATATTTTAAATAATGTTGTTTTTATTATACATAAATTCCAATATATTGTCTATTTTATAAATGAATAATATATCACGAATCTTTTAGACTCAGTGTTTACTATAAATAAAACCATCCAACTTACAATTGTTTTTTGGTTGTTATAGATATAAAGCATCCTATTAAGGCATACATGTTAGAAAATTTATTTACAAACATTGCATAGTATATGACATAATCTATATTTCTTATATTTGTGCTAAATATATAGTACAATATAACTAGATATAAATTAAGAACATGAATTATAAATATTGATATTGGTTTCCATACAATATAAAAATTGAGTGGATAAATTTGTGATATGAATACTTCATGATTAGTTACATATTTCATAAGGTGTTTATATTTCATATTTTTATCTAGAGTAAAGAAAATAAATAAAAGATTTAAAAATATATTGACATTGAATATTTGATTCAAATAGTTTATGGTTTATTCAATTATCTATCATATGTTAAGACACATGAAAATTGGATTAACCTATCTAGTGAATTCATTCCTCTTCCATTTATAAAGATGTTCCCAAAATTTGATTTATATCCTAAAACTATTAACCAATATACTCAAATTGATTATAAAAAATTATAATGTAATTTCAATGTGATGGAACCATGTGAACACTTATATTGTGTTAAATTTTAAATTGAGCGAAGAAATGTTAGTTGTAGAGTTATATAATATTTCATCAAGAGTACTTTAATGATAAAAAAACATTATTTTTAGGAAGGATTAGTAATAATTCAATATGACATGATTATCCCAAACACCTGATGGAGTTTGAACAACTCCATCGAATTTCAATGTCCAATATGGTTTTTAAAGATATTAAATATTTTGTTTTGAAATTTATTTCATTTGGAATGTAAATTTTAAAAAGTGTTGTAAATATACAGGATTTGAAAATAAAGCAATGAATTCATATTCCATATATTTTGAATTTAAATTATGTAGTAAAGATATTATATAATAATTATTTAAATGAAAATAAATATATCATCTTCAAATAAAAAAATTTAAGGGATGTTTATCTTCTTTTTATTTATTCTATATGATCAGTGGAGTTGATACATAACTTTTACTTGTAAAAACGATATGGTCTAACTAATTATCTAATCATAATTTACGATTAATTAAAATATATAAAACATTTTCAGAATATGATTAGTATTGAAAAAAATATCATGGACATAGTGTTTATCGATAATTCTATTAAAATATAATGGAATGATTTCCTACCCCCCATAGATGGTGTATTTTAATAAAATCATCCTTTTATAATGATGAAATAGTTCAAAGAAATAGAATACCGTATATTATATGGAATCTCAAGTTAATTTTTAAATAATTATACTAAATGAAAATATAAGTTATTTAATATTGAAGAAATAATAATTTTGTTATTAATGGATGGGAAAAAAGAAACCCATAAAATGTCATAACAAGACAAATTACAGAGGTAGAAAATAATGAATTCCAATAGATTTCCCCTCAATGAAAACATTACATTCTTATGGTAGAGAACCTAAACAGGAATAAAAAAATCAGTGGCTCCTCTTCCCTTCTTGTACGAGTAAGATAATCTAAATAAAAACATGATACTATATAATATTGAACATTACACCCTTAATTTAATTCCATTAAAAAACATCTGATACGATAAACCATATTCTAGGGAGGATAATCATTCCCATGAAAAGACCGCACTAGTACCTCAGAATCTGACTCATCCTTCAAAATCTCCAAGTCGAACCTTTTCCATAGTATAAATAGAGTGTGCATCACTCTCACCTATACACACAAAGTGTAACCTAGACCAAAATACACAATGAATTCCAAAATAACGGACCCTTTTGGGTCCCTATGTAGACCAACCCTATCATCTGACCATTCTTCAATTATTCATCCACAATTACTTTTTTACCATTAGATTGTGGGAGCCATTTATCCCATCTTCATGGATTACTACATTTATTTTTTATTTAATATCTTAATTTATTTTTATATCTTTGATGTTAAGGGGAAACATAAAATGCTCTATTTTGTTATCATTGACATTGAAGATCATTTTTCTAAGGGTTTTAGTAGTAAAATTAAAAAATAAGTTAAACATGATATCCTAATAGAGATTATGATATGTTGGAAATTATATATGTAATGTGTTTCATTTGATATAGTAATAATATTATTATAAATTAATCCTAAAAGGGATGATGATATACTGGTAAAAAATACATTAATTAGTTACAATAATTCATGTAAGATGATTTGAAGAATTTATATTTCATGTTTGTGATGATGAAAATAAAAATAGTTCAAAGAATACATACATGTTGACATCATAAAATTTGATATCAGGATGTTATGAATTTTTAATGCATTCAAACATTTAAATAAGTTGTGAAAAAGTTCCCAAAATCCCACCCTTATTAAAATTTTATTACTTCATAAATATTTCAAAAAAGGAGTTAGTTGTAGGGTTTTAACAAATGTTTCCATAAATATGTGATAGGAATTATATATGATGTAATGAGTTAAAAAATGTCAAGAATATTTTTTTATAAAAAAGGAAAATTTGGAAATTTGTCACATTAGATATTATAAATAGGTTCTTATTTTGGAATTGTTAAATATTCCTCACAGTTATATGGATACAAAATGTATCATCTATAATAAAGTTTACATTTTATAATTCTTTCACATTTTCTATGTAAATGTATATATAGATATACATTTCATGAAGAATGAAGCAAATTGACCACTCAAAGTGATAATTTTATTAATTGTGACCATCATTCTTCATGGAGTACTATATGTTATGATAAAATGTTAAGGATAAAATGACTAAAAATTTGTTATTTGAAGGAATAAATCAATATTATAGGTTTAGAAGTACAATTAATAAAAAAAATATTATGAGGAAAACGTTTGACATATTTTAGGTTATAATCTATTTCCATCCCCCTTGATTTTGAATCATTTATGAATTTTATAAAAATTTACTTTTATGTTAGACATTATTTTCTAAATGTTTTAATTTATAATAATGTTTATAATGAATAATATCTATGTTTTAAAATTCTGTTTTCATTAATTCAAATTTTTTCATTCAAAATATTTATAAGGTGATGTGAAATTAAATATTGATTTCTATGAATGAATTAGTTATTATTTCAAAAAATGGCAGAATTAATGAGGAAGGAATACCCTTTCTTACCAAAAAATATATTATCTAAAAAAATTTCTTGTTTAAATTTATAAATGGTTTTTTCACTAAATTTTCAATGAATGTAAAAAAATTAAATGATAATAATTGGTTAGTTAATTTTCATACTAATTTTTCAAATCATTAGGACAAACTTTGGAAATTTTATGAGTCAAAGTAAATATATATATATATGTTATTTATTGGGAAATAATTAATTGAATGTTTATAATTATATGATACACTAATTATTGAGTTATATTTGTTTTGGATGAATCTGGGAGACTAATGTACTTGAAGATGTAAATAATTATAATTTTATTTTATTATATATTACTTTTAAGAACTCATATATCATGTTTTGTGTCATTTTATGACATTTATGGATAATTATAAATAATATAATTATAATAACACCAAAATTATTCAAAGGTATTTGAAGGGAAATATAAATATATGTTTTCTATTTCTAAAAACTAATGTTTATTTTTTATCATATCATATCGTCTGATTTTACATGTCATTAACTAGAAAAAAATAATACCGCAATTTCCAATCATTTATAGGGAAGAACATTAGTTTAATTTTCAAAAAAGAATAAATATTCTATTTTAAATTCAATTACTAAAATAAATTTATTACAGCTATGAGTGATTATGGTCAAAATTTTTGGATGAAACACACTCTTAAAATTTTCAGTTTCAACTTCCAATAAGACCATATAAGATGTGATAACATAAGTGTTATTAAAAATTTAAAAAATCATAAAAAATATAGTATAATTCACATTTATAAAATTAAAGATTTCTTAAGAGATCATTTGTAAAAGTGATTTATCAATATATTTTATTCATATTGAACATTATGTTTTTAGTATATTAAAAAATAATCATTCACTGAATAATTTTGATATTATTATGAGAGATTTTATATTTTTAATTTTTTCACATTAGTGAATATTCAATTCCACATTACATAAGTCATTTTTCTATTTTTTTCACATCATTGTGATTTCTTTCTCAATATTTAATTTGATTCATATTTGATTTTATATTTACTATATAATTTTAATTTTAGGCAACAATATTTTATTATCTAATTTAGATATGTTTTTACCATATATCCCATTGAAATATATCGATATTTAAAACTTATTTTTTATAAAACTATAATAAAAAAATTTTATCCTCAAATTATATGAACCATATAATTGTAATCTGGAAAATAAAGAGATATTATTATTTTATTTTTCAATTTCACCATTAAATATGGTTAATAAAAAATGATTTGATATAATGTAACGATAAGGTATATAGATTAACTTTTCATGGTTGAATATTATTGATCTCACAATCAAAATGGTTTTTAATGTTTCAGAAGTGGGAAAAAAATTATCCAAATAGAGGTATATATTTGTATGTTAATATAGTTATATATTTTAAAACCAATGTTATTTATGGTATGGTTAGTAATAATTATTTTTTTTAATCTTCTATAAATGAAAAATAATTTTAATTTTACACCATTTAGATGGAAAATGAACATCAGACTCCTCATAATAATATTTTACCATTTATCAATATATCAGATGAATATGTCGAGGTAAATTTATTTTCAAGGATGTTTTTATTTTTTATGAAAAAAATTATCTAGAAGAATATTATCCAGAATTTAATCCCTACAAATAAATTATTAATAGTAATTTTCCAAATGGGGATTCCTAATATGAAGGGTATTTGAAAATATTTTTGTTTCTATATATTTACATTTTATATAAGTTTTTTAAAAAATGTTATCAAACCAATAATTATATATATTTATATTTATACATAAATATAGTATTGTAATGTGAAGAATAAATTCTTATCCTTTTTAAAGGATTTTAAAAGTTTTATTTTAACTCAAATACATCCCATTGAAAATTAATAATATATGAAATTCTTTTCACATAAAAATATGTCTTCCTATTTTATCAAACATTTGAAATATTGATGGAATTTTTTTGGATAGGGCTTATTCCACTTCAAGATAATGGTGGTGTTAGTAATGGTATTTTTGGGTGGTGATGATAATGAATTTTTCCTCTATTTGATAGAGAAAATTTATTTATAGGGATATCCTATTATATAACATGTTTCTAATATTTAGAGGGAAATTATTATTGTGGTTGGTAATATTTATGGAGAATGGAAACCAAATTAATTTGATAAATTGATTGATAAAAGAGGAATATTTATTTAGTATCAATATATTCTTTACCGTGTTGATGAATATATATATATGTGATGGGAACTAAAAATAGAGAATAAATTATTATCAGTTTCTCTAATGCTGAAGGTTAGATAGAAATATATTTCGAGGAGAAAAAAGATATTGAAAATATTTTTTATATTAAAACAAGAAATATTATATGTAATATATAATTTTATAATTCTAGTATTCAATAGACCTTATATGTAAAATATTATTTATATTGTGAATTAAATATATTAATTTGATGTTATTATTAAAGGGATTGATCATATAAATTATAGAGATACAAATTTTTTGTGTGTATAAAATAACATTTAATGGAGAATAATCATAATTTTTAGAAATTAATACTATTTAAAATGAATATATTACTGTTGAGATGGAAATGGTAAGGGTAATTATTGACGGTGAATCTGAAAAAAAAATGATGTAATTATTTCATATTTTTAAAAGAATTTTAAAAAATATGTTTTTTATAGTTATTAAAAATTAAAAAATTATTACTATTTCTAAAATGATTTTAAATTAATATACTAATGATGAAGTGTCGTTAGATACTTCATAATTTAATTTTTATCAATAATATGTTTATATATCCTATGATTGTTTTCCCATGTATATATTTGATAAGTTCATCATGTTTAATTAAATTGTTACCAAATATCATTATGCGGTAAAAAATAATGGAATCAAGGGGGATTAAATGTATGATTTTAATCAGAAATTAAAATTAGTTGAGTTTTTATTTGGATAAAAATTAGATGTTCTTAATAATATTTTTAAATAAAATGTTTCTAAATATTACGATTTTGTTGAAAGGGAATTTTATATTCATAATTGTAAAATAAATATCTCAAATTGAATTACTAATGTAATGGGGAATAATATTACTATTCAAATTTGTAAAAACTCTATACAAATACCATTTTTCTATGAAAATTGTAAACATCTTGATTTAAAATAATTATACAAGGAGTTTTTTGTATGATATATGAAAATATGTTTAATATCCCATGAAAGCTACACCATTTGTCTATATAACAATAATTGATAGTATGATTTCTAATTTTGTGATATTTTTTTCTGGTTTCAATGAATCATTCAATAGTATTGAAAATGGTTATGATTATTTATTAATAGGTTCTTTTAATTAAAACTATATTTTTTATTTTAATGAAAATTTATATTCTAAATATGTTATAAAATTAAATGGAATTAGAAAATGACATATTTACCATTGGTGATGAAATATAAATTTTATGTTTTTGAAAATAGATTTAATTAAATAGATTTATTAAATTATTATTTTTCTATTATGGAAGAAATACATATATTGGAATCGTGAAATATTTTATATTCTTAATAAAAAATGCTAAAACAAACTGTTTTCATATTCTCGTGATTTTTTCAAATGATCAAAAATCCTATTAAAAAATGGGATAAATGTTTTTCAATTTCAGATATTGTTATCAAAATAGTATGTCATATATATAGAATATGTTACATAAATACAGATACAAATTGTATTTCCTATAAAAAATGGGTAATTTTACCGTCATTTAGAAGAACTCTAAATATTAAATATAATGATTTGAATAATCAAACATAAAAATTATTATTTAGGAATAAATATGGTTTAATGAATGAAAATAAAATTAAAATCACCCCTTCTTTTATTAAAATGTGTCATACTCACCACTATGAATTTTATCAAATGAGATTTGTGGAATTTAAATGTTGTGATTGATGAAAATTACCCCACCAATAAAAATTGTAATTTAAATCGTGAAATTTATTTTAAAAAATATGTCAATGAATCATTGTTATTTGGATTTACTTCTCCCCTACTCATTCCCATAATATATATAAGGAAATTTAAATTCTACATTGTGATAATAGATTAAAATAAACCTATAAAATAAAAAATTATGTATATTACCTTAAAAAATAAAATCATTCCATTCATGGTGATAGTTAAAGAAAATAGGGGAATATATGCATTATGATATACCAATCTCATCCGTCTAGGACACGATATAACCCCCCTCTTTATTTCATTTTATATTTAGAAAATCTCCCCCCCACTATACTATATGAATTACATATCCTACTTTGATAATCCATGATAAATAAATCTATCTCTTCAGCATCAATAATTTTTTATTAACAATAATGAATACATTATTTTTGTACAACCTTCTTTAAGTAGTTAATCAATGAGATTTGCAGCGAGGTGGGGGATTTTTGAACTCTTTTTCATTTTCTATAAATTGTGGAATTATAGTGCTACTAATTTCACTTATTAAATCATATTAATTTACCAAATAAATATAATAACTAGAATGGTTGAATTGAACTATGGATGCTTATCACATACATTTTACAAATTTATGAATTATTTCTTGAGATAAATTTCTCAAGTCCGTTTTCTACAAAGAATTGTTTTTTCTAGGAATTTTTATGTTGTTGTACTGAATTTCCCTTCATTGTTAGGTGCTTATAATTTTTTTATATTGATATAATATTATGAATCACGGGCTAATTTTTATCAATTATTGATGATATTATTCATGGATTATTGTTTTGATATATAATTATATACTAATTTTCTATCTTGTTAATAGGTTGATAATAACATAAAAAAGGTAATAGAAAATAAAAAAGTAAAAAATTATAAATTATAGTTGTCATGAGTAATTATCTAAGAATTAAATATAAATTAAGGAATATTTTTCTTACTACTTTATTTATACTAATTTTATTACACATATTATTTATGTTTTTATAATATGGGAAAAAAATATTTTACTATTATAGTTGTATTATTTTGAGTGCAATGTGGTGAACAAGGTATTAATGGTAAATTCTGTTGGTCATAGTTAACTAAATCATATAAAAATTTATTAAATTTCTTAAAAATTAAAATATGATAATGGATTGTAGAATTAATTTAAAATTTAATTTATATCGAAAATTTATAATATGATTTAATACATGAGAGATATGTTAGAATGTTTTTGTACTATAGTGATTAAAACTCAAGATAATGGTTTTAATAGATTTAATATCACTCTGGATAAAAAAATTCAATATAATTAGCGTGTTGATTTAATTATGTTGAACGTTCTAAGGGTTCAATGGCATTGAAAATATGGATTTATGTTGTAGTAGATATTGTTAAATGGGAGCTTCTCTAGAGTATGAGTGAAAAGATATGGTGATTTCTTGAATTTTTTACATGGTGGAGATTTTGATACATGGTTGGGTGTTGTGGAATAGACTTTAAAAATTCTTGTCAGCCTTGAAATAATTGAATACGAGGAAAAATAAATAGTAAAATATGGGTCGTGTCCTAAAATTTAATATGCAGTAACTACAAATAATCTTCTATTTTATTTTATGGAAGTGTAAAATATGGAAGGAATGTGGATGTTGGTTTATTAAGGGGTTTTCATTAATGAATCCTTAATGAACAATATAATGAGTAAAATTTTCATTCAAAATTGTTAATCTTTATATTATAAAATTATTAATGAATAATTAATCTATGATTTTTTTATTATTGTTCATGTTTTATCTGATTTAATGTTGTCCTGGATTGTGTTTAATACATGGATGTGATTGTTGTTTGTGGAAACAGTAGTTTTTTTTGTGATGGGTGTTTCATTCCAATTTTATTGTGAATCCGATAGGATGTTTTTATGTGTGAATATGTAATACATTTATGTTCATGATAGTTCATTGTAACCCCACCCATTGTTAGGTAATAATATTAATGTCCAATTTTTTTGTGATTTGAGTGTCCTACACATATTTAATGTTTAAATAGGAAAATAAGTGAAGACATATTTTTCTTCCCCATTATATTATCCTGACGTGAAATGACTACAATGGTTGAATATTTATACACATATTCTATGGCATGGCGTTGATGTTATTCATATTAATGGGTATATACTATGATTGAAAATTTATATGTGTGGATATGTGGACCTATTGATTATAGTTGATAATATTTTTTTATGTTTTCATGATTCTATTATGTGATAATCATTTCTTGGTTTCAGTTATGATTTTATAGAGGTGATGGGAGCTGCACAATCTTTATTTTTATTGTGTGATGTGAAAAAATAAGTGTGGAAGTAGTGTGGGATACCCTCTTCAAATATTATTCTACATTATTTTAATTTACTTCAACATGTTATTTCGTGAGTGACCCCTGATGGGATTGGGACAGTTTTTTGGGTATAGGTTAATGTTTGTTTTTTAATTAATTCATTGTAGAATTGTAATGGTTTGTCCATTTTTTCATGATTTTACTTACAATGTATAATACTATTTATACATGTATCCCCTAATATGTATATATAATTCAATTTTATATGATTCTATTATCAATTTTGACATTAATCTCGACATTATTTTTTTTGATTTAGGGAGCTCAAGTTGGAGGTCCTACTGGCGATTTTATTTTGTTATTTAATCACGACTAATTTTATTATATAAATTCTTTATTACATTTGAATATTTTTGATTGTTTAATTTTTTAAAACATTGTGCATTGTTGTGGTCTCATATATATATTATTATCTTTTATGAGGGAAATTCCACCAATTTTTCTAATTTATAACCTCGGTACAAGTATCCAAAATGTGGCATATTGTATGTACGATTTGGGGTCACTCACATTATTAATATAAGCAGAAAAGCGGTTCCCCAATGTGGTGGTTGATTCAAAAATAGAATACAATGGAAATTATATAATGGGGGTTATTATTATGTGGTTTTATAGGAAATCTATTATTCATGTTATTGTTGTATGTTATTTTCTAGATAGTATAATAGTATTCTGTTGTAATATCATTATTTAATCATGAATATATAATACATTTAATGACAAATACAAAGAATTTATTAGATAAAAAATTAATATTATGAATTTTTCATATTGTTCTTTGAAAATATTTTTAATATACTTAAATTTTTTGTAATAAAATTCATATAATAGTCATGAGTATTTTGCACTATTAAAAATACTTTTGGGATGTTGAAATTTTCTCATAAACAATTTGTTACTTAAAGATGGTAAACTATAATGAGGTGTGTAAAATTGAAAAAACATTGATTTTATTTATACATTTTTATTATTTCATATCCTTGAATAGTTTAATATAAAATATTCATCGTGATTTATGGTTTCTCCCACCTAAGTAGATCCTTTTCCACAGTGGTTTTTGGGTTTCCTCCAAACTCTCTACTTTTTCCTCAATTCATGATGAATCCTTTCTCCTTTACCTAGATTATACTTTCTACAGTCTGTATATTGGTGGGATCTCTTTTTTTATTGTCACATTTATAGAGATACATCAAGATTCAGGGTTCTATATCGTATTTAGTTTGTGTTTTTCATTATTTTATTATTCTATATTTCTCAGATTCTCAGTATCACTTCATGTTTCCAGTATGTTTCTTACATTCTATTTCCACCTAAACATTCATTCCAAACCAAAATTTTCTTTTTCCCAAAGGATCTCTGGTGGACTGTGATTCAGTTTGTAACAATGATTGGTGGATCTTCTTATTGGAATATTGACACAAATATGATTCCCATCGCATTATGTTGTACTATATCTCAGTATGGTATGAAGCTATTTTTTGTGGTTTGGGATTTTTTTGGTTGATATTTCTTGAAACAATGGTGCATCTAAGTCTGTGGATCCGAATGACTGGTTCCCATCTAGTTGAATATTCTAATAAGGTATTTTATTTTATTCTAGTAGAGCATTTGGAGGGAGTGTGTTTGGAGATGGAATTTGTCCATTAAAAAAGATTGAAGGTTTTTTCTACTCAAAGATGATGTCTTTTTTAATTCATTTCATATAATATGGGCTTCCAGTGAAAACAATAGTATTGATAATAAGCAGAAGTAATGACTTAATGTGAAGTGATCGATGTGGTGCACCAGTAGATTGGAATGTGTTAGTGATGGCCTTCATTGGTTTTTTTGATGATATCTAGTCCCTTTTGATACATTTGTGCGACTGTTGGTAAGATATACTTTTTTAACGGTATAAGAATAGTGTTGTTTTAGATTTTTTTGGATTTTATTCATTTGGAAGGGACTCTTTTCATAGAGATGATGATGAGAGGATAGTGTTGAGGTAGTGGGTTATAGGGTCTGTGAGGCATGGTTTTATATATCCTAATGAGTTGATATAGGGTTTTAGGATCAATGGTATGTCTTTCACATTGAAAATTTAAATATAAATATGGTATTATGATTCAGTTTATCTACTTTCCTTGTTTTTTTGTTTTATTATTTTAGGGTATGTTCTAGTTGTCAGGGTTCCAATTTATCCCTAAAAATAAATTATTTGAAAATAAAAAAATAAATTTTTGAAAATTGTTGTATAGTTAGAACATTCAAGGGTAATTTAATAGTATTTTTTGGAATAGAATTGTTTCAACTAATGATAGAATGATGTGGTTAATAGAGAAAGGTTTTGGTGTATATATCAGTTTTTTGATTGAGTATATATAAGTATCCCAATAAATTATAGTGTTTTCATTATTATTGGATTATTTAAAATTATAAATATTCATTACCCTTTTGGAATATTTAAATGTTCGTAGATGTATGAATTCATGTGTTTTAGTACCTATAATCATGAAATGATAAATAAATGTTAAATTAATTGAAATTGGAATTTTCATAATTATTAAATGATTTAGACATAACATTGACAAATGTGATTGAGAAATAGAATCAAGGACCATTGTTTAGAAAAAAAATTATTTAATCTCTTTAACATAATGATTAATGCAAAAATAATCAAGGATAACGATGAAATTTTACTATATGATTATTTTTTTATTAAAAACTTATGAAGGATTACACTAGTTTCTTTGATTCTTATTGTCTTCCATATCATTTTTGGTTGTAGTTGGGTCTTCATGAGATAGACTATATTTAGAATAAAAATATGTTTAGGTTTTCTCTAAATGAATATTTATGTTTTATATATATATATGTCATCATCATGTATTATATCTATTGATCCACCATCCAATTTGGTTAACACAGTTGAGGCTCATATTTGACTATGGATTCTAGGTGACTCCAAACATCAACTTTACTGACGTTTTAGTTGAATTATTACTCTTCTTCCCCACTCTCTCTTCAATACATGAATTCTATATACACATATCCCTATTTTGGTGGCTTTTTATTAAAGGTTTTGTGATCATATGAGTTATAATGACCCCCAATAAAATCATTCTTTTATATGTAGTATCCAATGGATTTTGTTTATTTCATAATCGTGTATCAAACATTTAATGGATATGATTACTATAGTTTTAATTATGTTTTATAATTAATTGGTTTCTTTTTAGTATATATTAAAGCATTTAATGACTTCCCTTAGTGTTACTTGTATATTATAGTATGTAATGATATGTGGTTTTGATTAAGTGGACGTGATTGCAATTTATTAGTAGGGGTGTGTAGTATGACATATAAAGGGAATGAGAGAAACCATATGAAATACATTTTGGTTATGGGTGATTGGTTTTTATAACGACCCTCGAATTTCATACATGGATATTAAATCTTTTTATATGAACATTAATTACATTAAACAAACACACACCCGAGGACCATGATAGTTTAGTAGATTTGGAAACATTAAAAATTGTATTCTTAAGTTGTTGAAATATCATCAACATCTACCATAATGATCTCTCCATTATAAATATTCACAAATATAACCTACATAAAACCATTAAATACAACCTAGGGAAAGGAAACATAAGAAAGGATGATGATATTTAATTCCCAATAAGGGTAAATAAGGAAGATATTTAATCCTGACATGATAATAAGGGCATGGGAACATGATCATAACATTGTAAAACCAAAAAATGCATATCAAATATCATAAACGTAAATCATGGAAGAAAGTTTGTAATTTCATAAGACATGGATTATTATGAAATGTAATAACATGAATCATGATATCCTAATGTTGGTATATGAGATATACATGTGGCATACACGTTAGTTTATAACATTGTGAACATGTGTAAAAAGAAATATGTTCACTCATTATGTCAAGGATAAGAAAATATGTCCACACATAATGTTGTGATAAAGTAATCATGTTCACGCATAACATTTGGAACATGTAATCAGGTTCATGCCTAAAATTATGAGTTTATAATTAGTTTCACACGTGAAATTATGAACATATAATCAGGTTCACACATAGATTGCTACACCTCCTTAGTGGGACACACTTTCATCCCTAGTGGACAACTTGTCTTATTGTACAAGGTTCACTCCCCATTCAATCCTTGTCTATGTCATGTGATATATAAATCATTAACAAATTCATTGGTGTGAGACAATAATTCAACCCATCTCATAATGGTATCCATATTTATATGCTCCACAAGATAATGAAACTTCATCATATCACAAGTCATGAAATGAAATTGGTATCATAATAATTTCATTATATAAAAACATATAGAATATTGCAATGTTTCATAATAATTCCATCATAGAATAACCGTTGACAAGAATTTGGATTCATAAGCATTTTCTCATGGTATAACCCATGTGTGAGAAATGGGATTACTTGATAATGTTTCATCATAATCCTAAACCATACAAAAAAAGAATAAATATTTTACCTAGTGATAATATACCCCAATAAGGAATAAGTAAAATAAATGGAATCAATATTAGATGGAAATTGATTTTAATTGATATTTTAAAACATTTATATAGGAAAATAACATTTCTCCTTTGAAAATTGATTTTTAAAAAGTGAAACCTTTTTAAAACCCATTTTTAAAATGTACTTTAAAACATATAAATGATATTTTTATGAAATGATTTGTCATGATCTAGAAAATTTCATCCATTAATTACATGTAAAATTTTAGGATCCTTTAACATTTTCATCATATAAAAATTCGAATTGTTTTGGAAAAAAAATATGAAGATTCATTTCTAAATATTTTTGTATAAAGTCAAACATCGATAAAAATATATTTTAAAAATCATAAGATATTAAGAAAAAAATATAAATTTTTTTAAAAAATATATTCTTTTAATAGAAAATAGATTTAAAATTGAAGAAATAATTAAATTTATATTTTCTCTAAAAATTATTCATTATCTTGCGTACTAAGGAGAGGAAATGGTACTATTACATGAAGATATCAAGAATAGAATAAGGAGAATAAAATTCATCAGAATTATTGAGAGTTATGTCTTGATCCCCATGATGGGGTAACATAGAATTGAAATATAAATATAATGAGGATAAATAAACACATGATATTGTATTTCATGGGGTTTTTATATACCCCTCTTGACATTATATTTGTTTATAACATAACGTACTTCTCAAAGAAAGAAAATGGAGACCAAAATTACATTACAATTTTAAAAAAATTAAACTATAAACCAAATGAATGATATTTATTCAAATGGATATGTAAATAAAAATAAGGTTTTAAATAATAATCATAATATACATTAATTTTATGTATATATTCAACCCAAATGAATCATGTCGTGAATATAGCTTCTTTCTCACAGAAAAAAAGTTAAATAGAAATCTCTTATAGATCATGTAACATTTAAATCATACTCCCTATGAAAGAATAACATAAATAGAAACCCAAATTACCATTAAATGTGGTATATTAATTTTATATCATGCCATAGATAATTACACACTACATAAAAAATAAATGAGTTATGAATATATAATAAGTCACCCAGAAATAAATATGGGACTATAATTCCCATTACCTCAAGTATTGACATCTGTCATAATAATTCAAAATTATTTAATAATATATATATGTTCATTATAAATAAATCAAACGACCATAATAATTTATATCATAAAATATAATATTTCTCTTTGGCTATATATTACATATTTGTAAAACAATACTCATTAAATTTATGATTCAGGTAAGAACCACTTTTCCTTTCAAATAAGTTTTGACTTGGTATTCATGGTCATTTTACTTCAATCGTGATTTAATAATCCCATGAATGTAAAAAAAAATTAAATATTATATATATTTAGTATATATTTCATTAGGTTAATTCATATAATTTATTAATAGGAAATTCAATTCACTATTCATGGATATGATAGATCGTATGTACACATGAACATTGTTTTTAATATTATTATTGGATTGAAAGAATAAAAAGTAAATGTTTTTTTACCATTATATAATAATTTTAAATATATATTTAACAAATATTTTTATTAATATAAACATTAATACATTCCATTTAAATCGTGAATGAGTCAGATCACTTCGTGAGGTGGTAGTCTGCCGTACAAATGTACGATGTTATTTAATTCCCATAAAATGGAATGAAATATGGTATGCCTGATATAAAAATTATAAAATATCAAAAATACCCTTAATAAAATAAATATAATATATGAATATTAATTCTATCATTATTCCCAACTATGAGAGGTGTAAATGGAAAAAATTATAATGTTTCATGAGGTGGTAGTCTGTTATACACACGAAAAATGATTTCATAACCCAATTTAGGGAATTGTGTGTGGTTGTAGGATGTAAACATAACATAAAAACATATAAATATATATTATATAAAATTTTATTATATATTTATGATATAAAAATAATTAAAGTTGTTTAATTATGATATAAAATAAAACAATTCATTGAAGAATATTACATCTTCTTCGAGTGTCCTCCTTAAGTTCTCAAAAAATAAATTCTTAGTCAATTTATATAAAAATTAGGCTTATATGATTAGGGGACTGATGTTGGGAAGTGATTTTGATAGGTAGTTTCAAATACAAATAGATTTTAAGGTGTGAGGAGGAGAAGAGATATGGAGTCCTTTTACAAGGGGTGAATGGAAAACTTATATATTTTTTAAAGAGACAATACCAAAAATATTGTTCATATGTTAGAAGGGTAAAAAATGATCCATTATATAACCTAATATGTTTACAGTTTTAAATATTTCCATTCATCGGTTTTTATAGATTTTAATTGGATCATTTTACTCTTAACTTTATAGTTTAACCCCTTGTATACCCATTTTACCATAACCATAGTAATTAATTTTTTCTACATTCACTATTGATTTTGGTCCAAATTTACATTGGACATGATGGATATTATAAATCATTACCACTCAAATTATAGAAAAAAATTCATCTTATTAACATATAATTGAAAAAAATTCGAAACTAATGTAGTAGACATGACGAGAGATATGGTTTTTAAATGGAAAATGATCAAAATATTACAAAGTTATTGTGTTAAATTTCAATAAAAAATCCATTCCAATGACAAAAATTACTATATAATATTTCTAATATAAGAAATAAAAAATATAAAAAACTAAATATTTAATTTTATATTAAAAATAAATTAAACAAATAAGTTGTTATCAATAAACTCAGTACTTTTTACTATCCACAAAAAAAGATACATTTCATAAAAAATGGGAATGTTAACAATGATATGATTTCATATTTATTAATTCAAAGCATATAATTATTTTAAAATTTTATTTTAGAAATGTTTAATAATTTAATTTTATTATGAGTTAAAACTATTGAGGAGAAACTGGTTTTTATAAAAAAAAATCTTTCATAAAATTTGATTTATTTATATTTATTTTCAAAAAATATACTATTATTAAAGTTAATAGTCTGATTAGATATATAATATATAAATTTCATTAAAATAATTTACCAAAATTTGTTGGGTTAAAATATTTATACGAAACATACTTGAGTGCATAAAATAAGTTTTTTCATAAAAATATTTCCTTTTATTTTCAAAAGAGTTAAATTTCCATTTCTAATTATATTATCTCCAAATTGTTCATTATATAAACATGTGTCGACAATATTTTCATACTTTAGTTATTTATATTCATACCTATCATTCTAATAGATAATTGATAACTATCTAATTAAATAATATGATTTACAAATTATCTCATGTTTATTATAAACATAGTGTTGAGTGTAATGCAAGATAAACTGGAAATGTTATGTAGCACAATCCAAATTTAGTATTACTTATTATGAAATCTAAGCCCTGTGTTTTTTGAAATGTAAAATATCCAAAACATTGAATATAATTGAAAAAATATCACAAAATCTCAAGGTGATACATTCTATCCCCACCCCCTTATAATGATTTCCTACCATGAAATTTTCCCCATTCATCGAAGGTTTAGTATTTAGAAATTACAGAAAAGAAACCCACATCATACAATTAAATAGTAAAACATCCCTTAAAATCGAACGTTTTGCAAATAAATGTTCACTAAAGTGTCTTATAAATACATTTCTACATAATAACACATTGTTGGGAAGAAAAAACATAAACATAGAAGTGAAAAATAACACCCAAATACCGATGGTGAGCGATAGATAAAATGGTTTGGAAAAGTCAACAATCACAATGATATAAAAAAAAGGCTCAAAATTTTTTTGTTGAAATAAAAAAATTATAACAAGATAGAATTTTACTACAATACCCTTTTCTGAATAGTGAAAAAATTTCATAGGAATATACACTAACTAGGTTTTATTTGTTTTCATACACACAATACTAGCCATTGGTTGTGGATTGATCAATTTACAATTATTATTTTACTCTATAAAAATGATGTTGAATTGTTTTCTTCCCGAGGAACTAATGGTTCATGAGATCTATTGATAGAATTATTTGTCATTCCATCTATGTTTATTTATCATGACAACAAAATAATTATCACAAGTTATCCAAGATATATCAATCATCATATGGGGAATAATAGATAAATCTATAAAACCCCATTAAAAGTTAGACATAAAACATTTTATAAATTTTTTACCTTTAAAACCTCCTGATATATAAATATTCAAGAAATTAAAAATCATGTCACTAAATTGGCTCTTGATTATCACATTCCAAACTTTTAAATACCTTCATCATGTATTATCTTGAAACATTGAAATAACAATAATTACCTTAAAACCATATTCAAAACCTACATACTACTATATTTTTAATAAAACACAATTTTTTGGATATATTACTTAAATCAATAAAATTTAAAAACTCCATCCATGATAGTATATACCACTTTGTTAAAAATAATTATTCTATTCCAAGGTAATTAGTAATATCTAATTTATATTATTGTTATCTTCAATATTTTATCAAAACCCAAAAAAAAACAATTCCATTATTAGGAAAATATTTAGGGTTACCTTACATTAAATTTTATCCCATAAAATATAATACTTCAATTAAATAATTTTTATTGGTCATTGACATCATTCAACAAATTATTTCATTTTCTAAGATGAAATAACATACTGAACAATCCTTGAATCGTACATAATTTATATTTCCTAAAAATGATTAAATAAATACTCAATTCCTCACACATCAATTATTGTCATTGATTAGGTCTATCCTTGGTCTATAAGTAATCTCTTCAGTCATGTCATTAAGTTGGGTAATTCTTATGTTTTCCATATATAATACATCAAAATACTAAATAATGGGTCACTCTATAACCATGTTTTCCTTAGGGATAACATCTCCCTTAATATTTTTGTATTTATTATAGTTTTTATTCCTATCTTCTTAAAATGCAGGAATCCAAATATTCATTCCACTATGTTAATTACCACATAAACATCCATAATAGTCAATCTTTAAATTATTCGACATGTCAAGAATCTAATTGATGTTCATGTTGTAAATCATATATTACAGTAGCTTCTTAAACATAATCACAATACATTTCTGCCCATTCATCATCTAATTTTTATTTTCATAGTCACTAAATTATCAATCATAATAAATTTTAAAAGGATTCCTTCCGATTATAGTAGTGGACTAAGACAAAAAATCATAGTTAAAGAAACAATAATCCTAGTGATGAACCAAATAATCATAAAAAAATGATTATATGAAGTCTAAATCACGGATCCTTCTTTAATATATGACACATTCAATTTATCATTTTTCATTCTAATTCATCATTTATTTATATCCTTCATGATAGTTTTTAAAGATTTTTTGAATTCCTACAGCCTATACCCCAGGATTGTCAAACCGGATATGCAGAAAGAACTATTTTTGGTCCCCAGTTCCCAATACCTTCTAACTCAGAAACACGTTTTAGGGGTAGTAATCGCTAGGTACATCTATTCCAAAGCCCCATACACTTGTAGAATCTAGAAATGGATATAATTTCATAGAATCAATTCAATCTAATATTTCCCAAAAATCCACAACATTTTCTTATAATTTAACTCTATTTGAGACTTATCCTTAGATAAATCACCAAACATATACTTAGAAATATCCCTACAGATCTCACTTTTTATTTATCATCCAAGATTTTATTGGTTAACTAAATCTTTCCTCTGATTCCACATATAACAATCATTTCTTCCAATACATGGATATTACATATTTTTATATGAATATATATTTAATTATTCCAACACAAACCTAAGGAACAAAATATTATTGTTCATTACGAAACATGGAACACACTATTGTTAATTTTGTGGAAGATCTTCTACATATCTAATAAATATCATTCCCATTAATACATTCCACATACATACCCTAATTAATACTTTTAATTATCAGATTGAAATATTATTAATAAGAACGGCTATTTTAATTTCTAAATAAGGGTAATCCAAAAATATATGTAAGCATATCATGCGAATATGGGTAATAGAAAATGAAAACATCATTGGAAAACCATACCCCTCATATAAATTTTCATAAATGTGAATCATGGAAAAATTATTAGTAGTTCTTGGGAAATGAATCAAAAATAAATAATAACACATTAGTCTAGATATCATAAAATCATCACAATATATAGAAATCTATAATACACATTATTTTTTAGAATATTGAACATGTGGAAATAGAAACATGTTAACTTGTTCTGTTAAGGACAAGAAACTTGTCACTCGTATAAGCTTATGGACATGTTACCAGTTCCGTAGATAAAATTTTGAACATGTAATCAGGTTAACACATTACATTGTGAACATGTAATAATCTTCATGAATTACATTTTGAAGATGTAATAAGGTTCATGCATAAAACTATGAACATATAATCAGGTTCATGCATATGAAGCTACACCTCTAGGGAATGACATACCACCATCCCCAGTGGAAGTGTGGTATTACTATAACAATTTCACCCCCCATTTCCAAACTATATTTCTCTTGAGATATATATATCTAAAACCATTTAATTATAGGGAGAAATATTTCCCCACATATCATATTTAATACCATATTTATTTCATCCATTAGATCATAAATATTAATCATTTCATATCCATTAAATCAAATTAGTATCATAATATTGTAGTCATATCATAGCTTATGGAAACAAAACATGTTTAATAATAATTTCATTATAGAATAATTCATGAATATAGTTGGGATTCATAAGAATTCCATCATGGAATAAACCATGGAAGATAAATTGGTTTCATAGAACACATATCATCACAAGAATAATCCATTTAGTGAATTAATAATAAAATGGAATCCTTGGATTATAACCAACATATTTCATAGGTAACTCTGACATATGACATATTTGATAGAAAATAATTTTGGTTGATCAATTAAAAAATTTCTTGAGTGAAATATAATTTTCTTATTGACAAAAATTTTTAAAAAGTATCAAAATTTAAATCCTTTTTATATGAAAATAACCTTGAAAATTTATAATAGAGGATTTGAATAAATGATCGGTCGTGAAGTGTAAAAATTATGTCCTTGTAATACATGTTAAAATAATGATTCCTTTAACATTTTAAACATACCGCCAATTGGATTTTTTTGGGGAATAACATCTAGATTCCATTAAAAAATTGTAAAAATAAAAAAATGGGAAAATATTTATTTTAAAAATCATTATAGATTAATAAAAAAATTAAAACAATTTTTGAAATTATTTTTTCAAAATAAAACTGATTTCAAATAAGACACATAAATAATGTTTGATTCTCTACAAAACATTTGCATAACAAGATTATGTACCAAAGAGTAAAAAATAGTAAAATTACATGCTTATATCATGACTAATATGAGGAGAATAAAATACATTAAAATTATTTGGAGTTAGATCATCATATTTCATCATTAGAGATGTAATTATAAACAATCCATATAAATAATGACATTCCAACATAACATCATCCCCACATTGATAAAATTGAATCAAAATAATCAAAAAGGGTGAAATAAAATAAAACATAAAATATCTTGAGGATAAATAAAGTAATTATATTATATTTCAAAATATAAGTATATACTCATTGTGAAATAATATAGGTTCATAACCTAACATATGTCTCAAAGAATACAAAATGAGAAAAAAAATACATTCCTCATTTGTTAACTAGTATACCATAACACCCATGAAATAGAGATGATAAAATTGATATGTAAATTAAAATAATTTTATTTATGATAAATATAACATCCATTCATGGTAAAAATTTACACCACATATAAAATCACATGGTCAACATGGATTGTGTCTTATAAAAATTTAAAGCAAAATAGAAATACCTTACTACTTCAGTAAATTTTGAGTCACAATCCCAATGAGATAATAACAACAACAGAAGAATTATTTATCCTGAAAAATGGTATATTCATGATATATTATTCCATTGGAATATATATCCCACCCAAAAATGAAATGGGGGATGAATATATAATAGGTCTCTCAGAAATAAAAGTGGGACAAAAAATTTTTTCCTTAATTTTCTTTGAATTTTATGAGTCTGTAGCTTCTCACAGCACTCGATTCCGAGGACCAATGTGCCCAGAATAAATTTTTGATGTTTAGCTCGGGTATGTTCATTGAACGAACGCGCGAGTTTTTCAATGTTTTGAACCAGTGCTCGGAATTGAAATCTCAGGGCACTAATGAACTCACATCGCCGGTAATTTCTTAAGGAGACCTTTACCATAGTTGCGTATTATGCGGGTTGAAGGTTGATAATTGGGAATCTAGAATAAAATAAATAAAATTCGTAGTGTAAAATTTTATTTATATCTATGGTAATTTTATCCTACAAAGGAGAGTTAAGGGTTGAACCCACAACCAGCTAACTACCCATGTGTGGGTATATGAGAGGTGGGGCCCACGGAGGCATGAACCCCTCATCTCCCTTGAAACCCCCCTTAAACTCCGCTTACATTTATACATTGCCAGCTCTTCCATTAATTTGTGAACCCTTCCACCTTCCCCTCTCTATTATTTAATATGACAACACTTCAAGTTAATTAATCACCCACAATTAATTAATTACTTGTGAGTCATGAATTCATTTGAATTATTTTGTGTTGCATGGCACTTATTTAAATAGGATAAGTCTTTTGTAATATTTGCGATAGCAAATATTTCAGTGGGGGACCTCTGGAGGATTAGAAAGAGAGGTTTTGTTCCTCCTATGAAGAACGTGAAGTCACTGACAACGTGCATTATATTCTTCTTCCTCCGTATCAAGGGAGGAGACACCGCTGTGGGGAACGTCACCAACGACGACAGCTCTTCCTCCGACGTCAATGAAATTGACACCATTCTTTCGCGACATCCGACCACCGCGATGTTCGTGATCCATGGATTGATGATGTGTGACGTCTTTCCGAGGTAGGGTAATATTGTATAAATCTCATTTAGGATGTTTAAACTCTTGATAATGAGTGTTTATTTATTGGATGCTCATATAATTTATTCTTTAATAAATTATACCCATGTCGTAGTTGAAAGCAAGTGTTTGATTATTTCCAATTTATAACGCCTAATGCGGAGGGTGCGGGTAAGAAAAACTAGGCCCGATGAACCTCTTATGGTTGTTTGTTTGTGCGCGGAATGATGGGCGATGATGAAATAGGGCCGCAATGGCAATATGAGGTCGTCGCAGGGAAGAGCAGGTCCTAGGAGAGCCACGGGCACAAACAGTGGTCCGCAGAAGACGCTGTCGGCGTGCCCTGCCAGCACGGCGGCACCGATGTCCTGCGGTGGTGGTGTGCCACTAGATCAGTCTGCCACGGGTGTTCCATGGTGGTGGTTGATGTCTGGAACGACATTGTCGTTCTGGAGATGGAGGGGCATGACATTAAGTCGCACCAGCTAAGGGAGGTCGCACCTCTGCTCAGCCAGCTGGCCGAGCTAGCCCCCCCCCCCCCCCCCGGCCAGGCTGGGGTGTGCCATGCGAACTGAGCCACACCGGATAGGCCATGCACATCCAGGCCGGACCCAGACCGAGTCGGGTCGACCCGGTTCAGGCAGACCCATGGTGGGTTGGGCTGGGTCGAGTTGGGCCCAGACCCCCTATTTTCGGACCATCTTCGGTTAAATGCTATTTACTTGAGCTACATACCGCCGATCGACGCACCGTCAGCTGAGTAGGATTAATAGGATAGAGTCGGTTGTTTTGGTATATTACACTGAAGGTTTCGGTGAAGTTTGTGTATATATAGGTTGGATCGAACCCAAAACCAATCGGGGCCTCATAGCGGAAATGCTTATAACTTAAGAATCGAACGTCTGATTGACATGCCGTCAATCACGTTGGTTTTCATCTTATGAGATGGTTAATATGTAATAGTCCACTTGATCCTTGGATGCATTTGTAGTATGGTCGTGGTGGTTTACCTTGGAAACCAACCGGGCCCCTAGAACGAAAAATCCAATGACTGTCAAACCGGACATCCGTTTGACGAACCGTCAGTGGCGTTGGTAATCTCATTGAGAAACGCTTCCTTTGAGTATACCCCATGGGGTTTCAGGGTATAGTTGAGATATGGTCAGGTTAGTTCATACACAAAACCAACGGGGTCCCCGGGACTAAAATGCTAATAACTCAAAGATAGGGTGTCTGATTGACGTGTCGTCTATTGTGTTGAGACCAATGTGACAAGGCGGTCCTTTGTGATTTATCTTCATGGGACTTTGAGATACATGGAGCATCGACCAGTAGCTCGTGGAGCGGATCCTCCCAGAGATGATCATTTGGAGTGCTGAGACCTAGTAGCTATCTGAGACCTGATGAGTGCTTGTCTGATTCATTTCAGAGTGACTTGAATAGCCCAGTAGAGATCACTACTGTGTTGGGGTGCCAGATCCATGGCGGATGAGAACTACTTTATGAGGTGGCAAACCCACATTACTCGACAGAAGGAGTACTTCTATAGGATATGAGGGGGGGGGACACTACTTTATGAAGTTGAAGACCCATGGCAGAGGAGCAATACATTGTGAGGTGGTCGACCCGCGATACTCAACAGGAGGAGTACCTCAGCAGTATAAGGATAGTGAGTAGCACCATGGAGTCACGATAAGAACACTCTACTCGACAAAGGAGGAGTTCTCAAACAGCCGTGGTTTCTATATCATGAATAAAAATCCTGGTTTGAGGTGAGTCAACGCCCTTTGTGTTTACCTCATGATTGAGATGGGTTACTTGATAACTTAGGTATATGTATGGGAATATATCTAAGTAAAGGTTAACTCATGAGGTCTGTATTTGTGGTTTATCCTTATTGGATTTAGTGAGACCTTGAGGGTCTCGGGGTCCCTACTGATAATCGTTATACTCACCCATTCATGGGATATGCACACACATCGTTCTGTTGGATGCAGATGACGGACATCACTGATCATGGTTGAGGCCTGTAGAGCTGGACGGTACCCAGAGGAGGACTTCATAGCGAAATGGTACCCGGATGTGACAGATTGACGTGGAGAGATGAGGTGGCCATCTGTACCTACCCTTCAGATAGGAACTCCGGAGGATGATCCAGAAGTAGCTTGACACATTCCTGTTGTCTTTCCTTTTCCTTGTACATTACTGTTGGTCTTGTATTTCTGGCCCCTTTACATCCATCACATCATTTGTTGTTTAGTGTTTACTTATTGTTTTCTTCTACTTGTACTCTGTTTGTTTTTTTGTTTACGTTTTATAAAGGCAATGCCTTCCCAGTTATAGGGATTTACGCCTTTGGTGCTAGTCGCCATCCCCTGGCCTATAGAAGGAGGGCTTGGGGTATTTACAACATGGGCCCTGGGGGATGGGTCGTGAAAAATTGGTATCATAGGAGTCCATTATACCACAGAACTTAGGACTCTGATATTTTTCTTTCTGTGAATCAATAGTGTTAAGAGTACCGAGTGTGCTTTTCAGTTCAGGGAGTCCAGTGTTGGTGCGGCGGCCGACTTATCCATACACCAGGACCTTGAATACTGATTTCTGACTGAGTGCATGAAAACACTGATTTCTTGTGTGTTTTAAAAAGATTTCTTAAGTCAACTAAATTAGGTCAGCTCACCAGGTTTAAACGTTTGATCATGTCCCATCTGTTCATGATTTATCCCCGCAGACAGTCAGTTGATGTTCTGATAGAGTACACGATGATTTCCCACCGAGTGACGAGGATCCGGTGCTAGGCCCCATTTCTATGTTGGCAACTTCTGGTGGTGTACTAGCATCACCACCACCCATTGGGCAGAAGATGCAACGGGTCATACTAGCGGACGGTGCACGCTGACGGAGCAGGTTGCACAAGTTCTTGCAGTAGAGGCCTCCGAGGTTACGAGGCAATACCTACTCTCAAGCAGCAGTGGACTGGCTGGAGGTGATTTCTACAGTTCTACACCTAGTTTATACACTAGTAGAGAAGATGGTGATCTTAGCTACTAGTGTTTCCTAGTGAGTGACCTTGAGGTTGGTCCGTATAGTGATGAGGCTTCGGTATGTGGACTGATGCCTGAGATAGTACCTTCGGGTACTGTGCCAGCTATATCACTACCTATAGTTCAGAAGTTCCAACCTATAGTACCGGTAGATGACACATGTAGGCATAGTGGGTTACACATGTTTCAGCAACAGATACCCCTCGGGTTTCGAGGCGAGCCTGACTCACAGGCGGCTGAGGACTGGCTTGAAGAGGTGGTTGAGAGTTTTCTAGAGCATATATAGCTTCGAAAAGGCGACATGTCGGTGGATGAGTATTCATCGAGTCATACCGATTGTTCTTAGTACATGGTGACTACGATACGATTAATGATTTAGAGCTCAGACCTCATAGTGAGATGTTTTTAAAAGACATTCGAGCCAACACTTTTCCACTATGAATTCCTACTTATGCTAGGGTGCTAGAGGGAGTCTTTGTGGTTGAATGTTCTTTGGCTGAATGGATACAGCTAGAGAATGTTAGCAGTGGGAAAGCAGGGAAATGGTGCCAGTCTCAGAGACATGGTCATGTAACATGTTTCTAGAAGAGGAAGTGTTAAGGACAATAGAATCTGTAGAGCAGCAGACATTGAAGCAGAGCTAGGAGAGCAGCATGTGGTGGTGTATATATTGACATGTTACAACCACCCGCCTTTGTAGTCCCCGCCAGGCTCAGGGATCAGGATGGAAGGGGAAGAGAGTAGCTGCATGTGGTCAAATAGTGTGACCCAAGGGCTCTATTAATGATTTGAGGAAATATTTTTGTCCACTATTGGCTGCCCTAACAATAGACATTGATATGAATCATTCCTTCATTACATTAATTTGGTCCCAGGCCTAGAGTTTCTGGTTAAGCCATTGACTTGAACCTCACGTCCGGAGATACCATTGGGAGGAGACTCAATAATCACTATTACGCCAATGATTTGATCTGACCCTTGAGCCGAGAGTTTTAGTTGAAACCTCTTGGTGGAAGTGTCAAGGCCTTACGATGTTAGTTTGGGTATGGACTGGGCAACCACAGTTCATACACAGATTGACTGTATTAGGAAAAAAAGGTTGTGGTTTACCTACAATTTTGGGATGAGTTCTCTATGGTCAGTGAAAAGGAAACCCCAGGCAGCACAAGATTAAATCATGCATAAGTGTGTGTAGTTGATCACTCATGGGTCGGCCAAACATAGATTTGTGCCAGACTTCACCAGAGTTATTGCACTGCTTTTATCTTTTACGTGGAAGGGGAAAACCCTTCCTATGGTAAGAAAGATGCCAGAAGCGATTTTCCTGAGATGAGGCATTGGTTGACAAGAGAACTCATCTTGAGGCTATCAGAGAAGGTTCAGATCATCCAGGAGCAGATGATGACTGCATAGAGCAGTCAGAAGTCCTATGTTGATTAGATATGGAGACAGTTGGAGTTCGAGGGTGATGTCCATGTTTTCTTAAAGGTCCCACTTTAATGAGTTCTATGGATATTTGGACGTGGTAGAAAGTTATCTCCATCATTCTTCGGACCTTACCAGGTCTTCGGCAGAGTAGGCGAGGTGGCTTACCGCATGGCCCTTCCACCTCAGTTGCATCGGGTGCATGACATCTTCCATGTATCTTAGCTGAGGAGATGCATGCATGATCTTTCATCATCGACCATAGAGAGTTGGATATCGATGACAGGGGTGACATTCACGGACGTCTCAGTGGAGATGAAGGATCGACTGGCGCGGGTCCTACGTGGATGATTGATTCCTCTAGTGCGCATTCCCTGCCAGCACAGGAACCTCCAGGGAAGCACATGGGAGAAAGAGGCTAAGATGCATGCTGAGTACCCCTTTAGTTTCCCTAGTGTGTGTTGTAGCTTTATGGGGACGTAAATCCCGGATGATGGAGTAATGTAAAGACCCAGAAATTTCATTGTAATTTCTTTCATAATTTCTTTATAATTTTACAAGTCTGTAGATTCTGACGCCACTCGATTCTGGGACCCGGTGTCCCGGAATCTATTTCCAAAGCTCGGGTACATTCAGTGAACGAATGAGAGGGGTTTTCTATCCTTTGAACCAGTGCTCAGAATTGAAATCCAAGGGCACTGATGAAGTCACAGCACTGATAATTTTTTAAGGGGACCTTTACTGCAATTGCGTTTTATGGGGGTTGAAAGTTAATAATTGGGAATCTAGAATAAAATAAATAAAATTGGTAGTGTATAATTTTATTTATATCTATCGTATTTTTATCCTAAAATGGGTAGTTAAGGGTGGAACCCACAACCACCTAACTACGCATGTGTGGATATATGAGAGGTGGGGCCCACATGAGCCACAACCCTTCAACTCCCTTGAAACCCCCCCATAAATTCCCCTTATATTTATTTCTTTTCCAACACTTCCATTAATTTGTAAACCCTTCCACTTTCCTCTCTCTCATTTAATATGCCAACACTACATGTTAATTAATCACCCACAATTAATTAATTACTTGTGTGTCATGAATTCATTTGAATTATTTTTTGTTGCATTGAACTTCTTTATATGGGAGAAATCTTTTGTAATATTTTTGATTGAAAATATTTCAGTGGGGAACCTCTGGAGGAATAGAAAGAGAGGTGTTCTTCCTCCGATGAAGAACACAAAGTCTCCAACGATGTGCCTTATCTTCTTCTTCCTCTATGTCAAAGGAGGAGACACCGTTATGGGGAATGTCGCCAATGATGAAGGATCTTCCTTCGACGTCACCAAAATCGACACCATTCGCCCACGACGTCCCACCACCATGATATTCGTCTTCCGCGGTTTGACAACGTGCAATGTCTTTGCGAGGTAGGGGAATATTGTATAATTCTCATTTAAAAGGTTTATACTCTTGAGCATGAGTGTTTATTTATAGAATGTTTGTATAATTAATTCTTGAATTATTTATACCCATGTCTTAGTTGAAAGCAAGTGTTTGATTATTGCCAATTGAAAACGCATAACGCGGAGGGAGCGGGCCGAACAAACACTACCCGACGACCCTCCGTTGGTTGTTCGTTTATGCGCGGAATGACAAGATATGATGAAACGGGGACTCAACAGCAATTTGAATTCGTCGTAGTGAAGAGCAGGCTCGGGGAGAGGCACGGGCACAAATAGTGGTCCACAGAAGACGCTGCCGGTGACCCACACCGGCACAGCGGCGCCGGCATCCAGCCGCGGCGGCGTGCCGTCGGAGTAGTCCGCCGAGGCGGAGCCATGGTGCCGGTTGAAAGCCGAAATGGATTTTCCATTCCGGAAAAGGGGAGTGCGGAATTAAGCCACACCAGCTAAGGGAGGCCTTCCTCTTCTCGGCCAGCTGGCCGAGCCAGCCCCCCCCCCCCCCCCTCCGGCAGGGCCTGGGCGGGCCATGCGGACCGAGCCGTGCCGGCGGGGTCGGGGCGCGCCGGCCCTGCCGGGTCGCTCCCAACCATGTCAGACCTTGACCCGAGTCAGGTCGAACTGGTTCGGGCTGACCCAGGGTCGGTTGGGTCGGGTCGGGCTGGGCCCAGACCCCCTATTTTCGGACCTTCTTCGGTTAAATACTCATAACATGAGCTATGCATCTCTGATCGATACATCGTCAAATGTGTAGGTTTCGCTGGTTCGATCCGGTCGTTTCGTTATACTACACTCAAGGTTTTGTCAAGGTTTGCGTATGGACGTGTTGGTTTGAACTCGAAACCAACCAGCCCCTCAGAGATGAAACACTTATAGCATAAGAACCGAACGTCCAATTGTCGTGCCATCAATTAAGTTGTCTTCCTTATTATGATATGGTTACATTGAAATAATCCACTTGGGTTTTGTACACAGTTGGAGCATGGTCGGGTTGTTTTACCTTTGAAACCAACCGGTCCTGTGGAACGAAAAAGCCAATAACTCTCAGACCGGACGTCCATTTGATGAACCGTCAATGGCGTTGGTAATCTCGTTCGAAAACTCTTCCCTTGAGTATACACCATGGTATTTTGGGGTATAGTTGAGATATAGTCGGGTTGGTTCGTACTCAAAACCAACCGGGCCCCCGGTACTAAAATTCTAATAACTCACAGACTGGGCGTCTGATTGATGTGTCGTCTGTTGCGTTGAGACCCATATGACGAGGCGGCCCTTTGTGATATATCTTCATTGGAATTTTAGATACTTGGAGTATCAACCAGTAGCTCATGGATAGGATCTTCTCGGAGATGACAATTCAGAGTGCGGAGACTTAAAAGTTGTCTTAAACCTGATGACTGCTTGTCCTATTCATTTCGGAGTGACTTGAATAGCCCAGTGGGGAGCACTACTGTGTTGGGGTGGTAGACCCATAGCATAGGAGCACCACTTAGTGAGGTGGCAGACCCATGGTACTCGACAGGATGAGTACCTCAATAGGCTATGAGGGGGAGCACTACATTGTGAAGTGGCAGACCCATGGTGGGGGAGCACTACTTTGTGAGGTGGTCGACCTGTGGTACTCGACAGGAGGAGTATCTCAGCGGTCTAAGGTTAGTGAGTATCACCTCGGAGTCGCGACATGATCATTGTACATGATGGAGGAGGAGTTCTCCAACAGCTGTGGTTTCAATATCGTGAATAAAAATGCTGGGTTGAGATGAGTCAGTGACATTTGTGTTTACCTCATGATTGAGATGGGTTACGTGATAACTTAGTATATGTATGGGCATATATCTATGTAATGGATAACTGTTAAGATCATTCTTTGTGGATTATCTTTGTTGTATTTAGGGAGACCTTGAGGTTCTAGGGGTCCCTACTGAGTATCGTTATACTCACCCCTAAACGGGCTATGCTCACACCTCGTTGTGTTGGATGTAGACGACAGACAACATTCATCATGGTTGAGGCTTGTAGAGCTGGACGGTACCCGGAGGTGGACCTCACGGCGAGACGGTACCCAGCGGTGACAGAAGAACATGGAGAGTTGAGGTGGCCATCTATACCTACCCTTCAGGTAGGAACTCTAGAGGATGATCCTAGAGTAGCTTGACACCATCCTGTTGTTTTATCTTTTCCTTGTACATTATTGTTGAGCTTGTATTTCTGGAAACTTTACATCCATCACATATATTTTTATATAGTGTTTACTTATTGTTTGCTTCTAGTTGTACTCTTTTTGTTTGTGTGTTTACGTTTTATAAAGGCAATGCCTTCCCAGTTATAGGTATTTATACTTTTGGTGATAATCGCCTGCCCCTGGCCTATGGAATGTGGGCTTGAAGTAGTTATGACACGGGCATCGGGGGATGGGTCATGACATATATCAAACCATATACTATTTTCTTATGAATTTATTTTACCTATTAATTATTAGTTCCATGTTAATGTTATGTTTATATTAATAATGACTTCGTTTTTCATACGTGTTTTGACATAGTATTGTTAGTCCTTTTACTTAAATCATCATTTCATTATATCCGGTATTTAAACCATGATATAAATATTATATATATTTATAATATATTATTTATATTATTCCAGGAAATTTAGCTACAGTAAATGAAATACACCATTCACAGAGGCGGTGGACCATATGTACACATTGACATTGTATTTCATTTTATTATCATTTTGAATGAACGAAAACTAAATGAATTATTATCATTACAAAATAAATATTATTTTATTTAGTAAAAATATTTTTATAAATCTCATACGTAATAAATTCCATGTAATATTTGAATGAATCACAACGCTTAGGAAGGAAATAGTCTATTGTACACATAAACGACATTATCGTATTCATACAAATAGAAATATTGAAGGTGTGTGTGATATTACAATTAAGAAAGTTAATTAATATAATTAATTTCATTAATATAATATATAAACATTGTTCACATAATTATTACCAACCATGAGTGTCGGTAAAGGAAAAATAAATGATATCGGTTCGTGAGACAGTAGTCTAGTGTACACATGAATGAAGATTTCGTAACTAATTTGATGGAAGTGTGTGTGGTTGTAGGTTATAAATATAACATTATCAAATATTAGAATATAGAATATAGTTATGATACTATATAAGTGTTATTTAAAAATAATTGAAGGGTTTTTGAGAGGAAATAAAATTAAATTATTCATTCATGAATCTTACATCATCTTCGGGTATAAAAGTTTAGATTTCACAGAATCCATTATTGGTTCGATTTATATCAAAAATAAAGCTTCTAGGATGAAGAAAGGTTCGTTATAAAATCATTTTGGAACTCCCGGGCAAAGACATATTGGTTTTATGTTTGGAATAAAAGAGAATAAGTGGTGAACTATTATAAGTGGGGTGAGTGGAAAACATGTAAATATTTTAAAGACAGAATTCAAATTTCACTATTTTCCTATTTAAAAAGGTTAAAAATTGGACCATTTTAGAACCTAATTGTCTTAATGGTAAAAAGATAACCATACAATGGGTTTTATAAAAGTATATAGGTTAATTTAACACATATATTTTTATTTTACACCCTAGTAAAACCCATTTTTACCTTAGATATGTTAATTAATTTTTACTCAATTTATTATTTATTTGTTTAGCAATTATATTTTACTAATTAAAAATTATAAATTTTTCTAATTCCAAACATGGAATCCATTTTTTCCTAACTCTAATAATATTAATGGATACATCTGTTTTATAATAAATCCTACAGACGTGATGAGATTCATGATTTTGAAGAGAATGTTTTTAAAACATTAAAAAGGCTTTACATCCAAATTTGATATGAAATTGAATCCAATTACCAAAATTGAATTAATAGTTTTATAATTCAACTAACTAAACATTTAAAATATTAAAAATATTATTTATCAATTTAAATTAAAAAAATGATAATAATATTTTCAATTAAAACATAGAATTTTTCACTTCACATCAAAAAATGTAACTTTTGAAAAAAAATCCATAAAATCCCACATTTGTTTTTTTGAAATTAGTAATAAATAATTTAAGTTTATTTTTTCAAAAGATTTTTATTAGTGTAAAATATTTTTTTTATTATGAGTGTTAAAAGAGGGACATAATTGTTTAAAAAAATGAATTTTTAAAGAAAAAAATTGGATTTATGTTTATTTATTTTCATGAAAAATTTAATATTTTACTAGATATATAACATATAAATATAAATAAAATAATTAAAAATTAATTTGGTTAATTTATTCAATTTAGAAAAACTTTTCACCCAAAAAAATTTTAAACAAGTATTTCTTTTATTTTAGAAATAGTTTTATCTTCATTTTAAAATAATTGGCCATAAAATTATTCCTTATATAAATATATTTAATACATTTTTTCATTATTTAGTTAATCATATTCATATATACCCTTCCAACGGATTGTTCATAAATATGATGTTGAATAAAAAATGTTAAATAATATGCAAATTTTTTAACATTGTGTTGTCCGTAATCAAATCTACACTCAGAATTGTGTGTAACATAGTGAAAGAATAGTATTTCCTATAAAAAAGATCAAATACGTGTTTCTTATAATATAAAACATAAAAAATTATACCACACATTAAAAAAACAAATAAAATCTCAAGGAAATATATATTGTTATAATTTTTTGGTGAGTTTCCTGTCATATAAATATATATATGATTATGATGTTATCTTACTTAGTTTTTTTTTTGTGGGAGAGACCTGGTGAATATAGATATGTAGTTTACTATTTAAAATGGTGAGTCTGATTCTAGATTTTTTGACATGGTAATTTGAATGATTATTCCAAATTTTTATTAGTGATGTTATAGAGAATCGTTCTATGTATTTAGGTATACTCACCCCTATATTTATATATATCATGTTAACATAAGAGAGTTACTGATTGAGATTTGTGTTAACATATCATTGATATTTTTCAATGTATATAGAGTTATTGGCCAATATCTTTAGAGTTTTAATGTTATATTTTCATTTATATGATTTTTAAGGAATTTCATATATTGAAAATTTTCTATATATTTCAAATGACATGATTCATTGATCAGTTATAAATTATGGGATAATAAGGGTAATAAATCATATATTTTTATATTTTTTATCATCAGAGCTTGTTTCATACCCTATCTCTATCATTTGATGGAATCAGGGGATAGAACCATCTATTCTCTAACCAGAAGATGTTTATAAGTGGGGAAGGTCATGAAAATGTAATTTCAAATATCATAGTTCAGAGATAGGTTGATTTTTTTGTAAAGAACTAGTCATGATTTCATGGGTGTGAGGGAAAATAGAATTAGTGAGACTTATTATTTGTTTTAAGAATGGTATAATGACAAGTCCATGATATTTTATGCCCGACTATGGTTAGAAGTAATGAAATTTTTTAAACTCAATGTATTGGGTAAAGTGATGTTTCATGTATGGTGAATACCTAGGGAGGGGTCGTGTATCCTATCTTTTATGACCTTATTATTAAATATTGACATTATATGAGGTTATGATAAATATTAATAACGTAATCATATCAATTCCACATATAGGATGTGGATTTCCCACAACTATTTTTTCTTATACATGAATTACTATATGAAAACATTACCATCACATTTTTTCTAACTATGTTCAGAAAAATACACAAAATAGACTGGTGGAATGTTTAATAAAATTAAATTATTTTCGTAGGAATATTCTTTCTTTGTTTTATAATAATGTTATGGAAAATTATGAGAACCCTGTATCTAATTTAGATCAAGAGGATAATCTAATGTGTGGAATTACTATAGTTTGATATGTGATAGGATAGAGAACTGAAAATTATTGATCCCTAGAATATAGTATATACTATTCTTTAGTTGGGGATTTTATTCCTAGGATATAGCTATGATATAGAGGTATCATGGGAGATGTTCTATGGATAGTTCTAGAAACTATATCTCTCAGTAATCATGAAGCTAATTCCCCAAAAAATGATGAATTCTCAATTCCAATAGTTCTTTATCATGTAAACGTTTTGTATTCATTTCAAGAACCATATGAATTATTCTTAAAATCATCTAACAATTGAAAATGATATAGTTATTAATTTTCTATGTTTTGGTAAAGGAAGGGTTTATTTAGAGGATTATACCTATAAGAAAACTATCATCGGAGTGGAGACTGCAAAACACTCTGTTAATTAGAAATATGGATAAATGATCTCAGTTTCATTTTAGATAATTCTTCAAATGTTCAATAGTTAGATTCAGCTTCCTTTATCACATTTCCAATTTTTTAGTAGTTCTCATATCAATACATAATGACTGAATATTTTTGTTCATCAAATTGTGTAAATTGCTCAAAAAATCAAGAGAGAATGGACATTGATGATAGTAAGTGTAGGTATTGCTCAATCTGTTAAGAAAAGGCATTTAATTTGTATTATCTTGTATAGTAGCATCCTTATTAGGGTTCCCTTTCTATAGGTCAGCAGCATGATGATGGAGTAGGGTTTTGATAGCCATATAATGTTACTCATCTAAAGTGATCGGATGTTGACCGTAATGTCAAAAACGGCCTGGAAGGAAACTCACAAATCCATTTGGAGAATAACATCATACCCGGTCATCTTCAATATATAAATGTTCCATAATAAGTTACACCCACCGACCTCTAGAGGGAACTCCTTGCACTAAAGTACACTAGTTTCTCTAGTCCCCAATTGTGTGCCATGCGTCAAGATATCTGTAGAGGTAAGGATACAGAGCCTAAGGCACATAACAATAGCAACAGATATGAAACTATGTGAAGCCCCTATATCAAAAACCGAATAATCTAAAACATAGGCTACTAGAATAATACCTCTAATTGTAGGGGTTATAGGATCCTCCTTCTACAAAGTCTGTTCCAGTGTAAAATCTTGACATACACCGCGGCCCTATGAAGATATACGTGATCCTTGATATGATCCATCATGTAGTTGTCGATAACCCTATGGATGAAATTGGAGGAAACGACCTCAAAATCAGACTGAACGGCCTAAAGAACTCATGTAACATTACTGATATAAGACTCTTGGTCCTACTTCAGAACGAGGAGTCGAAACAAAACCCCTATCACCATCTACTGGAAAAAAACAAATAAAAACCCTAAATATGACCCATCATTCCACAATATCGGCACTCATATGGGTCTATCCTCAGTGAGTCCTTGTATTAATTTTCACTCTGTAATAGTATCATACTACCTAGCAACCTGAAGAATTATTACACCTACTCGGATCTCCACATGTAGACTACTTATGACGCTACTTTTTTTAGTCAGAGAAGCACAACCACCAGATGCTGAACTGAACCGGACGAGTGCTCTAGAATCTATCAGGTTTCACTATGTAATTAGAGATAGGTTGACAATAGAAGATATCTTCGCCAACTTGAATCTGTTAACCTGAGATCAGATGTAATGGCTGAGACCATACTCAGACATCCTCGTATAGAATAACTCATCACCCCCATGAATGGGTGTGAGGAGCTGTAGCTCTGAGAAGAGGGACGAATATATCATGACTAAAAGATAACCCTTCTCCAAACTCATAAACTCTCAGGCTTGGTCGGCCCTCAATATCACTTGGAAGATGTAAACATAGATGGAATGATAGAACTCATCAAAAGCCATACCCGGCTGGCTCCCTCTCTGTGATATCACATTCCACCATATCTTGGTGGGATCCCGAAGCATGTACTTAGAGAGAATCACCATCATCTCTAGAGGTGTCTCCAAGTGTTTGAAGATAGACAACATGGATTCTAACCATGACTCTACAGCCTGAGGTCCTCTATCTCCATAGAAAGTGGGAGTATGATGCTGCTAAAAACCGTGCACCAACTCTGCCATAGTTGGGGCCACATGCGGTGCTCCCCTAAAGGTCACCATAAACATCATGACGAATTATCATAATTATGCATCTGCACCAGTATACGGAATGACGGCTGGTGCCGAGACAGGAACGATATGAGGGTCTTCACGTAGTCTCTGATCTACCATGTTTTTTGTCAAATCATTTCCATGTATATGGCGTACAACCATAGGAAGTCACGGTGGCATGACTCTTCAAGGTCAAGAACACACCATAGTATCTTATTATCAAGGACTGAAACATTGATGTGCAAAAAATAACTAGATAATGAAAACATACATATTTTTTGAACTACGGATACACAACATTAGTGACCCCTACATGGCATGTACATCTATCAACCTGGTCATGTAACACCACATACACACGACATGTTCTCCTTTGACAATAAGTGTACTTGAATCTTTCCCCTTTCCCGAGTTCCCCTACATGACTAAACAACACAAATACTTCCATGGAAACTCTACACGACATGTTCGCACGTGACACAGCTTGTAACCCCTATGTTTCCACTACCCTTGTTGTTAGTCACACGGTCGAAGACACGTAAGACTCTACACAACGTGTTTATTCCAGACATGACGTGTACTATAAGGATTTCACCAACCCATGTCGTTAGTCACATGACCGGATTCATGGTCTCTACAACATGAAAGGAACATCTAGTACTCGATGTGCTACATCAATTATTTATTTACCCTGTGTCTCATACCCCACAGACAGGTACACAGTTAAAGACTACACAACATTTACATTTAGTACATGACAATTACATAAGTAAAGTTGTTCATTCCCAAAGATAAGGATACATGGAATGTATTCATCATTACACATCGTGTATTCTTTTTTCCCCAAATATTAAGCCTCAAGAACTACTCTGGAACCCCATAAGAACAATAAAATAAACATTTATGTTCTAAATTATGATCCATGGGGGCCCATACTCCCCACGAATCAATCCATGGCATCATATAAAACTATACCACATTGTGTAACAGTAAAATCAATCACATAATCCACTAAATTCCGATCCACGAGGGACTATAACATCTCATGAAAAAATGTTTGGATTCTATTCAAATGATACTTTAAACATTAGTAATTTCCTATCAAACTGTCGGTATTTAATCAAGGCATCTGTCACAACATTATGCACATGTATCCCAATATCTATCATAACAACAGGCAATCAATAATTCACCCTAAATGGTAGGATGAGAATGCAAGACATGTGATCTCTAGTAGGTGCCAATATGATGCATGAGATGTCATACCCTCATCCCATCGGGATGCAATAGAAATTGAACCACAAAAATATCAATGATAATAAAACATAACATGTGAATCACCCAACTGTGAAATCAAATCAATTGTAATAATAACAAAACCATAAAAATTGAAATATTCGAGGCATATTGGATTTTCCCTGTACACTGGTTAGCTAATCCCCAACATATCTTATTACCCACAACCAATTATTTATTATCCAATTCTATAGGCTCTAAATAGAAATTCAATGAAGAAAATAATCTCGTTGATACCACTTTGTCACTTTCTGGTTTGAGTGCCTCCCAGAGGTTCCCCGTACCCGTTTGGTCACATGGCCTCAAGCGCATATGCCCGAATTCCAGAGGCTACCGACTATCACGGAGGGCATTGGCTTTACTAGGTGGGAAACTATGCCCCCATTGGAAGAGTAACAAAATGGAAATAAACACATAAAAGTAGAGGAAGCATTAATTCCATAAAATATGTAAACAGTAGAAGAATGAAAATAAATAAACAATTGCATCATATATATAAATAATCATGCATGACACATGTATCTAGGAAAGCATCCAAACAAGTCACAATAATGGAATACAGTACGTAACCAATGTACAAAGGAGATCAAGTAAACATCTCCCACAGCATCACTAGGCTCACTTTGGTCCCATGATCTCTACCTATATATTAATCATGTACCTGAAGTAGAAGGGCACATTCCCTTATCTATAACTTCTACAATATAATCTATTTGGGCCTATAACTTCACTCAAATAGGGTGTGTGAAGAGTCCCTGTAGGAAACCACCCAAATATCTGTGCGTAACTATCAGAAAATATATATATAGCTGGAAAATATGAAAAATGAGTTAATAAAAAATGATGTACTCACAGTAAATATTTATAAAACTATAACAAAATTCATTTAAATCTACCAATTATTCGACCAAACAAACACAAGAAACCCACTGGGATGTTCTCACAATCTAACCCCTCTTGTATTTTGTAGACGAAGACTATATAAGGAATCACTCACTATTGATTCCCCATGTGGTCTTGTAATGATAAACTATAGACTCTCCCACGAAGCACTCAACGTCCAATTCCCCCTGCGGTGTTGCAACATTGAACTACATGCACTTTGAGGGAGAACTCATGTTGATCCCCCTATATTCTTGAAGCATGCAAAGTATAGTATAAACTCTTGGGAATCCCTCAACATCTATTCCACCTCTGGTATAACTACACCAGGTTCCCACAACCCTGTGTAATGAGATCGTTCCCAAATGATATCTAGCTTCCAATGTAAATCTCAAATATTTCTTGGTTAAACTACTACAATGCATATAACAATCATGTCATATAATAATAACTCTATCATAACAACACGTGGCATGGAATGAAAAACAGAATAATAGTTAATACTAGACCCAATGTTCAATATCAAACAAACAAGGGGGAAAACATCCATAAAAAGGTAATAAACCCTATTCGTAATCAAAAACCCCTACTCAAACAATCAATGAATAGAATGGATTAATAGGGTTAACATTCCTAAATATGTAATACCCTAAACTAGGGTATCAGGAACTTTTTGCACATATAATTCAACTAAATCTGTGGAAAAGAACCAACAGCCTAACTCGGCATTGTACGATCGATATAGTTGAACCTTAGCCATTGAATCGATGTAGAACGTGGTAGATCTACAAAAATGTAAAAAAAGTTCCACCAAGGATAACTCCTAAAAGAGGAGAAATCATGAAATACAGATTTTTTAGAAGGAAGAACTCACCGATGTGATTCCAACACAATCGACAATGTTTGATTCCGGGCATGGTCTGCTGCTCGGGGGCTCAGAGAATAATTATCGATCATCGGTTAGTCCTGGTTCAGACGAAGCCAGAAAAAGTTGTTTCATCCAATTAGATGTTTCCCTTGTCTGATATATCACTTAAAAAATAAAAATACATGGCATGCTATTTAAAGATAAATTGCATGTATATGCCTTTACCAGGCCCCGCATTAGTCGGTCATCAGGTCACCCCTCGCAGCCATGTACTTGTTCGTTACACGGCCAACACATTACTACCTGTGGTATCCGGGTACATGGTGTGTAATCCTAAGTACACGGTGTGTACTCCTTAAATTCATAAAAATATAATTTTTTTTCTCAAAACACCATAAAACAAGATCCATACCTCAAATGAAGAACTGGGTTCTTACTCTTATATTACATCCACTATTACCATATATAAAAATGATATGATGTTAATTTATCAAAAATTTTTTGGAAAAAATATTGTATAAATATATGATACCTAAAACAGTACATTAAGAATAAAATAATTTCTAATGAAATGATGGAGAGTGATATTAAATGTGATCCGAATAATGTTAATAAACATAAACCCCTGAATTTGTAAATGATGAAATAAGACAACATATTCATTAAAAATAAAGTATTTGTAGTAAAATATACATATATAAAAATTAAATAAAATATAATAAAAAACATTAATAATTATCCCTGTAACATTTTTTCAAAATAATGATACGAATAACAATCAAAATTATTTTCCAACCGTTTTGACAATGTTACACAATTCGTTTTATAACATTGTAAATAAAAAATAATATAATATTGAAGAAAATGTTTTATTTTAAAATAAATGTTGATAGTTTAAATGTAATATTGAATGAAAATAATGGTTTTAATAGTGGTATTAATAAATTCATGTTTAAAATAATTAATAACGTTCCCTATTATAGTTTTGGTAAAATTTCAAAAAGAACATCATTCATAAAATAAATAAAATATTTCATTTAAAACATTATATATAAAGTTTTAAATCACTTTAAAGGATTACAATAATAAATAGAGGTAATATAATAACACTCTTGAAATACATTAATCATCCTCAGCATAGAACAAAAATATTTTGATGGGAAATTTTAAAATATTATTTTTAATAGAAATATACTTATATGTAAATTAATTAATTATTAATGATCCAAAAAATTGATATATAATCATATAAATTCCAAGAATAAGTATATTTGTATAAAATAGAGGGGTTTTATAAAATTAGTATCAAATAATTTTCCCAAAGGAGATCCGAACATAAATAATCTTTAAATAAAATGATATTATAATAGCAATATTTTACATTGTGTCATCACTTCAACAAAAGACATTTGATCATATTATATAATTAATTTTAATTTATTATCTATTCTAATAATAAAAAATTTCATCTATTTACCTTTTATTAAATACTTTTAAATGTTATTTTAAATCTATTTATTGAATAATTCGTTCATATGCTGGCCACTTCAGAATATTCTGTCAATTAATAAAAAATTATTATGGAATATTTTCCTTTGTCAAATATATTAAAAAGGTTACATCGCCTAAAAATGATAATAATTCCATGAATCTAGCTTTCATTCATTAAATATATTTTTATATTCATCCATGAATTGTGGTACCTGAATAATGAATCACATCGCTTCAATGAAGTGGAAGTCCACACATACTCATGAGAAGCATTATCATTTTCAAACATATCAAATGGTAAGAATTTAGGTGATATGTAATATCTTCAGAAAACATAAGTATTTCATAAATATTACATAAATTTAACAATACCATCCATATTAACATCCATGTATTGTTGTGATGGAAATCAAATTTGACTGCTACACATAGATGAAACAGATTTACCATTAAAATAAAAACATTTAAATAGGGTTAATATATTTACGGATGAATATTAGTATCTACATTTAATATTTGGAGGGTGTTTAAAAATAAATGATCATGAGATATCTGGACAAAAACATATACACATTTTTCACGAAACCTCCTTTGGCCTACACCACAAGCCTTCATATCAGGGTATGTTGTCAAGAAAAGGACTTATTTCATATTGGTGGGATATTGGGACGGTATTTGAAAATCTATTGGCAGAGATAAGTTTCTCGATAGTTTTCAATAAGAGTGGACTGTGGTTCCTTTTTTTAAGTGAGGGGACTATCAATCTTGCAAATACTTGAAATATTAACATATATTATTTTTCACACACAAATAAATATTTAATTTTTTTTACAAAATATATAATATTATATTTATTAGATTTAAATATTAATTACTAATATAATTTAGATATTTTTTATGTTATTTTAATCATTACTTTTTAGTTAAAAAATTTAACAAATTATTTATTTTTCCATAATAATGAATTCAAACCTAAGTTACAATTCATTATGACCAAAATTAAAATATAACTATTTACTAAACATTAAAATATTAAATTTAAAATTGGAAAAATTATTTTAAATTTTTATTAAAATACATGGAATAAATTAATTTTATAAAACAATCTCATAAATGGGATGGAAAACGTTTTTATGAAAATAAAAATTTGTAGAAGAAAAAGAATTTATTCTTATTCATATCTTGGTAACCACAAATTTGTTATTGAGAAATAATTTTAATGAAAGTAAAATATTAAAATTTCGTTAAAATCATTCATAAATAGAAATTATTTAAATTTACAAGTGCTTTAGTTACTTATAAATAGTTTCCAAAATATAATAATTATTTTTTCATTAAAATGATTATGAATTAATTTATAAATAATTGATACTCAATGTTTGTATCATTTTGTATTTTAAAAAAATAATAGAAAAAAAATTAGTTAAAAAAATTTAAATTATTCATCATAATTCATTTCAATGATAATATTTCAAATATTAATTTTAGGATTATTTCAAATTTTAATGTTCAAAATCCATATTCATCCTCGAATTTTATAAATACAAGGACATGATATATAAAAAGTTTCATTGTTTAATAGTTTCTTTGGAAGTAAATATTCACGTACCAAAATTATATCTTTGACTTAATGAGTTGATGGTAGAGGGTTTCTAAAACATCTAGAGTTTTAATAATATTATTATTTCTTTCATTATAATTATTAATATGTTTATTTAGGTATTAAATAATTATTTTAATGAAAATACTAATAAGACAGTAATGAAACGAATTAAAAATATTAAATAAATAAATAAATAAATAAATAAATAAATAAATAAATAATATAACTGTTAAATGAAAAATTATTAAATAATAGATTTATCAAAATGAAATTATATTATATTTTTATTATTTAATTTCATAAAAATGAAATTAAATTAGAATATTATGTTTATTATTACCTGAAATTATTAATGTAATATTATATCCGGATTTTTTTATAAATAAAATAATATTTTGAAAAAAAATTGTAATTTTTCTAAAATATATTATACAATTTTATTTAAAAGGTTACATGAAATGTGAAATTATTAAAAAAAATATTCAATTACATTGAATGTGATTTTAAATAAAAACAATAATTATGAAGATTAGAAAAAAAATTAACAAATAGGTTATATATATTTCATAAATTTGAGAATAATTTAACATATATATATATATATATATATAATTTAATTTAATTGATGGGTAATGTTTTAATATATAAATTAAAAAAATGCAAAAGTCATTGTATAATTAAATTTTTATCATTATGAAAGATATTCAACAAATAAAAACTTAATATTCATTAAGGGAAAAGAATATATTTTTTATTATAAATTTATGGAATTATAACTATTGAAATTTTGTTATAATATTTTTAATAAAAAATATATTAAAATATTAAATTAGGATATTTATTAAATATGAGTATTATTTGTATTTAATATATAAATATTATATTATAAATTTAATAATATTTTAAAATTTTAATGTCATATAAAAAAAACAAGGATAATAGAATTGAAAATCAAAATTGAGATTGATTTCACATGGTCTCCAGAAAAAAATCAGTTCTCGGACTCTTTGGCGATGAATTGATGGCCAATGTGAATAGAATTTTGAATGGTATTCAAAAATGGATGAGGGAGATCCTATGACTAAAGAGGATTAAATTAATATAACATATTCGAATGAGAAATATGGAAATTGACTACGATATGTTCTCCATATTCCTCATGTAATTCCATTTATTCAATATCAAAGGCTTTTATTTTGTCTAGGTGACTGAATCCCCATGAAAATCTGATTTTGAGGATCGTTTTAAGTTTAACTATACCTTCTTCATTCTTTTCATCAATGTTTTCACCCTTAGTCAATGTTGGAAGTCCTTTTTTATCATCATTATGAATTTTCAACCTTAAGTGTTATAAAATACACTCAATTTCATCATAATTCAAAATCCCATGTATATAATTATTTCATAAAATCCACGCAGCATTCTATTTATATAAGGTTTTTAATTTGGATGAAAAGAAAAGGAAGATAAAAACAAATAGAATTTAATTACATTAATTTTTTTTGACATAAAATAGACATTGTCATAAAAATTAGAGAGAAAGGATCAAATAAGATATTATTGAAGTAAATCGAGTAGATTAGACATCAACACCAAATATATATCGAATTTTTTGATGTATTAATATTATATATATATATATATATCATAGATTGAATATTTTACCACCATTTATATATGAATTATATTTCTTAAAACATTAACAAAAAACGATAAGATTTTATATACAATAGAATAGTTTCAATAAATAAGAAGTTCCTTCAAATGAATAGCATAATTCTTTTTTGAAATCTATGGTGTGTGGCAGACTAAGAGGGGTGGAAAAAAAGATTGTAATCCATATTTGATGAAGAGGAATTATTATTCCACTTTCAAGGTAAGGTAAGTAATTATTTTTCTTTTAACCTTTTATATTTACAATATTATGTTATTTTAAATTTATATAAGAAATTATTTCAAACAAAACTAAATTATGAAATTTAATTTTGTTTTAATATTAATAATTTTAAGTTATTACTTTCAGTATAATTTTTTAAAACTTATATGATAAACGAATATTTTTATTATTATTACTAATATTATTAATTTTATTATTATTATTCAAACAACATTATTTACAAATTTAGTGATTAATTTGAAATATACTTAATTTCAAAATTTATATCTCTTTAAGGGAAAATAATTTTTATATTTCTATAAATAATTTTCTTATTTTTTAATATCATTCCTATAAATATGATTTTTTTGTAAAATTATAATTTTCAAAAGGATTTGAATATTTAAAAATTTTATGTTATCAAATAAATTTTATCATCACATACAAATAATATTTTATATTTTATATGGATTTTTATAGTTTCTTGATTTATTAATGATATAATGTTATTGGTTAATTTTCTCTTGAAATAATGGATGTTTCATATGCATATAGGTATATCAATTTATTATGCATATAATTAAAATTCTATCCGTTTATATATATTTTTAAATTTAATTATAATATTCACTTTAACTCTATCTTTGGTTTTAAAAAAATTTGGATTTATCTAAAATATATAGTTTTTTTTTAAAAAAAATTATCATTTATCAAAAAAATAAATGATATAAAATTATTTTCTTATTTTTAAATAATTAAAAAAATTTAGAAATACATTGAATTTTTAAAATGGATTTAAAATGGTTATGGAATATCTGATAAAAATATTTTCCTAAAAATAAATTCATCACTTTTTCATCTTGTTAGTTGATGAGGAATGGGGTGATTTAATGACCTCAATGAGTCTTTTTCTAATAAGAGATACTATTAGTGGACTCATGGATTTATGATGGTCTTCCAATTGCCATTTTAATACACAAATATTATTATTCTTTTGAGATTATAAAGTTAAAAAAAATTAAAATCATATATAATTATATTTTTTTGGAATTAGAAAACTTCAAATAAGTTTATATGTTTTTATAATTATTGATCATGCATCACATATTTTATATTAAATTTTTTAGAATATTTTTCAATAAGTTTTTTATAAAATTATTCTTTATTGGTTTTAAAACAATTTACACGTAAATTATAAACAATCTATCTGAATTAAAAATGATTTTAAAAACTGTACATAAAATAATAATGGGTGAGTGGATTCATTTTAGAAACTAGAGTAAGCATTTCCAATTATTAATTTTATAAATTGTTTAAAACACTAATTTTATATAAGAAAATATCATATGAATCTAAAAACCAACTAAAAAATAACCTCATTTATATGATGGACTATAATTTTTAGTTACTCTTTAATAAAAAAATACACATGACATATTTTTATTATCAAATCTACATGTTTGGGTTTGGGCTATTGTAGTTGTATTAAAGGATCACTTTAGATAAGTTTATAGATTAGGTATTTTTATTTGGGGAAAATTCTAAGAGGTTGAATTTTCATTAAAAATTTTAGGCAAATATGTACCCTTTAGAATATATTTGTTCCTCCATAATTTTTCCCCTAATATGGAAGATGGAAATTGGGAATTTATTTACATACGATGAAATAATCATGGTGGAACAAATCCTTTAATGGGGAGAATTTAACATCTCAAATTTTAATATAAGAATAATTTCTTTTATTTTGTCATTAGTATCATGATTTAAGAATTAAATCAATATTTTTAATAATATTAATAATATATAATGGTTATATATAATAATTTATCCATAAATAAGGTAAATAAAAATTTTATAATGAAACTCTTAAATGATTTTTTTAAATAATTGATTTATAGCACATAAATTGTATCTTTTTTTATTTATTCATCTAATACATAATATTATTAAAGAACAAAATCATGGGTATTAATATATTGAAGTATAAATGTACCATTTTAACTATATTCCCAAATAAATAATATATTATTTTTAGAAAAATATATTGTTTTTTTAAAATAAATTTATACTGATTTATGTAAAATGTTATTCGAAACAAAAAAAATATTAAAATTTATCCTACTATATGAATTTAGATGTTTTAATAAATAATAAAAATAAATATAATTACCATTATAAAGTAAATTTAAAAATATATTATATATATATAAATATTTTATAAATTATAAATCAATTTAATATATATGTATATATATAATGATTCTAAATTTAAATATAGGGTAATGTATATTTATATTTCAGGATAAAATTAATAAACAAAAGTTATACTATAATTAAAATTTTCTCACAATAAAATAGTTAAAATAACTAATATTTCAAATTTCAAAAATAATAAATTTCATATATTTTATTATAAATATATGAAATTAGGAAAATAATATTTTTTTATAATGTATAGAATTAATAATGTATTATAACAATAAATTGAGACAATTATTAAATATTAATATTTTTAAGAGTTTAAATATAATTTAGATATTATTAAATTAGTAATATAGAAATATAATTTTAAAATAAAACGAGGATAAAGGAACAGAGAATCAGAAGTGGGATTGATCACAGAAGGGATCTGTATACTCATGTTGTCTCAATTGAAACTGAGAGGAACCAAAAACTATTGAGAATAGAAGACTGAGGATGATTCAAACATGGATGAGAGATATTGGATTCCCAAATAGGATCGAATTGCTACAAGATATTTTGAACACGTAAGGGAGGAAATTGTGGGTTATTTTTTCCATCTTCCTCCTCCTATAATTATATTATAAAAATAATAGTTGTATTTATTTTTTAGAAGTGTATGAATCTCCTTCAAAACCATATTTTGTGGGCTATTTTTTATTTAGTAGTACACAGTTTATAGTTTTATTCATAAAAACACTGTCCATTGACTTCTATAGTCCATGTTCTTCATCGGTCTATATTTTATTCCTCTGCCATTATAAAAAATAATCATTCTCATTGAAGTTCGTATTCCTATATAAACAACTATTGCGTAAAATTCATGTATGTAACAGTTTTTTCTTTGGATGAATATAATATCTCTATTGGAAACAAAAATCACTTGATGACATTTATTTTTTTCACTTACATTGGGAGAGTTATTATATATTAAATACAAAGTATAAAAAATAATATTTTTAATGGAAATATATTAGATAGAATATAAATTTATCATTTATATCCTCTTCCATGAAGTATTGATAATATATATATTTATTTATTTATCTTTCATGTGGATTGAATATTTTCCAATAAATTTGTTTAAGATTTATATTTTTTAAAAAAAATATAAAAAAATGATTTTTTTGTAAATATTATAATTATTTCTATAAATAAAAATATCCTTCGAGTGTTTAGTAGAGTGTTGCTTAGTAAATCCTGGAGTGTGTAATATTTATATAGATATAGTATAAGAGAGTAAACTTTATTTGATTAAATGAACTTATTCAACTTTTTTAGGTACATTAATTAATTATATTTATTAATAAATTCTTTATTTAATCAACATAAAATTTATGTAAGACATTATTTAAATATTGTATATATATTGAAAAGATGTTGCGTTTTAAAATTTATAATTAGAACGTACTTCTTTTGAATAATTATTTAAAAATTACTTGAACAGAAAATATTATTATAATAAAAATTATTATTATTGAAACCTATATATTTAACAAATAAATTATTAATTTTTAAGGGATTTGTTAATGTCATTAATATTTATGTAAGGGAAATTTTATTTTCAATTTACAACAAGGGAATTTTTATCATTTTTAAAACCTATGCTTCTAATTCTGATTCTATATATGAGTATTATTATCCTCCAATGGCCCGAAGGCCTTCATTTTTTATTGATTTTTGATAAACCACCTTTCAAGGGGTGAGGTAGAACCCTTACAAGGCCTGTGGGTGTAAGTATTACATGGCCTATAGGCCTTAGAGGAATTCATTGCCTGTAGGATTCAAACATTACATACAACCCAAACTAAATACTTGGAACTACTCCTCCCCAGTATCTTCATCATGAAATCACCTCTCCACCATCGCATGACTGTTCGCCTAGGCATTCCCGTGCATGAACAGGCTTGTCCCGATGGCAAGTGTCATACCCTCTCATTCTTACAATCTTTTTAGCTTCTGTTGTGGTGAAATCTCCTTTCCCAACCTCCTTTTAGAGATTTTTCTTTTTAGGTTGTCTGGTTTGCATATGCCCTTATGGCGGCCCGATGGCCTTGAGGTGTCCCAAATGCCTTACTGACCCGAAGGCCTGGGTGGCCTGAAGTAATACAGGACTCGGGGACCAAATCGGTGACCCGAAGGCCCAAACGAGGGCATATTTTCGGTTGCTATAGTGCCAAACAGTGAATGATATAGTTCTTGCTACAACACCCGCTACAGTACTGCACAGTTCCTGCTATAGTACAGCTATAACACCCAAAAAATTCAGCCTCAACCTGAATTTTATCCCTGGTCACTTGGATGCACATACAGAGTCCTTACCAACCGGGATGAGGCTCATGTGCATTATTATCAAAAAGAGTTTTTATATTTCAAAATTTTATGTTATAAATAAAAATTTATCATCATTATGCAAGGAATATTTCATATTTTATAATCATTTTTAACATATTTTTAATAATTAATGTTACATTTTATGTGTAAATATCATTTTAAATTATGGATGTTGTATATAAAAATAAATATGGACATCCATTATTCACGTCTTTGAAATTCCATGAATATAAAGAAAACATTTTTTAAATTTTTTTATAACATACAACCAAATTCATCCTTTTACTTTATAAAACCTTGTACTTCCCTAATATTTATATTATTTTCTTAAAAAAATAGTTTTTTTTCAAAATATAGAGGATACAAAATTATTATCTTCACTTAAAATATTTCACTTATTTTTTTAAATGTTTTTAATAATTTTTAATTATTTATAATCGAGAAAGGATAATATGATAAAAAATTTCAAATAATACATAGCACTTCATTATCAAATCATTTTATGCGGAATAGGGTGATTCCATGATGGTGATGGTGTGACATGGTTGAGTTGATGAGTGGATTCAAGGATAGGATAAAAATTTTCAGATCAAGTTGATTGGCTACGATCTCATTGTATAAAATATCTCTTTGAATTTTAAATTTGCCCTAAAACGAGTGAATTTTGAATTTTTGAAAATAGGGATTATGAAATTTTGTTTCTGTAGGATCCCTTGCATGGTTACCACCTAACCTTAATGTGTATATCATAATTGAAAAATTGATTTGTAAGGTGATCACATGACCTCCATTGGACATAGTCCCAAAAGAGATACTACTAGTGGCCTCAATGATTTACTCTATTCTACAAATTTATATTTTAATCTTTAAAATATAATATTTCATAGAAAATTTATTTTGAATAATTTTAATGATTATTTATTCATATTTATTTTTTGATTAATATTTAATGGAATATATTTCATTATTTTAGAAATTATTGATCAAATATTACATTTTTGTTATAAAATGTATTAGAATTATTTTTGAATATGCTTTTATACATGTGTAGTTAACTGGTTTTAATACCCACAATTATTAAATTATAAAATCACCCTATGATTTTAACATTATTTTTCAGAGTGTGATAAAAAAAATTATTGGTGAGGGGATTTAGTTAAAAAACTAGAGTGATCAGATCAAATTAGTTATTTGATAAATTTGTGTAATATATTATTTTATGTATGGAAATTTTAAAATACTCCAAAAAAATATAATATAGTTTATCCTTTTTTTCTAATGTATTTTATGTTTTTTATTACTTTTAATAAAAAAATACACACAATATGTTTTCTGTACTGCACCTGGAAGTGGGGGTTTAGGTAGTTATAGTTTCTTGACCTGATGAATGTGTTGTATTGTTTTGGTGTAACAAGTTATAGAATCGTTGTTGGGGTATTCTAAATCCATGTATTTAGTGAATTGATAATTATTTTTAAATCATCTATGTTACATATAGAGGATCACCAAAATAGGGTGTTTTTTTGTGGGGGATATATGGTCCTTTATAAATTTGAGAGTTGGAAATTCGTGAGTTTTATAGATCACCATTAGCAATATATCATGGTGTGGGAATGATATAAAATTTCTTTTAGGATTCAATTTTTCTATAATGGGTAAATTTGGCCAGTATTAGAGTTATTATCATAGTATTTTGTCTAAATTAATGTAATGTTTCAGATTTATGTTCCATGTGAGTTATTCTAGACATGTGAATGGCCCTAATGTAAGTTTTATGTCATCGTGATAGATTTCACCATTGTTTTACCGTGAAATAAGAGATAATATGAATGTTTCAACATGATTATATACCTCATGGTGGATCAAAATCACTTCCATGTGATTAATGATTTGATATCAGGGGTTTTCATGTGTGGCAGTATTTGGAAAATATTGTGAGGATTTATAGAGTCTTAAATATAGTTATATCTGATCATGATATGTGATTTACCTCTGGATTTTGGATATATATCCAGTGTGATTTTTTCACTTAGTTATTCTTAAAAAATCCACATATAGATTTATGGTAAGATAAACGTAACAATTCATCATTTAGAGGATATATTTTTAGCATGCTTCCTAGATTTTGGATGTTTTTTACTGCAGCACCTACCCATGATTCAAATTTTTTATAATAATAGTTATCATTATACTTTTTGTGTATCCCGATTCAAATAACATTATGTGTAACCATAAAAATCTATATTGTGTTGGACCCATATTGGAGGGTTATCTGTTCTCAAATTAGAATTAGTTAAAAGCATTACTCAGTAGGTATAGGTTATTTATTAGTGGAATAAGGGATAAAATATAGTCAAATGTTCAATGATGATCATAGTAGGAGACTTAAGAATGTTGATAATGGAGATCATGTATTTGTGATGGTATAACCTTTTAATGGTTAGTGATTATTTAGTCACAGTCGTAATGATTTAAACTAATTTTTAGGAACATTAATGGTGTCAGAGAATTTTAGTATATATTTCCATAATTTTCAAATAATCCTATATATTAATTAAATCTATGATTTTTTAGTGTAGGTTCAAAAATATCATGATGATGAATCTAAAATCACTAACTGGGAATATTTGGATGTGGAACATGATGTGATGACCATCGAATAACATGGTGATATTATAGACTGTTAAGAGGAGGAATTATCATATAATTCTATTACATTAGTTCATCTCTTGTAGAGACATAGTTATAAAGATGATTTAACATAGGAACATGAACAAGGGATTCATTTTAAATATCATTAGTTATTTGATTATAAATTTTATTTGCATAATATTTATGGTATCGTCTTGTTTTATATCATGATTTATGATGTTGATTTTTATATTTGTCTCCCTTTTTGTTTTCTTTACTGATATTATTGTGGTATCATTACATGACTGGTATCTCATAGAGTATCTTATTATTACTAATATTTTTTTTTCCTAAAATTCATGGTCTTGATTATTATGTATGAATTTTTTTTAAAAGGTATTTGATTTAGGGGCCTTCATTTTTTAAAACCATTTATTTTACATAACATAGTAATAGATTGTGTCTTTATGTGTTTGACAATGGTTTTCGTGGTTGGGGCAGTGTATAATGAATTGAAATGAATTTTAATGCAATTTTATATTTTTGGGTTTTGACTTGATTATTGGTTTTTTCTAGAATAGAACCTATGTCATTTCCAAATATTAGAGTTGGACCTTATGAAATTCCTATATTTTTTGGAATAACCCTTAGGGTTTCCCTTATAATTGAAATTTCTCTTATGAACCACTTTTAAATGACCTTAAAATTTTTTAGTTAATTAAATATCTGGATGTAAGAGTCATTATTATAAAATTATGAGACATTATCCCATGTGAAGGAATAATTTTCCCTAATATAATTTTCTTTCCTCACCAGTGTTAGCATTATTGTCTTGAATATATGATATTTTCTTCCCAGTAAAAAACAAATTTTTACTAGTGTAATAATAAATCCCTTAAGGATAAGATTATTTCATACTAGTATAAGAGTATTTACCCATTTACATTAGAGTGACCCTTTTGGTCATTTTCCCCCGCATTAATGTAATTATACCCATGTGAATGATTTTTTCCCTTGATGAAATTACTCATTGTTGTAACTTAATCAATAATTAAATTTATTATTTAAAATTTAATTTTAATTCATAAAATATTTAAATTTGATTATTTTATATTATAAAAATTACTACATATCCACAAGAGTTTTAATGTGATAGTTTTAAGAAATTTAAATATTGTTAATTAATAATAATTATCACATGTGATTATAATGAAATATAAGAAATTTGACCTTTGTATTTTGTAACAGATGGGCCCTAAAAGCATCATAGGAACCCCTCATAACATGGACATTGGGTCCTATCCCACTAGGTACCAATAGTTTCCCCATGGACATATGGTCCCCTCAATCAGTCCCACCCATGTGCTCGAACATGCCATTTAACAAATGATTTTACACACAGAACTATACATATTGTTTCTAGTGTGATTTTTCCCTAGTCATACACACCCTATGAAACTTCCCAAAAGATCACTCATCCTTATCACAACTCCATTGCAAAAATGAATAACTATGTGGTTCAAATCATGTAGACTCTCGAAAAAAAGAGTTCATTATTGACATGATTTATTAATTAATTCCTTTAATCCTTTGTAATTCACTGGTGTTACATTAACCCCCTTTAGATGTTAACATTATCACTATGGAACTTACTTCTAAATCAAGGAAAATATGTCACACTTAAGGTCGGGTTCCTACTATGATAAAAATGTAACCACTCGGCCCTACTGACAACACAAACACCCATCCAAAACAAGGAAATATGATCCTAACCAACTAGGTACCACCAGTTTTTCTGTAGAACTGTGGAAACCTTACTAGGGCCCACCCACATGCCTAAATATGTCATCTAGATAATGATTGTCCCCACCTTAAAAAAATTATTCTCTTTCCATTGTTCTTTGTCCTCATATAGACAGACCCTGAGAAACATACCATAAGGTCACCCATCCTAACAACTAATCAGTGCAAAGAATGCTTAACTATGGAGTTAAAATCAGGTAAAATATCAAAAATAAAGGTTTATCTTGTTGACATGAGTCATACAATTTAGTAATTTAATCCTTTTTCATTTTGGGGAGTTACAGTTTTGAAAAGGGATACTCATACATGTGAGCCTTCACATGGTCCATACATCTAGAATTTTAAAATAATATTTATTTACTCATCTTCCTATATTTATTAAATAATGGTGGGTATTTATTTGGATTAATTAGGGAACCACTCAATTAGATCATGTGAACTATTTCACCAATTTGATTAATTTTATATTTAGGCTTCCCCTTCCCTTTATTTTCTTCTTCTTATCCAAAAATGACGATTAGAGATTAATTCTTCATGTCCTTTTTATTTCTATCAGTCATTCACATACCATTTCATAAATAGGTAATTTTTTTATAATCTATTAAGGAGTTACCTCATAAGTTATTTTTATATGAACCTCTCCCTTCTCTCTCTACACATGTATGAAATATATGTACAAAATCACATCATATCAAGAATTAAAAACTTAGTATTGATTTTTGTGTGAGTATACATTAACCATGGTCAATTTTTAATTGGATAAATATTTTAGATTAACTATAAAAATATCAATAAATATAATTTAACAAATAAAAGAGTTGATGATGTTATTTTCATGTGAATGCTTTTTTTGTTATTTCTATATTCTCTTTACTAGATATTGTGACATTATTATCTTATAATCTACTTAATTATTATTTCATATCAACTGAATTTAAAAAAGAATATGAAACATATTTATTTTAAAATAGGTAATTTTATTAATTGATTATATTATTCATTCAGAAAATCACATTAGATAATAACTGATGTTTGTAAGAATATTCATTACATATTTATCAGTATTTACTTTTTTAATATTAATTTATCAAATTTGGAAACATTTTGATACTATATTTATATAATCAAGATAGTAATTATAAATTATGTTTCTAAAATTTAAAAACAATGGGTGAATACATTCATAAATTGTTTATTTTATTTTTTCCTTAATAGAGGAATATAAATTATTTATTGATATTTATTTCCACTAAAATTATTATTTCTTAGTAATATTGTTATATTTAAAATACTTAAAATCTAATTAGGTTTTAGTAAATTGATAGTATGTTTGGAATAGTAAGGAGTTGTGGTATATTCTATTATTGTTATAGACTATTTTGGTTGATCTCATAATGATAAGGATGATATAAAGTAGTCGATGTATATAATGGTTGGTTATATTTTGAAGTGATACTTACTACATTTTGTTGTATATTTAGAATTATAGTTGATTACTTACACTTTATAATCATTTATCCCATTTAGGGAAACTTATATCATCCATTATGTAATAATATATGTTTCTTAGTTCCAATAATAATGTAATGAAAAATCAATGATGATATAATTTAAAGGGCATGGTTCTTAATTTTTAAATGTGGAAGATTTATTATTAATAAATAAATTTGAATTACAATATTGAAAGAGATTGGTTATGTACATAATATTGAATTTAATCTACATTTTCTTAATGATTAATATACATATAAATCTTGTATGGTTATGAAATATTATTATATAATTATTAATTGATTGAATCTTTCGACATTTTTTCCTTTTTGGGTGTATTATTATTGTCACCCTATTCATTGTTTATGTAATATGGGTAATTAAGTGATATTTTGTTATTAGATTGAGTATGTGGTTATGAATTTTTACATTGAATGGTTTTTTGTTATCAGTATTATTATATTCAATTATCTCTTATGCTATACTACCCTTGTTTATTATGGTGGAAGATGAAAATATTTTTCCATGGGATTAGGGTGACTCATGATATCCAGGTTATATAGGTTTAGGAAAACTGATAAAATCCTTGACATCACTCTCTCTTCCAATAGTATATTATAGATAAAAATATTGGGGTTTGGGTGAATTATTGTTAATGTGTATGTTATCAAATAGTTTATAATGTATCTATGTGACGGAATAATTGTATATGACGACCATAGAGGATTAAGTAGGAAAAATGTAATTGGATCACTACATTAATAGATAGGATATTTACAACTTTAATATTTCTAGGGATGTAACGAATTATGTATTTTTGTATTTCCATATGTTGTGACCTCCCACATCATAGAAAATGATTATGTGATGTGATGGGATTTTGTTTTGATTATGAATATGTGGTTTTGATATATTTCCATAAGTGTATCATATGGCTTATTAAACCAATTTAAGGACTATAAAAAATATTATAGGGTTTATTGTGACTTCTTCCATGGAAAATTAGTGGTCGAGAACCATTCAAACACATATGATTATTATATTATGTTACTTTCTTCAGTGTAATACATGTTGAGTAAGAATTTTTAAGTGTTGGAATATAGTTTACTAGATTAGGTGATGTTTTTGTATTTATATTCATTCTCTAGGTATTTTAAATCATTATTACTCAACCTCACGACAAGAATGTAAAATGGATTTGTTGATTGATTTGGGAATTACTAACTCATGAAGATTACTCAAGGTATTTTTGATGACTGTGGTCTCTATCACAGGAGTTGTATTATACAATTTTTTGGGGGGTTTGAAATTTTTTAACATTTAACGTATTGTAATTTGAATTATAATGTATTATGTATTTTTATTGGTGTATGTTTTATCAATTACTAGAATATTGAGTGTAATTCCTCCCATAAGGGTATTTTCTATATAATAAGAGCTAGTCCCTAAAATGTGTCCTATTAAGGGTGAATATCAAAGGTCAAATGCATCTTCATTTTCAAATTATGAGGGGTATTTGTGGTTTGTGGTCATCAAAGGGAAGATTCTATGAATGCACACTAGTTTAATATGGTATTTATCCCATTTAATCGATCAAAAGATAATATTACCTGTTTATGAACCCATATAAAGGTAGGTAATAAATATCCCATCACAAATAATGACATCAGAGAAGGTTCAAAATCTTGAATTTTTTATTAAAGGAATTTGAGTTAGGATGTAGGCAACATGAAGTGTAGTGATTGTGACCAGAATAACCAAGAAATGACTGGTTAGGTTTCCATAAAATATCATGAACACCACATAATAGCAAGTGGTTGGAGTAGAATCTATTGTTATAATATAATTATGTTAAGATGTATATTTTCAGTTTAAAAACTATTAACAAATAAAGTAACTATCACACATAAATGTTTCCATGATCCTTGGGGTTGGTGAATATTTGAATCCAAAATTACACTACAATCTCTCATGGGTTAATATTTAACCTACCATTGTAACTGTAGATGTAAAAATATATATACATTCAATAAAATATAACCCAATTCATATGTTTCCACATGTTTGAAGAAATGGTTTAATGTAATAAAACATATTTTTCACCCAGAATGGTATAACCCAATAAGTGATGATCATCAATTGATGAGTGTTCCCATGTAGAATCATTCATAATGAACATCCAAGATTACCGATGTAACTATGTTTACCATTCCATAAAAAAGTGAAAAAATGTAACATCCATGCTCTAGAATCTATAAAGATGAAAAATACCATGTTCTGATTCCTTTTAATAAATTACATTTTTTAAAATATTGTCCTCACAGGTCCTACATGGGAACATGAAGGGTGTGAGTATAAAACTCAATAGATAGTCACTGAAAAACCCATATGTACATCTTATAAGCTCAAGTGACTACTAGAGAAAATATATGGATGAATTTAAATATAATCAAAGAAAATAACATCGGTTAATATTTCAAAATTCATATTAGTTAAATTTAAAATTTCAAACATTATATATGATTTGGATCCTAACTAAAATTAATAAAATTTTGATTAACCTGGTATTTATTCCATAATGTTATAAGGTGAATCATTTATACTATCTCATTGATGTATAACACAACATGAGATAGGTTATATGCCCATTCCATTGGAAGTGTCCGCTGTATAAAATATTTAGGGAAATAAGATGTCTTGTGTGATAGGGTATGATGAATATAATGTAAAGTTATCGTGACTCTATCTAGTAACCTTGATCTATGTCAAAATATACCTACTTTATAATCATATTCAAGGTATCCCAATATGTCAAGACCCTTACCTCGGGGCCCATGTCGGGACTACCTGAAGCTGGCCTTCCATAGGCGAGCGGATGGCGACTAGCACCAAAGGCGTAATTCCCTAAAAACCGGGAAGGAATTGCCTTTATAACATCTAAATGAGAACAACAGAGCACACAAATGGATACAAAACTCTAAGTAAACATTATAAAAAAAGTAAAAGGGGTTGGAAATACAATCCCAACAGCAAAGTAAAAGGAACTAGAGTATAAGAACAACTAAAGAATGGAAAAAAAGCTGATGGGTCATCCTCCTAGATTTCTACCTGAACGGTAAGTACAGATTGCCTCCTCAGCACTCCAGGTGCATTAGTCTCCTCTGTGTACCGACTCGTCGTAAGATCTACCACTGGGTAAAATCTAGTCTTGGTACTCTCAGCCTTAGTCAATGATTTCTTTCATCTGCATCCAGCACAACAATGTGCAGGCATAGCCTGAGCAGAGGGGTGAGTATAACGATACTCATTAGGAACCCCGAGACCCTCTAGGTCTCACAAAATCCAACAAGGATAATCCACAATGTATGAAATCAACATAAAACCTTACATAGGTATATCCCCATACATATACATAAGTTATCATGTGATCCATCTCTATCATGAGGAAACCATAGAAAAAATGACTCAGATCAACCAAGATTTTATTCACTTTATCGAATCCTCTGATTCTAGATAAATCCTTCTAAATCAAGTATAATGGGCCTACCGCATCACACATAGCTTCTTCCCACTAACCTTGGATTGGTGAGGTACTCCTCCTGTTGAGTATTGTGGGTCTCCTACGTCACACAGAGGCGCTCCCCACCGTGGGTCTGTCGCCTCACCCTTGGCTCCCCCTCATAGCCTGCAAAGGTACTACTTCTATCAGGTACCGTGGATCTACTGTGTCACCAAGCATGCTCCTCCACTGTGGGTGTCCCACCACAACCAGGCACTCCCCACTAGGCTAGTCGAGTCAGCCCAAGTCAAACAGTCAGTAGTCGTCAAGTCTCAACGTGCTACTAGGACTCCGCACTATAGTCACTCGTATCTGGAATATCCTCTCCACAATATACTGGCAGATGCTTCAACTATCATAAATTCCAAAGAAAATGTATCCCAATGGTCCTCCATGTCATAGGGGTCTCAGCGCAATAGACAGTGTGTCAATTGGATGCCACCTCTTTGAGTTATTAGCCATTTAGTCTTGGTGACCCGGTTGAATTCATGATCGATCCAACCTGACTGTTTACCATCTCAAACAAAAACTCCAGTGGAGTATACTCAAAGGGACCATATCACTCCATGATTTACAGCACTGCTGACAGTTTTTCAAACGGACATTCGGTGCCAAAGATATGGCCAAAAGACGGTAAAGGGGCGTATTGGGCCCTGGTCCTGTCCAACCCGGTTCAGGTCGACCCAGCCGGACCCATTAAGCCTAGCCCAGTAGGCCGCCAGATGCCACGGATACCTGAGAGGGAAATGACCTACTAAGAGGGCACAGACCAGCTATGGGTCACCACAAGGGTGGTTCGGCCTAGAGGGCGTCGTAAGTGTGGCTCGGCCTGGGGGCTAGGTCCAGTTCGGCTCGGCGGGTTTCATGGGCGTGGCTCGAGGTCAGAAGATCGGTGCACGACGCAGCCAGGGACGGTTCGACCAGGAGTCTGGGGTGGCGCAGCTGGGGAGCGACGTGTTCGGGGTGGTGTGGCTTGGGAGCGGCGTGGTTGGGAAGGCACGGCTGGGGTAGGTCCGTCTGGGGCGCAGAACAATAAGGGTGGCTTTGGCTGGGAGGGCCGCAGTGGCAGGGGGCAGGTTCGGCCATGATGGAAGTGGCGGTTGGGGGCTGGTTCGGCCAGGGCGCTACACGGTTAGGGTAGATCAGAAGCCGACGGGCATCACGGTTCATCCCGAGGTGGCAGAGCCAGTTTGGCCAAAGCATCAGAGCCTCGCGGGGGCGGCATGGGTCGTGAAAGCCGCAGGAAGCATGATTGTTTGCTTTGTCACCATCGACATCGTTGTCGCCTTCCTCCATTTAAAAAGAACACCACAAAAGAAAAAGTCGAAGGGTTCATTCCATGTTGGTTTGGTCTCCACCCTCCGCCTTCAGGGTGGTAACATTTCACCCTCAAGAACGAAGCACAAGAAACCCTACCACAATGATCAATCCCTAAACCAACAAAAGGAAAAAATTTGCGGATCAACTAGTAAGAAGTTGATCCACGTTATTTATTTTCATAGAAAAGAATCACAGTTATATTATAATATTCAAATAAAATACCTACCTTGTTCAATGGTGGTTGATGTTGGCGCGAGAAGGTGGATGTCGATTCGTTGTAGACAAAAACATCCTACGTCGAAGGCGGATCCATGGTAGAAAGTCGACATCGAGGTCATTCTTCATCGGTTGGGAGTTCTTCATTGGTAGAGGATGTTCTTTGTTGGATAACTTTATTTCTCCCAAGCTCTCTCATCTCCCAATTCCAACAAAAATTCCATGTTAGCCCCAAAACAATAGATAAAGAAAACTATTATTTTGTTGCGAAAATTTTCAAAAAGGATAATTAATCACTTGGTTGGCACATTAAATGGCACGCGCATTCTCACAATAATGGTGGAGGAGGTCAATAGGCTCTCCCTCATTTATGGGGTAGTTTAAAGGTTTTACTATCCTACCATTATTAGTGGGTCGGGTGGCCCCCGCTTCAAATTTCATATAGGGAGGTTTTGAATTCTCGGGTGGTCCCCACCACAATAACCTCTCATGGTAGGTTAAGGTGTGGTGGAATCCACCTCCAACTTCCACATGGGTAGTTACAATAGATAAAATAAAATTAAACATGTGTTCATTTTATTTTATTACATCAATGAGAAACTCAAAAAATAACATCCACCCTCGACCAACTGCCGTCAAGGTGAAAGCCTTCTAAAGAAAATACCAGCGCTACAAGTTCAACAGTGTCCTTAGATTTCAATTCTGAGCAGCAGTTCAAAATTAATAAAATCTCGCTTGAACTTTTACTGAATGTACTCAAACAAAACATCCAAAATTGGTTTCGGGAACATCGGGCCGCATAATCACCTGATGTCAATTTTCGTGGAATCATAAAATTCCCATTTAATTAAAAACATAACATGGAAATTCCAGGTTTTTACTTACTCCCCACCTCAAGGATTTATGTTCCCATAAGCTACAATTCAAAATAATGGAACAAGTGGGATTATTGTGCATGCATATGAGCCTCCCGCTCCGATGTTCTCTCCTGGAGATTATCGTGCTACCAACGAAAAAGCACCAGAGGTATTGACCATCCATGAAGGACGTGATCCTGTCGATCCACAATTTCTACTAGAACCTCCATAAAAGTCTCCCCATCTTCGAAGTCCATCTCTCTATGGTTGATGACGTGAGAAGGGTCATGCACGTCTCTCCTTATAAGGGATAAGGGGAATATGTCATGCCCCCAGTGCAACTAAGGTGGAAGAGCTAAGAGTTAATCCACCTCGCCAACTCTACTGTGGACATGAAAAGGATAGATGAATCTCAGACATAACTTTCCACCTCAGCCAAATCTCTGTAGACCATGTCGAGATGAGACCTGTAGAAAGACGTGGTCACTATTCTCAAACTCGAGTGGTCTCCTTCTCCTATCAGCATAAGAATTAAGGATACTCTGTGTAGTCTTCATGAGTTCCTTGATGATCTGCACCTTATCTATGGTAGCTCGTACCATCTCTGGTCCCACTAGTGCTAACTCCCCTGGGTTAGTCCAGCACAAATGTGATCTGCAGGGTCTCCCATACAGTGCCTCAAAAGGTTCCATCCCGATGGTGGAGTGATAGATGTTGTTGTATGAAAACTCCACAAAAGGTAATTGATCCTATTAGGTGCGACTGAAGTCAAGGAAACAAGTATGCAGCATTTCCTCGAGCATCTGAATGGTCGGCTCAGTCTGGCCATCCGTGTGAGGATGGAACGCCGTTCTCAAACGAAGCTATGTTCCAAAAGCCTTCTACAACCCCTTCCATAGACGGGATGTAAAATTTGTACAACGATCAGAGACAATCGTCGAAGGTACTCCATGTAGCTGCACAATCCCATGCACAGAGAGGCATCCAAAGCACTCTACTAAACCCTGCTATCGGATTAGTAGGAAGCTGGCCGATATGGTGAGTCGGTCAATGATCACCTAAATCGACTCATGTCCCCTAGATGTACATGGATGTCTTGTCACGAAGTCCATGGTTATCTCATCCCACTTCTACTCTTGGACCTCTAAAGTTTGAACCAAGCCTACGGGTACCTGGTGCTCTGCCTTAACTTGCTGACAAGGGAGGCACTAAGAGACCAACTCTGCAACTTCCTTCTTCATTCCTTGCCACTAGTGCTATCGTCAGAGATCCTAGTACATCTTCTCCACTCCTAGATATACCTCTAAAGGGGATGTGTGGAACTCCCTCAACACTTCCTCATAAAGTGAAACCAGTACCATAGCATGTATTCTGAAGGGGATCACGTGCTCCCCACCATAAAAAAATCTATCATGTTCCTGCCCTCTGGATATCTGAGCACATCGGGTCTCATAGTCAGCATCCCCATGATGTGCCTCCCTGACTCGCTGACGAAGTGGGGGACTGACTGTAAGAGACTGAAAGAAGGTTACTACATCTCTATCCACAAAGGATATCTGTAAAGCAGCCATTTTCTACATCACCTCAGCAAGAAACTATATTCTAGATCTCTTGCTGAGTGCATCTGCAACAACGTTCCCCTTCCCAGAAGTATAGGCTCTTATGAATTCATAGTCCTTGAAGAAATCAAGAAAACATCGTTGTCTTTGGTTCAGGTCCTTTTGAGAGAATATATACCTGATAATCTTATGATCAGAGTACATAGTAAAATACTCACCAATTAGATAGTGTCGCTACATCTTCAAGATGAAGACCACTACTGCTAACTCCAGGTCATGGGTAGCGTATTTCTTCTCATGTTGTCTCATTTATAATGAACCATATGTGATCAATTCTCGCTCCTACATCAAGACTCATCTGAGTCTGGTCCTTGATGTGTCGCAGAAGACTGTGTACCCTATGACTTCCTCTGAAACCCTCAATATAGGGGCACAAATCAGCCTCTTCCTAAGCTCCTAAAAGCTCTACTGGCATCTCTCCCACCACACAATGGGTTTCCCATTCTTCATCAAGGCTTATAGTGGTGCTGCAACTCTAAATATGTATAGCAGAAACATATGGTAATAACCAGCCAATCTCAAGAAACTCCATACCTCTATCACACTCCTCAAAGGATCGCAAGTAAGTACCGCCACAATCTTCAGAAGATTCACTGCAACTCCAGCCTCCGAGATGACATGTCCCAAAAAGTGAACCTCTTGGATCCAGAACTGGCACTTCAAGAGCATACCATAAATCTAGTTCTCTCATAGTGTGTCCAGTACTACCCTCAAATGGTAGGCATGCTCCTACTCAATAGTCTAGTAGATCAGAATTTCGTCGATGATGACTACTACAAAGTGATCAAGGTACAACTGAAATATCATGTTCATGAGTCCCATAAACACTGCTAGAGCATTAGTTATGCTGAATGATATTACCACAGACTCTTATTGTCCATACCGACATCTATTGTTTGTCTTCTGCACGTCCTCATCTCAAACTCAAAGCTGGTGATAGCCTGATCTGAGGTTAATCTTCGAGAACCACTGTTCTCCCTTAAGTTGATCTAAGAGGTCGTCAATACTCAAGAGTGGGTACTTGTTCTTCACGGTCACCTGGTTCGGGTGACGGTAGTCAACACAAAGCCTCAAGATCCCATCCGCCTTCCTAGAGAACAGTATCAGTGCTGCCCAGGAAAAATACTGGGCTGATGAATCCCTTCCCCTGCAAGTCCTCTAGTTGTACCCGTAGTGCGTGAAGCTCCACTTGAGCCATCTGATATGCTGGTGTAGATATTGGTGCCATCACGGGGTATAAGTCAAAGTAAAAGTCCACCTCTCTACGAGGAGGCAGAATTGAGACATCATGAGGAACCACATCCACGTACTGGTCCACCACTACAGGATAGCCTAGACTCTCTACATCGATCGCTCTGAGGGTAAGGCAACCCAACTGATGAGTGATCAGCTGGACTCTCCTCCGAGTAAGTCCATCTTGTGCTGCAAAAGCTCCCATATCACCAGTGAAGGTAAACCTGGTCACATTCGTGTGGAAACACTGCAATTTGAGCTAGATACAGTCAATCTGAGCATATACTGTAGATAACCAGTCCATACCCAAGATAACGTCATAAGGCCTTGAAGCCACAACTAGAAGATCTCAACCAAAGCTCTATACTCCTAGTGTAAGCTCACACTGCCAGCACCAGTGCATAATCATCGAATCCACTCTCGTAGGAGTCTCTAGCCATAAGGATCGAGCCAACGGCTCCGTCAGAATCTATGAGCTCTGAACGAGGGCGATGGCATTGAATGAGTGACTGAATCCTATGTCTATAAGTAATGATATCATGGTGGAGTAGACACATATCGTACATCAAATCATCTCTTGTGTTCCATAATCATATGCCTCAGCTTCCTGGAGATGACCTCTACCATATCCACCTACTCCCTGCTATTGGGGTGGTCCTCTTGGTGGTGGTGGTGGTAACTCCTCAAATCATCGTCCACCACCTCTTACATTGCCAGCTCCACTGAAACGTGTACCTACTCCCTACAGACCGCCTCGATTGAATCTATGTCTCTACCTGGGCAGTCCTTCGACTGTCTTCTGATCATCCGAATAGTGGTTCGGGCAGTCATGGTCCATGTGACCCTATCCACCGCATGCGTTACACTGCCTGCTCCTAGCATGCTTGTCTCTGCTTCGGGTGCCCCGCACAACTGATACTAAGTCATGCGGTTGTCCACCATTAGGTCCGGTCCTCTTGGGCCTCTTCTACACTTGTCTACTTCCAGTTGTAGAAGACTCCACTACATGTCGTCTGGTAGTGGATCTCACTGCTGGAGACTGCTAAGAAAAGATATTATCCACTAGGAGGTCCCTCTCTAACACCCCTTCCTGCCTCGGAATGATAAGTGAGATCACTGAAGCCCTGATCTCCCGCCTGAGTCCCTGATCGAAGTTCTGGGCCACGGAGAATGGGTCCCACACCAAATCGGTGGAGTAACATGAGAGGTCTATGAACCTCACTGAGTACTAATCTATAGTCATGCTGCCCACCTTCAGATGAAGTAGCTTCTATATACACACTGCGCTGAGAGTTGCTAGAATAATCTATGTCCAATATAGGTGCTCAATGTCTACCCAGAGAAGTGTCACCTCGTTATGAACCTAGAGCATCAAGCTCCAATATCTTCCTGATGCTACCTATAGCAGGTTGGAAGCAAGGATCACTATGAGGTCTGCTGGTGTCCCTACCGGTTGGAAAACTATAACCAAAACCTCCGGCCAATCCTTAGCCACATGTGGGTCTGTCTCTTCCCTGAACCTGGGTGGCCTCTGGTGTTGGAACTCGTGAAATGCTCTCAAGCAACGTGCGGTGTCTTCTGCTGGGGTTGGGGGTATCGGGGGCACTACAGGGAGTGGCACAAATAGTGCCTCCACAAGAAAAGGGTCCTGCCCTGAGGCCTCGTCGCCCAGTGGGCTATCAGAGCATACAACTCTCAGAACTCTAACCAGGTGTCTTCTTGGAGGCATCCTGAAAGAAATAGATGCGACACAGTCAAAAGATTATACCATGTGAGGTGACCTGGTTAGATGACATAAGAAAACACAAGAAAACACATACAATCATTGTTTTCGGGTACTGAGTTGGAAATCAGAAATCATGGTCCTGGTGTATGGATACGTCGACCGCCGCACCAACACTGGACTCCCTGAACTGAAAACCGCACTCACTATACATAACACTATTCCTTCACAGAAAAGATCAGATTCCTAGTTTTTCGATAGAACTGACTCCTATGATACCAATTTTTCACGACCCTTCCCCTGGGGCTCATGCCATGACTACCCCAATCCTGCAATCTATAGGCCAGGGGATAGAGACAAGCACCAAAAGTATAATTACCTAAAAACTGGGAAGGCATTGACTTTATAACCTGTAAACGCACACAACAGAGCACACATCAGGATACAAATAACTATGTAAACTGTATAACCAAAGTAAAAGGGGCCCAAAATAGTAGCCCAACTATAAAGTACAAGGAACTCGAAGTACAAGTACAACTAAAGAAATAAAAAACAGTTGATGGGTCATCCTCTAGGTTTCCTACCTGAAGGGTAGGTACAAATAGCCTCCTCAGCACTCCACGTCTGTCAGTATCCCCCATGTACCTACTCGTCATAAGGTCCACCTCCGGGTACCATCCAGTCCTGGTTCTCTCAGCTGCTATCAGTGTTGTCCATCATCTTCATCTAACACAACAAGGTGAAGGTATATCTCATGCAGGGGTGAGTATAACGATACTCAGTAAGAACCCCGAGACCCTCTAGGTATCACAAGATCTAACAAGGATAAACCACAAAGTATGAAATCAACAGATAACCTTACATAGGTATATTCCCATCCATATACATAAGTTATCAAGTGATCCATCTCAATCATGAGGAAAACAGAGAAAAACATACTCATCTCAACTAAGATTCGTTCACATTATCGAATCCTTAGCTGCTGGAGAACTCCTGCTCAATTGAGTACAGTGGGCCTTCCGCGTCATACAGAGGTGCTACCAACTAACATTGGAATTCTGAGGTACTCCTCCTATCGAGTACCATGGGTCTTCTACGTCACACAGAGGCTCTCCTCACTATGGGTCTGCTGCCACACGCAGACGCTCCCCCGCATAGCCTCCAGAGGTAGCCCTCTTTTCGAGTATCGTGGTTCTGCCGCGTCACCAAGCATGCTCCCCCCCCCATGGGTCTGCCTCCAAAACTAGGAGCTCCCCACTGGGTCGGTAATTTCACTCTGATTCAAATAGTCAGTAGTCATCAAGTCTCATCCAACTACTTGGACTCCGCGCTATGCTCGCTCGTCTCCGGAAAATCTGATTCCCAAGTAAATAGTCGATGCTCCAACTATCACGATGTTCCATGATGAAGTATCCCAATAGTTTGAAACTTCATAGGGGTCTCAACACAATAGAAGGCGTGTCAAACAGATGCCAGGTATGTGAGTTATTAGCCATTTAGTCCCGGGGACCAGGTTGGATTCGTGCTTGATCCAACCTAACCATTTCTCCTCTAAAACCAAAACTCCAGTGGAGTATAATCAAGGGGACTGTCTCACTCCATGATTTCCAGTGCCGCTAATGGTTCATCAAACTAACGTGTGGTGCCAAAGATGTGGCCAAAAGAAGGTAAAGTGGCATTTTGGGCCCAGGTCTGGTCTGACATGGTCAGGCCAACCCTGTTCGGGTCAACCCAGCTTGACCTGTTAGGTCTGGTTCTGCCCATTGGAAGGCCATCCCATTAGGTTCGGCTCAACCTCTCAGGCCAGTTGAGCAAGCCGCGAGAGGCCACAGAGTGCCGAGATGGCGTGGACTAGTAGTGTGGTCATAGACCGGCCGCGGGTCGGCGCAAGGCCGGTTCGGCCCGGAGGGTGCCGCAAGGGCAGCTCGGCCTGAGGTGCAGGGCCAGTTAGGCTCAGAGGGCTACGGGGGGTGCGGCGTGGGGCCAATTCGGTGGGGGCGCGGTTCAGCTGGGGTGCGTCACAGATGGGGCGCGGTGTGGCCGGGGGGGGGGGGGGCATGGCCGGGGGTGGGTGGCTGGGGCCATTTAGGCCGGGAGGCTGGGGTGACGCGGCCGGGGCCGGTTCGGCTAGGAGGCTGGGGTGGCCCGACTGGGACCAGTTCGGTGGGGTGCGGCATAGCCGAGGTGGGTGCGGCCGGGAGGGCCGCAACAGCTGGGGGCAGGGTCGGCCGTGAGGGCCGCGACAGCCGAGGGAAGGTTCGGCTGGGGTGTGGCGTGGCTTGGGTTGGTTCGGCCTGCGGTCGGCACTGTCGGAGGGCGGCGCGGCCATGGCGGATCAGAAGCTGACGAGCGGCACGTTTCGGCCTGGGGAGATGGAGTCTGTTCGGCCGGAGCACAAGAGTGTCGCTGGGGCGGCGCAGGTCACGGAGGCCGCGGGTAGCGTGGCCATTTCAATTGTTGCCTTCGACGTTGTTTTCACCTTCCTCTGTTTCGAAAAACACCGTAAAAGAGAACGACGGTGGGGTCGGGCCATGTTTGTTTGTTCTGCACCATCCACGTTTAGGGTTGTAGAATTTGGATCACAAGAATGAAGCACAACAAACCCTTCCACAATGATCAATCCCAAAACTCGGAAAAAGAAAACATTTGCGGATCAACTAGTTAGAAGTTAGTCCACATTCTTTTTTTGGATGAATGAATCACAAGATTAATATCACATTCAAATAAAATCCCTGCCTCGATCGAAGTTGTATGACGTTTGCGCGAGATGGCAGACGTCGATTCATTGTAGACGAACAATTCCAATGATGAAGGAGGTTCCAAGGAAGAATGTCTAAGTCGAGGTCGTTCTTCCTTGGTGGAGAGTTCTTCGTCTGTAGATGAAGTACTTTGTTGGAGAACTTTATTTCTCCTTAGTTCTCGCCTCTCCCAATTCCATCCAAATAACGAATGAGCCCCAAAATAAATGATTAAGGAAACTATTATTTTTTTGGAAAAAATTTCAAAAAGGATGATTAATCACTTGGTTGGAACATTAAATGGCATGTGCATTGGCACAATAAAGGTGGAGGGGGTCAAGAACCTCTCCCTCATTTATGACGGAGTTGAGCGGTTTTCCTCTCCCACCATTATTAGGGGGTCTGGTGGTCACCACTCATAATTTCACATTGGGACGTTTTGATATCTCGAGTGGTCCCCACCACAATAACCTCTCATGTAAGGTTAAGGTGTGGGGGTCCCCACCTCGAACATACACATGGGTAGTTACAACATATAAAATAAAATAAAACATATGTTTATTTTATTTTATTACTTCCATGAGAAACCCAAAAACAAACATTCACACTTGACCAACTGCCGTCGAGGTGAAAGTCTTCTTAAACAAATAATGGCACTGCAAGATTAACGGTGTCCTCATATTTCAATTCTGAGGACTGGTTCAAAATTTATAAAAACTGACTCAAACATTCACTAAAAATACCAAAACAAAAAAATCAGAAATTGATTCCGAGCACACTGGGCCTCGTAATCACGCACCATCAATTTTCGCGGACTCGTAAAATTCCAATTTAATTAAAAAAATTACATGGAAATTCCATGTCTTTACACAATATACCTTATAATATATATATATATATATTAAATTTAATGAATCTTTAGAAAAGAAATTATGAATTTATATAAATATTTCAAGGAAGAATACTTCTAAATAAATTTTTAGGATTTAAAAACAATATGCTCGGATTCCCTTTTTTAATAACTTATGAATGTGTGAAAACACATCACATTATGACTTGTTATGAAAAAATTATAGTAATAATATAAAGAAAACATAACACAAGGATTTCTCTTGATTAATAATTAAGTCAAAGAAAACCAAATTTTACATTACATTTTGGAATTATTAAATAATGAATATATTCATCATCAAAATGTTCTTTATCTGTTGAGTTCTCTTAGCCATATACAAATGAAATCTCTTTTCCTCATTGAATAAGGGAGGTGATAGGTTTTTGTGAATAGGATATGTAACGTAGCTTACTCTAAATTTTAGAGTCTGGATTGGTTAACTAAATTCTAAAAAATACCACCTTATTATAATTCAAAATTAGGCATAAATGGAATGACATTGAGGGATGAAATACTCAAATAGAGAAATAGGGATTTACCTTATATTATTTAATTATAAGCATCCATAAAATTTATATTGAAATAAATCCATGTTAAAATTATTCCAAAGGACATAAAAAACGTGGAAAATTTGAGATATAGTTGATTCCATGTGAAAAAAATTAAAATTCAGAATATTATAGTAAATCAAGACCATACATTGTGAAATTGAAACCCCTAAGATTGAATCATTCATCGAGGAACTATATTGAATAAGGATATATTTATTTTGAAGAAGAGAGTGTTTGAGAACTAAAAATAGGTTTAAAATAAATTAATATGAGTTTATACGATACAATATTTTATTTAGGTCATATTTACTGTTAAAATAACCAAAATTCCCCTTATTATCTAATCATTCCTTAGAACGATAATAGGTACCTACTTGAACACAATAGTTACAACATGGTTGAAAATAGAACTAATTTTATCCAAGTTACACACTGCGTACTTGATCTAGGAATATTATTTACCTTACACTTCCCAGTATAAGAGTATTTACCCTTTTACATAAGAGTGACCCTTTTGGTCATTTTCCCCCGCATTAATGTAATTATACCCATGTGAAAGATTCTTTCCCTTGATGAAATTACTCATTGTTGTAACTTAATCGATACTTAAATTTATTATTTAAAATGTAATTTTAATTCATAAAATATTTAAATTTGAGGATTTTATATTATAAAAATTACTACATATCCACAAGAGTTTTAATGTGATAGTTTTATGAAATTTAAATATTGTTAATTAAAGATTATTATCACATGTGATTATAATGAAATATAAGAAATTTGTCTTTTGTTTTTTTAACATATGGGCCCTAAAAGCATCATAGGAACCCCTCATAACATGAACATTGGGTCATGTCCCACTAGGTACCAACAGTTTCCCCATGGACATTTGGTCCCCTCAATCAGTCCCACCCATGTGCTCGAACATGCCATTTAACTAAGGATTTTACACACAGAACTATACATATTTTTTCTAGTGTGCTTTTTTCCTTAGTCATACACACCCTATGAAACTTCCTAAAAGATCACTCATCCTTATCACAACTCCATTTCAATAATGCATAACTATGTGGTTCAAATCATGCAGACTCTCAAAAAAAAGAGTTCATTATTGACATGATTTATTAATTAATTCTTTTAATCCTTTCTAATTCAATGGTGTTACATTAACCCCCTTTAGATGTTAACATTATCACTATGTACCTTACTTCTCAATCAAGGCAAAAATGTGACACTTAAGGTTGGGTTCTTACTACGATAAAAATGTAACCACTCGGCCCTACTGACAACACAAACACCCATCCAAAACAAGGAAATATGATCCTAACCAACTAGGTACCACCAGGTTTTCTGTAGACCTTTGGTAACCTTACTAGGGCCCACCCACATGCTTAAATATTTCATCTGGAAAATGATTTTCCCCAACTTAAAAAATTATTCTCTTTCCATTGTTCTTTGTCCTCAAATACAGAAACCCTGAGAAACATCCCATAAGGTCACCCATCCTACCAACTAATCCGTGAAAAGAATGCTTAACTATGGAGTTCAAATCATGTAAAATCTCAAAAATAATGGTTTATCTGGTTTACATGATTCATACAATTTAGTATTTTAATCCTTTATCATTTTGGGGAGTTACAGTTTTGAAAAGGGATACTCATACATGTGAGCCTTCACATGGTCCATACATCTAGAATTTTAAAATAATATTTATTTACTCATCTTCCTGTAATTAATAAATAATGGTGGGTATTTATTTGGATTAATTAAGGAACCACTCAATTAGATCATGTGAACTATTTCACCAATTTGATTAATTTTATATTTAGGCTTCCCCTTCCCTTTATTTTCTTCTTCTTATCCAAAAATGACGATTAGAGATTAATTCTTCATGTCCTTTTATTTTCCATCAGTCATTCACATACCATTTCATAAATAAGTAATTTTTTTATAAACTATTAAGGAGTTACCTCATAAGTTATTTTCATATGAACCTCTCTCTTCTCTCTCTACACATGCATGAAATATATGTACAAAATCACATCATATCAAGAATTCAAAACATAGTATTTATTTTTGTGTGAGTATACATTAACCATGGTAAATTTTAAATTGGATAAATATTTTAGATTAATTATAAGAATATCAATAACTATAATTTAACAAATAAAAGAGTTGATGATGTTGTTTTCATGTGAATGTTTTTTTGTTATTTCTATATTCTATTTACTAGATATTGTGACATTATTATCTTATAATCTACTTATCTATTATTTCATATCTACTGAATTTAAAAAAGAATATGAAACATACTTTGTTTAAAATAGGTAATTTTATTAATTGATTATATTATTCATTCATAAAATAACATTAGATAATAACTGATGTTTGTACGAATATTCATTACATATTTATCAGTATTTACTTTTTAATAATAATTTATCAAATGTGGAAAAATTATGATACTATATTTCTATAATCAAGATAGTAATTATAAATTATGTTTCTAAAATTTAACAACAATGGGTCAATACATTCATAAATATTTTATTTTATTTGTTCCTCAATAGAGGCATATAAATTATTTATTGATATTTATTTCCACTAAAATAATTATTTCTTAGTAATATTGTTATATTTAAAATACTTAAACTCTAATTAGGTTTTAGAAAATTGATATTATGTTTGGAAGAGTAAGGAGTTGTGGTATATTCTATTATTGTGATAGACTATTTTGGTTGATCTCATAATGATAAGGATGATTTAAAGTAGTCAATGTATATAATGGTTGGTTATATTTTGAAGTGATGCTTACTACATTTTGTTGTATATTTAGAATTATAGTTGATTACTTACACTTCATAATCATTTATCCCATTTAGGGAAACTCATATCATCCATTATGTAATAATAGATGTTTCTTAGTTCCAATAACAATGTAATGAAAATAAAATGATGATATAATTTAAAGGTGGTGGTTGTTAATTTTTAAATGTTGAAGATTTATTATTAATAAATAAATAAGAAGTACAATATTGAAAGTGATTTGTTATGTACATAATATTGAATTTAATATACATTTTCTTAATGATTAATATACATATAAATCTTGTATGGTGATGAAATATTATTATATAATTATTAATTGATTGAATCTTAAGACATTTTTTCCTTTTTGAGTGTATTCTTATTGTCACCCTATTCATTGTTTATGTAATATGGGTAATTAAGTGATATTTTGTTATTAGATTGAGTATGGGGTTATGAATTTTTACATACATTGTTTTTGTGTTATCAGTATTATTATATTCTATTATCTCTTATGCTATACTACCCTTGTTTATTATGGTGGAAGATGAAAATATTTTTCCATGGGATTAGGGTGACTCATGATATCCAGGTTGTATTGGTTTGGGAAAACTGATAAAATCCTTGACATCACTCTCTCTTCCAATAGTATATTATAGATAGAAATATTGGGGTTCTGGTGAATTATTGTTAATGTGTATGTTATCAAATAGTTTATAATGTATCTATGTGATGGAATAATTGTATATGACGGTCATAGTGGATTAAGTAGGTAAAATGTAATTGGATCACTACATTAATAGATAGGATATTTACAACTTTAATATTTCTAGGGATGTAATGAATTATGTATTTTTGTATTTCCATAGGTTGTGACCTCCCACATTCTTACAAAATGATTATCTGATGTGATGGGATTTTGTTTTGATTATGTAGATGTGGTTTTGATATATTTCTATAAGTGTATCATATAGAGTATTAAAGGAATTTGAGGACTATAAAAAATATTATAGGGTTTATTGTGACTTATTCCATGGAAAATTAGTGGTCGAGAACCATTCAAACACATATGATTATTTTATTATGTTACTTTCTTCAGTGTAATACATGTTGAGTTAGTATTTTTAAGTGTTGGAATATAGTTTACTAGATTAGGTGATGTTTTTGTATTTATATTAATTCACTAGGTATTTAAAATAATAATTACTCAACCTCATGACAAGAATGTAAAATGGATTTGTTGATTGATTTGGGAATTACTAACTCGTGAAGATTACTCAAGGTATTTGTGATGACTATGGTCTCTATCACAGGAGTTTTATTATACAATTTTTTGGGGTTTGAAATTTTTTAACCTTTAATGTATTGTAATTTGAATTATAATTTATTATGTATTTTTATTGGTGTATATTTTATCAATTACTAGAATATTGTGTGTAATTCCTCCCATAAGTGTATTTTTTATATACTAAGAGCTAGACCCTAAAATGTTTCCTATTAAGGGTGAATATCAAAGGTCAAATGCATCTTCATTATCAAATTATGAGGAATATTTGTGGTTTGTGTTCATAAAAGGGAAGATTCTATGAATGCACACTAGTTTAATATGGTATTTATCCCATTTAATCGATCAAAAGATAGTATTCCCTGTTTATTAACCCATATAAAGGTAGTTAATAAATATCTCATCATGAAGAATAACATCAGAGAATGTTCAAAATATTGTATTTTTTTATTAAAGGACTTTGAGTTAAGATATAGGCAACATGAAGTGTAGTTATTGTGACCAGAATAACCATGAAATGACTGGTTAGGTTTCCATAAAATATTATGAACACCACATAATATCAAGTGGTTGGAGTAAAATCTATTGTTATAATATAATTCTGTTAAGAGATATATTTTCAGTTTAAAAACTATTAAAAATTAAAGGAACTGTCACTCATAAATTTTTCCATGATCCTTGGGGTTGGTGAATATTTGAATCCAAAATTACACTATAATCTCTCATGGGTTAATATTTAACCTTCCATTGTAACTGTAGAAGTAAAAATATATATACATTCAATAAATATTACCCAAGTCATAAGTTTCCACATGTTTGAAAAAATTGTTAAATGTAATAAAACATATGTTTCACACATAATGGTATAACCCAAAAAGTGATGATCATCAATTGATGAGTGTTCCCATGTAGAATCATTCATAATGAAAATCCTAGATTACCGATGTAACTATGTTTACCATTCCATAAAAAAATGAAAAAATGTAACATCAATGCTCTAGAATCTATAAAGATTAAAAATACCATGTTCTGATTCCTTTTACTAAATTACTTTTTTTAAAATATTGACCTCATAGGTCCTACATGGGAACATGAAGGGTGTGAGTATTAAACTCAATAGATAGTCACTAAAAACCCATATGTACATGTTATAAGCTCAAGTTACTACTAGAGAAAATATATGGATGAATTTAAATATAATCAAAGAAAATAACATTAGTTAACATTTCAAAATTCATAGTAGTTAAATTTATAATTTCAAACATAATATATTATTTGGATCTTAACTAAAATTAATAAAATTTTGTGTAAACTGGTATTTATTCCATACTGTTGTAAGGTGAATCATTCATACTATCTCATTGAGGTATAACACAACATGAGATAGGTCATATGCCCATTCCTTGGGATGTGTGTGCTGTATAAAATATTTAGGGACATAAGATGTCTTGTGGGATAGGGTATGATGAATATAATGTAATGTTATCGCGACTCTATCTACTAACCTTGATCTATGTCAAAATATACGTACTTGAAAATCATATTCAAGGTATCCCAATATGTCAAGACCTGTCCCCCGGGGCCCATGCCGAGACTACCCCAAGCCGGCCTTCCATAGGTGAGGGGATGAAAACTAGCACCAAATGCGTAATTCCCTAAAAACTGGGAAGGAATTTCCATTATAACCTCTAAATGAGAACAACAAAGCACACAAATGGATACAAAACTCTAAGTTAACATTATAACAAAAGTAAAAAGGGCCGGAAATACAAGCCCAAATAGCAAAGTACAAGGAACTAGATTATAAGTACAACTAAAGAAAGGAAAAACAGTTGATGGGTCATCCTCCTGGATTTCTACCTGAAAGGTAAGTACAGATCGCCTCCTCAGCACTCCAGGTCCTTTAGTCTCCTTCGTGACCCGACTCGTCGTAATATCTACCACCGGGTACCATCCAGTCTTGGTACTCTCAGTCTTAGTCAGTGATGAATGTCATCTGCATCCAACACAACAAGCTGCAGGCATAGACATTGCAGAGGGGTGAGTGTAACGATACTCATTAGGAACCCCGAGACCCTATAGGTCTCAAAAAATCCATCATAGATAAACCACAATGTATGAAATCAACATATAACCTTATATAGGTATATCCCTATACATATAAATAAGTTATCATGTGGTCCATCTCAATCATGAGGAAAACAGAGAAACACTAACTCAGCTCAACCTAGATTTTACTCACTTTATCGAAACCTCTGATTCTAGATAAATCTTTCTCAGCCAATTATAATGGGCCTACCGCGTCATGAAGATGTTCTTCCCACTAACCTTGGACTGCTGAGGTACTCCTCCTATTGAGTACCGTGGGTCTTCTACGTCACACAGAGGCGCTCCCCACCATGGGTCTGCTGTCAGACCCTTGGCTCCCCCTCATAGCCTGCAAAGGTACTACTCATATCAAGTACAATGGCTCTGCTATGTCACCATGCATGCTCCTCCACTGTGGGTGTGCCACCACAACAAGGCGCTCCCCACTAGGCCAGTCGGGTATGTCCAAGTCAAATAGTCAGTAGTCGTCAAGTCTCAGCCTGCTACAATGACTCTGCACTATAGTCACTTGAATCTGAAAGATCCTCTCCACAATATACTGTTATATGCTTCAACTATCATAAATTCCAAATATGAAGTATCTCAAAGGTCCTCCATGTCATAGGGGTCTCAAAGCAATAGACGATGTGTCAATTGGATGTCGCCTATGTGAGTTATTATCCATTTAGTCTTGGGGGCCCAGTTGAATTCATGATCGATCCAACCCAACTGTTTCCCATCTCAAACAAAAACACCAGTGGAGTATACTCAAAGGGACCATATCACTCCACGATTTACAGCGCCACTGACAGTTTTTCAAACGGACATTCGGTGCCAAAGATATGGCCAAAAGAAGGTAAAGGGGCGTAGTGGGCCCTGGTCCTGTCCGACCCGGTTCAGGTCGACCCAACTGGACCCAATGGGCCCAGCCCAGTAGGCTACCAGAGGCCATGGAGACCTGAGAGGGAAAGGACCTACTGAGAGGGCACAGACCAGCTGTGGGTCGGGACAAGGGCGGTTCGGCCTAGAGGGTGCCGTAAGTGTGGCTCGGCCTGGGGGGCAGGTCCGGTTTGGCTCGGCGGGTCGCAAGGGCGTGGCTCGTGGTCAGAAGATAGGGGCACGACACAGCCAGGGCTGGTTCGACCAGGAGTCTGGGGTGGCGCAGCTGGGGAGCGGCATGTTCGGGGTGGTGTGGCTTGGGAGTGGCGTGGTTGGGATGGCACGACTGGGGTCGGTCCGTCCGGGGCGCAGCACAATAAGGGTGGGTTTGGTCGGGAGGGCCGTAGTGGCAGGGGGCAGGTTCGGCCGTGATGGAAGCTGCGGTTGGGGGCTGTTTTGGCCGGGGCGCTACACGGTCGGGGCAGATTAGAAGCTCGCGGGAATCATGGTTCATCCCGAGGTGGCAGAGCCAGTTTGGCCAAAGCGTCGGAGCCTCGCGGGGGCGGCACGGGTCGTGAAAGCCGCATGTAGCATGACTATTTCCTTTGTCACCATCTACATCATTATCGCCTTCCTCCATTTAAAAAAACACCACAAAAAGGTGGAGGGTTCATTCCATGATGGTTTGGTCTGCACCATCCACGTTTAGAGTGGTAACATTTCACTCTCAAGAACAAAGCACAAGAATCCCTACCACAATGATCAATCCCTAAACCCGCAAAAGGAAAACATGTGAAGATCAACTAGTCAGAAGTGGATTTGTGTTATTTATTTTCATTGGAAAGAATCAAAGTTATAATATCATATTAAAATAGAATCCCTACCTTGTTCGATGGTGGTTGATGTTGGCGCGAGAAGGTGGATGTCGATTCGTTGTAGACAAACACATCCTACGTTGAAGGAGGATCCAATGTAGAATGTCGACATCGAGGTCATTCTTCATCGGTTGGGAGTTCTTCATTGGGAGAGGATGTTCTTTGTTGGATAACTTTATTTCTCCCAAGCTCTCTCATCTCCCAATTCCACTGAGAATTCCATGTTAGCCCCAATATAATAGATAAAGAAAAATATTATTTTCTTGCGAAAATTTTCAAAAAGGATAATTAATCACTTGGTTGGCACATTAAATGGCACGCGCGTTCTCATAATAATGGTGGAGGAGGTCAAGAGGCTCTCCCTCATTTATGGGGTAGTTTAAAGGATTTAATATCCTACCATTATTAGGGGGTCGGGTGGTCCCCACTTCAAATTTCAAATTGGGAGGTTTTGAATTATTGGGTGGTCCCCACCACAATAACCTCTCATGGTAGGTTATGGTGTGGTGGACTCCACCTCCAACATCCACATGGGTAGTTACAACAGATAAAATAAAATTAAACATGTGTTCATTTTATTTTATTACATCAATGAGAAACTCAAAAACTAACATCCACCCTCGACCAACTGTCGTCAAGGTGAAAGCCTTCTAAAGAAAATACCAGCGCTACGAGTTCAACAGTGTCCTTAGATTTCAATTCCGAGCACCAGTTCAAAAGTTATAAAAACCCACTCGATCTTTCACTGAATGTACTCAAACAAAACATCCAAAATTGATTTCAGGAACATCGGGCCGCATAATCATGTGTTGTCAATTTTCGTGGAATCGTAAAATTCTCATTTAATTAAAAACATAACATGGAAATCCCAGGTTTTTACTTACTCCCCACCTCAAGGATTTATGTTCCCATAAGAAACAATTAAAACTAAGGGAACAAGTGGGATTAATGTGCATCCATATGAGCCTCCCGCTCCCATGTGCTCTCCTGGAGATTCTTGTGCTACCAACGAAAGAGCACCAGAGGTATTGACCATCCATGAATGACGTGATCCTGTCGATCCACAATTTCTACTAGAACCTCCATAAAATTCTCCCCATCGTCGACGTCCAGCTCTCTATGGTCGATAACATGAGAAGGGTCATGCACATCTCTCCTCATAAGGGATACGCGGAATATGTCATGCACCCAGTGCAACTGAGGTGGAAGAGCTAAGAGGTAATCCACCTCGCCAACTCTACTGTGGACATGAAAAGGATTGATGAATCTCAGAGATAACTTCCCGCCTCAGCCAAATCTCCGTAGAACATGTCGAGATGAGACATGTAGAAAGACTTGGTCACTATTCTCAAACTCGAGTGGTCTCCGTCTCCTATCAGCATACGACTGCAGGATACTCTTTGTAGTCTTCATCAGTTCATTGATGATCTGCACCTTCTCTATGGTAGCTCGTACCATCTCTGGTCCCACTATTGCTAACTCCCCTGGGTTAGTCCAGCACAAATGGGATCTGCAAGGTCTCCCATACAGCGCCTCAAATGGTTCCATCCCAATGGTGGAGTGATAGAGGTTGTTGTATGAAAAATACACAAAAGGTAAGTGATCCTATTAGGTGAAATTGAAGTCAAGGACACAAGTATGCAGCATGTCCTCGAGCGTCTAAATGGTCAGCTCAGTCTGGCCATTCGTATGAGGATGGAAGGACGTGCTCAAACGAAGCAGTGTTCCAAAATCCTCCTACAACCCATTCCATAGACGGGATGTAAAATGTGTACCATGATCAGAGAAATTCGTCGAAGGTACTCCATGTAGCTGCACAATCCCCTACACCGAAAGGCATCCAAAGCACTCTACTAAACCCTGCTCTCGGATTAGTATGATGTTGGCCAACATGGTGAGTCGTTCAATGATCACCTAAATCGACTCATGTCCCCTAGATGTACGTGGAAGTCCTGTCATGAATTCCATGGTTATCTCATCCCACTTCCACTCTTGGACCTCTAAGGGATGAACCAAGCCTACGGGTACCAAGTGCTCCGCCTTAACTTGCTGAAAAGGGAGGCACTAAGAGACAAACTCTGCAACTTCCTTCTTCATTCCTGGCCACTAGTGCTGTCGTCGAAGATCCTACTACATCTTCTCCACTCCTAGATGTACCGCTAAAGAGGATGTGTGGAACTCCCTCAACACTTCCTCATAAAGTGACACTAGTACCATAACATGTATTCTAAAGCGGATCATGTGCTCCCCACCGTAAAAAAATCAATCAGGTGCCTGCCCTCTAGATATCTGAGCACATCGGATCTCAAAGTCAGCATCCCCATGATGCGCCTCCCTGACTCGCTGAAGAAGTGGGGGAGTGACTGTAAGAGACTGAAAGAAGGTTACTCCATCTCTATCCACAAAGGATATCTGTAAAGCAGCCATTTTCTCTGTCACCTCAGCTAGCAACTGTATTCTAGATCTCTTGCTGAGTGCATCTGCAACAACGTTCCCCTTCCCAGAAGTATAGGCTCTCTTGAAGTCATAGTCCTTGAAGAACTCCGGAAAACATCATTGTATTTTGTTCAGGTACTTCAGAGATAATATATACCTAATAATCTTATGATCAAAGTACATAGTAAAATACTCACCCATTAGATTGTGTCGCCACATCTTCAAGATGAAGACCACTACTGCTAACTCCAGGTCATGGGTAGCGTTGTTCTGCTCATGTTGTCTCATTTGTTGTGAACCATATGCGATCAATGATCGCTCCTACATCAGGACTCATCTGAGTCTGGTCCATGATGTGTCATAGAAGACTATGTACCCTACGAATTCCTCTAAAACCTTCAATATAGGGGCACAAATCAGCCTCTGCCTTAGCTCCTGAAAGCTCTACTGGCATCTCTCCAACCACAAAATGGGTTTCCCCTTCTTCATCAAGGCTTATAGTGGTGCTGAAACTCTAAATATGTATAGTAGAAACCTCTGGTAATAACCATCCAATCTCAAGAAACTCCAAACCTCTATCACACTCCTGGAAGGCTCCCAAGCAAGTACTGCCACAATCATCAGCAGATTCACTGCAACTCTAGCCTCCGAGATGACATGTCCCAAAAAGGGAACCTCTTGGATCTAGAACTGGCACTTCGAGAGCATAACATAAATCTAGTTCTCTTCTAGTGTGTCCAGTACTACCCTCAAATGGTAGGAATGCTCCTCCTCAATATTCTAGTAGATCATAATTTCGTCGATGAAGACTACTACAAAGTGATCAAGGTACGACTGAATGATCATGTTCATGAGTCCCATAAACACTGCTGGAGAATTGGTTATGCCGAATGACATTACCATAGACTCTTATTGTCCATACCTCCATCTAAAGTTTGTCTTCTGCACATCCTCATCTCAAACTCAGAGCTGGTGATAGCCTGATCTAAGGTCTATCTTCGAGAACCACTGTTCTCCCTTAAGTTGATCTAAGAGGTCGTCAATCCTCAAGAGTGGGTACTTGTTCTTCACATTCACTTGGTTCAAGTGAAGGTAGTCAACAAAAATCCTCAAGATCCCATCCGCCTTCCTAGAGAACAATATCGGTGCTGACCAGGGAGAAACACTGGGCTGATGAATTCCTTCCCCTGCAAGTCCTCTAGTTGTACCCGCAGCGCGTGAAGCTCCACTTGAGCCATCTGATCTGCTGGTGTAGATATTGGTTCCATAACGAGGTATAAGTCAAAGTAAAAGTCCACCTCTCTACGAGGAGGTAGAATTGAGACATCATGAGGAAACACATCCACGTACTAGTCCACCACTATAGGATAGCCCATACTCTCCACATCGATCGCTCTGAGGGTAAGGCAATCCAACTGATGAGTGATCGGCTGCACTCTCCTCCGAGTAAGTCCATCATGTGATGCAAAGGCTCCCATCTCACTGGTGAAAGTAAACCTGGTCACATCCGTGTGGACACACCACAATTTCAGGCTAATACAGTAAATCTGAGCATATACTGTAGATAACTAGTCTATACCCAAGATGACGTCGTAAGTCCTTGATGCCACAACTAGAAGATCCCAGAAAAAGCTCGATCCTCCTAGAGTAAGATCACACTTCCAGCACCAGTGCATAATCATTGAATCCACCCCCGTAGGATTCTCTAGCCGTAAGGATCGTGCCAACGGCTCCATCGGAATCTATGAGCTCTGAACGAGGGCAGTGGCATTGAAAGAGTGACCGAAACCTGTGTCTATATGTAATGAAGTTATGGTGGAGTAGACACATATCGTACATAAAATCATCTCTTGTGTGCCATAATCATATGCCTCAGCTTCCTGGATATGGACTCTCCCATATCCACATACTCCCTACTATTGGGGTGGTCCTCTTGGTGGTGGTGGCGGTAACTCCTCAAATCGTCGTCCACCACCTGTTTCATTGCCAGCTCCACTGAAACGTCTTCAGACTCCCTACGGACCGCCTCGATCGAATCTATGTCTCTACCTGGGATGTACTTCGATTGTCTTTTGATCATCCGAATAGTGGTTCGGGCAGTCACGGTCCACGTGACCCTGTCCGCCGCATGCGTTACACTACCTGCTCTTAGCATGCTTGTCTCTGCTTCAGGTGCCCCGCACAATCGATACTAAGTCATGCAATTTTCCACCATTAGGTCCGGTCCTCTTGGGCCTATGCTACAACTGTCTACTTCATGTTGTAGAATACTCCACTACATGTCGACTGGTAGTGGATCTCAATACTGGAGACTGCTCAGCAAAGATATTATCCACTAGGAGGACCCTCTCTAACACCCCTTCCTGCCTCAGAATGATTAGTGAGATCACTGAATCCCTGATCTCCCACTTGAGTCCCTAATCAAAGGTATGGGACATGGAGAATGGGTCCCACACCAAATCGGTGGAGTAGCATGAGAGGTTTGTGAACCTCACTGAGTACTATGCTATAGTCATGCTGCCCTTCTTCAGATGAAGTAGCTCCAATATACACATTGCGCGGAGAGTTTCTAGAAGAATCTATGTCCAATATAGGTGCTCAAAGTCTACCCAGAGAAGTGTCACATCGTCATGAACCTGGAGCATCAAGATCAAATATCTTCCTGATGCTACCTGTAGTAGGTTGGAAGCAAGTATCACCATGATTTCTGCTGGTGTCCCTACTGGTTGGAAAACTCTAACCACAAACATCGGTCAATCCTTATCCACATGTGGGTCTGTCTTTTCCATGAACCTAGGTGAAATCTGGTGTTGGAACTCATGAAATGCGCTCAAGAAACTTGCGGTGTCTTATGTTGGGGCTGGTGGAATCAGAGGCACAATGGGGAGTGGCACCAATAGTGCCTCCGCTGGAAAAGGGCCCTGCACCGAGGCCTCGTCACCAAGTGGGATATCAGAGCATACAACTCTCAGAACATTAACCAGATTTTTGTGGGGATGCATCCTGAAAGAAATAGATGCGACACAGTCAAAAGATTATACCTGGTGAGGTGACCTAGTGAGATGACATAAGAAAACAGAAGAAAACACACACAATCAGTGTTTTTGGGTACTGAGTTGGAAATCAGAAATCATGGTCCTGGTGTATGGATACGTCGACCACCACACCAACACTGGACTCCCTGAACTGAAAACCGCACTAACTATACTAAACACCATTCCTTCCCAGAAAAGATCAGATTCATAGTTTTTCGATAGAACTGACTCCTTTGATACCAATTTGTCACGACCCTTCCCCTCGGGCTCATGCCATGACTACCCCCAACATGCCTTCCATAGGCCAGGGGATAGAGACAAGCACCAAAAGTGTAATTACCTAAAAACTAGGAAGGCATTGACTTTATAACCTGTAAACGCACACAACAGAGCACACATCAGGATACAAAAAACTATGTAAACAATATAACCAAAGTAAAAGGGTCCGAAAATACTAGCCCAACTATAAAGTACAAGGAACTCGAAGTAAAAGTACAACTGAAGAAATAAAAAATAGTTGATGGGTCATCCTCCAGGATTCCTACCTAAAGGGTAGGTACAGATAGCCTCCTCAGCACTCCATGTCTGTCAGTATCCCCCACGTACATACTCATCATAAGGTCCACCTCCGGGTACCGTCCAGTCCTGGTTATCTCAGCCGCAGTTAGCGTTGTCCGTCGTCTTCATCTAACACAACAAGGTGAAGGTATATCTCATGCAGGGGTGAGTATAACGATACATAGTAGGAACCCCGAGACCCTCTAGGTATCACAATATCCAACAAGGATAAACCAAAAAGTATGAAATCAACAGATAACCTTACATAGGTATATTCCCATCCATATACATAAGTTATCAAGTGATCCATCTCAATCATGAGGAAAACAAAGAAAAACTGACTCATCTCAACTTGGATTTATTCACATTATCGAAACCTCGGCTGCTGGAGAACTCCTGCTCAATTGAGTATAGTGGGCCTGCCGCGCCATACAGAGGGGCTTCCAACTGACCTTGGAATGTTGAGGTACTCCTCCTGTCGAGTACCATGGTTCTTCTACGTCACACATAGGTGCTCCCCACCATGGGTCTGCTGCCACAAGTAGGCGCTCCCCCTCATAGCCTCCAGAGATACCCCTCTTTTCTAGTACCGTGGTTCTGCCGCGTCACCAAGCATGCTCCTCCACCGTGGGTCTGCCGCCAAAACTAGGAGCTCCCCACTGGGCCAGTCATGTCACTATGATTCAAATGGTCAGTAGTCATCAAGTCTCATCCAGCTACTTGGAATCCGCACTATGCTCGCTCGTCTCTGGAAAATCTGCTTCCCAAGTAACTAGTCGATGCTCCAACTATCACGATGTTCCATGATGAAGTATCCCAAAGGTATGAAATGTCATAGGGGTATTAACAAAATATAAGGAGTGTCAATTAGATGCCAGGTATGTGAGTTATTAGCCATTTAGTCCCGGGGGCTGGTTGGATTCGTGCTTGATCCAACCTGACTGTTTCTCCTCTAAAACCAAAACTCCAGTGGAGTATAATCAAAGGGACTGTCTCACTCCATGATTTCCAGTGCCACTAATGGTTCATCAAACGAACGTGTGGTGATAAAGATGTGGCCAAAAGAAGGTAAAGTGGCGTAGTGGGCCCAGGTCCGGTCCGACACGGTCAGGACAACCCGGTTCGGGTCGACCCAGCCTGACCTGTTAGGTATGGTTCTGCCCATTGGCAGGGCATCCAATTAGGTTCGGCCCGACCCGCTCAGCCCAGTCGAGCAAGCCGCAAGAGGCAAAGAAGTGCCGAGATGGCGCAGACTAGCCGTGTGGTCACAGACCGGTCGCGGGTCGGCGCAAGGCCGGTTCGGCCTGGAGGGCACCGCAAGGGTAGCTCAGCCTGAGGTGCAGGGCCAGATAGGCTCGGAGGGCTGCGGGGGGTGCAGCGTGGGGCCGGTTCGGTCTGGGCGTGGTGCATCTCATTGCGGCATGGACAGGGTGCGGTGTGGCCCGGGGGGGGCATGGCCGGGGGTGGGCAGCCGAGGCCATTTAGGCCGGGAGGCTGGGGTGGCGCGGTCGGGGCCGGTTCGGCTAGGAGGTTGTGGTGGACCGACTGGGACCGGTTCGGTGGGGTGTGGCATAGCCAAGGTGGGTGCGGCCGGGAGGGCCACGACAGCTGGGGGCAGGGTCGGCTGTGAGGGCCACGGCAGCCGGGGGCAGGTTCACCTGGGGTGTGGCGTGACATAGGTTGGTTCAGCCGGTGGGCGGCGCTGTCGGAGGCAGGCGTGGCTGTGGCAGCTCGGAAGCTGAAGAGTGGCATGTTGCGGCCCGGGGCTACGGAGTCGGTTCGGCCGGAGCACAGGAGTGTCGCTAGGGTGGCGTGGATCACGGAGGCCGCGGGTAGTGCGACCGTTTCAATTGTTTCCTTCGACGTTGTTTTTGCCTTCATTTGTTTCGAAAAACACTGCAAAAGAGAATAACGGAGGGTTCGGGCCATGTTTGTTTGGTCTTCACCATCCACGTTTAGGGTTGTAGAATTTGGATCACAAGAATGAATCACAACAAACCCTTCCACAATGATCAATCCCAAAACCCAGAAAAAGAAAACATATGCGGATCAACTAGTTAGAAGGTGATCCACATTCTTTTTTTTGAAGGAATGAATCACAAGATTAATATCATATTCAAATAAAATCCCAACCTTGATCGAAGTTGGATGACGTTTGTGTGAGATGGCGGACGTCGATTCATTGTAGATGAACAATTCCAATGTCGAAGGATGTTCCAAGGAAGAATGTCTAAGTCGAGGTCGTTCTTCATTGTTGGAGAGTTCTTCGTCTGTAGATGAAGTACATTATTGGAGAACTTTATTTCTATTTAGTTCTCGCCTCTCCCAATTCCATCCAAATACCATGTGAGCCCCAAAATAAAAGATTAAGCAAACTATTATTTTGTTGGAAAAAATTTCAAAAAGGATAATTAATCACATGGTTGGAACATTAAATGGAATGTGCAGTGGCACAATAAAGGTGGAGGGGGTCAAGAGGCTCTCCCTCATTTATGAGGGAGTTGAGAGTTTTTCCACTCCCACCATTATTAGGGGGTCTGGTGGTTGCATCTACCTATTTCACATTGGGAGGTTTTGATATCTCAAGTGGTCCCCACCACAATAACCTCTCATGGTAGGTTAAGGTGTGGTGGTCCCCACCTAGAACATACACATGGGTAGTTACAACATATAAAATAAAATAAAACATATGTTTATTTTATTTTATTACTTCTATGAGAAACCCAAAAACAAACATCGACCCTCAACCAACTACCGTCAAGGTGAAAGTCTTCTTAAACAAATACTGGCACTGTGAGATTAACGGTGTCCTCATATTTCAATTCTGAGAACCGGTTCAAAATTTATAAAAAATGACTCAAACATTCACTAAAAATACCCAAACAAAAAATCAGAAATTGATTCCGAGCACACCGGGCATCGTAATCACGCGCCATCAATTTTCACAGACTCGTAAAATTTCCATTTAATTAAAAAAATTACTTGGAAATTCCATTTCTTTACACAATATCCCTTATAATATATATATATATATATAAATTAAATGTAAAGAATCTTCAAAAAAGAAATTATGAATTTAAATAAAAATTTCAAGGAATAATACTTCTAAATAAATTTTTAGGAATCAAAAACAACATGCTGGGATTCCCATTTTTAATAACATATTAATGTGTGAAAACACATCACGTTATGACTAGTTATGAAAAAATTATAGTAATAATATAAAGAAAACATAACACAAGCAATTCTCATGATTAATAATTAAGTCAAAAGAAAACCAAATTTTACATTACATTTTAGAATTATTAAATAATGAATATATTCATCATCAAAATGTTCTTTATCTGTTGAGTTATCTTAGACATATACAAATGAAATATATTTTGCTCATTGAATAAGGGAGGCGATAGGGTTTTTTGAATAGGATATGTAATGCAGCTTACTCTAAAATTTAGAGTTTGGATTGGGTAACTAAATTCTAAAAAATACCACCTTATTATAATTCAAAATTTGGCATAAATGGAATGACATTGAGGGATGAAATACTGAAATAGAGAAATGGGGATTTACCTTCTATTATTTAAGTATAAGCATCCAAAAAATTTATCCTGAAATAAAGCCATGTTAAAATTATTCCAAAGGACATAAAAAACTTGGAAATTTTGAGATATAATTGATTCCATGTGAAAAAAAATTAAAATTCAGAAGATTATAGTAAATCAAGACCATACATTGTGAAATTGAATCCCCTAAGATTGAATCATTCATCTTGGAAATATATTGAAGAAGGATATATTTATTTTGAAGAAGATAGTTTTTGAGAACTAAAAACAGGTTTAAAATAAATTAATATGAGTTTACACGATATAGTATTTTATTTAGGTCATATTTACTGTTAAAATAACCAAAATTCCCCTTATTACCTGATCATTCCTTAGAATGATAACAGGTACCTATGTGAACATAATAGTTACAACATGGTTGAAAATAGAACTAATTTTATCCAAGTTACACACTGAGTACTTGATCTAGGAATATTAGTTACCTTACACTTCCCAGACCCACTGGATCTCTCCATTTAAGTTTTCATTACTCTACGCACATGTAAACCCCTTCCCATTTCTGAATACACCTATATGGATATTAAATGGATCTATATATATATATTGAAAAAGAACATGAATGGTCACAATATTTATAAAAAGGATAATTCTAAATATTTATTCAATGAAAGTGAGTAATCATGTTGTCATAGAGGAAGGATTATGTAAACTATTTTCAAGGTAATAAATTCGTTGGATTAATCCTATTATATATTAAAAAGTCATAAATTAGTTAAATTCCTACATTATTTGAATAGAATATTAGTATCATTAATAAATATTGAATCATTAATGCTATCTATGTTGTAAGATTCATGGAGGTGATGTATGAGGTTATTTAGCAACTTATGTATCCCAGGCATGGTATGGGGACCTCAACCCATCTGATATTTGATCTGATTAAGGATTTGAGTTCATGGTTGTGGATTAGGATTGAGGGACCACATTAGATGGAATCTTTAGTATACTAAAGTCAAGGATCTCATGGTTAGGGTTAATATAAAATTCTAGAAACACATATATTATAAATTACTTGATGAATGAAAATTGGTTGGGGTTATTTATGGTGTGACTTATAATGTTGTAGAATTTCAATCTAGATACTATGTTTTTGGATGCTGGATAATATTATTATTTTATGTATTACAACTTATATAGATTAAAGGTTTTTCTATTTGAGTTTTTCCTTGATTATAAAATAATGATATATAACTAGGAATGAAATTTAAGAAAATTAATAAATATCAATTTTATTCTATCGTTTTTATTTTCTATTAACATATATTGTATTATTGGTGATGAAATTTATTACCTTTAAAGTTATCATGGGTATGATTTTTTCTATTTTTAACATACTTCATATTGATTTATATCTATTCAAATTTTATATTTTCTATCCTATTAATTAATATTTAGCATTTAAATGTAATTAAGATTTACAAGATTATAATGAAAAATTGATTATTTGAATCATCATGTCTATTACTTCTCAGACAGAAAACATGGTTCTTAGATCAATAAGAATGATGATCATTATATATTCCTTCTAATTCTTGATCATTATCTAGTCGTATGATGAAAATTATTTTATGGTTTTCATATGTAGTGATACATTAAATTAAATAGTGATTTTGTATTTGTTTGGATATTGTTATTTATTCTTCCTCATTGTATGAGTACTGGATGAATTCCTAAATTGAATTCCTTACTGGACAAACTAGTAGGGGAATGAATTTTATGAAATTTTATTCCATCATGGGGTACAATAAATATATTTTAAATGAATGAAGATTATATTTTGATTTCATTTTTAAAAATAAAATTTTAATTGGGTAATGATTAAAAAACATATCCGCTAAAGGAAATAGGCGAAACTGAAGTTTTGGGAAACATTTAGTTTGTTATATTTTTCATTTTCAATATTAATAATAACACCTAAATTAATTATTATCATCATCACAAAAAATTTATATGACTATTTATCTAAATAAAAATCTTACCTCAATGGTTTATTTTCTGACTCAATTATTTTCTCACATTGAAATATTAAATTAAATATTCTGTTGGTTTGGTGTTTTTGTTACTTATGGATTCCAAATAATAATTCCACGAGTAATATAATAATATTTTCTAGGATGATCTTATAATACATCTGGTATGTTATGATCTATAATGAAGATAATAAATTATCTATAATGATTGATCAGCTAAACATGATTAGCTCCTATTGTTTATATCTAGTGATTTTGATATAATCTTGAAGAATGTGAACTAATTATTTGTAAAAATATCAAGTGTGGAATTGAAAAATTTAGAATATATTTCCCAGACACAAATAACAATTATATATTGACATCTATGTCTATGTTTAATATTATTGAATAATGGTGCTTTTTAAAGCATTAAATAAATAAGAGACCAGAATTCATACTTACTTATTTTAAATTATTAATTCTTATCATGAATATATTTTAACTAATATTGGAAGTAAATGACCTATGAAAATTAAATACTAAAATTAATAGGTGAATTATTATTAAAATAATCGCATGGATTCAAGTCATTATCTTTTTTTTAATCCTCTCAGAAATTTTTTAACAATTCAAACACAATTATTTATGATCAAAATATAGTATGTATTATTTTTAATTGAATAACTTATGATAACATATGAATGTCTGAGAGATAAATTACAATTGATGAATTATTTTCAAATATATAGATACATTTTATTGTAATGAGATTCAAGATATATATAGTGTGTAACCCTTTTAGAATCATTCTCATTTATAGGTGGTCTAACCCACATACTAATATAAGTATCAAGAAACTCATTGTAACCACTATGGAGTAACATATGGGTCATATAAACAAAAAAATAAACCTTTATAAGAATAATTTTATGTAGAATAATTCCATTATCCATAAATATTTCATTATGTATTATTAATACAAGTTTTCTAAACGTTACAATTTGAATTGTTTTTATATCACATGCTAAGATAATATTTTACATTGACACCATGTCTTTGGATTTTAGTTCAGACACTTTTATCCAAATGAGGCGATATAAATATCTTCTTATATAACTTTGAAGAGGTTCTTGATCAATTAATAAATATCATACCGCTCACTACACTAACGAAATAAGACACTTCTGTATGAACATAAATATCATTGTTTTTATCATTCAACTAGGTTTTTCTATCATGATGAAAAATGATATATATTTGATATATAAGGATATATATATATATATGCGCATTGATAAAAACATACAATAATATGTTTAATATATTTCGTTCTAATTTTTGGGTTATACTCATGTAAACATACCATGGAGACCCAATAATATCCAATCATGACTCAACACCTCTCAAACTGACATGAGTTTTGTAGAAATGTTATATATAATCCCTCAATTACAACATTTTTATTCATAAATGATAGAAATAAATGTTCAAGGATAAAATAATAATATTTTATCATTTTTTACATCAATGAAACCAATCTCCATAATCTAACATAAAAAAATTAGATTCAGGTTTTCTTATATTTGATATATTGATGCCTACCCAACCGTTAAAAATCCTATAGTGTAATTATAATATTATTATTGTTTAAATAAATCATTCCATGGAATATGTTCCACAGTAAATTATTATGTGTTTCATAAATTTATAAATTCTAAATCAAAATATAAAATTACAATAAGAAAATGTAGTCATGAACACAATTTCATCTTAAAAACATTGGTTTTATCCGTTGTATATTATTAAGAGGTGGTTCTTAGAACTTCTATATTTTTATTATTCATTAATTAATTAGTTTTTTTTCATTAAAAATTAAAATTAGTTTAGTAAAATTATTTTTGATCTTTGGCTGGTGGTGGTGTTAAAAATGCTACTAATGTGAATAGAAGGGGATTTGTAAAAGTATTTTTATTCAATATAGTGGTGGTAACCCCCCCCCCCCAATAACATAGAGGATAGTTCTTATTATTATAATTTTTTTAGCATAATTATTTTTGGTTGTAATGTTCATGACATTTTAAAAAAAATTACCCCTCAAAAGACAACAATGAAGGAATAAGGATAGTGATCCATGATTTCCACTTCCAGTAATTATAACAACCCTAACTTATTTATATGTATTAATCCATTTTATTTTAGTTCAAACAAATGTTTATCCTTATAAATGTTCCATACCAGCTAAGTAAGGGTTCAAGAACATTTGGGGACTGTTTAGAGCTCGAAGATCTGATTTTCAAAGTAAACATGATTGGGGAACAATTAGATCAAAATTATTTAAAACCATTCCCCTCCCAAACTATGAATAAACTTATTGGTGCCCCATGGTTTTATAAAATATGAAATGATGATTTGGCTATGATGGATAGATTCCAAGTAGGATCATGGTACATGCATGGTTGGTCTAAGTGGGGAGTTCAATTCAAGAATGATTTGTAACCTGGGTAGTGGGGAGTGCATAAGTAGAGAAAGGTTAAACAAAACATTCTCCCCAAACTTTTGAGTCTCTATATGTTTAAATTATTCTGTGCATGGTTGAAGCATAGTTTAGAAAACCATGTTGCTGAAATGTGTACCTCATAAAATAGGTATGAATTACATTTTTTCCATCCAATATTATAAAAAATCTTGGCCTCTTCCACCTTATTTATTTTATAGCTAATTTATATCTATTTTATCATAATTTAATATCTTCTTATTCCTATCATAATTTATTAAACTGTTCTTCCATTCAGACTCATATTCGAGTGTTTTTTTGATAATGGATAACCACCAGGGATCTCTCCAATCCTTTAGTTCCATTCATTGTTTAACTTCCTATCAAAATAGTTTTTTTTGTGAGAGATCATAGGAAATATTTTCAAAAAATTATCTTATTTTTTCATTTTATTTTGATCTATGAAAAACCGAAGGTCATAAGAGGTTCAGTTTTCCTCAATGGGAATAAGGTATATGGACTTGTAAATATCCTTCAAGTATTATTGTCTTATAATATGTTTCATGATTGAAAATGATTCATCATACATGAATTTACCAAAAAAAATACACGTAACACTAGTTTTCAGTCACATTAATTGATATAAATGTTCTTTTCCCCCTATACATGTCTGGATAGTTCCCCATCAACTAATGACACTAATATGGTGTTCCCATGAAATTGATAACATATGTTATAATGGATTATATAACCAAAAAATTTTCTATGTGGTTTTGGATTGAATTTTTAGTGTAATAACTGTAATTGATTAAATGTAAAATGAATGGTATTACCATGGCAAGTTATTTACAAAAAAAATGTTACACACTTCTTTACTTGGATTTTTACTAAATTATAAATCCTATTTAACTATAAAATTCATGTGATACCTGGGAATGGTGTCCTATTTACTTTTGGTACCTAGGCATTGTGTCCCACATACTTGTGATACCTAAGCATGGAATACCATAATCTTGTGATAACTGGTAATGGTGTCTCATATAAGTTTTTCATATAGCATGGTGTCCCATAAACTAAGGATACATGGGAATGGAATACCCAATACAGGTGATACTCGGGAATGGAATCTTGCAAACATGTGATACATGGGAATGAATACCCTTATAATTTCTGATGCATAGTCATGGTGAACCTGATGATTCATGACACATAGGCAATGTATCCCCAATATCATTATGAGAGTTTAGTGAAAAGAAATTAATTCTTGAGTTATGACTTCAGTTCTGGATTGCACATAAAATGTAAATTTAATCACATAAATTTAACTAAATATAAAATGAATATATATAAAGAATCATATACAATTATATTTATATGTTTTTGGTGAAATATGTTTATAGGTTTCTCAATCTGGTCTGAAGCATGTAGTGTCAACCAAGTGTCCTTCATAAACCAGAGCAGACTCTTTGCGGTTTATAACACTGTTGTTCCACTATTACATCTACACACATCTCATATTATTTTCAATGTATGGGTAGTTTCATATATTTTATTTGGTGGCCTATTGGGTATATATGACACACTATTCGGTCCTCTTTTTTGTACCAAAATAGTCATCCTGGATGAAGGTAGTGACAAGAGAAAGTGCCCGGTTCTCAATGAATGATTGATTATAGCATGCGAGTGGGGGAGAATAGGACTAATTTGTGGCTCGTGATGATATATGTAGTTATAAATTGGGTCTTTTGGTACTTTTTATATAACATTATATATGTCTTCCTACTACATTGTTTTACTATTTTTTTTGAAGACCTGAAATTACATCATTTAATATATCATACTGGATACCATTATTGTTTATTTTTTATTATATCTATATAATTTAATTTCCATCATTAGAAGTTCATATTATGATTCTTCCATCTATCAATTTTATTAAATTTTTTTTTTCACTTAGATCATGAGGTTATATTCTCCCGACAATACAATCGTGTACCCTATATTATAGTTGAAAATACCTAGCATATGTGGAGGCGTGTTTGAGGCTATATGTACAAATGTTTTTTTTGTAACATAGGAATTACATAGATTTGGAATTATGTTTTTGTACATGTCATTGTATGTTTTATATTATTTTTGGATGGAAGAGTGGAAACATGAAAGTCTCATTTCATGGTAATGAGCCTATTCATGGGAGAATATAACTCACATATAAGAGAAAACTCACATTTCCTATAATGTGATTTATTGTTTTGGATTATTCCTATAACGAATGTACTAATTCTACTATTGTGTGACACACATGATGTGTGATGGTTATTATTATGATTTAGAACCCCATTTTATCCTTTTCCATGTTTGGAGAGGATGTGTGGACTCATTCATCATTGTATAAACGTAGTTATTCACATAGAATTTCTTATTCAATTCTATATATGTGCATATCATTTCATGTATTATATGTGATTTTTATAAGTTCCATGGATGATATATATGTTTATATGAAATAGAGATAATGTTTCTTATATGGGAAAAAGAAACATAATTGATTACATAATGTTATGGAATTAATTTAACAACGTCGTCTTTTATGGATTAATTCTAATAGGTTTTGCAATCAATTATAGCACGTGGATTCATGGACCATGGGTCACAAGGGATATAATGTTTCCATGTATGTGATTAAATTGGAACCATATTTCAATTTATAAAGAGTATGGAACATTATAAATTTTAGATGGTGATATAAATAATTCATCCATTATAAATGATTTCAATATAAATATGTATGAACATAAATGAATTTAAATTCTCAAATGGAATGTTCATCATTAAATAGGGATTCCAATTACAACATTAATGATTTTTCTGTACAAATTTTTACTGAACTCTATATACCTAGACAACTGAATTTTATAAGAAAACATTAACCCATACCCAAACTCAATACTGGGTAGTAGGTATTGAGTCTTACATTTCATATGATCTTCATGTCACCCAATATAGGAACTATGAGAAGTTATATGGGAATGACTTGTATATATAAAATCTTTGTACGCATTATGTTCTAATACCTATTGATTCTGTTGTAATCAAACACTGTCTACGGTGTGTTCATGGAAGTTGTAGAGTTAATCCTCTACAACATCCATATTTTATTCCCCAATATTGTGGTGATGACTATACTCTAGATGTGGCGATCCCTTAGATGCTATTGTCTTCTATAGTACTACCACATCCGGAACCTCCTATTATACATGACTTGGGAGATGATTCTATGTTCTTTCAATGTACGTAGACTGTTATGTGATATTAGAAGCTTTCCCCTACTATGGAATATATTACGAAAGAGTATTAGAAGTAGCATCCACCTATGTTGTTTAGGGATAGTGGCCTTCAAGATGAAGAGTCTTGCATGGAAGCCATGAATATTGTCATTATTTCCCTTAAAACATTTTTTAATACTCCTATATATTCTTCCAAAAAATGTGTGATGTTATTACCCATGAAGAACATAATTGTATTATGGATTAGGATAGTATTAATATGTTATTTATTACAATTTCATTATATAGATACTGAGAGGGAACTATTCAATAGTCGATAGAAATATACAGTATGGTAAAATGTCTACAATGGTATACTCTTCTCTATTCAGGTAACACATGTGCTTCATGCTGACACATGACAATGACACATTCAAAAGAATAATAAATTTTGAGGATGGGAATATATACACCATATGATCTTAGTTAAATGCCTTTATATTGATCATAATTTGATAAATAGTAACTCATTCCCTCATCCTCGAGTGGAACCTAAGGTAAGTTTAGTGTGTGGGATAGGTTGGTTTAGAAGAAAGACATGGATGTGGTTTGGTAAGCCGGTGTAAATGTCACATAGGGACTGGATGTCGGAGAAGTGGTATCAAGATAAAACCCACTAATAATTATGTGGGTTTTCATCAGTGTGGGAATCAAGGGAATAAGAATCCCTAGTTTCTAATAGATACCATCGAGTGATAAGGATGTGGCTGGTTGATGACTATTATGTTTTTATAGGGCCTTCCCATCTATGTTGAGTGTGGGGTGGGATCCAAATCATCTTTCCCTTTAAGAGTGATATTAATATCACCTCGCAAGGCACGCAGATAGATAACTTCTGGATTTTTAGCTAGAGGAGGTTATTTTGTATGAGGTATCAGGTATTCAGTTGTATAGAACCAGCACAACATACCTATTATGTGATTTTTTGCGGGATCACAAGGCTATCAATTGGGAAATATTTATTCAGCTAAAACATTACCTAATGATCTGGTTTCCAAATAGTCTATAGTTATGGGTACAATATTTTATGTATTTAAACAAGTATATACCCATTTGATACAAGTGATTTTAATTCTTTTATTTGTGTAACTAATATGGAGATACATTTTGATATTCATCAGTTTTGTAGAGTTATGAAACATGATAATATGAAGGGAATTTAATCGGATAGTGTATGACAGTGAATGAAATTCCCCCATGATGTGGTTAGTTATCATATTTTATGGGACCACATCATCCTCAAGATGATAGTCTTCAATGTCGTTCTCATAGTGGACTGATTGGTCCCCAATCAAGCTTATGTGTACTCCTATCATTGGCACAAGAGCCTCAACCCAGTTGGTGAGGACTCTCTAGGTGCATCCATGAGACCCGAGATCAAATCCGGGTGGAGGTATATTTCTGGGGTACTATAGCAGTACTGTAGTAGGCACTGTAGTAGGCACTATTTGGTACTGTGGCAGCCGGAACTATTCATCCATCTAGGCCTTCGGGCCACAGGTTTGGTCCTCGGGTCTTGTAAGAATTTTGGGCCACTCAAGGCCTTCTGGGAAATTTATTATCAAAGCCTTCGAGCCACCTTAAGGACTTAGAGACAACCCAAGGCCTTCGGGCCACATGAATGAAGGCCCCGGACAAACTAAAAATAAGGATTTTCCCTAGAAGAGGATTCAGAGCAGGTGCACTCACCAGAGTAGATCCAAATGGATTGTCAGAATGAGAGGGTATGGCAATGCTATCGGTACCAGCCTGTGCTTGCACGGGAAGCCTAGCCAGACGGTCATGCAAAGGTGGAGAGGTACTATCAGGATGAAGATGTTGGGGAGGGGATGTTCCTCGTAGATCGTCTGGTTGAATTCTCTAAGACCATCGGGTCATGTATTCTCCTAATCCTATGGGCCTTGTAATATCTGATCCTACGGGACATGTAAGGGTTCCCCTCATCCCTTGAATGGGGGGTTATAAAAAATCAATAAAAATGAAGGCCTTCAGGCCATTCAGGCAGGTAGACTTCTATCACTGATGGGTATCATTAAAATCACCATAGGTAAATGGATATGTTGGAAAGGTTGATTTTTATATTCATGAATGTATAGATTGACTAGAGCATTGTGTGATTGGTGGAGTTACAACCCAAATTTATAACCTTTATACAAGGTATCAGGCTGTATAAAAGAATTCTTTCCAACCTATTGTAGGACATTGTATGTATTTATTCTTAAAATAAGTTTTTGAATTACACTTTATTAGAGAAGTGAAGATCTATATCATGATAGTTCATGGTGAATCATCAAGATCCATTTCTCCAAATAGGATGGATACAACTGAGTTGAAGTAGCTCAAGAGGCATCCAGTGAATTTGGAATATATGGGTTTTATAAAGACCAACACATCACTATGAGATTAACCTATTATTTTAACTAAACAAGGAGTACAATTCCATAATACAATCATTTATTTACGATTAGTTGAACCATCTTATGGTTACAGACAAGAATACATTTCCTTGTATTTTTGAATGATTTTATCAACAACAAGGAGGGATAATTCATTACAATGTTTATTTTAGGATCGGTTGTAATCAGGTATTAGTTATTCCTTTAGATATAATACATATATTTTTATATAGTACATATTTCATGCATTATTTTCCCTTCATGTTGTTGGCCTTATGAATGTGCATATTGTTTTTTGTATTTGATGAATCGGGGTTATCCCTCATGTCTGGATTGATTTGTGGTGGTCTATATTTAAGATAATGCAGTATATTCTCACACTCTAAATGAACTTGTTAAATATACTGATATTTTATTTAATACACTTTGAGAAAACCTTGCGTATGAAAAAATCAATAAATTCCACATTTCGGTCGAGAAGGTCCACTTATTAGATCACAAAATTTCAATGTTTGGTCTGTATTTTGACATAGAGAAGGTGAGTGTCATAGTATCATGGGATATTCACAAGAATCAATTTGACATAAGGTGTTTCTATTGGGAATAGCTAGTTATTACAAGCACATTATTAAATAATTTCCATTCCAAATAGAAACTATTACAAGATTTAATAAGGTTGGTGTGAATATTATATTATCAAAATCCAAAGAAACAAACTTTTGGGAGCCTAAAGGAAGACATACTTCCACATTGAAACCAATTATTTGTGAATAAGGAAGAACCTATATAGTATATTTTGATTCATCAGATATTGGGATATGAGAGGTTATGATGTAGGAATATTGAGTTATTGTGTATGAGTCTCAATGGTTGAGGCCTAATAATCATAATTACCAAACACATGACCTCGAGTTGATAGTTGTGGTTTATTTTGAGAATTTTTTTTGGAATTATATGCTTAGAGAGTGTTTTTTGTGTTTACAGATCTAAAATTAGACAATTATATCATTACAAAGTGCCATCTAAATCTTTGTTTTTATAGATGGGATGAATATCCACAGTCAATTATCATTGATCCTGTATATATGTTTAGTAAGAGAAATATAATAGTAGGTGTCTTGAGTATAATGACAAATAAATATGAAAAGAAAATTTCTAGTCAGGATTGGTGGTTGATATACACATTCTATATGATTCCCCTATAGATCCATAAGAATTGCATGTAGCCTACCCTTACATAATTTGCAGTAACCTCTTCACTTATGGGGATAGTGAATATGAGGAAACTATTATATCTCAAGGGATTAGTCCTAAGGGAGAGTTTTTTAAGAAAGGAAGCTCCAACAACATATATTGATGATATGGATTATGTTTTTACTCTTCATTAACACATTTGGTCATTAAAGATATATGAGATGAATTTATGTGATTGTCTCTTGCAAATATATGTGCAGTTCACACTTGGAGTACAAATATGTTCCATTATTTATGTCGCAAACACCAGTGTCCGGGTATGAAAAGGGAATTATATGACTTTTTTACTCATTGTCCATCCTTTCACTAGGTGAAGTGAAGAACCCAACGACCATTAATAATTTTTTAGCCTCTTCTAATTCTCTAGTGGAAAATGGATAATGTCACCATACCCTTTTTTTAGTTGTTTACCAATTTCCATAAAATAAATGATATTGTATGGGTGATCATAGATAGTGTTAGTAAGTTCACTCATGTTTTACCTATCAGAGAGGCATTTTGGTGGATGTGCTTGACAAACTCTATGCTTGAGAGATTATGGAACTTCATAGAGCCCCATGGATAATTTTATTAGATATAGATGATTGTCTTACCTATTAATTTGAGATAGGGTTATAGAGGGTGCTAGGTATAGAAGTATTTTTCAGTAAATAATACCAGCCTCTGACCGAAGTAATGTTTCAAAGGATTATAAAGCTGTTAGAATGTATCAAAAAAGATTGATTCTTTTATTTTGGATGTATTTCATAGAATAATATTCCAATTAACAAATTCACATCCAAAAATAGTTTTAAAGATACAATATTTATGGATCCCTTTGAGGCCATATATGGTAGATCAGGTCAAACATCATTGTGATTGTTAGAGTTAGGGGAGGAAGAAATATTTGGACCTTTTCATATTCTAGATACTTTAGAGTATGATCATTTAATCAGGAATTGTATGTCTATTGTCTGGTCGTGGAATAATTCATATGTCGATCACCATCAAAGAACTAAATATTTTGGCATCATGGATTGGTTATTCTTATATATATCACTTATATTGGGGAGTAGATGGTTTAGATGGAAAAAGAATAATTAACAAAGGTTAGTTTCAATTTTTGAGGTTATGGTATTAGTTGGGTTAGTAGCTTATCACCTATAGATTCCTTAGAGTTATCGGGGCTAATATATGTGCTCAATGGAGATAAATCATTTTAGATGATTCCTTACCACTCCCAACAGAGTAGCTCGGGGATGAGTTTTCCTATACGAGGGATGAAATGAAAACATAATATTTTCTATATAGGTTTGGATAATTTTAATTTTATTTTTATCTATTTTTATCCTTGGTAATATATCATGTGTTTTGAGGAATTGTTTGGGAGGGTCTAGGGATTTTTTAATGCCCAAAACACATGTTCTAAAAGAAAATTGGATAGGGAAACTATTAGTGATGACTATTAACCTAAAAAGTGTTTCCATACAAAGGTGATATACAATTTGTATAAATATTTCAAGGGTGGATATAGATATGTATCTTAAATTAAGATAATGTTCATGGTTTCTCTAACTGTTCACTATATGTATTGGTTGAATCCCTTGGGTAGTGGGGAGCGTGCAAGGACAACACAGTTAGACAAACTATTATCCCAAACAATGAGGGGAACTTTCCATGGACATTAAAATGTGTATGATTGGTGCACAGTATGGCCAACCGTGTGTCCAAACCATGCACACTATAAAAATGGGTAGGATTGTCTTTTGTCCTTCAAAATTTTATTGAGGCTAAAACCCTTCCTCCATTTTTATTATCATATTGATATATTCCCTTTACTCTATTTCCTTATCATATAGTTCCTAGACTATAATTTTAATATGTTATTTTATCTATACTAGGATTCATGTGTCATCTATCATGTTGGATAACCACCGGTAGACTCTCCATTCCCTCAACCTCCTTTTTCATCCATCTTTCTATTGAAGCAGTTATTATTTTTTAGATCGTATGAACTATATTAAGGGAATTTTTTTATTTTTCCATTATCTATTAATCTATACCAAGCCAATGGCTTATAATTATTGAGTATTCCTACATTGTCATAATGTACTTGTTATTGGGATTATCCCGGAAGTAGTATTTCATTGAAATACACATCATTTCTCAACATGCCATCACTATAATGAATTTAATTTAAAAAATTATAGAACCAATTTAAATAAGCATCCTTAATAGAAATGATCATTTTCTTCCTTAAGCTATCATGGATAGGTCCTCATCGAAATACTCCTCCATTGAGGTGTACCTATGAAATTTTAAATTGTTATTATAATGTATTTTATGACCAAACCCCTTTCTATGTGGTTTTTTTCCAATTATAAATTTAATTAATAGAATGAATTGCATGGAAACTAAGAGGCACATACATGTCATGTGATTAAGTATAAACTATGTTTATAAACATGTTTTGTCATAACATTATTAAATTATAATTCCTATTTGATTACATATTCTTGTGATACCCAGTCATGAAATCTTATATAGTTATGACACACTATCAATGAGTCCCATATACCTATGATACCCAAGCATGGCTTCCCATAAACATTTAATGCTCAATAATGGAATCCTGTTTACTTTTAATACCTGGTTTTCAATCCCATGTAACTTTGATACATTGGCGTGGTGTCCCAAATATATGTTATACTGATGAATGGTGTCTCGTATACTTGTGATACTAGGGAATGTAGACCCTCATAATTCATAGTACTTGGGTATGGTGAAAATTATGCTTCATAATACTATAGAATATAATCCCTCATTGCTTTATGAGACTTTAGTGACTACACATGGACACCTAAATTAGACATCGGGTCGTTTCTGACACTACAAATAAAAATATATGGCCATAAACATCACTGCAATGATATAGAACCTATATATACATATATCCATATAAATTTTTGTGTATATGTTTGTGGTGAAATATGATCAGATTTTTCCCATCATGGGCTAATGTATGTTGGTTTATCCTATTATCCATCGAGAAACAGACTTGAACCTACCAAATTTACATTCATGCTCTACCACTATTATATCAACACACTACCCAGCTATATGCACCTGATTGATAGTTTTAGACACTTTTTTGGTGGCCTATGGAGTATATCCCACACACTTTTTTGGTAACCATTTGGTACCCAAATATAATTCATGGATCTAGGTAGAGATAAGGTAAATTGATAGGTTGTATATGCTTCATTTATCATTTCAAGGGATCAGGGGAGCACTGGACCTAATTGTGGATCATGATGCTATATGTAGATGAAATTTGGGTCGTTTTTTTATATTTATATAAAGTTATGTACATGTTCTTTCTAGTATTTCAATCTATTTATTTTTTTATAGGTGATATTAAACTATTTTATATATGGTACGTGGTATTATTACGGTTGATTGTTTATTATATTTGGATTATCAATTTTTTTTCATTAAAGATGATATTATGCTTATTCCATTAATAGATTTTATTATACATCTATGTTACTCTGACCCTAAGCGTATAATCTCCACACTATACAACCTTGGAACCTCTGTAGTAATCATCTGCCTCAAAAATACAAGGAGGTGCACTTGGGGAAATGTTAAAAAAAATTAATTTACTTAAGAGTGCACCGGGTTCAAAACATTATAGCAGGACCCAAATATAAAACTGTCACCAAGGGTCTAAAATATCACATATGGGAGGAATTAAATTTTATGTAATATAGTATAAGGATATAGGATAAATTAACATCAAAGAAATTACAAGTCATAATTTAATATAAGGTAAACAAAATCATCATAGAGTGTTATAATAATATAAAAAATACTATTACTCCCCAAATAAATAAATAAAATAGATATTAATATGAAATAAACCCAATAGAAGTTAATAAACCTGAACTAATAATGTCTATCCCAATCCATGATGTCTATTTAGATACTAGATGAACCGTTTTTATATATATGTGGTGAGCATAACCTATATACTCTGTAGAATCATATCCAAAGTTTCTCATTCCAATATGAAAATAGAATACTAATGAACCTATGGGAAAATTGAATAATCGCCAAGAAATAAGTATGTCAAATATCAATTACCATCAACACCAAATAATGGTCACCAACTAACACATCAAAGTATAGTAACATATTATCAATTATGTTGATAAATGGTGTACTATGCACAACATATCCATTGATTTTCAACTCTCACTCCCAAACATCAGACAACTTGGTTCTCACATATATTCTTTAGAATCCTACACGAAGATTGTTGGCAACCCACATCATTCCGAGAACCCCACATTCATCTAGCCATAACAACCTACATGATGATACCTACGTTAAAACATCACATTTTTTATGAAGACACCATATCATTCACATCACATCTAAACCACAAGAATATATCTATAATAAATGGGTATCATCGACATGCAAGAAATTAAGCTTGTTCCATCGTCCTTCCATACTTGAACCCCACCATGAAACACATCATAATCTCATCAATCGTCACCACCGGTGTGATTTCTACTTCTTTCAATCACAGATCATGAAAATAAAACATTACAAGAAGATAGAGTAGGGAAGATGGGGTGGTTATCCATCCATTCACAACATACAAATTTTTTTAAGAACACCCCCACCCCAAAAATTTGGACGTTGGAATATGGTTCTCTAAATTAGTATTTGCGAATAGAAATCACAATGAATAATAGTGATATATAATCATAAAACACATAATCCCAACCTACATGTTAATAGAATGAGTACCATCACAACTCATAATCTAACAAAAAGTCCTCACAATATCCATAACTTTTTCTGACGCATCAAATAAATAACACAAAAAGAAAAATCAATAATCCTAAAACCACAAGAACTATTATGTCCTTTTTTATGTTAATCGTGTGCCATAATTTTCCAAATTAACAACCATTTTCATTAGTATTCCCCTTTATTTTACCATTAATAAATAGACTTTAACAAAAAATTTCATTTTATTAATGATTTCATTATCCTTTATAACAACATAAATTTCATATTCATTGTCAATATTTATACCATCACTTTGGATAATTGACTGAGTAAATAACAAACACAGAAAACCCATCCTTCTAATGTCAACAAGTGCACCCACCACAACCACATCACATCAGTATTGTCATATATTATCACTACATCCATATTTTCTCACAACCACCTCATATCAAACCATGTTATATCTCAATAAAACTAATCATTGAATGACATCCCAACATTTACTACATCACATATTATTACCACCATCACCACACAACAACTTATACAATAGAGTGAAACAAAGCAAGAAAATCCATAAAATAACACATGTCCTGACTTCCAAATATTTTACAATTTATGTTCATGGGCTTCCATTAATTTTAATTCAATGGTATCCTATCAAAAACCATGATTTTTAATGGGAATCCATATATATATATGATTTAATTTTTCATTAAATGTTTTATAAAATAATGAATCCACATGGTGACATTATCATTTTAATACAACACAAAAATGGATCCCAATTACTGTTGTTTTTTTGAAAGGACATTAAAAAAATATAAACTGATTTGATAAAAAAATCAAAGTATGGGAAAAATTATTCCATTCACCATTAAATTAATATTATTTTATTTTATTTTATTCATTAATCTAGTGAAAAACATCTCCCTCTAGGTTAAAATCAATCATTATCCCCCCATATGAACAACTAAATGAGGAAAGATGAAGGTTTTCCAGCATCAAATGATATTTTTAAAACCCTGTGCATAATGGGGAAATGGATAAGAAAATAAAATATTGAAGTTTCTGTGTATAGATTTAGATAAACATGATCAAACTGAACTGGATATCAAAAAACAACCCAAACACACCCCAAATTAAAAAAGGATATTTATTTTCTTTTTCAAAGGAATAACATGAACAAAACAATGGATCAAATGGAAGAAATCAAATTGTATTGAAAAAATAAATCATCAAAAAACCAAGTAACAATGCAGGATAAAAGGGGATTAAGTATCATACAAAATCTCTTACATTTCACCGATGGTTTTTGAAAAAAAATAGCAAAATGGTATAATTTTAGAGAGACATAAAATTTATAGACATTCTAAATGTAACACCCCATGTTTTTAAAAGAGTAGCGTCATATTAAATAGAATATATGATAGGAAACAAAAATATTATAAGATAATGTAACACCCATTACTTTAATATATAATTCATCTTTAATAATCTCAATCCCTTTGATAGCCTATAATTCACACAAGAACAGGTTTGAACGAAGTGTGACACTCCCTTGAAATAATATTATTTGAACATTACCATTATTAAATACTTGTTAAGATTATAGGGATGAATATTAATAAATAAATTACTAAAATTATATGATATAAACATGTATATATTAAATTAAATTTTTATCTATTGACAATAAATAAAATAAGAACCATTTGTAATAGAATGAAATATTTTCATAAAAACTAGATTTTTCATAATGATGTTTCATTTGTGCCTTTTCCACATTATTTAAAATTAAATGTACCAATTTTATCATAATTATTTTAAAAAATAAACCTAATTATTAATATATATTTATCAAAACTTTCTTGTGGTGGATTTTTGATAATTTTTGGAAAATATTAATTTTTTGATAAATAGCAAAAAATACTGGTTTTTATTGAAAAATACCTTTTGGTTTAAATTTCGTAAAAAGATAAATTTGATTTGAAATTGTTTTTAAAATATTATTAGATATATTATGTCAAACTAAATATAACATAGGTCATTGTAATAAATTTTTTATATAATTTTAATTTAAAACCTTCTATACTTATGAGAATTATCTCTTTTGAAACCCAGTTTTTCGTTAGTCTGTGAGTATTATTTTAATTTCAATTCCTCCTCATATATTAAATGAGTTTCAAAAAACATAATCTATATTTAATATAATAATATTTTATGTTATTTATTATGTTTAAATTAAATTTAAACAATTATTAATATTAAAGGAAGTAAAAAAATAATTATCATGGTTATAGTAAAAACTAATTTTTAGGGGTTTAATCTATAATGATAATGACTAAAATGACCTAAAAATGTGTCCCAAACCCATTTAATGGACATATATCTAACCTATCACATATATTATTTTACAATAACTCATTTTTTTGGTTTTTTTACAGATACATACTTGGGAGTAATGGATTCGTTTCAAACAATCTATATGTTCTCTCTCCCAAACTTATTCAAGGCAACCACATATCATCCTGTATTAACACATTAGAATAATTATTTGACATTAAATTTTTTAAAAAAAATATTTAATCACATCAAAAAATACATGAGCTCTTAGTTGGATCACAAATCCATCCTAGTATGGATTTTGTTGCAATCCTAAAGATGTTATTCGATGTAGAGTAATGTTATTAAATGGTTGTTTTTAATTTATTTATTATTTAAACACCTTAAAATATTTTTTCATAATTATATTATAATAAAAAAATGGAATCCCATCAATTGAGATGGTTTCATGTTAATTTAATAACCTATATCATGTTCTACATCCATCAAATTGGAAACGAAATCATGGATCATGTGTACTGTGGGCTATTGCCTCGCGAACCGAGGTAACTATTTTCCCATCTGTATATCTCACTATTAGATGTAATTAATAATCTATAGGCTATATATATAATATTTATGGTATAATTGTACTTTTTATATATAATATCAAATATTTCTTCTTACATTCCATTCGGTTTAAAATACAACAACATCGCTCATTTGTAATGTGGACTACCCCCTCAGGAAGCGATGCGATTCGTTATTTAATTATAGATTAAATGGTCTAAAATAAGGTTATATTGAATGAATATATGTGATATATATTACATGATATTTATTTTTTAAAAATTATACTATCATGTTCTTTATTACCATTTCACCAGTTAAGTTAATGTTATCGTGCTCGTGCGTACATACGTCCTACTGTCTCTACGAATCACTGTGACTCATTTTTCATTTCTCAATATTCAAGAATGGTTATAATAATTTATATAATGAGTAAATATTTTATTTATATTATTATTATTATCCGTTTTTTATGATTTATTTATATCCTATATATAAGAATTAGAACATTAATGACAAAACTTGCCTGGGAAAACATGGAAATTAACTACCAAAACAATGACAATAATGTAATATTATAAATTGAAGGTAAATTTTTATAATATAATAATATTGGATATCATAAATATGAATATTTTTCTACAAGAAATTAATAACATTATTAAAACCATTAAAAATGATGTTAATGAACATTTGACTATTGGAAAGCCACATGTAAGGGACTATGTCTCAGTATCCCTTCATTGAGGTATATTTTATTATTGTGTATCTAAATTATTTATTTGGGGTATATACTACCAATTTATCATAATATTTCAGGATTAATTCAAAATTACTTCTATTTTGTGTTCAAATTTTATTATTTTAACCAATGTTATTTTACTTCAACATTCCAAAATGGCGAAAGATTTCATCTCAGTTTCCACTTCGTTGCGTCATATTTGTTAATATGAATATATACACATTTATATGTTATATATACTAATCCATTGATATATTAAATAAGAATAAATATTTATTTATGATTAATAATGTTTTGTTCTATGTATTTTCTTCAAGGGTTTGCATCTAAATTTTTTCCAAATTTTTAGAAATAATATTTTACAAACTCACTTTTTTGTTGATTGATTAATTTATATAAATAAAATATATTTATGTTGCTAATTTATCATTGGGAAATAAATTTATCTTAATTTTTAATATTATAATAAGTTTGATATTATTATTACCCATACCATTTATCATTTTTACAAAAACATTTACATTGAAATTTATTTGATTGTTTGGTAAAATATTAAAAAATCTGAATCCTTTATTTGATACAGATATTTGATGATAAAGAATATTTTATCATTGATTTAATTTATTATTTTTATTTGAGGATTTATATGTACGTAAAATTATGTGTGGGGCCTACATATACATATCCCTTATATGTATTGATAAGTCTAGTGATACAAATCAGTGAGCCAAATTAGATGATGTTTTACCCATACTTTTAAACCATATTTTGAATTGTATTAAATGAATGGGTATATTGATCCCTGATATAATGACATACATTAGATAGTAATTTAATTCATTATGAATTATGTTATTATTAATATTATTCCTATCTGATTTGTAGTGATATTATATCTGGATTCATTTTATTCTTTTTTTATTGATTAAATAGAATGGGTGTACAGTTAGTTACCTTGACATATTGATTAAAAATTATTTCAATATCAATATATTGAATAAATTGAATGATCATTCAGTTAATTAACTTTCAATATTGATAGTTTTAGATTATTCATTATATCATTTTTTGTAAATAACCCTTATTATGAATTTTAGCACACCACTTTTGTATATATTATTTTGTATAGTACATGGGAAAGTGTGTTTTGATTGATATGAATGGATAAACTATTAGTAATTCTGGGATTTTTAAATATTTCAAATTCTATGTTTAATGATTTTAATTTTAATATTAATTTCATGTATTTATCTAATTTACCTAGACTAATAAGCTATTTGGTCCTTCAGGATGTGATTCCTTATAGAATGTAACACCTTGAGAATTTAAAAGGGAAAAATAAAATTCAATAGTGTATATGAACTGACACACCAACATTTTAATATAATTTAACACAAATAAAAATTATGATATATTAATTTTTAAATATATTCATTATCTTATATAGTTTTAAATGCACAAAACATCCTGTTTGAAAAAAAAATTAATACACTGTTAAAATATTATTATTTGAACAAAACCATTATAATCTAATCGTTACAAAGACGGGTACGAATAGTTATATATAAATTATGAAAATTTTATTGTTTAGATAGGTGTAAAATAAATTTAATTTATGATTATTTGTTATAAAAAATAAGAACCAGTGCAAAGAGGGAGAAATTTTTTATTAAAAAAATATTGTCATGAAGGTAGGGTTACTCTTTCTTTTCACACATAATTAATAATTAATTTTCACTGCTTGATAAAATTTATTTTATAACATAAACATCATATTTCAAATATTCATGGAAAAAATATCTTTGGGTGTAATTTTGAGAAATTTATAAGGGTCATGAATGACCCATTTAAGAGGCTTTCGGCATGATAAAAACATGGGTGTAATTGATTCCTTTAAAAAAAATTCATATGTGTCATCTCCCTCACTTATAAAGGCCACCCCATATCCTTCCATATTAACACATCCAAATCCATAATTTTTTTCCAATATCTACCCAAATCACTTCCTTAATATCCTCTTAACACACTATAACACGTTTTCTGTCCATTAATTAATCCTATAGAGGCTTTACAGGCAAACTGAAAGAGGTCATTTGAGGAAGAGGTAACATTTGTAAAAGATCATTTTTATTTTCATTATTATTCCTCCTCTTTATAATATTATTAATACAATATAGTATAATAAAACATGTATCTGAAATATATTGATATGTTATTATGTTAAGGTAGTAACCTATATCCATCTCCACATCCATCAAATGGGAAAAATCATTTATTATGTGTACAATAGACTACTACCTCACAAACTGAGGTTACCATTTTCCATGAAAACACTCATGGTTCGATATAATTATTAATTTAATATTTAAATATAATATTTACGATATAATTATAATTTTTCAATTGTAATCCCACATATAACATCTTATATTCCACTCAGTTTAAAATATGACAATGTTGCTTGTAACGCCCCGACCCCAGCTATCCAGAGTCGGTGCATTATTACATAACATTGGCATGATCACATGAAAGATCAAATCTCGAAAGACCGATTGGTTTAGTAGACTTGGAAACACTAGATATATTCATAAGTTTTACATTACATCATAAATTGAAAAACAACATAATGTCCCCATAGTCCACACTAATATCCCCTCATAATATCCCTGCAGGTCATTCATAACTTACTTCTTCACATCCTGGGAAAAGTAAAACAAAGAAAAGGGGTGAGCTCAAATGCCCAGTAAGGATAAAAATATAGCGGAACATTCAAAATAAGCATAAACATTTAAGGCAATGCATTACTAAAACAAAAGCCTTTTAAACTTGAACTTCAACATAGTATGGAAAAAGTAAAATGAAATAATTCCATTTACTTATTCACATGGATATTCTACTAATCGAATAATCACATGCAAAACCAATAACCACATTCATAATTATGGAATGCATAATGTCAAACGTTAATTTCATTGTCTAGGCCTCATCCCAAGACCTAGGGGTTACTTCTAACCGGAACCCAACCCGGAGTGCCTCTAATAACCGGACACCAACCCGGAGTGCCTCTAATAACCGGACACCAACCCGGAGTACCTCTAATAACCGGAGACCAAACCGGAGGGCTTACTTTTACCAGTCCCTAACCTGGAGGGCTTAATTTAACCAGTCCCCAACCTGGAGGGCTTACTTTTACCGGTCCCCAACCCGGAACATACTTGTTCAGCACATTCATCTGAAGAAAAGTTTGAAATATAACATAAACATTCGGATTAAAAATAATTTCTGAAATGTCAACACTTTAAACATAAACCATGAGTGATATAAAAATAGCACATCCACAATCAAACACAACTCATTCGATACAATATGGAAGATTGTATTGTATCACATTGACCTCAATCAAGAATAATGAATGATGTTGACATAGATGAAATCAAAATTTTTAAAGAAATATCTCCTTTTACTTTTGAAATCATATAAGAGCCATATAAAATAAACCATTTTCTTGAAAATATTCTTATAAGCTTGTAAGGAAAGCTTTGAATATTTTATAACGGCGAAAAATAACCGCACCCGCCGTATAAGTTAAAAAAAACATTCTTACCTTAACTTTGTCGAAAAGGTTAAAAAGGACCTTGTTTTGAAAACGACGGAAAGATTCCTTTATAAACCTCTTATAAAAAGTCAAATAAGGGTATAAATGACTTTAACCCATATTCTTGTAAATAATAAATATGTTTTGAAATACATTTTGAAGAAACATGAATGTGGATGATAAAGAGATCCCAGTAGATTATTACGTATAAACAACCTCGAATAATGAAGAGATTGTGAAATAACCCTTACCTTGAACTTTCCCTTAGTCAGTGGTATGTTAACCTCCTGTATAATAATTAAAACATTGTTATTAAATTATACAATAATAATATACATCAATATGATATCATATATGATCTTTTAATATTGATTTGATAATAATATCTTAGTATTATCGTTGTTTCGGGTGTGAACTTTCTTGTTTTCTTTTGTATGTTTTGTTACGTAAGACATGTTTGTGAAGGATAGGTTGTATATTATTCATATCCAGAATGATATAAAGTCCTTAAAAATCATTTTTAAATCATAAAATGATAATTATACTTGAATGGATACGATGGAGAATGAATCTCATCGCGTTCGTGGAGACGGTAGTCCGTACGTACGCACGAACGCTACTTCCATTTAATTTTTATTTTAAAAGAATCGAATCCAAATGATACATAGGTATATTACTATTCCAGTATAATATAATATTTTATATATGTTACTTAAGTTCATTAACACCATCCTTTATACGTTCCATGTGTGGTATGAACGAGTCATATCATTTTAAGGGGGCGGTAGTCCGCACTTCCTCAAATGAAAATATCGTATGTATATACAACATGAAACGAATAATGGTATGAAATAAAATGGAATTTCAGAAGATTATATATAAAATATATATCCTTAATATCATATTTAATTACAGTGACATCATAATGGCCACCATGAGAGGTGGTAAGATGTATTTGAACAATCATCGTTTCGTGAGGCGTTAGTTTCCCATCCACAGAAACATTATGTTCATTATCCATTAGATGGAGTTGTGTGTATGTGTAGTTTGAATCCTTCTTATAACAACATCCTATTATATTGAGAATACTGGTGTTGTTACAAAAGAAGGGAAATAAAAAGATTTTGGGGGTTGAAGAGGCAAAATAAATGAAAATAATTTAAGATAAATCGTTACCTTTAATTTAGGTAACTCACTTTGGTTTGAACCAAAGGACTTCTTGAAATGCATTCTTCCTAAGGGGAAGCTTCAAGGAGGAGTAGAGGGATGTGGGGAGCTTAGTTGGGCAGAGTTTGGACGAGCCAAGTGGCTTGAGAGGTGTGAAGAAATGAGAAGGAGGAGTGCCCTTTTATAAGAGGGGTGAGGGGAACCTTTGGAAAAGCTAGAAATATTAATTTATAATAAATTCATATTCGGTTTCCAATGGCTCCAAAGTTGACTATTCAAAGAATGAGGTGGGGATGGGTATAAAAAAACTCATCCAATAGAATTTAGACAGGTTTGGGTACTTATATTAACCTTATCTTTAAGTATTAACTCTAAGTTAATTAGTTTCACTTTTACAACGTCTCTTTGTATTTTTATATAATATGGTTAATAAACTTACTATATACATCCAAGAGACCCCCAAGTGGTCCATTAATGATTAACCTATCATGATATAATTCTTTTGGCAGAACCTTAGATTTTTAGGAATTTAATATCAATTAATAATATAATATATGTTTTAAGAACTCTTTTATGTCAATTTTGACACTATTCATTAGTTGATTTTTGTGAAACTCATAACAGATTGAATACTTCAAAAAAAGTCAATTAAATAAATCCTAATATATCATATTATCCTAGAAAATTCGTTTAATTCATTAAAAGTTTCATATTATATTTATTTGGGTATTTATAATATCAATTATTTTAATTTTTCACTATTATAGTAATTACTGCATCATCATTGTGTCATATATAAAATATATTATTTAATGTAGATAAATTATAAATAAAATATCATTATGTAGGAAATCTTTTTAGCTTTCTAATGAATATTTATAATCGAACATCCAACATGTATAACCCTATGTAAAAATTGTTCTTCTAAAAGATGTAAGCTTATGCCATTTTTATTTTTATTTTAGCTTTATTAATATAATGTGTCATTATCACTTACAAGTGGATCCATGGGGTCCCAAAATAGACCCAATGATGCCCATGGTCGACCATGTATCAACCAATAGGGTTAAGACACGTTTTAGGGTAATTTTGTATTATTATAATATTATTTTTTAACCCTTATTTACCAGATTTACCCTTAACCATGGTAAATAAAATATTTACCGCAGTAATTATTCAAAATGTCTAAAAATAAAAGTTACCTATTTACACAATTTGAACATCCTGATTCCAAATATGGAATCCATTTTCCTAAATTCAAAACACAGAAGTGGCAGAAATTAATTTAAAATTAATTCCCACTGTCAAAACAAAAAGCGTGTTTTTAAGAGATAATAACTATCAAAAGATTGACACTTGTTTATGTTCGGTTTAATTGTAAAATAATGTCCAATGATAAACATTAAATTGAATGGTAAAAATAAATTCTAAATATACTTTAAAACCACTCAAATTCATAATTTATCACTATTAATTATTTTGATTAAAAAAGTTGTTTTTAATTAAAATTTAGAAATTTTCACTATTCATCAAAATATGAAAGTTATCCGAAATGTACCAAAATTTCACCTTAGGCTAAATTCGATATTCCGAATCCAAAAATGAAGTCCATTTTGAAATATAAAATATATATAATTTCAAAAAGTAGGTATTACTATTCAAAACGGCTAGTTTGATCGGTTGTGGAGTGTGTTAAAACTCGAAGTTGCGTATAACACACGCTACTGTATTATTCAAAGGAAAGCGTACCGTGGAAGCTTGGGATGTTTCATTTTAATTTTTTGATTTCCCCATTTAGTCAAAAAGTTTAATATATTGTATTTAAAAAGGTTTCACTATTAAAAGTTGATAAAAGTGCAATACTGAAAATGAATCTGTTCTTGCATTATGACTAAGAAACTCATAATATGGATTCTAAAATTATAAGGATTATATAAAGTTTAAAATTTAGTTAATACTATTCATGACCTCTTTTAATGGCTTTTTTTTTGTAATTCAAGGTGTGATTGAACTCGGTGTTGCGTGTAGTGCATGTTATTGAATTATTTTGAAGAAATAACACACTATGAAATCTTGAGGTGTTACATTCTCCCCTCCTTCAATAAATTGCGTCCTCGCAATTTGAAGTTGTTCTTCGAAAATAGAAAATATATTTGTGGGAAAACCCACATCGGAAATTGGGTTACTAAAATTTAGTCTTAATATGAGGAAAAGAGAAATGAAAGGGTCACCACCAAATTATGATCTCGATTAGGAGAACATTGGTGGCAATTAGAGACATATAATTGGAGGAAAAACGTAAATATTTATAGGTGGTGATTGAGGTCATCAATCACAAACAAGTATAAAATTGAGGTCCTTAAACTCATCAATCTATGATGATTTGAAATACCATCGGTTCAACAAAACATAGAGTATTGGGATAACAAGTTTTTGACGTTTCAAAATATCTTAGTTGAAATCCCACATCGAAAAATGAATTAACGAGGCCTCTATTTAAAATAAAGAGTGGAAAGTATGAAGATTACCGAAAATAACACATACTAGGGTTCCATGTAGGAAAATATGGATATGGAAGAGAAATCTAACCATCAATTATCTGATGGAGAGTGGTAGAGAACATGGCTATGAAAAGGCCAACAATCCCAAAGCCATGAATTAGTGATGATTTAAGGTACCATCTAGGAAAACATTTTTGTTCTAAGTTGCTTTTCTTAATGTTGAGGAATTTATTTATGAGATTGGCTAAGATCATAAGGAGATATACTTACTTTATAATTAGAGTTTTATCCATTAACAAATTTCAACCAGAAACTCATCTTTCACTCTTAAAGATAATAGAATGGAAAAAAAATTCTATTTACACTATTCGTATAGGGTTCCAAAATAAACGAATTTATAATTCATCTACAAGATCTTTTAATAAAAACTAAATTATTTAATCTAGGACATATCGTGGGCCAGTGGTAGGTGATACACCCTTTTCGCCCTTCGGTTTCGGGTTCAAGTCTCACAGCCTTGCCAGACCTGACGGGTTGCCGCCCGACCTCCGGGTACTCCTTTTATGGCAATCCCAAATAATCCAAACTAGAACTATCCAAAATACTTCTATCCAAACTCACAGTCCAACATTTATAAGTAAGGTAAACATAATGTAGAACCTTTTTACCCTGTAATAGCATATGAATACCTTCATCATGTATTCTTTTAATACACTGAAACATCCTGAATTACCATATTCCTTATTGATTACATTCATGCTCCCTTATTCCATATAGAAATCTGGATATACTTCATTAATACAAAAATGTTTTAAACCCCAATAATGATGGAATATACAAATCATTAATCAGCTTCATGGTAGTCAAGAATATCCAATATAATTTATCCAAATCAATCATGTATTATTCTAAAATCACTACCTCGGTATCAGAACTATATTATGGTTTATCATTCTCTCAACCATATATTTTCCAAAAATTTATCCTGTTATTGAGTCACTTTTCATTGTTCCACACAATCTCAAGTCCTTAATGAAATAGTACTACAGTACAATCCTTATATACTCCATAATTATTATAACAAGTACATTGTTGATACAACACTCAATTGACATAATCAACATAAGAACTCTAATCATTCGTCTTCATCTGTGGTAGTATCATAACTTGATTATTATCCAATAGCATCATTTGCGGCATAGTCTGATGACTGGGACATAGGTTTGCGTAGTGTCCAAACTCCTTGCAAATGAAGCATTGTACATTTGAAACCATTTTCTTACCCTTGAAGTCACGTACTTTGTGCCCTTTTCCTCCACACTTATAACAAACTCCCATTCCTTTCAGGAAAGTTCCAGGGTGTTTCTTTCCACAGTTACCACATATGGGAAAATTATTCTTTTCCCTCTTCCCTTTATCCATCTTTCTCTCTTCTATCCTTTTCTTCTCTTGCTTCCCTTCAAAGCCATAGGACTCAGTAAACTCTTTACTTATCTTATCAATACATGATATTATTTCTTCATATGATGATAATACATGGGAGACTATTTCTCTTATAAATTCTAGATTAAGTCCATGAAAGATATGATCCTTCCTTCTCTTTGGATCATGTGCATTTCTGGAGTTCTCATTCCTTCTACTGGGCGCCATTTCTAAACAATTGCATAAACTAGATCAGTTTATGAATCGAAATACATAATCCCATACTTATAAAACACTTAACATAAATTGAACTATTTATGGATATAATCCATAATCATAAAAATGTTTTCTTTGAGGAAGTATATACTCATAAACACTTCATAATGATTTGTAAAGAAAATGATAGTTATCCTAAGCATATCCCCCGGGAGTGTCGTAACCAAGAGTGCAGCAAGGCCCGTTGTCGTGCACCAGTTCCCGTTCGAGTCTAGCTCAAAGCGGTGTTTTCGGGTTTTACCCCTAGGTACATCTGAGCCAGAGCCGCCTCTACCTGCTCGTATCCAGACAGGGATTTATTGCTCGTAAAACTCACAAAATCTCTACAATACCATAATTCTAGGAAGTTCTTCTATACTAATCCTCAAAGTTCATCTTAGGACTACGTGCTCTAATCAGAGTTTATCTAAATCTAGCTTCCATGGTTTGTACTAAACTTCCTCTGATACCAACTGTAACGCCCCGACCCCAGCTATCCAGAGTCGGTGAATTATTACATAACATTGGCATGATCACAAGAAAGATCAAATCTCGAAAGACCGATTGGTTTAGTAGCCTTGGAAACACTAGATATATTCATAAGTTTTACATTACATCATAAAATGAAAAACAACATAATGTCCCCATAGTCCACACTAATATCCCCTCATAATATCCCTGCAGGTCATTCATAACTTACTTCTTCACATCCTGGGAAAAGTAAAACATAGAAAAGGGGTGAGCTCAAATGCCCAGTAAGGATAAAAATATAGCGGAACATTCAAAATAAGCATAAACATTTAAGGCAATGCATTACTAAAACAAAAGCCTTTTAAACTTGAACTTCAACATAGTATGGCAAAAGTAAAATGAAATAATTCCATTTACTTATTCACATGGATATTCTACTAATCGAATAATCACATGCAAAACCAATAACCACATTCATAATTATGGAATGCAAAATGTCAAATGTTAATTTCATTGTCTAGGCCTCATCCCAAGACCTAGGGGTTACTTCTAACCGGAACCCAACCCGGAGTGCCTCTAATAACCGGACACCAACCCGGAGTGCCTCTAATAACCGGACACCAACCCGGAGTACCTCTAATAACCGGAGACCAAACCGGAGGGCTTACTTTTACCAGTCCCTAACCTGGAGGGCTTACTTTAACTAGTCCCCAACCTTGAGGGCTTACTTTTACCGGTCCCCAACCCGGAACATACTTGTTCAGCACATTCATCTGAAGAAAAGTTTGAAATATAACATAAACATTCGGATTAAAAATAACTTCTGAAATGTCAACACTTTAAACATAAACCATGAGTGATATAAAAATAGCACATCCACAATCAAACACAACTCATTCGATACAATATGGAAGATTGTATTGTATCACATTGACCTCAATCAAGAATAATGAAGGATGTTGACATAGATGAAATCAAAATTTTTAATGAAATATATCCTTTTACTTTTGAAATCATATAAGAGCCATATAAAAAAAACATTTTCATGAAAATATTCTTATAAGCTTGTAAGGAAAGCTTTGAATATTTTATAACGGCGAAAAATAACCGCACCCGCCGTATAAGTTAAAAAAACATTCTTACCTTAACTTTGTCGAAAAGGTTAAAAAGGACCTTGTTTTGAAAACGAAGGAAAGATTCCTTTATAAACCTCTTATAAAAAGTAAAATAAGGGTATAAATGACTTTAACCCATATTCTTGTAAATAATAAATATGTTTTGAAATACATTTTGAAGAAACATGAATGTGGATGATAAAGAGATCCCAGTAGATTATTACGTATAAACAACCTCGAATAATGAATAGATTGTGAAATAACCCTTACCTTGAACTTTCCCTTAGTCGATGGTATGTTAACCTCCTGTATAATAATTAAAACATTGTTATTAAATTATACAATAATCATATACATCAATATGATATCATATATGATCTTTTAATATTGATTTGATAATAATATCTTAGTATTATCGTTGTTTCGGGTGTGAACTTTCTTGTTTTCTTTTGTATGTTTTGTTATGTAAGACATGTTTGTGAAGGATAGGTTGTATATTATTCATATCCAGAATGATATAAAGTCCTTAAACATCATTTTTAAATCATAAAATGATAATTATACTTGAATGGATACGATGGATAATGAATCTCATCGCGTTCGTGGAGACGGTAGTCCGTACGTACGCACGAACGCTACTTCCATTTAATTTTTATTTTAAAAGAATCGAATCCAAATGATACATAGGTATATTACTATTACAGTATAATATAATGTTTTATATATGTTACTTAAGTTCATTAACACCATCCTTTATACGTTCCATGTGTGGTATGAACGAGTCATATCATTTTAAGGGGGCGGTAGTCCGCACTTCCTCAAATGAAATTATCGTATGTATATACAACATGAAACGAATAATGGTATGAAATAAAATGGAATTTAAGAAGCTTATATATAAAATATATATCCTTAATATCATATTTAATTACAGTGACATCATAATGGCCTCCATGATAGGTGGTAAGATGTATTTGAACAATCATCGTTTCGTGAGGCGTTAGTTTGCCATCCACAGAAACATTATGTTCATTATCCATTAGATGGAGTTGTGTGTATGTGTAGTTTGAATACTTCTTATAAAAACATCCTAGTATATTGAGGATACTGTTGTTGTTACAAAAGAAGGGAAATAAAAAGATTTTGGGGGTTGAAGAGGCAAAATAAATGAAAATAATTTAAGAGAAATCGTTACCTTTAATTTAGGTAACTCACTTTGGTTGGAACCAAAGGACTTCTTGAAATGCTTTCTGCCTAAGGGGAAGCTTCAAGGAGGAGGAGAGGGATGTGGGGAGCTTAGTTGGGCAGAGTTTGGACGAGCCAAGTGGCTTGAGAGGTGTGAAGAAATGAGAAGGAGGAGTGCCCTTTTATAAGAGGGGTGAGGGGCACCTTTGGAAAAGCTAGAAATATTAATTTATAATAAATTCATATTCGGTTTCCAATGGCTCCAAAGTTGACTATTCAACGGTTGAGGTGGGGATGGGTCGAAAACAACTCATCCAATAGAATTTAGACAGGTTTGGGTACTTATATTAACCTTATCTTTAAGTATTAACTCTAAGTTAATTAGTTTCACTTTTACAATGTCTCTTCATATTTTTATATAATATGGTTAATAAACTTACTATATACATCCAAGAGACCCCCAAGTGGTCCATTAATGATTAACCTATCATGATATAATTCTCTTGGCCGAACCTTAGATTTTTAGGAATTTAATATCAATTAATAATATAATATTTGTTTTAAGAACTCTTTTATGTCAATTTTGACACTATTCATTAGTTGATTTTTGTGAAACTCATAACAGATTGATTACTTCGAACAAATTCAATTAAATCAATCCTAATATATCATATTATCCTAGAAAATTCGTTTAATTCATTAAAAGTTTCATATTATATTTATTTGGGTATTTATAATATCAATTATTTTAATTTTTCACTATTATAGTAATTACTGCATCATCATTGTGTCATGAATAAAATATATTATTTAATGTATAAAAATTATAAATAAAATATCATTATGTAGGAAATATTTTTAGCTTTCTAATGAATATTTATAATCGAATATCCAACATGTATAACCCTATGTAAAAATTGTTCTTCTAAAAGATGTAAGCTTATGCCATTTTTATTTTTATTTTAGCTTTATTTATATAATGTGTCATTATCACTTACAAGTGGATCCATGGGGTCCCAAAATAGACCCAAAGATGCCCATGGTCGACCATGTATCAAACAATAGGGTTAAGACACGTTTACGGTAATTTTGTATTATTATAATATTATTTTTTAACCCTTATTTACCGGATTTACCCTTAACCATGGTAAATAAAATATTTACCGCAGTAATTATTCAAAATGTCTAAAAATAAAAGTTACCTATTTACACAATTTGAACATCCTGATTCCAAATATGGAATCCATTTTCCTAAATTCAAAACACAGAAGTGGCAGAAATTAATTTAAAATTAATTCCCGCTGTCAAAACAAAAAGCGTGTTTTTAAGAGATAATAACTATCAAAAGATTGACACTTGTTAATGTTCGGTTTAATTGTAAAATTATGTCCAATGATAAAAATTAAATTGAATGGTAAAAATATATTCTAAATATACTTTAAAACCACTCAAATTCATAATTTATCACTATTAATTATTTTGATTAAAAAAGTTGTTTTTAATTAAAATTTAGAAATTTTCACTATTCATCAAAATATGAAAGTTATCCGAAATGTACCAAAATTTCACCTTAGGCTAAATTCGATATTCCTAATCCAAAAATGAAGTCCATTTTGAAATATAAAATATATATAATTTCAAAAAGTAGGTATTACTATTCAAAACGGCTAGTTTGATCGGTTGTGGAGTGTTTTAAAACTCGAAGTTGCGTATAACACACGCTACTGTATTATTCAAAGGAAAGCGCACCGTGGAAGCTTGGGATGTTTCATTTTAATTTTTTGATTTCCCCATTTAGTCAAAAAGTTTAAAATATTGTATTTAAAAAGGTTTCACTATTAAAAGTTGATAAAATTGCAATACTGAAAATGAATCTGTTCTTGCATTATGACTAAGAAACTCATAATATGGATTCTAAAATTTTAAGGATTATATAAAGTTTAAAATTTAGTTAATACTATTCATGACCTCTTTTAATGGATTTTTTTTGTAAGTCAAGGTGTGATTGAACTCGGTGTTGCGTGTAGTGCAAGTTATTGAATTATTTTGAAGAAATAACACACTATGAAATCTTGGGTTGTTACATTGCTCGTTTGTACTTTGTACTACCTCCTCTAGAAGAGTACTGATTCTTTTTTCAGTTATGATTTATATGGAAGGTAATAATGAAAAATTTAAAAAATATATGTGATATATATGTAATGATATACATTATTTATAATTAATATATCTTACGAACTCTTTTTTCTTTCACCCTTTAATGGAATGTTATAATTTCTCCTTAGTACGTATGACCTACAATCTCTACGAAGTGATGTGTCTAATTTTCCATTACCAACATTCATTAAGGGTTTTAATAATGTATATACAATGTAAATATTTTATTAACCACATTATTTTATTTTTTAGGTGATGTATTTATATCCTATATATATATAAATGAACATTTATGAAAAAACATGCATGGGAAAACATGGAAAATAACACCCAAAATAATGAATAAAATGAAATATTTTAAATAAATGGGCGGTAAAATGTTATAGGATTATCATCCATGATATAATAAATAAGGGTATGGTTATATTATAGATAAGTAACATTCTAAAAACCATAATACATTTGGATTAATTATTCATAAATAAATGAAAGTGGGAGTTATGGAACTCCATCTTAATTTCACTAAATGAAGGCATATTTTATTATTTTGAACTTAATTTATTTCATATTGTTCCTATAGTTCCCATTTCACTTGTAATGACATGAATCTATAATAATACATGTTATTTCATGTTAAATTTTAATTAATTAATACATGTGTATTTTTCTTTAACATTACCAAGTGGAAAGGAATTTTATCTCAGTTTCCATTTCATTGAGACATATTTTTTAATATCCACCAATTCACATTAATGTTGTGTGAATTCTAACCCTTTTAAGCATTTAACATGAACATATATTTATTCACGTAGAATAATGTTTTTTTCATTTATTCATCAAGGTGGTATAATTGAAAATTTACCAAATAGTTAACAACAATTATTGGACAATCTCACATTATTTTGTGATTACTTATTTTCTCTTAATACAATCTCTTTCCTGTGAAACACTTTCATTGGAATATATATTTTTATTAAATATACATATTATTTTAAGATGGATATGATTTTTTACTAAATTGTATAACATTTTTACACACAATGTGTACATTTAATGTTTTTTGAAAAATTGGGCAAATATTAATATATTGGTATACATTAATCAATACAGATATTTGATGATAAGAAAAATTGATTATTAAATTAAATAAATTACTCAATATATGTGCAATGATGTTAGCATGATATTATCGGTGGTCCCGGTTATACATACACCCATGATGCATCAATTGGTCTCTTGAGATAAATTTATTGTCCAAACCAAATGGGTTTTTACACATTGTTTTAAACAATTTTATGAAAGGGATTGATGGTAGTGGTATCATGATGCATGAAATCATGAAATCCAATAATTAATAATTTCTTACATTAATAATTCAATTATTAATAATATCTATGATAATTTTTCAATGATATTATCTCTAACAGAATTTTATTCTCAGTCTATTAGTTAAATGGAATGTATTTTCCATTATTTCCCTATCCATATTAAATATGATAATCAATTATTGATGGATTCCACTAAATGTAACCAATAATAATAATTTTTTATCACCCTTATTCTTTCATTATTTTCCCATGTTATAAAGATGTATCCTTTGAATGGGTTTCAAGGAGATTTATCATTTTCTTTTGTAATGTTTTATATACTTGTATTAATGTTAAATGTGTATCATTTATGTATTTTGTTCTCTAAAACTACAAAATAGACTTGTCCTTCAGGATTTTAACTATTTAATCTATGTAAATTGAATAATGATTCCATTATACCCATGTTTATAGAGTTTGGTTCATTACACTATACCTCATCACCTACAAGTAAAAACGTATATTCAAATCATGAATCTTTGGGTGGGCCACTAAATGAGGTTGTGAAATAAATTTAGGTCACAAATTTCTCAAAATTGAATATCGATTATAATACACAAAATTTCATAGCACATATTCACATCATGACCTATTATTTCATGTCATTATTTTGTTGAGCATAAAATTTTCATCCCCAAACACAGTCCATGAATAGAAAACTTCTTAGATGTTAAATACTAAATCTCATCGTGGAAATATATTAAATTTTTGACCACATAAAGTAGTATAATTTCTTATGAAACCTGTACTATACCCACATTAATCCTTCCCAGAACATATCTAACTACAAATATATATATATATATATATATATATATATATATAGAAACAGTTGCACATTCTATTAAATTAGTTACCACTCAAATGATTCTACTCATCAAGAATAAAATCCAAATCTAGAATGGATTATAAAAGTGGTTCAAAACCCCATCCTTTGAGATACCTCTTAGGGATAACATTACACCTCAAACACTACCACCAACCAAACACAATAATTCTAGTTCAAAATTTACATAAAATAATCCCCAAAAACTACATAAATGTTTAATTTCTCACCATTCAAAATCCAACACATATTCAAATAACTAATAAAACATCTACAGAGAACTAGCTTAAAACTACTAAAATTACCACAACACATAGCACATAGAAAAAAAAATCATGGAATTTAACCTTCTTCATGATGATATTTTCCTTTTTTAGTAGCACTAAGTCACCCGCATTGTTTCAAAACAGATCATAATATAAGAAGACTTGATTAATAAGTATTTCAAATTATTTATATTCGAGAATCTATTTCACTCATCAAACCATTATTTTTAATGTTTATATCATAAAATAGTATGATTTCAATATCCCATCATCAAGAAAAACAGAACAAGATAAAACTAAAAAATAAATCCTCGTACTATGAAACCATTTTCATCTCACGTACCCAAATAAGTTTCTTCAGGAAAAAATGACTCTATTGAATATAAACCAATTGGATGATACCTTTATATGTAAACTTATATTGATGATCCAATAACGTTACAAAATGATACATTCATTTCTCATCATCCTTAATATCCACCTCTCCCCATTCAATGATTTAGGTTTCATCCTAAAGATACCAATGGTGCTAAGATATGTGTAAATTGTTATGGATCCTTTCTAGTTAGGTTTGATGTTACAACCAATACACCACTATGCCAAAATGCTCCAATAACTTGAATAAAATGACAAACTAGAATGAAATCAATCTCCTTAGACCAACCCACATATGCCCTCATCGAGTAGATACCCTCAAGAATACAAGGTTTCAACCTAAATCATTATCCCCCCACCTATGATCAATATCTTCCTTGTTATTGTCATATTCCGCCCATATTTATGTTATGGACATCTACACTGTCTTAGTTTCTCTCTCAATCACATCATCATCATGAAATTTTGACTTCCCAACTGCTATCGAACTCAACATAGAATAAAATAGACTTCGGTATAATGCATAAAATTTAGTCACTATAATGGATGAGTGGTATTTTTTATATGAAAACTCAAGAAATGGAAGATAAAATTCACAGGATCTACTAAATTTCAAGCTTATGAACCAAGACCTAACCTATAATGCCTCAATGGTATACTATGCATGGCCATCTATTTTAGGGTTGAAAGCAATGATGAGGTACAACTGAGTTTCCAAATTATTCCTCAACACTATGAAGAATAAAAAGGGAAAAAATGTATCCCAATAATATATTATGGTCCTTCGTACACCATGAAGTGCATCCACATAATTAGCATGTCACCTTGATTAGAAATCAATAGTACTCGATTGTTAGAACACTAAAATTTGAGAAAACATCATCATCTAATCCACTATTATCCAAAGTGAATCACACACTCTCTAGGACTGGGGTATCCCTTTGATGAAATCTCATATGATTTCCTCCCACTTCATCTTTATAACATCTACTATATTATATGAGCCTCTATAAAACTATTTCATATTTGATCTACTAATAATAATAAAATCACATGCTATTCCACCCAAAATTTTCTAATAGGCCATGAAATGTTCCTCTATAATACATGTACATATTATCCACATAGGTTTGTAATGATAAAGGGGATATATAAAGGTCATTAAGATATCTTTTATTGATTTTCATCGAAATAAATAACCCTCCATGAAAAAAACCTAGTTCTTACCATTATTTGAATATCCCTTTAGAGCATCACCATCACCAACACAACTCGATGTCCCCAATACCTCTATTTATCCCCTATGATACCCATCCAACAACTGAATCATGTATGAAATCATTATCATCTGATAATGGAAACCTCATTCATTTTATTTTCCCACATGAATTTGCATCACTGTAAGCTCTTTAATCCTATTCAATATATCCAATGTCTCCCAAATCAAATAACATAGGATCTTATGACTGTGTACATAATAAAAAACATTCTCTATTTATGAGCTAGGACATTCCTCTAAGTCATCATACTATAGTAACATCACATGCCTCCATTTTCATAGATTCAATTCATGTTGAGAAAATGCATACCTCAATATCTGGTGATTTTTGAAAACCCCAATGTGTTCTCAAATGAAGAAAAGTTTCCAAAAATATTATAACAATTGATTTTAAATCCATATTATGGGTTGAATAGTTAATCTTGTGTGGGACACAACTTCCTAGAAACATAATATATCTTTTTCTTCTTTTACATCAAAATGCATCTCGTGCCTAGATAAGAAGTGATTCAGAAAACCTCAAATATCGCCCCTTCCTCTGTTAATTGAATGAAAGGATAACTAATAAATTTCTCCTTTAGGTACTCAAATACTTCGTGAAACTAATTTTTCTAGACAAATCCATGGACTTTCATGGTCGATGGTTTCAATATGGATGCAATCCAAGATAAATAAAAAAGGAACCTATAATAATATCCTAAATAACCAACAAAACAATAATCCTTTTCCATGTTGTAGTTCTTTGGATGACAAAAAGATTCCCCAATATTAAATAAGCCTATGTCCGTCTCCTGATAAGACACCACATTACCAAGTGAATAATTTATTGAATATAGAATAAGCACTTGGAAACAATTCCATAGATCTTATGGTTCTTAAGACCTACAAGAAATATATGAGATAACAGTCATGTTCTTATTTTGACTCCATGTAGATAAATATATCTTTGATTTAAACGATAATGAACTCAATTAGGAACACACTGAATATGAATTACATGATTCCCATGGAAAAAATATGAGTATTCATGGCACTGAATATCATGAACATGAAATCTATGTTCTCATACCAACATCATAATGTATAGTTCATGATGTCATAATCCTTCAATATAAACTAGCTATATATAGACTTTACATCCATCTAAGAGAACTGAATATCCCCTATCATCTGGTGAAATAGTTAATTTATTTTTGTATGAGTGTAACGATTTTGGATCATCACCTAGTTAAATGTCTAGTATTCTATAAAAGTCATTAAACTATCATTCTTCGTGGAGAATGACATTGGATGACCCCATGGAGATACACTGAGTAGGATGAAACCCTTATGTATTATATTATCTATCAGAGTCCTCAAATCTGACAACTACAAGGGTAATATGAAATTAGAATCAATTTAAATTAATTAAAAACATGGTTTTAGATCTATCATGAACCCATTATTACGTCAAGGGGGTAGAATATTAACCACTTTAGGTATAATATAAGAAATATTCCTAATGGACATGGGATCCTCCATTATCCCATAATCTAAAAATTCTATAAAAACAATTTAATCAATCAAATTACAGGGATATACATTCCTACTATCCATCTGAAATCCATTTCTCTAATGAAAAAATAGAAAATGAGCATCCACATTCGATAACATTACCTTCCTTTAGAATAATTGTATTACCACAAGAAACAAATAATACTAATAGATATCAAGGATGAAATCATATATCTGTAACTATAATAAAAAATATCCACATATGACTCATGTTTCCACGTAATCACACCACACCCTTGGAAGACATCAAACATGTATGTCTAAAGTTTGACTGGCATAGTCAACACCAGCGACATGGGAAGTATCTCTACATATATTTATAAAAAATATAATAAATAGGTTGAAAACATGAGTGTGGGGTACCTGAGTCAATCAATATATAAGAAAGACTATAGGAAAATTTGATAGTATATGTAATGATCTCAGAACCCTCTAGTTCTAGAACCTTCATCGAATGAAACGATCCACACCCGGATCCATTACATTTATGTTTTCAACATCCAAAATTGTGCTTAGGTTAAGGTCCATATATATGTGGGACATCCTATGGTCACCCACTACTGGACACATCTCATATGCGTAGAACATAAGCATGCAACTTAGATTTCGAGACTGGGATATGGTGTAGATATAGGTGGGGATGACATTAAACATGACCATATCAACTTATTTGTACTGACAGATCCACTGAGAACTAATTTTTATTATAACCATAAACCCAATTGAGAAATTAAACTATCTTAAATCACCCTATAATATCATGAAAACTATTTTCCCTAGAATCCTGAATAGGAATCTACTGAGGTCATCTTCTTGTTGGTCAAATCCTGAAATCCACTCATGGGAAATACCTAACACTAATAACTATTCACCTAGAGTAACCATGATTGTTACCCAGTAATGGTAACCTTCCTCGCAATTGCATTCACTCAATCACGTCCTCTTTCTTCTGAACCACCACATTTGATAGAAACAAGAAAGTAGTAAATGTGTACTAGATAGAAGGCTGGAGTGGATCCTAAATATATGCTATATGATACTCATAATTGTTTAATATATTAGGATGTATTGGAAAAATGTCCTTAAACATGTTCATAATCAATCACACTAACCTGAGCCCTACTAAATAGGGGTCATCAATTTCCTCTAGACCGCCTTCACTGTCCATGATAGGAACTGAGCTAGAATATCCTAGAAATATACCCAAATAATGTTATCATTATTCCTCTAATAATAAGAAAACAACCACCACTAATGATCTACAGACCTCATCTAACTGGATACTAATGGGACATAGCACTCTTTCGAGAATCGAATTAGATTTAATGTCATTTAAATTCCTCCTACTAATGATCTATCACGAGATCATATACAATTCCCTCCTTTGTTCCAAAATCAAGATTCTAAATGGAACACAATATCATATTAAACTGATAATCCTACTCTGCCACATAAATACATTTATAGTAAACCATTTCAGCCTATTGAACATCACCAGCCTAAATAAAATGAGAACGTTAGATATTATCCATAACCAAAAAAGAAAGTATTTCCCTAAAACTGTTAGTATAAAATTTCGTTAAAATTCTCGTTAGTTAACACATTTTTGACATCTTGAAACCATCCAATTCAAATAATAACCAAAAAATTATTATACATTAACCCCTCTAAAGTATTTACCCTACAAATAGAACCACCTCAATTGATATTTCATTTGGCTAAGAGAACTTATGCTGGATAAAAGGGGGTTGGGCATTAAAATGAAGAGCACTCCAACCATCAATGTAATATTTCATAAACTATTATTAGATGATGTAGTTTCTCTACTGAACCATGAAATATTCATTATTTCTAACCCTAAACACATTCCTATATTTCAACCAAAACCAATAATACCACTCTATCACAACCTGATCAAACCAAATGTTCCCCCTATTCTGGATATGAAGTTAGAGGGATAATGATATGTAATCCCTAACCCTCGTTTTCCCTAGGATGATGACTATAACAGCTGGTATAAAATCATAGACATGAGGGGAATTTCCCACAGTATAATAAAGGAACATTATATATGATAAAATAACCTCAATGAAAAACCATAAAATAATATAGAAGGGGAACCAAGACCATCATAAAACATTGGTGTAACGTGATAAATAATATGATTGTAAAAATAAATACTTAAATAAGAAGTCACATGGTAATGAACCAACATCAGCTTCTAAAACCCAAGATAGTATTGTCAGACGTGATCCCAAATTCCTCATATAATCCTAAAAAATATGTTTTATATATTTTAAATTTTCCTAAAATATATACTCAATATAATCATACCAAAATTCTATCATTTTCATGTAAAAAGATAATACTAATTCACCAATAAGAAAACATAAAACCCAACTGCATTTAAATGGGTAAACTGACCATTTAAATACTCCACAAGGTATCCTCAAAAGATAACAATCCCAACTGAAATATCATAATATGATTATTATCGATATAGATGGTACCCTGCACAACTTTACCACTAATTTGATGCTCTCACTCCCTAATATTTTATATCTTGGAACTCTTATATCTTCTATTGAATACTCTTGAAAGATATATATCCATCTAAATCATCACAAGAACCCTACATAAAACTGGACAACACATCCATCCTGAAGACACTTGGGCCATCACATCACTATTAACCTGATGAAACATATTCCATAACATTTAATATGAACCACATATGATATTTCATAATTGTAGGGTATTTTGAACATGATTTTAATCAATCTTGTTTCCCTTACATACCAATCATTACCCCATAATGAACCACCTTTTCATTTAATCAATCATTACTACTAGTTTACTTTTAATTTTTTTACATCATATCCCAAGAATATCAAACTCTCCTATAAGAGGGAGTGTGAAAGTGGTGGTATCAATCCATCCATGTTCACTATCTTCTTGTTAGAGAAAACTCCCCCAAGATATTTTGGTTTCAATATAATGTTATTGAAATGTATGGGATTTACATTGAAATCACAATAAAAATAAAAAAATGTATATTAGTCAGACACAAAATCCAAAACTATAGGTAAAATAAAGAACTATCCTAAATTATAGAATAACCAAAATTGCTCATAACCACTATCACATTCACTTATACCTCTAATGCATAACACTATATGAGTAGACAATAACACAAAAACCACTATACATATTCTATCCTCCATTTTCCATTTATTCCATTGCAATATTTTTCTAAATTAACATCAATTTTCATTATTAATCTAACTCATTTTTACATTTTACAAACCAATTTTATCGATCCTTCCATTTTATTGAAGTGTTCACTAGCTTTTTCCAAACTATGTTATTTCTGTCCCATTAATAGTAGTGACTCCATCAATATTACGAAACAATCTCAAAATATAACAAACAGAAAACAACACATCCATCCCACATAAACAAGGTCCCACGTCAACATGGACACATGCCACAACCACCCTACATAACAACCATTTACAATTAGAAAGAATTACATCCCATGAAAACAAGTCATTGCAATAATAACCACCATATAACGCATCCTAGATTCCCCACACCATCTTTGCACAACCTACCAAACTACCCAATAAAGAAGAACACAAACAACCAAAATATGAAAAACATGTAATCTTATACATATTTAAACATCACAACTACAAAAAGGCCTATTTCCACGGTTTTGGCCAACAATGGTAGTTATCGACATGGAAGTATGTCTCAACCTTTTTCAATAGTTTTGTAATCCAATGATATATGCCCCAAAATTCACCACCATGGTGGTTAAACTATAGCCATAGTTTAATCCATGGATACAATAAGGTATTTCCACTATTTTAAATGTGTTTATAGCCTTGGTAAATCGTGAAAATAACCTAAATAAAAAATGTGGTCAACGATATTTGATCCCTACACCTCCCATTTCGCAACCTGTAATGCTAACCACTACACTGCCAAATGTTTCACATATATATGTATATATTATGATATATATATAAATAAAAATTGTGTCAATATCCGAAAAACCATGGCAGAAGGCCTTCCCCCTAGTTTTTTAGCATGAATTGTTTTTACCGTAGATACACGAGAACCCTATAGCCACAATTTTCAAAAAACCATAGCTAAAGGCCTTACAAACAAGGCATATATCCATGGTTTTGAAAATCGTGGCTATACTTATGGGATATAGGAACGGTTATGAAAATAGTGGCTATAGGTCACTAAAAGAAGACCTATAGCCACATTTTTAAAACTATGGGAAGAGCTACCTATAGACATGGTTTTAAAAATATGGATCTATGTCAGTGGTTGTAGAAACATTTTAGAGTAGTGAATTTAGGATAAAGAGTATCGTTAACTTATGTTTAATTTTATTCCCATTAAAATAATTTCCATATAAAACCAATTATATAGAAATATATAAGAGTTTACCAATATCATTCATGGTGATATCAAACAATAACACCACATGGTTATTTAATCATATCAAATACAACACAATTATTTCTTTATATAGTAATGCTTTTTTGCAAAGGCATCAAGCCTGTACAAATTCATCAATAAAAAAACCAGTAGAAAGGCAATTTATTCAATTCCCACATAAATTTCAATTTAACTTATTCTTATTGTCTTTATTAAGTTAGCTCACAACATCTCCGAAAATAATAAAAACAGCATGATCTACCCATATAAAAAAAACAAAAATTGGAACCATAAAGGTACCCCTACATTAATGAATCATTATTAAACACAAAACACAGTGATGATAAGGAGAAACAATAAAAAATTATATTAACATAAGAAAACTCTATATTAACTTGATTTATGCCACAACTTTATCCAGAAATAGCCTAAACACTCTCCAAACCGAAAAAACATCACCACAACAATAATGTGAATGAAAAACAGAAAAGAAATAAGAGATCAAATGGGACAACTCACCTGAACTTCAAAAAATGAATCATATTGATACAATGTATCAAAACAAATGTAAATTGGCTAAAGGATACTTAAAATTTTACATGGGTCCACAAAATGTTTAAGTGAAAAAAGAGTGGAATGAAAGAATTTTGGTGTTCCCTGAAATTTATAGTCAACATGGACCACATTAGATTCACTCTATGAAAAAAATATTCAAATTAAGAATCATTGTTTGGTCCTCCAATTCAATCCACGAAGTTTATCTTGTCTATGATGAACTCAAACTCGATATCTATTTACCATTATCCGAATTTCAAGGTTCATGTCAGCAGGAATACCAATTCAAGAATTCCATGAGTTGAGTAAGCATAAAAATATCATCAAAAACATCAACTAGAGAATCAATAACCTTCTATATAAGAAATTTCCCCTAATTTCATGAACAAATGTTCATTTCAGGAACCACCGTCACTAGAATACATTCATCTCTAAACACTATCAAACCTGCCTTAAGCATCCATTGAATGTCATTAACTACAAAAATTTAAATTTAATGGTCTAAAGTGGAACATGGCATCATAATAAAAACTACTAATTACATAAATGGTATTTCTATGTTTATAAAAGTGGTTTTAACATTCTTAAATGTGGTTAAAATTCCAATATATCCAAACACAAAAAATTAATACATAGAGAAAAAAATAAATACAACAATTACATGCATTTAAAAAACTAATTTAATCATAGAACTTATTTTTAAAACAAATATTTCCCGTGGAGAATATATGAGTTTATATAACAAATAATAACATGAAAATGGTGATCCTATATCAATATAATACCCCTATGCCAGTCTAGATTCCCCATATTGATCCAAGATATTGATATTCATGTCTGGTACATGCCTCCAGTTAAAATTGTTACTACATTAAATAAAATTTAGAATATGAGTTATTTAAATTAAATAATTCATAGAAAATATATTTATATAATTTATCAAAATAATATAAAATTATTAAATTAAATTTAATAAATTCAGTACCATTGTAGAGTAATATATCAAAGTGTAAATTCATGTAGGAATGTTTCAAGTCATTCCTTGAAATAAAGTACCTAGTTCACTCTTCATCATTGAATAAATCATGATATTTTGATTATTTCTATTGTATTCATTTCTATGTGGTGTTAGATTTCCTCCATGATAATATTTCATTGAGATAACGAACATTACATGAACATGAAGGTGTATATGTTGTATGAAATCGATATGACGTCTTCCCAAGGACTCTGGAGGGGGATGGTCCAAAACCCAACCCTCAAACATGACCAGCAAGATCTCGTCCCAAAACATGGGAAATAATATCATTGTGGAATACTGTGGATGAAAATGTGGAAGTCGAATCACATTCATTTATATTTTTTCCTAACAAATAGAACATATCATAATAATATATATTTAAAAAAATTGAATTATAATATTGTTATTTAACCCCAATGTTTATCGTAGGTTCATTTATGTAATTTTTATCATCATTATTATAAAAATGATTTTTTTAATCAATTCAACAGACCTCATGAATAACATCTTTTTCCTATATCATTAAAGTAATAAATATAAAATATAAAAAATTAATACTTAAAATATAACTAAATAATATTTAATAAATCGATATATGACAAATTTGTTCGATCATATCGTAAAAACCAATAAAAAATTTTTGTATGTAGGATGAATTATTTCAACAAAATTGATGAGTTTTTTAGAATATTTCTAAGGAAAAATATTAATATTAATAAAAAATGAATTATATTTCATAAATAAAAATCAAAGTATTGAGAAAATAATAAATAGATTGTGTGAATAAAAATGGTGTATACCCATAATGGACTTCTACTGATACTGAGGTATCGGTTCATGTACTTTTTCATACATATATTTGAGACTCGATGAGTTATCATTGAAATCACACCAAAACCAGTACTTAATCACCATCCAAAATTTCATTAAATTTTTAATATCTGTTATTTCACTACTATGTTGTTCTCATCAAAATAGAAAGTAATATACATATTATATATAAGAACACAATGACACAAAAATTTTATATAAATAACATATAAAAAAACATTAAATATTAATTTTGATTTAGTTATATTTGTTTCTCAAAAGTCACATTCATCTAATTTGAAGGAATACTCATCCAGCCTTGATAGATGGTCAAAAGAGACACCATATAAGTTTATAATTGGCTAATGATCTTATTATATTATCCTTTGAAATAATTTGTAGAAACCCCAAAAAACACAAATTAATATTACATTAAAATTTAACAGACTAAAAATATCTATGGTATTCTTGATAATGGATGTCTTTCCTTTGTCCAAATATATTTTTAATCTTCACTCAAATTTTATTATACAGAATTGATAAATTATTTTCAAACATTAATAATCATATATTGATCAAAGACACCATATAATACCCTCATGATGGAATCCATGGCACTATATTCTATGATGATAGACACTTCCCAACTAATTCATATGATCACTCTAACAACTCAAGATCATAAATGATGTATTGGATGTGGGAAGAATTCTTGATGAGTATTGGTGAATACTAGTTGTAATAAATTGATAAAAAGGGTAGAAAACTAAAATTAGGTAGCATGTATGATGCCAGTATTATCATACTAGATCATTAATCTAACACCGTAGGTGAAGTGTAAGATCGAATCAAATCCGTAAATCATTTTATTCTCGTAATTTTAAAATAAGAAAAAAAAAATAAAAAATGATAGAACATTGATTATTATATTAAAAAAGAAAATGATTTAAAAATGGTTTATATAGATTATTTAAAATCAATTATTCTAACTATAACAAAACATATGATAAAGGGGTATGAATATATAATAAATTAATTAATGACATAGAATATTATTTTCTTCACCAACCACTGACAAAATTTCAACATCTTCTTCCACCCATAAAACCCCATTTGTTACACAATCATTGAGTACAAATAGATAATTCCCATATGGTTACTGTATTCAATTTCATAAAATAATTCTTCAACATCATAACTAATATCAAATACGTCTCTCATTTTAACATGGACTAAGAAACATCACCCTCTATCTACTCCTTCATCAATACAATATAAAATTGTAACATATGCGGAAAAAATAAATGGAATTCCTTTTTATGGTCACTAGTATCAATCATGAGAGGTAAAGTTAAATAATTAAATTTTAATTAATCGTTCCATATTACCCTATAAATATTGACCCAATTCAACAGGAAAACATAACTAAAAACTAAAAATTATAATTTAATTAAAAATTTAAATCAATATATCATAGTATCCCAACTATTGTAATTTTTTGAAGATGTTACAATTTTCTTTTTTCTAACCCTCTTCACACCTATTTATGTTAAACATTATTAAATTAATATTATAAGAAAAAAATACCCTACACTACTTCAGTGTTCCCCAAGACTAATATTTCTAATAATTTTATCTCTAACATAATTTTCAATTTTAATGATCTACAAGTATATATATAAAACACTATTAGCTGCAAAAGAAAAATAAATCAATATTTTATGATGGTGAATTTTTAATAATCAAGAAAGGCATGAATAGTAAACAATAATTTTATTACTAGTGTCTTGTGTTCACTATTTCTCAATTTTTTCCCAAATCATAAGTGTTATATTTTTTCATATGCAATTATTCAACGAATGGATCTATAATTTCACAATCATTTATCACATGTTTAGGTTCTTCTATAAATTGGTTTTGTCGATAAAATTGACTATATCTTCTCAAAATTATTACAAACACTGGAAGTATTAATTTTATATTACCAAACATCAATTTATTTGAATTATAATCAACAAATAGCACACAATTTCATCATGTCTCAATATTATATAAATGGCCTGAAAAAAAGTGAGATAGTATTCTCCCTGATAACATTTAGATATATAGCATTTTGGTTGATATTTTCATCATAAAATACATCCAATGACAATGATACCTACTAAAAAGTAATATATCAGAATAAAACACATATGTATGGAGTTTTAAAATATTAATGTTGTAATCATAAAAATGTAAGATGAAAATACCTCACTATGGGATACATACATCTATAATGTAAATTCCTTCTATCCTTAAAATCCACAATCAAATAAATAGTTATATAAATAATCATGGTGAAATAATGGGTGAAATATCACCTCTAAATGCTGATATTTCATTTCAATTCCTTCCAAATATTTTTCAATATCAATGCGGTTAATTTTTTTCCACAACTCAATATGAATAATGTAGAAAAATAAGTTACAAGTGTGGTTATTTTATCAGGTAACAATTTACACAATTTAAAAGGTCGAAATTGATCCATCACAATATGTGAACCATGTAATTTAAATCAATGTAACTAATTTTGATTTAAGTGATCACATATTTAAATAAAACATAAATATCTATCATGTACACTCACACTTTTAATTATTTGATGGAAACCGTAGTATTTAAAAATTTTCATTGAGAAAACTATCGCTTGATACATTCAATTATCATTTACCCATATATCATTCTTTATAATCATTTCATTAATTTCAATATAATAATCAAAAATAACATTCTTATTTTACCTTTCCATTCAATACGGTAAAAAAGAATGATTTTTTTTTCATTGGGCATAACATTAAGATTAATACATAAAAATAAAATTTATAATATGTCAGTTTGAAAAAAATAAATTATTTATTCCATTACAAGGTTCCAGTTATATAATATGTGTTTTGGCCTACTTCCAAAAAACCATGCACAGACACCCTTTCTCAAATTATGCTTCAATATATGTAAATTTGGACATGTTTTTTAACATGATGACAACATTGGTGGTAGAGTCAACTCATTTTTTCCATATAATCATGAATTATTAAAAAAATATCTTTAATATGAATCAAAAAATGTGTTGACACATAAAATATAATTTTTATTATATTACAGTCTAATTAGCTCAAATTCAATATTACAAGCCAGACATGGTTGACCGATGAGATTGTTCTTTCTAGAAAGGTTTCTTAAACTATGAAAATTACTCATTTCATTCATTTTAATAGCACACATTTTGAAAATTTTGATTTTATATGCGTAATATGTATTTATACCATTATCCCATAACTCATTAAATTATTCTATACGATATTGAAGGTATAAATTGATGTTATTTCTAGTAATTTTCATTCCAAGAAAGATCGGTTAAATAATTAATGATGTGTTTTACATCAAAAACCAAGGAGGTAGATGACAAGGAATCCAAATAAATTACTATATAATATATGTTGTACATATAGTCCTAATATTATTAAATCTATTGTATCCTATCAAAAATAATAATTACTATGATATAAAAATAAATTTGGATATAAATAATCAAAATTTTTAATTATTTTTAATGTTTTGGATATCATAGAATCCTTTAATTGTTATCTTCTATAGTATTTCACTCCATTCACTATGCCACTTTTCATGACATAAATAATCGTTGAATTATTTCCTTAATTAGAATTTAATGTAAAAAATATGTTTAATTTTTTGTCTTCTTTTTTATAGTGCATTAATTTAGAATTTCACCATTATTCACTAATTACCATCTCAAAGAGTATCATATTTTACACTGTTCTATATCAGAATATTCACTCTTATATAATATGTTTTTATCAGTATGTGTATGTATATATCTGTAATTGAGACTGATTTTGTTTACCACTATAATCATGTACTAATATTACTAAAGTATATTAGCTTCAATAAATGCATCACATTGAAAATCTTAATTCATGGAAATCTATTTTTCTATAATTCTATATAATATATTTATGTGGTTAAACAATAGAAAAAAGAAAAATAATAATATTTGATATAGAATTTATAAAAATGAAAACTTCCATATTCTAATAATTTATAAAAGATATTTAAATTTTGAGGTTGAAGCCTCTGTTTATTCGGGAAGGGGGCTACAGTAAAAGAAAATCGTGCAACATGAAGTGAAGGGATAAACTCGAGGAGATTTGAATTTGAGACCTCTCTGAGGCCCTTAGGGTTATCTTCCAAATCTATTATATTAATCAACATAAAATTATAAATAGTCAAAATAGGAAGACCATAATTTTCAATATTTTATGAAATATAAGAAACATCATTAATCTGATTCTAAATTTCCTTCTCCAACATTAGGGTAATATGTTTTTAATTTTTATGATGCTCATTCATTACAATTTATTGATGTATCAATTCCTATGGTCAGATATATCTTGCATATCCAGAAGGAAATTGTTTCTATATAAGGTGATCAAAAAATACATTTATTTTTAGTTATTATCTGAAATTATAAATAAAAGATGGATATTTTTTCACCCATCGATAGATCAATTTGATATTAAAAAGTATAAACTGACCTACAACCCATTAACATATAATTATCAGTATTTAATGAAAAATTAATCAAACATTTTTCCATTTTCATGTTTCTGAACAAAAAAATTATCGAAAAAATCATTAATTAATTAATTAAATTCATGTTAAAATAAAAACCCCTTTATATAATAACTAAACATTAATATTAGAAAAAGTATTAATATTAAAAAATTGACTGAGAATAAACCAGAAAATACAATTTAACTACTATTTTACTCATTCATTATCATCATATTGCCTAGATAGATTGACATATACATGGATTACATATTCAAAAATGTATACATAAATAATTAAAAATTTAATGGGATATATTTATAATGAGATCGAAATTCAAATGAGTATGTTTGTACGATATTAAACAAATCTTCAACTATAATAATAATAAAGTAATGTATATGTTACATATATATGGATTTATAAAAATTGAACCCATGTTCATAATTTTGGACACTAGATTGTGAATTTTTAAAAATAAAAACATAAACACCATTACAAATAGATGTTAATAAATGTATACAATATGTTAAAAATAGAGATGAATGGAATAATTTCCAGGTGTACAAGTAGCTTAAAAATGTAAGAATTATATAATTTAACTGTTTTAACAACCAATAAATCTCAAAAAAATAATTTAAATATTAATAACAATGATCATCAGAAAAAATCAATAAAACAACTCCTTCCAATTTAAATGAACTATATAACACAATTAGAAAATATATAGATGATGAATCTAGATGGATCATATTAGAACATTTAGCCACTATAAATGGTTATGATTCAAAATTATATTATTTCATTTATATATTATTGAGTAATAACTTACCTCTTTTATAAAAATATAAAAAAAGACACTATGTATATCATTCTATTTAAAATTTAAAAATAACAAAAATATATAGTCTTGTATAAATGTAGTAAAAATAAGGATTAAGTTGATAAAAAAAATTAAAGACACAACCACGAAAATATTTTTATTAATAATATTTGTATACAAGTATAAAAAAATAAAATATTACATAGTTCCAAATTTTATCACCTATTCTAAATAAGTATAAAATTAACCCTCACTAATAAAACTTATTATTCAAAATGAATAACCTTCAAATAAAAATATGATGTATCATTGGAAGAAAAGGAAACTACTTTTTAATGAAACATTAAAAATGATGTATTATATATTAGAAACAACTATAAATAGACATAATATAATATAAATATCATACACACTAAACAAAAAAAATAAATCATAAATTTAATAAAACACAATAAAACATGGACCTGTAAGAACTACCCAAATTTTCAAGATATTTTTACCCAAATAATTATGATGATAAAAGGAGAGGATATCTTTGGAGGATTGTCGCAAGTTAAAATGGTTAATCATGGATGCACTCCATGAGGATTCCATGGTAGGGATGAATTTTGTGTGTCACTATAATAGATCAATAACCATACATTGGGACAGTTATTCTTCCAAGAATTAGTGTTGAGTACTGGATATGTGAAAATAATTTGTACTATATCATGAAAAAAATCCATAAAATATATTATTTATTGTTATTTTTTTGATGAAGATAATATAGAAAAAAAATATAGGTAGTTAATTACATCCCCCAATACTAAATTCAAGTGTATTTTATTTTCTCTAATTAGAGGTAGTTATTTGAAACTCATTCTGATAAACTATCACTAACATATGATTTTATTTTAGAGTGTGGATAAAACATTTATAATCAAAATTAACATCCAAACACCCCTTCATGACTCCCAAAAAACACCATGACCAAACCCATCAATAGATAGCACTCCCTCATTTTTTCTCTACTATTTGGGATATGTTCCATCACAAGGGAAGAAAAACACATTTCATTTGATTATATCCCAGTAAAATAAATTTAATCATCCTCTAATTTTGACATAGATGTTTTAAATGAAAGACCCATTATGATATCCATGTGATTTCTTATGACCAATATTATTATTAAAATAAATCAAGAAATGAATTTATTAAATAAAACATAACAAGATCCTCTGAAATTTAATAAAACATAAATTAAAATTTTCACATTATAATAATAACAAAACATTTTAAAAACCATAACCAATAAAATCAAGGTTTCTATATTATTATTAATTCAATAATTAAGACACCCATTCCCCAAACTAACCCATTTAGATCACTTAGACCATGATAACAAATAGTGGGATCCTATTACTCATGAGTGTAATGGATAACCAAAATCATTTTGAATCATATCAGTCAAAAAAACATGATATCAATACATAATCAGTAGTTTTAATCATCCTTTCTAAAACTAAAATGTTTCCAAAAATTAGAAGGAAATTAAAATTTCATCTCTAATAAGTCAAAAAAATACAAAAAATATGAATGATAATATGAATAATAATATTAAATTTATATAACAATTTAATCATAAAATTCAAAATTTCTGAGTTTTTTATATTATCGGGAAATTATACACACACTCAAAATATAAGAATTATATTATATCATTAGAATAAAAAAAATCCACAAATCATTTAAAAAATATAATCATTTTAAATCGGTAAAATAATTCTCTTTAAAATAGTACACTCAAGATCCATGGAATGAAATATAATAACATATAGGTGAATACACCTAACTCAGCTCTACATAAATAAAAAATTCAGTGACTAAAATGTATATTTACATTCTCCATTGTCATATTTAGAACCGATTCACCAAATACCATAGTGTATATGACATATTCCCCCTAAAATCTTCAAAACATTTCCATTAGTGTTTTATAATGTGGGAAATAAAAATAGAGTAAAATATTAGAGATCTTGATTAAAATAACATATATATTACACCTTAACACACAATAAAATATTATGATCAGTAATAAAATTGTAAACATCATTAATATCACCTATAATAACCCAAGTGTCAATAAACTCATATTAACGTTATATAACAGGGAAAAAGGATCCAAGAAAATAAAAAAAAATATTTGGGTGCCCTTTTAGGTGAATGAATTGCCTAAGGGAATGATCATAGATACATTCTAGTAATAAATTCATTATATTCTAGATATTTTTTTTATTCCTGGTAAATATGTGTAGTCCTCTAAAATTTTCTTATAGGCATTTATTTTATGTTTTCTCCACCAAATATGTCTACAGAGTCCATAGGGTATAATTCACAACATTTATATAGTTCACCTACACTGATATAATCCAAAATACTCCAACGACCAAAATTTCAGCAAAAAAATCAAATGAATCAACATACATAAAATATAACCATTACATACCTCAAATGGGGTAATGAAATACTCTCTATCATTGAACATCATGCATATTGAAGGGTATAAAGTGGCATTGTTGGAGAAAATATTAGTAAATTATTGAAAGTAAAAACAAATCATTATCATATGCTTCTTCAATGCTAGTTATATTTTCCTAAATTAAACATACCATTATAATCACATGAACACATGATATTATCTATTCGTGGTATACAATTTGAAGTCGCATTGACACAAAATTCACATTTTGATCCGGAAAAACTTGATACATAATAAAAATATTTGAATAACTAGTTATGTATTTTTATATCATTGAGACATGATATTAATCTTACATAGAATTATAATAGTGATGTAATTCCAAATGTCACATCATTTCCATGATGCACTTAAAAAACAAAAAAACTACATATCTTGTGGATAAATTTTCCTTCATTAAACTTATCGAGTGTCCTAACATCGGTGAATACCAAAAAAAATATTTAACAATCTACAATGAACATTGATTTTCTTCACCATAAATTAGTACAATACATTGATCATATTTAAATCATATTTATCCACTTATAAATCAAATAAATCTTTTCATTTATTTCCATCATCCAACCAACATAAACTGTAATTTTAAAAGAGTATCATATTGAACCTAAAAGTGCCCAATAAAATCATGATCTAAGGAATATTAGTTCAAAAATCCTATTAATAATGGATTCACCTTCAATGGGCCCCCAATTTCTACCACACCTGATATGAGATTTTCCTCCAATATATTTATGTTCTTTTTAGATTGCCCAAATATATGTGGATAGTCATAACATATAATCTTTTATTTTTTACCCATTTAATTCCATAATACCCTAAAACATTTATATGTAAAACTATAATATATTTCCAAATCAATCAAAAAAAATTTCCCATGCATTTTAACCACTCACCAAAAAAAACATAATTTATAATATTTTCATACTAAAAACATCCCCCAAATTCATATAATATATATTGATTTTGTTATTTTATCTAGGAATACCTATATTGAATCATGATACTCAATCCTTTGACATAATCCATCATTATATCTATGGAAATATAACCACAATTATAAATTATAATCAGTATTAGTCACAATATCCCAGCTAGGCTTTTATATTCAACTGTTTCCTATTGATGTATAAGGAATCTCAAAAAATAAAAGGAAACATATATCCATATACACATCAATAAAAAATATTAATCGATGTCCTTATAAATATTTTTAGTACTATGATGAACCTCTAAGTTAGAATTATTTAATTCCTTTAACACTTCCTCTCACAATGAGGAACAAATAAAAAAGAGTCATAAAGGATATAATCAAAAACAATAAATTCAAATAACCATTAGGATTATATCCATTTTTTATCGAATTCCTCATATCCATACATTTTGAATTTTCAAATTAATACAACCGACCACACCAGTTTAATAATGGTTTGTGTAACAATAATACTCAACAACACAAAAAATATTATCCTACACCCCAATATCTAATCATGTTTTTATGAAAATTCCATTGGGATTACTATATGGATTTTATGATTATCTAATGATTATTTTTGGGAAAGACAAATAAAAACATTGCTAAATATATCTTCATTAATAAAAATTTAATTATTATAAAAAAATAGAGTTCCTAGAAAACATGAGTTATAACATCGATATTCACATTTATATGTAAAATGGTCGAGGGAGATCACAATGAGAAGTGAATGAATTTATCCTAACTCGAAGATGATACAACATCCAAATGGTCCAAGATAGTATGCTGAAGAATCATGATAAATTAATGGGTTTTTATCACTTCTCTATTGAGATGAAAAATTCTCAAGATGAAGTTATATTTGGTAATTTATTTGACACATTTCACACCACACACACTCAACAAGGGAAGATCTTGTCATCTTCTATTGAAACATCCTAAGGAATCTCACATTTATAGAAAATCGTATGTGTTTTTACAATTAATGAATAATTCATTAATCATTTTCAATGAATTTTATTCAAATCATTTAAGCCATTAATTATAGTTAACAAAAGACAAATAATTAATTTGGATGAAATAAATAATATATATATATATATTACTTATGCATCACACCCTAATAAATATATTCATCATATGTATATATTAAAAGTACCGTCTATATATTTATTATAAAATATAACAAATATAATTCATGAAATATATTAACATGTACATACATTTCACACATATAATTTTTATTTCACACCATAATATATAACATTTGCACTAAAATACATTATGGACATCAAGAAATAATTCAAAATAAAATTTTTATCCTTCTGAATCTTTTGGATAAATGTTTTCCTAAAAATTTATTCATTTAAATGATAAAAAATGTCCACAATTTTATCCTTACTCAACAGCCTAACTATGTTACCCTACAACGCTTATAAGATTTGAAAAAAAAAATCAAATCCCAATTCCATGGATATAGACAATATATATCATTTAGAAAATAATCCTTGATACTCAGGCTAATAATGTGCCACATGATATCTCCATAAAACATTCTCTTATCTCTATATGAATATGTCCGCCACAATATGTATCATATGCATCTTATGTATACCTATATAATATATTTTTGAAAGACATCAATAGACCACTGGAGAAGTAGTTTGCCATATTATTTTTTATCTAATATGTATATCACATGACACTTATCCATTTAGTTTAACACATAATATGTGAAATTAGTTGTCATGACCATTAATAATATTTTTCAAATTCAATCAAGGGACTCATTTCTTCAAATTTTCATATAATTGGGAAAATCTCATCTTTTTTGTGCTCCAACCAATAACACGATCAACAACATGTGCTACCACCCCTGTATTAGATAATTTCACATGTAGACTTACATAAAGATAGACTAAAATTAAAAATGTTCTCATATTAGGTATCTCACAAACCTAAGTTATGAAATATTCATAACATAAAAATTCATTTATTTATATCGATGAATGTATGAAATTCCATGATTTAAACTTTTATGGATCGATCCAATTAAAAATTATAGACTTATTATCACATGAATCTATTCTTTGTATCTCTTATTAAACCCTTTGTAATGAATATAAAAATATATTCAAACAGAAAATCACAAACCACTAAAACCCATTATTTTCCATGTCGATCATCAGTTAAGGAAAACTCAATGGTTTTATTTTGGATGGATATCTTTCATTTGACAATTTTTGTAAGGTAAATAATAGTACACGAGAATTAGGGAAAAATGAAGATTACCATCATTTTAGTTACATGATTTGTTTAAAACCATTAAAAAAATATCACAAGATATTATACGTGAATTTAATTTATTTAAATGTTTTTTTCCATTACATACATAGGTAATTCCTATCACATCCATATGTGACCATTAGATAAAATACTCCCACTAAACTCTTAGTAAGTAACATATAGGACAAGAAATAATCAAAATAATGGTGAGAGTTAGGAATAAAATTCCTTAATATAAAATCTTTGAAATTATATTCAAACTCCTTATCTTCATAACATCAACTGGTATAGAGTTAGATTTAATATTTTACAAAAATAGATTGATATAAATCAATATCATACATGGAAATCACTCTATCAAAATTTTCCATGAAATATTTTTTAATGAATGTATCTATCTAAATTATCACATTAACATCATATCGTAAAATATTTTAGTATAATTTTATATCCATTAAATTTTAAAAACTAATGTAACACTTTAAATTTCATTTTATGACCATACCATAAATCTTTTACGGTAGAAACTAACAAACTTTGTATATTAGCTGGTATAACCCTTTATGGAATAGTGATGATCAATTATTCTTCATACTATATGTTAATTTTATAATTTTATGTACTATTAATTGTCACAAAAAAATAAGATATAAATTTAAAAATCAATATAATCAAGGAATGGTAATATTTTTTAGTTATAAGTTATATTCACTTTCTCTTGAAAAACAAATGTAACTATTTATTTTTTTTCTTTATTATCACATAACCTAAATCTGTAGATTATTTAATGAAAAATATATCAATATTATATCAAAAAAATATTCTATTTTTTATATTTTAAATTCTCTAAGTCCAAACAGACTCCCACTAACCCCATAAAAATCATAATATCTTTAAAATATCATTCTAAAACTCAAGAAAAACTACATTTTTTATTATAAAATAATATTTATTTTCATTTAGCGGGAATATAAAATAAAAAATATCATTTCTGTATCACATATTTCATTTTATGTTTCTAGAGTACTTTTTTAAAAGGACTATTTTATTCATTAGAATTCACCACTGCATGGGGAAATCGAATTCCACAAAAATTTACCAAATATATAGATATAGACATTACACTAGATAAAAAAATTGTTTATATCTTCTTATAGAAATATGTAATTGAATCTAATGAATTTTATAACTGTTGTATACAATTAATCATCTCATTTTTTTTATAACAACCCAATGTAAACACATCTTATCACATATGATAATTAAGAAAAAGTCACACATCCATTAATTTTATTCAGGAAATCTTGATAAATCATTTAAATTGAAATTTTGGATGTTGAATAAATTTACTTAATCACATGAATAATAATTATAAGGCCTTTTAAATTAATATTTTAACTTTTAAATCTTTTATATTTCTAACACTTGTAAAACATACAGATAGTATCGTATACCGTTAAAAATTAATGAATAAATTTCTATAAAAATTATACATTACATTGAAATTATATGGAGTTATAAACCCCTTGTGGTATTCTAAATAATCCCACAATATGAGACCATTACACCTTAATAATAATTCTCTCATGTTTTAAATAACATTAGTTTGATTCATAAAAAAATATTATAGGACATTCCAATTTTATCTCTTCAAATCTTTGCTTTTTTATCTACTTTTTTTGACTGTGAAGTACCAAAACATTAAAACAATATTCCCCGCTCATCTTTTATATGTAATTATAGAATTTATGGTGTACAATTATTTAATTTATCCATATATTAATGCCATTTCCATTGATGAAGATATTATAAATTTCATAACTAGAATAATCCTGGAAATAATTATTTTGTCGCTCTATACATATTAAATCATTTTGAATATCATTAACACACCCAATCATATTGAATATTTGATACAAATATTAAATTACATACATGATATTTCATTAAAACCAAAAAATTATTATATAACACATTCCTTGGTTCATAATAATATATTTTATCTTGTAGAACAACACCAAAACTTGTCTACACATGAAGGAATTGTTCAATTACATGAAATATTTCACTAGCTCCTGACCTTTTCATAAGATACCAGTCACCGATGTTTCTTAAATTAATATGAACAATTCAATGATTAATAAAAATGTTGTATTGATGTTGATAATGAATTAATCTGTATTGTACATTTTTTTAATTGAATATCATATAACATATATATTATTTAATGACATTTAATGAGATTTATACCACATATAATGATGACCTCAAGCATCATATTAGTTTGTTGAACCATTATCCATATTTCATCATATTTTACACATGTAATCTTGTAAGAAAGACATGATTTTTGATGTATTGAATCATCCTAATCATGAAATTTATTTTTCATATATATCCAAGTAGACAGCCATATATCCAAATCCATCATTTGGACTATTAATGATTCCCAACAATTGTATCACAATTTCAACCCCATGAATAAGCCGAATTTGAAAAATTAAGGGATACCCATTTGAATCTATATATTAGAAAACATGTAAATCATGATATACATATACCGTGACTGACAAAAACTATATAACATGGGTATACTCATGTTGAGATTGACCAAACTAAGTTAAATTATTTAGGTCATGAAAAGTGTAACTTCACGAGTAATCACACACATTGAATTTTTGGGGTTTTATTTTAAGTTCTTACCAATTTAATAAAATAATATTTATATAAATATATATATATAATTCGTTTATGTGAAATATGATGTAATAATTATAAATTCTTGTTTTATTTCATGTTTTTTTGTGCACTTCTCACAATTTTTTTTCTAAATTGTTATTCTTATCGCCAAATTAATGTGTTTACCCCACATTAATATATATGTATTTTAAATACACACAACGTTTATCGAACTACCCAATAATAGAAATCAAGATTATTTTTACGTATCCACATTCATCATATGTACATGGTATATAAAATCTCCATGTAAAGTCTTACATTTACATGAGATTGATAAAATGAACATGAATACTCTCGTAGTGACTGATAGCAAACATTATTCAGTCATCCATAGACAATACATAGGTCATCAGGTAAGCAGGATGTCTGACCACAATTCCATCTACCTAAGGAGATATTATTCAGCATAGATTTTTATTTATGTAAAATGCTAACACCAGATATGAACATACCATACAAAAAATATTCTAAAGATTGTTAATAAATTTTCATACCTTGTTCATGTTATATAAGAAGGAAATATCATGATATAATATATAAGAAAATAATGGATCTATCCTAGAAATAATTTATCAAATAAATGGGCATACACAAAATTCCATTTTTATAAAAAAAATTACAATTCATCCATATCAATGAAATTTAACAAATTAATAATTTATATATTTATTTTCCAAAACATGATACATTTATGAAATATTAAAAGGAAACTTTTTATTATACAAAATTATTATTTATAATGTGTAAAAAAATTCTATTCATTTCAATATTAACAACTTTATATCTTATATTAAATTGAATTTATATGATAATTAATTAATTAGAAACATTTTTTAATTAAAAATAAGTCAGATCAATATTTTTATAGAATCCATATATGATATATTTTTTAAATTAAAAAAACATTATAAATCACCTAATATTATTTCGCTATAGAACATTTTTTAAAACGTAAGGTGTGTCATTTAATTTTTTAAAATGTATTTGAAAATAATAACCACTATTATTTGTGGAAAATGGTTCATAATAATTTACTTAATTATTTATAAATATTTAATTATTATTTAAATTATTGATAAATTCTATATATATTAAATATTCAAAAAACATTTTATAATGATTTGTAACAGTTTCTAAATTACTAAAATCATTTAATATATTAAAAATAATTATTTTAAAGATTTTATATTTCCGTTACCCAGAATACCAATTCTGTGTAAGTGTATCCACTTATTACCCATATACAAGCTCTCTAGATAAGGGTAACTAATGTTTTCCAACTATTACCTAAAGTTAGTTTAAAGGTTATATTTACAAAGATCAGTTGAAAACCGGCTCCATGAAGTTAATAAGAAGATTACCTTTCTTATTCTATCTCATCTAGAGATATTTCATTCACATAAATCCTTTTTGTTAGGTTACACTCAATATTTCTTATTCTACATAAATGATAACATCAAGGACCAATACACATCATCTTAAATAGCTTTATAGTTAGGGGTAAATCATTGAGTACCATTACAGATATCCCATTTCTTATGGTTACTTCCTTTGGAAAACATATTTACATAATGGTAAAAATAAGTATACCCTTAAAAAATCTTTTATAAAAGTGTATCACATAAGGGAAAATCATTAATACCTTATTCCATAGTATATATTTGTACAAAACAGTGCTCTTATTTTTCGGTTATAATCTTTTCTCAAAAATCAATGATCAAATAAAATTAAAAACTTAAGAAACCTCCATTTTATAACATTGATGGGATTCATATTATCATATAATAATATTTTTCTATATAATTTAATAACAAACAGTTGATATATCATCAAGAATCAATGGGTAAATAATCATGTAAAATAAGTACATGGGTAAGATGAGTTTCAATTGTAATCGTTATCCTTTAAGAGATAATTATTGACAAATATCAAAAGGTTGAGTGAAAAAAATCACCCTTCCATTAGGATGATACAATGAATAGTCGATACGCTATCATGTCATGGGGATTCTCAAGAAACTGAAGGGGTGATAGTTCCTTCTTTGGTGAGATGAATCCTAATTGAGAAAGAGATAGATTTTGTAGATGCTCATGAAACTTCACGCCCCACACACCCATGATAATAGGATAACATCCTATATTATATTCAATTATAGATGAGTGTTCTATTTATAACATATCATATCATTTTCTGAATGTCGTTGAAAAATTCATTAATACATATTTTGGAATTTAATGCAAAGCCACTAATACAGTCATTATGGATTCTAACTGATGAATAAACAATTCAATTTAAATAAATAAATATAAATATATGTTATATTTATGAATCTAATAAACTATATAAAATACATCATATGAATATATTAAATGTATGCTATATATAATATCTTATATTAGATTTATAATTTATTAATTATATACATTTTTATGCGAATCTAGTGCAAGTAAATTTCTATTCACGTCTAATTTTACATTCATCGTTGGAATCTTTAATAATATCACCCTGTGATTAATGGGTCATATGATAATTTATTGCATTACCTATCCTTTATCATGATAAAATACTACAAATACTCCATCTATTGTCCCGACCTTATAATGAGACAAGCTTGTGAATAGATATATATCTATCTTTTTCGACTGGTGGACTCTACAATTGTAGTGACCTATATTTTTTCTATCTAGATTTTAATTTATTTTACATAATATTATTTTATTTTATTTTTGAACCACATATATATAATTCTCAGAATATAACCATGTACATATTATTTTAATATAATATATTTTTTTGACCACATTATTTTTTAGGGAAAACCCACATTCCTATAAAAATATTCCTTGAATGGGAAAACATATACCGTAATTTAACTTAGAATGGGTAGTTTTATCTCTCAGAGACATAATTTTTTTTTCTTTCACAAACCATGTTTGTTGTGGGTGTGATATAAATATTTTAGAATAATAATGTAATTAAATAATCACTCTGATCCCCATTCTTCATACATTTAATATCATTTAAACTACTTAATTATGGTTATCTAACATTGGAATAATCTTTAATTGAGAGAGATAACATGAATAAGGGACCCACATCATTCCATAATCATTATTCTATGATATTTTCAATATAACCCAAAATAGACGTGCATTTCATCAAATAAAAATTATCCAATCAAGGTAGGACTCTATATTATAATTTATCACGCCATTATTTATTAATTTAATTATTATTATAACTGTTCATATAAATTTTACCAATAATTTAAATCCCTATAATTTTATTTTTTTTCTAAAAACTATGATTCATCTCATGTAATTTACCATTAGTAGACTCTTTCATAATGAACATCATCCAGACCATCATACCTACCACCAAAACCTCATTCTTTCATGTTATATTCTTTAATTTGTTATTTATCTCTTCAGTTACATCCTTCTCCCCGGATGGAGATTGAAAAATTATGGCATGAGATGTTTTCTAGGCAATGAACAGAGGTGTATCCTATTACACCAGATAGGGAAGTGGAAAAGGGGTTGTGTAGGGAGATGATAGAGTGGTACCTTAGTATTGATAGTATATGATAATTAACTAACGAAACATTTTTTTATATTATATATGGTATTTTTAAAGGTGTGGAATCTATAATATGATGAAAAAACAATTTATTATGATTTTTGGGTAAATGATAATTGGTGAGGCTTCATAGAAGGGTGAAAATTACCAATAAAGGTGTTCTAGTGATCATAGATGTTAATGGTGGAAATTAGGGTACAAATAGAGGTATAAATAACGGTAGTGACACGTTTTGATTAAGAAAACATTTCTTCAAATTGAATAAATAGTGACATATTGTATAATACTTGAACCAAACATCATGTACAACACTTATATCATGGTTAGAGTTTATATACAATGCCAAATATCACTACATGTGTAAATTGTTTAGGCACCAAATGTATTCACAATTCATAAAAATCAATGAGGTTAGGAATAAACTCCAAACGTTATATGTGAAAACAGACACACTATGTCGTCTAGCGGACCCAACTTATTGGTTCTCTATATGACTTGGGTATGGATATATACATGCTTGAGAAACCTATGGGTAATACACACCATGAACCTCTCAAATACATTTCATGTAGGTTGAACATCCCACGAAAATTAAAGGGTATTATATGAATCAACTAATCCAATAGGGATACACATTGTTTCCCCATGAGTACACACCATGTACTACATAAATATTTTTATTTCTAGCCATTTTTACTATGACTCAAATTCGGTCCCATTTGTAGTCTTCTCTGGTCATTTGATCATATAGAAGTCAATGAAACATTATTTATATATATCATTTGATTGACAAGGATTTGGAAAGAAAATCAGATTAAACACATGGTTGGGTACTCAGTTGGTAGTTTTTTGATGACATGGAACATGTACCATGTTTTCATCAATCATTTTTGTATTCCAACCCTACACATTGGAATAAATGAACCCACACATTTAGGCATAGGTTTGAAACTTCCATGGACCCTAAAAGTCTCGGGTCTCATATAAATCTAACATAGGAAGTAACTCTTACAATATTCATATGTAATTCATTTATGCATACAACAATGTACTACTATAACGACCCATACTTTACATACATTGTTAATACTTCGAAATTGAAGCACACTTATTACAACATATGACAAAACCACAAAGGACCGTATAGGTATAGTGTCTTTAGAAACTGGGAAACATAAACAACTGGTTCATAAATCTTCTACAGTGTCTCCCATTTATTTCATCATATCTAGGGTCCCTTTTAGCATATTCTACTTAATATCCATCTTCCTGACCTGGGGAAAAGAAAACATAAAAGGGTGAGCTCAAATGCTCAGCAAGGGCAAATAAAGGAAATAAAAATCATATCATATCTTTATGAAAATCAAAACCTGCAAAAGAGATCATAATATCTTAACATGGAATAAATCATAGAAGTGAAAATGAGATCCCCATAATCATAACATAAAACTTGAAACTTTGTGGCATTCACACATAATCATGGAAAATCATTTCTTGTTATTCATGACTCATTGCCAAGACTATCTTAGTGGACAAAGTCCCTTTCTGAACCGAGTTCACTCCTCGTTTCAGTCCTGTATCACTGAACCGAAATAACCTTCCGTTCCAGCCATGTCTATCTCATGAGATATAAAATCATTACCCAATGCATTGGAGGGTGATATAGGTCCCACCCATCTTATAATGAATCCTTTCTTATGTGTGCCACATAATCATAAAACATGCATCATCGCATAACACATGTAACAAAAATGGGATTCTTGAAACATCATGACATCATAAATCAATTCATATAAGATAAAGGAATTCATAAACATAATTCCATCACAACATAGTCAAATAAATGTAAAAATGTGGATAGAAACAGAACCCTTTATTATCTTAGATGGAAAATAATTTTGATAAAACACTTGAATTGAATTCTTGAGGAAAATATCCTTTCTTCTTCAAAATCAATTTCTTTGCACAAAACATCATGCAATTTTAAAAGAAAGAGATTTTATTGAAAATAGTCATGAAATCTTTTAGAGGAAGATTCATGAAAATAAGGCTTTATAAAATAGTAGAAATCCGTTCGTGCCGTATAAGTTAAAAAAAACATTCTTCGTACTTTTGTCGGAAAAGTCAAAAAGTACCTCGTATGAAAAACGACAAAAGATTCCTTTCATATCTTTTACAAAAAACTTACCGAAGGGTAAAATTGGATATAAAATATTGTAGAAGGATGGAAATAATATTACATGTTGAGGGAACATGGATGTGGATGATAAAATACACCCCAGTAATTACCAAAGTAAATACAATCTCGGATAAAAGTGAGATTGTGATATTTCCCTTACCTTAGGTCCGATTTGCTTTGTTCGTGTCCGAATCTCCTGTATAATGGTTTAAATAATGTTATTGACTTATTCCAGAATCATACATATTGATATGATATCATATATGGTCATATTATTAGCTTCTTGTTAGTAATATTTCATTGTTACTTGTTACTCGGGTCTTTATAACTTTTTGTTCTTATGCGTGTTTTGTTGAATAAATTCTTATTCATATCTTTAGGTTATAGATAATTCATTTCCAGAATGGTATTAGTGTAGTATATACCATATTCATTCATTCAATTCATTTATATAATCATTATGAAATGAAGATCATGTAGAACGAGTCGCATCACATCGTGGAGACGGTATTCCGTACGTACGCACGAGTGATGATATCGTTCCTATGATCGTGGAATTGTATTGGAGTATATATATATATATTATTTCAGTATCAATATTACATAATAATAATCATATATAGTTACTCATTACACCATTATACCCATCCTTGTAAGGTGATGGTGGAAAATAGATTACACCACGGCGTGGAGATGGTATTCCGTACGTACGCACGCGCGGTGATTTCATTTTTCCGTAGGATGGATAGAAGGTGAATTAGGATTGTTTCATATTTATAATAACATATCAGTATGTAAGTAATACTGATGTTATTACTTTATCATGAAACAACTAAAGAAGAAGAAGTTGAAGAAGAAAGAAATTGAAAAGATCGGTAATGGATATTACCTCTTCTTTGGAACGCCTCTTTGAATCCTCCACTTAAGGAACTAAGATTGGTCTTTGGAGAAGACCAGGACCTCTATGATTATTCTAGGGAAGTGGAGAGGAGAAAATGTCAGGGGTTGGCCGAGCTTGAGTGCTCAAATTGGTGTAAGGAGGAGGGGGAGGAGGTGCCCTTTTATAAGGGAGGAGAGGGCCACCTTAGGAATATCTCAAAATATTATTTTATATTAAAGTCAAAATCGGTTTATAATGGTTCAAAAGGGTCTTATTTTGAAGATAAAGTGGGGATGGGTCTAAATCCTATCAACCAATAGGATTTAGACAAGTTTAGGGTATTATTTTAACCTTATCAATTAGATTTAACTCTAAGTTAATTAATTTAACTTTTACCGTGTCTTTTTGTTTTCTTTCACTATATGGTTAATACACTTACTATAACATGCCAAACGAACCCCAAATTGTTTATTATTAATATATATATCCTTATCCAAGTCATTTTTCCGAACCTTAGATTTTTAGGAATAAAATAACAATTAATAATATAATATTCGATTTAAAAACTATTTTGTGTCAATTTTGACACTATTTGATATATGATTTTTGTGAAAGTCATAACAGAATTATATGTTCGAACCAAGTTGATTAAATCAACATTAATATATCATAGTAACTTAGAAAATTAGTGGAATTCATAAAAAGTCTTCAATTACATTTATTTTGGTATTTATATTATCAATTTTGTCAATATTTCATTAATAAGATAATTACTGCATCATCTTTGTGTCATAAATACATTAAATTATTTGATGTCTAAAAATTACAAATAAAATACCATTATGTAGGAAATCTTTTTAGCTTTCTAATGAATTTTTACAATTGAATTTATCTTATGTATAACCCCATATTAAAAATGATTTACTTATTAAACTTTCATTTTAACTATTTTAACCCTTCTTTAAATAAATTAATAATAAATGTCCTAATCTAATCCAAGTGGGCCTAAATGGTCATATTTTATTCCTAAGTTTGTTTTTGGTCGAATTACACTTGTCCAATAGAATTAGGACATGTGTTAGGGTAATATTAATATCATATTTACCCTTAGTTACCCTATTTAATATTAACCGCGGTAAAAAAGTAAAAAGTTACTATTCACCAAAAAAATTATTTTTATCTCATTGAACCACATCTTACTTACTGATATCAACCGTGTCTGTCAGATTTTTGAAATTCCATTCACAGAAGCGGTAAAATTAAGTTTTATGCAAAATTCAGTTTTTAACCTACCACTTAGTGGTTTCACTATTCATCAAAAATTGAATGTTTTCAGAAAAATACCAAAATTTCACCCTAGGCTAATTACGATATTCTGAGTCCAAAAATGAAGTCCATTTTGAAAAATAAAATTTATAAAATTTCAAAAAGTGGTTATTACTATTCATAATGGCTAGTTTTAATAGCATATTGTTGTTTAGTGAAACTCGGTATTGCGTACGACGCAAGCTATCGAGGAAGGTCGCGGTTGCGTGTAAAGCAAGCCAAGCAAGTGTTGTGTAGAAAAAGATTCCTTTGACGATTTATATAACATAAAAGTCTCGGGTGTTACATTCTACCCCCCTTAAAAAGAATTTCGCCCTCGAAATTCGTCACTTTGCAACAAACAGATGAGGATACTTCTCCCTCATCATATCCTCAAGCTCCCATGTAGCTTCTTCAAGTTGGTGGTTTCTCCATAAAACTTTCACCAAGCGAGTGGTCTTGTTTCGTAGGACTTTTTCGCTACGATCCAGAATCTCTATCGGCTGTTCTTCATAAGAAAGATCTTGCTCCAGTGCTACAACTTCTGAGCTGAGTACATGTGAAGGATCTGGTATGTACTTTCTCAGGAGAGATACATGGAACACATCGTGAACTTGAGAGAGATTCGGTGGAAGCGCCAATCGGTAAGCTACCTTCCCAACACGATCCAGTATTTCAAAAGGACCGATATATCTAGGGCTCAACTTCCCCTTCTTTCCAAATCTCATAACCCTCTTCCAGGGAGATATTCGTAAGAACTCTTTATCGCCCACTTCAAACTCTAGGTCTTTTCTTCGGTTGTCGGCATAACTTTTCTGTCGACTCTGAGCTGCTCTTATGTGTTGTTGAATAGATCTGACCTTTTATGCCATTTCATCAACGAGATCAGGTCCTAATAGCTTTCTTTCCCCAACTTCATCCCAGCAAGTTGGAGTCCTGCATTTCTTTCCATAGAGAGCTTCATAAGGAGCCATCTGAATACTGGAGTGAAAGCTATTATTATAAGAAAATTCCACCAAAGGTAGGTTTTGATCCCAACCTCCTTTGAAATCCATAGAGCAAGCTCTCAACATATCTTCTAGGGTTTGAATTGTTCTCTCAGACTGACCGTCTGTCTGGGGATGATAAGCAGTGCTGAAACTCAACTCTGTATCTAGAGTATGCTGAAGACTTCGCCAGAACTTCGAGGTAAATCTCGGATCACGATCAGATATAATAGAAAGTGGTACTCCATGCAATCTTACCACTTCCTTTACATATATCCTGGCAAGCTCATCTAGAGAGAAATCCTCTCTTATAGCAATGAAGTGTGCAGACTTTGTAAGACGATCAACTATGACCCAGATAGCATTATTGCCTTTGGATGTTTTAGGAAGTCCTGTGACAAAGTCCATAGTGATGTTTTCCCATTTCCATTCGGGTATGGGTAATGGTTGTAACATCCCCTTAGACTTCTGTCTCTCAGCTTTAACTTGTTGACAAACCAAGCATCGAGAGACATATTCAGCAACATCTCTTTTCATGCCATCCCACCAGAAGTACTCTTTCAGGTCCCTATACATCTTCGTGCTTCCAGGATGAATAGAGAATGATGAACTATGAGCCTCATCCAGCAGCTCATTCTTTAATTCGGGGATGGGAGGAACGCAAACCCGATTCCTGAACTTTATTATCCCATCACAATCAAGGTTGAATTCAGGAACATTTCTCACCTTCTTTTGTAACTCGACATCTTCTTTCTGTGCCTCTTTAATCTTCACATGTATAGATGGTTGAACATTCATTTGAGAAAGATAAGATTTTTCCCCTTCCATTATAATTCCAAGATCCATCCTTTGTAAATCCATAAATATTGGATCTTTTGTGATCCTCATCATGGATAAACTAGCATGGCCTTTTCGACTTAATGCATCTGCCACCTTGTTTGCTTTCCCAGGGTGGTAATGGATTGAGCAGTCATAATCCTTAATCATCTCCAACCATCTTCTTTGGCGCATATTCAGCTCCTTTTGTGTGAAAATATACTTTAAACTTTTATGATCAGTATAAATATCACACCGTTCACCATAAAGGTAATGCCTCCAAATCTTTAATGCAAAGATTACCACAGCCAACTCCAAATCATGTGTTGGGTAATTTTGCTCATGGATTTTCAACTGTCGTGAGGCATAAGCTATCACCATATCATTTTGCATAAGAACACACCCCAATCCCTTCTTGGATGCATCACTGTAGATCACAAACCTTTCTCCACTACAAGGCAGTGTGAGCACAGGTGAACTGGATAACCTTCTTTTCAACTCCTTGAAATTCTCTTCACATTCCTCTGTCCAGACAAACTTAACTCCCTTCTGAGTCAACTTGGTGATTGGATTAGATAATCGTGAAAAATCTTTTACAAAACGTCGATAATATCCAGCCAAACCAAGAAAACTTCGGATCTCAGTTACTGTTGTTGGTCTTGACCATCTTTCGATAACCTCTGTTTTTGCTGGATCCACAGATTTGCCCTCTTTTGAGATTATATGACCCAAAAATGCAACTTTTTGAAGCCAAAATTCACACTTGGTAAATTTGGCATAAAGCTTATCCTTTCTCAGGGTCTTCAATATAATTCTCAAGTGATCTTCATGCTCTTCCTTTCTCTTTGAATGGACAAGAATATTGTATATAAAGACTACCACAAATTGATCAAGATAGTCTCTAAAGACTCTATTCATTAGATCCATGAAGATAGCAGGGGCATTAGTAAGACCAAATGGCATCACTATAAATTCATAGTGTCCATACCTTGTACGGAAAGTTGTCTTTGGTATATCCTCCCTTTTGACCCTTAATTGATGATACCCTGAACGAAGATCAATCTTGGAAAAGTATTGAGCTCCGCGTAGTTGGTCAAATAAGTTATCAATGCGTGGGAGAGGATATTTGTTCTTGATAGTGATCTTGTTAAGTTCTCGATAATCAATGCAAAGTCTCATTGATCCATCTTTCTTCTTAACAAATAGAACAGGTGCTCCCCAAGGTGACGCACTAGGGCGTATGAATACCTTATCAAGATTCTCTTCGAGTTGCTTCTTCAATTCCTGCAACTCAATTGGGGCCATTCTATAAGGTGTCTTTGAAATAGGCAAAGCACCCGGTACGAGTTCTATTGAAAACTCAACTTCACGATTTGGTGGAAGACCCGGCAATTCCTCCGGAAAGACATCATCAAACTCCCGTACAATGGGCATATTCTTAATCGTGATTTTCTCACCAACCATTTGAGATAAATAACCTTCATTTAGTGGAATCAATACCCATTAGATGGAAGAAATTTCCACTGGAAGGTTATGTTCATCCTTGCATTGATAGACGATCATAGATTGATATGGAATATGAAATGCGACTTCCCTTTTTTGGCAATCGATATGAGCTCCATGTAGAGAAAGCCAATCCATGCCAAGAATCACATCAAATTCCACTAAAGGAAGGATCACAAGATTTGCAGGAAGCACTTTCCCACAAACTTCGATCGGAGAAGAATTATAAACTTTTGATGCGATTGATGTGCCATTAGGTGTTGTCACAACTAACTCAACATCTAATTGTTGAGGTAATACGGTTATACCCTTAGAAAAGTCTTCAGAAATAAAAGAGTGGGTGGATCCAGAATCAAATAAAACATTTGCTACTTTAGAGTGGATGGTAAGTGTACCTTTCACCACATCGTTATCGTACTCCACATCGCTGATAGAAATTGCATGTGACTTTCATTTGTCTTTAGCCTTAAGAGTTTGTTGACGTCGACCATCATCATCAACCCTTGAATTTGGGCATTGATTGGCATAATGCCCCATCTCCTTGTACTTGAAACATTGAAGTGTAGTAGGTTAATTCTGTGTATCCCTTCCTTTGTTTGCGTCATTAGACATCTTCTTCCCATTATCACGGCATTCAAATGCCCGATGACCTTCTTTTCCACATTTAAAACATTTACTTGTCCCTTTAAGACAACTCCCTCCATGTTTCTTTCCACACTTTGAGCATAAGGAAAAGCTCATCTTCTTTTCTGTGTGCTCTTTAGATTTTTCTTTGAATTCCATCTTCCTCTTCTTATCAAACCCATGTGACTGATGGGTTACTCTAATCTCCATCTCGACTTTGAGAGCACATCGAACGATTTCCTCGTAGCTATTGAAGTCCCTTATGGCTAACGCCCTTCGAAGACTTGGTTTTAAGCCACTAAAGAATCGATCGATCTTACTCTCAGGTTGGATAATAATACCAGAAGCGTACCTTGAAAGTCTTGTAAAATTTGCTTCATAGGTACTAACAGATTCATCATCCCTTTGCTTCAGTTCAAGGAACTCTTTCTCCATCTTTGTTCGGAGAATACGAGGGAAGTACTTATTGAAAAACAAGTTCTTGAACTCGTCCCATTCCATAGACTCAATTTCATCCCTTTGCCTCGTATTCTTAACAAGATTCCACCATTGATCAGCATCTCCTTCCAAACGATACTCTGCTAGGATGACTTTATCATGCTCAGAACATTGAAGAACTGAAAATATCTTTTCAGTAGTACTATCCATTGTTCAGCAACTAATGGATCAGTGGACCCGCTAAAAGAAGGTGGACGCTGCCTCATGAAGGATTCAACAGAATGTTGCTCCCTCCTTTGCTCGTTTGGAAATCCTGCATGATTCATAGCTTGAGAAAGTTGTGTGAGCATGGCTACAAGATTTTTCATTCCAGCTCCCATATCGTTTGGTTGCTCAGGGGGACAATCATTGCATTGCCCATCGCATTCCGCATTAACACGGTTCCTTCGGGTTCCAGCCATTGACTAAAACCAAGAAGAATAGTGTGAGCAACACTAATTATAATAGGAAACCACATAATTCAAGAATAAAATTTTCATGCTTAAGGTCTTATCCTAGGTTATTCAAGGCCATTTCTAAAACACTAAGATGGTGTTCTATGCTTAGACTTATCCTTAGGGTTCTTACTAAGGCTTTCGAATCCTAGTTTCCAAAGGTTGACTATACCTTTCCTCTGATACCAACTATAACGACCCATACTTTACATACATTGTTAATACTTCGAAATTGAAGCACACTTATTACAACATATGACAAAACCACAAAGGACTGTATAGGTATAGTGTCTTTAGAAACTGGGAAACATAAACAACTGGTTCATAAATCTTCTACAGTGTCTCCCATTTATTTCATCATATCTAGGGTCCCTTTTAGCATATTCTACTTAATATCCATCTTCCTGACCTGGGGAAAAGAAAACATAAAAGGGTGAGCTCAAATGCTCAGCAAGGGCAAATAAAGGAAATAAAAATCATATCATATCTTTATGAAAATCAAAACCTGCAAAAGAGATCATAATATCTTAACATGGAATAAATCATAGAAGTGAAAATGAGATCCCCATAATCATCACATAAAACTTGAAACTTTGTGGCATGCACACATAATCATGGAAAATCATTTCTTGTTAGTCATGACTCATTGCCAAGACTATCTTAGTGGACAAAGTCCCTTTCTGAACCGAGTTCACTCCTCATTTCAGTCCTGTATCACTGAACCGAAATAACCTTCCGTTCCAGCCATGTCTATCTCATGAGATATAAAATCATTAACCAATGCATTGGAGGGAGATATAGGTCCCACCCATCTTATAATGAATCCTTTCTTATGTGTGCCACATAATCATAAAACATACATCATCGCATAACACCTGTAACAAAAATGGGATTCTTGAAACATCATGACATCATAAATCAATTCATATAAGATAAAGGAATTCATAAACATAATTCCATCACAAAATAGTCAAATAAATGTAAAAATATGGATAGAAAAAGAACCCTTTATTATCTTAGATGGAAAATAATTTTGATAAAACACTTGAATTGAATTCTTGAGGAAAATATCCTTTCTTCTTCAAAATCAATTTCTTTTCACAAAACATCATGCAATTTTAAAAGAAATATATTTTATTGAAAATAGTCATGAAATCTTTTAGAGGAAGCTTCATGAAAATAAGGCTTTATAAAACAGTAGAAATCCGTTCGTGCCGTATAAGTTAAAAAAAACATTCTTCATACTTTTGTCAGAAAAGTCAAAAAGTACCTCTTATGAAAAACGACAAAAGATTCCTTTCATATCTTTTACAAAAAACATACCAAAGGGTAAAATTGGATATAAACTATTGTAGAAGGATGGAAATAATATTACATGTTGAGGGAACATGGATGTGGATGATAAAATACACCCCAGTAATTACCAAAGTAAATACAATCTCGGATAAAAGTGAGATTGTGATATTTCCCTTACCTTAGGTCCAATTTGCTTTGTTCGTGTCCGAAGCTCCTGTATAATGGTTTAAATAATGTTATTGACTTATTCCAGAATCATACATATTTATATGATATCATATATGGTCATATTATTAGCTTCTTGTTAGTAATATTTCATTGTTACTTGTTACTCGGGTCTTTATAACTTTTTGTTCTTATGCGTGTTTTGTTGAATAAATTCTTATTATTATCTTTAGGTTATAGATAATTCATTTCCAGAATGGTATTAGTGTAGTATATACCATATTCATTCATTCAATTCATTTATATAATCATTATGAAATGAAGATCATGTAGAACGAGTCGCATCACATCGTGGAGACGGTATTCCGTACGTACGCACGAGTGATGATATCGTTCCTATGATCGTGGAATTGTATTGGAGTATATATATATATATTATTTCAGTATCAATATTACTTAATAATAATCATATATAGTTACTCATTACACCATTATACCCATCCTTGTAAGGTGATGGTGGAAAATAGATTACACCACGGCGTGGAGACGGTATTCCGTACGTACGCACGCGCGGTGATTTCATTTTTCCGTAGGATGGATAGAAGGTGAATTAGGTTTGTTTCATATTTATAATAACATATCAGTATGTAAGTAATACTGATGTTATTACTTTATCATGAAACAACTAAAGAAGAAGAAGTTGAAGAAGAAAGAAATTGAAAAGATCGGTAATGGATATTACCTCTTCTTTGGAACGCCTCTTTGAATCCTCCACTTAAGGAACTAAGATTGGTCTTTGGAGAAAACCAGGACCTCTAGGATTATTCTAGGGAAGTGGATAGGAGAAAATGGCCGGGGTAGGCCTAGCTTGAGTGCTCAAATTGGTGTAAGGAGGAGGGGGAGGAGGTGCCCTTTTATAAGGGAGGAGAGGGGCACCTTAGGAATATCTCAAAATATTATTTTATATTAAAGTCAAAATCGGTTTATAATGGTTCCAAAGGGTCTTATTTTGAAGTTAAAGTGGGGATGGGTCGAAATCCTATCAACCAATAGGATTTAGACAAGTTTAGGGTATTATTTTAACCTTATCAATTAGATTTAACTCTAAGTTAATTAATTTAACTTTTACCGTGTCTTTTTGTTTTCTTTCACTATATGGTTAATACACTTACTATAACATGCCAAACGAACCCCAAATTGTTTATTATTAATATATATATCCTTATCCAAGTCATTTGTCCGAACCTTAGATTTTTATGAATAAAATAACAATTAATAATATAATATTTGATTTAAAAACTATTTTGTGTCAATTTTGACACTATTTGATATATGATTTTTGTGAAAGTCATAACAGAATTATATGTTCGAACCAAGTTGATTAAATCAACATTAATATATCATAGTAACTTAGAAAATTAGTGGAATTCATAAAAAGTCTTAAATTACATTTATTTTGGTATTTATATTATCAATTTTGTCAATATTTCATTAATAAGATAATTACTGCATCATCTTTGTGTCATAAATAAATTAAATTATTTGATGTCTAAAAATTACAAATAAAATACCATTATGTAGGAAATATTTTTATCTTTCTAATGAATATTTACAATTGAATTTATCTTTTGTATAACCCCATATTAAAAATGATTTACTTATTAAACTTTGATTTTAACTATTTAAACCCTTCTTTAAATAAATTAATAATAAATGTCCTAATCTAATCCAAGTGGGCCTAAATGGTCATATGTTTTTCCTAAGTTTGTTTTTGGTCGAATTACACTTGTCCAATAGAATTATAACATGTGTTAGGGGAATATTAATATCATATTTACCCTTAGTTACCCTATTTACTATTAACCGCGGTAAAAAAGTAAAAAGTTACTATTCACCAAAAAATTATTTTTATCTCATTGAACCACATCTTACTTACTGATATCAACCGTGTCTGTCGGATTTTTGAAATTCCATTCACAGAAGCGGTAAAATTATGTTTTATGCAAAATTCAGTTTTTTACCTACCACTTAGTGGTTTCACTATTCATCAAAAATTGAAAGTTTTCAGAAAAATACCAAAATTTCACCCTAGGCTAATTTCGATATTCTGAGTCCAAAAATGAAGTCCATTTTGAAAAATAAAATTTATAAAATTTCAAAAAGTGGTTATTACTATTCATAACGGCTAGTTTTAAGAGCATATTGTTGTTTAGTGAAACTCGGTATTGCGTACGACGCAAGCTATCGAGGAAGGTCGCGATTGCGTGTAAAGAAAGCCAAGCAAGTGTTGTTTAGAAAAAGATTCCTTTGATGATTTATATAACATAAAAGTCTCGGGTGTTACAACTACCTCAACCAATGATTACAAAATAATATCACATCAAGATTCAATAGATGTCTAGTGACCCATTTTAATAAACTATTATAACTTAGTTAGGTTTTTATCCCCCACAATTATGTTGGAAAACTGATATAGGTTTAGAAAATTGTGCCAGTGCTGTTACGTGTTATACTAAAGCTAATTGATCGTTCCATGGGTGGGATTTGAAGAATAATGAATTCCTATATATTACCATCTCTAACATTATAGAATCTTTGGGTTAATTTTATCCATTTTAATATTGAAAAAACCCGTCTTTCCCTTTTTCATTTGTGGTATTTTGTGTATTCTATTAGTAATGTATACACATGAGCTTCCATAGCTATTCACCTTCATATTTATGGTCTTATAAAAATGATGAAAATTTAGTTGTGATCTTCATTGACATTTTGTTGGTGGAAAAATATCATTGTGGTACCATGAGGGGTGAGTATGGGGAATTGATTGTGTTGGTAGAGACATGTTATAGAATCTATTTCATCTGATTTTGTTCTAGTTTGGTTTGTATTTATGATATAATGCTCTTTTTTATTCCACACACATTTTTCAATTTCACATTTTTTTTAGGTATAATTATTGTGTATTAGAGTAGACACGTATTTGGGTACTCAGTTGGTAGTGTGTTGATGACATAGAAAATGTCCCATGTTTTCATCAAAGAGTTATTTATTCCCACACCACACACTAGGGGAAAGGAACCACACATTTTGTAATCAGTTTGATACTTCCTTGAACCTGATAAGGCTAGGGTCTCGTATAAAATTAATATAGTGAGTAACTCTTACACAATTCACATATAATTTATTTATGGAGATAACTAGGTACTACCTCAATCAATGATTAAATAACAATATAACATTAACATTTCATCGATGTCTAGTGACCCATTATTATAGACTATTATACCATATTGAGGTTTGGATCCCCCATTATTATTTTGGAGAGATGATATAGGTTTCAAAAAGTGAGGTAGTTCAGTTACTTGTTCTACTAATGATAATTTATTCTTCTATAGGTGGGATTTTAAGAATAATTAATTCCTATATATTAGCATCTCTACCATTATATAATCTTTTTGTTATTTTTAACCATTTCAATGTTTATAAAACTAGTATTTCCCTTTTCATTTGTGGTATTCTATGTATTATATTGGTTATGTATGTACACGACCTTTAATATCTATTCACCTTCATGTTTTGGTCCTTATAAAAATGTTTAAAATTCAGTTCTGATATATATTGGCATGTTTTGTGAGGAAAAATATCATAGTGGTACCAATAGGGGGACTGTATAGGAAAATTATATTGTTTGTTTACACATGTTATAAAATATATTCCATCTCATGTTGTTCTTGGTTGGTTTACATTTAAGATATCATACACTTGTTTATTCCACTGAATGTCTTCTACTTCATATTTTTGTCCTTTATGAATAATTTGTGTGTGTCAAATGAATTTAATTATTTGTTTATTTAATCATACATATTTCATTATGATTATATCCTTTGTGGATTCATGTGTTTTTGTATATGTGAAATAGAAAAATACCGCTAATATTGTGTATATGTTTACATGGTGCTATTCATAATCCCATAGTCTATCGTAGGTCATCATAACATCATACAGTAAACTTATTTTGGACCCCAATCTGATCATGTTCCATTGGGTCATATTAGAGTGGTAGCTCGGTGGGTCTATCTTATGGATGAAGTCCGTAGTTTGGCATCTATTATGTTGGTTTGGAAATCCTAAGGAAAATATTACAAGGGGGAAAGTGTTTTAATTTATACCCGTATAAAACAGTGTTTGTGTTGCCAAAGATATATTCATTATCTAGTAATATCATGGCCTACATTTCAATATATGAACTCTTATACATTGGTTAATGAGTATATATAAGGTGATACAAAAATCATGTATTTTTTCACCTTTGATTACCATGTAATTCTTGATCCCGATATCATGATATTCTTCAAAAACCATAAGGCCATATTTTAATATTATGAATTCAAAACACCTAAACAAACTATATATGATATAAATTTAAATCCACAAAATAACCATCCCATCATTAATATCTCATATGATCACCTATAAAATAGAATATATATCAATAAAGGGTTTGGTTCATGATATATCAAATGCTTCCAAGTAAATGATTCTTGTACCACTAATAGAGGTTGTGAATAAGTGGTAAATTATTTTTATGAATTCTCCATTTTGATCCTACCGCTAAACGCTATTACACTTATTATAGCACTCAATATATTCTTAACACATCACTGTGTGGATAAATATAAAGAAAATTAAGAATGTTTAAATTTAAAATGATAATATTTATAGATTACTCCTTGAAATATAGAATATTCCTCCCAAAATTTATTCTCTAATATCCATAAAATGCATTCATCTTCTCATTGGTTTCTCTTTCACTAGTATAGAATATAATCATTATATATGTGTAGATAGATCCTAATAACCATGAACAATTATTTCTTATTAAATATCATTAGTGGTTGATAATGATACTCATAATTTTGTTCTTGAAATAGTAAACAAATTTTGAATGATATGTGTCATCAATATTATAAATACTCTAGTAATAGATCATCCATATTGATGAAGGATCACCTAGATGTAGTCTCATTTTCTATCTTTCTAGAAGATTTTCTCCTTTAACTTATGTTATTCTCACTTTTCCCACTTATCGCAGTCAAATATCTAAAAATCTATAAATCAATACATAAAAAATTCATATAAAACATCATGTTGGAATTATAATTTCAAATTAAAATCCATGAACTTAACTTCACTCAACAAGTTTTTTAGTCCTTAGATCAAATATCATTTATTCTTCACTATCCAATTTTAAATGGACATTAGAATAGGAAATAATTAGAAAAAAATTTGTTAATGGAGTCAATGTACATGTTTTTTCTTGAAACACCCTGTATTGATAATTTTATGGTGTTAAAAACTAATCCATGAAATGGGGAGAGGTACTAATGCATGATGGATATCATTGTAGCATAGCCATCTAATTTTTAGAAGTTTCTTATCAACAAATATAGGATTTTTCAATGTGTTATATAAGATACATCATGGAGGACTAATATTATCTAACAACACAAAAACATGAATGGAATGTTGTATAGTGTGGATCTTCACTATTACATAATGGTACTAAATTTTGAAAACCCAATGAAATCATGTATTATTTTATTTTATTGTGTGGGATCATTTACACTTTAAATACACATCCGTTTAATTTTTATTGTTTCATATCCAGTTTCATGAATTCATGGATATCTATGATCGAGTAACTACTATGGTGTCGTCACTCACCTAATTAGGTGGGTACATACATAAATTTTCTAATCCCACATCTTATTTTAGCATCACCATTACAATGAAAATATGTTAAGGTGATCTTAAATTCTATTTTAATTCCTTAATATGGTATTCATGTTGTCGGGTGGTCTATACAAGAATCTTCTTATAATAATAGTGGTCTCTATTTTCAAGGTATATTATCTCAATAAACTAGTTCATACATAATTTGAGTTAATTTTAATAACAAGCATGTCTTCATTAATAAATCATAATCAATACTTGTTCATTTCTCTCTTAATTCAAAATCAAATCATATTCTTCAATTCATGACATTCATCGATATATTAACAACATTGAAAAAAATTTCTTATTCAAAAAATACAATTAAATATTAGGCTCACCAAACATCATTTTTTTTTGGACACTTACCCCACAGAAAGAGGTCCTATAGACCATTTTTCACCCCACAACCAATTTCATCATCTCCATGGTGTGGAAAATATATTAAAGTGTGAAATGCATTTCTCGACCATTTCCAACACTAGGTATGCAAATGTTTTTGTGGTCTTAGTATATATCTCTTGTATTTAATTGAGGTATTATCTTCCATGTTATATTATAACAATAAACAAGTTCTGTCATCATATGAATTTTGTATACCAACATGATTAAATTCTACATAAAGTCACAATGAATACATCAACATCGTCATATTGATTTAACATAGAACATAGTTATTCACATCGATATATTCGTTATAATATTTGAATCTATGAATAACTTCTCTTATTGACATAAAATTAAACAATTAATGTGGGTTCACCAATCTCCCCTTTTGATCTATTGGAAATACCCATACATGTGATACAAAAATATGTCTCACTACAAGATAAATTAATCATTGCATTATTTAAAATAAATTAAATGTTATAATTTTGGGAAAATTCCCACATCATATTTCTTCACCACCAATTTTATATTTTATACATAGGGATGATATCACACGGTTCTTTTTATGTTTTTTGTTAATTAATACACTATATGTCAATGTGGGATAACATTATGTAGAAAATCAGAGAGATTTAACCAAGACAATCTATGTTTTCCATTACAACCTATATTATCATAACATTCATAGAATCATAGAAAATAAGGTTTCTCAAATTAATTTTTTTATAAAATTATGATCCTACACACACTTCTAAAGCCACATGAAAACTATTCATGTGCTGGTAACAAACTACCCTTTTTCCTCATTATTTTTTCCAAAAAACACCCATCAATGATAAATATGTGGAATATATTCATAATAATAGATTAGTTATGTGATTCTAATACATGAAATATATATTTAATCTGGATATCCAAAAGGGGTTTAGGTTTGTTTTCACATTTTATTGTAAATGATACAATAAAAGTTTAAATGGAACAAAGGATATGACGAGTTGCTGAAAGTAGGATATTGAAAGAGATATATTCCCTAAAACCATTTCCTATATATGATGCATGTATAGGTTATATTTCATGGAATATTATCAAACAATTTTTTTTAAATTTTTTCTAATTTGAGGAACTCATCCGACTAAGATATCATTAAATATTCATTTCATATAATTATGATGATTTTTAATATTAATTCAAAACATGAATGTCTTAATAGGATACATCCTCTACAAATTTGTTATATTACATTTTTATATGTAATAAAAAACTGGATTATCCTCATGTATTATATAAATCAATTTCCTAGGGATGGTAGGTATGTGAAATTTTGGATTTTTAACTAAGACTCCCATATACATGAAGATATTTTCCTATTCGTCCTTAGAACATTGAGGTTCTAGAGCACCATTGGTGTAAAAGAGTCCCACATATATGATGATTGATTCAAAAGTGACGTGTAGATAAATATAGAGGAGGGAGGTTATTCAGAATACATTCATGTGACCATTATCATTAATATTTTGTGATGATCTAGAAAGTTATAAAATATTCATCTAACCATGTTGCACATGTTATTGTTTGTTTTTAATTTCCAGTTTAATGAGGTTTCATATTTTTCCATGAAGGACATTTATTTTTTGTTTCTTTTTCTATGGTTGTGTCGGTTGAGTTTCAATTAAATACATTGTAACAGAATATATTTTAATAATAATTAATCATTTGTATTTTAAAGATAGATTTCAAAAATATAAAATTTTTTGTATTAAAGTTGTTTATAATTTGGAAATTGATTCATTATACATAGATATATTTTAATTGTTATATGATAAATTAAATAATCATGGATTTGGAATAATTTAAATGGATGTTTTTTTTGTTTTTTATTTATTGATGACATTAAATAAAAATTTATTTCATGTTTTCCTACATATAATATTTAATAAAATAGACAGTGTGATGTATCCCAATTGGGAAAGTAATATAAATATTGATTTAAATAAATCAATGTAGTTGATACTTCTAGACAATAAAAACATATTCACATGGATTTTTTATATCATAATTTAAATATAGCCCTTGATGGAAATTCAATTGTTATTTCTCATATTTATTATTTCCCTACATTTTCATGGGTTTTGATTTTTTGGAATAAAATCAAAACGTATGTTGTCTTCCTATTATTTTATAGACAAGTTCAGAATGAAATATATGAAAAAACTATTTCTTTATGAATATAACATTAATTATAATGTCTAATTCCTTAGTTTAAATCATTATTTATTAAAAAAAATTATTCAACATAAATTATTTTTCCACTAGAACACCGAAAAAATTGATTCCATTCAATTGATAAATATGAATTTAAATGAAATTTCTACAACAATGTTATTTTAATTTTGTTCGGAATGTTATTTTAAATCAAAATATTACCATATAGCCATAAAAATAATTAATATGGTTAAGGAAATGAATATTTTAGGATATATAAAATGGATGAGAAACAAAGGTCATATACTTTGAGGGTTCTAAACATAATTTTCAAATTTTTTTAATCATGATAATATTTTTAAATTTGATATATCATATAACAAAAGAATATTCTATAATTATTCTACATCATTTAAAACATTTAGATATAAAAAAGAGTGGATGATTATAGAATCTTTCTGTGGAAATTTTGAACAAATTGAACCCTTTGATCATAAAAGCGATTCATTTTATGATCTTCAAGATTATTTTCGATAACAAGAGACATTATTCTCCTCTAAAATTTTTACAATGATGAATATGTTCTTAAGGAACCTAATATTGATGATTTTGAAATTTAATAACATGATAGTGTTGTTCTTGAAATATAAATGACCATAAGTGATTGTTCCTTGAATTTAATAATAGGTTTTTTTAAAAATTCATTATAACCAAGTGTATTTCTTTATATATTATTTCAAATATTATTTATTTTTTAAACCTGTAGACTAAAAAATAATCCTTGAATGATGTTGTAAGAGTTTTATCTACACAAGATGAGTGTAAAAAGTTTAGTAATATAATGTGGGTGAGTATGTTAGGAGACACCATAAATATCTAATTATACAGACCATGTGGGTTTTTATTAATATTTTTGATGATAAATTCATGATCCTTATGAATGGATCAACATTTGTGGATATTGAATCCAATAAATAAAAATTAATATATTATGAAAATACATATTCACCTGATATTCAATCATAATCCATTATAATCCACTTGATTTTGAATCTCAGATACATATTAGAAAAATTATCATTAATGGTATTTTTTTTATTTCACTACTATAGACAAATTTTGTAATGATTATTATCCATGATTTGAAAAGTTTAATCATATTAATTATATTTTTGAAGATTCAAAGATAATTATTTTGGATTATGAAATAACATAGTGATTGTTTCGAAAAAATTAGTTATTATTAATTTTCAAATGGATTAATAATGTAGAAATATTATGCAATCCTTCATAAAAATATATTATGAATAGATATTCTACTACTGTTCATATGAAAATAATTTTTTTTATTAGTTTTTTAATAACATGAAAAAAAATAAATGAGAATAATGGGATAGTGGATTTAAATTATTAATTTTTTAATAATTTGGAATGCCTTTCATATTTTCATGAATCAACGTTAATAAACATAATATATACTGAAAAAATTTAATTGAATGAAAAAACCTATATAATACACTTAAATTGGGTTATAATTCATATATATGTATCTAGGAAACTATTTTAGTGGATGTGGTAAATATTAATCACTGTTAGTTTATTTAATATAACTTATAGCTATACATATATCATGTTTTTTTCATCATGGGATATTTTTTACTGTTTCTAAAGAATCCCATATGAATTATAAAAAATTGATGTTATGGTTTTTAAAGAGAACTATGAATAATGTTTTCCGATTTTTGAAAACTTGTGTATCTTTTTTTTATCGTATTATGATGTTTGATTTTAGAGGTTATGGACTAGATCATAAGAATAGCAAAGGAACCAATAATTTTTATAGAATATCATTAGATCAATTTTCAAGAAACAAGAGAAAACTTATTTAACATTCTATGACAAAAAATATGATCCAAATGACAGTTATTATGGTCATCATTTATACATAAACACACTCTCAAAATATTTTATATTAATTTTGAGAATTTTCAAATAAAATTTTATAAATAATGTGTAATTAAAATTATAAAAATACCAAAAACTATTCTAGAATATTTCACGTTGATATAAGGTATCATTTCATAATATACCAATTTTTAAAATTATTATATAAATTTATTTGATTGAAATTGAACATTGATTGTTCCAAATACTCAAAATTCCACTTCCAAACATTCATTTTGACATTATTAAGAGTGATTTGTGCTTGTTTTATTTCCTGTGAATTTATTCTATTCTTCTAATTTTGAATTTTTTATATGGTATTAAGATTATTTGGATACGTATGATGGAAGATATAACCTTACTTATTGTATATATGGAATAAAATATTATTTTATAAACGATTTTATTATATAAAAAATGCATGTTAAGAAAAAATAACCCTTCAAGAATCTAGATGAATATTCTAATACATTTTACAAGAATTTATGATTAAACTCAAATTTGAATGTAATTTATATGATTGAAAAAAAATATTCAATACATTGTACACGTTATATTTTTTAATAAATAATAATAATTGTTTTTTTCACATGAGTGTGATTTTTTTCAGTATATTTCACTTTTGAAATCATTGATATTATATATAGTGTATCCTTTCAGTTTTATTTATCTATTTTTTTTTCTCAATTAAATATTTTTTTATATATCACCCATTAAAAATTTTCAAAACTCAATACACATTTTCAATCAAACAAAATCCTGAAATCCCATATCCTAAAATTATATTCACCGAATTACTATAAAGTTTTATAAGTATATATCATATAATTTTTCATTATCAATATCACCATTTAATAACGTTAGAAACATATATTTTTTTTAAATGAAACTATGAGGTAAAGACGATAATTTTTCATGGAAAAACTTTATTGAGATACCACTAAAAAGGTTTTCTTGTTCTGGGAGGTGAAGATAAATTTTTATTTGAAAGATAACTAAATATTAATATATGAAGAATGTAAAATAAATTTAAAATAATGTTACGTAAGATATGGTATGTTTTAATTATTTATTTAAATATTTTATTAATATGAAAGAATGTGAATTTTCTACAATTGGTATGGATTATTTACATTGTATTCTATATGAGAATATATTTCCATTCAATAATAAACTAGATAAATGTGGAGAGATTTAATTAGATTCCATTTATTCTTATTATATTATATTACTTTTGATAGTGTGTTATTTAGCGAGTGACCCTCTATAGGAATTTAAATATTTTTTACCAGTATAGGTGATGAATTGGTATGTCTATTTATATTCAAAAGAGTAATAATATAGTTATCTCACCATTTCATAAGAGGCCTCTGAATGGTAGTTTATGATTGAGTTAGATGTTACAATCTATGGATATTTATAAAGTTATTTTTAGTGTTTGTGGTCATTTTTATAGTATTTCAAATGGAACATTTTTATTTTCAGGTCTTCAATTGTTTACAATTATATGTATTAGAATTTTATTTGCAATTTATTATGGAGTTGATTGGAATATATTTTTATCATTTCCTAGAATCCTGTAGGTAAGGCCTCACATTTTTTTCCAATATAAGAACTCAGTGTTATTCAAAAACCTATTTCATATTTAGGGTGAGAATTAGAGTTCACACTAATATTCCATTTTGGAATAAAATGGGTTCCAATGCAGTCAGTTCATCACATTGAAAAAATCAATGAATGCTTTTTGGATTGAAATGGAATATTTCTTAACTAATTGATATAACGAGTGGATTCTCTATCTTCCTACAAAAATTAATTTATTTCAAAAATCTATCATCATGGAGAAATATTTCTAATATGGTTAAAAATATTCTATTATTTATGATTTGGGGTCTTTTTAATCAGAAAATTATGTTACATGAAGTGTAATGATAATGACATGAATAACCAAACAATGTTGTTTTAGGTGACTATAAAACCACAGGCGCACCTTTGGATAACCAAAGGATGGTCTAAATGTCATGGTATTCATAAATATTCAATGGTATTTGGATTTAAAATTAAAAATGTAAATAATTAAATGTGGATTTGTAATGAAATATTTCAAAGATCCATGGGGTTGGTGAATATTCAAAACCAAAATTCTTCTTGGATGTAATGCCCCAACCCTAGTTACCCATATTCAATTCATTTTTACATAATGTTGGAATAATCATAAGAGATCGAGTCTCGAAAGACCGATTAGTTTAGTAACCTTGGAAATACTGGATACATACATAAGTTTTACATTAAATCATGAAATAAAAACAAAAACATTTTATACCATTTTAACTCACTCATATCCTTTGGATTATCCCTGAAGGTTAATCATAATATACATCTTCACATCCTAGGAAAAATAAAACAAAATAAAGGGGTGAGCTCAGAAGCTCAGTAAGGATAACAACATAGCAGAAAATATCATAAATAAGTGCAAGAACTTAAAGAAATGTATTAATAGAAAACACAATCCTTTTAAAAATATAATTTAGTATAATATGGAAAAGATAAATCAAATTATTCTATTTACATATTCATGTGGATATTCTACTATTCTAATAATCACATGTAATATCAATAGCTAATTTCATAGTGATTGAATGCATGATGTCAAACATCATAACCACATATTCAAGGACTCATTCCAATACAATAAATAATATTTTTTCAAAGGCTTGTGCAAAGACACTATTATGTCTCATGAGACCTACCGATTCATCGAGAAGCTCTAGCGGGCTCCACCCGTCACTTACTAAGTCCAATGCATTCCTCATATGAAAAGGATGAAACATAACATAAACATTAGTATTAAAACTATAATAAAAAATTTTAATACTTTAACTATAATCCATGAAGGATATAAAAATTACACATCTACAGTCAAATATAAAACATAACATTCTATACAATATGGATGTTTTCATTATAATAAATTGACTTCAAACAGTTGTAAAATATATCAAAGGATGTTGACATAGATGAAATCAAAACTATTTGAGAGAAATATCTCTTTCTATTTTGAAATCAATTATATGTCACCTAATTATAAAAGAAAACATTTATTTTGAAAATATTATTATAAGTTGTAACAGAAACTTTGAAGGTATTATAATGGCCGAAAATAGTTGCACCAGCCGTATATGTTAAACAAAACATTCTTACTTTAATTTATAAAAAATGTCATAAAATACCTTATTTTGAAAATGAAAGAGTGATTCCTTTCATAAAATTTTATAAAAATTCAAAAAATGGTATAAATTAATAAAAAAAAATTTCTAGGATATCCTAAAAATGTTTTGAAATACAATTTTAGGAAACACTGATGAGGATTATAAATAATTTCCAGTATATGTTTACGTATAAGCAACCTGGGATAATAAAGGTATTATAAAATTAATGCTTACCTTGTACTTTTCCATAGTTGATGGTATGTTAACCTCTTGTATAATTGTAAAATAATTTTTGTTAAATTAGAGAAAAACCAAATACATAAATAGGATATCATATACGATCTTTAATTTTTTCTTTGTTAATAATATTTCAGTAGTATCATTGTTTTGTGTATTATCTGATTAATTTTCCATTATATGTTTTGTTATGTAATTATTGTTTTTTATGGATATGATATATTTTATTCATATAAATAATGATATAAAGTTCCATAAAAATTATTTTTAATAATATAATGTAAATTATTCTTGAATGGTTATGATGGGGAATGAATCTCATCGCATTCGTGGAGACGGTAATCCGTACATATGCACGAGTGACTATATCTTTCTATTGATGATGAAATAGTATGTAATTGGATTGCATATAATAAGTAAATAATCATTAGCATGTTAGATTTTTTATTTACATCAATTATTCTCATCATTATACCCATCTGAATAATGAAGTGTTAAATAAAAAACTACACCACGATGTGGAGACCGTAAGTCGTATGTACGCACAGAGGTTGACTTTTTCATTCATAGGATGAACAAAATAATGAATATGGTTGTAACATATTTATAATAACATCATAGTATGTAGAAGGTTATGGGGATATTATTCTATTATAGAAACAATAAATAAAGAAGAAGTAGAAGAAGAAAAGTATTTTGAAAGAGGTGGTGAAATTATGACCTTTTCTTCAGGTTCTTCCTTTTGATTTGATCAATGTGGATACATAGGATGGCTTTATGAAAAATTTAAGGCCTCAATTTTGAATTGGAGGTAGTTGGGAGGTTATTTTACCTGGGGTTGGCTGAGACAAATAGATTTCAAGGTGTAATTTGGAGAGAAGGGGGAGTACCGTTTTATAAGAGAGGTGAGGCTCATTTTAGGAAAAGCATGAAATATTTTTTTATAATAAAATAATTTTCTATTTATAATGGCACTAAATGGATTTATTTCAAGGATATGGTATGTATGGGTAGAAATGGTTTCAAAAAACCATATTAACCATATATTTTTCATTTAACTTGTAGTTAAATAGTTTATGTTTTACAATATCTTCTTGTATTTTATTATTACATGGTTAATAAAAATAAAATAAAATACCAATCAAACCTCAATTGGTTCACAAATGAAATATCTATCATTATATAAGTCTTTTTGATAAACCTTAATTTTTTTGGAATATTATATCATTCAATAATACAGTATTTGTTTAAAAAACTCATTTATGTCAATTTTGAAACTATTTAGTATTTGGTTTTTTGGAAAGTCAAAAAAAATTGATTAATTCTATAAAAATACATTACATATATTCTATCATTTAATATTAACCGAGAAAATTATTTTAATTCATCAAAAGTTTAAATTTAAATTTATTTTAATATTTATAATATAAATTATTTTAATCATTCATTAATTAGGTAATTACTGTATCATAATTGTGACATAAATAAATTTAATTATATAATGTATAAAAATTATAAAAATACATATATTATATAGTAAATAACATTAGATTTATAATTAATATTAACAGTCATATTTATCTTATGTATAAACCTATATTAAAAGTTGTTTAGTTATTAAACATTGAATTTAACAATTTTAACTCTTCTTTAAATAATATATAATAAATGTCTTAATTTTATCCATGTTGATAAAAAAGGATCATATTTTTTTCCTGTGTTTTATTTTGTTCGAAAAAAACTTATCCAATAGAATTACGACAAGTGTTAAGGTATTTATAATTTCATTTTTACTTTAAAATACCCAATTTAATTGTAACTGTGAAATAAATTTAAAAATTTACTATTCACCCAAAATTATTTTCATCTTATTGAACCAGATTTTACTTACTAATGTCAACTGTGACTCTTGGATTTTTCAAATTTAATTTAAATAAGTGTTAAAATTACATTTTATGCAAATTTGCAAATGTTCTTAGAAGGTGGGTAAAATGCGTTAAATAGTTCAACAAAATTTTATATATCTATTATTATTTTAAAATGAATCTAATGAATTACATTGAACTAATATATATATTTTTTATCTATTTTTACATTAGGTTAAATTTAGATAAAATTAATAATTATTTTCAATAAACATCAGTTTTAAACAATATCATAGTGTTTTTCACTATTCATCAAAAATTGAATGTTTTTTTAAAAACACCATATGTTTACCAAATGATAATTTTGATATTCAAAATTTTAAAATTATATAACTTTTACGAAATAAAAAAAAATTTAATTTTAATTAATTAATTTAAAATTAATTCCCATTGTGAGAATGAGAAAGTGGGTTTTTAAGAAGTAAAAACTATCAAAAGAATTACAAGTGTTTATATACAGTTTAAATGTGAAATTACATCCAATGACCTAAATTATATTACATTATAAAAATATAATCTAATAATACTTTAAAACCACTCAAATGTAAAATTTATCACTCTAAATTATTTTGATTAAAAAAAGTTGTTTTTAATTAATATTTAGTATTTTCACTATTCATCTAAATATTAATGTTACTAGAAAAGTACCATAAATTTATCTAAAAAAATTTTTAATGTCCCACATCTAAAGAAGAATTTAATTTCATTAAATTAAATGTTTAAAATTTTAGAATATTGGATTTAGAAAATTTTGTCTATTAAGTGGTAGAAAAACTGCATTTTTAGAAAAATACTTCATCTATCTGAAAAAATTGAATTTTTCCTTCTATAATGTCTAAGTACCCCAAAATGATAATGTCAAAATTATATAGAATATATATAATATTAAAAAAAAATACAATTCATAACCACTTTTTAAATGACTAGTTTGATAGGTCGTCATGTGCTTGAACTTGGTGTTGTGTGTAGCACAAGATATTGAATTGATTTAAATAGATAACATATTATGAAATCCGGAGGTGTTACATTCCCCCCTAATTTAATAAATTGAGTCATCTCAATTTGAAATTATTCTTCAAAAATAAAAGGTTTAAAATAGAAAATACCATTGTGGAAACCCCACACCAGAAATAGACTTACTAAAATTTAGTCTTAATAAGAGGGAGAGGGAAATGAAAAATTAACCACCAAAATCGGGTTTCGAATAAGAGAAAATTAGTGGAAATTATAGTCACATAATCAATGTAAAAACAAAAATATTTATATGGAGTCATTGAGGTCATCAATCACAAAAAACTGAACTAGAAATGAAATATTGAGGGCCTCAAGGACATAAATATATGATGATTGAAAATATCATAGTTTTAAAAATCATAATGTATTGGGATAAAACCTTTTTTAAGTTCTTCTCCCTAATGATTAAGAATTAATTTCGTCAAATTAGAAGAAAAAAACATAACCAGCGGAGTTCCATCATTTAAAAAATTTCTACCGCAAACTCATCATTCACTAAAAAAAGATAATTGAACACAAAATTATTCTATTAAACCTAATCATATAGGGTTTCAAAATATTGAATTTATAATTCATCTATCATACCATATTTAAAAAAACTACATTATACAAACTAGGACATCACATAGGCCAGTGGTATGTGATTCTCCATTTTCACCCTTTGGTTGCGGGTTCAAGTATTGCTGCCTTTTCGGACGTGATGGGTTGTCTCATAACCTTCGGGATGTCCTATTTATTAAAAATTCAAAAATAAGCTTATGAAATGTTTTAACCTGAAAGCATATTATCCATTGTCCAACATAATCCATTCCATTCATTAGACTTATCCAAAATACTTGTGTCCAAACTCATAGTCTAAAAATTTATAAGGAAGGTCAACATAACATAATGAAGGTCTCTTTTTTCCACATAATAACATGTGAGTACCTTCATCATGTATTCTCTTAAAACATGATAATACCATGAATTTCCATATAAACATATTTATTAAATTTGTGCTTCCGAATTCCTTATAGAATACTATATATATCCCTTATAAACAAAAATTTTGAATACTTTAACAACGATGGAATAAACAAACCATTAATCAGTTCCATCTTATTAAGGAATATCCATTATAAATTATCCAAATCAACAATCTCTTCTTCCAAAATCAATAACTCAGTATTTAGACCATATTAAGGATTATCTATCTTTCAACCATGTAATTTACAATATAATTAACTTTTTTGTTGAGTCACTTTTCTTAGTAGAATATAATCTCAAATCCTCAATGGAATAGTACTGCAGTACAATCCATATTTATTTCCATATTTAATATAACCATTACACCATTGATACAACACTTAACTGACACAATTCATTAATAAAAAGTATAAGAACACTTATTATTCCACTTTATCTGTGGTAGTATCATAACTGGATTGTTATCCAATAACATCATTTTTAGTATTCTCTGATGATTGTGACATTGATTCATGTAGTGTCCTAAATCCATTCAAATGAAGAAATGAACATTGGAGACATTTTTATTACCCTTTCAATCATGTACTTGTGTCCTTTTTCTTCACACATACAAAAAAATCCCATTACCTTCAATCATTTACGATGGAGATTCTTTCAATAGTTATCGCATATGGGAATATCCTTATTTCCATTCTTTCATTTATCCATTTTTCTCTCTACCATCATTTTCTTTTATATTTTCCCTTCAAATCCATAGTAATTAGAGAATAATTTACTTATCTTATTAACATATGATAATATTTTTTCATATGATGAGAATATATGAGAGACTATATCGCATCAAAATGTTGGGTTAATACCATTAAATAGATGATCCTTCTTACACTTTGGATCATGTGTATTGTCGGTATTCTCATCCTTTCTACTAGGCACCATTTCTAAACAATGTCATACACTAGTTTAGTTTATGAATCAAAATGTAAAATTCAAAACATGTAAAACACCTAATGTAAATTAAAATTTTATCAATATAATTCATAATCATAAAAATGTTTTCTTTGAGGAGGTATTTACTCATAAATACTTCATAATGGTTTGTAATAAAATGTGAATTATTCTAAACATATCCCCCCGGAGTGTCGTAACCAAGAGTGGACCCAGGCCCATTTTCGTGCAACAGTTCCCATTCGAGTCTATCACAAAGCATTGTTTTCAGATTTTACCCCTAGTTTCATATATAATAAAGCCGCCTCTACCTACTCATATCCAGCCAGGTATTTATTTAATGGAAAATTCACAAAATCGCTACATTACCAAAATTCTAGGATGTTCTTCTATACTAATCCTCAAAATCTATCTTAAGGTAATGTTCTGTAATTATTTTTTTTCTAAATCTAGTTTCAGTGGTATTTAATAAACTTCCTCTGATACCAACTGTATCACCCAGACCCTAGTTACCCAGAATAGGTGCATTATAACATAACATTGACAAGATCATGTGAGATCAAGTCTCGAAGGACCGATTATGTTTGGTCCGCTAGGTTAGATACCCTGAGAGGGGGTGAATTAGGGTATGACAAATTAAAATAACTTCCCCTATTGATCTAGTTTAATTGTTTAGGAAAACTATTTTATCTCTCTTTACTGTAGAAAATTATAAACAGAAATTAAATCATTCACGGGACACAACGATTTTTACTTGGTTCACCCTCACCGGGCAACATCCAATGAGCATACACCGTCAATGTGCTGATGTACCAAATCCACTATAAGATCCCTTATATTTATATGTTCCAAGTATACTCACTGTCCCTCCTGGATTAAAACCACTCACAATATGAAAGATCACTGCTTTCTCAACTGAACTGTGCTCACTGGTTCTTCAAAAGATCCACTCACAGTTTATAGACCTCTAGGTCACTTCATTATTACTAATGAAATCTGCATCATTAACTGTTTATAGATTATCTATTGATGTTCAACTTTCACCCGCATAAGAATCTTACTTTTCACTAGATGTACCGAGCAACCCCAATATTTATAAACAACCCTTACGACACCTTGCGCGTAATTCCCTTACCTTGCGCGAAATACAATTTTCATGCAACTCCTCTTTTACTCACCACCACAAAATTTTACGTGCATCCTCTACATTTCCTTGTGCATAATTTTCTTCTTTTGCATGAAATCTCCTTTTCTCGCAACACACATTTTACATGAAACAAATTATTTTACACGCAACAGTTTCTTCACACAAACTTTCTATTTTCACGCAACTCCCTTGTGCACTTTAATTTCACATGCCAGTTCTCAGATACTCTCTATGTCTTGAGCTCTTCAAGAATGAGGGAGAGTGAGGTCGCTTCATATTTATAGGAAAAATCGACCCTGCATGAAAAACCCTCCTTGGGCACATAATTCTCTTCGAGCCTAAAAAACACATCTTCCGCACAACACCTTTTTTCGCGCACAGCTCCAATATTTCGTGGGCCTCATGCCTATTCCAATTTTTGAGCTTCAGACCTCAAAACACCTCTTGTGTAAAAAACTCCATACCACTATTTTGTTCATCACATTTCTTTTTCACGCACAATGCTGATATTTCGCGTACCACGCTGGTTTTTCGTGTGCCACTCTAATTTTCATGCACCACATTGATTATTCGCGCTCATTCCTTTTCCAAAAATGCATCTCCCCATTTTCCAATTTTCAAGCCCAAAATTATTACAGACAATGGGAAACGGCGCCACCTTGTATCTGCTTTTTTTTGTACTTCCTCTAAATCATTCATTCTTTTGTCAACGTTCTTCAATAAATCATGGATTTTTTTAAATCATCCCTTGAACCTGACAAATCACCATTTAGTACCCCTTTGTCAAAACACTCATACACCATGGTCTGATTTTTCAACAAACAAAACATAGAAGCCCTTATTGTAAAAAAACAATCACCTCAAAAATGCTTCAATGATTCCTTGAAGGATTTTTTCTCAACAGATTCATTTAGTAGCCTTGGAAGTACATGATACATAAATAAATTTTACATTAAATTAGGAAATAAAAAAACAACATTTTTTCCCCTTTGAATGCACACATATCCTTTTTCCTATACATTCACGTTAATAATAGTATACCTCTTCACATCTTGGGAAAAAGAAAACCTAATAATGGGGTGAGCTGAGATGCTCAGTAAGGATAACAATCTAGTGGAAACTGTCATAAATAAGCATAAAAATTTAAGTCAATGTATAATACTATAACACAATAAATTTAAACATAAACATCATCATAATATAGAAAATATTAATCAAATAATTCCATTTACATAATCAAAAATTTATTTTACTAATTGAATAATCACATGTAATATCAATAGCTAATTTCATAATGATGAAATGCATAATTCCGAACATCATAACGACATAGTCAAGGACTTGTGCCGAGACTACATATAAGATTATGTAAAGTACTAGTTCTAAGACTCTAGTTTTCCTCATTTGACCTCCTGATGCGTCAAGGATCTATTGCGGGATCCACCGGTCACTTACTAAGTCCAATTCATTCCTCATATGAAATGGTTGAAACCTAACATAAACATTCATATTAAAACAAGCATAAAAAATGTTAATACTTTAACCATAAACCATGAATGGTATAAAAATAACATATTTATAGTCAAAAATATCACACAACCATCAATAAATTATAGAATATTTAATCATAATAAATCAACTTCAAACAAGTGTAAAATCCATCAAAGGATGTTGACATAGATGAAATTGAAACTATTTGAGAGAAATATTTCATTCTATTTTGAAATAATTTAAAAGAAACATAATTATTAAAGAAATTTTTTATTTTTACAATATTCTTATAATATTGTAATGGAGGCTTTGAAGTTGTTATAATGGAAGATAATAGCCACACCCGCCATATAAGATAAAAACAAATTCATAACTTAATTTGTCAAAATAACCATAATGTACCTTATTGAAAAATAAAGGAAAGATTAATTTAAAAAATTTATAACAAGTCAAAAAAGTGGAATAAATGACTTTAAACCATATTATTGTAAGTAGTAAAAATATTTTAAAATACATTTTTAAGAAATACTGATGTGGATGATAACGAATTCCCTGTTGATGCCTACGTATAAACAACCTTAGATAATAATGAGAATATAAAATTAACCATTAACTTCTACTTTTCCTTATTCAATGGTATGTTAATGTTCTATATAATATTTAACTCATTTTTATTATGTTATACAAGAGCCACATACATAAATAAGATATCATATATGATCTTCTATTAATGCTTTGTTAATAATATTTCAATAGTATCAATGTTTCGGGTGTTAACAGATTCATTTTCTTGTATATGTTTTGCTATGTAAGTCCAGTTTGTTTTGGATATTATATATCTGATTCATATCCATAATGATATTAAGTTCTTTTAACATTGTTTTTATTAATAAAATGTAAATTATTCTGGAATGGTTACGGTGGGGAATGAATGTCATCGCGTTTGTGGAGATGGTAATATGTACGTACGCACGAGCTATAATATCATTCTATTGATGGGGAAATATTTTGTAATTCGATGGTATATTACATATAATGATTCATTATCATGTGATATTTATTATTTAAATCAATTATATTCATTATTATGGCCATCCAAATAATGAAGTGTTGAAAAACAAACTACACCAAGACATGGAGATGGTAAGTCGTACGTATGCACGTATGGTGACTTTATCATTTCTAGGATGGATATAATAATGAATATGGTTTTACCTTATTTATAATAACATTTATTTATGTATAATTAACTTGATTTATTATTTTGGTATGTAAATAAAAAAGAAATAGGATGTGGAATTAGAAAATAACCATGAAAGATGTAGTGAAATTATTACCTCTTCTTCGAGTGCTTCCTTTTGATTTGATCAAAAGGGCTCCTTAGGTTGGATTTTTTATAAAATTAATGCCTCTTGGATGAATTTAGGGTAGATATTTGAGTAGGTTTTGGCTGAGCCAAATGGATTTGGATGTCTGATTTGAGAGAAGGGGAAGTACCCTTTTATAAGAGAGGTGAGGGTCACTTTAGGAAAAGCTTGAAATATAACATTATTTCAAAATAATTTTATCATTTTAATGGTTCCAAATGGATTTATACCTAGGATAAGGTGGAATATGTGTCTAAATACTCTCATCCAATAGATTTTAGGGAAGCTGAGGTCACCATATTAACCTTATATTTTAGATTTAAATCTTAGTAAAATAGCTTTACTTTTACAATGTCTTCTTGTATTTTTATATTACATGGTTAATAAACATACCATAAAATTCCAAAAGAACCTTACATGGTTCTTTAATGACATTTCTATCATTATATATGTCTTTTTGATGAACCATATATTTTTAGAAATATTATATCATATAATAATATAGTATTTGTTTCAAAACACATTTATATCAATTTGGAAACTATTTAGTATTTGGTTTTTGTGAATGTCAAAAAAATATGAATAACTCAAAAACATTACATTAACTCAATCCTATAATGTCATATTCACTTATAAAATTACTGTAATTCTTCAAATGCTTCAATTTACAATTATTTTAATATTTATAATATCAATTATTTTAATATTTCATTAATAAGGTAATTATTGCATCATAATTGTGTCATAAATAAATTTAATTATTTAATGCATAAAAATTATAAATAAAATAATATGATATATGAATTAATTTTTTATTTCTAATTAATATTTTTTTGAATTTATCTTCTGCATAACCCTTTATTAAAAAAGGTTTAGTTTTTAAACATTGAATTTAACACTTTTAACTCTTCTTTAAATAAAATATAATAAATGTACTATCCTAATCCATGTAGATAAAAAAAGATCATATTTTTTTCCTAAGGTTTTTTTTGGACTATATAAACTAATCCAATATAATTAAGTTTTATGTTAGGGTAATTATAATATCATTTTTATCTTTAATTACCCTAATTACTTTAAAATGTGTTAAATAAAATCCAAAAGATACTATTCACCCAAAATTATTTTCATCTTATTAAACAAAATTAAATATTTTGAAATCAACTGTGTCTCTAGGATTTTTGAAATTCAATTCAAAGAAGTGGTAAAATTATGTTTTATGCAAATATGCAGAGGTTCATAGACGGTGGGTAAAAGGTTTAAAACAGTTCAATAAAATTTTATATATCTAATCTTATTATAAAATGACTACAGTGAATTAAATCGATCTAATATAGGTATTATATACCTATTTTTAAATTAAATTGAATATTAATAAATATAATAATTATTTAAGTAAAACTATGTTTTAAACAAAAAGGCAGTATTTCCACTATTCATCAATAATTGAATGTTTTCTAGAAAAATACCCAAAATTCACAAAAAGATAATTTTGATAATCAAAATTCAAAAATGATGTCAATTTTACCAAATTCAAACCATCAAAGTTGTATTAATTATTTAATTTATATTTAATTCCCAATGTCAAAACTCAAATACGGGTTTTTAAGAAGTAAAAACTATCAATAGATTGTCTTGTCTGTATGTAGAAATTAAATGTGAAATTACATCCAATGACCTAAATTATATTAAATGATAATAATATAATATAATTTTACTTTAAGACCATTAAAATTATAATTTAACACTATAAATTATTTTGACTAATAAAAGTTGTTTTTAATTAAAATTCAGTATTTTTCATTCTTCATCAAAATATTAATGTTATCAGAAAAGTACCAAACATCTATCCAAATTCAATATTTATGTCCCTAATCTAATTAATAATTTCATTTCATTAAATTTAATATATATATGTTACAAATATTTGATTTAAAACTGTTTTACCTATAAAATACAGAAAACTGCATTTTAAAAAAAATACTTGTTTATATGAAAATATTTAATTTGTCTTTATATTATGTCTAAGAAACAGAAAACATTAATGTTAAAATTATATAGGATATATTTAAAAATTAAATATGTGGTTAATAATATTCATAATAACTTTTTTAATTGGCTCGTTTGATAGGTTGTGATGCACTTGAACTTAGTGTTATGTGTAGCGCAAGCTATCAAATTACATTAATAAGATAACGTACTATGAAATCATGGGGTGTTACATTGGATCCAACATTGTATCATATTTAATTTACCATACTAACATTTTATTTCAGTATGTATATATATACATGAAATGATAACATAGGTCTTATGTGTCCAAAATTTCTATAACATATAGAAAATCATAAAACAAACATCTTCCACTTACTAAGGTGTATCATAATGTGGAATACTTGTTAGGAGAATAAGAATATCAAGTGTAATTTCACATAATGAACGTATATTATTTTATATTTACTTATCTACCACATTCCATCAAAAAGATGAAACATGTTACAAACAAAATATTGAATCCAGAAATAATCTAAACCACATGTTCAAGAATCATTCCATTAATCTGGTATTGAAAAATATTGTCCCCATGTGTCCTGTAAGTGCACATTCAAGGGATGTTTATAAAAATATATATAAATTCTCAAACTAAACCCTAATTACTTTCTATAAAATCATGTACATACTAGGAACAATATATCGATAATATTAATGAAATAAATCACCATTAATGGAACGAAATTTCACAAATCATGGCAATATAATTTATAATATATAACTCACAATACCATGAGGTCCCTCATAAGAAATTAAAATATTTGGAATAGCATTGTATTTATTGAATACTAGAGGTATGTAAATCTCTCAAAATATCCATTCTAGGTATAACATAATAATAGTTTGGTTATATGCCCATATCATGGGAGGGGTAAGGTGTATAAAAGAGTTGGAAAAATAACATATATATTAGGATATGTTAAGGTGTATACAAATTGAAGTCATTGTAAGACTATCATATTACATTCTATAATTAAAGATGTAACCACATGAAATCATATACATAGTATCCCAATATCCATTCTAATATTCATATCTAATAAAATAATATTCTTAAATTAACATTGGAATTTTAATAAATATTTCAGTTAGGAATACTTATAAATGACATTTTAAACAATTATAAACAACTTTCCAAGTGTCATATTTTTAATAACATATTGATGTGAGGAAATAATTCAAATTATAAATAGTTATTATAACATTGTCTTCATAAGAAATTTTTTTCAGCCACTACATTCCCATGATTTATAATATGTTCAAATAAAATTCAACTTTCCTTCATATATTAAAAATGTAAATTATGAATTTATTAATCGTCAAAACCATAATTATCCATTGAGTTCCCTCAGAAATATACGTATAATAACCTATCTTACTAGAAATAAGATATTTTTGCTAATATTCTAAACAATAAAATTATAATATCTTCCTCAAAATCAAATATCAATGATTATGCCACAAAAATCTGAAAAATACCAATTAAATATAATTCAAAATTAGGTTTAAAAAGCATAACAGACAATGATGAGACACTAAAAACTATAACATGGGAATTACCTAATATTATTTGATGATAAATCTTCTAACATACTAGATTAAATTAAATACAAATTTAAAAATTAAATCAAAACCCATATTAGTTTTGGAAACATGATATAAATACGATTCATGAGAAATTGAAAAATTAGGAAGATAATGTAATGTCAAGGTCTTAAATTCAAGAATCCATTCTTCTATGCTCAAATCAGGATACATGAAATAAGATTAAAGATAGATCTATTGGATATGAAGAATGGGTTTTTTTGGGATCTTAATGGATGGTTAGGAAATTATAATTATGATTAAAACTTCATTCAACATTTATTTTAGGTTAGATTTAGTGTCAAATTAAATAAATTCCTTTTATTAGTAACTTTATTCAAAATCAAATAGCATATATATATTAGAATACAATAATTCCTAGGTTATTCAAAATAAAACCACTTTAACATATAGAGCCTCACCAGGTATATGGTGAAGGACCACTTGGTACTCAAGGCTTCCCATACCAAAAAGATCTTCTATTTTCTTTTCAAGTCATTTATACTCTAAAAAACCCATTCCTAATTAAAATTACCACTAAAATAAATATCAATAGATATATGAAAATATAAAACATAAACATAATGGGTTAGGTTCATTATAAACAAGGTTGGAATAATGATTATTCTAAGAAAGTGAGTAATATGGGGTTCAGAGTGTGAGGATATTGTTATCCCTTTTCAAATGAATAAGTTCCCTAGATTACTAAAGGTTTTTTTGATAATGTGCTACATAAGATAGACTACCATGAGGGTTTAATGGAAATCATTGGCATAAAATTATTGAGAGACATAAATGTTATTTATTTTTTTATATTTAAGTAGTGTATGGATGAGATTATTTATTTATTGATATATCAAATGCATAGTTTGAAGACCATAACAAACTTATATTTTAATATCACCATATATGAATATTCATGGTGTCATATAATGTTTGAGGGACCCCTCAGTTGGGATTATAGTAAGGGATCTCATGGTTGGGTTTTACAAAATTAATAAAGAGATATTTATGATATAAGTTAGCTCATAGAAGAAAATTGTGAGGGGACTTTCAAGGTGTGAGGTATAATGTTATTGCATTATAACATAGCAAGTTTGTTTCTTAACAATAGATAATCTAATTCTTTTATTTTTAAAAAATATTTTTTGAATTATATTTTTTGATTTGAGTTTTATATTCATATTATAAAATATTTATATAGTTATAGGGGTGATTTCTCATAAAACTAATGTCTTTCAAGTTATTTATTTCATCTTTAGTGTGTATGAACATTTTTAGGAATTTATATTAATGAATTTTATGAATTTTTAGGTGATAATGATTTGGAATTGTAGATTTTTATCCAAATTCATACTATTTTATATCAATAGATAGATGGATTTTTGTCTTCTATTAGTAAATATTATAAATTTACAAGTTATTGGGATTTAAAATTCATTAATTAGAAATTTATTTTTTGATTTATGAAATCTATTACTTCCCATATAGAAAATATGGTTATTATATTAGGAGGAATAAGTGTCTAGCTATTTTCCTAAAATTTATTGATCATATCCTAGATTTATACTCAAAATAATTTATGTCTTTCCTCTAAAGATTAATTTTTAATTAAATATTTATTTGGAACATGTAATTGTATCGATATTTATTTCATTGTATTGTATTAAACCTAACGAGATTCAATAATTAAAAGGTTTTTTTATATTCAAGAGGAAAATAAACTATAAGTCTTTTTATCTAACCATTGTTTAATATATAGATAATTTTCCATAATAAAAATTATATTTTGATGATTTGCATATTACCAAAACTTGAAACCTTTAGTGATTAAAAAATATACATAGTAAAGGATTTAACTTTAACATAAGTTCAGAGAAATTTTTTTATAATATCTATTCCATTTGTTTCTCGAATAATAACATCTAAACTTTTTAATATGATTATAAAACATAATTACATAACTAATTTATTACATAAAAATAATACATAAATGGTTTATTTTTAAATCCAATTATTTATGAAAAAAGATTTCCACCATTAAATATTCAATTGGTTTGATGAAGTTGTTGGTTCTAGAATCCAAATAATAATTACTCTAACGGTATCCACATAATGAATAGAAATATAATATAATATATTTTTGGTATATAATGATCTAAAATAAATAAATCAATGTATATATAATGTTTAATAGATTAAATATTATTATCTCAAATAGTCTATCTATTTGGATCTTGACAGAATATAGAGGAATTATCAAAAAATATTTATAATTGGATTGGGGGGGGGGGAATTATACAATTAATAATTTTTTACCTGATATGGAAAAATTTCTATATTTGTATTTTTTTTATGTTATTCAATGCTGAAAATGGTGATTTTTTAAACATGAAATAATTAATGGACTGCATGTTATATTTATTAAATTTCATATATTTCATCTTAATATGGAAAAGATTTTATTTAATATTTATAATTAATAACATATAACAATAAAAAAATTAAATACAAAGGAAAATTATTATTAAAATTATCACATGGAATTTGGTGATTAAATTTGTTTGAGTTCTATCTTAAATTATTAGTCTACTAATCCACAATTATTTATGTTCTCTCAATAAAAATTATTATATCTACTTATTCGTCCTAGTATAACTTGTGAATAAAGAATAAGAATATTCCCATTCATTCATTCTATAATTATACAAAAATTCATGATAATGTAATCAGATTCAGTATATACATTGAGGTTGATTCCGTTGGGCCTCATTATCATTTGTAGTAATTCTAACCCAGAAACTAAGAGTGAAATATAGAAACTCATCATGACCCCCATATAGTATGAGACATTTCATAGATGAATAAAAAATACAACCTACATAAGAATTATACTATATAATATAATTACCTTTTCAAAAAATAATTCATCATGAATGATGAATACATTAGTTTTGAAACTTACAACTTGATATATCATTCCAATACATACAGATATAAAATTTCATGTAAAACCTATAGTTGTAGATTTTAGGTTAGATACTTTTGAACCAATAAAACAGATAGAAAAATAATATTCCAAAACATTTATAAGATAAATTATTTATTTATCATTTATTAAATTTCATAAAACTCAAGACACACATGGAACAAGGTAAATATTTATAAACAAAACAGTCATGGTTTCTGCATTATATATACATTTTTGAATCATGATACACTTTGATAATGAATTGGAGTATAAGGGAAAATATATAATATCTTAAATAGAAACATCTAATTGGTGTTAAATTATATATAGTTATCTTATTTTGGGTCTATACTCATGGGATATTATAATGTAGATCATGAAATATCCAAACTCAAAAACCCACCATTGAACCATAGATGTGTTATGTATTTATTTTAAATATAGGTGTTTATGAAAACCATGTTGGCTATTAAATTATAGAAATAAATTTTAATGGAATAACTATATTATTATTGGATTATTTTACATCAAAAAAAATCTCACAGTTTAAGTATCATAATATCATGCTTGAAATGTAATTTACCATGACATATGTGATGAGAATAAAAGTTATAAAAAGTTTCATAAATTTATAGACCCTAAAAAATATATACTCCAACTATAAAAAAATTATCATTGGACATGGTTTGTTCATAAATATAGGTTGTTTTTAACCATTTTCTATTTATAGGACACAGTTTTTTAGCTCCTATGATTTTGTTATTGATTAATGATTTAGTGGTAATTATTTCAAAATTATCAGCCTTTAAAAAAATCTATGGATCATTGGTTTTCAGTGGTATTACAATATCCACTAAAATGAACACAAGGGGTTTTTACAAGAATTGTTCTCAATATATAGGTGGTTAAAACCTCCACGAAAAACATTGGAGAGACGTTTTCATTTTTAATATTTTTTATCATCACATTCTTTGGTATTAATTTCCACAACCCACATACAACCAAATGTGACCTTCCTATGATAAAAATAACAGAAGATGGATAATTACCCGTGATTCCAACCACCATAAGGCCTCATTATTCCTTCTAAAAATGAGGGTGTTATCATATACATATGGGAGTAATTACCATGAATATAATATATGATTCGATGATAAGATGAATTGGATTCAAAGAAACTCTATAAAATTATATAAATGAATATAAAAATAGATATCATATAATTAATAAATACATTATAAAATATTAAAATATTCTAAAAATAAATAAAAAATATATATAGTCTTATGATAGTGACATGATTATATCTCCAAAACCAAATCTATTAATGTAGATCCCAATCCTCAATGTATTAATGGGAACCTATAAATAGTTTTTATATATGTTGGGTGAGTATAACTAGAATACCTTATAGGATCATACAAGAAGTATCTCATTCACATTTGAGAATAGCATTCCATTGAATCTATGAAAATATAGAGAACAAATAATTCCGAGGAAGGAAACTAACCATTATCATCCTCACTATGTCATTCTAACAAACTAAAACAACCATGTGTAGTTAAATAATACAATTCATATCAATAAAGAGGGTACCCCATACCAATTTACCACTAATTTTCTACTCTCAAACCCCGACATCATACATCTTAGAACACTCATGTCATATCAATAATCCTTCCCAAAGTCACATGGGAAAACACAATATCCCAATCACCCCATGTGAAACTAGCCATCACAACATTCCCAAATAAACATGGGACATCAAGTTACATCTATTATAAAGACACCCGAGCCATCAAATCACACACAAAATTAATATTTATATCTTCACTAGTATGGTATCATGAACATGAATGATATAAACCCTTTTCCCTCATCCTTCAATGCAAGACCCCCACTATGAACCACCTAAAAAATGACATTAATAATCTCAACTTGTGGAATTTTGAATTGTTCCAATAACATATAGTTAATAAAAACCCTCATATAAGAGATATCAGGGATGGGGGAGTAATAATTCAATCTCTAATATCTAGATATTAGAAAAAATAACCAAGCAACCCCCCCCCCCCCCAATTTGGTTTCTAGGATACAGTTCCCTAAATAGGATAGTTGTGTATAGAAATAACAATGGAAATCAATGAAATGCAATCATCACACACACAATCCCAAACAATAGGTTAACAAAAGTTTTACCATATAAACTCACATACTCACCAAAAACCATCATAAACAGCACCACTTTCACTACAACTTCAAATTCATAACAACACACATTCATGTCACAACAAAAAACCATAATTCACAATCTTTAGTTTCTTTTCATGATAATACATTACAATATTTTTCAAAATAGATTTAGATAATCATTATTAATTCCATCATCTATAACATTTAAAATCCACTTTAATTAATGTTTTCAATTTATCAAATAGTTCAGGAGCATTTATAACCCTTTCTATTTTTGTTTCATTACCAAAATTTCTTCCATCCATACAAGGAAAATAACTAAACATATCACAAACACAAATAACTCGTCCATCCTATGCCAATAAGGCCACACACAAAAAATATCTCATCATAACCTTCAGGAATCATCACAACAACCATATCTCATCACATACACTACTTTTATGTTTAAGTAAGATCAAATTCATACCAACCATCAGGTCACTAACAAACATGTATCTAATCCCAGTTGGTTTGCACCATCACTGCACAACATCCCACACCGCACAAGAAAACTCAATAATCACAACCACACCATGAAACACATCGCAAATTCAACAAATTTCACAATTATGGTTCATGGGATTACATTAATTTATCTTCAAGTGTATTCTCATGGAATCCAATATTTTCAATTTCAAAACATTTCATTATCCTTATAAATTGTTTTATCCATTTAATTAAAGATGATATTAAAAAATAAAACCACAAATTTCAGAAATCATATCAAATAAAACTCAAAAAAGGATCCCAATAACTCTGAAATTGTGTAATGTGAGCCATGATGTATAAACTGATCAGAAATAGTGATAGTTGTATAACATGTATTTTAATCACTTCCACTTAAATTTAAATTTAATTTATTCTTATTATATTTTTTATGTCTATTTATACCATCCCATAAATGGTGAAGAAAACATTATCCACCAATATGAAGAAATGAAGGTGGAAATACATAATACCCCCGAACTTGTTACACTCTTTGATATTTTGATTTTTTTTGAATTAGTTTATTTTTTTAATATTTCTCATTTCACACAACATGAAATGTCTATTTGTTTATTTGAATTAACAATGTTTATATTGAATTAGATGCAACAATAAGTTAATCACGTGCTAAATGAAACACATAAATAAAATTTGGAAAATGCAACACAATTTTTTCTTTTGTTGCACACAATTATGAGATTCTTCAATAACATTCATGGCATAGAAGAAATTTTTTTAACAAACTAAAATGAACTCTTATAATTACTATTAATATATTATTATATTTTTTTAATTAAACATTTTTATGGAGGTTATGAATAATTTTAATTAAATTATAAAAATATTTTTCACCAATGTATATAAGTTATATTTTTTGGTGATTAATTAAATAGAAATTGATATAAAACCCATTTCAAAAATATAGGAAATTCATTAGAGGAAAGATATATTTTTGTAATCCAATTGGTTTTACCTTAATAAAATAATTCTTAAAGATTTGCAAATATATATTAAGGATATATTTTTATATATTATGTTAATTAAACTATTTATAAGTAAAATTATGTTTTTTCTAGATAATATATATATATATATATATCCATTTATATGAATATAAAGATGTATTCTTCATAAAGGTTATTTTACCACCTCTTAATGAAGATATCATTTTAAATATATTTTTTTATTTTTTTTAATTTTTATTTTAAAAAATAAAATGTATTTTTAAAATGGTAATATCAAAATTTCCTTTGCATGAATGTTTGTTATTTTTCTGAAAAGTTTAATTTTTTTATGAATAAGGATAAATACTGAATTTTAATTTAAATTTTCATTGTCATGTAATTTAGTCATATAGATAAATTACATTATTATATTATTAAGTTATGTTAGAACATTTTCACTTAAAAAACATATTGTCCATCCAATCTTTAAGATTAATTTTAAATTAATCTAGTCCAATAATGTGATTATAATTTTAAAAAAATAGATTCCATATTTTGAATCAAAATAATATATCCTATCTGATAAGGTCAACACTGATTTTTATCAAAAATATTGCTAAAATTAATTAAAATTAATTACATCGGTTAAGGTATAAACAAGATTACATAGTTGTCAAACATAACTTTTAGAGGCCAAATAACCTAGATAGATGTCCAAAATCAAATATCGTGAAATATTTAAACCACATAACCTCATTTTTATAAAATTGAGAATAATTTGAGGCACATTATATAAGGAAAACCTCCAAATAGTGTTTGCCTAATTTTAATAACAAGAATTTCTCTCCTCCACTATAAAAGGCCACTCAACCCACTCACTTATTATGACACATCATGCCCTTTGTCTTGGAAAACCCATTCTGTTACTCCTCCCAACATCCCTCTATTGATCACAAGAACCTTACCTTGGAAATAAGGCTAACCAAGGTATCTCTTTAGTGTAGTCCAAGGAAAGTTATCCAAAGAAGAGGTAGCATCCTTCTACAATCTCTTTTAATTTATTTTCATACTCCGCAACCTAGAGTATTCACATTCCATTGTTATATAATAAAATCATCATAATAAATAGAATGATACATTTTAGTGGTAATTATTACACTCACACACACTTCCATCTATGGTATGTGTAATCAGCATTCATGTGTACGATAGACTACCACCTCGTAAACCGATTACATTTATTCTTCTAGTGGCACCTTTCATGGTGTGGAATGTTGATGAACATTCGTTTTTTATATGATGTATATAATATTTTTAATTTATTTATTATTTTTTAAATTATTATATAACATATAATATAATTCTTATACTTTTTTAGAAATATGATAACTACATTTATGGATGTCTTGGCAACCGCCTCTTCAAGGAGATGTGATTCATTAACACTTTATATGGAATGCCTTAAGTATGGTTTTATGGAATTTGTATTATAAATATGACATAAATATTATAATATAAAATTAATACACACACACATATATATATATCATCTTATTTTTGTTAATTGAAAATAAAACAAAAATGTAAATTTTGGTCATGTGAATGTACGACCTACCCTTTCCATGAATGGTGTATTTCATTTCTAATTTATATATTATATAGATTATTATAAATTCATATATAGAAAATATACATGATATTTATAACATTGTTTATATTCTAGAAATAATTTAACTATGATCAATATAATAATATAAATAATAAAAAGTCAACATATTTATGAAAAACAAAGAGGATATTAACTGAAATGTAACATTAACATTTAATTGTTAATAAAAATGTAATATAAATTAATATTGAAATAATAAATGAAATTATATATAATCATATGGTTATGTGGAATAAATATAATAAAAATATATTTATTATACATGAGGATTGAACTTGTTTGGGGAAATTCAAGACATAAAATAAGGGATTCTTTTTCTCCTGATTATTTCTGTGAGGCTTATGCATTATTCACAACTCATTTCACATTGTTTGGTGTATATAATAACCATGAATGTATTATATGATTCCTATAATAAAATTTGTTTTAATTTAAATTTGTTTTTTATGACATTTATCTAATGGGGATTATGTTTCAAAAGTTACAAAATCCATTAAATAAGTGTTTTCTCAATTAACCTTCTTTGAGATGAATGCAATGTTACACACCTATGTTTTTATATGGGGTGTATAAAATACAAGTTTATACGTTTTATAATGAATATATTATTTTACATTTTATTTTAATCTTCATGTAATTTCATTATCTCTTGGGGATCATTATTAAAATTTAAAAAATTGGTAGTAATTTATTTCATTAATAATATCCCTTAACAGGATTCTTTGTTATCATGCTTCCACTAATGAAATTTTATTATCCATATCTCAAGATCCCTCATTAAATTTATTATCCTATTTTCATTCATGATATCGTCCTGTATTCATAAAAAAATTTCCAATCATTGGTACTTAATTTAATTATGATATTTTGAAAAAAAATTACATCATCTCTCTCATTAGTCTGAAACCTTTTTTCTCTCAAAACAATGCTTTCTATAAATGTTTAAAAAAAAATCCACAATTTACTATGTTATTTAAAATTAATTATAACCCGTGGAATAACATTTAAACTCATGGGTTTTAAAAAATTTGTCTTCTTTTCATACATTGATGGCGAAACTTTTCCAAAAAAAATTACGAATAAAATGAAAGGATAGGAACGTAAGAATTTTTCTTTTTTCAGGACTGTAATTTAATTAAATATTCCATTGAAATTTTACAAACATAATTTTCTTAAGAAACTTTTTAATCCTACTATTCTAGAAATTTATTTTTCTTAAAATATTTTTCATAAAAAATATTAAAAAAAATAATTTTAAAGAAGGTACTAAAAAAAATTTTAATTATTTGTTTAAATGTATCCAAATATATTTTTAAAGAAATTTTTTCCAAAAATATTTTATTCTTAAAACATGTTTTAAAGGATTAAAATATTCCTTATTAATTTTTAATGGAAATAAATTCCAAAAAAATTTCAAGATTGTTTTATAATTATTTATAATAATACTTTTCCAAAATGTTTTCAATATTCTTTTATATGTTTTTGATGAAAAACGTTTTCAAAAACCTTTCATGTTAATTTTGTAAGTTGTCATGGAATAAGTAGTTAATTTTTTTAAATTGTTTAATATATGTTTTGAAATAAAATGGTTTTGAAAACATTTTCATTCTACTTTCATATTTTTTCAAGGAAAATGGTTTTAAAAATGATTTCAGCATTTCTTTATATATTTCAATGATAATTTTCTTCAAAATGAGTCCATGATTATTTCAATTTTTTTTGGGAAAAACATTTCAATATTCCATCATATGTTTTCAATGTTATTTTTAGAGAAAAGTGTTTTTAAAAATGTTTTATATTTTAAGAATAATTTCATTTATGGAAAAATGGATATTTCCCTCAAGTAATTATTTTAAAATATATCTCAAAAATTATGTTCTATCTAAGATAAAATCCATTTTTGTTACACTTTCTATACTAGGGATATGGTCTAAGGGTTCCATTCATAATCATTCTCAAAATGGTTTATATTTTGATGACATGATTTTTATGAAATCTGTTTCCCTTCCATGTGTTATATGTCTATGAAACCCCATTCTATTCTATGAGTTATATTCTTATGAAACGCACTTCTTTTCATGTTTTATTTTTTGATAAAATAGTTATGAAACCAATGTATGTACATTTTTTATGATATTATGACATGTTTATGATTTCCATTTCATTTCATGGGTTATCACATGGTTATTTATGATATTTTGGCACACCAATGTATAATGTCCTTTTAAGATGGGTGGAAACTGTATATCCCAATAAATAAATGGGTAAATATGTATATCCCATGAGAATGACATGGATGGAACTGGGAGTGAACATGGTTCAGTAAATGACATTTTCCAATAAGATGCTCTTATGAGTGAACCTTAGTTAATAAGACTATTTTTGGAGAGACCCATGACTACTATGATAGTATTGGGAGTGAACCTTGACTATGAAGAGTGTATTTGAAGTGAAATTTGACTACTAATATGGTTTGAGTGTGAACCCATTCCACTATAAGGAGTGTTATTAATCAAGGGATGGTGGTGTGTCCCTCCTAACAGGTTTATCGCCCTCAAGTACCCATATATATTTTGTAAATATGCCATGTCTTATAAGGAATGATTTTATGTTATTATGAGTAATCTTGATATTCTATGAATTATTCATATGTTATGGTTTATTGAATTTTGACTTTTATTCCTTTATGATTCATATCTTAGGAACTGGCAATATTAATGTTAGGACTCATGTATGTGATCATTGATTTGTGGGGAATGATCTCCAAATGTTATTATCTAGTTCTTGTACCATTATTCTCATGTTATGCTAACGTATCTCCTTTATTTACCCTTATTGAGCATCTAATCCCACACTTTATTATATTTTCCTTCCCCAAATTATGAAGAATGGATTTAAGTTGAAGTACTAAAATGGATGATCTTTTTGTGAAACAATGAAGATCTTTAACCAGGCTATATTATTTTGGTCCATGTTTATAATGAAACTAAACTATTATGTTCATTGTGAATGTACATTTATAATGTGTGTAATATTTATCCTATTTTATGTTATATCCACATATGTTTATCCTGAGTTGTTATTTTCTGTATCAAAGAAAAGGTTTACTCAACCATTGTAATGTAGGATGAGAAAAATATAGTGAGACCCCTATGGGTATTTCTAAAGATATGTATAGGATTGTATCTAATTATAATCATAAGGTTTCTTGGATTTTAGTGTAGGATTCATGATTTAGGGGTCCCTATAAGTGATTTTTCATGATTATTTTATTTTATACTTTGATAAGTTCATATCACACTATGATTCTGGGCTTTAGTCAAAATAGGTAACCATAAGGAACTAGGTTAACGATGAATGTGAAATACTATATGCTGACAAGCTATCTAATGGGATGATAATATGAGTGATGTATGTGGTGATCATTCATATCAGTTTTCACAAAACATGGTTAACAACATGTACCTTAACCACTACATAGACACACTAATTAAGAGAAGGAAGGAGCTCATTGATAGTTCAGGTAATGGAGACCATGGAGTAATGAAGATTCAGATTACTTTTTGTCATGAATTTAAAATGAATCACCCATGTTAATGTATTTTCGGAATGAGACATTGTTTAAAATATGGAAAATAAGGACACAAATCAAGTAACTACAATGGAAATATGAAGGGATCGGTTAGTGCACTGGATGGGAATAATGAAATCCCCAATAAATAATTGACAGTTCAATTATTTAAATGTGGAATGAATGGGAATTGTAAAAATTGATGTCCATAGTGGAAAGTGCAGAAAGAAAATCAGAAAGTGGTTAAGAGTAATGGTTATATTGCTGATGATAATGAGTCTCTATGTGAAATGTTAATGTAAATATGTATTATGTAATAGGGTTAGGTATCTTTTTTATTTGATTAAGGATGATGTTATCGAACTATTTATGTATTTGGATTCATGAATTATGCATTTGAAAATATATAATCATTTTACAGTTACTTTTTTCTCTAAGGATTTACATGAATATGTTGAATTGATCCAAAGGACTAGAAAACTGATTTGTTGGCATGATACTATTAAAGAAAACTTATTATTCTGTGAAAATAACACTTAATCTATTCCTAATGTAGATATTATGATGTTTGGATAATGATATGTTTGATATTAAGTAGTAAATTTAAGATGTAACCACATGAAATAATATACATTGTATCCCAATATCCCTTCAAATATTCATATCTAATAAAAGAAACTTCTTAAATGAACTTTGGAATTCAAATAAATATTTCAGTTAGGAAAAATTATAAATGAAATTTTAAACAATTGTAGACAACATTACAATTGTGATATTTTTAATAACATATGGATGTGAGGAAACAATTCATGTTATAAATAGTTATGATAACATTATCTTCATAAGAAAAAAAATCAGCCAATACATTCCCAGGATTTTTAATATGATTAAATAAAATTCAACTTTCCTTCATATATTAAAAATGTAAATTAAGAATTTATTAATCATCAGAACATTAATTATTCATCGAGCTCCCTTATAAATATACTAATAATAACCTATCTCACTGGAAATACGATATTTTGGCTAATATTATCAACAATAAAAGTATAATATCCTCCTCGAAATCAAATATCAAGGATTATACCACCAAAATCTAAAAAATACCACTTAAATATAATTCCAAATTAGGTATAAAAACCATAACAATCAGGGATTAGATTCTAAAAATTATAACTAGGGTATTACCTTGTATTATTGAAGTTAAATATTCTATATAAGTAGATAAATTAAATACAAATTTTAAAAATAAATGAAAAAAACATATTTTTTTGGAAACATGATATATATATGATTCATGAGAAACTCTAAAATATGGAAGAAAATATAATTTCAAGATCATAAATTTGGGAATCCATTCTTCTATGTTCAAATCAGGATAATCAAAAAAAGATTTAATAGAGATATATTGCATAACAAGAATGGGGTGTTTGGGATCTTAATGGATGGTTAGGAACATTGAATTATGATTAAACCTAGAGTCAACATTAATTTTAGGTTAGATTTAGTGTCAAATAAACCAAATTCCTTTTATTAGTAACATTATTCAAAAACAAATATTAGGTATATAGTAGAATACACAATATACTAGGTTTTTCAAAATAAAACCACTTTAACATATAGATCCTTAGTGATTACATGGTGAATGACCACTTAGTACACCATGCTTCCCATACCAACAAGATCTTCCATTTTCATTTCAAGTCATTTATGCTCCAAAAACCCCATTCCTAATTAAAAATACCCCTAAAATAAATTTTAAAGGATATATGAAACTATAAAACTTAAACTTAATGTGTTAGGTTCGTTATAACCAAGGTATGAATAATGATTATTCTAGGCACGTGAGTATTAAGGGGTTTAGTGTGTTAGGATATTGTTATCCCTTTTGAAATGAATATGTTTCCTCGGTTACGAAAATTTTTGTTGATAAAGTCCTACACAAGATAGACAACCATGAGTGTTTAATGGAAAATCATTGGCATAAAATTATTGGGTGACATAAATGTTATTTATTTTGTGAGATTTAAGTAGGGGATAGATGAGATTATTTATTGATTGATATATCACATGCATTGTATGAGGACAATTACAGACTTATAGTTTAATATCACCATATATGAATATAAAAGGTGTCATATAAGGTTTTAGGGACCCCTCAGTTGGGATTATAGTAAGTGATCTAATGGTTGGGTTTTACAAAAATAATCAATATATATATGATATAAATTAGCTCATAGAAGAAAATTGTGAGGGGACTTTCAAGGTGTGAGGTATAATGATAGTGTATTATAACATAACAAGTGTGTGGCTTAACACAGGAGCATCTAATTTATTTATTTTTTTTAAAATATATTTGAATTATATATGTTGATTTTAGTTTTATATTCATATTATAAAATAATTATATAGTTATAGGAGTAATTTCTAATATAACTAGTTAATTTAAAGTTGTTTTTTTCATCATTAGTGTGTATGAACATTTTTATGAATTTATATTGATGAATTTTATGAATTGTTAGGTGATGGAATTATAGATTCTGATCCAAATTCATACTATTTTATATCAATATATAGTTGAATTTTTGTCTTCTATTAGTAAATAATATACATTTACAAGTGACAGGGATTTAAAATTCATTAATTAAAAAATGAATTTTTGATTTATCAAAGCTATTACTTATCATATAGAAAATATGGTTATTATATTAGGAGGAATAACGGTCTTTCTATTTTCCCAAAATTTATTGATCATTTTTGAGACTTATACTCAAAATAATTTATGGCTTTCCTATAAAGATTGAATTTTAAAAAATATTTATTTGGTACATGTAATTGTATTGATACTTATTCCATTTTATTGTTTGAAACCTATCTAGATTCAATAATTAAAATGCTTTTTATAAGCAAGAGGAAAATAAATTATAAGACTTATTATTTAACCATTGTTTAATATATAGATATTTTTCATTAATTAAAATTAGATTTTGATGATTTATAGATTAGCCAAACCTTAAACCTTTAGTGATTAAAAAATATACCTACTGAAGGATTGAACATTAACATAAGTTGTGAGAAATAGTTTCTATATTAACTATTTAATTTTTTTCTTGAATAATAACATCTAAACTCTTAATATGACCATCAAACATAATTTTATACCTAATTTATTACTTAAAAATAATACATAAATGGTTTATTTTCTGATTTAGTTATTTATTGAAAATGATATCCTCCATTAAATATTTAACTGGTTTGATGAAGTTCTTAGTTCTACAATCCAATATAATAATTCATCTAACTATGTTCACATAATTAATAAAAATATTATATAATATATTTTTGGTATAAAATCATCTAAAATAAATAAATCAATGTATATATAATGTTTAATAGATTAAATAGTATTATCTCAAATAGTATATCTGATTGGATCTTGAGGGAATATAGAGGAATTATAAAAAATTATTCAAAAATGTATCGGGGGGAAAATTATCCAAATAATTATTTTTTACCTGATATGGAAAAAATTTTATATTTATATTTTTGTTTAAGTAATTGAATGATGAAAATGGTGATTTTTTAAACATGAAATAATTAATGGACTGCATGTTATATTTACTCAATTTTATATACCACTTCGTAATATGGAAAACATTTATTTTATATTTATAATTAATAATATATAACAATTAAATAATTAAATACAAAGGAAATTTATTATTAAACTTATCACATGGAATTTGGTGATTAACTTTGTCTGAGTTCTCTCAGAAATTATTAGTCTACAAATCTGTAATTATTTATGTTTGCTCAATAAAAATTATGATTTCTAGATATTCAACCTAGTATAACTTCTTAATGATGAAGAAAAAATTCCCATGAGTTTATTCTATAATTATACAAAAAATAACAATAATGTAATTAGATTTTGTATATACATTGAGGTTGATTTAGTTGGGAAACATTATAATTTTTAGTAAGTCTATCCCACAAACTAAGAGTGACATATAGAAACTCATCATGACCCCCATATAGTATGAGACATGGCATAGAAGAAAACAATACAACCTCAATAAGAATTATAATATATAATATAATTAACTTTTCAACAAATACCTCATCATGAATGATGAATACATGAGTTTTGAAACTCATAACTTGATATATCATTATATCACATTTTGATAAAGAAAATTCATGTAAAACTTATAGTTGTAGATTTTAAGGTAGATACTTTTGAACCAATAAAACAGATAGAAAAATAATATTCCAAAACTTGGATAAGATAAATTATTTCTTTATAATTTATTAAATTTCATACCACTCAAGGCACACTTGGGATAAGGTAAATATTTATAAATAATACATTCGATATTTCTATCTTACATATAAGTTCTTGAATAATGATACACTTTGATAATGAATTGGAGAATATGAAAAAATATATATTCTCATAAATAGAAATATCCAATGGGTGTTAAATTGTATATAGTTATATTATTTTGGGTGTATACTCATCAAATGCTATCAGTTTCATCATGAAATATCCAAACTCAATAACCCACCACTCAATCATTGATGAGTTAATTATGAATTTCATATATAGGGGTTTATGAAAACCATGTTGGCTGCAAAATTATAGAAATAAATTTTAATAGAATTACTATATTATTATTATATTATTTTACATCAAAATAATCACACTCTACATGAAAACATATTATCCAAATTTTATCATAGGGCGTCTATATATTGGAAATACAGAAACCAACCAAACAATGAAAAATCCCATAGTTTAAGTATCATAACATGATTCTTGAAATGTAATGTTCCATGACATATATCATGAGAAAAAAAGTTAAAAGAAGGTTCCTAAATTTATAGACATTAATAAAAAATATACCCCCACTATAAAAAAACAATCATCGGGCTTGGTTTAGTTATAAATATAAGTTGTTTTTAACTTTTGTCTATTCATAGGATGCAGTTTTCATAGCTCCCATGATTTTGATATTGATTAATTATTTAGTGGTTTTAATTTTAAAATTAAAATCCATTAAAAAAATATATTCATCATTAGTTTTCAGTGGTGTTACAACATCCACAAAAATGAACACATGGTATTTTTACAAGAATTGTTTTCGACATATAGGTAGTTAAAACCTCCACTAAAAACATAGTTGAGATTTTTTTCATTTTTCATATTTATTATCATCACTTTCTTTGTATATAATTTCCACGACCCCCCCCCCCCACAACCAAATGTGACCCTCCCATGATAAAAATAACACAAGATGAATAATTACACATGAGTCCTACCACCAGTAGGCCTCATAATTCCTACTAGAAATGAGTGTATTAAAATATTTATATGGGAGTAATTACCATGTATATAATATATGATTCAATGATAAGATGAATTTCCTTCAAAGAAACTATATAAAATTATAAAAATGAATGGAAAAATAGATATCCTATAATTCATGAATAATTTAAAAAATATAAAAATATTCTAAAAATAAATGAATAATATATATAGACTTATGATAGTGACATGATTATAGCTACAAAAACAAATCTATTAACGTAAATCCAAATCCCCAATGTCCTCATGGGAACCAAAAAATATTTTATATATATATATAGGGTGAGTATAACATGAATACTTGGTTGGATCATACCAAAAGTATCTCATTCACATTTGAGAATGGAATTCTAATGAATATTTGAAAATATAAGAGAACCAACAATTCCAATGAAGGAAACTAACCATTACCATCCTCACTACGTCATTATAACAAAATAAAACATCCATGTGTAGTTAAATAATACAATTCATATTGATAAAGAGGGTACCCCATATCAATTTCCAACTGATTTTCTACTCTCACACCCCAACATCATAAATCATAGAACACTAATGTCATCTGAATAATCATTCCCAACATCACATGGGAAAACAAAATATCCCAATCACCCCATCTGTAACTAGCCATCACAACATTCCCAATGGATCATGGGACATCAAGTCACATATATTACAAAGACACCATGGCCATCAAATCACATAAAATATTAATATTTATATCTTCACTAGTATAGTATCATGGACTTGAAAGAAATCAACCCTTTTCCCTCATCCTTAAATGCATGACCACCACCATGAACCACCTCATCATTCCATCTATAATCTCAACTTGTGGAATTTTGAATTGTTCCAATCACATATTGTTAATAAAAAACCCACCTATAAGATATATCAGGGAAGGGGGTGTCATCAATCAATCCCCAAGATCTAGATATTAGAAAAAATATCCACCCCACCCCCCCAAAAAATTTTGTTTCCTAGATACGGTTCCCAAAAAAGGATAGTTTTGTATAGAAATAACAATGAAAATCAACTAAATGTAATCGCCACACACACACTCCCAACCTATAGGTTATCACAAGGTTTACCATCCCAACTCAAACACTCGCCACAAAGCCTCATAAACTCCACCACTTTCACCGAAACCTCTAATTTATGACAACACACATTCATGTCACAACGAAAAACCATAATTCACATTCATTAATTTATTTTCATGATAATACGTTACCATATTTTTCTAAATTAATTTCCATAATAATTATTAATCCCATCCTCGATAACATTTACAATCCAATTTAATTACTTTATTCAATTTATCAAAGAGTTCATGAGCCATTATAACCAATTCCATTTTGGTTTAATTATCAAAATTTCTTCCATAAATACAAGGAAACTAAATAAAAATATCACAAACATGAACAACTCATACATCCTATGTCAACAAGGATACATGACAGAAAATATCTGATCATAACATTCCAGCATCATCAAAACAATCACATCTCATCAAAACAACTACTTATAAGTTAATGTTAGATCAAATTCCTACCAACCATCATGTCACTACTGAACATGAATCTTATCCCAGTTTGTTTGCACCATCACCGAAAAACAACCCTCACCACACAAGAAAACTCAATAATCACAACCACACAATGAAACAAGACATAAATTAAACATATTTCACAATTATGGTTCATGGGATTAAATTAATTTATGTTCTAGTGTATTCTCATGGAATCTAATATTTTCGATTTCAAACCATTACATTATCATTATAAACCTCTTTATTCGTTTAATTCAAGATGATATTACATAATAACACCACAAATTTCTGAAATCATATCTAATAAAACTCAAAAAAGTATCCCAATAACTCTGACATTATGTAATGTCATCCATGATGTATAAACTAATCAGAAATAGTGAAAGTTGTATAACATGTATTTTAATCACTTCCACTTCAATTATAATTTAATTTATTCTTATTATATTTTTTATGTATGTTTATACCATCCCATAAATAGAGATAAAAAACATTATCCACCAACAAGAAGAAATGAAGGTGGGAATACATAGGAACCCAGAACATGTAACACTCTTTGATTTTGTGATTTTTTTGAATTAATTTATTATTTTTTATGTTTCTCATTTAAAACAACACCAAATGTCACTTTTTTTTAAATAAAAGGACTATATTTATTTTGAATTATATGAAACACCAAGTTAATCACGTGCTAAATGAAACACATAAATAAAATTTGGATAACGGAATACTATTTTGTCTTGTGTTTATTATAATTATGAGATTCTTCAATAATATTCATGGAACACAAGAAATTGTTTTAGAAAACTAAAATATACTCTTATTATTACTATTAATATGTTATTATATTTTTCAGTTAAACATTTGAATAGAGGTTATGAATAAGGTTAATGAAATTATAAAAATATTGTTTACCCATGTATATAAGTTAAATTTTTTGGTAATAAATTAACTAGAAATGGAAAGAAAAACCATTTCAAAAATATAGGAAATTCTTCAAAGGAAAGCTATATTTATGTAATCCAACTGGTTTTACCTTAATAAAATAATTTATAAAGAATTGTAAATTGATATTATGGATACATTTTTACATATTATATTAATTAAACTATTTATGATTTAAAATATGTTTTTATAGATAATAAATAAAAATAAATAAATTTTTACGAATAAAAAGAAGTATTTTTCATAAAGGTTATCTTACCACCTCTTAATGAAGATATAATTTTAAATATAATTTTTGAATTTTTTTTTATTTTAAAAAATAAACATTATTTCCTAAATAGTAATATCAATATTTTCTTTGCATGAATTTTTTTTATTTTTCTGATAAGTTTAATATTTTGGTGAATTTGGGAAAATACTGAATATTAATTGAAATTTTCATTTTCATGCAATTTAGTCATATAGATAAATTATTATATTATATTATTAAGTTTTGTTAGAATAGTTTTAAATCAATTAATCTAGTTGACTTCATTCAAAGAAGTTTCATAATTAAATTAAATAGTAAAAAAAATTTAATTTTTTAACATTTTCACTTAAAAAACATGTTTTTCGTCTAAATTGTGAGATTAATTTAAAATTGATCTCATAAAATAATGTGAGTTTAATTTAAAAAATGGATTCCATATTTTGAATCAAAATAATATATCCTATCTGATAAGGTCAACAATTATTTTTTACAAAAGTATTACTAAAATTAATTAAAATTAATTACATCGGTTAAGGTATAAACAAGATTACTTCGTTGCCACACATTACTTTAAGAGGCCAAATAACCTAGATAGATGTCCAAAATAAATTTTCTAGAAATATTTAAACAATATAACATCTTTTTTATAAAAATGAGAATAATTTGAGGCACATTATATAATGAAAACCTCCCAAAAGGGTTTACCTAATTTTATTAACTGGAATTTCACTCCTCCACCATAAAAAGTCCAGTCAACAGACTCACTTATTAAGACATTCCATGCCCTTTGTCTTAGAAAACCCATTCCATTACTCCTACCAATATCCCTCTATAAATCATAGAATATTTACCTCGGGAATAAGGCTAACCATGGTATCTCTTTGGTGTAGACCAAGGAGAGTTATCCAAAAAAGAGGTTACATCCTTCTACAATGTCTTTTGATTTATTTTCATACTCCGATGCGAGAAGTATTCATGTTCCATTGTTATATAGTAAAAAATTTATAATAAATATAATAATACATTTTTAATGGTAATTATTACACTCAAACACACTTCCATCTAAGGTATGGGTAATCAGCATTCGGGTGTACGAAAGACTACCACCTCGCAAACTGATGTCGTTTATTCATCCAATGGAACCTTTCATAGTGTGTAATATTGATGAACAATCGTTTTATATGATATATATAATATTTAGCATTTATTTATTATTTTTCAAATTATTATATAATATAGACTATCATTCTTTCCATTTTTTAGAAATATGATAACTTCGTTTATGTATGTGTTGAAAATCGCCTCTTCAATGAGATGTGATTAATTCACACTTTATTATTTAAATATAATACAATACTGAAAATTGTGTTCTTGTGTATGGACGACCTACCATCTCCATAAATGGTGTATTTCATTTTTATTTATAGATTATATATATTATTATAAATTCAAAAATGGAAAATATACATGATATTTAGAACATTTGTTATATTCTAGAAATAATTTAACAATGATCAATGTACGAATATAATGAATAAAAAGTCAGGATATTTATGAAAAACAAAGAGGAAATTAACTGAAATGTAACATTAACATTGAATTGATAATAAAAGGTTAATATATAGCCATATTTAAAAAATATATGGAATTATATATAATAATACGGTTATGTGGAAGATTTATAATAAGAATATAATTATTATACATGAGGATTGAACGTGTATAGAGATTTTCAAGACATAAAATAAGGGTTTCTTTGTCTCAATTTAATTTCTATGAGACTTTTGAATTATTCACAACACATTTCACATTTTTTGGTGTATATAATAACCATGAATGAATTATATGATTCTTATAAATAAATTTATTGTAATTTAAATTTATTTTTTATGATATTTATCAAATGGGGTTTATGTTTCAAAGGTTACCAAATCAATAAAATAATCGTTGTCTAAATTTACCTTCTTCGAGATGCATGCTATGTTACACACCTATATTTTTCAGTGGGGTGTATAAAATAAAATTTTAAAATTTCTATCATGAATATATTTTTTACATTTTATTTTAATCTTCACGTGATTTAATTGTCTCTCAAGGATCATTATTTAAATTTATAAAACTGGAATTATTTTATTTCTTTAATCATATCCCTTAACGGGATTCTGTATGATTATGCTCCCATTAATGAAATATTATGATCCATATCTCAAGATCTCTCATGAAATATATTATCCTATTATTATTCATGATTTCATCTTGTATTCATATCATTTTTTTCCAATCATTGGTACTTAATATAATTATGATATTTTGAAACAGAATTTTATTTCATCTCTCTCATCGGTCTGAAACCTTTTTTCTCTCAAAACCATGTTTTTTATAAATTTTTTTAAAAAATTACACTAATTTACTATGTTATTTAAAATTTATTTTGACCCATGCAATAACTTTTAAACTCAAGGGTTTTAAAAAACTAGTATTCTTTTCATACATTGATTGCGACACTTTTCCAAAAAATATTACGACTAAAATGAAATGTTCGGTATGTACGAATTTTCCTTTTGCCATGACTATAATTTAATTAAAGATTCCATTGAAATTTTACAAACATAATTTATTTAATAAAATTTTTTAATCCTACTATTCTAGAAATTTATTGATTTGAAAATGTATTTAAAAAAAAATTAAAATTTTTTTTTTCAAGAAGTTTCTAAAATAATTTTTACTTTTTCTTATAAGAGAATATATATATATTTTTAAAGAATTTGTTTTCAAAAATATTTTATTCTTAAAATGTGTTTTAATGTTTTTAAATATGTATTTTTAATTTTTAAAGTAAATAATTTAGAAAAAAAATCAAGATTCATTTATAATTATTTATTATAAACCATTTGAAAAAAAAATTCAATCCTCTTTTATATGTTTCTAAAGAAAAAATTTTTCAAAAAGCCTTCATGTTATTTTTGTATGTTATCATGGAAGAAGGAGTTAATTTATTTTAAATATTTTTTTATAAGTTTTGAAATAAAATGGTCTTAAAAACATTTTCATGCTTCTTTCCTATTTTTTTAAGGAAAATGGTTTTCAAAAAGATTTTAGGATTCCATTATATGTTATGAATGAACTTTTTCTTAAAAATGTGTTCAAGATTGTTTTATATTTTTTCATGGAAAATTTATTCAATATTCCATCATATGTTTTAAAGGTTATTTTAAGAAAAGGTGGTTTTAAAAATGTTTTATATTTTAAGAATAATTGTTTTCAAAGAATAATCGATATTTCCCTAAAGTAATTATTTTAAAACATATCTCAAAAATTATGTTCCATCTAATATAACAGTCATTGTTGTTACTCTTTCCGTAATGGGGATATGGTCTAAGTGTTCCAATCATAGTCCTTCTCAAAATGGTTTATGTTTTGATGACATAAATTTTATGAAATTTTTTTCCCTTTCATGTGTTAGATGTCTATGAAACCCCTTCCTCTTCCATGAATTATATTCTTATGTAACATTCTTCTTTTCAAGTGTTATTTTTTGATCAAATAGTTATGAAACCTATGTATTTACCTTGTTTAGGATATTATCGGATGTTTATGATTCCCATTTAATTTCATGGGTTATCGAATGATTATTTATGATATTTTGGCACACCAATGTATGATGTAATTATAAGATGGGTGGAAACTATATATCCCAATAATTAAATGGTTAAATATATATATATCTCATGATATAGATATTGATGGAATAGGGAGTGAACATGGTTCAGTAAATGACATTTTCCAATAAGATGGTCTTATGAGTGAACCTTGGTTAATAAAACTATTTTCGGAGAGACCATAGACTACTAAGATAGTATTGGGAGTGAACCTTGAATATGAAGAGTGTCTTGGAAGTATAAATTGACTACTAATATGGTTTGGGTGAGAACCCATTCCAATATAAGGAATGTGATTAAGATAGGGATGGTGGGGTGTCCCTCTCAATAGGTTTATACCCTAAAGTACCCAGATATATTTTTTAAATAGGCCCTGACATATAATGAATGATTTTTTGTTATTATCCATAATCATGAAATTCTATGTATTATTCCTATGTTATATTTTATTGAATTATGAATATTATTCCAATATGATTCATATTTTTTGAATTGTCAATATTTATTTTAAGACACATATATATGATCATTGATTTGTGGGGAATAATATCCAAATTTTATTCTCTAGTTATCATACCCTTATACTCATGTTATGCTAACTTATCTCCTTTATTTACCCTTATTGAGCATCTAAGGCCACACTTTATTATATTTTCCTTCCTTCGATTATGAAGAATGGTTTTAGGTATAACTACTAAAATGGATGACCTTTTTGGGAATCAATGATGATCATTAACCAGGATATATTATTTTGGTCCATGTTTCTAAAGACACAAAACTATTATGTTCCTTGGGAATGTACTTTTATAATGTGTGGAATATTTATCTTAATTTATGTTAGATCCACATATGTTTGTCCTGAGTTGTTATTGTCAGTATCAAAGAAATGGTTTACTCAACCATTGTAATATAGGATGAGAAAAATATAGTGAGACCCCTATGGATATTTCTAAGGATATGTATAGGGTTGTATCAATGGATAATCTTAAGGTTTCATGGATTTTAATGTATGATTCGTGATTTAGGCATCCTGATATGTGATTTTTCATGATTATTTTATTTTATACTATGATAATGTCGTATCAGACTATGATTTCGTGCATTAGTCAAAGTAGGTAACCATAATGAACTAGGTGAATGATTAATGTGAAATAAATTATGCTGACAAGATATCTAATGGTATGATCATAGGAGTGATGTATGTGGTGATCATTTATAATCAGTTTTCACAAAACATGGTTAAACACAGGTACCTTAACCACCACATAGACACACTAATGAATAGAATTAATGAGTTCATTGATAGTTCAGGTAATGGAGACCATGGCATAATGATGATTCAGTTTACTTTGTGTCATGAATTGGACATCAATCAGCCATGTAAATGTATTTTCCGAACGAGAATATGTTTTGAATATGGAAAATAAGGACACAAATCAGGTAACTACAATGGAAAAATGAAGGGATCAGTTTATGCACTGGATGCGAATAATGAACTCCCCATGAAATCATTGACAGTTGAATTATTTAAATGTGGAATGAACATGTATTGTGAAATATCGATGTCCATACTAAAAAGTGCATAAAGAAAATCAGTAAGGGGATATTAGTAATGGTTATATTACAGATGATAATGAGTATACATATGAAATTTTAATGTAAATATATATTATGTAATAGGGTTAGGTATCATTTTTATTGGATTAAGGATGATGTGATCGAATTATTTATGTATTTGGATTCGTGAATTATGAATTGTGAAATATATAATTGTTTTACAGTTACTTTTTTTCACTAAGGATTTAGGTGAATATGTTGAATTTTTCCAATGGACTAGAAAACTGATTTGATGGAAAGTTAATATTAATGAAAACTTATTATTATGTGAAAATAAAACATAATCTATTCCTTATGTTGATATTATGATTTCTGGATAATGTTAAGTTGAATATGAAGGAGTAAATTTAATGGAATTGCTGACCATTTTACTGCTTAAGTATTTTTTTTTAAATTGTTCTATGTTATTAGGGATGATGTTTACAATATTTTGGATATAAGGAATATATCTAATAATATTTTGAATATTAAATTTTCCATGTTTTCAATAATTATTTATGGTGATTTAGGTTATTACCATGATTCAAGAGAATACATGATAAATGTATTCACATGTTTAGAATGGTTTACCTTATACTTGTGAATACTTTTATAACTTGTGAAAAAATATTTTCCAATGATACTACCTAAATATAGATGGAATGGATTATAATTTTACCTGATAGTATTTTAGTACATCATGAATAAAAAATTCACCTTCATTTCATGGAGTAATAAATGATGTGGAGATTGATCAAGGAACAACAAAGGGTGTCGTTTTCCTGAAATCATGTAAGTATATATTTTCATGAAAATTCCTCAACATTATGAAAAAAGTTATTTAAATAAATTTTTTTCCTATTATCATCATTTCTATAATATCAATGACCTTTTAATCATCATTGGGTAATGGATTTTGTCTCCTTACATTAACCAAACATTGTCTTATATCACTCTCCTTCATAACATCATAGATAGATTTCACATCCATGTCCATATTTTTCCATACCAATTATATTATACTATTTTTAATCCTTGTTATGAGTTACTTTGGTTAAACATTTTGTTTTTAACATTACCATTTTACAAAAATTAGTATTTATTTTTTCAATTTGGGTTTTATGAAAGGAAATTTCAAGTATTAAACCATTAATCACCTAGATAAATTTCAAGGGAGAGAATTATTTTATGGGTGGTAGAATGTGGCACCCCAATATTTTGTGAAATTATTTTTTTAATTAAATTAAATTTTTGAAATATTGAATTTCACACAACAATGAAAATTATTCTTTATGTGAGAGAACTAAGATTGTATTGCATTATATAAAAAACAATTTTAATATCCAACTACATTCATGACATAGATTATAATTTGTTAAATTAAACACTAATTTTTCTTGTGTTTCACTCAATGTTAAGTTCCTTTGATAACTTGCATGTCACACAAGAAATAGTTTCAAGAAAACAAAATGTATTATTATTATTTTTATTAAAATAATAATATTTATTTCACATAGTCCTTAGAATAATATTTATAAACAAGAGTATTAAAATTATTAATATATTTATTGCACATAGATATATATTAATAATTATTTGCTGACCAATTAACATGATATGAAAATAAAACCGTTTTGAAAATATCAAAAATATTGTGCTGGAAAATTATAATTATGAAGTCCAACTAGATTTTCAATAATTATTTAATTAAAACAAATTTGATATATTATTTTTAGGAAATATTTATATTATATTCATTCACCTATTTTACATTCATCTTATGTGACTTCTAAATAAGTTATAAGAATAAATGAAATTATATTTATAAAAAGATGTTAAAATATTTTCATTTGGTTTTAATGTTTATATATATCAATTTTAAATAAATTAATCAAATTTACCTCATTGAAATCTATTTCACATTATATTTTATATAAAAATAATTCAAGAATTTGATCATTTTAACATTAATAATCCTCTAGTTTCGTCCCCTTTACGTGATTAATTTTCAATTAATTTCTAGAAATTATACTTCAAGAATTTGTAAAAATGGATTCCATATATTGAATTATGTTTTTTTTATTTGTAATATTTTTACATTATTTTCTTAAAAAAAATATTAGCAAAATTTATTAAAATTAATTACAGCGTTTAAGGTAAAACTCAGATTACTCGGTGGCTAACCTTTAATTTAAGGGGACAAATAACCAATACACATGTCCAAAATCCATTTTTTGAAATATTTCTGCCATGTAAACTATTGGGTATAATATTTTCCATTATCATTGTCACAATAGATAAGGTATACCTCTGAATAGTGTTTACAATTTTATATTTAAAATTATGTCACTCCTCCTCCAATTGAAAAAGGGCACCCACCGCCCACACTTATTCAAAGTCATAATCCCTTTTTATCGAACAACACCAGCCAAAATATACTCCCAAAATCTATCTCTTCATCCTAAAATCCAACCATTTTTTCATAAATTAAACAAAGTAATCCCTTTGATACAAACGATGTAGAGTTATCCAAAGAAGATGTAACATTTTCCACAAGCTCTTTTTTTTATTTTCATTATACAACCCATAATTATACTTATTACAAGATAATATAATAAATTTTGTATACTAAAAATACTAATATAATATTGTTTTAATTTTTTTATCTAAACCCGCATGAAAATCCATTAAAATATATACACATTCATCGTTCGTGTGTACGGAGGACTACCACTACATGAACCGATGTCGTTCGTTATTACCTTACAACCTTTGAGGGTAGGGAATAATGATATATATTCTATTTTTATATGATATATATTATATATGTGATTTATTTATTTACATTTAATTATTATATTACGCATACTTTCATTTTTTTCCTATTTTTTGAAATATTATATCTTTTTTTGTCGACGTGCGGACTACTACCCCCTCAAAGCAATGTGACTCGTTTAAACTTTATGTTGAATGTATTAAGAATGAATTTAGTAAAAAATATATGATAAATATTACCTAAATATTATACATTAATGATCATATAAATTTATATTTATATATCATTTACTTTTCATTCTTTAAAAATAGGACAATAAAATAGATTCATTGCTCTTGCATACATACGGCTACCGTCTCCATTAACAGTATGGTGTATTTAATATTTATATCATTAATATATTTATCTAAATACATATATAATGAATATATATATATGTTATTTATAAAAATACTAAATAATGTAAATTATTAAATCATGATCTTATTAAAAAGATCTATAATAACAAGTCAAAACATATGCAAAAAAAGGTAGATATTACCAGAAACATAAGATGAACATGAAGTGTTAATAAATAGGTAAAATAAATCCATAAAAATTCATATTTGGTATTAAATATTGGAATATTATTATTTGGTAGATTCATAATAAAAATATATTTATAATCCAAGGGGTTTAAACCTGAATGAACAAATTCAGTACATAAGCTAAGGAATTTCTTGTCTCACTTTTATTGCTATGCGAATTATACTTTATTCAGCACTGATTACTTTTTTTGTAGGGTAAATACTAACAAATAATGTATTATATGATTATTATATAAAAATTAATTTGAATTTACATATCCATATTATTATAATTCGTTTCTAGACTTTATGGTTTTGAAGTTACCAAACTGGTAAAGTAATTTTTGTCCCAATTTTCCTACATTGAGATATATGCCATCTTATGAACCTATATATTTCTATAGTGTGTATATATTTTAGTTTGAAATATTTAAGCATGAATATAATTATTTAAATAATATTTAAATATTCATTTATTTCTATTCTATAATGGTTATTATTAATCAACGTTACCAAAGTGTAAATGTTTATTTTTGTAAAATCTCATCATTTTTTGGGATTGTTTATTTTTATACATCAATTAATAGAATATTATGATCCATATCTAATGATTTATCAAGAAATTTCTTATCCCCAGTTTATTTATGATATCTTCATTTATTGGTGTAAATTTTCTACTGTTTTTTACATAAGATAATTATGTTAGTTTTGTTAATGAAGCCTTGCAATATCTCTCTCTTCGGTGAGAAAGTTTTTCCTCCAAAACCATGTTTTCATAAAATTTGTTCAAAAAAATATTATTATTATACCCTGATAATTATAATTCATATTTACTGATGTTATATATTTTGAACAAAAGGGTCTTCAAAAAGGAATTTTCTTATTTTCTTCGGATTATGGAAGTCTTATAAATTATTTACAGCACAAATGGAATGTTCATCACATATAGAATTATCTACCATCAAAATAATCATTTATTTAAAGAATCATTTAAAATTTTAAAAGATTAATGTTTTTATGAAAACATTCATTATTAGTATCATGTACATTCAATATTTATTAGGTGTTTTACAAGGAAATAAATTTTCATAAAATGTTATGTTCAGGAATTTTTTTAAATTAATTTAAAATAATACAATAATTTTTATCAAATATATTTTCAAAGAGAATGGATTTTTGAAATTATTTATGTTTTAAATTTTTTTTATAATTTAGGAATGATTTTTTTTCAAAAACATTTCAAGATTACTTTATATGTTTTCATGGAATTTTTTTTCAAACTATTTATAAGATTCATTTATGAATTTTCAATGAAAAGTCATTTATGAATTTTTATTGGATTATTGTATATGTTTTCACAGAAAAATACCATCAAAATACTTTCACTATTCCTCAATAATTTTTCAACAAAACGTTTTTTCAAATTTATTTCATGATATGGATAATTGTTTTTCAAAATTTTTTGAATAATAATTTATAATTTATCAATAAAAAATCAATGAAATTATTTTAAATATTATTTTATAATTTTTCAATGAAAGGGGTTTTCAAAACTCTTCCATTAATCCTTTATATTTTTTCACAATATTATCCATGAAATTTTTTAAAAGGTTTTATGTTTTAAAAATTATTTTATTCAAAGACAATGGATATTTTCCTAATGAAATAATTTATAAATATTCCTCAAAAATTATGTTCTATATGAGATGACATAGGATTGTATTTGTGAAACTATACAAATAAAATGTTATAATGGTTGAATTCTTATTCTTATTCTAGATGGTAAATGTTTATATTCAATGATGTTTATGAAACCAATTTCTCGTTCACTTTTTTTGTTTTTATGAAATATGTTTCTATTTCATGAGTTACATGTTTCTAAAACCTTATTCCTTTCATGGGATGATTTAAAAAACAGTAATGAGACATGACTCTTTTCAATAGGTTGTGATATGATGATATTCTTCTAATACCCATTTCAATTCATGGTTTATAATATTATTTTTTATAATCTTTTGGAACATGTATGTGTGATTTCATTATGAGAGGGGTGGGATCTATTTCTCGCTATAATGAATTGGAGAATTTTTTATTTATCATGATATAGACATGGATAGAATGTGGAGTGAACTCGATTAAGTATTGAAATTTTTCAATTAATATGGTCTTGTTAGTTATCCTTAACTACTATAATGGTATTAAGAGTGATGTATGATTTCTAAGATTGTCTTGAGAGTGAACCTTGGCTACTAGGATGGCATTGGGAGTGAACCTTCACAACTAAGATGTTTTGTAGAGTGAACCCATTACACTATAATGAAATGGCTATGAATAGGGATGGTGGTGTGCCCATCCATGTATTTGTATCCCGAATAATGTTCCATGGTTGGTTTGAAAATAATATTTGACTTATAGGGTAAGATTTTATTTTCTTATGTATATGCCACAATTTTGATGTCTGATTCATATTTGGTGATCTCATTGATTATTCTCTATATTCACTTGTGATTCGTGTCTTATAAACTACCAATATTTATTTTGTGCCTCATGTATATGATTTTTGGTATGAGTAGTGAGATCTTAAAATGTTATTATCATGTTCTCATACAATTATGCTCATCTTATGCTTATGTATATCCATTATTTACCATTACTAAACAAATGATAACACCCATTATTTTCTATACATTCCCTAGGATATAAGGAACAATTTTATGTAGAACTAATAAAGGGGAACATCTTTGTGGAATATATTGAAGATCATTCATGAGGTTAGAATATTTATTTCCATCTACCCAAAGAGATTTCACTAATATGGTCCCCGGGCATGTACTTCTATAATGTTTTGAATATTCATCTAAATTTATTTTATATCCTTGTATATTAAGTCCTGGTTGATATATGACTCATGGAATCCTTCTAAAAGAATATATAGAATGCAGTGAATGAGATACAACTAGAATATCACAACCATGTAAGGAACCCCTATATTAAATTAATCGACTAAAGGTGTCGTCAAAATATATACCAAACACACCAAGAACTAAAAAAAATTCAATGATTCAATTTCATAATTTAATAACGAGAGTTAAAGAAGGGAATAAAAGATAGAAAAGAATATGGATTGAAGAAATGAAGACTTAATAATCCAGGGATCCTAGTTGGAGTATAGGGTATGAATGATCTCCCAAAATTTTATTGGTTTCACCAAGGTTTGAGAGAACGAAGATAATAATGATATATTCTAGGCAATAACAAATATTTATAAATAATCAGGACACAAACATATTAATGATTTGAAACACATATTAAAATCATGAATCTTTGTGATGACCACCTATTAAATACATGTAATAATTTTATGCTGTGAATTTTTCAAACTGGATTCTTGTTGAACATCCGTCAAATTATTTGGTGCTTATTCACATTGTGAGAAATTCCGAAAAGTATTGATATTTTTTTAGCACAAACCTTTTAGTAAAACCTTTAAAATGTGAATATAAATACTCATAACTCTGAAAAAATCTATTAAATCATGAACACATATTCACATCATAAACCATATTTATTAGTATAATTTCATCCTTAAACTCTATTGAACCATCCCTAATTATCCTAAAAAAGTATCCAACTACCAAAATAAAAATGTAATAGTCTAAATTGGAACATTAAATTATATTGGATACCTCTAAAATAATTATCATTCTTCAAAATCAAAATGAAAAACACTATGGAAATGGAATATTCTTATAAACCCTCTTTTAGATACTTCTAAATGATATATTTACAACATAAACACCTCCATAAACAAAACACATGAATCCATGAAAAGAATTTATCAAATATACCCCACAACCACAATAATATAGCGTTTTACAACATTCTAGATAAACCATATCTTCACAAAACAAATACAACCTTAAAAACCCCATGTTTACACTACTAAAACCATGAAAAAATATTTACCGAGGAAAACAAATCTTATAATTACACCTTCAATTTCAAAAATATCATATTCTTTTGTATATAATAAATATGCCTCAAATTTATGAAACATTTAGTAATATAATATATCTTGATTAGGAAGGGTTTATCTAGGTTCGTGTGCCAAAATCGATAAAACAAATCACATTACAATGGGATATTTACATCTCATAAAATATTAATATTAAAACATCATTCCATCAGTCAAAATAGAAAGGGGAAAAATAAAAACAACTCTCAGTACTAAGCATTAATCTTCATACAATTTTCCCATGTGTTTTTCTCTAGGTCATCATTCCTCTATATATCATGAGAAAATGGGATGGTTTGTCCATGTAGAACCTTATATCGATGATACTAGATGACAATTGGTCAGTCTATAAATTTTAAAACATCCTTAATATTTATCTCTCCATTTCCTATGATATGATAGTCATCATGAAGAAACCAATGGAGCTGGGATGCATGAAAATTTTTATGTATCATTCTTAGACATGTGAGAATTACTAACCAATATGCCACATCACCATCTTTCTCCAAAACCTCGATATGTCTAATGAACGGAGGATAGATTTTACTCCACCTATGAATCCTCATATTCCTCTATTGAGGAGAGACCGTCATGAACACATGGAATCCAACCTCACACTCTTGGGCCCTCTACGAGTGATTAGAATAGGGATGTTGACAGCCCAATTCCACCCTCATATACACTCAGAACATATAGATATTCTCATTTTTGTTCATCACAAAATCAATACCATGAATTATTACACCCCAAACCCCATAATGATCTGTATATAAATGCACATCCTACCATTAACCGATCAATCTAGATAAAATTTTGGTGCTTTTTGGTCATACATATCAATATAAACAAAATCTGTAATAAATAAGACATGAACATATGGTAAAAACCTAAAAGGTTGGGGAATATATGAAGCATTAAATTTTTTTTAGTGATTCCTATGAAAAAATATCTCAAACATCAACATCGAATGCTTACATACCCAACAAACACACCACATTCCCAAGGAAATTCAACTCTTGTATATATAACTATCTTTTATAAATGATTCCGTACAAATTATGGTACCAAGAGACCTACATGATGACTCAAAGATAAAAATTATACCCCTCTGTTGACTATAAGTACACCATGATATTATTTATTAACATGATAATGAAATAATCTTGGAACACATGTAATATGGAGTTCATAACCCCCTTGAACATAGTTGGTGCAGTTTTTTTACAACTAACGACATGGCCATCAACATGAAGTGAATATATGTACATCTGATCGAAGACATCGGGCTATCATCATCTCTCATAATTTACTGGTAGTATTAATACTCCATATCAATCATAGATAACCAACGATCCCCTCAAAACTGGTCAAATATATCATCGATCTTTGGAAAAGGGTATTGATTCTTGATCATCACATGGTTTATTCCTTAGTAAGTTCATACATAGTCTAAAACAATAATCATAATTATTTTAGAAAAACATTGCAACACCCCATGCTGACACACTAATCTAGAATAAACCCTTCTACATCAGATCATCTATTTGAAAACACAACTTCCACAACTCATCAGTTAACATGCACAAATAATCCATCCAAAATAGAAATGAATAGTGATATATATTTATCTTAAATTCAATATCATGTCATGTTAATAGCATTGAAAAATATTCGGTTAAAACATAATGAATATAACTAATGAAGCTAGGATCCTCCAATATCCCTTCATCTACATCTTTGGATTCCGTAGAAAAATATATCATCAATGAAATAAGGTTCTCCACAAGACTAATATTCATTTGAAAACCAATTTCTCCAATAAAAACATCACACTGACAGTTCACATTCGAGAACATGACCTTCCTCTAATAGAATTAGATAACCAAAAGTAGAGAGTATTACAAATCTATGTTGAGGATTAAATTTAATTGATGTCACTATATAAATTATACACCCACATATGAATTGGTTTTTCCAATAATCAGTGTACAACCCCATCACAAAAAAACAAGATGTTCCAGGATCCAACTAGGAGGGTGAAAACTATAGGATAAAGAATCCTACATTTTATTATTCATATTATTCAAAATAAAAATTGTTAAATAATGGAATTATTGTACTGTAAATGAAACAACACACAAGAAATGGTAAAATAAAATCTGATTATAACTCTATTGATATTTATCCCATGAAGTGTTGTGACCTCCATTTTAGTAGATTTTTTATGCCTATATCTTCTTATTCACTATTGTCGACCTGTATTACCACACTCAAGATGGGTTCCATAATATGAGAGACATCCTGAGGTATCTATATATCACCCCCCCACTACACTTAGTATAGAGTAAGTTAAATTAACTTTTTGCTAAAATGGGCTCATTAGCAGCTCCTACTAGGGCAGATATTAAACATGAAAAACTCTTCTCTAATGAGTTACAAAGTCCAATTGGAAATAATTCTGATGATTAATATATCCCTAACATATAAATAAAACTAGCCCAAATCCCCTCATAAAATAATATACACAACTAGAAATATCGGGATTAAAATTTTGTTTTAGAGGTTGACTCCCTATTGCTTGAAAATTTAAAGACCCTATTGTCAAAGACCAATTACCAATAACTCTACTCCTAAAAGATCCATAATGGTTACCCTCTCATAGTAACCCTCTTTTGAGTGTATATTCAATATCCAAAATTCCTTCTTTTGAACATATATATACATTTTCAATACAAAATTGATTAATTATATATTATATAGAATGGCAGAGTGCCTCTTCAAGATGCATGTTATGAAGCTCCTTATCTTCGAAAATATTATTGGTTAAAATAAAATGGTCCATAAACATTATCAAATGCTATCACACAGACATACTTCCCTAATGAATAGAGAGATCATCATATTCCTCTTTAATACATTTTTCGGCGATATAAACACTCTTTTAAGAACTTATTGATTTATACCATTGAAATTTATGCTTCCGTTCACATATAAATATACAATGTTCACAATTGATGAGTGACACCCATCATCTAATAGGATTCCAGGTGGGATTATTTCTCTTAATTAGTCTAAATTAGAATAAATGAGACATCATGATCATCAATTAAATTCTCTGTCTCCATAAAATATATTCTTCCCTCAAAAAATACCAAATCTTGTCTTTAATGGAAATGCAAAATTTTAGGCCACTGGTCATCCTACTCATCCATATCAACCCTATGGAAGTCAAATTTATTAGCCTAGTAATACTTTACATCTTATACTACACGTGGTAAATGTCTAAGAACCATATATTTAAAGTAATTAAAGGATTTCTCAAAGGCCATTATTATAAAATTCATTTAATATTCATTTAAATTAACTCATTTTAGCTTTTAGAAGATCCAAAATCCAAAAGTAACACAAGAAATAATAATCCAACAACCACTCCTAGTTCTCTAACAATCATGTGGAACCACCAACATTGGTCTCCCAGAAGGATCAAATTCATTCCATCGGATCAAGGGGGGGATAAAATCCCTTGTAAAATATAGTCTTCAATGGACTATTTCATGAACCATGATTAGAAGATATTATTTTTATAATAACCCTTTAAATAATCATTTTCCAAACTCCAATCTCCATCTTATATCTCCACCAAATCCATTGATTCCATTATTTAATAACCACCTCCATCCAAAGGTACCAATCTCGGGCCACCGGTGAAGGGACACAAATAATGACCCCTGATTCTTATCTTAGTTCACCCTAGTTTTATTACTAGAATCAAGGGAAAAAAGTATAAAATATGGGAGGCACTAGACTCTATATAATATGATACCTAGAAACAGGATAAATCAACCACAATGAAAATCCACGAAATAATCTAAGATGAGGTGAAAAAATTCATACCATGATTTATGAATAATGTATAAAATAAAAGAATTATTCAAATAAGTATAATATAGATAAAATTCTAACATAACTAACCCAAACTCAGTTCAAAATCCTATACTACAAATGTTGTTATCAATCCATGAAATTCTCATAGATACCTGCTAATATGTCTCTATATACCTAAGTTGAGTATAATGTATATACTCAGTAGGATAATACCCAATGAATCTTGTTAGCATGTCAAAATAGAATACAACTAAACCTATGTGAAAATAGTATAACCCACAACACCTAAACAGGTCAACTAACCATTCATATCCACATATAGGAAAACTCACCAAATAATGTATCCAATTGTAGTAACATAATATGAAGCATACTGATAAAGCAGGTACCCCACACCACATTGCCACTAAATGTTTCCTCTCACACCCGAATTTCTTACGTCCAGGTGATCTAATATCATTCATTGAGTACTTCCCAAGTACACATAGGAACCTGTATCATTCCAACCACCAAGAATGAAAGTGGTCATCACATTCTTCTATAATACACTTGGTCTATCACATCACATCTCACCCAAAGAAACATGGTATACCACGTCACATCTAAATAATATTTTTAAATATAAAATAATAGGGTATTTTGAAAGTGAAGGACCTAAACCATCCTCCTACAATGGATGACCCCAATAAGAACCACCTCGATATCTCATAAGTCATAACCACTAGTTCACTATTTTATTCCTTCCATCATAGAAAAGGCATATTAAGTAGCCCTCAAAGGGAGAGTTCATATTATGGGGTACCAGCCATCTATACTGAACTTATAGGTGTTGGAAATAACACCCACAAAATATTTTAGTTTTGGAACATGGTGCTCGACATGGGTGAGGTTTGTAAAGAAATCAAAATGGAAATAATATATATATATATATATATATTATTTTCTCACACAAGACCAAAATAAAATAAAAGTACCATCCCAAATCATAACATCACTAAAATACCTCACAAGGACCACCAACTTTAATTTCACCAATAATTTATAACACCATATGAGTAATCCCCAAGACATAAACTATTATCTACATTCATTCTTTTAGTTTAAAGATAATTCATTAACAAATTTTTTCAAAATTAATAAACATTGTCATTATTAATCCAATTCATTCTAGAATTTAAGAAACCACATTAACAACTCATTCCATTTTATTATAGAGTCTATTATCCTTTCCAACTGATTACATGTCAGTTCCATTATCAATATTTATTCCATCACTACCAGGAAAATAACACATCATATCCCAAATAGAACCACAAAATCCATTCCATGTCAACAATGCCCCATGCCAGAACCCCATCTCATCACGACTAGAACATCCCATAACAACTTTTCGCAAACTTTTCCAACCTATCATCGCATCACTACCCAATATGAATCACATAAATTATGTTCACCACCATCACCTCATAAAATCTAAAATGAAAAAAGGAAATACAACAATCACAACCAGAAAAATATACACATCTTTTATTCAACATATTTCATAACTCAGGTTAATGTGCTTTGATTAATTTACCTTTCAGGGTTTTCTCACAAAAACAAATATTTTTATAGGAAACCATTTTATTATCCATATATATGTGAATATATATTTCATTCAATGTCATCTCAAAAAATAAAACCATAGGGTTCAACAAACATTTCAAATATAACAAAAAAATCCTAATAGTCATGATTTAAAATAAGGGCATCAACCAAGTATAAAATATTTATCAACAATATAAATGTACTAAAACATGAAATTTTTCCTTCCCCCATCAATTTAAATTAAAAATATCTTTTTACCATCATTATGTCAGTGTATAAAATCTCAGAAAAGAAGAAAATAATCTTTATCCTCAAATATAAACAACTAAAATAAGAACGGCGGGGGATCACCAACCTCAATAAAAATATTCAAAACACTCAACAATATGAGGTAAAGGAGAAATAGTATGAATATTGATGTATCACAACCAAACCATGGATAAAAACGATCCACACCACGGTTTCCTCAACAAAAATCCAAAACATACACAAAATCGAAATAACATCACCTTTGGGATTTCCAAAATGTAGAACAAGAAGGAAAAACATCACAATAGAGATAACCCACATAGGATTTCCAAAATCAATCCTATGGAAATCGATTATGAAACCTAAATGAAATGAGATGAAGGATCACCGAAAAGTGGCTACGTTTCCCCTAATGTTATGAGAAATAATAGTATAACAATGGAATTTGGGTATGCCCTGAAATGTATTGAGAGGATGGGCCCTAGAACTTTAACACCATGAAGAAAATATTTACATCCTAAATATTTGTGAAGTCATAAAATTCAATCAATGAAATATATTCCGGATGTGAATTTGTCATGCTTCAAACTAGATGACCATTTTCTTAATTTCATTGTCCTCTTCACATCACGAAAAATCCCTTCATGTCATGAGTTCATTGAGAATATAAATTTCATCCCAAACAGCAAGCCTAGAATCCCCACCCTCCATGATTTCAAATAAAAAATCATGTAATTAACATATTTTTAGGTCCTGAACTTCCAAAAAATGAAGAATATCATATTTAACCTCTATTTAACCCTTCTCTATCCTCCTTCGAATGTCTGCAGCTCCAAAAATATAAAAGTAATATTTCCAAAATCAAAAACAGTTAAAATAACCACAACTAATAATTTACCAACATTTTAACAATTTATGTAGTTTGTTTTTCAGTGAAGAAAGTTATCTAAACAAAAATATATACACACAATACAAAATTAAATAATTTCAACACTAATATAAATAAAACATAAAAAAGACAACATTTTCATACATTAAAATATCTCAATTACACGTAAAAGTGATTTTTTAGGTAAAATGATTTAAAAATTTTCTATATTTGTTTCTATAAAAAATAAAACACATAAGAAGGGGTATCCTACATCAAAATTAATCTAATATGTCAGTATGGATTTCCCCTAATGATCCAAACAAGTGATTCTCCCTTCTTCTTATGATTTTCAGTGCAACAGGTGTGTATGTAAAATGATATTCAGAATATAAATTATTTTATTTAGGTAGTTAATCTAAAATGTATTTAATAAAATTTCATTAATAATATGCACATATTAAAATAAATATAATATATATAGTACTATTAGAACCTAATATATAAATTATTTAATTTCTATAGAAATATATCCCGTCATACACTGAATCAATATTCCCAAAACAATCCCCATCATTAAGAACATCTCATGATTTTGATAATATCTCTTGATCCCAGATTCTTTTCTTGAATATCACAATTTTATTTTCATTATTTATGTTAAGTAGAAATAAATTCTTAAACCAGTATGATTAAGAATTATATTGAATAAATATGATATGCTCCCAAATACTTGAAAGGGTTATGGTATATAATATAACACTCAAACATGACCAACATGATTCGATTCAAAATCATGAGAAATACTATCATTGTGGAAGGATAATTATGAATATATGGGAATCAAATCATATGCCTCTATTATTTCTCCCAGCAAATACAAAAAAATTAAAAAAAATATAGTTCATCAAAAAATAAGTTGAGATTATATTTTTTTACCACAATGATTCCAGTATTTTCATTTATATAATTTCCATCTGCTTTATTATGCACATCAAATCCTGACTCAGTTCCACCAACCTCATGACTAACTTGTTTTTCCTATATCATTAATAAAAATAAATGGAAACTAAATAAATTTTAAGTACATAGAATATAACAAAATAATTTCTAGTAAATTGATTGAAAATTACCTTGTTAGATATTATCTTAGTAAAAAATTTAAAATCAATTGTATGTATGATGACTAATTTCTCCCAGTTTGATGATTCATTTATATGATTAATGAAAAATATATTAAAATTTACAAAAAAAATATTATTTTAAATTAGATAAATATAATTACATTTTCAAAATAATTAATAACATAAGTTAATTACAATGATGCATATCCAAAATAGACATACATTCATCCCTAGTTATCCATTCTGGTAATTATTCATACATTGATTGCAAATTCAAGGATGTGTCACTGAACTCACACCACAACCAATACATGATGTCCTTAAATTTTTTTAAAATATTAAATGTATATTAATTCACAATTATATTTCACATATCCATGTTTTTCTTTACCTATATATAATAAACAAAAAAACACATAATTTTATTTCAGTTAAATTTCTAAAAAAATTAAATATTATTTTTTATTTACTATAAATTTTTAATCTAAAGTCACAATCTTATAATTTGTGGTAATATACCTCTAACCATAAAAATTTATCGGAATAGACATCATTTAAAATTCAAAAAAACCTAATATCTAACTATATTATCCTAGGACATCTACTGTCAACACCCAAAACATGTCAAATGAAATAACCAATTTATAATTTCTCATCCCTTAGAAATTTTATGTACTGATGATTGTTACATTCTTTTTATTTAATAAATTTTTTCAAAAAATTTATTCAATATTAGTATAAAGATACAAAAAAATTATTTATTCCGATTAAAAATTATATACCAATACTAGAAACCATAGAGTTCCATCATTGTGGTTACCAAGGCACCATATTATTAGTTGACGACGTCATCGCATCTACCCCATCTAATCCCTCTGACATTTCAAGAGCATAAGTTATGAAATGGAAGTGTAAATTCATGTCTGGTGAATAAGGTTGAGTATTATATTGAATCAGATAATGAAAATGGAGAAAAATAAATGAAGTGATCATACTTGATGGAGGTGGGAGAATAATAATATTTTTATCTAATTTAATTGGAGTAGTGAATGAATGACTCATATTTTTAAATAATTTTACTTCGAAATTTTACATCAATCATGAATATAAAAAAAGACCAATCATTATACATGATATGAAAAAAATAATATTTTGAAGGCAAAAAATTATCATAAATAAATATTACATATTTTTAAATAAATATTAAACACATTTCAAAAATACACACCAGAAGATAGTATAGGTTTAGTATCTATATATACTAGAAAGAAAATCATATTTCCTAAATGATCCTCGGTATATCTTATAATGATTTTCTATGTGGTACTCTTCTTATACATGTATTACATAAAACCTTTTATCATAGCCTAGTGAATGGAAACAAAATAAATGGTGTGCTCTGATGTTCAGACAGAGTAAACAAGTGAGGTTTCAAAATATTATAAGGATAAGGGTATGAGAACAATATAATAACATTTGAAAATCATACCCTTAATTTCAAAGATAATAAACATGACTCTTTTAAAAAATCATGGTAGTTCATAAGTCATGAATCGAAATGGAATCATAGAACATGAGTCATGATAACATAACATTTTCATAAGACATAGATTTGTGGATTATATATGAGAATAATAAATCTTAACTCAATGATTTCAACATAGACACTCATTCAATGTTAGGATTGGGATAACAGCCTATGTTCATACTATAGTATTGGGATAAACACCCATGTACCATATTTTGGACTTGGTATAACCTCATGTGTACCCACTTTTGGGATTTAGATAACCAATATTGTACCCCATGAGATCATATAACATTACACATTACCTAATTCATTAGAGTGAGAAATATTTTCAACCGTTCATATAATCTATAAAACCTTGATCCATAAGATTATAAAACAATCATCGTATCATATCCCATGAAAAATGAATATATTTTATAGGCATTACATCATTTCATAATTAATGGAATATTAATGGGATTCACATACATATATTTTTATCATCATATAATAACTTATGGAAACATATCTGTGTTTCATAAGAATTTTATCATGGTATAACCTGTCAAAAAGTTATAGTTTTTCAAAAAAATGTTATCATCATAAAAATATACCATTCATAGAAACAATATTAATGGTATCATTTGATAATATACACATATAATCATATGTATCATCAAGGTATGTCATCTTACCTTGAAATTTATTTTGAAATGACTCTTGGCACATTTCTTCAAGAAAATATATTTTCTTTAAAAATAAAAAATTAATAAAAAATTAATAAAAAATCCTTTAAATCATATTCCATAAAAATAATATATGAAAATAATAATTTAAATGTTTCAAATAGTTTAAAACCTATCATGAGAAAAATATTCTATCTTGTTTGAAAAGCACTTTTCAAAACATAAAAAACATTAAATTCATTTTCTTTAGAAATAAACATTGTAATTTATAAAATAGTCATTTAATCATTAACTATTCATGAAGGTGGAAAATCATATATATCTTAATGTAATTATTCCATTCAATTTTTTGGTGAAACCAAACTGGAATATTTTATAAAATAAAATCAATATTTATTTCATAACACATTATAAAACATTAAATCATTGGAAAAAAATTTAATATATCTTGTAAGTAATGTTAATGAATACTTTTAAAAATTAGAATATATGGATATGGAAGAAAATATTTTTTGACTGAAAAGATAAATAAAGTCATTTTTTCTTAAAATCATTCTTTTGGGATCATAGTTACATGATGAAAGTGAAATGAAGGGAAAATATATATTTTCACGAAAGACCTATAAGATAACATACCTAATGAATTTATTTATAAATATTTCATAAGTTTTAATCATCAAAACACCAATCATTAAAAATCATGATAAGCCATGAGTTTGTAATATAAAACATATTCCACATTGGTAGCTTTTGAATCATAAGACACTTAAAAAATAAAAGAAAATTTTATTTAAATGAAATGTGAAGACATATATTTATAAAATCAAATTTAAATGGGAAATATTATGAACATGATATTATAAAAAAATGCATAATATAAATTATGTCATAAATAAATCATTTTGAGATAAAAGTCACTTAATGATTTGGTATCATTGAAAATGTATACCCTTTGAAATAGATAGCCATAACATTATTTGTAAATATCCATAATTTTAATAATAATAATAATAAAATACATTAATGGAATTTATAAATACCACTAAAAAGAAACACGTGGGGAATATGGCATGGGACTCACAGAAAAGAATATTTAGATAGAAATATCCTACTTTAAGTCTCAACATTATTTGTACACGTTCGAACATCATTTATAATAAATATAAAATTATTATGAATATTTTTTATAAAAAACATAGATATAAATATATATATATATATAATACTATATATGATTGACTTATGCCGTTTAATTTCACTTTTATAAAAAATTCCTTGTTCAAATCCTGTTATCATAAATAACTGCTTTTTTTAGGTATTATTTGAATTTATTTATTTTTTCTCTAACACTGATCATGGATCCATAAAATATATAATTATAAACTTGAATTAAAAATATTATATATTATATATAAATATATTTACTGTAATCCTTAAAATTTAGTGACTGAAAATGAAATACATCATTCGTGGAGACGGCTGGTCATTGGAATGCATGAATTTTATTTCCATTTTTCAATAGATTTAATGAAAGAATGTTAAATATTATTTTACCATTAAGAAATATTTTTTAGGTAATATATATCTAATATATTCAGTACTTTTACCTTAATTACCTTTCATTCAAATAGATAGTGAAAATTGAATAATATAGCTTCTCAAGGGGGTGGTCCTCCGTACACACAAATGACGTTGTCTTTTCCCACAGGGAAAGAATTGTAAATACATATATGTGATATAATTACTAATTACGTATAATTATGTTAAAAGTTTTACATATATTAATTAAATAAAAAAAATTTCCAACTTATTAAACAAAAAATTAAAAAGGCATCACATCAGTTTGGGATGCGGTACTTCGGCGTATACACGAGCGACATTATTCATTTCCCAATGGGTTTAGATTTATTAATTTATTTGTGGTTTTATAGTTATGTAGGTATTATAATATCATAAATATCATTAAAAAATAATATAAATCATTATCTAAACATATAAAAGTTAATAATTCAAAATGAATAGTATTGGTTTGTGAGGCGGTAGTCTGATGTACACACGAACGATGGTTTCATATACCATTTGATAGAATATGAAAATAATTTAGTTTGTTCAATAACATAATAATATATCATCAGATGGATAATATTGAGGATATTATATCATAACTATTTAACAATAATTGATTGAGTTTGAGGAAAAAATAATATAAAATGCTACGTTAAGGATGTTATATCTTCATTGGACAACTTGATTTTGTCATCACAAAAATGATTCTTATGTTTTCTATTTAACAAAAATATGTATTATTAGATTTTATAATGGAATTAAATAATTTAGTTTATAGGATAATTCCTGATCCAATGGGTTTTTTATGTTTCAAGAGGATGTGAGAATGGGTGGCCTTTTATATGTGAGGTGAGTGGAACACTTCATATTTTTGAAAAGAAATGGTGTACTCACGTTTTGGAAAATAAAAAAGTATCCTAAATTTAATATTATAGAACCTAATAGAGATAAGGTCTATATATGGAATTAAAATTAGTTATGTACATGTTTTAGCACATTTATAATCATTATCATTTAAGTTTAGCCCACAGTAAAACCATTTTACCTTGACCGCTGTAAAAGATTTTTATTATTCATTGTGAAAAAAATAGAATTTCACCTTGATAGATAATATATATAATTCCAATTAAAATTATTTAAACCATTTTTCTAAATTCAACTCAAAGAATTGGCATAACTGAATTTAAAATTAATCTTCTATACACGAATTAATATCGATTTTTGAAATAGAACATTTCAAATGTTAAAAAATATTTTCAATCAAAATTAAATATGAAATTGTTTAAAATTACTTATTCTAGACTAATTGATATATGATTGAAATAATTTTAATTATAAAAAATAATAAAATTGTACTTTCCTAACCCCAAAATCCTAGATCTGGTGACTTACTTATTATGTTGGCATGGTAATAAGGAATTAAACGATGATGTATGGATCAGTATAGTATATTTGGAAATTGAGATTATATACAAGATACCCATATTACATTTTGAAAGAAAAAATTAAACATTATATATAACAAAACAAAATTAACAGAATCCTTCATAGCTTATTGAAATATTTTTCCTTCATAACCTGAGGAAAAATATATTAATTGTGTGAAAAAATAAATAGTTACATAATTTAAAACATAATAAATAATGAATTAATGAGGATAAATCAAAAGAGAAAGTTAACTAACTGATACCACATTCCATTTAAATAATTGTACAAGGAAACATAAATATGAAATATTAAGTAATTGAAACACATTCTATTTAACTAAAAAATTGAGAATCAACTACATCCATAGACAATGTCAAAGAAAAAATCTCAAGAGTAAAAAATAATTTACTATTAATGTATTAAATTATTAATAATTGGATTCCATGTTTCCTAGATACATGGTACCTTTAAATTCATGAACATTCATAATGATGTTTGTAACATGTCAAGTAAAACCCCTTCTAATTTGGCCATCTGATTTGTCAAATGAGACTAACGATGCATTAATGGGATATCTGTAATTGGGCCCCACAAATTTCATACCTTTCCAAATCATTACCAACATATATATTTGTTGATTTAATTCAATGATAGTGTGCCACATAACATATCTTTGATGATTACAAGATACAAATTGAACAATATTTCCCTAATTAATCAAATAATTATCAAGTACATAGAGTAAGTAAAAATGATATAATATTTATGCCATAATTTTAAACATCACATAATTTTATGGATAAATAAAATAACTGTGATGTACAATGTAAAAACTTCATAAGTATGTTATTGTTTTAGGATAAAGTCAATAATAAAAAAAATGAGATTACAAAGATAGCTTTTATCACTTGTTATTTTTAAAGATAAAACCACTTAGATGAGATAATAAACATATTAACATAAATACTGTGAATATATAAGTATAAATGATATAATATACCAAAAGTATCAGTACATACACCACACACAAAAATGTAAATAGTGAATATTACATTAATCTCATATATATAAACAAGTGAGGTGAAAATATCATATATGGAATTTCCTTTTGTGTAAATATCTTTTAACCTCCTATATAATTGTTTTAAAATTTTTAATAACTTACTAATAAACCATATTAATATTTATGATATCATATATTGTCTTATTATAAAATCCTATTAATCATATTTTAGTAATAATTCATCAATTTTACTATTATTGGTGTTAATTTACCAGTTTCTCGAGTAAGGTTTGAATTTTTATTAGTTGTTGCTATTAATTAGATCATGTTTTCATAATCTTAATAATGTAATCCATGATTTGAATATTATATATATTCATAGGATATGTGTTTATAATAATACCTAAAATAAAGATATAATAAATGAAATGTGTTGTTCATGTAGATGGTAGGCCACAGGTACGATTGAACGCTACTTCCATTTCTTTTTTGTATTTAATAGAATGAAAAGTAAACGATATATTTGTATATTATAAATAAAATGCCATATTTATTTCATATATAGTGTAAATTTTCTAGTAAACCAACCCTTAATAAATTCCATAATTTGTCTAAACGTATCACATGACATTGAGGTTGCGGTAGTCCACACATCCACAAACAATGTTATCATATTTACTCAATGTTAAAATCATTAAGATATATTCTATATAAAAACAATTAATGTAACAGACCAAGGTTTTAATGATAAATTGAAATGATTGAATCACTGAGTCTATAAATAATTAATTATTCATTTGGGGAGATAGTTATAAACATACTGTTAAACATAATTTTGTCACTTCAATGATTTGAATTTCAAAACACGTACATCTACTTTTGTTATCAATAAGTTATTTGGATTCTGATAGTACCAAATTGTTTTATGTTGAATAGTTACATACCATTATGAATTTTAATACGAATAGTTATGTGAACCTTATTAATTGTAAATTGTATTATTATTTTATTGTCTTAATGTTATAAGATAATGAGATCTTGATTATTTTTTCAATGTGAAATAAAATGACTAATACTCTTAAAAATGATTTATAGGAATAAATTATGATTTCATTAAATATTCAATTTTCTCATATTTAGAAATTTATCTTGATAAAATGGATTTCATTTTATAATTCTGCACGTCCAAAAATGGTTAGAGCAATTTATTAGGATTTTACTTAAATACTCAAATTTTTTAATGAATGGTCAAAATGGTAAATTACTGTATACATACATTTTATGTTAATTACACTATTCCAAGAGTCATGTCTAATTAAAGAACACGTTTTTAGAAGTCTCGTGATATATTTACTATTTTTGGTCACATAAATCAATACTATTCATAGTCATGAGTAAAAATATTAAACAAATGATTAAAATAAGGGAAAACCCCTCCTCTCCTCTAATATAAATTCCAACTTCACCCACACATTCGATAACACCTATAAATATTTTAGAATTTCCAAAATTATATAAAATACCCTTCCCATGGATCATCCACACGTCTAGGACCAATTTCTCTCACCAAAAGTTTAAACTCAAGGGCCTTAAGGAGGATCTCAAGGACAATAGATCAAGAGTTTAAATCCTCTTTCATTTACTTGTGTTTTCTTCTAAATTATTTTCTTTCCTTATACTATCTTAACTTCCCCTAATCCATGATTAATGAAATGTAAATTATTATATATATTATATATTTTTATTAAGTTTATGGGATAATTAATCTTCATACTTCTTTTCCTCTTACTCTAATTATAAAAATACATTGTCTATGATGTGTCGATTTACTAACATCATGGATGATATATCTTTATTTTCATTTACATAAAAAAACTGGTTTTAAATCCATATTAATTGTTGAATAAGATTTTTAACGTGTATTATATAATATCTCATATGTTCTATAATTAAATTATGTATAATATTAATTATTTATGATGAAACATGTTTGTCATTATCGAAGAACCTCCAAAATGATCTAAATCAATATCACGAATGATTTATCTAAGGATTCGTCCCCATACAATGTAAACAAAATTATTTTTAAATAATTTAATATTTTTGAATCCTATTAACACCATTTAATTCCACTTCAATAGTTCCTCTTCTATTTGACAAGAAATTACATTACTAATCTTCCATGGAAATCATGTAATGCACAAACCCGAAACAATAGAAATAACATACTATTATTAACAAATAGGTAAAATGATGTTATAAAATGATGATTTAAGATGATATAAACATGATTATTCTTCTTTAATATATTAATAACACCATTTTTTCCATTATAAATTAGGTTTAAACAAGTTTTAAGTAATATGAACCCAAGGTAAACCCATTCTTAACACAATTTCAATTCTTGGGTTAACCGTCTACTTCATTGATTATGTGTTAGTACAATTGTTTTTATGATGAAATTATTTATATATTATGTTTTATTATGTTTATTTATATGTCATAATGTCATTAAATTCATTTTATTGGGTCTCATATCAATTGTATTATATTTGTGTTGGGATTCTATTTAAAACCCTCTTCTAAACATATAGTTTAACAAAATTTAAAATGAATTATTTTATGAAAGTTTTTTTTACTTTGATACAGTTCTTGTAAATGGTTCATGATTAGGGGTGGGACCTATATCTCCCTCTAATGCATTGGGTATGTGTATGTTGGTGGTCTTGTGTATGGTTACTCTAAGTGTAACTGTGATGGTGACACCATAAGGTTCCCATGGGTTTACATTATAATGTAACTGTGAGGGTTACAAATAATAAGGTATCTATGAGGGTTACTGTAATTCCCCGACCCCAGCTACCCGGAGTCGGTGCATTACTTCGTAACATTGGAATGATCACAAAAGATCAAGTCTAGAAAGACCGATTAGTTTAGTATCCATGGAAACACTAGATACATTCATAAGTATTACATTACATCATAAAGTAAAACAAAACTACAATAAGAAAGTCTCCATAGACCACACTCAAATCCTCTTCTGACAATCCCTGCAGGTCATTCATAAAATACATCTTCACATCCTGGAAAATATTAAAACATTGAAAGGGGTGAGCTTAGATGCTCAGTAAGGATAACAATATTGCGGAAGCTTTCATAAATAAACATAAACATTTAAGGCAATGTATAACTAAAACAAATTCCTTATAAACATTAACATCAACATAATATGGCAAAAGTAAAATGAGATAATGCCATTTACTTCTTCACATGGATATTCTACTGGTCGAATAATCACATGCAATATCAATAACCACTTTCATATTGATGGAATGCATAATGCCGGACTATCATAACCACATAGCCAAGGCCTCGTGCCAAGACCACAAATAAGATTTTGTCTAGGCCTCGTGCCAAGACACTAGTTTGTCTCATGAGACCTACCGATGCATCGAGGAGCTATAGCGGGCTCCACCCGTCACTTATTAAGTCCAATGCATTCCTCATATAAATAGGTTTAAACATATCATAAACCATAACATAATCGTATCACATAAAACATGCATAAAAGAAACAAAACATTTCCACATTTCAATCACAAGATATCAATACAACACATTGATATAATAAAAACGCTTTCAAAACCATTTTCGATACCAAAATAAATGAAAGCTAAAACATGGTATTTATTTTTCCTTAAAAAAATATGGCTTGTAGAGGAAGACGAAACTCAAATAATGGTCACGGCGGCGGAGAAGTCATTGTCGCCGCATACGTACGACAAAAAAAAATCCCTTTTTTCGTTTAGTAAACTCTTCGTATAAAAAAGATTCCTTTTGAATAAACAATAAAGTCAAAGGGGTTTATACACTTTATAAAAGGAAGTTGTGTATAAAACCAAATATGCCTCAATGAAAGGAGATTGAGGCAAAGTCCCATACGAAGATCATTTTTAAAATAAAATAGATATATTATGTGTATTCACTATAATTACAAATAAAGAAAGTACAAATACAAGATAGGACATAATAATATCATGACATAATTTGAAAGTAGGAGATTAACCCAATGAATGGAAATTGGGTTAAGAAATTACCTTATATTGTGTCCGACATGACTCAACCATTCTTTAACCTCATGAATAATAAACTAGAGTTAATATCTACCTTATTAAAAACCATTTTCAATTTAATTATCCTTTTTATATCACTTATTACAATGTTATGAACATTATTTAATTATTTAAGTTAATAACGGTCGTTTTGTCGATCTTTGGTACTTAGTTCAACAATAAACTTCTTATAATTACAAGGTGTTAATGTGGTGAAATATCCATTATATCCAGAATTATATTCATGATGTAGATATCATATATATCATATATATCCAGTATATAAATTCATTCATAATATTACGTGACATTTAGAGGTAAGAAATGAAATGCACCGTTCATGGAGACGGTAAGCCGTATGTACGCATGAACGCTACTTTCATTTCTATTTTGTATTTAATGGAATGAAATCATAATGATATAAATTTATAATATAATTCCAGTATAATATATCATATAATACTATTTACTCCATCTTTTATACATCCCACAAATGGTATTAACGATTCCAATCACTTTGAGGGGGCAGTAGTCCGCACTTCCTAAAATGAAAATATCGCGTTTACCCATAATGGAAACCATAATGGTTTGCCATAAATAAAAAATAAAAAATAATAAGAAAAAACTAACATAATATATATTATATATAAAAATAGTGTCATCATAATGGCCACCATTAGATGTGTTATATGAGTGTTGAGCAATCATCGTTTTGTGAGACAAAAATTCTCCATCCACAGAAACAGTATGTTCTTTAACCATTAGATGTAGGTGTGTGTAAGTGTATCTCTAATCCTTCTTATAACAACATCCTAGTATATTGAGGATACTGGTGTTGTTAGAAAAGAAATGAATAAAAAGTGTTTAGGGGGTTGGAGAAGAAAAATAAAACAAAACAACATTAGAGAAGACATTACCTTAAAATCGGTTAACTCTTTTTGATTTGAGCCAAAGGCTTCCTTGGGAAGTGTTCTGCCCAAAGTGAGGCTTCTTGCAGTAATAGGGGGAAGTTGAGAGAGTATTTGGACAGAGGTTGGCCGAGCCAAATGGCTTGAAAGTGTGAATGAGGTGGTAGAGGTGGGGGCCTTTTATAAGTGGAGAGGAGGGGAACTCTTGGAATGTAAAGAAATTTCACTTTATTATAAAATGAGTTTCAGATTTTAGAGGTCCCACACTTATATAATTCGACGCTAAGGTGAGAAGGGTTCTAAATCTACTCATACAATAGTTTTTTGACTAGTTTAATCCTTGGATTTTACATTATCTTTCTATTTTATTTAAATCGTTAAATAATGAGGTCATCACTGCATCATCATGATCTCATAAATAATTTAATTTATTTAATGTCTAAAAATTATAAAAAAATACTATGATGTATGAAATCTTTTTATCTTTCCAATTACTATTTATAGTCAAAAATATGACTTGTATAACCCCATGTAAAAAAATTTTTAGTAAAACATTTCATGTTTGTGTCATTTTTTTACTTTAACATTAAATAAAAGATATTTTTGTCATTTTCCAACTAAAGTGGCTCCATGGGGTCCCCAAGTTGACCCATGGATTGTCTTGGTCGGCCATGTCACATCCAATGAGGGTAGTACATGTGTCAAGCTCATTAAAACATTATTTTTACCTTAAACTATACTAATTACTTCTAATCGCGATTAAGAACTTAAAAGTTACTATTCACCAAAAAATTATTTTAATCCCATTGAACCACATTTTACTTCCTAATGACAACCATGTATGTCAGATTTTTGAAATTCAAAGCACAGAAGTGGTACTTTTTCGTTTAAACGAAAAATCAGTTTCTTAACTATCACTTAGTGGTTTCACTATTCATCAAAAATTGATGTTTTTCAGAATAATGCCAAAATTTCACCCTAAGCTATAATTGATATTCCGAATTCAAAAATGATGTCTATTTTACAAAATTAGAAAAATATAAGTTTCATTAATTCATATTATAATTAATTCCCGTTGTCACAACAAATAGCGTGTTTTTAAGAAACAATTTATATCAAAAGATTTGCAATTGTTTATGTCCAATTTCAAAGTGAAATTAATTATAATGAACACCATTGTATAAAATGGTAAAAATATATTCTAATAATACTTTAAAACCTCTCAATAGTATAATTTATCACTATAAATTATTTTTATTAGAAAAGTTGTTTTAAGTATTTTTCACTGTTCATAAAAAAATTGGAAGTTCTCAGAAAAATACCAAAAATTCAACATAGGCAGATTTCGATATTACGAATCCAAAAATGAAGTCCATTTTGAAATATAAAGTTTCTATAATTTTAAAAAGTGGTTATTACTATTCATAACGGCTACTTTGATTAGTCTTGGTGTGTTAGAACTCAAACTTGCGTACAATGCAAGCTACTGCATTATTGAAAGAGAGGCGTATCGTGGAAGCTCTGGGTGTTACATTCTCCCCTCCTTCAATAAATTTCGTCCTCGCAATTTGAAAATGTTCTTCAAAAGTAAAAGGTTGAAAATAGAAAATACCTTTGTGGAAAACCCACATCGGAAATGGGGTTAATAAAAATATAACATTAAAAGATAGAAAGATAAGTACAAAGGTCACCTGAGATAGCCCATACTAGGATTCTATGAAAATATGGATATGGAGGAGAAACAAACCATCAAGGTATGACGAAGAGTTGTAGAAAATAGGATTAGGAGAAATTTAACCATAAGAAAATCACAAATTTGTGATTGGTTAAACGGTCATTGAATCCCCAGTTGGAAAAGTTAACCGGCAACGTTTTTGTTTTATGTTACCTTTTATAGAGTTGAGGAATTTATTTAGGAGATTTACTAAAAATGTAAGGGAATATACATACTTGTTATGTAGACTTTCATTCTTTAATAAATTTTTACCACAAACCCATATTTCACTCACAAAGATAATAGAACTCAAAAATATTATATTTATCCTAATCGTACAAGGTTCAAAATATTAACACATACCATTTAGATTAGTAAAACTATTTTGTAATAACCAGGTACTTCCTGTAGGCTAGTGGTAGGTAATAAAGGCTTGCCGCACTATGGTTGTGGGTTAGATTCCTGCAGCTTTGTCCGACGCGACGGGTTATGCCCCACCCTGCATGTTGTCCTTTTCCTAAAAATATAGTATTATACTATTCCAAAAATAATCTTCAAACATGTTTTAACCTTAAACAATACTATTCAAAGTTCAACTTAATCCATCCCAACCTTTATAGTTATCCAAAATACTTCTGTCCAACTCACAGTCCAAATTTAATAAGGAATGTAAACATAATGAATATCCTTTTTTCCACGTAACAACATGTAAACACCTTCATCATGTATTATTTTTAAACATACTGAATTACCATGATCCCTTATTCCTTATAGAATACTAGATATACTCCTATCCCAAAATGTATACAAATCATCAATTAGTTTCAAGGAAGTTATGAATATCCAATATAATTTATCCAAATCAATCACGTCTTATTCCAAAATCACTATCTCGGTATCATAAGCATATTATGGTTTATCTTTCTCTCAACCATATATTTTCCAAAAATTTAACCTACTGTGGAGTCACTTTTCTTGGTTCCACACAATCTCAAGTCCTTGATTAAATAGTACTGCAGTAAAATTCTTATATATTCCATAATTATTATAACCAGTACATCATTGATACAACACTCAAATTAAAAAATTCTTTAATAACAACATAAGAACACTAATCATTACTCCTCATATGTGGTAGTATCATAACTTTATTATTATCCAATAACATCATTTGGGGCATACTCTGATGATTTGGACATTGGTTTTCATAGTGTCCCCAATCCTTGCAGAAGAAGCATTGTACATTTGAAACCATTTTCTTACCCTTGCAGTCACACACATTGTGTCCTTTTTCTCTACACTTATAAAAAACTCACATTCCCTTTAGGCAAGTTCCATGATGTTTCTTCCCACAATTACCACTTATTGGAAAATTCTTCTTTCCCCTCATCCCTTTATCCATCATTCTCTCTTCCATCCCTTTCATCTCTTACTTTGCTTCAAAGCCATAGGACTCAGAGAATTCTTTACTTATCTTATTAACACATGATACTATTTCTTCATATGTTGAGAACACATGGGAGACTATTTCCCTTCGAAATGTTGGCTTAATACAGTGAAAGATACGATCCTTCTTACTCTTTGGATCATACATATTGCTGGAGTTCACATTCCTTCTACTGGGCGCCATTTCTATACAATGGCATAAACTAGGTTAGTTTATGAATTACAATGAATAATTTCAAACTTTTAAAATACTTAATGTAAATTGAACAATTTATGGATATAATCCATAATCATAAGAATTTTTTCTTTGAGGAAGTATATACTCATAAAACATACATAATGGTTTGTAAATAAAATGAGAATTATCCTAAGAAAATCCCCCGGGAGTGTCGTAACCAAGAGTGCAGCAAGGCCCGTTGTCGTGCACCAGTTCCCGTTTGAGTCTAGCTCAAAGTGGTGTTTTCAGGTTTTACCCCTAGGTATATTTGTGCCAGAGCCACCTCTACCTGCTCGTATCCAGACAGGGATGTATTGCTCGGAATACTCACAACATCTCTATAATACCAAAATTCTAGGAAGCTCTTCAATACTAATCCTCAAAGTCTATATTTGGCCTATGTTCTCTAATCAGAGTTTATCTAAATCTAGCTTTCTAGGTTAGTATTAACCTCCCTCTGATACCAACTGTAATGCCCCAACCCCAGCTACCCGGAGTCGGTGCATTACTTCGTAACATTGGCATGATCACAAAAGATCAAGTATCAAAAGACCGATTAGTTTAGTAGACTTGGAAACACTAGATACATTCATAAGTCTTAAAATACATCATAAAGTAAAACAAAACTACAATAACAAAGTCTCCATAGACCACACTCATATCCTCTTTTGACAATCCCTGCAGGTCATTCATAAAATACTTCTTCACATCCTGGAAAATATTAAAACATTGAAAGGGGTGAGCTCAGATGCTCAGTAAGGATAACAATATTGCGGAAGCTTTCATAAATAAACATAAACATTTAAGGCAATTTATAACTAAAACAAAAGCCTTTTAAACTTTAACATCAAAATAATATGGAAAAAGTAAAATGAGATAATGCCATTTACTTCTTCACATTGATATTCTACTGCTCAAATAATCACATGCAATATCAATAACCACTTTCATATTGACGGAATGCATAATGCCAGACTATCATAACCACGTAGCCAAGGCCTCGTTCCAAGACCACAAATAGTATTTTGTCAAGGCCTCATGCCAAGACACTAGTTTGTCTCATGAGACCTACCGATTCATCGAGGAGCTATAGCGGGCTCCACCCGTCACTTATTAAGTCCAATGCATTCCTCATATGAATAGGTTTAAACATATCATAAACCATAACATAATCGTATCACATAATACATGCATAAAGGAAACATAACATTTCCACATTTCAATCACAAGATATCAATACAACACATTGATATAATAAAAACGCTTTCAAAACCATTTTCAATACCAAAATAAAAGAAAGTTAAAACATGGTATTTATTTTTCTTTTAAAAAAAGTATGGCTTGTAGAGGAAGTCGAAACTCAAATAATGGTAACGGTGGCAGAGAAGTTGTTGTCGCCGCATACGTACGACAAAAACATTCCCTTTTATCATTTAGTAAACTCTTCGTATAAAAAAGATTCCTTTTGAATAAACATAAAAGTCAAAGGGGTTTATACAATGTATAAAAGAAAGTTGTGTATAAAACCAAATATGCCTCAATGAAAGGAGATTGAGATGAAGTCCCATACGAAGATCATTTTTAAAATAAAATAGATATATTATGTGTATTCACTATAAGTACAAATAAAGAAAGTACAAATACAAGATAGGACATAATAATATCATGACATAATTTGAAAGTAGGAGATTAACACAAAGAATGGAAATTGGGTTAAGAAATTCCCTTACCTCGTATCCGACTTGACTCAACCATTCTTTAACCTCCTGAATAATAAACTAGAGTTAATATCTACCTTATTAAGAACCATTTTCAATTTATTTATCCTTTTTATATCACTTATTACAATTTTATGAACATTATGTAATTATTTAAGTTAATAACTGTCATTTTGTCGATCTTTGGTACTTGAGTCAACAATAAACTTCTTATAATTACAAGTTGTTCATGTGGTGAAATATCTATTATATCCAGAATTATATTCATGATTTAGATATAATATATATCATATATATCCAGTATATACATTCATTCATAATATTACGTAACATTTAGAGGTAAGAAATGAAATGCACCGTTCATGGAGACGGTAAGCCGTACGTACGCATGAACGCTACTTTCATTTCTATTTTGTTTTTAATGGAATGAATTCATAATGATATAAATGTATAATATAATTCTAGTATAATATAGAATATAATACAATTTACTCCATCCTTTATACATCCCACATATGGTATTAACGATTCAAATCACTTTGAGGGGGCGGTAGTCCGCACTTCCTAAAATGAAAATATCGCGTTTACCCATAATGGAAACCATAAAGGTATGCCATAAATAAAAAATACAAAATCATAAGGAAAACAAAAACATAATATATATCATATATAAAAATAGTTTCATCATAATGGCCACCATTATATGTGTTATATGAGTGTTGAACAATCATCGTTTCTTGAGGCAAAATTTCGCCACCACAGAAACAGTATGTTCTTTAACCATTAGATGTAGGTGTGTGTAAGTGTATCTATAATCCTTATTATAACAATATCCTAGTATATTGAGGATACTGGTGTTGTTATAAAAGAAATGAATAAAATGTTTTTAGGGGGTTGGAGAAGAAAAATAAAACAAAACAACATTAGAGAAGACATTTCCTTAAAATCGGGTAACTCTTTTTGATTTGAGCCAAATGCTTCCTTGGGAAGAGTTCTTCCCAAAGTGAGGCTTATAAGAGTAATAGGGGGAAGTTGGGAGAGTATTTGGGCAGATATTGGCCGAGCCAAATGGCTTGAAAGTGTGAATGAGGTGGTAGAGGTGAGGGCCTTTTATAAGTGGAGAGGAGAGGCACTCTTGGAAAGTAAAGAAAAGTCACTTTATTATAAAATGAGTTTCGGATTTTAGAGGACCCACACTTATATAATTCGAGGATAAGGTGATAAGGGTTCGAAATATACTCATCCAATAGGTTTTTGACAAGTGTAAGCCTTGGATTTTACAATATCTTTCTATTTTATTTAAATCGTTAAATAATGAGGTCATCGCTGCATCATCATGATGTCATAAATAATTTAATTTATTTAATGTCTAAAAATTATAAAAAAATACTATGATGTAGGAAATATTTTTATCTTTCCAATGACTATTTATAGTCAAAAATATGACTTTTATAACCCCATGTAAAAATTATTTTAGTAAAACATTTCATGTTTGTGTCATTTTTTTACTTTAACATTAAATAAAAGGTATTTATGTCATTTTCCAACTAAAGTGGCTAAATGGGGTCCCCATGTTGACCCATGGATTTTCATGGTCGGCCCTGGAACATCCAATGAGGGTAGGACATGTGTCAAGCTCATTAAAACATTATTTTTACCTTAAACTACACTAATTACTTCTAATCGCAATTAAGAACTTAAAAGTTACTATTCACCAAAAAATTATTTTAATCCCATTGAACCACATTTTACTTCCTAATGACAACCATGTATGTTGGATTTTTGAAATTCAAATCACAGAAGTGGTACTGTTTCATTTAAACGAAAAATCAGTATTTTAACTACCACTTAGTGGTTTCACTATTCATCAAAAATTGAAGTTTTTCAGAATAATGCCAAAATTTCACCCTAAGCTATAATTGATATTCCGAATTCAAAAATGATGTCTATTTCAAAAAATTCCTAAAATATAAGTTGCATTAATTAATTTTATAATTAATTCCCGCTGTCACAACAAATAGCGTGTTTTTAAGAAACAATTTATATCAAAAGATTGGCAATTGTTTATGTCCAATTTCAAATTGAAATTAATTCTAATGAACACCATTGGATAAAATGGTGAAAATATATTCTAATTATACTTTAAAACCACTAAATATTATAATTTATCACTATAAATTATTTTTATTAAAAATGTTGTTTTAAGTATTTTTCACTATTCATAAAAAAAATTGGAATTTCTCAGAAAAATACCAAAAATTCAACATAGGAAAATTTCGATATTACGAATCCAAAAATGAAGTCCATTTTGAAATATAAAATTTCTATAATTTTAAAAAGTTGTTATTACTATTCATAACGGCTACTTTGATTAGTCGCGGTGTGTTAGAACTCGAACTTGCGTACAATGCAAGCTATTGCATTATTGAAAGAGAGGCGTATCGTGGAAGCTCGGGGTGTTAGAGTTACAATATAAGTATTTAATTTACTATGAAACTCATATGGGTTTATATATATTCTTTAATTTCTTATGGAAATATCATGTTTCAAAATGTAAGTATATATGGATGAGAATTTTGTCTTTATGAAAATGATTTCTTATTTTTACAAGTATTCATAGAAAAATGGATTCTTTCCTTATTTTTATTACCATTACATATATTTTTATTCCCCTTCTATGTTTTTTAATGTTTTCAAACGTTATTAGGATGTGTAATAGAATGAGGAAAATAATGTTAAATGATATGAATAGTTTTTAAATAAATCATGTTGTTTTTTTGTGTTAAAAATTTTATGATTTGGAAGAAATTGATACTATTTTAATGGTACCCGTGGTGTATTTTTGTTCACTAATTGTCTGAGTTTTGTCCTAAATTTATAAAAAAAGAAACTTAAAATATATTTTGGAATGTAAATTAGTGGAATCTAGTTTAAATATCTATATTATGTAATGATAAAGGTATGGTCCTTATAGTTGGAATTAGAAAACAATTTAGATAGCTTTAAGAGTTAGTTTCATGTTTATAGAATACCATAAATAATATTTACCTTATGTTTATGTTGAAATGGTATATTATTTAAATATTAACATGTTTCTTCATCTATGATATGCTTGTTTATGATGGTCTTCCATAGAAGAAATAATGTAGTTGAAGTTGGAAGGAACTGAGAGGCTGATATCATTCCGAATCAACAACCTAAAGGGTGGGAATTGGAACTGAAAAATTTGTCATAGTAATGGATCAGATAATTCATACAATAAATGGTGCCAGAATCTATGTAATAGAAAAACCAGAGCTACCACAGAGGAAGAATACTATGGAGGAAGATTTTATGAGGAAACACCCAGGTTCATTCATTGAATCCTTTAACGAAGTAGTGGTTGAAGGTTTTATTAAAGCCCTAGAAATGATATTTGATGTACTGTGATGTTTATATAATTAAAGTTATTGTCTTTAAATTTATCATTTTGATGGTGAATCTGATCAGTGGTGGTAAATGTTCAATAATATTAGGTATAGAAAAGATATTTAAGCCTTAGGGTGGTATGAATTTAAAATTCTATTCCTTGAAAAATATTTTCCTTAGGTGGTTAGACATAAATGGAGAATAAATTCCTTTTATCGGGAAAAAATTTGGAATATACAGTGGTCATGTATAAAGAAAACTACACCCGACAGGCGAGACACCCACCAAATCTTATTGGGGATCTTGATAGCAAAATCATTTATTTTAACTCAGGATAGAGGCCAACATACCAAAGGGAATTAGCCTCCAGATAATTGAAAAAGTTATGGAAAACTTGTTTGATGTACTGAGAGGATAGAAAGGGACTTTTCTAAAAATCCATTGTACTTTGACAACAAATATAAGAACATGTCTAGATGTAAATGGATGAGTAGGAATACATCTATGAAATTGTAGGATCGAAATAATGATGTAGATGCTCAATATATAAGAGGGGGTATGAATTGTACACTTTAAAATTTTCCTTAAACAAAGACTGATCTATGTTTTACAAAGTTAAGCTAAGAAAATTCACAATACCTCTAACAACAATTGAAAGATTGAGACAAAGTATGATATTACAAACTTCTAGTTCAATACACTTGCTTAAATCTGAAAGGATATTCCGAAAAACCGTTTCTGAAAATATGGATCCGGAAAATGAAACATAACCAAAGTTTACAATATAAGATTCTACCTTAAAGCGTATAGAATCTAACTGAATCAGAGTACACAAGTGTAAGGAGGTATAAGATGTTTATACTTTCTTAAACATACAAAATTCAGCCGAAAAGATAAACTTGTAACAAAAACAAGTAACAAGATATAAATCATTTAACCCAAAGAGAAGGGTATCCAACAACCTTGGATAATGGTCCCTTGATTTATACTTTCAAGAAAGTCTGTCTTACCCACACCCAGGTAAGCCCTTGATACGAAGATCAGAGTCTCCGCAAGCCCTCAACTTCAAGGTAGTTGGAACCTCTTTCTTCCACAGCATGGAAGCCGTCAAACTTCAAGGTAGTCGGCACCTCTGTCTTCCTATCCCCAAAAGCCCTCAAATGTAATCACCAACATTCGGAGTCACATGAAGCAATCTGAACAAGCAGTTCAGTATGCACAAGGCACGAAAATCTTATCTCTCTAGAAATCGCCTTGACAACGTGTGGTCTCTAGAGTGATCAAATTCTTATTGAGATCTTTCAAATGAGCTCCTATTTATAGGCTCGGTAGCAACGGTCGACTCCCTCCTCCAACGGTCATGTCTTTCATAAATTTTGAAGGGACCTATACACGTGTCACTCAAACAACGGTTATTCAATAACTGAATAAATGACATCGTTTTGTAATGAAGCAAGTGTAAGCATAAGAAAAACTGAAGTTTGTAATGTATGAATAATAAAGTTCGTAGTCTAACCAAAAATTTATTCGGATTCTATAATAAATAGATATTCAGATTCTGTTTTTCTAAGTAATTTGAAATGAGAATTCGTAATGAGAATTCATCATCAGAATTCTTAATCAGAATTCATCATCAGAATTCGTAAAGAGAATTCATCATGAGAATTCATAATGAGAATTCATCACTGGAATTCGTAATGAGACTTCATAATCAGAATTCGTAATGAGAATTCATCATCATAATATGTAAAAATAATTCATCATCAGAGTTCGTAATGAGAATTCATCATCATAATTCGTAATGAGAATTCATCACTGGAATTCGTAATGAGAATTCATCATCAGAATTCGTAATGATAATTCATCATCATAATTCATAATGAGAATTCCTCATCAGAATTCTTAATGAGAATTCTGCACTAGAATTCGTAAAGAGAATTTGTAATCAGAATTCTTAATGAGAATTCGCAATCGAAATTTGTAAGGAGAACTCGTCATTGGAATTCAGAATGAGATTTCATCATTAGAATTCGTAATGAGAATTCATCACTAGACATCGTAATGAGAATTCATCATCAGAATTCGTAATGAGAATTCTACACTAGAATTCGTAATTAAAAATAGAACAACTTACATCTATGTATTTATTTGATTCTGAGGTTTTGGACTACAATCTGAAATTTATACTTAGACAATTTTATGATATGGATACGAATATCTAGGAAAGGGTAAATTTTTTTAAAGAAAGAAATTTTCCTTATATTGTTAAAATATGGATTTTCTTAGGTATAAGGTTTTTGTGATTTTCAAAACAAGAATGAATGGAAAAGTCATAAGAAACAACCAACTGAATCAACAATCTCCCCCTTTTTGGAAATCACATACATCCTTATGAAAAAGAATATAAGGACTTAGAACAAATTTTTATGCTTTGAAATTATAACATATATCCCTTTGTTTATGGATGATGTTGAATACAACTAACTCCCCCTTAGGCTTAGGAACACTAAGGATTGTATTCTAGATTTCCAGAATGGAGTTTTCATTATCATGGAAATGAAAACCATCGTAATGAGAAACTCCCCCTTGGATAAGCTCCCCCTTACTTAGGGATAGTTCTTACATAGATATTTTTCCTTTCCCCCTTTATAATATTTCTTTTTTCTTCTCCCCCTTTGTGATTTTCAAAAAGAATTGACAGAATGGAGAAGTAATAAAGTACCTAAAACATGAGTACATAATAACACAAGATACAAACAACCAGATATTTTATTAGAGTTGAAAGAATTTTTACAAGGAAATCAAATGCAATAAAAGATCAAATTGAGTACATTTGTCTTCCTTCCCCTTTGTAATTAACTTCTTTAAGAGAGTGAAATACTTCTTCCCAGGGGTCTCTGGTAGTGGTTAGACATCAATGGTTTCCGGAATGGGAATATTTTCATAGTCTACCTCTGTGTCTTTCAAAAGGGATTGAACGATTTCAGTCTCAGATATCTTCTTCTTCATCTTCATCTCTTTTTCTTGCTTTTGAAACTCATTAGCTCCACTCTCTTTTAAGGCCTTAGCCTCCGGATGGTCCAGTCCGAACTGAGGGTCCCCTTCATTTCTCTTCTCCTTATCTTCCCTCCACATAGCATCCACTTCCTCTTGATATGATTTCTATTTATTTGGCTTAGGTGGTGTGGATTGGGTTTCCTTAGACTTAGGAGTTTTTTCATTCATCTTACATATCCTTCAGCTTCCTATTCTTCCATTTCTTCTTAGATGGTCCATCTTTCTCTACATTTTCCATACCATCTTCTGCCTCCTCCTATGGAAGATCGTAGAACTCTCCTGACTCTTTTGAAAAAGCAATTTTCATTCTCTTTATTTTGTCTTCACTTATCAGCATCACCTTACAATTCCTGAATTTTTAGGTGCAAGAAACTATGAAAGAATCAAGACATCGAATATTATGCTTGGAGAGGAGAGTTGGATACATAATAATTTGGTCTTTCAGAGTTCCATTCTGGATATTATGAATTTTAATAAGAATGTTCCTCATCAGGTTGATATTTCTTATGTTTACCAAGAAATCCAAGATGTAAATATCAATCTTCTTAAGATTTTCTTGTCACCTCTTCTCGCAACGAAACATACCTGAACCCACAACTGCAACATCCGGTTGTTGGTGGAGAGATGAGAAATCATAGATGTTTTATCATCTTTGAGGCCAAGGAATTTTAATGCCTTCACTTTTTTGAAGATTCCGTGTTCATCTGGAAGCTTATGAGAGCAAAATTCAGCCTCTCCATCATATGATAAGCCATCCAAGCTCATAGCCATGGTATAAGAAAGCTTGATGTCTTTCCGTAAGACGTGAAAGAAAACATTTTTCTGCCATCTTCTTCATAGAAGGAAACAGAATCATAGATTTCTATATGAAAATATGGGTATACAACGTCTTGGTCCCCTGTCTTCGATATTTTAAAATCTTCCCAACCGTTGAGTTTGATATTCATAGAGATAACAGAATCATACTTATTAATGAAATTCAGATGAACCAACCTTTCTCTGTAGACTAACCAAGGTGATACTGGTTTGATGGAAGAAATTTATTGAGATTTGGCTTCTACAGACATTTGGAATGGAGAATTGAAATGTTTGTAATGGGCTTTAAGAACTGAGGTATGGGTTCGGCACGGGAGAGCATTGAAATCGACGTGGGACACAAATAGGGTTCCTCTTTATAAAGGCGATGGAGGTGACCGTTGAACTTCCAAAAACCATCTAATGGTTGAAAAAGCCTTTGATCTGATCTGGAAGTTGAAATTATACCCGTAAGAAACTCTTGAATCCTATATTTTGAGGTTTTAATAAAAATTTTCAAATTTAAGGAATCATGAGTACACAAAATTTCAAAAGAAAGAAACTACCAACAAGAAAAATTGACTACGAAAAATTATGTAAGGAAGTCATACCTTTCATATTTGGTTAGAATGATTATTCGTAATTGGTAATTTTCTTCTTGATGAAAATTTGACTATGAAAATCTTACTATGAAAAACTCAGTACAAAAAATATGAGTACAAAAAATTTCATTACGAAAAAAAACTCAAAAAGACAATTTCATTACGAAAATTCTTATTATGAAAACCTTATTACGAGAATTCTTAGTATGAAAACATTATTGTGAAAATTTCCATTACTAAAACCTCATTACGAAAATTCTCTGTACGAAAACTTCATTACGAAAATTCTCAGCACGAAAACTTCATTACAAAAAATCTCAGTACAAAAACTTCATTACAAAAATTCCAGTATGAAAATTTCATTACTAAAATTCCAGTACAAAATTTTCATTACGAAAGTTCCAGTATGAAAATTTTTTTACAAAATTTCCTTTACGAAAATTTCATCATGAAAGTTCCAGTATGAAAATTTCATTATGAAAAAATTATTTTGAAAATCTCATTATGAAATTTTTTCAAATGCTCATTACGAATTTTTTTTTAAAAAGATCACTACAAAATATTTTGAAAAGATAACAAAAAAATGTACTCCCCCAATAAAAAGAAGTTTATTACTATAAGGATATTGTTTCAATAGGAAGTTAATGAGGAAATATTACCTCCCGATTAACATTCCTAACTTCTATTTAATGTATTCAAAACTATCGGTAGGTTATGATTTTGTGAAAATATTAGAAGTTGATCTTGCGTTCTGATAATTTGAAGAATTATATCTCTTTTTAGTGTGTGATCCCTAAGAAAGTGATTCCTAATATCTATGTGTTTTGCATGAGAGTGATGTGCAGGGTTTTTACTAAGGACAATGGCACTTGTGTTATCACACAAATTTTGAGACTTAGTACAACTCAAGCCATAGTTTGTGAGTGTGTGTTGCATCCACAACACTTGAGCACAACAACTTCCAACTGCTACATATTTAGCTTCATTAGTGGAAAGGGCTATAGAGTGTTTCTTCTTGAATGACCAAGAACATAATGAATCTCCTAAGAAATGAAATGTTCCGGATGTACTCTTTCTATCCATTCTACATTCCCCAAAGTTAGCATCTGAAAAACTCTTTAAAACAAAATCATTTCCAGAAGTAAAAAACTGTCCTAAATCCATGGTTCCCTTTAAGTAGAAAAAAAATTTATTTTCACCCCCTTTAAATGAGATTCCTTAGGATTGGATTGATTTCTTGCACATAAGCATACTAAACACATCATGTCTGATCGATTAGTTGTCATGTAAAGTAGACTTCCTATCATAGCTCTAAAAGATGTTTGACCTACTAGTTTCCCAGCTTCATCAAGATCAAGTATATTTGAGGTACCATTGGGAGTAATTATACTCTTAGTGTTGTCATACCCATACTTTTTAAGAAGATCTTTATTATACTTATATTGAGATATATAGGTTCCTTTTGGTTTTTGAGAAATTTGAGAACCACAGAAAAATGTTAACTCAACCATCATACTCATTTCATACTCAGATTTCATTAAATTTGCAAAGGAATCAGTTAATGATAGGTGAGTTGAACCAAATATGATGTCATCAACATATATTTTAACAATTAAAACATTTTTCTTGTATTTCTTTATAAAATGTTTTGGATCTTCATTTCCATTAAAATCGTTATTTTGAAGAAAAAATCTTGTTAGTCTATCATACCAAGCTCGTGGGGCTTGTTTAAGGCCATACAAAGCTTTGGTGAGTCTAAAAACATGATCAGGATGTTTTTGTCTTCAAAACCAGGAGGTTGTTCAACAAAAACAACCTCTTGGACATAACTGTTAAGAAAAGCACATTTCACATCCATTTGAAAATGATTAAAATTGAAGAATGCTGCAAAGGAAAGTAAATTACGAATAGATTCAAGGCTATCTACTGAATATTCAGTCAACATTGTTCTAATTATCTCATATAGAATTCTATTTATTCTTTCAACTACACCATTTTGTTGAGGAGTTCTAGGTGCTGAAAATTTGTGAGTAATACCTCTTCTACTACCAAAATTTTCTAAGTAATAATTTTTAAATTCTCCCCCATGATCACTATGAATAGTTTTTAGTGGAAGGTTTTTCTCATTTTTAACATAGGTTGTAAAAATTTTGAAATAAGAAAAAGCTTCAGACTTCTTTGCTATAAAATAGACCCATGTAAATCAAGTGTAATCATCAACTAGAACAAACACATAGTATTTTCCTCTAATTCTTCTAGTTTGTGTTGGACCAAAAAGATCCATGTGCACCAACTGTAACGCATCAGTTGTTGAGACTTCACCGATTGATTTAAAAATAGATTTATGTTTCTTTCCAAATTGAAAAGGATCTCAAACTTTAGAAGAATAAAATCTAAGCTCTGGTAGATCCTTAACTAGTTTCTTCTCAGAGAGTTTACATAAGTTTCTAAGGTTACATTGTCCTAACCTTCTATGCCATAACCAAGAATTATCGTCCATTACACTTAGGAAAGGTATGTCTTGGAACCTGAGGTCTTCTATGTTTAAAGCGTAAACATTCTCTTGCCTATGGGCAGAGAGAATAAACTCTTCTTTGGAATTGTGTACTAAGCACTTATCATTCCTAAAATTCACAAGGTATCCTTCATCACATAATTGACTTATGTTGATGAGGTTGTGCTTAATACCCTTAACAAACAAGGCATTTGAAATCAATTTTTTACCAAGAAGAACAATATTAACTATACCAACAATTTCTCCCGGAGCGTTATCTCTGAAAGTTACTTTTCCTCCTTTCGTCTTGATAATATTTTAAAAATAGTATTTGTTACCAGTCATGTGTTGGGAATATCCACTATCCATGTACCATGTATTTCTATTGTTAATTCCTTTATGTTCCTGAAAATAATAAATGAATTAGCCTTTTGGAATCCAAACATGATTTGATCCAAGGTTTTCAGACAACAAAATTTTGGGCACCCACATCTTCTTAGGAAAATAAGCTTTATGAAAACCTAGAGATTGGGTTTTATTTAAAGAACAATTTTTTGCCCAGTGACAACCACATTGACGCTTATTACAAAATGGGGCACTTTGAGGAACAAAATAATTGTTTCTAAAAGTTGGTTTTTCATGGGTATAACCAAATCCAGATTTGTTTCTTAAAGGTCGTATTTGTGAATACATCTTATCAAAATTTTCCTTACCTAAGGTAATATTCGACAAACACTTCTTTAAGGAAACTATTTTGGACTTGAGTTTATAACCAACTGTTTATCTTCAAAATCGTTAGATTTGGAACTAGAGCTTGGATTGAAACACTTTTCTTAGAAATTACTTTTTCTAGATCTTTAGAAAGTTTATTCTTTTCAGTATTTATTTCCTCAATACTTTTTGAAATACTTATAAAATCAGCATTTTTCTTATCACGATCTTTAGAAAGATCTAATATTTAATCAGTAAGAATAGTATTACTAGAATTTTCCTTATAATGTTTTTTATTGAGTTATAAATTCTCAATCTCAAGAAGTTCAGAAAACCTAGAAACTTCTTCATAGGTAGGTAAAGTATTTTCTTCATCAGAAGAGGTTTCTTCATTTGAAGATTTATAATATTTACTATCATTAGTATCTAAAGAAACAGTGGTCAATGATTCAACATTCTGTACCTTATCCATAAAGAAAGGATTATCAATTGTTAGCCTGGCTATAAGACCAAGATTCTTCTGTCCAGAAGATTCATAACCAGAAGATTAATCTGAAGAGTAACCACCACTGGCACTCCAAGTATCATTAGCTTTCAGAACATTCTTAGATTTAAGTTTATAATACGTTTTCCTATTCCTTTCAGAATGCCTCTATTTTCTTTCTTTCTTCTTGAGTAAAGTGAAATTAGGTCATATGTGTCCAATTCTCTTGCATTCATAGCATGTGACCTCTGAATCTTTATTATCTTTCATTTCCTTATTCTTATACTTGTATTGGTAATTTCTTTTTCCAGCTATCTTGTTCATCCTTCGAGCAAGATTTTCTAACTCATTCTTTGAGACTTCACTCTCACTAGAATCGGATTGGATAAAAACCTTCTTAGTATTGGATCTAGTTACTCTCTCAGGAGTCTTAGCTTTCATCTGATTTGATGTTGTAGTAAAAGAAACAGTACCATTTCCATTCCTCTTTTTGATGTCGTCAGCATCTCTCTTCATCCTTGTTTCATGTTGGAGAAGAGTTCCCAAAATCTTATCTAAGGAATTTTGAGTAATCTTTTTGTTCTCATCAATAGCTGTTCTCATTGATTCCCACTCATTGGGCATAATATCAATTATCTTATCAACAATAGATTCATCATCCAGACCTTTCTCTCCCATATATTTTAAGCTACTCATGATAGTCATAAACCTTTGTTGCACCTTACAAATCAGTTTTCTATAAGGGTAATTAAAACCATGATATTCATCTCTCAACATAGCTCTTCTGGTCTCAATAAGTTATGATGTAGCAAAATGTGTAACTTCGAGTATCTTCTATAAACAGTTAGCTACATCAAGAGAAGAAATTTAGCTATATATATTCATAGTCATTGAACATAGTGAAGTATTAGATACCTTGTTTTTTAATTGATAATCAAGCTTCTCGTGGTTTGTGAAAGTACTAACTTCCTTATCAAGAATTTTATAACCTCCAGTAAGCATAACAAAATTTTATACTCCAATATTGATAACAAAAGTCTTCATTCGATATCTCCAATACTCATAATCATTTCCATCAAAAAATTGGTGGTCTTGTGGCATTTATGTTAGTGATGGATCCAACATTTAAACCATTCATACTAAAAAATCTTTCTACACAAAAACATGTTAATAACAAAAGTTTGGATTCGAGGAGAATATTCCTAAGAAAGGAAAATATAGAACAATGAAAAATTGAGCAAGAAAAACTTATATGTAAGTATAAGTATTTCAGAAACCTCCTCTAATACCAATTGTAGGATCGAGATAATGATCAAGATGCTCAATATACAAGTGGGGGGGTGAATTGTACACATTAAAAATTTCCTTAAACAAGGAAATATCTAAGTTTAACAAAGTCAAACTAAGAAAATTCAGAACACGTCTAACACCAATTGAATGATTGGAAAAAAGTATTAAGTTACAAACTTATAGTTCTATACACTTTCTTAAATCTATTAAGAGATTCCGAAAAACTGGTTCCAGAAATATGGATCTGGAAAATGAAACATAACCAAAGCTTACAATATGAGATTCTACCTTAAAGCATATAGAATCTAACTGAATCAGAGTACACAAGTGTAAGGAAGTATAAGATGGTTATACTTTCTTAAACAAACAATATGAAGCTGAAAAGATAAAATTGTAACAAAAACAAGTAACAATATATAAATGTTTTAACCCAAATAGAAGGGTATCCAATAACCTTAGATAAATGTCCCTTGATTTATACATTCAAGAAAGTCTTTCTTACCCACACCCGGGTAAGCCCTCGATACGAAGATCGGAGTCTCTGTCATGCTATCCCCGCAATCCCTCAACTTCAATGTAGTGGGAACATCTGTCTTCCTCAGTAAGGAAGCCCTTGAACTTCAAGGTAGTCAGAACCTTTGTCTTCCTATCCCCGGAAGCCCTCAAATGTAATCACCAACATTCAGAGTCGCACGAAGCAATCTGAACGAGCAGTTCAGTACGCACAAGGAATTAAAATCTTCTCTCTCTAGAAATCACCTTGATAGCGTGTGGTCTCTAGAGTGATAAACTTCTTATTGAGCTCTTTCAAATGAGCTATTATTTATAGGATTGGTAGTAACGGTCAATTCCCTCCTCCAAAAGTCATATTTTCCTTAAATTTCGGGGGGACCTGTACACGTGTCACTCAAACAATGGTTAGTAAATAACTAAATACATGACATCGTTTTGTAATGAAGCAAGTGTAAGCATAAGCAAAACTGATGTTTGTAACTTAAGAAAAATAAAGTTCATAGTCTAACCAAAAAGGTATTCAGAGTTTATAATAAAGAGATATTTAGATTCTATTTTTTCTAAGATATTGGTAATGAGAATTCGTAATCAGAATTCATAATGAGAATTCATCCTCAGAATTCATAATGAGAATTTATCATCAGAATTCTTAATGAGAATTCATCATCAGAATTCGTAATGATAATTCATCACTGGAATTCATAATGAGAATTCGTAATGAGAATTCATCATCAGAATTCGTAATGAGAAATCATCATCAGAATTTATAATGATAATTCATCACTTGAATTCATAAAGAGAAATCATCATCAGAATTTGTAGTGAGAATTCATCATCAGAATTCGTAATGAGAATTACTCATCAGAATTCGTAATGAGAATTCTGCACTAGAATTCGAAATGAGAATTTGTAATCAGAATTTGTAATGAGAATTTGTAATCAGAATTCGTAATCATAATTCATCACTAGAATTCGTAATGAGAATTCATCATCAGAATTAATAATGAGAATTAATCACTATAATTCATAATGAGAATTCATCATCAGAATTTATAATGAGAATTCTGTACTAGAATTCATAATAAAAAAAAATACCTTACATCTAAGAATTTATATGATTCTGAGGTTTTGGACATCATTTCGAAATTTATACTTAGACAATTTTATGAAATGAATACGAAAATATTGGTAAGGCTAAATTTCCTTAAAGAAATAAATTTTACTTATAGAGGTGATATATGGTTTTTCATAGGTATAAGGTGTTTGTTATTTTCAAAAGAAGAATGAATGGAAAATTTATAAGAAAACCCATACAGACTGAATAGAAATATGATGGTAAGAAAGTCTTATTTCCATTTAGTGAATTTTTTTGTAAAAGCACCCTAGGGAATGTCTTAAAAAACTAGGAAGTGTTTAAAATGTGGTAAGTTTGAACATATGGCCTAATATTGTAATTAATGTGATCTTAAGATCATTCTTGATAAGAATACTATATTATCTTTCAAAAAATCTGAAAAAGGTATTTAAGAAAATGTTTGTTCAATGAAATATCTGACTGATGGAAAGTATCAAGATAATAAGAAAGGTGTAGTGAGATTCTATGTGTCTATTTCAGTAGATGTAGGTCCATCAAATGAATTGTTATCAGCTACACTGGTTATTTAATCATGTATTCTTATAATTTACTATTTGATGCAGAATCTAGACATTCCTTTTTTTAGAAATTTTCTAGTAACATAGAAATATCACCTCAAAAAATGAGACTAGAACATAATATTAAAACTCCAATAGAAATAATACAATATAAAAAGAATTTTATGAATATTCCTGCTATTATCTATGGAAATAAATTTATTGAAAACATGGTTTTTTCGTAATAGATTTTGATGTTAATCTGTGTATGGATTGGATTTATCTTTATCATGCTAAAATTGATTGTAGAGCTAAAGAAGTTGTTTTTCAGAAAAGGTTTCAGTTTTCATAGAATAATAAACCCATACAATTTATAACATATCAAGGACCTAAGAAACAATTGATAAATGGAAATTAATGTTATCTTATGAAAATTGTCGAAAACAAGGTAACTATTTAGATTAATGATATGTCAGTGGTAAATGAATATCTTGATGTTTTTTCTGATGAGTTACCCAGTGTTATACCTGATTAAATGTTGAATTCAAAATTGACATATTTCCTCATCCTAGGAAAACTTATAATTTCGCTTATCAAATTGATAAAATAGAACTTATTGAATTGAAAAATCAGTTGCAGGAGTTTCTTGATAATGGATTCATTTTTCCTTCAACTTCACCATGGGGAGCTCCTATTTTGTTAGTTAAAAATAAATATGGTTCCATGATACTTTTCATTGATTATAGAGCATTGAATAAAAATACAATTAATAATAAGTATCATTTTCCTCAAATACATGATTTTTTTGATAACCTCCAGGGAACCTAGTATTTTTCCAAGATTGAATTGAGATCTGGATACCATTAGCTAAAGTTGAAGGCAGATGACATTCAAAAAATAGTTTTTTCTAAACAGATATGGCATTTATGAATTTTTTATTTTGTTGTTTTGGTTAATTAATGAATCTACTGTATTCATGGTTATTATGAATAGAATATTTCATGACTTCTTGGATATGTTTTTGGTTGTTCTTATTATGGGACCTCTAGTATATTCTAGAAGTAAATAATACCATGAAAAACATCAAATGGGTTTTTTGAAAACCATACTAGAAAAGAAACTGTATAGAAAATTTAGAAAGTATGAATTTTGGTTGTAAAAAATTTCATTTCATGGTCACATTATTTCTAAATATGGCATAATTGTAGATCATACTAAAATAAAAGTTGTTGACGAATCGAAAACACCCAAAAATATAACAGAGATTCATCGTTTTCATTGCTTAGAAGGCTATTATGAGATGTTTTCGGAAAGCATTGTAGGGTTAATCCATCTTCTTATTATAATAACTCAAGAAGGAGTTAAATTTACCTAGATAATATATGGTGATTATTGTTTTCATAAGTTGAAAATAAGATTAGTCAATGCTACAGTTCTGACCCTACCTACATGAAATTGTGAGTTTGTTATCTATATTGACACTTTATTAATGAGACTTGGTTGTGTTCTAATGTAGAATGATCAGGTAATTTCTCATACTTCAAGACAACAAAAACCTTATGATTTAAATTATCCCAAACATTATTTGGAAATAGCACATGTGGTTTTCACTTTAAAATTTTGGATACATCATTTATACAGAGTCAAATATGAAATATAATCTGACCAATAAAGACTAATGTATATATTCACTCAAAATGAATTAAACATCATGAATAGATGATGTCTTGAATTGATAAAATATTCTAATTGGATGATCACTTACCATTATAAAAAAGAAAATAAAGTGAGAGATTCCATGAGAGAAAATCATCATGTATCATTAACTATGTTACAACTATAACAATGCCCTTTTATTATTATTTTAATGAATTTTCTCTTGGATATTTTCGGTATAAGAAATTCAACTATTCTTTTTTAGGTTTTCGAGTACTCATATTTGTCAAAAAAAAGCAAGTATTGAAGGATGACGTGGAATTTCCTATAATGAAAAAATGTTTAAAATGGGTAAGTTTCCACAATTTAACGTTGATAAATATTTTGTTCTATAATTTGGAATGAGATTATGCCTGACTTGTGATTATCAACTAAAGAAAGTGTATTTTTAAAAGCCTATAGTTCTCAATTTTCAGTTCATCCTAGTAGCAAAAAGATGTTTAAATACTTTTGGGGTATTACTAGTGGGATGGAATGAAAAGAGAAATTAAATATTTTAATGTGAAATGTTTGAAATGATAATAGGTTAAATAAGAGGGGAACTAACTGAAGGGAGTGCTTCATCATTTACCAGTTATAAAGCGGAAAAGGTAAAATATACCCATGGACATCACTATAGAACTAAAAAAGATATCCTAAGGTATTAACACAATTTTCATAATTATTGATTGACTGACTAAATCAACACATTTATTACATATTTTGGATATTATGTCTTTGGATCAGCTTTCTAATATTTAACTCAATGTGATTGTGAGGTTTTGTAGAATTCCACTTTCCATTGTATATGACGGTGACCTCGTGTTCACTTCTATCTATTGGAAAGTCCTTCAAATGTCATTGGGTATAGAATTAAATTTTAGGACAATATTTCATCAACAATTATATGGGAAGTCAGAAAGAATGATTCTATATTTGGAGGATATGATTAGATCATGTTCAAAAGATTTCCAAGGATGTTGGGATCAAAATAATTATTTAGATGTAATTTTTATAATAATATATTTCATTTCAGTATACAGATGTCACAATTAGAGGCATTATATTGGAATAATTTTTGAAATCTATCTTTTTGGGGTGAATTCTAGGAAAGTAATTTGATGAGACTAGAATTAGTAGATAATTGGCCAAGAAAATGAAGACGATCTAGCAACACATGAGGAAGACTCAGATCATGCAAAAAGGTTATGTAGATAATAGATGGAAGTACTTTTTTGAGCAAGGTGATCATTTTTTTATTAGATTATCACAATGGAAAAGTTTCATACTTTTTGGTAATAAAGAAAAACTAAGTACATGGTTCATTATACCATTAGAAATCCTGGAGAAAGTTGGACCGGTTTTCTATAGAGTAGATTTACCTACAGGTTTATGTTAGGTACAAAATGTTTTTCATGATTCTATGTTGAGAACATATGTGCGAGATTCCTCTCATGTTTTTATCCCAGAAGTAGTTTAGTTGTAAGATAAAAATTTTTATGAAGAGAAATCAATTTAGATTCTTGATCTAAGAGAACAATTATTATAGATTAAGGTAATTCACCAGGTAATGGTTTTTTGTAGAAACAACATGGTTGAAGAAGAAACATGGGAATCTGAAAATTCAATGGGGGAATGGTACCCTCATTTTTTAATAATTCAATAAAATTTCAAGGAAATAATTTGAGAGAGTTGGTCTTTTTAGTTATTTCATTTAATTCAAATTGGTCTACTTGATGATGGTCTACAATTGGACAGCCGGTCTCAAAAAAATTATTCCTTACATGAAATGTTTTGTTTGGACTAGCAGTGCATTGGGTAGGAAACTTATGACTATTCATTGGGATACATGTTGTAAATCATTATACAAGGGTGCTCTTCTTATTAAAAGCATAAAACTATTTAGTGAGGCCCTCCATTCCATATTAACATTGATCCTGATTGATAAAGACTCCCCCTTGATTTATCTCATCAAAAATTGGTTCCATGATAAATTGAAAAGAGGAAACAGGAATTTACTAAATTACTCCATTTGGACCTCTGTCAGAAACATGTATGACAACATTATAAACAATTATAAGTGTTATACATGCCATATCCATCGCCTTGCTCCAATGTTGGAACATCTTGTCGATTGAAAGTGATTCTACTACTGTAGTGCATGCTATTTAGAAGGGGCGATTCATCGAGCTTGGTTGCATACAACTCATTGGATGAGTTGTTTCCACTCTATCATGTAAATCAAATAAATTTCAACCCATGCCTACTGAGAGGTGAATATGGTGGTTGATGTGATATCCAATAATGGGGTTGCGCGGGACATATCCTACCTGAAGGAGCTCCTGGAGAACTTGCTTCTTCTCTTTGTAAAAGATTGTAATATGATCGGGTCTTTTCGAATCATGTAATATATCTTTTATTAAATAAAATATTCTAGGTTCATTTGAGAAAATCACCACCTTCTTAAAATAATTAGCGGTTAAAAATAATTTTTCTTCTTCAATGTTTTGAATTTTGAATAATATACATCTGCAGTTGCAATCAGTTTGTTATTTAGAGTCTGATTGAACTAATTTTTTTGGGAAATTATCATTCCCTTATGAATAGTAATATGACACCTATAAATTTTAAATTGTATTATTATTTTATATTCTTAGGATTATACGATAATGATACCATGATTACCTTTTCAAGGTGATATAAAATGAGTGATAGTTTGAAAATTATTTTTCTCGAATAAATTATAATCTTTATTAAAACAAGTTATCTTATTTAGAAAATTATATTGATAAAATAGATTTAATGTTTTAATTATAAATATTGAGAAATGGTTAGGGTGATTTTTTTGAATTTTTCTAAAATACTCAACTTTTTTATGAATAGTGAAATACGTTAAATTACCATATATATACATTATATGTTAAATACCTTGTTCCTAGCATCATGGATTGGGTAATCACACTTGTTTTGAACTCAAATTATCTCTTTAAAAAAATTTTGTCACATGAATAAATAATATTCATTGTCAGGAATAAAAATATTAATCTAATGAATAAAATAATGCAAAATCCCTCCTCCCCTCCACAATAAATACCACCCTAACCCCATATTCTTCTCACAACTATCAAGATTTTATAATTTTCTAAATTCTAAAAAATCCCATTTTCAAGGATCTTCCCCATGTCCAAGACCTACTGGTCTCACCAGAATTTTAAAACAAATGGCCTTAAAGAGAATCTCAATGAGAAAAGATGAGGAGGTTAAAATATTTTTTCATTTTCGTGTGTTTTCTTCTAAACTCTATTATTTTCTTACACTCTCTTCACATACCCTTATACAAGATGAATGAATGCTCTCATATTATATATATATATATATATATGAATATTTTTTACTAAAAAATTCACCGTTATTAGTCCTCGCATCTCCCTTTTATTCTAAACAAACGTCGTCCGTTACGTGTTTATTTACCGAAAACATGGACGATGTGGCTTCAATTTCCATTAAATCCTTTAAATATAGTTGTAAAACCATTTCAGTGGTTCAAATAGATTTTAAAATTTATTATATGACCACTCTTATGTATTTTAATTATATAATATGCATAATATTAAATTTATATGACGAAACAATTTTGGGATTATAGATGAACCACCAAAATGATCCAAATGAATATTAGTAATTATTTATCTAATGATTCATACTCATATCATATAACTAAACAGATTTATGGTAACATTTAATATTCTGGAAACATATTAACACCATTTTTTCACTTTCATATTTTTTCTTCCATTCAACATGAAAATCCTTTACACACCGACCAAAGTCATTTAAAGCATGCACCCGAAAAAATGGAAATAACCAAATATTATTAATAATCTGTTCGAATGATGTTATAAAATGATCATATAATGTATTATAAACATGATTATGAATCTATAAAATATTAATAACACCATTTAATCTGTTATACTATTGGTTTAAATTTTTTTGAAGTAAAATGAATCCAAGGTATGCAAATTCTTAACAATATTTCAATTCATTAGTTTAACCTTATACTTCATTGATAATGTGTCTATAAGATTATTTTTGTAATAAAATTTGTTTAAATTATGTTTTATTATATGTATTTATAGTTCATACACATATTTAGTTCATTTTATTGATTTATATATCAATTGTATGATTTTTAAGGACTTATCTAACAAAATCCTTTTTTAAACATATAGTATTAGAAAATAAAAAATTAATGTTTCTATACAAGTATTCTTGTTCTTTGATTATTTTTGGGTTCTTTGGAACCATTTATGATAAACTATGGGACCCATATATCACATGATGTCATTGGGTTTGTGTAATAATGAGGTCGACCGTATGGTTAATCTAAGCGTAATAGTGATGGTTACACTATAAGGAAGCTGTGATGGTTACATTGTAAGGTAGTCTTGTGGGATAAAATCATAAGGTATCTGTGAGGTTAATAATATTAGTAATTAATTCTTTCATATACCCTTATGGTTTTATATAAGTTCGTTAATGTTTTATTGAAATATCATGTTTCACAAGGTAACTATATATGGGTGAGAAGTATGTCTTTGTGAAAATGATTTCATATGTTTCAAAGTATTCATGCACCATTGAATTATTTTCCTTACTTTTATATCCTTTATTAATATTTTTATTCTCATACCATTTTTAAAAAGTTTTTTCCAGGTTGTAAGGATGTATAAGACAAAAAATAAATTCAATTAAAATGTTATGAAGACTTTTCAAAGAAATCGTGTTGTTGTTTTCTGTTAAAAAATTTTGATTTGGGAAAAATAGATATTATTTTACTGGCACCCACTTTGTATTCTTTTTTCTTTAGGTGTATGAGTTATGTTCTAGCTTTCAAATAAAATATACCGAAATGAACTTTGGGAATGTAAAGATGTGAAATCTAGATGAAATAGCTATATTATGTAATGTTTATGGTTTGGTCCTTATAATAGAAGAGATAATAAAACATAAATATCACATATTTCATATCTAAAAAGATTTTCTATCATAATAAAAAACATTAGAAGTGGTAAACAAAAAAAAAGAACGACATCGTTTTGTGAGGTGGTAGTTCACCGTAAAAACAAACGTTGAGTTCACTACGCATTTGATGTAAGTTTGTGTGTGTATAGGTAAAACCCCAAACATAAAAAAATATAAGTATATATACAATACTTATTTCATTATATAATCATTATATAAATTTAAATAAATGGATTTATGAAGGAAATAATGTAAAATACAAGTTTAATAATGTCATTCTTTTATGTAAAAGATGATATTTAAATGTTGTGTGCATTTAAAATATATATAATATATTTAATAAATATATATTAATTTCTTGTGATGTTATATTATTTATTATACATGGTGTTTCATGTCATACATTCGATTAAATACAATGTTTTTACCTTGTAAATTTCAGGGTGTTAAACTCTCCCTCTCCCCTAATTAAATTATGTCCTAGCATTTTCTTGTTTACTTGGCATTAAATGGTTTGATATTCAAAAATAATAAATATGAAAATCAAACATCATAAATTGGGTTAATAAAACAGCTTCTTAATAAAAAAATAACGGAAATTGGAAGGACACCACAAAACTAAGCATTTGAATAGGAGAACATTATTGAAAACATGGATTTGGAATTGAAATATAAATATCAATTTATGATGGAGTGTGGTAGATAAAATATTCATGAGTTATATTTTTATTACAAAGAAATAAACTATAAGTGTGAAAAATGTACATTAATATCAACATAAATTATGATAATAGGGAAACATTTTTTTCAACTCCTTTTCCCTAGAGTTGAAAAATAATTTCACTCTCTAAGAATATAAGTAAATATACTTTCAGGATACATATTAATAAAAATCATATTATCCTTTGGAAATTCCATGAAATAATTATACATATTTTCTTCGAAAAGGTTTCATCATATAGTGAATTAATACAATAAGATCAAAAACGTCATCCATATATTAACATAAACCATTTCATAAATGGTTAACCATTCTAAAAGATTACGATCCAAAACTTTTGAATCACATCAATGGTTGTAATTACTATCTATGTAAAATTATCCAATACAATCATATAATTATCTAAATAACCTTTTCTCAACATTATTACCATGCTTAGAAATATATATCCCTGAACTATGTATTTTTCAAAAATATTAACTTGCTACCAAATCACTTTTATTAGTACCACTCAACGTAGAATCAAAAATATTTAATGAAAATTTATTGGAGGAAAATCCATATATATTTATAAATTCATTTGATGAGAAATTAATCTATAAAAAAATTATAACACATTTTATAGTCCCAAATAAAGAATCACATTAATCATTACACTATGGTTGTGTTAATAACATATGATTTTCCTTGATCCCTTAAAGACATTTGAGGTATATTCCATTGAATCTTGGGGGATTTATTTTCAAAGTGACCCATCTCTTTATAGTTGTATCACAGAATATCATCAATTTCCATTTTCCCTATCCATTATTTTTTCTTGTGAACTTTTCTTATTAACATATAAAAAACTATATTCTCATTCAATCATTTTCCATAGAAATTAATTACACTATTCTCAAATGTGTCAAAAATAATTCATTCCCTTCTTCCATTTATCTGTCATTTTTTTCCTTTATCATATTGTCTGTCTCCCTTTTAAGTCCATTATACATTTATAATTCATTCTCTATCTGGATAGAACGCCAAACTATTTCATCATATAATGAAAATGTTTCAGACAGTAGTTCTCTTCAATTACTTGTCTTAATCCCATTCAATGAAGACATCAATCATTAATTCCATGTTTTTTATGAAATATACAGAATACCTTGCTAACATGGTAAAGGTAACTTTATACTCTACAACTTGTTCTTCCTCCTTTTTTTAAACCAAGGAACAAAATCTTTATCTTAGTTTATTTCTCATGATGGAAAAATTTTTCAATGAGATTATCCTTAATAAATATCCATTAAATGAGTTATATTTCTTCTTTTGTTATAGTATTTTGTATTAATGACCATATTGATCAGCATCACTATTGATACAATACAATAAAATTATAAACTTTTCCTTTCCACTGCATCCAAATTCCATGAATATCATCAATAAAAACTTAATCAATTTCTCAGTCAATATTGGGTATGTATTTCAACTAAATTATGGGGGCCTCTATCGCATTAAGTGATCCAAAATTGGATAATCTCATTTTGGAAAAGGATTATCTGTCCATGAAACGTTTTGAATCATATTGATTATTCTCTTCTAATATATCTATTACATGGTCAGTTCCAATACTATCTATATCAGCTTTCTCAATAGGGAAACATCTACATTTTTCATTATTATTGAAACCCTTCTTCCTTCCATGTTCCATTTATAAACAATGGAAAATACAGGGTTACATCATAACATTATGTAACATAATGTGTATTCCCATGTCTATTGAAACACTTATCATAAATTAAATAAATATTTCATAACTAATTTCATAATAAAAATCATGGTTTCTTTAGTGATATATTTACTTTTAAATTTACACAAGGCTTTGCAAGGCCTCCTGATCAGGAGTTGTATTGTATTGTTTACTATTTTTCTTAATACATTTATTGGGAGTAGTTTTCTTCCTCTCTCCTAAATCTTTTGGCTATTTACTTTTAAATCATTTAATATTTTTTTTAAAGAAAATGAAAATCATTCTGAGTATATCCCCTGGGAGTGATGAGGTAATTGAATGGTAAGTCATTTTATTAGAAACCAACTTATGTTCGAGACTTTCCTAATGAACCTTTTAAGATTTGTTACCCCTAGGTAAATATTTTCTAAAACTAAGTTCACTTGTAGTATCCAGACAGAGAAGTATTCCAAGGAAGACCCACATAATCTTTACTATACCAAAATTTTTGTATGTTCTTATATACTTATTCTCAACATATATAATAGGGTTATGGTAACAAATCTATGTTTTCAAAAATCTAGATTCGAATGATTCTAAAAACATCATTTAATACCAACTATAATGCCCCATCCCAAGAATCTTGAAGCCAGTGCATTACTTTAAAACAATGGAAGGATTATACAAAATGAAATCACAAAGGACCAATCAATTTAGAAATTTTGGAAAATTAGATTACATATATGATACTGACAATATATTGTGAAATAGAAAATAAAAAATGATATAATAAAAAATGAAATGAATAGCATCATTGAAAGCTTATTAAAATAATTATTCATCATAGTCTTTAAAAAGGAATCAATATAAGTTAGATATAAAATAAAAAATAAGGGTAATATCAGTGAAAAAAATAATGAATAAATGAGTATAAATCAACATGTAAAGGTAAATAACTTAGAACAAATTCCAATTAAATAATGGTATAAGTCAAAATCAATGTGGAAAGGAAAGTAACTGAAACATATTCCATTCAATAAATAAATAAAGAATAAAATACATTTATAAATAAAGTAAGGAACAAATATCATGGATAAAGAATAAAAAATTATGAATTAGATAAATTCTTATATATTAGATTCCATGATTTCTAGTTACATGGTACATTTACTTTCAAGGACATTTAGAAGGTGGTTTAAAATATATCGGGTATAACCCTATCTGATTTAGCAAACTTATTCATTTCATGACACTACAAATATAACTAGGGGAAATCTATAATTGGTCTCAATCCATTTTTCACCTGTTCAAATAGTTCCTCATATATCTAATAATCTTTTTAATTCATGAAGAATGTTCCTTATCGAATATTTGTATTTAGTAAAAGATAAATATTTATGAATAATTCCCCAATTCATCAAATAACAATCAATTATACACAATATGTGACAATTTTATTCAATATATCTAATAATTATAAAAATCAGATAAGTGTGCGAATATATAAAATAAATAATATATATAGTGGATAATTTTCCTAATAATTTAGTCTTTCAAGAAAAATTTAACAATAAAAAAAAGATAGAATACGATGAAAACATTTACCACCTGGTAATTTTAAATTAAAACCCCTTTTATGATATAATTAAATATATAATCTATATATACCATTAATATAAAGGGATTCATGATATATTATGTTAAAATGGGTAGTATCTACACAAGAAAAAAAAATTATGTGGTGAATATGGCATTTATCTCACAGAAGTAAAAAGTGAAATGAAAGTCTGTTACCTTGCATTTCTTTTTTAGTGAACATACATTTACAAAATATATAATTGTTTTAAGAATTTTAATATCTTATTCCAAATCCATATTAACATTTATTATATCATATATGATCAAACTATAATATTATATTACATGTTTGTTAGTAATCTTTCATTATTTTCCATATTTCAGGTGTTAATTGTCCTGTTTATCAAGTATATTTTGACTTGTTATTTGTTGTTCCTATTACTTAGAAAATGATTTAATTAGAAATAAAATTTATATGAATATTTAAATATCATGTATTTTTTTGATGTTCTTATCATTCCATAGAAAATGGTAAAAGGCCGGGCTTTTGTATAATTTCTTATATAACATACTCCTACAAAAAACAACATTGTTAGATATCTAGTTTCCAGATTAAGTGATATTCTATATTCATGAAGGCCCCCATATATAGGAATTGTATATTTACTATGTAACTAGAATAAAAATAGTAATAAAATAGAAGAAACCATGATCAAAAAATTTATATTCGAATTCATTCACATCTTAGTAGAAATAAAAGTATTCTTTTATTCCTTCATGTTTGTATAATGTTTGTACAAACAATGTTCCAGAATAAGAAGACCACATTACAGGGCTAGAATTGTCACCTCAAATTCTAGTGGAAAACATAAATGTGGAATTCGATTCATAGTTGGAAATCAATAAGATCAACATGTATTATTCTATTATAAAATAATATCTAATACCCCTACTTGACTATTTCTGTGGAATAATGGAAGAGTTCCAATAGAAGCTAACATTAACTCACATCCCATTGTCATATAATTCCCAAGATGATGAATTGTCCAATTGAGCCAGGGATTTGGAATATCTATATTGGGATGATAAATTCATCAACATTTAAAATCACTGAATGTTATTTCCTTTTGTTCGTGTCATCATGGCTTAAATAAATGTGGTTAATTCCATCCCCAAAACATATGGTTATATAACTAGTAGGATGGTTCCCATTTTGGAATATCTTCAAAATGGAGTTCTATCCTCAATAAGGATGGAATAGAGAAAATATGATGACAAGTTTCTAACATCACTCTTTACGAGGGACTATATCACCTAAATGACATCTACAAATAAGGATTTATTGGAGTCCATCTAAGATTTATTGATGATTAAGAGACTTTAGTTTTTATGAAAGAAGTGTATAGAAGCACCTGTGGTTCCCACATGTGCTGCCCCCCTTTCCATCGATTTCAATTAGCCCTAAGGTTCCCGATCTCCACGAAGGATCTCCTCAGCACGCGATTTCACTAAAGGAGTTCAACGCAACTTCAGATATGCATAGATCAATGCTGGTGGCTCGCTTCAGAGGCCGTCGTCCCTCGGTTGATGCCTTTGACAGATTCGTCTTCGATGCTTGGGGTCTTCGAAACTGAGTGGTGGTGGGTTTTCTCGACCGGCATCAATTGTTGGTTCGCTTCGCATCGGAGGACTATTTGGTCGTTGCCTGGTCCAGTTCTCCTCAGGTGTTTAATGGGTGCGGTTTTTTCATCCTACGATGGTCGTTTGATTTCAACATGAATCGTGATCCGCTTTCGGTTGCGTTTTGGGTTAGTTTTTCCTATTTGCCTCTACCTTTCCAGAATCCTTCTATCATTCTTATTCTTGGGAATTTGGTTGGAAGCTACATATGTTCTGATAATTGAACCTATGTGGTTTGTCACCTCATCCTTCCCCACGATTGAATTGAGGTTGATGTTTCAAAACCTCCACCATAGTGGCTATAGATTTCGGTTGGAAAAGAGCTGAGGTGGAAGCAGTGGGTGGTGTTTGACTCATGGCCCGTGTTCTGTTCGGGATGCAGCAAACTTGGCCATGTGGCCTCAGGATGTCACCGCATGAACCGTGATAGGTTAACTGATGATTTGGTGGTTTTAGTGGTGGAACATCAGTCGTGTGATTGTGATGATTTCGGTGAGCATGAGGTGGCACATGGGGAGGTTCCAGGGGAGATGGCACTGGTGATCTAGAATTCTCATTTTTCGGAGGTTATTTCCCCAGAGGAGCGGAAGAGGTGGGCTCCCCTGCGTTCTTTGACCCCGGGAGCGATGGTGGCTCACCAGATAGCCTCAAAGGATTCTCATTTGAACCCTAAATTTTCTGTGGTTTTTAGCCACCTAAAAATTAATTTGGGTGTTCCTTGTTCTTTGGTTGTTATTTTTGAAGATGGTATCAGTACCAGCAAGAATGCAGGTTTAATCGCGGAATAGGTTAGAAAAGTCGAGAGAGAGGTGCACCTAGACATTGGAAAGGATGTTAATAAGGATATGCAGTTGGTTTCAGTCAATACAGCGAGGGTGAATGAGGATGTTGGCACGGAGATAGACCTGGGTGATCAGCATTTTCAATTCATGGGATGTGGCTTCAAACAACCAAGTGGATCGGATTTTCATACATAGGCCTTGCAGATCAAACCTTCCTATACTGAGAAGGATAAATCTGGAGGGAGTTTTTACAATTCTCATAATAGTTATGTGGTGCTGGGTGAGGTTGAGGCCCATGATATTGGGGATGACAATGTGATAAAGGTGGACTTCGGTGGTGATACTGGTACGGGAGAGGAGGCCATCCAAGTGGTTTCAGAGTCAGCATCAGACTCCCCTACTGAATCAAAGGAAGTGGGCATTGAAGAGGATTTTGTCAGAGCCTCTTCAAGGAAGGGAATGAATTCCACTATGGATTCATGAGGTTTTATCAAACATACTAGGAGACCGCCACAACGGAATGACTAATCTAACATACTAAACCCTCTGGTGACCAGGTCCTCTAATAAAGTCAATATTCCCTTGACGGTGTGCAAATTGAATGACAAGAAGGTGGGGGTTGTCACCTATAAGGAGGATGGATCTCAGGTCAGTGGAGATCTGGAGTTGGCTACCACTGGGGGTGCTGAACCCCCACTTTGGGAAGAGAAAGCATCTCCTCAAGGGGAGGCAGAAGATCAAAATAAGGACCAGCAAGGGGAGGGGCTTCTTAACATTGAGGAAGTGCCTCGGGCGGAGGCTGAACTTCCTTTAGGGTAGCAATGCGAGGTGGGCTTCCATGCTGACCCACATCGTTAGATAGCATCGGTTCTGCATCACATGGAACTTATTTTTCACTCAGATGAGGAAATGGTGGAGCAAGTTCTTGATATCAATGCACCGAATGAACTGATCAAACAAATGCTGGGATGATCGATTTGTGTGTAAACTTCGAAGGGGAAAGGTAAATGGATTTATAAGCATAATATTATTTTGAAAAGTGGATTTATCATGGGAAATAAAAACATAGAGGAATGCATGAAATCCTGGGACATCTTGGCCAAACATTATGACGACATCCTAAAGGACGATCCAGAGTCCCAGGTAAATTCTATTCCCTAGATACTGTTCAGGGAAATTGATTCAAATCGGCTCTAGATTTTATTCAACAAAAATGTAGTAAATTTTGGTGGTTAAACTGTTTTGATGTTAGGGTTCTCACTCTCCCCCTTAGAAGTGTTTTGAAAAATAAAAATGTCATTTTGGAGGAAATAACCCTCAAAGCGTTTGGGGCCATCATAATTTTCGTCTTTGTCAAATCCAACATTGTTTCTATATTTGGTATCCCATATACAATACTGGTGTAAAATGACCAGATATCTAATTCTAGTGAATTAGAGATGCTATATCTTGAGTATAACATCAAATATAACCATTAATATTACTATAATAATGTTGATAATGGATAGATAGTGTCCTTAAAATAGACCTATGAAAATATAGGCCAGAATATGGTGGATAAAGATATGAATTCATAGCTTGAAAAAATTCTGTATACCTTATCATCCTACTAAAATATCAACTGTACTTTTACATATGTGACCTTTTATTCTCTTTTATAATTAAATAAATAAATCCTTCCTATTGAGGTATAATTTTCCTCACAATTCACTTTTATTAATGATTATCTATCCATAGATGATAAATCCCAAAAATGGATATATTAGTTGGAGTGACATGATAAGAAACAATTACATACATTGAAACACATGATGGTCAAAAAATCGGATAGCATGATATTTTAACAAGAATCTCAACCAATTTTTATTCCCAAATAGAGAAATTTTTCTGGTCTTTATGACTATGATGATACCATGTAAGAGGCCTCCAAATTGTGATTCAAAGTGGGAGGACCGTACACAATACAAAATGTCCACTCTAATGGATTTAAATCCTTAGTATCGAAGGATGGGGTTATTTTTATGGCCCTTAATGATATAAAAATTCTCAACATAAATATCATTTTATGAAGACACACTCATCCACATTGCACGATAATAAGCTGCACAACACCTCTATCTACACCATATGACCATAAATTTCATGGTTTCCTTATATTTTCTACACAACATTAAAATGAATATCTTCATCTTCCAATGTGATATATATTAAAAACAATAACATATTTTCCAATTCATATGACTTATAAAATACACAACAACATAGTCTAAGTTGAGAGACTCTAAACTACATAGCTAAACATCATAATCTCTAGATTTTAAGCTATATGACAACATCCTCATTGAAAGATGTAAACCTACATAACATTATGATCCATTCTTGAGTGGATCACGGTCATTTGTGTTGGTCTCCCACAATACCACTATTCACAAACTACATGTTTCTTTATTTTCTCCATCATATGATATGTTTTGACAGATGGATCTCTAATCCTAGGTCCATCCATAATGTAAAAATTTATCCTCGCAATGTATGGGTATAAAGGAACTAAGATAATTCATACAATAACTATTAGTGAAATTATTATCTAATCAAATGGGATACATATTGATGCATATCCCCGGTATACTAGGCCTAGCCACAATGAATTGAAAATACCCCCATCATGCATACAAACAAAGACCTATATAGGCTAATTCACACTCCATGACAAATACTAGTCATAATTATTCATTATTGATCAATGATATTCCTTCCACACATAATACTAATAGTATTAGAAAATTCCATATCTCCATAATATTTTCTCATACATCTGTAATAGAATATTAGGTTCTATATGACCCATTTATTTTGACTATGCATTGATATTTCCCCGTATGTATTTTCATAAGTTTCCCACCAACTGGAAAGAATATTGACCCTCAGAAGACAACTATTCTATATCTATAATCCTCATAAACAATATTATAAAATCCCTCTTTTTTAACATTTTCCTGTGTTTATCCCCAGTGTTCTTGTCCCATTAAACTTTTCTTAAATCTGGAATCCCCATGACCATGTTTTACATTTTCATCATTCACATATGATGTCCTTAGGAACATCCTTAGCCTAGTAATCCTTATTTATGTAATTGTTTTGATGATATATGGTGATTGATCTATGACCTGAAACTGTAGGGTGTTATGTTACCCTAGTCACATGAAATTAAACTCTACAAAAAAGTTTTATGTACCTGATGATATAATGTAGTCTTAATATGTTGACCAAGAATAGAATTCCATGGGCAGCTAGCCCAATAATAATCATATCACATACATTGGATGACTCTAATTTAATCATTTCTAGAATTCATGGACAATTATTTTAGGTATTCATGCCTTCATTTTCATGTCATTTTCTCCATTTTTTGTTTATGGTGAAAATTTTCGTCCTTATATATGTGATGGTATGATTTTAGGGGTTTGAATGTTATTCAATCATTGACATTGGGTTTACAATTTTTTAATGGATTCTAATTTTTTTTGGAACTGGAATCATACATTGATTCCCTTATATGATAATTTTAATGAACCTATTTTTCAATGGAAAGTGATAATTGAGAAATCTCTCCAATGATGCTAAAAAACTCACCATATTTAAGATGATGGGAGGTTGGACCAATAACACCCTTTGGGAGGGGGTAATTAATTCCTACTCCGAAGAACTATTATTTAGTTAAGATATATTTCTTATTTTTTCATTAAATCCAATGTGTGAAATGGGTCTCACATAAAATAAAAATAATTTACATTCATATATAGACTTTAAAATAATTTGTTTTTATTTATGGATTCTCATCAATGGAGATATCATTATTTAACTAGGGTTCTCCATCAATGGTAACCTTTTGGGAATGGAAGATAGATTCCTTGGTTTTTTATTATTACATTTCTAGTTTTAAGCCTCACAGTTGGGGATGATGGAATTTATCGTTTTATAGGGATACATGAGTTCTTTTGATGTTAGGATTGGGACAACGATATGGGCTTCATTCGTATCCTTGGTAAACTTATAAGAAACCATGTTGTTTTATTCCACTTAATGGGACACATCATACCTTTTATAGTCATTTGATGAGGTCCAAACCATGTAGTTTGACATTATGTTTGAAGGATGCCAATGTAATGGGTTTATAGTCAAATATTTTTGTTGGATATATTCCAATGAATCCCATGGAACTTCAAATAAATGTAGCCTTTTAGTATTCATATGAACCTACTAGGATTGTGACGTAGAGAAAATTATTTTCGATTTTGGGAGTAGTGTGTGGACCTCATGGAGGCTTCCTATGTGTCTAATTTTCTTATTAATAAAAAATAACATAGTTATGTTTTAATGATGACCCATTCTTATGTATGTCCCCTAATGATTTTTCTTATTGGGAATGTGCCCCTTTGGGGAAATTCTAACATGGTTCATAGACTTATACATTATTATAGTCCCATTTAATATCGCACATGGGAGATGTTCCTTTGAGATTATTGTGGCATTTCATAAGGAAATATTGCAAATTGATATCCCATTTATTATCTCTCATGGAATATGACACTTTGATATGATTGTGGATTATTTTTTGGTTTTTATATTAAATATGAGGCCCATTTGAAGTCTCAAAGGGAATAGGTCCTTTTATGATTCTTATGACACGATTCTGGGGTTATACATAATATGAGGCTCTTGTTGAGTGATTATGGTTTTGGATTATACTAAAAAGGTGTCCATTTTGTTGCCTCATAAGAAATATAGACCAATGATATGGATAAATGGTTTTTAGGTATGAGGCCTATAGATATCCTTTGAAATAAGGTGAGAGGATCATCTATAAAAGATTCTCTACTGATACATGCATCTGATTGTGTGGATTTGAGGATCATTTATAAACACTAACACCACATGAGCCATGATCGGTGTGAGAAAAGATGAAGTGGAATATATGACAAAGCACACAATCTGCTTTGTTTGTTGGTGACTGAGGTATGGGATATAATAGAGACAAAAGGATTTGGCGTGAGCATCTTCCATTTTGTTTTTTAACTAAGGATGATATAATATAGGAGGGGTGTTGCCTCCTATGAGAAATACTAAGGGATTACTCCATGAGATATTGTTTATCCCATATTTCAAGGAAGACATGAAGATAAGTTATTAACCATGATCAATGGGATAATCAAGCATGTCCCATCACCATCTGTAATGGGAGTGCCATATTCTTAGAGATGATGAGGGAAGGACATAACCCTTGACATTTGGTCAGAAACCAGAAGTTCCCCAGAACAGCCTGCTATGTTGGGACCCTCACTAACACTGATATTTACAATTGAAAGCACTTAGATCATTCAAACTAGATTGAAGGTTAAATGAAATACATTTATGACCATGTAAATTATAATTAGAAGGAAACACTAGTGTTCCCAATGCTTTGATGACACATATTTGGAGGTTTTGGAATATGTGTTTCCTTGGTCACTCTTAGAAAATGGATCCATGTGAATAGTTTCTCTTCCATTGGTGGCATAAAATTGGGATCAAAGGAAACTGAAATATATATTCCATGGAGAAGTTAAATAGGTATCACACTAGATAAGGCCTGGTCGGACTAAAGCTGTCTCGTGTAAGGTAAATCATGGAAATGTAAAAAAGGTCTAGGGTACGGTGGACTTATGAAGATGAAATCGTCAACCTAGGGTCTTGAGTATTCATATAATAGGTCCCAATGATCCTTATTTAATATGATTGTACATTCATAATAAACCCTATTTCCCTTTTCACCCAGATCTTTCACCCATGTCCTCGAAACAAACCAAGAAGCTCTCAAAAATCGAATAGTATAGGAAAATAAAGAGAATTGTGGGATTATGGTTCCTCTAGTGCGTGAAAAGAAAATCTGAGAGATAATAAACTCCCCATTATAGAAGTATTGGACTGAAGGTCTCCTTCGATGTGTGGGACCTTCACTGGACCCTTCTAGGGATGCCAGAGGAAATCCTATGATCATAGAGTAATTCCATGCCCAATTGTTGATTCCCAAGATTTCTATCATAAAAAATCATCCATAGATAGAATGGATAAGCCATATAAGAAGCACTTTTTGTTTTCCTGGTTCTAACATGTATGAGACCTCTTCAATCGACCCAACTATACCCTTAGAGAGACTTCTTTAGCATTCCCAAACATTACCCTACAGATGAAAACTTCAATCCACCCCCTCCTTAACCTACATGAGACCTCAATAACTCAACCAGACCATACCTGTTCTAGCCTCCACAGATCCCATTTTTCACCACCAATTCAAGGGCTTCCCTTCACTTATATCCCTCGTCTGAGAGGGACCAAGCCATGAACCCTCCCAATTCCTTCAATATTGTGTGATAAAAACAAATTTCATGCCATTATATCCTCTTGATTATAAATTCTAGTTGAAGAAAACTTCCTATGTTTAATATCTATTAGATTTTAGATACTTGGTGTGTTTTAAATTATTCATTCATGTGGTAATGAGGGATCAAATCATGGGCGCATTTCATGGGACCAATTTGTTTCACACATGAGGGAAAAGGACATGTTCTTCCCTCACTATATCTATAACTAGGGACATCTAGTTTTAGATATTGATGGGTTACATTCCCCTTTCATGAGTTTTAATGCATTCTCCTCCTCTTTTCCCCAAATTTAGGGAATGTGAATACTTCATAGTGTATTCTCCTAGAATTTATTCTAGGTGGTCACACCCCTCCCTTCTTTTTTCTATCATAGCTGTGAAAAAAATAGGATACAGGCTTGTGAATTCCCTTTCCCACTCCCTTAGCACTATACTCACCCACCATCGGATGAAGGAGATTGTTTGTTTTTCTAAAACTTACACTTCCTATTTCATCTCACTCAAACTATAACCCACGGGGAATTCGTAGATAGTCATTATCATGACATATACATGATCTAATGATGTCTTAGAGTATAATCATTTTCTATGTTTTCATGTCAACTTACTTTAAGGATCCTGTATATGAATGTGCCCTCACATCCAGGTGATCATCTATCGTGTTAATATCTCTTGGTGGAAATCAAAAGGGACTCTTATTCGGTATATTTCCCAACAATACATGTTGAATTGGGGCCACATATTCTGTATAAGCCACAAAACCTTGTCACAATCACCTCATATTTCAATATCTACTGTGACACTTCAAATTTTCCTCTGATTCATTATAATCCCCATATCCATTTAATAATCAACCCAATTAAAATGTATCTTGTGAGATTTTAGATAGGCCTCTTATTCATTATAAGTCATAGAACCATCTCACAATCACCTCAAAGGGTTATATCCCCTATGATAATTCAAATGGGCCTCATATTCACTACTATCCAAAAAAACAATGTCACAATCCTCTCAAAGGGACACATTCCCTAGGAGAAACCGCATTAGAGGTCCACTATAGGTGTGGGTCCAAAACCAAACTAGACTATGTGGAATATGATTCACATCCAAATGGGATATGTGGGAAGTCTCCTTAAGGATCAATCCCAACCCCCTAGTAAACCATAATTCTCACTAAGATACATTCCCTGAAGGGTCATATCCATCATGGGAGTCTAAATTTATTTTAAGTTCCTTAAACCACCATTTCTCGATTCCCACACCAAATATTGACCTAGAAACTTTCTCTAATACATCCTTATGTCATATTATGTAGCCAATTAAATGGAACAGAACAATGTGGGATTTGATTCATTTCATAATTATTTGTAGGAATCCCGTCTCAGGGGTATGATCTTGAAATCTAAATAACTCCCATATACCTTGATGATGATAAATTCCAATGAAAACCTATTTGGGTCTTGAAACTAGCATCATGATAATAATTGACCATAGAATATCTAATTTGTTCAAAAAAGTGTACCATTGATGGAGAACATTAGTAACATATAGATATCTCTACTGATGAATATCATTGAATTCATACAGATGATTCTAAAGTCCATACATACTGATAATTAATCTTTAATTTATAGTAGACCCATATCATACTGGGGATTTAATGAGGTACTAATGGATATTTCTTAAAGACATAAGAGATTCCTTAAGTAGTTAAAAATTCCCCCAAATGGGTGTGATTATCCTGACCACACATCCTCTTAATCAACATGATTCCCTAGGAAACATTGGAGACATTTCTCAATGACCACCTACCATTAGAAAGTTGGTTCATGAAACATCATGAATAAGGGAAATGTTGGTGTTTTGTCACCATGATAAAAAATAGTTGGATTTTTTTTCATAATGTAGAATCTGATGTAAATTATCATGAAAAATTCAGACCCCCCATAACCATATCATCACACGTAAAATGAAATAATATTTTTTTAGAAACGACCTGAAAATTTATTTAGTTAAAAATGGTATTAACTTTATCACGGTAAATTTTTTTAATGATTTTCATTTTTTCATTAGTATCAAAAACCCAAAATATTAGAATGATTACTAAAAAATCAATCAAAAAGTTTTTGGAACAATATTTTATTGGTTATCTTTGGACTTATCTAAATACAAATATAAATATTCAATCTTCTTATATATCAAAATCTCTTAAAAATATCATTCTAAGACTCAAAAAATAAACATTCTATTTTAGGAAATAACATTTATCTCATTTCAGTGGGAATATCTATAAAATATACAATTTTTTCCTGGTCTCGTATGAAATTATAAGTGGTTAGAGTATTTTAATCCAAATGATAATATTATTAATTAAAATAAGCCATTACATCGTGGATTTGGGTTCTATTATATATTTAAATTTATCTAGATCATCAGTTTTCATGGATAAAACATTTTTATTCGTATATTGTTACAAAATTAGGTCATAAAATCAATGAGTCATAAAAACATGTGTCTACAATTAATCAGCTCATTTTTTCCATAACATCTATTTGTAAAAACCCCTTATCAAATAATGTACATTATATAAATATGTGTCTCCTTTAATAATATTCATCCAAGATTGATAAAAAAATTTCAATAAAAATTTATAATGTTGAAACTATTTACAGTATCACTTAAATGAAAATTATACGATCTTATCAATTAAAAAATTTATTTTGAACTATTATATTTTGACAACACTTCTAAGACATGCACTTGGTATTTTATACACTTAGAAATCAAAGAATAATTTACTCTAATATTAATTCCTCAAATTGACATTCCATGGAATTCAAAAACCCCTTTAGATATTTCATTTAAAAAATTCTTATGAAATTATTACTCCTTTAGGATAATAATATCATGTTTCAAAAAACTATAGCATAATTTTTAGATAAATATTATTGAATTTCTATTAGTATCTTTCCTAATTTTGACCTCTTCCCCCTTAAACAATATGAAATAACCAAAAATGGACCACATTTTCCTTGTTTATTTTTCTCAATACTTTGAGAATATCGGGTAAAATTTTATTTAATTCATCTATCAATAAAAAATATTTCTATTAAAGATAATAGATGAAATTCATTAACCATAATAATCCTTATAGTAATTCATTAGTCTCTCAAAATATATTCCATAATATTGAATATAATTTACATAACCAGCCATAATAAGTATATGGGTGGAGTTTAAAACTATTTATTTCTTTCTGTATTAAATTTAATTACAACCATAAATGAATCATTTTATGCCTTCATAAGAATTATAATTTTCTTATTAATGATAATGAACACTTGGTTACTCATAAATGAATTATTCAAATATATATAATATATCTCTTTAAAAAGTGTGTTTTGTAAGATACAAGTCTTTAGAGTTTCATACATTAATATTTTCATTTAAATACAAATATAATAATTAATTTGATGATGATATTTTAGTTATGTATAAGAGAAATTTTCATACAATGAATATCATGTCCTGTATATGTTCTTTATAGACATGTAATGAAATATATCCTTTCAAAAAATGATCTCTCCATATATCGTATCCAATTACAAATCCAAATTCAATATTTCTACATATATAATGAAGGTAATCATATAATAAAGACATAATTTTTTGGGTAGGGAATCATCCTAATTAAAATAGTTATGATCCATGGATAGATGATTGGATTACCAGTTATCCAAATCTAAAATATGTATTCAATAAACTATATTCCTTATGTTTCCTCTCTTTTAGGGATTCCTAGATATTGTAACCAAATGAAAACGCCAAGAATAAGCCAATGTAGCACAATATAGGGATAATGAAGCTTTGATAATGAATTCTAAACATGAAAATCATGAGTAACTTATATCTCTATTTACTTATACAATATATTCTTGGGGTAATCATGTTGAAGTTGAGAGAATCATTTTATTGATTGAAGGCTTTCCATGTGTTTCTTCAGAAAGAATGTCTCACATTTATTTATGGGTCTTTCGTTAAAGGTATCTAAAATTTAATATACATCATATGCATACTAAAGTAATAACTATTAAATCCAATTTAATATTTATAATTTATTGTTTTATTTATTTTTTTTATGTGTGGTTCTAATAATATAATTTTTATGATCCCTATTCTATCGAACAAATTAATGGGTTCACTCTATATTATTGTGTAATAATTTACAAAACCCACAACTCCTTGTTAATCACCCAAAAAAAATTCATGTATATTTATACATATACAAATGCGTTATATATATAAAATATATGGATGCTTCATGTAATAGAATTTATTTACATGAGATTGAAAAACAGTAAACAAATAGGCCCATAGTACCATATAGCCAAACCCATTCACTTATCCTTATAAATGAATTAGGGCACCAGGTATCTACGTTGTATGACCACATGCCCCTCTACCTGATATACTTTACCTAAGAGATAATTGAATTCATGAGAAACTCAAAAAAAATCACAAATTATGTCCAATAACTATTCTCAATCTCATAACAAAAATTACATACCAATGATAAGTTAGAAGAAAAATAATTATGATATCAAACCTAATAAGATATACAATGCTCTATCAAAGACGAATTTTATCATATAAATGATTATACAAAATATTCATATTTCATAAACAATTTAATAAGTAATAATATCACTAAAATTTAAAAAAAATGTAAATAAATTATTTATTATTTTTAAAACCTGATACATTTTATAAAATATTCATGAATAAATAAAATTATAATAATTATGTAAATTTTCATGAGTAAAAACATTTTTTATAAATTTTAAAATATAACCCTTAAATTTTTATATTAAATGGGATTCGAATTATATTTCATGAATTATAAACATTTAATACTTCATCATATATTGTATAAACATTTTATATTATCAAAATGTCATATAATTTATGATTTATAAACACATTATAAATATCCTATTAATATTTCTAAATAAAACTTTTATTTTTTTATGATAAGGTGTTCCATTTAATTTTTTGAAAGGTATTTCATAATATTATCATTAATAATTGGAAAAAAATGTATCATAAAAACTTCATTAACAGATTAAAAACAATTAAATGTTATATAATTAATTTATAAAATATTAATAAATTAAATAGTCTCATGATAGTTATTTAAATGATTTATAAGAACTCTTAATCCTCTGAAAACATATAATAATTTAAAAAATAATATTTTAAAAATTTTCTATTTTCAATTTTGTCTAATCAATATTATACATAATGCTATCCCATTGTGACCCTTATATTATATCTTTTTGTAAGGATAACTGGTTTTTTAAACCCTTCATACAGGTAATTTAAATGTTATATTATCATAGGTTTACTAAAAACCCACTGTGTAAATGTAATAGGAAGATTTCATATATGTAGCTCCATCGTGTAACATTATTCCCTTCTAGAACACATTTTCATAAGTGTAGTCTAAATACTTATTAATACGTGTGAAGGTAAACACTAGAGACCCTTACAAAACCTCACAAATACCATTATATGTATGGGTAGAGCACTAAGTACATTTACACAAATCCCCATATGTATGGTTACTACCATAACACAACACATTTTTGTAAAGGTAAAATTGAGGTTACACTTACACATACCTTCTACATAAGGGTGTCTGATAAGGGTACGTCATATTTACCTTTACACTTGTTGTATGATTATACAAAACTTTTTTCATGTCACCCAATTATGATTTTTATGAAATCCCATTAAACGAATAAAATTCAAAACATGAAGAACCACCAAATGATACCATTTATGGGATCTGTATGAGCATATGACTATTATTTTCAATTGAATACAACAGAATACATATATAGATCTATGTTCATGAATAAATTTTTAAAACATATTTTAAAACATATTAACTTGAACTTGTGGGTTACAAAAACCACCTTCAACCTTAAAATGAGAGTTGTTGATGAAGACAACAAGGGAGAGTGAATGAAATAATCCTTTATCTATAGTGATACATTAGCCAATGGATCTACTATCATATCATGAGTATTATTTAGAAGTTGAAGTGGTTCTAGTTCCTTATTAGGTGATATGAACAGTGATCGAGAACAATATAGATTAGTTATAGGTTTAAACACATCACACACAACACACAAAATATGTGAGGTTATCATCCTCTTATATAGCAGAAGATTCAGGAATATCTAATTCATAACACCATATATTTTTCCATATATTTTAGTTTATAATTCATTATATATTTTCAATAAATTTATTATGAAGCATTTAATCTATTCTCATTAGATTCTACATCATTAAAAAATCATTTGAAATAAATAAATAATATATACATTTATAAATTATTTTTATGCATCAAAGGTGTATATTAAATATAAACTGTATATAATATAATTTATAATATATAAAAACCTCATGGATCATATGTATGTGTAAATGAATTGAATGCATGTACAATTTAGCGCATATCCAATATTTCCATTCATATTTGGATTACTCAATAATATATCCATGTGATTAATTGGTTATATCATAATCTAAAACATTAATTTTAAATTCTTATGTAAAAAAGCATTTATTTACTTCATATATCGATGCTCCAACATATTGAAACGAGGTTGTGAATATATATACTTTAGTCTTCTGCAACCTATGACCTCTATAACTGTATTCATCCAGATATATACCTTCAAAACATTAATATATTATAAATGATATTTTAATGTTTATTTCTAAATGAGTTTTAATTGATTATTATCCCAAAAAGACAAATATATTATATTAAATATAATCTATGTACTGTTTCCACAAAAATGTGTTTGTGGGAAACATTGTCTTCCTTCAAAAATATGCCTCAAAATAGACATGCATATTTTTTAGACTCAGAATTGTCTATTGATATTATAGGAGACAACATCATGGTTCCTATTTTTTGTCCTTAATATTGGTTTTGCATGGGTGTGTTATAAAAAATAAAATAAACACTATGTGCCCCCTTTTTTATTTTAATTAATGTCATTTAACCCTCGTGATTAGGTTTGTCCATTCTTTATATAAACAATAATTGAAAGATATATGGAAAATTTGACACATTTATGTAAAAATCCCTTGTATGTAGAGAATAATTTGACTTCATCAGTAAATTAAATAGTAAAATTAATTATAAATGTATAATTAAATAATTGGTGTTTATAGAAATTAATAATTTTATATAAATGGAATATTAACTTGATATTTGGAATTGTAATATGATTGTTAGGAATTATAATTTGTAAAATTGAATATTGACCTCACCTATGAATGTATATATATATTTTATTTATATTATAAATGAAAAGATGATATATTTATATCATAGAATAAGTGAATTAATTTTTTAAAATGATAATTTAAATGTGGTATTTTTATAAAACGTGAAAGCTTATTTATTATTTAATAATTAATATAACAATTTAAAATAAAATTTTCAAAAATTATATTCATATGTTTTTATTTTATTGTTATATAACATTAATATACTTCTGTGATATTATAATTAATTTTTCAAGGTGTAATAAAATCAATTAAAATATTTAAATTGCTATTTTATAAATAAATGATGATTTTAATTAATAATTTAAATTTTCATATTGATAAAATTATTTTCCTAAATTGCGGTATGTTTTTAAACTGTACACATTGAAAAAAATTTGGGTTGAACGATTGGGATTTTTCTAAAATGGTATATTTTTTTTGGGAAATGTGAAATACATTAATTTATGGTATTTAACATTATAAGGAAAATACATGAATTTTTATGTCGTGAATGACGTAATAAATTTATATTTCAAACTCACATAAACTATTTACATTATATAGTCTCAAAAATCCACACTATTGATATTCTTGATCCAAAATAACAAACAAAATAATAAAAAAACAAAAACAACCCTCTCATCCCCCAATAAATACTTCCCCTTCTCCTCACACCTTATTATCCTTGAATAGTATCTAAATTCTTCCCAATTACCTTCCCAACCATATTACCCACATCCAATACCAACAAGTCTCACCAAAATTTCAAAACCACATACCTTAATGAGGTTTTCAAGGATATGATTTTCAACTGGTAAAATTCTCTTTACTTATCATTAAAATTATTCCTTTTCTCATTCATTATAAATTTTCTATACTTCCACTATCAAAACATCCAAGATAACTATAGTACCATATATATACTAGAATTTTATTGTTTTAATGTAATATCCCCCATCAAACCTAGTCTCTTTTCCTTTTATGAAAAATATATTAAAACATCATATGTGACCTATCCATTCACCACCTTCATTGATGGCGATTTTACATTTTCCATTACCATCATCATGGCTAGTCATAAAACCATTATTATTGTTAAAATAGATTCTTATTTTTATATCATAAACTTTTCAATCACATGGAATTAATTTATATACATAATGTTAAATAAAATGGAACTTGTTTTTGATAGTCATAAAGATCTTCAAATAACCCAGACACTTTTCATTAATATTTTTTCTAATCAATCATGTTTATATCCAAAAAATAATTATATGTTGGAAAATTTAAAATTATTTAGGTATATTAATACCCTTTTTTCAATTATGGGATTCTTCTTCCATTTGATTAGAACTCCAAAAAAATGTACTCAAGGGAACTGACAATTTATTTATGAAATGAAGGCTCCTAGAAAGATGATTATAATATTTATAACTCATCAAAATGGCCATAATTGACATTAAAAAAATGGTAATAAAAAAATATACATGGAAAAGGTTTGGAATTATGAAATTAATTACTCTAATTTGATTATGAGGGATATTAAGTAGAAGTGAATAATTCTTTCAGAAAAAAGGTATGTAAATTCTCAAAATTACAATACAAATATAATTTTTATTAATCCACATTATGTTAAAGTGGGAAACCAATGTTCTCACACATGGACAACTACATGCTGAAAGTGATCACCGAATTATTAAAAACAGGACTAAGATTATTTGAGTGAGATGCTCTATATAATTCCCAGTGCAGAGTATAAACCTGAGTGTCTGGATACTCCCTGATATGTTCTTCAATGTGAGTAACCATTCTTTCTATTATCTAGATGAATTCCTCTAAGGTGATTCTGCCATGGTTGAAGCCTTGGGAAATGATTCGGGCATTCTTGTCTATCCACACCTCTTTCTCCTCTGTGGCCTCAGTCTGCAAGAATCATTCATAAATCATTAAAATCACCTCATTTGAGGCATCTGGCCGAAGAACGTTTTCAAGAATCTATTCCATGAAGTGGAAGATGAGCCCCACACACTCCACAGACTCTTATTCCACCATTCCTGGTTCTCATCGTGGATCCCCACTTTCCCCATATTGAAGGAATATGCTTTATTTGCTTCCACATTTCTTGGCCAACCTAGTTTCCATCGGTTTAGGAAAGTGAGAGTAATCGTTGCGCCACTTGGATTTTTTTCCCTGGACAACTTTGTGATTCCCTGAGTCGCACATTCCTTTTCCCCCTTCTTCTTTCTTGGGTTGTGGGGACCTTTCCCTTGGATCTAGTCCATGCTGTCTACTAAGAGTTGGATAATACTATCATCACCTGAATCACCATCCTCTTATTTCAGTGGTTGTTATTATGTTTCCAGACCATCGAACTGGGTTTTCAGATCAACCCTCGGGCCTTTTTTGAGAGGCCTTGGCCTACACGGAGAATCTAACTTTCCTTCTCTAACCTATACATCATTCTTATTCTTCCCCTTTCTCCCATTCTTTTGAAAGGGGGGCATAGGAATGAGATTTTTTGGGTATAGGGGTCCCAAGACCATAACCCCATCCTACCTTCCTTGACCACTGTATGATTTTGTAGCTGCATGCAAAAAAACATCCCCTGCAATGCCTTAACAAATGGTGTTGCCTCCGTTCGAAAATCACCTTAGGGGACATCACTATACTATATAAAACCCCATGGGATTATCTTATCCATGACCCATTAATTGGGATTGATTGTTAGTGTCCTCACATTCCCGACCTTGAGGACCCCAAGGACCATGGACATCACTAACTACCTTCACCATGCCACTATCAAAATTACTATCTGAGACCAGGTGCTCTACCAAATCCATATGAATGGAGGCCTTTTTATCCATTACTTACATCTTCTCTACATACACGTTATCCAATTTTAAGTGGATGATCCCCAAATCCTACCTTAAACAGTCTAGGACATTCTGGACCCGTTGCAAGGGGGCGCTGGCCGCCACATCCTTCACTGCTCCTGGAACCACCAAAGGAGGTCATTGCATACACTAACCCACCCAAGAACATCCTTCTAGTTCAAACCTCTTCTCCTATCCTAGAAAAAAATGAGCACTTCTTGGTTCCCCTTCCTCTAGGACAACCCCACATTCTTATATAGAGTTGTCCAGACCTGTACTATTCAACTGCTGGATCACATCGGGGGTGACCTTCAAAATAGTCCCTTATGGTTGGGGGTTCAACAGTTGTTGAGCTCTTGGTCTGCGATAGCATCCAAGGACTGAATTTCCTAAATATTGACAGAATGATAAAATCGTTGGTCAAGACTCAAAAACCACCCGCTGTTTCCATCTGAATTCTTCACCTAGAAGAACCCAAATCCACTCTGTATGAGGCTTCGGAACATCAGCCTCAACACAAAGACGAGGGTTGATAGGGTGAAAACCCACAGTATTCCAACTACCTAAGCATAGAAATCTACCAAAATAGTTCCCAAACAAGCTTATTATTGATGGAATCTGGAAAAAAAGTGGCAAAGTTGGGAAACATACCCACACCACCATCGTCTGATCGTCCCGATTCATGTTGAGTTCGAAGGACTAGTAGAGGAGCTAAAAGCCACATCCATTGAAAGTTCAGAGAGTGGTGTACCATCCAGCAATAATATCACCCTCTGAGGAAAAATGAACCATCATATATCTTCGATCGGGCAACCCGACCACCACGTGGTCTTGAAGCCCCCATGATTCAAACAAGAATCTGTCAAAGGCATCAACCGAAGGACGGAGGACCCTAAAACAAGCTACCAGCATCGTCCTAAATAGATCCAAAGAGGCATTGAATTCCTTCGTCGAATTCATGAGCTGGTTAATAAACTGAAGGAGGGATATCCCTTTATAGCTCTCTAATGCATTGGGTAACGTTACGGAGTTAACTAGTCAGGTTTCTCCTACAGTATTATGAGAATATACTATGAAAGTTATACTAAGATTAACCACGATGGTTATTCAATGTGTAGGTAGGATAGACATATTTTATATAATAGTTAAATGAAAATTATTCCTCAAGTTACCTTTTATTATATATGTATTATTTCTATGGTTTTACTATAAACTAATGATTTCTGAAGGTATGAAAAAAATATAATATGTTTAATTTGTTGATGTTATAACATTGCAAAAATGATTTCATTCATGGAAAAATCATTTCATTCTTCTCTTTATATAACTTACTGATATTTTTATGTTAATATGTTTATTTAAAAAAAATAGGTTTTTTTGATAGATAAAGGAAAAATTAATTCAATTTTAATGATTTGATGTTTTATTATGGAATGAAAACATTTTTTTAAAGATTCTTATTTTGAAAGGAAAATGATACTAATTAGATGTTTCAACCTTCTAATATTTGATTTTATATATATGAATTTATGACCTAATTATCCAAAAAACTAAACCTGAATGATATTTAGAAATTTATGAATTTAAATTCTCATTGAATTAACTAGATTATGTAATTTTTATGTTTGGGTCCATATAGTTTTTATCAGATCAAGGTTTTGATAACCTTAGGGGCTGGGGTATTGTTAATGGAATAATGATAAATAATTTTCCCTTTATGAATAAGATGAAATTATATAGATATTAAATATAATCATGTTTCTTCATCTATGATATTTTTTTTAGTAATTCTTTTCCGCAATAGAAATAGGGAAGATGATGTCAGAAGACAACGAGAGGATGATACCCTTCCGAATCTACAACATGGAATGGTGGTAATTGGAGCCATGCAGTTTGTGATCATAATGACTTAGTTGAAAATGTCTATAAGTGGAATTGGAATCCATTAATTATATCTTTTCTATCAACCTCATAGAAATATTTTACTGGTGAATCATTTTTTGAGGAAACACACTCATGGATTGAAGGGATCTTCTAACCTAGTGGTATCAAAATGTTTGATTGAATACCTAGAAAATATTTTTTTGATATCATGGGGTGTTCATAGAATCAAAGTATTAGTATTTTTATTTTCCTTTTTTAATATTAAGTTAACTAGAGTTGGTCATTTGTCAATAAAATCAAGGTTATTGTGGACATTGATTCCTTTTAATGGGATGTATTTAAAAAAATCCTTGAGAAATTTAACCCTATGGACATTAAAATTAAAATTGAAAAATTATTCTTTGATTAGATATAGAAGGAGGATTCAGTGTTAATATAGGAATAAAAATTCAACATATTTTCAATGTATGGTAAAAATTTTATCCATGATATATATAGTAAAATAAATCATTTTTACTTTGGGTTGAGTCTAAATTATCATGTGTGATTGGATTATCATGAGTTCAAAAGTTACCTAAAATTGATTCCATGTGTAGAGAAATAGGAAGTGGAGTTTTTTATGATCATATTTACTTTTACAATTAACAAAACAATTGATTGATGTGGTATAAAATATGAAGTAATGAATCAAATAATTTTTATGGTAAGAAAAATAAGGTTTCATTTTGTGAAAAATTTTATTACAAAACAAAATAGAAAATTGTTTTTGTTTTTTGGTAAGTGTTTATGGTGTGGTAAGTTTGGAAATATAGCTGTTAATTGTATTGAAAAATTTCATGGTAGTGGTAATAATAATTATAATATACTTATAGTAAACTCTTTTAAATGTAATGAGATGGTAATTTGTGAAAATAAGTTTCTGAAGAGGATTGTGAAAAACAGAAAGCAGTTAGAATATAATAAGAGAGGAGTTATGAAATCCATAACAACAACTTCATCAGATGTTATAACATCCAATGATGTAGTATTTGGTTCATAGTTTTTAATCAAATTTTGAAAATACATTTATTGATTTGGGGTCTACACATTCTTTCATATCTAAGAAATTTTCTGGTAAATTGGAAATGTCATCTCAACATGTGGAGCTAGAACTAATGGTAAAAATACTTGGGGAAATATTATGGAAAAAAGAAATTATAACAATATTCATGTAGATGTATATGGAACTAATATACATGTAAAACATGTTGTCTTCCCCTTTGTATAATTTGATTTTATTATAGGTATGGATTGGAAATCAGTTTATAGTGATTGGATTGATTCTAGATCTAAATAATTTTTAAATTATAAAGTTGATTAGTTTGTATACAAGAATGAACCCTTAAAATTGTTAACATTTAAGGATGCATAGAAACATTAAAAATATGGAAATTAATTTCATCTTACACATATTATTGAAAACAAGGGGATTGTTAAAATTAATTTTTTTTCTTGATGTAAACAAGTATCATGATGTTTTTTCAGATGAGTTTCCTTGTATTATACCAGATCAATAGGTTTAGTTTACTATTGATTTAATCCCTACTTATAAACATATTTCAATGCCCTTTTATCAAATGGTAGATGTTGAACTTATAAAACTAAAAAATCATGTGCATGAGTAGCTAGATTATGTTATCATTTGACCCAAACATCACCTTAGGATTCCCTATTACTTTTTTTTAATGAAATATGGTTCTGTAAGGATTTTTGTATATTATAGATTGTTTAATAAAATTTTTTAATGAATAATTATTTTTTACCATAATGGGGGGTTTATCAATGGTGATGCTTCATTAAATTGACTTGGTTGTGTTATGATGTCGAATGATCAGGTAATTTATTTTTCTACACATTAACTAAAACATCATGAGTTATATTATCCCACATTTGTTTTAAAATTAATATTTGTGGTTTTTTGTTTTACATTTTTAGAGAAATAATATATATGGATCAAATTGTTTAATATATAACGATCATAAATGTTTTAAATATATATTCACATAGATGAAATTTAACATGAGACAGATAAGATGGTTGGAACTGCTAAATGTTTTTTATTTCATAATTAATTAGATACCTATAAAATAAATTAATGTGGCAGATTCCTTGAGTATAGAAAACCATGATAAATAAACAACATTACATTTAGAACATTACCCATTGTTCAAGGATTTCATGATTATTCAATTGATAGTAGTTTATGTAAGAAATTCCAATATTTTGATTCAGGTTTCAGCGCAATCATCACTATGAGAACAAGTTAAGCAATTGTAGAAGGAATATTTTGAGTTAAAAAAGGTATAATTGGTTAGATAGTGTATGTTTCCGTAAGTTAACATTGATAAATATTGTTCCTTGATATTTAGTAAGAGACTATGTATGCATTCTTTTTAACATTTGAAGAAGAAGTTATTAAGTGAAGCATAATGTTATTTGTTTTCATTTCATCCAAGAAGAAATAAAATGGATAGAGACTTGTAGGATTAATACATATGTGATGTAATAAAAATATATATTATTACATTTCCATGAATTGTTTTAATTTTCAATAGGAAAATGAAAACATAAATTATCGAAGGGAAGCTTCATCCTTTTCCAGTTCCATAGTAGAAATGGTACAATATACCCATTGATTTCATAGTGGGTTTACTAAAAAAATGTATAGGTAATAATGATATTTGGGTTATTGTTGGTTGAGTGACTAAATCTTCAAATTTTATTCATATTTGAGATACTATGTTATTATACCATTTTTATCGAAGTTACCTCGATGATATAGTCAGGTTACATGGATTCCATATCAATATTATATCTGATCATGATCTTAGTATCATTTCTATCTTTTGTAAAGTCCTTCAAATTTAAATGGGAGATAAATTAAATTCTAGCACTACATTTCATCCCCAATATGATGGATAGTCAGAGTGAACAATTCAAACATTGGAGGATATGCATGAAGCATGTTCAATGGATTACCATTGATGTTGGGATCAACATATTTCTTTGGTTGAATTTTCTTATAATAATAATTTCCATTCCTATATACAGATCGCACCTCTTGAAGCATTATACAGAAAGAAGTGTTGAAATAACACATTTTGGGGTGATGTATGTGAAAGAAAGTTAAAGAGACAATAATTGGAATACAAAAAAAAATAATGTTCAGTTTATTTAGATACATTTGAAGATATCTTAGAGAAGGTTTAAAATTTATGTAGATAGCCAATGAAAATTATTTATTTATAGATATTTTATCATGTTTTCTCGATGTTTCCCCATGTAAAATTGGGACGTTTTCTTATAAATGATAAGATGAGTCCATGGTTCATTGGACCCTATAGAATCATGTCGAAATTTTTATTGATTTCCAACTGAGTGGGTTTTCCTCCAAGTTTGTCCCAGGTATTCAATGTTATTCATTCTTTGATGTTAAGAATGTATGTGTAAAATTAAACTGATGTTCTGATTCTTGAGATGGTTCAATTGTAAGATAAACTTTCATACGAGGAAAATATATTTCATATTCATGACTGTAGGGAGCAATAATTGTGGAATAAGTTAATTCCACATGTTAATGGTTTTTAGAGAAACCACATGGTTTAAGAAGATAAACATGAACCTGAAAATCTAATGTGGTAAATGTATCCACACTAATTTAATATTTGAATAAAATTTGAAGAAATAATTTTTAAAAGGGTGGAAAATGTAACAACACTGGTAGTTATTGAATTTTTTCTCATTATATAATTAAATAGTTATATTCATGATATATTTATAATGAAATATGTGGTATTTATAAAAGATATGAAATATATACTAATGTAATAGTAACCCGATCATTGAAATAGTAATGTGACCATTAGAAATAGTAATATGACCAATATAATAGTAAACTCACATATAAATGTATAAATAAAATTTAAGTCTCCAATATATGAAAACATGATACATTTATATCATTGTATAGTTAAATAAATCCCTTAAAATGATAAATTAATTGTTGGTAATTTTTTAACAAATATGTTTATTTAAAATTTTATAATTAATATAATAATTTAAAATATAATCTATTTTTATATAACATATTCATAAAAATATATTTTTATTTTATTATAATTATAAGATAATTTTCTAATTCCTAAATTAATTTCTCAAGGTGTCATAAAATTGGATATAATATTTAAATTGGTCTTTTTGAATAAATGATTAATTTATTTAAAAATTAAATTTATCGTAATTAGAATATTATTTTCAAAAAATGACGTCCATTGTTGAAATCAACACATCAAAAAATGGTTTGAGTTAATTTTTTGGATTTTTATAAAATAGGTGAATTTTTTTTCAATAGTGAAATATATTATTTTATATTATTTAACATTATATTCCAAATACATGAATTTTCTAGTCATTAATTAAGTAATAAAAAAAAAATTCTTACTAACATGAACTAGTTACTATTATTTTTCAATGAAATCAGTAGTACTGATAGTCTTCATTCAAAATAAGAATCAAAGGAATAAAAAAAATTAAAAACACACCTCTCATCTCCCAATAATTTAAACACCTCACTGCCCCTTCTACTAACACCTTATAATCCTTTTAGATTTTATAAATTCTTTACAATTATATTACCAAGCCTATTTCCCAATTCGATGACCTTATGGTCTTAAAATAATTCCAAATCCAATTTCATTAAGGAGGTTCTCAAGGTGAATATATTCAAGAGGTAAAATCCTACTTTTTTCTCTTTTAAATTGATTCATTCTTTCATTCTACCTTATACGAACTTCACCTATCCAAAATGGAATGATATATCTAGTATCTCATATATAAATTATTTTATTTTTTTGTTGAATATTTATCATCAATCCTATTCTCATCTCCCCTAATCCGAAAAAATTAAAACTCCATCTGTGACATGTCGATTCAACACCTTTGTGGATGACAATTTTTATTTTTCCACTAACACCATCAAAAATGGTTATAAAAACATTATTAATGTTAAAACCTATTTTAATATTTATATCCTAAATTTTTTTATTTAATGTAACTAATTTATAGATATAATATTAAATAAAACTATACTTGTTTTTATGGTTTCAAAACCTCAAAAAACAAACCAAAAACTTTTTGTTAACATTTTTTCTAATAAATCACCCTCATGTAAGAAAAAACAATTATATATTTTATAATTCAAAATTATGGAAGTATATTAATGCAAAAACATTCCATGTACCTATTGTTTCATGATTTTGATTAATATTTGAATAATTATATTCAAGGGAACCGACCACAAAATCAGAAATGAATGCTCATGGAATAAAAATTTCAATATTTATAACTCATAGAAATGGTCATAAATGAACTCAGTAGAATGGTAATAAATAGAATATATGTAGAAAATTTTATTAACTACTTAATTATTTAATCTAAGTTGATTATCGAGTGCATTATGTAAATGTGCAGAACGCTTTCCAACAAATGGTAAGGGAATGATTAACCAAATTTACATTCTTTGGGATAACCTTATACTTCATGGATTATGTGGTGAAAAGATTATTTGTGAAATTAATATTTATTATTTTATTAGTAATTATGTGGAAATATAGTTTATAATAATAATCACTTATTTTTATTACTAATCAATTCAATGTTATGATATTTTTAAGGGACTATCTTTTTAAAAAAATCCTTTTTCAAGTTACAACTCTTTTTATTAGAGAATTATTTTATTTAATTATATGAAATATGTGGATTTTTCCACTATCATTATTCCATTCGTATTTAATGATTCCTTTTCATTTTTAATAGTTTATTTTTAGATAAAAAGATTCCTTTTATAAGTGTTCATACTCGTATATGTGAAATGTGATTCCGAACTGGAAAATTTATTTTCCTCAAGAATGTTACATTTCTTAAATGATTATGTGTTATGATATGATTAGGGTTCTTTTTAAATTTTATTATTACTATTGGTTCCATTATAATATTAGGGTGGAATATCCCCTTACATCTCTCCAATTAATTGGGTAGTAGAATGGAGCTAACGGGTTCGGCTTCTCCTAATATTTTATGGGAATTTACTCAAAGTGTAATCATGATGGTTACTCCTTGTGTGGCCATGAGAGATACATTATATGTATGAGTGATGTGAATATGATTCCACAAGTGACTTATTATGATTTACTTATGATTTCTATTGTTATAAAATAAAATTATGATTTCATAATGTAAGTTAAAGGGCTTATGTTTTACATGTAAAATTTATAACATTATGAAAGAAATTTCTTTCAAAGACTAATGGTTCCTTTCATCCATCTATGTCCCCTACTAAGATTTTTATTTTCATATAAATATTTATAATGTTTTTCACTTGGGTTGTTTATGGGTAAAGGAAGATAAGAATTCAATTTTATGGTTGTGAGTTTTTATTATGGAATGAAATCATGCTTTTTTTCAAAAGATTCTTATTCTGAAGAAATTGATATTGAGTATAACTACCAACTTCATAATATTTGAGTTTCCATGTATGAGGTTTTGACATAAATCTATAAACATAATGACCTAAATTATCTTTGGGAATGTATGGAAGTGGGTTCTAGATGAAATAACTATATTATGTATTGTTTTAGCTATATTCATTATACTGTAGATTTCAAAACACATTTATAATGATATTGACAATAGAACCTAGTATATATATTGATTTAATTGATTAAAATCATCTAATCAAGGTTGGAATCTCTATTTCTATTTCTCATCTCTTGACCGTCATCTTATGCTAGTGATGGTAGAAAATTGGGCCCAAAATGATCTTGAAACCATGGTTTTGATATGTTTTTTAGATGATAAGTTTTTTTCCAATTCATGACATGATCTCACGGTGTATAATATATTATCAACACATCATGTATCACACTCATCTCATGTTTAGGGTTTATATAATGTATTAAATATAAAATGATGTATACTTTATTTATGGAAAACATTTATTATCTGGTCACACAGCTCAGGGGATATAAGGGTACGTTCCCAAATATCTGTATGACCATACACACAGTTGTTATAGTGGACACAACATGTAAATTTTCCATGTGACTTGGTTAGGAAGAAGTATATTCGTGATAAACCTGTGTATCCTAAACACCTTTTAATTATAAAAAAGCACTATACAGTTTTACCCTCACATGAAATGTCAACAGTGTTACATGACATGACTACTTACATGTGGATGAAGATCATTTCCCATCAAGTACAAGTCCTATAATGTTCAAACATTATTATTCCCCTCACTCTTTTGACCAGACTCAAATTTAATCCTATTAGTAGCCCATTCTGATAATTTTCGTCACTTTTAATTAAATGTTATTTTCTTCTCTATATCATTTCATAAAGGTCGGGAAATTCATGAAAATTTAATTTCAAAGATTTAAATGGTTGATGACTAGGAATAAAAAATATAATCAGGATATACATACAGTTGGATACTCCGCTATTATTTTTTTGATAATAATAATTAATTTCCTCATATTATTCAAAGATTTTGGTATTCCCCCAAGAAATTTTTGGATGGGTTCTACACATTTAGGAATGGGTTTGATACTTAGTTGGTACTAAGAGTGCTTGCGTCCCATATATGATTTATATATTCAATACCTCCTCCACTATTATAATTAAAGTACCCTATATATAGAGTTTTACTCCCTCATTTTAGTAGTAGAGATCAGAGTGGAAATGTTTTTTAAATCAACGTCCATTTCTCCATTATGTGACACTCTTATATATTAGTGATGTGAGGTTCCCCCACTATAACATCTTATGGGTGATTTAGGATTAGAAATTATATATAGTTCAAATATTTTTTTTCTCATCGAGATTTATCTTTCTATACATGGATTTAAAGAATGTGAAACTTCTATATTTTAGGATTTATACATTTGTATACATTTTTGTTTATTTATAAACATTTTTGTGATGTTCAAACTGGACTAATATTCTTTTATTTTTTTTCATTTCTAATACATTCTATTTGGTATTTATACACTCTCCCATTCATGGGTATTTTTTTGGATGCTTTATCACTTATGAAAATTCTTTGAAATTTAATGATGAAATTGGAGGACAAAGCACTGGTGGAGTAAAAACATAGTATTTATCAAAGTGTTTGTGTATAGGTAAGTGATCTTCTTGGTAGATATGTTAAAAATAATCTCTTTAATTTCTTGTATATTTATTTTAGTTTAAATATTTGGATATCAGACTCTTTTTTTTTCAAATCGATTCTGTCTAATTCAAAAAAAATTTCTATGTGGATAATTATTGTGTACGTACTAGTAAATTATGATAACACCACTAATATTTTTTATTATCCAACTTATTACTGTTAATTATCCTCTAGCCTACTATATTTTTTAAAATGTGATATAATCAGCTAAATATCATCCAAATCATGGCCATGTTGTGTCAGGTAAAATTAGGGTGGTATTTAAAATGGTTTTTCTTAGGGATGTAATATAGATTTTGGCGTCTAGATAGGTCGGATTGGGGAATCTAAGGAAAAAATTTCAAGGGGTATCATGATTGTATTTATATCTAGGGAACCCATTTTTTTGTTGATGAATCAATTTTTTGTCACTATGATAACATACTTTTCAACTCTAGAACTCTAGGATAATGGTAGAACAGTTTATGTATAATGGTACATGAATCATATAGGTCTACGTGTTTGAATATCATGTATTATAGATCCATATCTGAATATATATTTTATGGATTGTGGGTTCGTATTAATATATTAATAATTCAAACATGACAAAAATAGTATTGGATCTATAGTAAGATCCATGACACTCCCATTGAATAATTATCCCCTGATATCCTAAACTAATAAAGATAATAGGATTCTATCTATAGATTCGATCATAAGAAGTATAAATTTTTCAAGGACATATTTTGGGACCACTGGTATGGTTGAATCAGTTGTAAACTCTTTTTATGTACTCTGCATTTGAGTCCAACATTTATAAAATGTTAATTTTTGTGATCCAATAATTATATTCACATAACCCTAATATGTGTATAAATATGAAAAAATGTATGAAAATAAAAATTTACAACATTCAAATCTGAAGACTAATACTTTCTAAGATAGATATTCTCCTCAATATGGATTCATCATTCTCTCCAAAAACTATTTTTACAAAACATAATCTACTACCCACCATGATATCCACAATCAACATGATTAGACGACTCTCTACAAAAGATAATATCTAACAAAGAGATAAATTCTTCTTCTACATGGTTGTTCTTGCAGCACGTGAAAATATAGTATTCACTAATTAAATTTTGGATAAGTAAAACCTAATACATTTACATATTTTTCAAGATCATCAATGGTTAATGAAAATACTGATAATGTCTTCAGTGCAGCTTCAACAAAATATTAAATTATATGGAAATTAAATCTTATAAATAATCAATAAATATATCCACTTCATTGATGAATTCCCTCCTGTATTTATACTTTGTTCTCATTTATCACAATTTCTTATTTATTAACATTTTTCTTCTTAGGTTTACAACTTCTCTCACACACTTCACTCATATTCAATAAATCTATACAAAAAATTCAAAAATACAACATCAATTTCGATTTTGATTTTCAAATTTAAATTCAGAGATTCAAATTCCTTCAACCACCTTTTTTTTATCCCTTGGATCATATATCAATTGATCATCACCATAAAAAAATAATTTTAATAGGTTAGAATAACTACCAAATCACATAAATGAATCCATGTATGTATGCTGCCATTAAGCATAAAATAATTTTGAAATCCATGTTGAAAAGAACAATTATACAGCCTGAGTAGAGGAACTTAGGTGTGATGAGTGTCAATATGGTGTTGAAATATTGTTTTAATAAGTTTCATCTCAATAGTAAAATGATTTTTCATCATTGCTAATAGATGGTGGTGTGGGTGACCAAGATTTTACAAAGGCAATAAATCTACATTGAATATTTTTATAGTTTGGACCATCATTTTAATGTGGAGGACTCAATTTTTTTTGGATCTACTGAAATATTGTATAGATCTGTTTAAAGGATTTGGATGTTTCACTTGTATAGAAACACCCTTTAATTTTTCATGTGGGTTAACTAGTTTGATTTTGGTTCTTCCATTTTCATGGTGGCATAGATACCTATAATCGATTCACCCCTATGAAGTGCTCAATCACACTATGGAGTGAAGCCTTGTATATAATTTTTCATCACAAATCCGATTTCAGAATAAACATGGGATTGAAATTATTCAATGTTTTTATAGTACACATTCTTTGATTTTCACATAATGGTATACTTCTTGAGGTATGGTCTCAGCAATAGTTTTCCAACAAGTATAATGGCCTCTCCTTCCATGATATGATATCACTAAAAAGTAATTTAGTCACCATTTGATATACCTATAAATAATATTATATTCTTCATCAATTAAAAATAAATACTTCATCGTCATGATATTCATTCAACAACAAACATTGTTATTCAGTAAAAGATCTTATTTTATATATTAACATTAACAAATACCTTCTCTTATTAAAAAAATAAAAATAACAATTTGGGCTCACCAATACTCTATGTGTCGTGGTCACTAACTCTATGGCATGTGTTTATGTTCAAAAAAAATTAACTCACTCCCAATTTAAACTTATACATAGTTTTCAACTATATATTGTGATCTAATCCTAGAATATCATTAATTTACAAGACATTGTATTTTTCTTATGTTATGGTCTAAACTTGTTTCTTTATACTTTTATCATATTATAACCTTCCATATTATGTTTTCACTACAAACTAGTTCAATTATCTTCATAATCACTTATATGGAAAATCATTTATTATACATAAATTCACAATAAATACTTCATTATCACCATATTCATTTAAAATCCAAACAAGAAATTCACGTCAAGATATTTTTCAACTAATTAGCATCAATGAATACCTTCTCTTACTGAAAAAAATCACAAATATAGCTAAATAATATATCCATTTTTATTTTTCCACAATAACATTATTGATTATATGTTAATATGTTTACATCCAGGATAAAATTTTTCAAACATATTTAAAATAAATGCAAAGTGATAATTTTTGAAAACTCAACACCATTGTGTTATTCCCCTCCATTTTCATATTTTAATGTGAGGGATGGTGTCAAATAGTTTCTTTGAAAAGATCCACTAATTAATCCACATAATGTCAACGTGGGATAACATGATCTAGAAAAGAATATATATTTAATCAAGGATATATATGTTTTCCATAAAACCCAATCAACTAATATTATTCTATGAATATTATCAATAGGGGTACTCAAAATAGATTTCTCAATAAAGTAATGATTTTTCAAACACCTTAATCGACACATCAAAACAATTCATTTGTAAGTCATAAACACCCCCATTTCTCATACTTTGATCAACCAACACTATCCACTAATAAATATACTCAATATAATCCTAATAATAGCTTGTAAATGTAATCCACTTACCATAATTATAGATTTCATAGAGATATCCATATTTTCATGAATTTATACAAGATATATTATTAGAAAATGTTACAATTCCTCAAAGCATGCACTACTTCCTCATAATCATAGAGTACTAATTCATTATCGAACACATCCTCTCTATATTAAAAACATTATATCAATAAAAAATATCATTTGATTCCTTGAAAGTTATCACTAAAAATATATAAATGATTAAGGGTAAGAGGTTCCCTACTCTTTATTTAGATGAGACACAAGGGTTCAGAGCTTCCACATAACCCGAACCACGTTTTTCCAATCTCAACACAAATTCTCATATTAACAATTTCAATATGTTATTACATGGTTTCTTCTCTAAAACTACATTCAAATATATAAGTGTTTTATTTAATAAAAATTAATTCTCATGTACCCTAACCTTCTAATTGTACTCTTTTCAATATAAATTTTCTCTTATTTATTTAATGTTTTAGAAAATTTTAATTAATCTTTCCAATAATTCACTAATTACTTTAATGGTTTCCCATTTTGAATATATTTATCACATAATTTATTTGAAAATATTTAATTTCATGGATGAAATTTTTTTTCATTTGGTTATTATTCCCAAAAATGTTCTGGTAAAATTATTTTGGCAACAAGGTCTAGAAAACCCCATCCAAGTGACCCTCTAGGCCACATATATAACAAATTTCATTAAAATATCAATAATATTTTGGAAGGATAGATGTTTTTTTATATGGTAAAAAATATTTTTCCATATGTCCACATAACCAAGGCCACCCTTTTCTTTTAATATCATTAAGAATTACCCCGTTAGCAATTTCAATGTTTTTCTTACTCAATATCTACTCCAAAATTAAACTCACATATAGTGATTTTTCTTTTATTCAAAGGACTTATCTTGTACATTAACTTTTTCTTTTATAGCTCCTTTTAATTAAACATCAATTTTGAAACTAAATTTTGAATATTTTATAAATTCAATTTATCCAAATAAATTTATATTTTGAATGTTTAATTTAAAAATTTAAATAGGATGAATATTTGGAGTTATTCTGAAATGTTTAATTTTTTGACGAATAATGAAAATACATTATTTTAGTTGAAATCCTTTTCAATTTACATAATTTTAAAATATATTTGAAATATATTTTAAATATTAAATTAATAAAGAATACATATATTAATCCAATTTAGGTCATTTTTATCATATATAATTTTAATTTAGATATAAAAATAAAATAAACTTCATAACATTTTAACATTAATAACTAACTTTCTCACAACGTTAGGGGGATGAGTTTTAAATTTAGTTTTTCAACATATGTTAATTGAATATGGGAAAATACATATGTGAGGTTACAATAAGTATAATTTTTGTATTATAATAATATTAACATAGTTTTTGACCAAAAATATTAGTGAAGTTAATTAAATATAATTATAGAGATTAAGGTAAAATTATGCTTAACAAGAGACTCAACCTTAAACAAAATGGCCAAAATGACCACGAAACTTATCCAAAATCTATTTTATGAAACTACTATGGCCATAAACCCTATTATATTTAATTTCATAAGTTATTTTTATAATATTTCATAAATGTTACTTATGTTATACGTTATGTATGGAAAAAGACAAAAACAAAAGTGATTTTCTTACCTTTAATATTTATGAGGCTTTAAGATATGGAAAACTATATATTTTAGGATATACATACCCTTTTTAAATATTAATATTTTATTTTAGTCATAATTATTTATATTTAATTTTTTGAGATGATATTTTTTTTTAAATTCTTTACAAATGATACTACGAGGATTATTTAGTTAATAATTAAATAAAATAAATGATGCTAAAACATTAAAAGTAAAGTAAATTAAATGTATTGTTATGTTCTATTAGTTTTTCAGATGAATATATTAATCTAAAATGATATAAACTTAATAGATTTTAGTTCCATCATTTTTTTAGAATTTTTTAAAATAAATTAAGTAAATAATGACAAAATATAAATTAATGTTATTTTATAATAAATGATATATTATTAAAAAGATTTGAAATTCGTAAAAATTTTATATTCTTCCAATTTATTTTTAAATATTAATAAATATACATTATTTTCACTTAATATACAAATTTAACTATTATAATGAACCAATTAACCCTTAAATAATAGAACATTGTGACCACGGTTTGTGTTAAAGTAATGATTTTATGCATTAGAAATTCTTGATTTAAAACAAACTTCTAGACCACATAAGATATTTATTTTTTATATTTGATATCATATTTCAAATTATTTGGGTAGATATTTTTTGATAATCTCAATTAATTTTAATCATAGTGGTTGAATTAACTAGAATAGAAAACAGGTTACCAAAATGAAAAAAGTAAAAAATACAGGGAAAAATTAAAGACAAATGAAAAAAATTATAGAAACCACTTCTTTTTGTGTGGGTACTGAATTTTACGTTCATGTGTACAGAAGACTACTGCATATCAAAATAATGTCATTACTTCCCATTTCTACAACTCACGATTAGGGATTATGATTGAAACATTGTTTTATTATGATATATATGATATTGGTAACACCCCAAGATTTCATAGTATGTTATTTCTTCAAAGTAATTCTATAACTTGCACTACACGCAACACCGAGTTCTAGCGCACCATGACATACCAAACAAGCCGTTCAAAAGTGATTATGAATAGTATTAACTGAATTTTGATCCTTATATAATCCTTATAATTTTAGAATCCATATTATGAGTTTCTTAGACTTAATGTAAGAACAAATACATTATTTCCGATTGAAGAATTATTTTTTTTTAAATGCAATTTCACCGCCTTTTAATTATGAAACCTTTATTTAATCCAATATTTGAAACTATTATATATTCAATTTTACAAAATAAACGACTTCTTTAGAATCCAGAAATAAGAATTTAGTTTTAATAAATTTTTTGTGTTTTTCTGATAACTTTCATATTTGGGTTAATAGTGAAAAATAATATATTTTAACTGAAAACAAATTTTTAAATAAAAATATTTTATATTTTTAAATTATACATTTTAATGGTTTGGAAGTATAAATAGATTATATTTATCCATTTCATCCAATGATGGTCATTGTAAGTAATTTTACGTAGAAATTGGTCATAAACAAATGTCAAACTTTTGGTAGTTATTATTTCTTAAAAATACGCCTTTTGGTTTTCACAGTTGGAATTAATTTTAAATTAATAAATTAAATGTATATGTTTTTAATTTGGTAAAATAGTCTTCATTATTAAATTTGGAATATCAAAATTATCTTAGGGTAATGTTTTTGTATTTTTCTGAAAACTTTTACTTTTTAATGAATAGTAAAAAAACACTAAGTTATAGTTTAAAACCGAATTTTTATTTAAATAATTATTTATTTTATTTAAATTTATTTTATGTCCAAATAGATACTTAATACCTATACATGTTCAATGTAATTCATTGAAGTTAGTTTATAATAATTTTAGATATATAAAAATTTTATTTAACTTTTCACCGTCTTTTACCTATCTCCTAGGAGAATTTGCAAATTCACATAAAACATAATTTTACCGCTTCTGTGAGTGAAATTTTGAAAATCCGAGAGAAACGGTTAATCTCAAGATGTAAAATGTGGTTCAATAAGATAATAATAATATTTTGTGAATAGTAACTTTTTACTTTTATTTAACACGGTAAAAAGTAAATAGTGTAATTAAGGGTAAAAATGATATTATTATTACCCTAAAACATGTTATAATTCTATTGGATAAGTATAATTCGACCAAAAAAACCTTAGGAATGAAATATAAACCTGTTTGGTCCACTTGGATTAGATAAGGACATTTATTATTATTTAATTCAAAGAAGAGTTCAAAGAGATAAAATCAAAGTTTAATAGCTAAAACATTTCTAATATAGGTTTATACATGACATAAATTTGATTATAAATATTCATTAGAAAGATAAAAAAGATTTTCTACGTATTTTTATTTTATTTATAATTTTTAGACATTAAATAAGTTAATTTATATATGAAACAATTGTGATGTAGTAATTACTTAATTAATGAAATATTAAAATAATTGATATTATAAATATCAAAATAATTTCATTTTGAGACTTTTTATGAATTACACTAATTTCATGGGTTAATATTACATATTATAATTGGTTATATAAATATATTTGGAATTAATAAAGATGTTATGAAATTATCAAAAACAAAATACCCAATAGTTTCAAAATTGACATAAAAGAGTTTTTCAAACAAATATTATATTATTAATTGATATTCTATTCCTAAAAATCTATGGTTCATACAAAGGAAATATATCATGATATTTGTATAATTAATGGACAACTTTAGGGTCTCGTGGATGTATATAGTATGTTTATTAACAATATAATATAAAAAATAGAAAGTGATAGGGTAAATGTCAAACTAATTAACTAAGAGTTAAAACTAAAAGATATGGTCAATATAATAACCCAAACCTATCTAAAATCTATTGGTTGAAAGGGTTTAGACCCATACCCACCATAAAATTTAAATAATCCAATTTTGAGACATTAGAAATAGAATATGAATTTATTATAAAATAATATTTCTAGCTTTTCCAAATGTGCCCCTCACCCCTCTTATAAAAAGGAACTCCCCATTCTCGCAAATTCACACATTCAAAGCCATTTTTCTCAGAAAACCCCTGCCCAAATATAAGGCCCCAGCCTTAAACCTTACTTAATTGTGAGTTATTACAATATTACACATTGAGGATCTTTTCGGGTTTAGAGTTTTAGAGAATTAGATCATAAAACCTGCATTACATTCCACAAATAAACAAAGTGGTTACATAAAGATAGTATTATTATTTCCCATAAATGGAAACATATTTAAAATAAAACATGGATTCTTTCTTGAAACTTCCTTGACACTATCATCATATCATGTACCTTTCCCTTGACCTGTGAAAAACATTTCAAAAAAATTGGGATGTTCATAAAAAGATCAGTAAGGGATATAAAAATATGGAAAAGAAACATGGGTACATATATATATAAGAATGAAATCATACTTTACCCATAAAACATAATCACTTTTACATACCTCATCAAATCATGAATAAATCATAGAAAGAATAAGACATAAAGGTAACTTGAGGCATTCATAACATTCTTACGTAGGGAGTAACCCTCTTGGTTACGTTTGGAATACCCATCACAGTATATTCCCTAAATCTCTTCGGATAAACCTTAAAGTTTCACTCCTTCGCATTACCCAATGCATTGGAGAGCTATATCGGGCTCACCCGCCCTTAGTTTATCATGGAACAACTCGTCTTCATAATAATGCCCAAGAACCTCAACAAAATCGTATCACATAAAACATGCATAAAGGAAACATAACATTCCCACCTTTCAATCACAAGATATCAATACAACACATTGATACAAAAACATTATGAAAACCATTTTCAATACCAAAATAAATGAAAAGTAAAACATGGTATTTATTTTTCTTTTAAAAAGAAGGTATGGCTTGTAGAGGAAGCTGAAACTCAAATAATGGTCACGGCGGTGGAGAAGTCGTTGTCGCCGCATACGTACGAAAAAAACATTCCCTTTTCTCGTTTTGTAAAATGCTTCGTATAAAAATATTCCTTTTGGATAAACTTTAAATCCAAAGGGGTTTATACACCGTATAAAAGTGGGTTGTGTATAAAACAAAATATGCCTCAACGAAAGGAGATTAAGATGAAGTCCCATACCTCTGGTCTGACTTGACTCGATCATTCTTTAATGTCCTGAATAATAAACTTGAGTTAATTTCTACTTTCTTAAGAATCTTTTTCAAGTTCCTTATTCCTTTTATATCACTTATTACTATGTCATGAACACTATGTAATTATTTAATTAGTAATGGTCATTTTAACGATCATTGGTACTTGAGTCAAAAATAAACCCTTTATAATTACAAGTTGTTCATGTATCCATTATATCCAGAATGGTATTCATGATGTAGATACGATATATGTCATATATATCCAGTACATTCATGCATTTATAATATTACATAATCATTTAGAGGTAAAAATGAAATGCACCGTTCATGGAGACGGTAAGTCGTACGTACGCATGAACGCTTCGTTCATTTCTATTTCGTAATTTATATAATGGAATCATAATGATATAAAGTAATATTATAATTCCAGTATAATATCATATATAATATCCAATCCTTTATACGTCCCACATATGGTATTTAACGAATCAAATCACTTTGAGGGGGCGATAGTCCGCACTTCCTTAAATGAAGATATCGCGTTTACCCATAATGGAAACCATAAAGGTATGACAAAAAAGAAAAATACAGAAGCTTAAAGAAAACATAAACATATTAAATATCATATATAAATATAGTGACATCTTAATGGCCACCTTTTAAGGTGTTAAAAGAATGTTGGACAATCATAGTTTCGGGAGGCATAAATTCACCATCCCCGGAAACAGTATGTTCGTTAACCATTAGATGTAGGTGTGTGTAAGTGTAGCTCGAATACATATTATAAAAACATCCTAGTATATTGAGGATACTGTAGTTGTTACAAAAGAAAAGAATAAAAAGAGTTTAGGGGGCTGGAGAAGCAAAATAAAACAAAAGGACTCAAAAGAAGACATTAGCTTAAAATCGGGTAACTCCCTTTGGTTTGAGCTCAAAGGCTTCCTTGGGAAGACTTGTGCCCAAAGTGAGGCTTCAAGGAGTAATAGAGGGAAGTGGATAGACAAAATGGGCAGGGGTTGGCCGAGCCAAAGGCTTTGGATGTGTGGGTAAGGAGGTAGAGGTGGGGGCATTTTATAAGATGAGAGGAGGGACACTCTTGGAATGTAAAGATAAGTTACTTTATTTTAAAATGTTTTTCGGATTCAAAAGGTCCCACATTGATATAATCCAAGTATAAGGTCATAAGGGTTCTAAATCCACTCATACAATTGGTTTTGGCCATGTGTAGGTTTTAGATTTTACATTATCTTTCCATTTTATTTAAATCGTTAAATAATGAGGTCATCACTGCATCATCATGATGTCATAAATAATTTAATTTATTTAATGTGCAACAATTATAAAAAAAATACTATAATTTAGGAAATATTTTTATCTTTCTAACGAATATTTATAGTCAAAAATATGACTTGTATAACCTCATATAAAAATTGTTTTAGTAACATATCTCATGTTTGTGTCATTTTTACTTTAACATTAAATAAAAAGTTATTTATGTCATTTCCCATCCAAAGTGGCTCCATGGGGTCCCCAAGTTGACCCATGTCTTTTATTGGTCGGCCATGACACATCCAATAATGTTAGGACATGTTTCTAGGTCATTTCGGTTTATTAAAACATTATTCTTACCTTAAACTACACTAATTACCTCTAATCGCGATTAAAAACTTAATAAGTTACTATTCACCAAAAATATTATTATAATCCCATTGAACCAAATTTTACTTTTTAATGACAACCATGTATGTCAGATTTTTGAAATTCAAAACACAATGATGGAAAAATTTCATTTAAACGGAAAAATCAGTTTTTATAAGTACCGCTTAGTGGTTTCACTATTCATCAAAAATTGAAGTTTTTCAGAAAATTACCAAAAATTCACCCTAAGCTGTATTTGATATTCCGAATTCAAAAACGAAGTCTATTTTACAAAGTTCAAAACATATAAGTCACATTAATTAATTTAATAATTAATTTCCGCTGTCATGACAAATAGCGTGTTTTTATGAAACAATAAGTATCAAAAGATTGACACCAGTTTAAGTCCAATTTCAAAGTGAAATTGATTCCAACGTCCAACATTGGATTAAATGGTAAAAATATATTCTAATTCCACTTCAAAACCAATTCAAAGGATAATCTAATCATATAAATAAATTAGATTAAAAAGCAGTTTTGATGTAAAATGCGGTATTTTTCTCTATTCATTAAAAATTGAACATTGTCAGAAAAATACGAAAAATTTATCCAATGTAAAATTAAATGTCCCAATCATAATGAATAAGTTTATTTTGACAAACATAGCTTATAAAATTGTCAAAATATATCTTTAAAAATGGTTTTCCATCAAAAGGCAGTAAAACAATCTTTTAAAAAATATTAGTGTATTCCATGCTTAAGATTGGATTTATTTTCATTTTAAGCCTCTAAAACACTATCTAATTAATTAATAGACATATATAAAAATTTCTATTATTCATTACTTACTTGGGATGTTACATCCTTCCCCCCTTTAGAAAATTGTGTCCCCGCAATTTATTTACTTATCAAATAAATGGGGGTACTTATCCCTAATTGCATTTTCAGATTCCCATGTCGCCTCTTCCATCATGTGGTTTTTCCACAAAACCTTTACCTGCTTAATCACCTTATTCCGTAACACTTGCTCCCTGTGATCAAGAATCTGGACCGGTTGTTCCTCATAAGATAGGTTATCTTCTAGCTGAACTACCTATGGACTTAAAACATGAGATGGATCTGGCGTATACTTTCTCAACATCGAAATGTGAAAAACATTGTGTACCTGAGATAAAATCGGAGGTAAAGCCACCCGGTATGCAACTGATCCAACTCTCTCCAGAATTTCATATGGTCCAATAAAACTTGGACTCAGCTTTCCTTTCATACCAAATCTCATCACACTTTTCCAAGGAGAAACCTTGAGAAAAACATGATCACCTACATCGAAAGATAGATCCTTCCTCCGGTTATCCGCATAACTCTTCTGCCTGCTCTGAGCTGTTCCCATGTGCTTCTGAATCAGCTGAACTTTTTCTGCCATCTCTTCTACCAATTCTGGTCCCATCAACTTCCTTTCACCCACTTCATCCCAAAAAGCTGTAGTTCGACACCGCTTCCCATATAATTCCTAAAATGGTGCCATCTGTATACCGGAATGAAAACAGTTATTATATGAAAATTCAACCAAAGAAAGATGTTGGTCCCAACTTCCCTGATAATCCATAGAGAAAAAACATAGCATATCCTCCAATGTCTGAATTGTTCGTTCTGACTGCCCATTTGATTGAGGATGAAAAGTTGTAATAAAATTTAATTCAGTACCCAACGACTTCTAAAGGCCTTTCCAAAAGTTAGAAGTGAACCTGGGATCACGATTAGATAAAATGGAGAGAGGAACACCATGTAACCTTACTATCTCTTTATGATACAAACGGGAAAGTTGATCTAGGGAAAAATTATCTTGTATAGCAAAGAAATGAGCAGATTTAGTCAAGCGATCAACAATAACCCAGATTGAATTATTACCTCGAGATGTCTTCGGTAATCCCACAACAAAGTCCATGGATATATTCTCTCATTTCCACTCTGGCACTGGTAAAGGCTGAAGCATCCCTTTCGGCAACTGCCGCTCTGCTTTAACCTGCTGACAAGTCAAACACTTCACAGTAAAATCAGCAATATCTCTTTTCATTCCATCCCACCAGTAATACTCCCACAGATCTCTATACATCTTAGTACTGCCAGGATGAACTGAAAACGGACAACTATGAGCTTCACATAACAAATCTCTCTTCAACTGTGAATCACGAGGCACACACAATCTCTTCCCAAATCTCAAAATGAAATCATTATCAATGTTGAATTCAGGAAACTTACCTTTCTGAACCAGCTCTACCATTTTCCGCAACTCACTGTCTTGCTTCTGTGCTTGCTTGATTCTATCTGATAGAGATGATCTCACTGATACCTGAAACAAAACAAAAGAACATCCTTCACCAACAGCTTCTATGCCAAAGTTCATCAAATCCTTGACCAAAGGATCACATTCCAAACGCAACATTGCTAATGAAGCATTACTTTTTCAACTCAAAGCATCAGCCACATTATTTGCTTTTCCTGGATGGTATTGAATTGTACAATCATAATCCTTGATTAATTATATCCATCTCTTTTGTCTCATGTTCAATTATTTCTGAGTGAATATATACTTTAAGCTTTTGTGATCGGTATATATTTCACACTTTACTCCATACAAATGATGCCTCCAAATTTTTAAAGCAAAAACAACATCAGCTAATTCAAAATCATGTGTAGGGTAATTTACCTCATGAGTTTTTAACTGTCGTGAAGCATAAGCAATTACCTGATCATTCTGCATTAGGACGCAACCAAGTCCTTTCAATGAAGCATCATTGTATATAACAAAATCACCATTCCTGGAAGGCAGTACCAAAACTGGAGCATTCACCAATCTTCTTTTCAATTCCTGAAAACAATCATCACATTCTTTTGTCCAGATAAACTTAACACCCTTCCGAGATAGCTTAGTCATTGGACTAGATAACCATGAAAAATTTCTAACAATCCTTCGGTAATAGCCTGCCAAACCAAGGAAGCTATGAATCTTAGTAACATTTGTGGATCTTGGCTAGTCTTCCACAAATTTTGTTTTTGCTGGATCAACAGTTATACCAACTTTAGAAACAATGTGACCAAGGAAAGAAATTTGTTGCAACCAAAACTCACACTTTCTGAATTTCCCATACAATTTCTTTTCTTTTAAGGTTTACAAGATAACCCTTAAATGTCTTTCATTCTCTTCTTTACTTTTAGAAAACACCAAAATACCATCAATAAAAACCACCACAAACTTATCCAAGAACTCATGGAAAATTCTATTCATTAAGTCCATGAATACAGCAGGTGCATTGGTTAGCCCAAAAGGCATTACTACAAATTCATAGTGGCCATATCTTGTACGGAACGTGGTCTTCGGAACATCTTCTTTCTTTACCTTTAGCTGATGGTACCCCGATCTCAAGTCAATCTTTGAAAAATACTGAGCTCCCTGGAGCTGATCAAACAAATCATCAATATGAGGCAAAGGAAATATTTTCTTAATAGTGATGTTATTCAAGGCTCTATAATCAATGCAAAGTCTCATTGAACCATCTTTCTTTTTTACAAACAAGATAGGAGCACCCCATGGTGATGTGCTAAGTCGAATGAAACATTTCTCTAATAAATCATTCAATTGCTCCTTCAACTCTAAAAGTTCAATTTGAGCCATTCGATAAGGGGGTTTTGAAATTGGCTTAGCATCAGGAACTATGACAATAGTAAATTCAACTTCCCGATCTGGTATTATTCCCTGAAACTCATCAAGAAAAACATCAGGATACTCACTTACCACTGGAACATCATTAATCTGAATAGTTCTTTTATTTTCAATGATGTGTGCAAGGTAACATTCATTTCCATCTTTTACAAGTTTCTCGGCCTCTTGATAAGTTATCAACAGTAAGGGTTCATTCTTGTACACAAACTGAAAGTCTTTCTGAAAAGAAACTTCTTTAGCTCTACAGTCAATCTTAGCATGGTAAATAGAGAGCCAATCCATACCCAGGATAACATCAAACTCTACTAGAGGTAGAACAATAAGGTTTTCAAGTATGTTCTTTCCACAGATAAGGATAGGAAGATTCTTATAAAGTATTTTTCCCTCAACAATCCCCCCAGGTGTTTTTACCAAAAGTTCAGGATTCATTTCTTGAGATGGTATTCCCATTTTACTAGAAAATGTTTTAGAGATGAAAGAATGTGTAGACCCCGAATCAAACAACACACTGGCATAATCTGAAAAAACAAAAAAAGTACCTGATACAACTTCATTTGATGGCCCGACATCTGCTGAAGTAGCTGCAAAGGATTTCACCACCCCTTTCTGCTTGTAGTCTAATTGCTTCCCATCACCCAAGCTCTTTGTCGGACACTCGTTTGCATAGTGTCCCATCTCATGGCACTTATAACATTTCACTAACTGTAAATAAAATTTTGTCTTACCATCACCCTGATCTTTTCCAGTGGAATCACGACCCTTATGTCCCATCTTACCACATTGGTAGCACTTTCCAGAATTCAGAAGACATTCCCCAACATGCCTTTTGCCACATTTATCACAAACTGGAAACTTAGTTTTCTTACCGTCAAACTTTTTTGAAGAATTCTTACCTTTCTCCTGCCACCTTGGTCTCTTCTTATGTTGGTTGTTATAGAACACTTGATCATCGGAAAACTCAATTTCCACCTTCTCAGCACATCAAAAAATCTTTACATAACTTTCAAACTCATGAGAAGCTAATGCCCTTGGATAATTTGGCTTTAATCCTGAGTGAAAATGATTGATTTTACTATCAAGGTCTCGGATAAAATTTGGAGCATACCTTGCCAATCGAGTGAACCTTTCTTCATAGGTAGCCACTGAGTCTTCCTCTTGCCTCAATTCCAATAATTTCTTTTCCATCCTAAGTCGAACAGTCTTAGGAAAATACTTCCCAAGAATCATACCTTTGAATTCTATCCCAGTCAAGAGCATCAATCTAATCGGCGTCCCTGATATTTTTAACCATAGACCACCACTGATCTGCCTCACACTCCAAACGGTAAATAGCAAGACTAACCTTTTGATTGTCTGAACACCCCATGACATCAAAAATCTTCTCCATTGCTTTAATCCACCCTTCAGCTAGCACAGGGTCAGATGATCCTCTGAATGATGGGGGATGTTGCCTTATGAAATGTTCCACCACTGACATGTTCATCTACGGTTGATCTGGCTGATCGCGTACATGGATACCACCACCATTTATCGCTTGAGTCAACTGTGCCATTACTGTAAAAAACTGTTCAGTTCCAATTCCGAACATCTCAGGATGCTGATTCGGAAGGTTATTTCCTTCTGTATTCCTTCCTAGCACTACATCCCTGTTTCCTCTGCGGAAAACCATTCTGAACAAACAAGTCTTAGATGAAGCAACATGGTAATCTTCAAATCCTATATCATTTCAAAAAAACTATTTTTGGATAACAATTTAATAGAATAATAACTCCTAAAGTTATCTAAACCGACCTCTGATACCAACTATAAGGCCCCAGCCTTAAACCTTACTTAATCATGAGTTATTACAATATTACACATTAAGGATCTTTTCGGGTTTAGAGTTTTAGAGAATTAGATCATAAAACTTGCATTACATTCCGCATATAAACAAAGTGGTTACATAAAGATAGTATTATTCTTTCCCATCAATGGAAACATATTTAAAATAAAACATGGATTCTTTCTTGACACCTCCTTGACACTATCATCATATCATGTACCTTTCCCTTGACCTGTGAAAAACATTTCAAAAAACTTGGGATGAGAATAAAAAGCTCAGTAAGGGATATAAAAATATGGAAAGGAAACATGGGTACATATATACATAAGAATGAAATCATACTTTACCCATAAAACATAAGCAATTTAACATACCTTATCAAATCATGAATAAATCATAGAAAGAATAAGACATAAAGTTAACTTGAGGCATTCATAACATTCTTACGTAGGGAGTAACCCTCTTGGTTACGTTTGGAATACCCATCACAGTATATTCCCTAAATCTTTTCGGAGAAACCTTAACGTTTCACTCCTTCGTGTTACCCAATGCTTTGGAGATCTATATCGGGCTCACCCGCCCTTAGTTTATCACGGAACCACCCGTCTTCATAATAATGCCCAAGAACCTCAACATAATCGTATCACATAAAACATGCTTAAAGGAAACATAACATTCCCACCTTTCAATCACAAGATATCAATACAACACATTGATACAAAAACATTATGAAAACCATTTTCAATACCAAAATAAAAGAAAAGTAAAACATGGTATTTATTTTTCTTTTAAAAAGAAGGTATGGCTTGTAGAGGAAGCTGAAACTCAAATAATGGTCACGGCGGCAGAGAAGTCGTTGTCACCGCATACGTACGACAAAAAAATTCCCTTTTGTCATTTTGTAAAACGCTTCATATAAAAAGTTTCCTTTTGGATAAACGTAAAAGTCAAAGGGGTTTATACACTATATAAAATAAGGTTGTGTATAAAACAAAATATGCCTCAATGAAAGGAGATTGAGACGAAGTCCCATACCTCGGGTCCGACTTGACTCGATCGTTCTTTAATGTCCTGAATAATAAACTTTAGTTAATTTCTACTTGCTTAAGAACCTTTTTCAAGTTCATTATTCCTTTTATATCACTTATTACCATGTCATTAACACTATGTAATTATTTAAGTTAATAATGGTAATTTTAACGATCATTGGTACTTGAGTCAAAAATAAACACTTTATAATTACAAGTTGTTCATGTATCCATTATATCCAGAATGGTATTCATGATGTAGATATGATATATGTCATATATATCCAGTACATGCATGCATTTATAATATTACATAATCATTTAGAGGTAAGAAATGAAATGCACCGTTCATAGAGATGGTAAGCTGTACGTACGCATGAACGCTACTTTCATTTCTATTTCGTATTTTATAGAATGTAATCATAATGATATATAGGTATATTATAATTCCAGTATAATATCATATATAAGATCATAGTTCCATCCTTTATTCGTCCCACATATGGTATTTAACGAATCAAATCACTTTGAGAGGGCGGTAGTCCGCACTTCCTTAAATGAAGATATCGTGTTTACCCATAATGGAAACCATAATGGTATGACCAAAAATAAAAATACAGAAGCTTAAGGAAAACATAAACATATTAAATATCATATATAAATATAGTGAAATCTTAATGGCCACCTTTGAAGGTGTTAAAAGAATATTGAACAATCATCGTTTCGGGAGGCATAAATTCACCATCCACGGAAACAGTATGTTCGTTAACCATTAGATGTAGGTGTGTGTAAGTGTAGCTAGAATACTTATTATAACAACATCCTGGTATATTGAGGATACTGTAGTTGTTATAAAATAAAAGAATAAAAAGAGTTTAGGGGGTTGGAAAATCAAAATAAAACAAAAGGACTCAAAAGAAGACATTACCTTAAAATCGGGTAACTCCCATTGGTTTGAGCTCGAAGGCTTCCTTGGGAAGACTTATGCCCAAATTGAGGCTTCAAGGAGTAATATAGGGAAGTTTAGAGACAAAATGGGCGGGGGTTGGCCGAGCCAATGGCTTTGGGAGTGTGGGTAAGGAGGTAGAGGTGGGGGCCTTTTATAAGAGGAGAGGAGGGTCCCTCTTGGATCGTAAAGATAAGTTACTTTATTTTAAAATGGGTTTCGGATTCAAAAGGTAACACATTGATATAATTAGAGTATAAGGTGATAAGGGTTCGAAATCCACTCATCCAATTGGTTTTATCCATGTGTAGGTTTTAGATTTTACATTATCTTTCCATTTTATTTAAATCGTTAAATAATGAGGTCATCGCTGCATCATCATGATGTCATAAATAATTTAATTTATTTATTGTCAAAAAATTATAAAACAAATACTATGATGTAGGAAATCTTTTTACCTTTTTATTGAATATTTATAGTCAAAAATATGACTTCTATAACCCCATATAAAAATTGTTTTAGTAACATAACTCATGTTTGTGTCATTTTTACTTTAACATTAAATAAAAAGTTATTTATGTCATTTCCCAACCAAAGTGGCTCCATGGGGTCCCCAAGTTGACCCATGGATTGTCTTGGTCGGCCATTACACATCCAATAAGGGTAGGATATGTGTCTAGGTCATTTCATTTTATTAAAACATTATTCTTACCTTAAACTACACTAATTACCTCTAATCGCGATTAAAAACTTAATAGGTTACTATTCACCAAAATAATTATTATAATCCCATTGAACCACATTTTTCTTCTTAATGACAACCATGTATGTCGGATTTTTGAAATTCAAAACACAATGATGGCAAAATTTCATTTCAACGGAAAAATCAGTTTTTATAAGTACCACTTAGTGGTTTCACTATTCATCAAAAATTGAAGTTTTTCAGAAAATTACCAAAAATTCACTCTAAGCTATATTTGATATTCAGAATTAAAAAATGAAGTCTATTTTACAAAATTCAAAACATATAAGTGACATTAATTAATTTAAAAATTAATTCCCGTTGTCATGACAAATAGCGTGTTTTTATGAAACAATAAGTATGAAAAGATTGACACCAGTTTAAGTCCAATTTCAAAGTGAAATTGATTCCAATGACCACCATTTGATTAAATGGTAAAAATATATTCTAATTCCACTTCAAAATCAATTAAAAAGATAATCTAATCATATAAATAAATTATATTAAAAATCAGTTTTGATGTAAAATGCAGTATTTTTCACTATTCATTAAAAAATGAACATTGTCAGAAAAGTACCAAAAATTTATCCAATGTAAAATTCAATATCCAAATAATATTTAATAAGTTTATTTTGACAAACATAGCTTATAAAATTTTCAAAATAAAGCTTTAAAAATTGTTTTCCATCAAAAGGCAGTAAAACAATCTTTTAAAAAATATTAGTGTATTCCATGCTTAAGATTGGATTTATTTTCATTTTAAGCCTCTAAAACCCTATCTAATTCATTAATAAACATATATAAAAATATCTATTATTCATTACTTACTTGGGATGTTACACCAAATACTCCTTAAACTTCCCTCACTTTGACTTAGAGTCTTTAGTTTGATCAGAAAGGAAATGTAAGGATCCCTTTTGATCAGATAAAAATGAAGAACCCGAAGAAGAGATAATTTTTTCACCACCCTCTTTCAAGTTCCTTTCTTCTTCAACTTCTTCATTCTTTGTTAGTCCCATTCTAAAATAATAAATCCAATATCTTATATATACTTTGATGTTATTATAAATATGGTAAAACCATATTCATTATTCTATCCATCCTTTGAATGACATGTCACCATATATGCGTAGGTACGGCTAACCGTCTCCACATCGTGGTGTAATTGTTATTCAAAACATTATTATTTGGATGGGTATAATGATGATGTGTAATTCATGTAAATAATAAATATAACATGATAATGATTCTGTATATATGATATAACATCCAATTAAATATTATTTCAATATCAAAATTATTATATTGTCGCTCGTGTATATGAACAGACTACTGTCTCCACGAACGTGATGAGATTCTTTCCCCATCATATCCATTCGAGACTAATTCACATTTGATGATTAAAAGTAATTTTTAAGCACTTCATATCATTCTGTATTTGAATAAGATACAATCTATCCATATCAAACATGGATTGTGTAACAAAACATATAAAATAAAACGAGTAAGTTAACACCTGAAACGACGATAATACTAAGATATTATTAACAATGAAATGTTAAAAGAACATATATGATATCATAATAATGTATATGATTCATGAATAATTTAATAACAATTAATTCAAAATGATACAGGTGGATAACCTACCCTCAACCAAGGAAAAGTATAAGGTAATGGTTTATTTCACAATCTCTTCATTATCTGGGATTGTTTATACGTGATTATCTATTGGGACCTCTTTATCATCCACATCCATGTTTCTTAAAAATGTATTTCAAAACATTCTTAATATTTTACAGAATATGGTTTAATGTCATTTATACCCTTTTTTGACTTTTTATAAGATGTTTATAAAGGAATCAGTACATCATTTTCCAAACAAGGACCTTTTTAACCATTTAGAAAAATTAAGGTAAGAATGAATTTTTATAACATATACGGCGGGTTTTGCTATTTTCTGCCGTTTTAAAATCGTCGAAGATTCCCTTACAAACTTATAAGAAAATATTCAGTGCAAATGTTTTATTTTATAATTATGTGACTTTTAAATGATTTAAAAAAAAGATATTTCACTCAAATAGTTTTGATTTCATCTATGTCAACATCCTTTGATGGATTTTAAGTTTATTAGAAGTTGATTTATTATGATACAAAAATTCCATATTGTATTGATGGTTTTGTGATATTTTTGACTGTGGATGTGTTATTTTTATACAATTCATGGTTTATGGAGAAATTATTTAAATTTCTTATGCTAGTTTTAATACAAATGTTTATGTTATGTTTAAACATGTTCATATGAGGAATGCATTGGACATAATATGTCATGTGTGGAGCCCGCTACAGCTTCTCGATGCATCGGAAGATCTCATTAGACAAATTAGTGTCTTTTCACAAGGCCTTGAAAAAATCTTATTTTTAGTCTTGGAACGATGCCTTGGCTATGTGGTTATGATAGTCTGGCATTATGCATTCCATCATTATGAAAGTTTTTATTGATATTGCATGTGATTATTCGAATATTATAATATCCATGTGAATAAGTAAATGAAATTATTTCATTTTATCTTTTCCATATTATGTTGAAGTTCAAGTTTAAAAAGATTTTGTTTTAGTTATACAATTCCCTAAATGTTTATGCTTATTTATGAATGTTTCCGCTATATTATTATCCCTACTGAGCATCTGAGCTAACCACTTTCAATGATTTATTTTTCTAGGATGTGAAGATGTAATTTATGAATGACTTGTAGGGATATTATGAGGGGATATGAAGACAAGATTTTTTTGTAGTAGTTTTTTACTTTATGATGTAATGTAAACATTATGAATGTATCTAGTTATTCTAAAGCTACTAAACTAATCGGTCTTTCGAGACATGATCTTTTGTGATCATGCCAATATTATGTAATAATGCACTGACTCTGGGTAACTGGGGTCGGGGCGTTACAGTTGGTATCAGAGGAAGTTTAGTACAATCCTTGGAATCTAGATTTAGATAAACTCTGATTAGATCACATGGACCTAAGATGGAATTTTAGGATTAGTATAGAAGAACATCCTAGAATTTTGGTATTGTAGAGATTTTTGAGTTTTTCGAGTAATACATCCCTATCTAGATACGAGCCGATAGAGGCGGATCTGGCACAGATATACCTATGGGTAAAACCTGAAAACGCCGCTTTGAGCTAGACTCGAATGGGAAATGGTGCACGACAATGGGTCTTGCTGCACTCTTGGTTACGACACTCCCAAAGTATATGCTTAGGATAATTATCATTTTCTTTACAAATCATTATGAAGGGTTTATAAGTATATAAATCTTTAATGAAAACATCCTTATGATTATGGATTATATCCATAAACCATTCAATTTACATTATGTATTTTAAAAGTTTGGAATTATTCATTGCAATTCATAAACTGAACTAGTTTATTATATTTTAAGGAAATGGCGCCCAATAGAAGGAATTTGTACTCCAGCAATACGTATGATCAAAAGATTAAGAAGGATCATATCCTTCACAGTATTAAGCAAACATTTATACGGGAAATAGTCTCTCATGTATTCTCAACATATGAAGAAATAGTATCATGTGTTAATAAGATAAGTAAAGAATTATCCAAGTCATATGGCTTTGAAGCGAAGAAAGAGAAGAAAAGTATGGAAGAGAGAAATATGGATGAAGGGAAGAGGGAAAAGAAGAATTTTCCCATATGTGATAACTATGGGATGAAAACCTTGGAACATTACTAAAGTGAATGGGAGTTTGTTATAAGTGTAGAGAAAAAGGACACCATGTACGTGACTGCATGGGTAAGAAAAAGGATTCAAATGTTCAATGCTTCATCTGCAAGTAGTTGGGACACTACACGAATCAATGTCCCATTCATAATAGTATATCACAAATAATTTTATTGGATAATAATCAAGTTATAATACTACCACAGCTGAGGGGGAATGATTAGAGTTCTTATGTTGTTATTAGGGAATTATGTCATTTTAGTGTTGTATCAACAATGTACTAGTTATAATAATTATGGAGTATATAAGGATTGTACCATAGTATTATTTTATTAAGGACATGAGATTGTGTGGAACCAAGAAAAGTGACTCAATAGTAGGTTATATTTTTGTAAATTATATGATTGAGAGAAAGATAAACCATAATATGGTTCTGATACAGAGGTATTGATTTTGGAACAATACATGATTTATTTGGATAAATTATATTGGATATTCTTGATTACCTTGAAACTGATTAATGATTTGTATATTTCATCATTGTTGAAGTTTAAAACATTTTTGAATAGAAGAAGTATATCTAGTATTCTATAAGGAATAAGGGATCACGAATGTAATCAAAAAGGTTTTATGGTAATTTAGGATGTTGTAGTGTTTTAAAAGAATACATGTTGAAGGTGTTCACATGTTATTACGTGGAAAAAAGATCTTCATTGTCTTTACCTTAGTAATAAATTTTGGACATTGAGTTTGGACAGAAGTATTTTAGATAATTATAGTTTGAGATTATTTTTGGATTGCCATAAAAGGACAACCTGGAGGTCGGGTAGAAACCCATCGCGTCCGACAAGGCCGCAAGACATGAACCCGCAACCGAAGGGAGACAAGGATATATCACCTACCACTGGACCATGTGATGTCATGGATTGAATAATGTAGTCTTATTAAAAAAAATCTGGTTGATGATTATAAATTCATTTTTTTAACCCAATACGAATAGGATAAATAGAATATTATTTTCAAGTTATATTATCTTTTAGAGTGAATGATGAGTTTGTGGTAGAAATTAGTTAAAGGATGGGACCTTACTTGTAAAGTATATATTTTTCTTCTTCTCTTATTCTATGAGGAAATTAATTATTATGCTTTAGTGAAGGGATCTTAAAACAAATTTTTGTTATCCTAATACCATATGTTCTGTTGAATCGATGGTATTTTAAATCATCATAGATTGATGAATTTAAGGCCCTCAATTTTACACTTTTTTGTGATTGATGACCTCAATCACTACCTATAAATATTTATTTTTTCCCTATAATTATATGTCTTTAATTTCAACCAATGTTCTTCTAATCGAGATCATAATTTGGTGATGACCCTTTCATTTCCCTTTTCCTCTTATTAAGACTAAATTTTATTAACCTAATTTCCGATGTGGGTTTTAACAAAGGTATTTTCTATTTTTCAACATTTTATTTTCAAAAAAATAATTTCAAATTGTGAGGACGCAGTTTATTAAAGGAGGTAAGAGATTACCACCCCATGATTTCATAGTACGTTATTTCTTAAAGGTAATTCAATAACATGCATTACACGCAACACCAAGTTCTAGCGCACCATGACTTACCAAAAAGTCGTTCAAAATCTTTTATGAATAGTATTAACTGAATTTTGAACTTTATATAATCCTTATAATTTTAGAATCCATATTATCAGTTTCTTAGGCATAATGTAAGAACAAATACATTTTTCAGATAAAAGAAGTATTTTTAAAAAAATGCAATTTTACCGCTTTTTAATGGAGAAGCCATTTTAAATCCAATATTTGAATATTTTATATATTCAATTTGACAAAAAAAAATTAGAATCAGGACATAAGTATTTAGTTTCAATAATGTTTTGGTGTTTTTCTGATAACTTCATATTTGGGTGAATAGTGAAAAATAATATATTTTAACTGAAAACATCTTTTCAAATCAAAATAATTTATATTTTTAAATTATACATTTTAATTGTTTGGAAGTATAAATAGATTATATTTTTACCATTTAATCCAATTATGGTCATTGTAAGTAATTTCACTTTGAAATTGCACATAAACAAGTGTCAATCTTTTGGTAGTTATTATTTCTTAAAATATGCCTTTTGGTTTTAACAGCGGGAATTAATTTTAAATTAATAAATTCAACTTCTATGTTTTCAATTTGGTAAAATATACATCATTATTGAATTTGTAATATCAAAATCAGCTTAGGGTAAATTATTGTTATTTTTCTTAAAACGTTCTATTTTTTATGAATAGAGAAAAACACTAAGTTATAGTTTAAAACCGATTTTTTTAAATATTTTTTTATTTAATTTAAATATATTTTATGTCAAAATAGATAAATAATACCTATATAAGTTCAATTTAATTCATCGGATCCATTTTATAATAATTTTAGATATATAAAAAATTTATTGAACTTTTCACCGTCTTTTACCCACCTCTTAGAAGAATTTGCAAATTCACATAAAACATAATATTACCGCTAATGTGAGTGGAATTTCGAAAATCCTAGAGACACGGTTAATATACAGAATTAAAATGTGGTTCAATAAGATAAAAATAATTGTTGGTGAATAGAAACATTTTAGTTTTATTTACAACGATAAAAAGTAAATAGGGTAATTAAGGGTAAAAATGATATAATTATTACCCTAAAACATGTCCTAATTGTATTGGCTAAGTATAATATGACCAAAAACAGCCTTAGGAGAAAAATATGAACATTTTTGGTCCACATGGATTAGATTAAGACATTTATTATTATTTAATTCAAAGAAGAGTTAAGATAATTAAAATCAAAGTTTAATAACTAAAACATTTTTAATATTGGGTAATACATAAGATAAATTCGATTATAAATATTCATTAGAAATCTAAAATGATTTCCTACATAATGTTATTTTATTTATAATTTTTATACTTTAAATAAATTAATTTATTTATGACACAATTGTGATGTAGTAATTCCTTAATTAATGAATTATTAAAATAATTGATATTATAAATATCAAAATAAATGTAATTTGAGACTTTTTATAAATTCGACTAATTTTATAGGTTAATATTAAATATTAGTATTTTTTTATAAATATTTTTAAAAGTAATAATGATTTTATGAAATTATCAATAAAAAATACCCAATAGTGTCAAAATTGACATAAAAGTGATTTTAAAACAAATATTATATTATTAATGGATATTCTATTCCTAAATATCTAACGTTCGGCCAAAGGACTTATATCATGATAGGTGTATCATTAATGGACCACTTGTGGGACTCTTGGATGTATATAGTATGTTTATTAAGTATATAATAAAAAAATACAAAGTGACATGGAAAATGCCAAACTAATTAACTAAGAGTTAAAACTAAAATATATCATTAATATAATGACCCAAACCTGTCTAAAATCTATTTTTTGAAATTTTTAAGACCCATACCCACCATAAAATTTAAATAATTCACTTTTGAGCCATTATAAATTGAATATGAATTTATTATAAAATAATATTTCTAGCTTTTCCAAGGGTTCCCCTCACCCCTCTTATAAAAGGGAACTCCCCCGTCTCACTTATTCACGCAATCAAATCCATTTGTCTCGGCCAACCCCTGCCCAAATACTCTCTCAACTTCCCTAACTTCAACCTAGAGTCATTATTTTGATCCTAAATCCAACTTAAGGATCCCTTTTGATCAAATAAAAAAAGAAGAACTCGAAGAAGAGATAATGTTTTCACCACCCTCTTTCAAGTTGCTTTCATCTTCAACTTCTTCATTCATTGTTATTCCCATTCTAAAATAATAACTCTAGTATCATAGATATAATTTAATTTTATTATAAATATGTTACAACCATACTCAGTATTCTATCCATCATTTGAATGACATGTCACCATACGTGCGTACGTACGGCTTACCGTCTCCACGTCATGGTGTAATTGTTATTCAAAACAATATTATTTGGATGGATATAATAATGACGTGTAATTCATGTAAATAATAAATATAACATGATAATGATTCTATATATATTATATACCATCCAATTATATATTATTTCAATATCAAAAGAATGATATTGTCTCACATGCGTACGTACGGACTACCGTCTCCACGAACGCGATGAGATTCATTCCCCATCATATCCATTCGAGACTAATTCTCATTTTGTGATTAAATGTAATGTTTGAGAACATTATGTCATTATGGATATGAATAATATACATCCTATTCATAACAAACACGGCTTATGTTACAAAATATATAAAATAAAACAAGTAAGTTAACACCTGAAATGATGATAATACTAAGATATTATTAACAAAGAAATGTTAAAAGATCATATATGATATCATATTAATGTATATGCTTCTTGAATAATTTAATAACAATTATTTCACAATTATAGAGGAGGATATCCTACCAACAACCAAGGAAAAGTACAAGGTAAGGGTTTATTTCACAATCTCTTCATTATCCGAGGTTGTTTATACGTGATTATCTATTGGGACCTCTTTATCGTCCACATCCATGTTTCTTAAAAATGTATTTCAAAACATTCTTACTATTTTATAGAATATGGGTTAAAGTCATTTATAGCCTTGTTTGAATTTTTATACAATGTTTATAAAGGAATCATTACGTCATTTTCCAAACAAGGACCTTTTTATCCTTTTTGACAAATTAAGGTAAGAATGTATTTTTTTAACTTATACGGAGGGTGCGGCTATTTTCCACCATTTTAAAATCTTAGAAGCTTCCAGTACAAGATTATAAGAAAATTATCAAAATAAATGTTTTATTTTATAATTATATGACTTTTAAATGATTTCAAAAAAAGAGATATTTCTCTCAAATAGTTTTGATTTCATCTATGTCAACATCCTTTGATTAATTTTAAGATTATTTGAAGTTGGTTTATTATAATAAAAAACTTCCATATTGTATTAAAGGTTTTGTGATATGTTCGACTATGTATATGTTATTTTTATACCATTAATGGTTTGTGGAGAAAGTATTGACATTTCGTATGCTAGTTTTAATACGAATGTTTATGTTATGTTTAAACCTATTCCTTTGAGGAATGCATTGGACTTAATATGTGACGGGTGGAGCCCGCTATAGCTCCTAGATGCATAGGTAGGTCTTATGAGACAAACTAGTGTCTTGGAACAAGTCCTTGACCAAATATTATTTTTATTCTTGGCACGAGGCCTTGGCAATGTGGTTATGATAGTCTGTAATTATGCATTCCATCATTATGAAAGTGTTTATTGATATTGCATGTGATTATTCGACTAGTAGAATATCCATGTGATTAAGTAAATGGAATTATATAATTTTATCTTTTCTATATTATGCTGAAGTTCACGTTTAAAAGGTTTTTGGTTTAGTTATACATTTCCTTAAATGTTTATGCTTATTTATGAAAGTTTCCGCTATATTGTTATCCTTACTGAGAATCTGAGGTCACCCCTTTCAATTGTTTATTTTTTCCAGGATATGAAGAAGTAATTTATGAATGACCTACAGGGATAGTATGAGGATATATGAAGAAAAGATGTTGGTGTAGTAGTTTTTCACTTTATGATGTAATGTAAACTTTATGAATGTATCTAGTTATTCTAAGGCTACTAAACTAATCTGTCTTTCGAGACGTGATCTTTTGTGATCATGCCAATATTATGTAATAATTCACCGACTCTGGTTAATTGGGGTCGTGGAATTACAATATATGTTATATCATTATTCTTCTATATCATTATATAACATTTACCTCTATGATTTCTATTTTCTCGTAATATGATATATATTTTTTATTTGTGGACTAATATCTCCTCAAAGTGATATAATTAATCCATGATATACGTGGAATGTATAAAAAAATGGTTTTTAAACATAAGTGACATATATGACATACATTTGAAACAATAATATTAATAAATATATCATTTAATTTTCATCTTTACAATATTCCATAGAGATGGAAGTAGCGTTCATGCATTTGTACAGCCTACCGTCTCTATGAATGGTGTAATTAATTTCATGTCTTTAAGAATTATAGATTACTCTATATAAATATATATTGATTATATATAACATCATTTCTTGTTTTACGTTATTTAGATAAATAAATTATGGTTTACGTAATATGATTTAAAAATAACAAATAGAGACATACTCAAAAAAATTAGGCAATTAAGATCTAAAATGATGAAAATGAAAAAAAATTACTAATGAATTGGTTATAATATGTTATAAAAGGAATATATTACAAATCATAAATTTTAATACCTTTCTATTATATGTTAATTACATTATTTAAAAAATTATAGGAGGATAAAGTATTTTCATCCAAAATGAAACGCAAGGTTAGTGATTCTGTTCTCACTTTTTCTTTCGTGAGGCTTACACCATTTCACCACTTATTTCTATTGTGTGGTATATATACTACTCCTATTGTATTTTATATCATGAATAAAATTGTCTTCATTGTATTTATAGTTTCATTTGAATTTATTTATTTCATGGGTAGTATAATTCAAGTGTTACCATGTAGTAACAGACTTCGTCTCAATTTCCATTCCATTAAATAAAATTTATTATTTATGGTCCAATTCACTAATATGTGGTGTATATATATTCATTTTGAAATATTATATATTGATTCATTCATTATTCATGGTATTTTGATGATCCACTTTGAATTATCATATATAAGATGTTTGATTTGAATATTACCCTAGTTGTAAAAGTAATCTATAAACCCTCACATTCTTTTGTGATTGTTAGCATTATCTATATGCAATCACTTTTATGTAATAAATTTTTTGTTCATTAAATTTCAATTACATTTCCATGTCATTTATCATGGTTACTATTATTTCCTAGACTATACACCATTTTTACATATAGCTTTCACATTGATAGTTATTCGAGTAATTGGAGTAATACAGATAAATATATATCTTCTATTTAATATGGAAATTTGATGATAAGTTGTGTTGATTGATGAAATCAACGGTTTATAATATGTGGAATACATTGGATTTCATATGTGATAAGTGGGGCCTGATATAGCCCCATGGTGTATCAATAGGTATCATGAGACAAAGAGGGTATGGTTTTGGTTGAGGCCTTTACTATTTATTAGATTCCATGGATAAATCCTTGATAGTATTTGATTCATCACGTGAATCCGTGATAGTATTATATTTTTTGCATAAAGATTTTACAATATCAGATTCCAGGCATGAATCCTCCATAGTATGTTTTAGATATCCATCATTATTAAATACATCATTTAAAATTCATTTATTTATATTCAATGTGCTTATATGACTAGTTATAATATCCATGGATAATTCCCATGCTCAAGTTATTGATTATATGGAATGTGTTTCAGTTAATTTCCTTTACATGATTATTCTCATTGAATCACTATTTATTCCACTACATATAACCATAAAAAATCATTTGAGCTCATCCTTATTTTGTTTCCTTTCCCATGATATGAAGATAAATACATATAATTATGTTGTAGGATGTGGAGTATTATTTTTCTAATGAATATTATTTTATTTTATATCCCCAATTAAAAATGGGTATCGTGTATGTAATTTGGTTCTCTAAACCAATTAAATTGAATAGTCATTCATGACATTATTTCTTATAATAATTCAAACATAATAAATTATGGAACGTTCTATGGGAATCTTAGGTCGAGGTTATATGGATAGTATCAAAGGATGTTTTTTAACCTTTGAAACTGTATTGAGAAAAAAAAATAGATTACGATCATAACCCAATGATATAATTAAAGGTTAAGTATAGAATATTATCAGTAAAGAAACTATTTTTTGATTATTATATTATCTACACATAAATTTTTCAATTTATGTTATGTATTTTACTAGAATTGCGATTATACAATATGTTCCATAATGATATGATGTTTAGAATTTGTCATCATTTATAAATGGAACCTAGTAGAAGGAATGTGAACCACAACAATTCACATGATCCATATGGAATAAAGGATAGAATTTTTAATGGTCTTATGCCAATATTTATAAGGGAAATATTCTTCTATGAATTCTAATCAAATGAGCACATAGTATCATGTGGTAACAAGATAGGTAATGAATTATCCAAATCCTATAGATTTTAAGGGATGTAATAGAATATTAATAGGTTATAAGAAAAGATAGTTAAAAGGAATAAGGGAAATAAGTGTTTCCCCCAATGGGTTAATTTTGGAATAAAACGCCATAGTGAATTCATAAAGATAATGGATGTTTTCTACATGTGTGGTGAAAAAGGGAAAAATCATTTTGATTTCATGGGTAAGAAAAAATTCTCTACTGTAAAATTATTTGAATGAAAGGAGATATGACACTACTAAAATCAATGTATCAAGATTCAAAGGAATATTCCCTAAAAGGGGCTAATGGATCGTGGACAATATTTTTATAGTACCACAAATAACGAGGAGTTATTAATGGGACTATTTATTTGGATCCTTATATGATTTCTTGCTTATAATAATTATAAAATATATATTGTTTGTAATAATGTACTATTACTCTATGAATTGTAGAACAAATGTTGAATGGTACCAAGAAGAGTGATTTAGATGAAAGTTGACCTTTTTTGGAAATCACATGGTGTATGGAAAGATAACCATTAACAAGTTTTAAATGCGAGATAACGATGTCTACATAAATATATGATTTATATGGATAAATAATATTGGATATTACATACTAACATGGATCTGATTAATGATATGTTGACAATAAGGTTATATATATTTTTGATGGTGTTTGTAACATTCTTTGATGTAACGAGTATATCCTATAATCAACGTTCATTTTATGAAAAAATGTTTCGTGAATGTTTTCAATAATATTTTATGGAAATTTAAATTATTATAATATTCACATTTTTGGTATTTGATGATTAAGAGAAAATTCATATTGCTTGATTAGTTCAATTTAGTAATTCAGTGGCCTTCTTTATAATCCGTTGGGTGACAATATTTTAGAAAAATTTCACAATATATGAAATAGATTACATTTATATATGGATAATGTTTTATAGATTGTTTTATTACCTCACCATATGATGTATCATGTGCTAATAGATGAAGTATCAACAGTTCAATAGGCAATAAAAAAATAATATTGCATTTACGAAATAGAGAGGCATAATTACATATATTCGTAGAGAGTGAAAGAATTCCAAAACTATAATAGTTTTATCATGAAACAATTTTTTTCCTTTTAATCATCATAATATCTTGATGATATCGATGACCTGTCTTTTACACTCATGTGTCTTATCACCTTGCACAATATAACTATTTCTGGATCATCTCTTTCTTTTGATTAATTTTCCCTATCTCTCTCTATCAGAACATGATAGATATTTTTTTCTTCTATGTACATGTTTTCACTAATGTTATTCTATTTGAAATTATTGTTTTTTGGGGACCATCACATTTTCATTCTTCCTTATTATGAACATGTATTTTTAACCCTATTAACAATGTGTGTTTTTCAAAAAAAAAATTCAAATATCAATCCATTAATTACCAAGATCATGTTTACATTGTGAGGTTAAAATTTAATTTCAATGGATAGATAGTAACATGTAAAAAATTTAAACTATTTTCATTTTTTGAATAAATTTAATTATATTGCGAGATTTCTTTATATTAAATACCATTTTAATCTTACGCTACACACAACATTGGGTTATTTTGTGTTATATACATGACTGAGTTTTAAAACCATTTAATTTTGAAACCAATTTTACAAATAAAATTTGAAACTTCTATAAATGTTATTTTCAAAAACAATCAATATTTTTTTTAATTAATAATGTAAAAAGTATCTAGGTTTATTTATTGTTAATATTATAAAATGTTTCATTTTTTAATGAATAGGTAAAAATTCTACACATTACTTGATAACTTATTTTCCATTTCAATAATTATTAATTATATTATAAATTGATTTTAAAGTCACAATAAGCAGATTATACATCCACTAATCAAATTTAGGCTATTGGTTTCCTTTTTTTAATTAATTCAGATATAAAATTTTAATGATCATTCGAACATTTTCACTTTATAAACTCTCTTCCTCGCCACATCTATGATGTTGTACTTTAGTTTAATTTTTCCACTTATGTTAATGGAATTTTTAATAAATGGATATAATGAATAGTAATCAGTATAATATTTATATTCTAATAATATATATTTTGTTTTTGACAAAAAAATAAACAATAGTAATTTAAATAAATTACACTGATTAAGATAAAATTGAGCTTAAAAATAGAGTAAAATTTGAACATAAGGGCCAGCATGACCTTGAAACTTGTCCAAAAGTCATTAGATTCCAATATTTTAATAGTATTCCATAATTGGATAAATTTTATTTGTTATTGGGATACTATTCCATGTAAGTGAATTATATAATAAGTGATGTAATGAAGAAGGCAAAAAAGCGAACCTTCATTACCTTTAACATATTTAAAGCACTCAGATATGGGAATAAAAAAATATTTTCAATTATATATATCCTTTTGAAAGATAAATAAGATATTTTTATCATAATTATTCATAATTTATTATTTAATTTTAATTATTTACATTAATATCTTAACTAACACTAATTCATGGATTTTTTAGTTAATAAGTAAATAAAATAAATATTAATGAAAACATTAAAGTAATGTTAATTTAATTAATTATTATGTTACATTATTTTAATAGATGAACATATCAAGTTAAACAAATAAAAATGTAATATATTTTAATTCCAAAATAGTATTAATATTTTATAATTCAAACTAATTGAATAATGTCAAAATGGACACTAATGTTGTTTTATATTAAATTATTTATTATTAAACAGAATTAAAATATCAAAATAATAAATATTCTTAACATTTATTCTTAAATATAAATAAATATGAAATATTCCCTATTTATTGTATAATTTGTATTTAATAATGAACATATTGACCCATAATTAATAAAACATTGTGAAAACTATTTCTTTTAAAGTAGTGTTTTTATGCGATACATGCATTTATTTTAAAAAAAACCAAAACACATGGGTTAGTTATTTTTGTAAAGTAGATAAAATATTTATAATTAATTGGTCTTATTTTTTCAAATAAAGCTCACATTAATTAAATATTAATAGTAATGTTATGTTATTCATAAAACTAGTTACTTAAATGAAAAACCAACAAGAAAAATATAAGGAAACATAGAGACTATGGAACACAATTGTACAAAAATAAAATTATTTTTGTGTGTTGGATATTTGGATTGACCATAAATTCACATTACGGCATTATTTGTTCATTTTTGAAGCACATGAGGTATGGGATTCCTCTAATTATTTTTTACCATTTGGTATTTGAAAGAATTCACACCTCTAGTATAAAAAGGCATTCCCTCTTACCCTTCCTCACACCACTAAATACACTTTATATTGTACAAACTCAGCCAAAATAAGATCACAAAATCACTACCCTAATACTAGAATCCTATATTTTATTTAACAACAAAAACCATGGTTTAATTGTTTATAAACCAAAAGGAGTAATCCAAATGAGATTTAATGTCCTTCAATGATCATGTTTGTGTTATTTCTTTCTAAATTTATTCATTCATTTAAACTGTATGATTATATAATATAATTAGTATCATAAATATACTGATAATGTTTTTATTTTTAGGATTATACCTACACCAACACACACTTTCATAAAATTTCTAATGAAATTTTTATTCATGTGTTCGGTGGAATACTACCTCACGAAGAGATGTCGTTCGTTTTTCCTTTACCACCTCTCAAAATTGGATTTTTTGATAGAAAAATGTTTTATATGTTATATATATGATATTTATTATTTAATTATAACTCTATAATTTTATATAACAAATACCTTTATGATTTCCATTTTTTCATAATACGGTAACTTCATTTGTGGACTTGTGGACTGCCACCTCATCAATGTAATTTTATTAATTCACACTAACCACGGAATGTATTAACGACGATTTTAAAAAACATATGTTACATATATGGAAAACATATTATAATTTAATTATAACAAACATATATATTTATATCACTTAAATTTAATTATTTTAATACGACAAATTAATGGAAGGAGTGTTCTTGTGTATGTACGACATACCGTCTCCATGAATAGTGATTTTCATTCCATATCTCCAATATTTATGGATTACTATAAATACATATAAAATTAATATATATATATATATATAATATAATTAATGGTTTAAATTCTGGATATTTTTTAATAATCATCTAATTAGTAGGAATGAAAAACAACAAGTTGAGATATACTTGAAAGACTATGAAATTAACACCCAAATGATGAAAATGATAAAAGGTTATTATAGAACGGGTTATAATATGTTATAAAATTACTATATATGATATCATAGATATTAATATGGTTATGTTTTAATTCAATAAATTTTTTAGAACCATTACACATAAGTGTAATGGATGTTCACCCAAAAGGAATCGAAAGGTAAGGGATTCTTGTCTCACGTTTTCTTCTGTGAGGCATACACAATTTTCACCACTTAAATATTTTATGTGGTGTATAAAATGAAAATATATTATATTATATCATGAATAAATTTATATTAATTGTATTTATAGTTTATTTATATGTTATTTCTTTCATTGGAATTATAAATCCAATGTTACTAAGTAGTTAGGGGTAATTGTGGTACTTTTTGTTCGGTGAGGCATACACCATTTTCATGACATATTTATTTTATGTGGTGTATATGATGACCCTATTGTATTAGATATCATGAATTTAATTTATATTCATGTTATTTATATTTTAATTTGGAGTTATTTCATTCATTAATATTATAATTCAAATGTTACCAATTAGTAATGGATTTCATCTCAATTTAAATCTCGTTTAGGCTTATTTATTATATATACACAAATTCACTTATATGTAGTGTGTATATAGTCCATTTAAAATTTAATATCCTAATTCAATAATTTTTTTATTTCATGTTTTACTATGAATTATCTCATCCAATGGTTTTGATTCGATAATTACACATGTGGTAAAATACATCTTGGAAATCTCACTTACTTTTGTGGTTATTAACAGTCTCATGAAGTAATCACATTATTGTAATAATATTTTTGAAAAATAAATTTCTATTAAATATCCATACAATTTATAATGTGTATTATTATTTCCAAAAATATATACCATTTTTCCAATGTGTTTTCATATTGACGGTTATTTGAGTTATTTGAGAAATATTTATAAATATGAATCTTCTATTCAATATAGATATTTGATGATAATGGGTATTAATTAATTAAGTCAATTATTTTACATATGAATATTGAATTTTATTTCTCATGTGATGGGTGGTTCCCACTATATCCCCTATGTTAATTGGTATGTTTCATTAGAAATATTTGTTGAGGTTTTGGATGAGTCATGACCCATTTATAAGATTTTTAGCACAATGCCTAGATAGTATTATATTATTGGTTTCAAGACATTACAATATTATATTATTCGATTGAGTCCTTGAAAGTATTATATTCCTTGAGTGAATCCTTAATGATATGTTTTATATATCCATTATTATGCATTGTATCATTATAATTTCAATTAATGATCTTCTATTTGACTATTCTATTAGTTAAAATATCCATAGTTATGTTTCATAATCTAGTTAATGATTTTATGGAATGCAATTCAGTTTTTTAACTTTGAATTTTTATTCTCGTTGTTTAATTATTACATCCACTATACTTAACCCCAACTGATCATTTGAGTTCACCCTTATTTTTTCCCTTGATATGGAGATAAATTCCTAAACTGATTCTCATGGATTTATTTTATAATTTTTATTATGAATTGTATTTTATTATCTTAAAAAAATATAAAATGGGCATCATGTATGTAATATTGTCTTGTAAAAATACAAAAATAATCATTCCATTATAATTTATTCCTTTGTAAGCAAGATAGTTTAAAAATGTAAGCCACCAACTCTTAGATTCATGGGTTGGGGTGCGACATAATCAATCCAAACATTCAATAATTAATTCTTCGGCTTCATATTTTGTTTAGATTTGTTAGAAAATTTCTTAGAAACCTTATAATTTCATATATGATATCCCTTTTTCTTCTAATTATTATTCCCAATCACATTCTTATAATCATTTTTAGGTATTTAAATCCTGAAAAATAAATCCTAGTAACCCTCCATACCACATATTCAAAAAATATATTTCAAACATTAAAATATAATTTTGATGGATTTATTTTTTGTAGATTTTTTTTCACATATTATTTCTCAATTATACTAACCCAATTCCACACTATTTATCCAATCTCAAAAAATCCTCCAATTACTAATTTCAACATTTTTTTAACTCATGTTCTTCTCCTCAATATAATTAATGTATATGGATGTTTTCCAAACATCAAATGACCTCTCATGTACATAATATGAGTATTCTTTTACACTTGTCCATTATAAAATTACTCATATTTGTCCAAATTTTTAGGAGATTTTAATTAACATATCCAAACATTCAATAATTCTGTAAATGGTTTCCCGTTTTTTTTATATTTATCAACTAATTTTGTAGAATCCATAGGAAACCTTGGATGAAATTCTTTGATCAACAAATTTTTATTCCCTACACTGTTAAGTTAAAATTATAGAGGTACCAATGTATGGATAAAATAATCACAGTGATACTCCAATCCACATATCCAAAAAATTTAATTTAAACAGAAAAATTTATTTGGGAATGAAATATTTTTTTAGATATGGTCAATATATTATTTCTCTAGTCCACTTATCCAATGAAACTCATTTCTTCCAATCTCAACACACTTTCTCTTATTGTAAATTCCAATAGTATCTATACTCATGGTATTCTCTATAATTACATTTATATATATTAAATTTTATTGACTTCATATAACATCTCATGTACCTTAACCTCCTCATTTTTACTATTTATATTTATAAAATTTCTTATATTCTTCTATTTTTTATCTATTATAATTAATCAATCCAGATATTCATTAATTACTCTATTGGTATCCCATTTAGTTTATATTTATCTCATAATTTTGTAGAAGCCCTATCCTGAATTAGATTAAATTCCATTATCTTCAAATTGTTACTCCTAATCACATTTTGATAAATTTATATATGTAAAAATGTCCTGTTAAATGAATCATAGTGACCATGCATTCCACATTTTCCATAAATTTATATTAACCATTAAAATCTATTTTGTAAGGCTATATTTTTTATAGATATAGGCAAAATGTGATTTTTCATCATTTTCTCATCAAAACATTCTTATGTATCTTTCGTTCTTCTAGGAAATGACATGTTAAACCAATATATAGGAGACTTATTCTCATAGCTTCCTCAACACCAGCAAAAACCTCTAGGATGAGATCTTATAGGAATATCACATGGGATTTTATATTCATATTGATTTTTTTTGTGATGAAATATTTTCCTTCTTCTGACTAAGGGGAAATATTTTTCTTTGTTTTACCTCATTCTTTGAGGGGAAATACGGTCTCTCAACCAAAGTTTTGGAGCAAACTAATATTGAATATTATTATAAAATCCCCATTATTCATAATAGATCAATATTGATAATTAAAACTACTATATTTTACCAAAAATTTGGAACCCTTCAACTCATGATGTTGAGAATATTTTCCATTAATAACCACTATTTTATTAAACCCTTATATTTACTTTATCAACTCATGCATTTCTATGACATGAATGAATTTTTCTTCAAACAAGTATTATTATTTTTCAATAATCATATATACAATATGAAATATAATTTTTCATTGTATAAAAGTATTTCAAATGTGTATCTTGATCTTACAAAGATAGGATAATTCCGTCTTTATGAGCTTAACTATTAATTCATTGACAAAATCATTCTACGTTAGCACATTTTTCATTTCTGTCTTGAGTTGAGTAATTTTTTCAAGACATGAATCATGTTTTCCAATAAATCCCTACTCAAGTTATATCCTCTCATCTTCATTATCAATATCTCTAGATGAATATGAGTCCTTCTTCAATTTCATAACGAAACTGACTTGATATATATATATAAATTAAATGAAAATAAATCTTGATAATGCTTATAAAAAATATTCTTTGTTTTGCAGTTTATGTGCTTCTTTTTCGTCTTATATTTATTATTATTTGATCTTTATTGTCCAATTAATCAAATTTAGATGCATTAACTTATTATATGGAAAATATTGTCTCAATATGACCAATATCATAGAAATTGAAATATGTAATCAATTTATTAAAATTTACTTTCTAATGTACCTTCTTGAACATCATTGATAATAGATTGGTAATTTAGATGATGTGTTCATTAAACTCAACCACTGAATCACAAGGTAAATTAACCACAACTTCTTTTATTTTTATTCATCATGACATCAAAAATAAATCTCATATTTTTCCATTTTCTTGAAAAATAGTCTCTATTTATTATTTAAAATATAAGAATGTTTTAATGTTTATCTAAAGTATTATTGTCCAAATATTCAAAACATAATATATTAGAATTAGATATATCCAAAAAAAATCATTATATGATTTTTACAATAGTAGACCCCCCATAATTTTCTAAAAACCCTAGCTATGTTTTTTATCACATTCACCAAAATGAAATAGTCATATATATTTACATAAATATCAATTTTTATATCATTAAATTTTCTATTCCATACTTATTAAATAGGATTTATTCACTTGGATATCTCCTTTAATGATTTATTTCAATTTTCCCTAAATCACTTTTATAGTTACAAGACCCATTACATTAATGTAATCCTTCTTTATAAACACATAAAAGACCATTTTTTCCTTCTCATATTTAATTGAATAGATATCCTAGACCATTACATTGTCAGATTCTGGAGCTAAAGATTTCTGAGGGAGTCTTAATGAGTTTGAGAGGTATGACTTAGATAGAAAGTCCCACTGACAAGTACCATATTAGTGTGGGGAATGGGGATATAGTATAAATGTGGAAACTATAGTGTGTGGGGGTCATCTTTAGTGTAGGGGGATTAGGAGTAATTTTTATTCTACTTCCATTTGGGGGGAATATATACTGTTGAACATTTCCTTTGATATGGACCTTCACATATATGGTGGTTGTAGCATGGAGATGTCGACCACAACATAGTTTTCTAGGGTGTAAATTTCAATAGTTCTACTAAAAACAGCACTGTTACACCTCATTAAAGGACTACAACATATCCCCCTTACTACAACTATCAAAGGCCTACTTCATAGTGTATTTTGTTTTATTTTGGTATTCTCTATTGTTTTATGGATTTTCAATATGGTCATTGCCACAAATCACAAAGCCAATTTGACCAACTATGTTGTAGTATGTTGAGGGGGCCAAAACCATAGTCCATTTAGTTTTTCATATATATTGTGGCATGGTCGTGGTATATTTTTCATGGTACTATTTTTATCTAGGATGGGTACAAATTAATAAATCCCCTTGTACCTATCCACCTTTAAAACATTTCTCTATGTTCTTAAGGAACCCACGTGAATCTCAAAGTTATTTTTTAGAAAACATTATAATGGATGTTGACCTAGACCATGGTGTATCTATCTATGGTGGTTTAGGTGAGCCCATTTTTTCATTTATCCATTTATTATATTTTATTCAAATAAGGCTGATATCAAGATAAAACTTTTTTTATAGTTTTTTATTAAAAGAGATAGTTATGTGGTTTTTGTGTTCTATATTGGTAATATTTTCTACTTCCTTTTAGTAATTTGTGGTAGCCTATCTCTAGTTCCAACCTTTCACATCATATTAGAAATACCTATTTGTGGTGGGGTTCCTTTCATTATAATTGATTTGTATCATGAAGGTGGATTTATACTATTATTATCTTTGAGAATATGGTTTTTCACTGACCTAATAATGATACTTAAAATTTTCATTCAAATTTAAGGTGGAGGATAATGATTCACATGTTTTTATAGACTTTTGATATTTTTGACATTGAGATTATTCATTCTTTTTTTACAGCTAAAAATCATGGATGTAGAGAACCTTTGTCTCTTCCATGTTGATATGTTTTGTTTATACCATGTTTTTTTAATTTTTTTCATACCACATTGAATAAATGTTCAATCACATATATTAAGATAAATAATTGTTTTTACATAGAGAATGTGTCTTCTATGATAATTCCCTAAAATAAAAAGGTGGAATTTAAGAATCTTCTTTGTTAAATTCTAAATATGTTAAGTGATTATTGTGTGGATTTAAAATGTGTTCTTGTGGTGTGTGGGGATGATGTGTTATAGTGTGTCTATGTTGTGGGGAATGTATGTGAAGTTTTGATGTGGATTGGTCATGTGATTAATTGTGGTTATTTTCATTGGATGATGATATGGGAATGGTTGTGTTGTTGTTGCGGTATTGATAAATTGGATCTGATTATGAAATGGTGGTGATGTAGGGATGTTGGGTCGACAATGATGATGTACACATTGTTTGTGTGTTGTTGGGTTATACTTTTTAGTCACGTAGTAATAAAATTAAGCGATATTGTTCAAATTAAAATAGAATGTTATATTTTTGTTAAATGGATGAAAGTGGATAATAAATGAATAAAAATAGGAAATTTGGTTAAATTTGGTTTATGTTTAATGTGAAATTAAATTGGATCCAAAATAAATTGAATGGTATAGATAGTTTCATTGGTTAGTAATGAGAAATTATGAAAATTGATCATGTTGTGAATTATGGTGAAATGTAAAATGTGTCTTGTGGAATATTATGTGGTGGTTTGAATTTGGTAGTCTTAGTGAATGTGGTAATGTTCTGTGGTTGTATGGTGATTTTTTTACTTGTTCGGTTCTTTTTTATGACCCATAGGTATGAATTGTGTGAAGATATATATACCATATATGTTACATTGGATTTCCTATATCCAACCCACTCACATTGATCACCTTTCACCAACACACATATATTTGGGGTGTCATTTTACCCACATCCTCGTGGTAAGGATGGATTAGTGGATATCCTCTCTTTCTTTATCCCCCTTTCATATTATAATTAAGTGAAAAGTTAATTATGGCTAGATGTCAAATGTGCATTATAGTGATGTTTTCTAAGGTGATAAGATAGCTCATAATTGGGTCCATGTATAGTGGGATGAAGGAACGAGGTTCATTTATATCATGTGAATGATACATTAATAATTTTTAAGAGTTCTGGATGATATTTTATTATATGGACTAGGTGAATTCGTGTGAGATATGACATGATTTCTTGGATCACGTGTGGTTTCTGGCATGTAGTAATGTTGATTATATGGGAACACCATAATGTATGACATTGGGGTTTGAGAGAAAAAAAATAGATTTAAATTGGGTGAGGGGTAACCTTTTTGATATAATTTATTTTAATTTTTTTATACATGGATTTGTTACTTAGTGAATGTTTTATGTTGTGGAAGAACATGGTTAGTAGACCAATATAGGTGTGTTTGGTTCTTTTTTCCCTGAAGCATTTGTATCACTCTTCTTACATGTCCATGTGATTAATTGGATATTCTACTATTATACTTGTATGATCACCCATTGTTTATACAAACAGATTTCATATTTCTAAGAGGACAACATTGGCCAGTCAATAAATTTTTACCTCGATATTCATAGTTTCTATGATGATGATATATCTTTTCTTTTGTGTATATTTTTTTTACATTTAACTCTTTCTATTTCATTTATACAAAAATGTTAGGATGATTTTGGTTTCCCATTAATATTATGTAATGCAGATTCTTATAGTGGATTTATCATATCTCCAAGTCATTCTATTATAGAGGGTAATTCCTCCAATTTTTTATATTTTTACACCCTCTATTCTAGTCCTTAAACCAGTGGCTACCAAAGGTAGGACTTTGTGGGTCATTATCAATTTTCCTTCATTACTAGATGAAAAGTGGTACATTTTGAGGGATGAGTCCTAATAAAGGGGTATAATAACTATGATTTAGGAATAAAATTTAATTTGGAGTTAGGAATAAGGAGTATTTTATGGGTAGAAAAGGACACATTTTTTTCTGATCTTATTGAAATAAATAAGCCTATGAAGATATACTAGAAAAAGGAATTTTGGGGACCTAGATTGTTTTACCAAATTAATTAGACTATACAAAATGAACAATCCAAGATATATCATTTTTAGAATATAAATCTAGGATAGGTACATGCATTATGATTTACATCTGTTCTTATTCTAATTGGGTGGATTTAATTCTACTAAGTTAAAAATATATAAATATTCATAAAATTTCATAATAAATAGTTTTTGAAATAGTTGGTTCCCTTTAAATGAAGGATCATGGTCACTATTTTTCAGAGGACTATGAAGTGGAGGATCAACTGTCGGATTAGGTTTATTTTCATGGGGCCAATCAAATTTGGGAGAATTAATAGTGGTAAAAAACATTACTAAAACATGGAAGGCATCATTTTGGGATGTATGAGGGTACCATATTTTCATCTACAGATACGGATATGGTTTTATGAGATTTAGATCATTATTTGGATTATTAATTCCACAAAAAATTACCAGATCCCGCTAGCAGTTCGTCAGATTTGAGGAGATAATCATCAGCAGTTGACATTGTACCATTGTGAGTAGAATGAGACAGATGTTTCATGGGCCAACATTTAAAATTATTTCTGATTGGAGTACCACTCATCAAATATAAAGGAAAATAAGTCGAAGGTTTTTATTTCTCTTATGTAGGGGATCTTTTCTATGTAGGGTTTTTGGACTAATATGAAGGATCTATTGAGTTTTTACATGAAAAATTTTCTAGATGGAGATTCTCACATCTGGAATCATGGGTAGGCACTCCATATTTCTAACTAGTATGCAGTTACTCCTATTATATTGATTCCTTTTATGAGGGTTTTGAATAAGGTGGGGTGTTTGTTCATATAAACTGACAAGGAGGTTTATCATTAGATGGGAGTCAAAAGGGTTACTCAATATGAATTGTTTTTCATTTGAAGGTCTTATGAGATGGGTCCATAGATGTTTCAACCACCTGGGAGATGACCTCAGCAGCATCATTTCCAACATTCTATGGTCTATGGTTTTTTTTGCTCTTCATTGGGGCTTTGGGATGTTTTCTTGTTTATTGAGTTTGTGGTCAGCATTTTAATTAGCTTCTAGAGTTTATTTGAGTATTTTCTGTTTGAGGTGGACTGGATCAGCATCATCCTTAGTAACTATTTCCTAGGATACCCTTTCAACAATAGGGGTGTCTACATGATTCCCCACGGAGAGGATAAGATTAATAAGTGTTCAACTTTAGGATTCCACTCATGTTTAAGGGTTCCCAAAATAATGTGTTCATTAAGGTGGTTTTGAGAAGAGTGGATGAGGAGTTTTGTGTGGTCAGATGAATTTTATTGAGGTGGAAGTTCAAGAGGGGAAAGAGAACAGTCTATGTTCAATCAACTTTTCATATAAATTTATTTTTCATTATTTTACAAAAGGGATTATCACCCTTTTGATTCACCTTCCCTAGTTTTTTCTCTTAAAATACATGTAAAGAGGATTCATGTGCCTATGGGGTAAACTATTCTACCCAAAGGCAATACCATCTTGTTTTATGTGTGTTAGGGGTATAAACTAATGATAGTTCCACATAATTTAGGTGTGGATATTTTATGGCTACAGATGTAGTCAAACGATGTGAATCATAGTAAGGACATATTGTATTATTCATGATTTTGTATTGAATTCATTCTGAGGAGGGTTGTGTTAATGGATATGGATGTCCAGCATGAAATGTTTTTTTGGAGAGAAAAGTTAGTAGGTGGGAAGGAGGCATGTGGATCCAATTCTTTCAATGATGAAATATTCTTTTCAAAGAATTAGTAAGAACTATGAAGGTGTTGGATCCAAATTTCAGTAGAGAGTTCCTATATGTTAATCCCTAAGAGATTGTGATGTCACCCCCTCAAGGGGATGTTGAGTTTGGTATAAACATTCAACTATGTGCTTAATCTATTTGAATGGATACTAATCATATGGAACCCTCATAGTTGTGTTAGTTGAGGATTTAGATAGATGATCTAATAAATAAAGGTTTCATTTTCCATAGTTATTCAACATTCATGTATCAAGAATCATTGTCCAATAAAGTAGAAGGAATTTTGAGGTTGTATAATGTCTATATAAGGATGAATCATGTAATTATTTAGAATTATTACTCTCTTCCAAGGATTGATGATCATTTCCATCTATTTTGGGGATGGGGTGAGTTGTTTTTTAAGAAGATATATGGTCTAAGTATCACAAGTTATGGGTGATGGAGGGATAGATCATGAAATTACCTATTAGATATATGTATGGGAAAATAGATTTTGTTTTCAGGACATTCATTGTCACAAATGAGTCATATTAGTTTATGTGGCTTCTGAACACCTTATTACATGAATTCCTAGGCACGTTCACATACTTCTTCATTAGTGACATATTGAACAACCGAATGTCAAGGGTGTAGAATTAATACTATCTTAGATCTATATTTTATTTTATTTTATTCCATAAGATCTATAAACTATTGTCCAAGTGTAATTTATTAATATGAGAGGTGTATTTCCATGGTGATGTGGTGTCCCTGTATGGTGTTTCCATGTTCCCATCATAGTAAAAGGTCGTTGATTCATGTACAACACCCAAGAATTTGGAAGATGTTTTTAACTTATTTTTCCTTTTATGCTATTTTGAAAGGTATATATCTGGATTCTCCTTTATTTCATACCCATTGAAAACATTCATTAATAATAAAAATGATTTTATATAGACTGGTCAGTGTAAAGAAATTTATGATAGCCTAAAAGGGAGATTGATCAGTTCCCAACTGATTCAGTTTCCCTATGAAGGTGATATATTTACAAATGTTTTTTTTTGTTCTGATGCTCTAGTGAAATTACCATATTGGGGACAACATTATGGTATTCATGGATCATAAGATATTGAGGTATATATTTTATCATCATAATCAAAATCTATAGAAATTAAGGTGAATTTTGTTTCTTGAACACCTCAAGAATTTATGAAATATTTTTTTATAATTAATTTAAACTCCCTGATGATTATCATTTCACAAAACACTGAATATATATCATGTTATATAAAAAACTATGTATTTATTTAATTTTATTCAACATCATGTTGATCATTCAGTACTTGAAAAAACATGACTATATTTTTTTACAAACAATTTCTAGTTCCTTCGATATTTTGTGCTTCACGTAATGTTTGGTATTGCAAAACTACAATGCACTATTAATATTATTATAAAAATATTATTATAGTTACCACCTATCGATTTTAATGTTAGTTATAAATAGGATTAATTATGTTTTGAAAAATATTTTTTCAACATATATATTATATGAATTAATTTGTGACCAATTAATAAGAAATGATAATAAAATCCTTTTGAAAATATAGTAAATCTTTTACTATAAAACAATATCTATGCAATAAAAAATATTTACATTAATAAAATAATTAAAACAATTTTGATAAATGATTTTCATGAAATGTATATATATATATATATTATTAAATCAAATATTTAGTGTTCTTCTTATGTATTTAATATATTAGAGGTGAGAATAAATCTGATTTTATTAATAAAAAAGGGGTTTTCAAACGGTAATTTTACACCCTGTTTATTTGAAAAACTAGATTAAATATAATTTTTGATTCTTTAATAATTTTTATTTGATAAAATAAACTTCATATATGAATTAATAATTTCCAAATTTCCTTTGGTCAGTATTTTTTAGTTTTATAAGATGTTTCATTTTTTAGGAATTTTAAAAACACCAAATTTTAAATCAAAACTGAATTTTCATCTATTTTTTTTATATATTAAAATTATATTTTAATTTCATTTAAATTTTATTTATATAAATTTTATACAAATTAATCCATTTTAGGTAATTAGAATTAATTTCAAATTGAAATTATACATAAAATCAATCTTGATTTTCCTCATTTATGCTTAAAACGCCTTAGTCACGACACGTCTGTAGGATTGATTTTAAATTAATATCTCCAAATTATGTGTTAATAATTTGAAAAAAAGGATAAAATATTTTGAATTCATAAAAATTTATAATTTATATTTATGTAAACATATTCATTTTCAAAATAATTAATGAATGTAAACAAAATTAATTCTTGTGATTGATGTACAAATTAGAATAATTAATGTTTAACTGTTAATATTAAGGGGACAAATGACCAAGAAAAATGTCCAAAATCCATTGGATGGAAATATTTTAATTAATTACACTATTATATCTAATTTTCAAATTATTTTATTACCATTATGTAAGAGAGATCTCTCAGTTGTATATACATTTTTGTATTCACAAGAATGACACTCGTCTTCTATAAAAGGGCACTCACCCTAATCACTTATTAAAACCTATATATCGTTTTTTGTTATAAAAAATGTCATGAAAACTTCCCTGCCTTAATCTTAGAATGATTACATGTGGATCAAATTTATCAAAAGAATCCCTTTGGGGAAAACCAAAAGGAGTTACCCAAAGAAGAGGTTACATCCTTCCTCAAGCTCTTTTATTTTATTTTAGTTATCCACAACCTAAAAACATCATATTTCTTGATTATATTATAACCTAAGTATCCCATATAAATTTATATTTTTTAATTTTATGGGTTTTACGTACACCTACTCACACCTTCATCAAATGGGTAAAAAATATACCCTTCTTGTGTATGGAGAACTACCGCCTCACGAAATGATGTTGTTCATTTTTAATTTACCACCAATCATGGTAGAGCAGTATGATGTAAAATAATTTTTATATTTTATTTATGATTTTTATATTTTATTTATTTTTATTAAATTATTATATAAAATATAACATCATGTTTTCTATATTTTGAAAATATGATAACTTTATTTGTGGACGTGTGGACTATTGTATCCTCAAAGTGAAGTGAATCATTCAAAAATTACATGAGATGTATTAAGGATGTGTTTAGTAAAATTATATGATATATATTAAATTAAAATTATAAAAAAATGATATTATATATATATATATGTTATTATATTTTTTCTATCAATATGATAAATAAACGGAAAAGTCATTCATGTGTACGTACGAAAAACTGTCTCCATGGATGGTGTATTTCATCATCTATTTATATATTTAAAATATTATTATAAATAAATTTATACTACATATATATTATATCTATATAATGGTTTAATTTATGGAATTTTTATTTAATTATGAGGTCCTAAAATATAAAAAATTAACAAGCATAGGAAAAACAAAGCAGTTACTTCCCAAAACGTTGCATCAACTTGGAATTGTAAAAAATGGTTAATATAAATTCATAGGTAAATCATATATTTTATTATAAATAGGTATTTGGTTATTTTTTTATTTTTATAATAAACTTATATTAATTATATCATAGTTTTTAATTTATATAGTAAAATTCTAGTGTTAAGGTAGGGGTTTTCTCATCTCACTTTTTATATTAGTGGGATACATGCCTTAATTACAACTAAATTATTTTATGTGGTATATGTACTGACCAATATTGTGTTATATAATTATTATACTTAACATTATGTGTATTTAACTATTAATTTTATGATATTTATTCCATGGGTTTTTTGGTTCAGCAATTTCAAAATCGGTTAAGTAATTTTTTCTAGGGTTTTTTTCATTGTGATACATATCGTGTTATGCACCTATATTATTCAATGAGGTGTTTGATATGTTATATGACTAATTTTATTCTATTCATATTATTATAAAATTAATTTACAGTTATTAAATTTGGGGTTCACTATTAAATGTTACCAAAGTGGAAATAGTTTATTGATGTAGTCTCACTATTTATCCTAATTGTTTATAATTGCGCTACATTTGACGAAATATTGAATTCAAATTTTTATGAAATATCATGAATTTTATTATCCTATTTATATTGATTTTATATCAATGTAATGGAACCATTTTTCCACTCATTGGTAATTGATATAATTAATAAAATGTTTTTATTAAAATCCATCAATATTTCTCTTATCGGTCAGAAATATATGGTATTTTAAAACCATGTTTTATAAATATGTTTTAATAATATTATACTATTATCCAAAAATTATTAAAGGTAATTTGTACCCATGTTTTACCTTTTTACAAAATATTTTTAAAAGGGATTTTCTTGTCGTTTTCAGATCAAGGTGGTTTTTTAATCTTTTAAAGGTGAAAAAGAAAATTTCAGCACGAACAAACATACCGTTCATCATAACCATAATAACCCAGAAGATTACGTATTATGTTTATATGTTTTTTATAAATAATTTTTAAAAAAATATTCCGAATATTTGATTATTTTAAAGTGGTTTTCAAAGAAATATTTTTTCAATAAAATTATGTTTAAAATTTTTTTATAAATATTTTCAAATAATTATGCATATGTTTTCAAAAGGCTATTTTAAAAAAATAATTTCCAAAATGATTCTATGCCTCATTGTTTTATCAAATTACCTTCAAATAAAATGATTTTTAAAATGTATTCAAGCATTCATTAGGTGGTTCATGGTGTTTTAAAAAAATGGTTTTAAAAATATTTTCAAGATTCTATTATACGTATTTAAAGATGTCTTAGAATAAAATGGGTTGAAAAATGATTTATGTGTTTTTCAAATAGAAAATTTTATTTTCCTTAATAAATTTTTTAAATTAAATTTTTAGGCATTCTTTATGTGAAAATGATTTTTTATTGGTTAGATGAAAAGTATTTTAGAAGAAATATTATTTTCCTAATAAAATGTTAAATGGGATATTTTAAAATAATTCTCCATCTATGATGGTATATTTTGTTATATCATAATCTCTACTACATATATTTTCCGAGAATACCTTACATATTCTTTCTTCAATGGTTAATGTTTTGGGGGAATGTTGTTTATGACTTCTATTACTCTTCCAAGGGTTAAATTCTTTTAAAACCCACTTCATTTAATGTGTTATTTTAGATGAAATGATTATGATACCTATCTATTTTCCATTGGTAATGATATGATGAAATGTATAAGATGCACATTTCATTTCTTGGGTTACGATGTGATGATTTTTTATAATGTTATTCCACACATATGTATGACTTTATTATTTAATGGTATGGGCCTGTATCTCCCTCCAATTAATTGAGTAATTATGGTGGACTCATAAATATATTTGTTATGAGTGAACATGATTAAATATTCGATTTTATTAATTAAACTGATTAAATGTTCACAGTGTTATCCATGAACCTGATTACATGCTCATAATGTTATGCATCAACCTGTTTCATGTCCATAAGTTTATGTGTGAACCTAATTACATGTACACAATGTTATGAGTGAACCTTATTAGATATTAAGAATTGGATACATAAACCTGATTACATGTTCACAATGTCATGGGTATACTTTTTTGTATGTTTATAATTTTATACATGAATTAGATTACATGTTCAAACTATTATGAGTGAACCTTATTACATGTTCACTATATTATGTTTTAACTAGATTACATGGTAATAATGTTCTGAGTGGACCTAGTTATATGTGCATAATTTTATTCCTTAACATGATTACATGTTCACTAATTTATATGAGGACCTAATTTCATTTCCATAAGTTTATATGAGCACCTGATTTTGTGTTCTTAACTTAACGATTGATCATGTTTCCACTTATACATGTTCACAATGTTTTGAGATGATGTTTATTCCATAATTTCATATCATGTTCCTTTTTTATTCTTTCATTGTTTATGATCTTGATTCCCTTGTAACTAATGCACCATGTACTATAAATAAAAATTCCAAGACTATTGATTATGGTCTTTTATATATTGGGTATGATCTTATAATGATACAATCCTTTTATCAAACCCTTTTTCTAATGATTGTGCTTACATATCTATTTTCTTACCCTTACTGAGCATATGATATCACCCCTTTCTTATGTTTACTTTCACCCAGGTTTTGATGAATGGGTTTTCAGTATCACTAATAAAGGCAAGATCATTATGGTGATGTTGAATACCCTTTAAATATGAATAACGATGTGATGAATTTTTATATGATATCATTTGATATCTATGTGTTTTATTCATGGGTCACTATAGTTTTTTTCAAAGGTAAGGTTTATCAAACCTCTAGAAAAATAAATAAGAAAACAGTTGTGATATCCCCAGTTAATTTCTAGGGATATTTATAGATACATGTCTATGGATAAGCATGTGGTGTTATAGATTTAAATATAGCTATCATGATTTAGTCATCCTATAAATAATATTTCATGATTCTATGCTTTTCTAATATGTTAATTTTTTATCACACTATACATTCTAGTCTTATATAGTAGCAAGAAATAAAAGTAACTTGGTTAATATTGAATGTTTCTGATGTGGAAAGTGTGGGCATTATACAATAGATGTTAGAATTAAGAAGGTGGTATGAGTATTGGTTATACTGCAAAAGATAAAGAGACCCCAAAAATTATGTTAATTGTATGGGACGTTATTCCATTATTGTTTACCATAAATGTATAAAGAAGTATTATATTTAAGTTGAAGAACCTTATGAAATAATTCATATTTCATATTCTTGGAATTGGGTATTAAGGAAAAAGATGATTTAGTGGGAGTAAAAGATTAATAATGAAGTGAGTTGATTGATGTATATATGTTTTTGAATTAAAAGATTATGTTATATGAAACATAAACTATATAAGGGGTTTCTATATAATATATTATTTATGAATTTTCCAGAAAGTTTAAAATGATACTGATGACATAGAAAATTGATTTAATGTAAAGGCTACAATATGGGTAGGTAAACCTTAACATGTTCCAGAGGATGAGAAAATGAAATTTCATATGAAAAAATAGATGATGATATTGGATAGTATTTATGATCACATAACTGATAACTATTTTTTTGTAATGTAGGTTGTATTATTATAGTTTGAGTTTACTGCTTATATGATTGAATTAATATATCATGTATTATTTTGAATAAGGATGCATGCATGTTTTAAAAAAGTATTAATGGTAATTAAGGTTATTACAATGATTCAATAGAATATATTATGAATTTAGTCACATGTTTCGAATGTGAAAACCAATAGATACTTTATGATATATGGGGGATCAATTTTAAGCTGATTTAGTGAACTCGTTTATAGAATTTAGGATTTTCATTTTATGGAAAGGTTATATGGATAACCATTTATGGAAATTCTAAGTTAATTTTTAGATGATGTTTGTGAGATTAATCTATTACCTCACCATGTGGTGTCCACTACTTGATTATCCACCCATAAATTGCAATAGGGTCAAGTACCACTCTCCTTAGGTTCACATCCCCAAACACAAAAGGCTTCTCACTAACATCTAGGGTGTAAATAGGGACAGAGGGGAGGTTATACCGATTGGGTGATGATATAATAATGGTATAAGTACATTTATATAACATAGTGAGGAATAATAATTTCTCATTGGACTCGATCTAGACCTACCAATATGAGAATCATAATCAACAATATACAAAAGTGGAAGGAATAACTTCATAACTAAAGTTGAAATAAATAACAAAACATAGAACATAGACCACTAAAAAAATCATGCATATATATAATTGGTCATACAATAAAATATCTATGATGGGTCCCCAATGGATGAACTATATTCAATACATACATATAAAAAATGTTGAGACAAAAAAAAGAAAATTAAAACTCAAATTTAACTTCTGATGAGGAAGGAACCTCAAGGTCCCTTTATAGCATCCCATGCCAAACAATTAGTAACGCCCAAATCCTGAATATGATCCCTAACCTGAACGTAAAAACATAAAGTATACACATGACCAAATGGTGGACCATGTAGGTTGTGAGAAAAAGTATTGGTAGGATACCACCCATTTGTGACAAACCAACATAAGTGTTTATGAAGGTGTGAATTATAATTAAATTTAAAGTATAACATGTGAAAATAACCACGAATTTTCCTAGTACTCAATAGCCACTATGAAGGAATAACATTCCTCGGCCAAAACTAAAATCCCTCATAGAGGATAGGATCCTTGGGCGACGGACCAAGGTATCCCTTGATATCAAAATACCTGGAGTATCCTCGAGTTAAACCTCAAAACAAGTAACTTCACACCACATCCCTCCCGACATATTACGTCTCATAAAACAACCAAAGTTCTGTAGGCATACTCAAACAAAACTATCTCATCCCTCCGAACCATATTTAAAAGCACTCATAAACTAGAATCCCATCATCCAGAGGCACAATGATATATTTACTGATATGAACATCACCATCAAATCATTGTAAGACGTTCAAAGGATGAAAAATCTATATCCTCCCAAAATAGTTCAGCCCCAACAACCTCAATACGGCAATCCTCAATCTGCAACTAATATCCCCATCACTAACAATCAAAGGACCGTCACCTTCCCCAGTGTATTTATATGATAATAACCTGATAAACATTTTCCAAGGATGAACTACTAGGGGCCTATACACACTCACATGGTCAAAAACACCTCATTATTGATTCAACATGTCCTCACATGACTCTAATCAGTGCTTCAGACATCACAGGTGAGTGGAAATCACCAATATACTACCTAATCGACATCCAATAGGAACCTCGTACCTAAGAAACCATGTCCCTCATGTCTAATGTCAATGAAATCAAATATCATGGTCCATACCCTCAAACTGACATCATAACCACCTCGTTCGATGTTCATCATCACCAACGGATGGTCAACACCACCCCTAGTACCTGGGCCAATCCTAAAAAAATGGGCTAGGCTACCACAATCCCATGGTTCAATCCATCCTAACTCTGTATATCGATCTCATCATGGTCCCATTGATCCCATCAAATGAAAATAAATATATATATATACCAACTCTCATTAAATTAGAAATTCAATTTAATATGATTGAATTGTAGGACATAGTTCAACATAAAAATTTAATATAATTTAACTTACTATCTCAATTTCAAATAAAAAAAATTTTAATAAAAAAAAACAATGTCTTAACTACCCATGGTGTTCTTCTGCATCTAATCTAGACTCAAACCAGTGAATATGGTTTCGGCATCCCCAACAATATTCCATTGGTTCACACAATACATTTAAAATCATGGAATAAATATAATATGGGCTCACTCAACTATGATATGGAACATTGAAATATACACCCCAAATCAACAAAGAATTCATGAAAATGTTATGCACCACTATCCTTGGACTTTTAGGTGTAGTTATTTTTTTAATTTTCCTATAACTCAAAGTAGTTTAGAATAAATCGATGATTCTATAAAATTCCATAAAAATAGGCTAAAATGATTTGGATAGATTTTTTGTTATGTGAGTAGAATGAAAAATTAGATAGAAATAGAGGTGTGATAATACATACTGATATTATTTTATTGATCCTGATGACATGAAGAATGGATCATCGATGACGGAGATAGAGAAAAACCTTGTGGAGGAGGAAAAAGGTGAACTCCCCTTGATGTACGTAACCTAGGAGGATAAAAAATGTTGGATTTTGGTTAATGCTGAGGATTTTAATATTTTAAATATTTCTATTAATGGGGAACATAGTTGGATTGCATGGTTTCAAAAACCATGCCCCAACCGTGTGATACTCACTGTCTAGAGTTCCATGGTGCGTGGATGAACTGCACAGTTTTTCAAACCATGCGAATTATTTGTGAGTGACATCCATAAATAACTATAGACTTGGGCACACATCAATGTTCACCACATGCAATGTTTCCCCCAATCCATTCTTAGTGAAATGAAGGGGTCACACGCTTAGCTGGAAGAGCCTGATCTATTTTTACCCAAACTACGCACCTTAACTAACAACCCCCAAAACAGGCCTTTGGGGCTCCAACACTCTTGAAAACCTTTGTAAAACCTTAGGAACACTATAATTATCTAAAACAATAGAAACACATGATATAGGGTTGATTGAAAACTCATAATTGAGTTTCAATGATTGAAACAAAGATTAGAATTTTCAGAAATTAAAAATCGAAGAGGTTTTCCAACTGATCCAAAACCCCATGTTGTTACAATAATTTAAACTTAACATTGCTCATCCCTTACCTATAAAAAACAAAAATATAGTGCCTAACATTACCATCCCTTTTAAAATAACCCAGACTACCCTAGTCTAAAGGGAATAGGTCAACTACCTCAAGGGGGATCCCCACCTTAGGAATGACCAACCCCAATCGCATCCTGACCCAAATCACAATAAAAAAAGGGTCATCAACCATGTCATTGACTCAAGTTCATCCTATGATGCATCATCACTCATGAACCCCATATACTTCTCTATTGTCATTTTGAAAAGCGATCATAATTCTATATCACATCATTTCTTGCCTTGTGCCCATGTCATATATGGAATCAACAAGATCTTGCATCTCAACTAATGCCCAAAAAAATCATGGTTACTCACACCTCAATCAATTCATGCATCATAATAATTTCCAGAGTCCAAAAAACATCAATTAACACAAATTTTATTGATTACTTGATGCCAATATATTTTAATAAACATACACTCGTTGATACATTCATTCAAGTCCTAGTGCCATGCACCACATATATATATCACGCACCTAAAAAAATGTCATCCTACTAAATATAATCTGGTTAGTCCATAAATATAACATGAGAACCTCATTTACGACAACATATATGCCTCAAAAGTCCATGATAATGAAAAACAAAATAAACTGTTATATCCACGATGTACCACTGACAATCATTAGCTCACAAATATTCTCAACATCATTATTCTCTATAGAATTCACCTAGATTGACAATAAACCACCTAAATATGGATATCCCTGTGGGGATGCACCAGCCACTAGCCACTCACCCCACTATTGGTTCCCCTTGTCTCTTCAACTTACTCTATGTGCAGCAAAAACTCTGCAACCATCACCTGGCACCACTCACAAACTGATCTCAAAACCCTATGTCTATCCTGGTCCTTGAATCTTGGATAAAATATAATTATTTCTAAGGAAAATCTCAAGATACCCAACCTATCCGCATTCTTGTAGGTCATTTAGAGGTCAGTCACACTGACTCTAGACATGTCTTGGTTATGTGCACTAGAAGAGGCCTTTATAAGACCAACTACGAGTTAGTATTCTAAGGACCTTGGCCTGATTTCGTTTCTAAAAATCATCATGTCATATCTTCCATATATCCAATTAATCTCCAATTAAATCATCTGAATTCTTTTCTTGACTTGAGTTTGATCAATTTTTCATGTTCCCCATGACTATGAGTGCCTAGTTTTCCACCTCGGAGAGTTATTCCGGCCTGCATATGCTTACTTGTAACCCATTGGATTGTCATAAACCATCCTCAAGGAACTGAACCCTAGAAGTGTCATCTCTCTCCATGATGGGTGCAAAGAGATACAATTAATTAAATATTGTTGTATAGTAAATGATATACATGTCACCCTACTAGAGACTCAATAACTCTTGAACTCTCTATACCCTCATTATATCTAACTAATATTACGTAAATAACCTAGCCTCAAAGACCTTAAAGGGAAGTCCCTTATGTAAACATGCCTACACTTTCAAGTCTCATCTGTGATTTTCTAGTCCTATGAGCATGTATATATCCAGTTTCACCCTTTACCCTAGAAGCATCTCTAATGGATCAAAATTCATTTGTATGGATTTGATCTAGTTATGATCCACATATCAACTACCCTTACCCTATACAAGTGGTGTCTTCTCTGTCTTGAACTCCAAATTGAGGTATTACATGGACTTATTTTCACCCTAAACAACCCTATTGAACCCTTATATCACATTTAAAAGTCTCGCTAAGAATTTCACATACATCCACGGCCCAAAAATTGAAGGATCTGGTGGATTCCCCACCTACACTGGAACCTTTGTCTAGAACATTGACTCTTGCTAAGGCAAACCCAAAGCCTCTACCTGCTCTGCCTAACCCTCAAGGGGTGTCAACATACATGTTATCTAGTGGCACCCTCTTCTCTCCTGCATGACGATCCATATGATCCATCAAGGAGGAACCTAATGAATGTCGTCAATATGGACCGACAGAACATATATCATTTATATATATATAGGATAAGGAAAATAGTAACATGAAGTGCATCCTCACTACCCTTACCCTTTCCTATTATATACATGACACAGGACATACGAGCCTCATATAATCTGAAACCACCCCAAATAGATCCAAGTATCAATATGATCTAGTCCATGCATGTACTTATGGACTACATCTCCTCCATATGATGACCACGTCACTCAACATGGTGATCAACATCACACAGGACCATCATACTAGCATTCTCTTAGGGGAGCCAGACCCAATTCACACATCACATGAACTGTATATATGTATATCAGCCTATACGTAGGGGAATTTCACATTTCCCAATAAATTTTCTTAGGTATGTGATGATACATTATTAGAAATCATTTTTTTCTATCAAAGTATAAACAATCATACCGACCACCCCCTTCAATTCTAAGGCAAGGTTCCAAATCACATTCCTTATCATAACTCACCAAGGAGAACAATCATACAAAATAACAATCCAAATTTGAAGAATACAACTCATGGTTCATATCATATAAACAGTAAAATGGGAAAACTAAAAGAATATTCCAAACCTTTGAAACTAAGTCCATCCCATATGCAAGGTGTTAAAGGCTTCCAAAGTTAAGCTCTAATACCAGTTCCAACAACACCAAATCTTATGTATATCATAACCCAAATAGTAAGATTAGTAAAAATAAATATATAAGAAATATCTATCTCATTAGTATCCATACTTAAACATAATATAATTCTATACCAATAAATTCTCTAGTACCACATGTAGCATATTTGGCCTGATTGGCCACAAAAATATTTTTATAATGTCGAGTCCCACTGGCCTTAGGCACACCTCCCCAAACTCCAAGTGCTTAAGACTATTATCGAGGGTATAAATCGGGATAGTGGGGAGTATATACCATCATGTGATGATGTAATAATGTTCTAAGTACAGTTATATAACATGCATCATATTAATAAAAACATAGTAAACTCGGACCAGACCTTTCAATGTTGTAAGCACAATCGATAATACACAAAAAAAAGTAATAACTAAACAAAATCAGTGGTAATAAATAACTAAAAATATCAATTGTATCACTAAAATATATAATGAATATATATATTTATATATATTTATATATATTTATATATGTGGTTATACAATAAAATATCCACTAATGGTCACTAATGGAAGACCTCAGCATAATACATTCACATAAATAATACTGATAGAAAAGGAAAACACAAATTTAAATTATAAAGAGGAAATAAACTCAATGTACCTTTCCAACATCCCATAAAAAATAGCTACTTTGGTCCATCTCTTAAATCCAATCTGTTACCAGAACGTAAAAATATAATCTCTATATGTGACCCAAAGTGGGCCCTAGTAGGGTGTGATAACAAGTCCTGGTATGATGGCATCAAAGATTCCATAACCAACAAAAGTTTTTAATATAGATTAATTAATAATAAAATTTAACGAATAACATGTTTAAATAAACACCATAATCCTTAGAGCTCAACACAAACCTTGAATCCATCACCTACCTCAACCAATTCTGGAATCACCAAATGAGGAGAGGATCCTTAGCCCATAGCCAATGTTATCCAATGATGTCAAAATCCATGGTGAACCCTCAGGTTCAACATCCATACAAGTAACCTAGAACCATGCGCCTCCTGGAAGCTCATGTCTTAGTAAACCACCAACATCCCGATGGCATGCCGAAGAAAAACAATCTGGTCCATGAGACACCTGCTCGAAAGAACTCATCATCTAGTAGTCAGAAATTTTGAGGCACAAAGATTTTTGTCCTCAAATAAACATTTCTATCATCTCATCGCATGAGGTACCAAAGAACATGAATCTTCATATTTGAAAATTAGTCCATCCCAAATGCCACAATACCTTGATCCTTATACTGCAACTGATTGCCTCATCAAGATCAACGAAGGGATCCTCACCATCCCTATAGATTTTATGGCAATAACCCCCAACACAATTTCCTATGACACAGTAATGGGGTACTCTACCCAATATAGTTTTCAAACCCACCTCATCAATAATTCAAAAAATGTTCACACGACTCTAATCGGCACTTTGGATGTCACTAGGGAGTGAAAATCACAAATATAATAACTAATTGACATTTGGCATGCACCCTGTTCCCATGTGACCATATATTTCAACTGTGATATCCAAAAAAAATATAATTTCATGGTCCATGCCCTCAGCCTAACGGCCTCTCTATCTTAGTAGATGTCCATATTTCTCAATCGACGGTAAACTCTTCCCAAGTAACCATGGCCAGGCCCAACCATACGACCAACGTAGCCTCAATCCTGATGGTCCTTCCACCTCAATTCATTATGTCGATCCCGTGATGGTCCCATGGATCCCATCACATGAAATTCACACATATATATATATAATAATTCAACTTCAAATGATAATTCTATTTAATATAAATGAATATCACTATTTAGTTAAACATAATAATTCAACGTATACTTATTAACTATCTCAATTTGAAATAAACAAACTATATGTAAATTAAGAAACACACCCAAGAAAAACTACCCGAGGTGTTCTTCAGCCTCTAACCCAGCCATTCATGAGTGAATATGGTTTTGGGAATTCCAAACTCTATCGCATTGATTGAAATGGTCAATTTCATATAATGAAACCAATATAAAAATGGTCTCACTCAACTACCCAATTGCGCGCTAATAGTCGCACCCCCAAATTGTCCATGAAAACATGAATAAAGGTATCCACCACCTACCTTAGACTCATAGACATAGGAAAATCTATTATTATCCTCTAACTCAAAGAAGTATTTTAGAAATCTATGACTACATATAACGACTCGATAAAAGTGTAAAACAACATAGATAGTTTTAGTGATTCCTGAGTAAAAATAAAAATCAAAGAGAAACATGTGTGTTATAAGCCTTACTGATTTGATTCCCTATCACCCAACATCTCAAAGAAAATATCATCGATTAAAGAGACAGAGAAAAACCAAGATAAGGATGAAAGGGGGGATCTCCCCTTGATGTATGCAGCCAAGTAGAATAAAAAGGGGAGTGATATAGGTTAAAGGGGATGAGATAAAAATCTTAATCTTTATTCATTGATTAGGCACATAGTTGTCTTGCACTATTTGAAAAATCGTGTGACACCCACTTCCCAAAGCTCCTGGTCTCATAGTCTCCCCATACGGTTTCAGAACTATATAAAAACTTTGTGTGAGACCTATATAAAAAACTAAATATATAGAGGAATGTCGTTCACACCAAATGTATGGCTTCCCCTAAACCATGCTCAGTTAAAAATGGGTCACATTGTTAGATGGAAGAGACCAAACAACTTTCCACCAAACTGTGTTTGTTGACCTGTAAATCTCAAAATAGGTCTCTAGACCTTCGATGCTCCAAATCCCCTTCCAAACACCCGAGTCTCTTTCTAATCTTCTAAACTCATCCACACACATGATATAGGGATGCTTGAAAACACATAATTTAGTTTTGATGATCGAAAACAAAAATTTCATACCCACTAATTAAAATTTCAAAAGGGAGAGGTTTTTAACCATATTCAAAAACATGTTGTGTTAAACACCATCTGAGGATTTATTCTTATTGCATAACCTATTCTATAAATTTTTTATGATTCTAACTAAATAAATAATAATAATTATCATTCTACCTCATGATATGTTAGTAAATAATGAATGATATATTAATCATTATTTTGTTGAGTAAAAGATCAAATTGAGTAAGGCAAAACCAAAGGGTTTTTTGGGCCTTTGAAAACTAATTAAACCGAGTAAGTATATTTTTTTATGTTCGTATATAGTAAAATAATTATTTAACTATATGAAAAAAAATATTGAAAAATATTTATCCTCATACCTTTATTTTTTATGACTTAAATGTCCCCTTAAACCAATAAAGATTTATGGTTTTTTTATCGCCCACATATACTGATCAATGTTCTTTATCACTCTCTATCAGAACTTGATTGTTATATTTCTCTACCATGTCCATTTTTCACTATATACCTATGTTCAACTATGTGTGAACACAATTATTTGTTACTTCGGGAAACAATCATGTTTCCAACATTAGCTTCTAAAAAGAAGTTTTACTATTCCTTTTTAGGATTTAGGTTTCTGTGAATAGAAATTTTAAGTATTAAACCATTGATGATCAGAGTAATTTCAATAGAGTTATTTGTTTTACCAACAGAAGAATCTAACACTCTTAAATTTTTTGAAATATATTATATCGAATAAATTTTAACTATTCAATATTTTTCATTTCACAGAATACTGAAAATAGATCATGTTATATAAAAGAACCATGTTTTTATGGATTTTTATACAACTCCATGATGAGATTTCTATACAAACTACACTATTTATATCTTTTCTTACACACAATGTCATGTTACTTAGATATCATGTTCTACTCACAGGACCTGGTATTACGAAACAATAGTGTGCTATTAATATTGTTATTAAAATATAATTATAGTTACCACATAACCATTGGAATGGGAGTTAGAAATAGAATTAATTAAATTTTGAAAATATGGTTTAATCATTAATATATTATGAATTATTTTGATTCCAATTAATTATAAATTAAAACAATACTCTTTGTGAAATATTGGAAATCTTTTGCTGGAAAACTATATCAGTGAAAAGAAATATGTTTTACTTTAATAAATTAATTAAAATATGTCTGATAAATAAATTTATTTAAATATAAATATATATATTTATATTTATTTAATTAACTATTTAGTGTTCATATTTTTTGTTTTCAAATTAAGTAATGATAATAAATCCATATTTATAGAAAATAGCTATTTTTCTACCTGGAAATTTTACCACCTTTTAATGGAAACCTATTTTAAATATACTTTTTGGCACATCATAACTGTAATTTTAAATAATAAACGTCATTTTTTATATAGGAATATAAAAATTTACATTTTATTAATATATTTTATTTTTCTGAGGTGTTTCATTTATTGCTGAATATTGAAAAACATAGAATTTTATATCAAAATTGATTTTTTGTATAATATATTTTTTTAGGTAAATTATATTATAATTTTTTAAAATATTATATAAATAAATTTATCAAATATTACTCTAATTTATTTCATTGGAAATAATTTCACATTGAAATTGGATATAAAAACATTTAATCCCTTTAAACATTTATGCTTAAAAACCCACAGTTGTGACAAGTCTGCGAAATTAATTTTAACATATTCTTCATTAAATATATGATTATAATTTGGTAATATTGATTCCATGACATTAATAAGAACAATTTATAATTTTTAATAATTTAATCTTATATATTCATGACAATATATTATTGAAATTAGTTAAAATAAATTCCAGTGGCTAAGGTTTAACTTATTTTACTTAATGGTTAAACAATAAAATTAAGGGGATAATTTACTAAAAACCTATAAAAAGGAAATTTTATAAAAAAGTCAAAAAATTCACCTCTATGATACATTTTTTAAAATTATTGGATTCCCATAATATAAGGGATACCTCTCAACAATGTTTACCTTTTTATATTTAAAATAATGTCACTTCTCCTCCATTATAAAAGGGCACTCACCCTGATTAATTATTCAAACCTCTCAGGAAATTTGGATTGGAAAACACCTACCCAAATATATTTATATAATACCTAACTTTATCCCAAAATCCTCCCATTTGTCATAAATCCATCCAAATAATACCATTGGTGAAAACCAAAAGGAGTTACCGAAATAAGGGGTAACAACCTACCTTATGACCTCTGGTTTTTTTTCATTGTCCACTCCCTAAAATAATCATTTTAAATTATGATAAAATAACCTCAGTATCCTAAATATACTTATATTTTTTCATTATACGTTTTTTAACTACAAATAATATTACTTATATCTGGTAGGTAATGAAATTTTTGTTCTTTTGTACGTAAAACTACCTGCTCACAAAACAATGTTTTTCTTTTTTCTTTACCATGTATCATGGTTATGAATTATGATAGAAAATATATTTTTATATTATATATATAGTATTAATTATTTATTTATTCTTATATATTTATTATATTAAACTTACCCTTATTCTTTCCATTTTGTGCAAATACGATAACACCGTTTGTGTACATGTGGACTACCTCCTTCTGAAAGCGATGTGATTCGTTCAAAATTTAAATGGGATTTATTAAGGATTTGCATAGTAAAATAATATATATATATATATATATAGTAAATAATAATTATAATGTAATGATATTATATATATATATATCAATTATGTTCTTTCTATCAATATGATAAGGAAACAGAAATTGTGTTCATGCAGACATAGGATCTGTCAACTCCATGACCGGTTTCTTTTATATTCTATATATATATTTAATAGATTATAATTATTATATATATAAGGAATATATATATTATTTATAAATTTTTTTAACAATATTGAAATCATTATATAAGTATCTGTACAAAAAATATTATAAATTAAGACACTTGCGAAAAATAAAGCGGTTATTACCAGAAACAATACATTAGCATGGAATTGTTAATAAATGGGAAATATAAAGTCATAAGTGAATCATATATGGAATTAAATATTGGAATACGGTTATTTGGTATATTTATAATACACTTATATTAATTAAATATGAGTTTTTAATATGTACAATGACTGTCAAGACATTAGGAAAGAGTTTTTTCATCTAACTTTGTTTATTTGTGAGATACATGCCATATTCAAGAAAAAATTATTTTTTGTGGTGTATAAAATTTCTCTGAATGTATTATACAATTAATATAATTCATATTATGGGTATTTTGATATCCATTTTATGATCTTTCTTTCCTAGGGTTTGAGGTTCAAAAGTTACCGAATTGGTAAAGTAATTTTGTATGGATTTTCCATCTTTTAGAAACAGGTCATGTATGGAAGCTATATATATTTATAAGGAATACAAACAGACATTGAAATTTTTTATCAGGAATTTCATTCATTTTATGATATTATTATATTCATTTAATTCTATTCTCTCATGATGTCTATGATTTAAGGTTACCAAAGTGGTAACAATTTATTGCTACAATATCATCATTTATCTGGATTTTTTATTATTAGTATACCCTTAATGAAATTTTATATTCCATATCATAAGAAACCTCATCAATTTTATTATCTCCTAGTCATTCATGTTATTTAAATTTAATGATACCAATTTCCACTCTTTAAGTTATAATATAGTTACGAAAATACTTTTTTCTAAAATAAGACTTTATTTTTATTTTCAGTCAGAAATCTTTGTTCATTGAATCCCAAATTTTTTAAAGATGTTTTCAAAAAAAATTAATATTATCATATGATGATTAAAATATATTTTTAAAAATGATTTATCTATTTGGAAAATATTTTTAAAAAGTAATGTTCTTTTCTTTTCTAATCAAGGCTGTTTTATTTTGAACATTTTATGGTGAACAAATGTTCATTATGTACGAACATACCGGACATTATGACTATCATTTTCAGGAAGCCTCAATTATAATATTATATTTTTATTCTCTCAAATTTAAATGTTTCATAATATTCTGAAAAAAAAATTATTTTAATTTTGTTTTCAAGTAAAAAGGATTTAAAAAAAATTATGGTTAAAATGTGTTTTAAATTGTTATCAAAGATTGTTTTGTTTTATTTGAAAAGATTTTTTCAAATAAATGTGTTTCCAAAATTATTCAAATCCTTATTTTTATGTTTTAAAATTATTTTTAAAGAAATAAGGTTTTAAAATTGTTTTCACACATTCTATATGATTTTCACGGTGTTTTCAATCAAAAATATTTTCAAAATATTTTCTACATATGATTATCATTTTTCAAGGATATTTTAATAGAAAATGGATTTCCAAATGCATTATGTGTTATTGAAAGTGGAAAATATATTTTCCTAAAGAAATTTTAAAATGAAACTATAAATCATTCTTTATAAGAAAATACTTTTTATAATGATTTAGTGAAACATATTTTCAATGAAAGGAAATGTTTCTTAAGAAATGTTCCATGCGTTATTTTAAAATACTTCTCCAAATAATATGAAAAACATTGTAATTGTTTATGATTTACTGGGGATATGTTCCATGAATACCATTCATATTATTTCTTCAATGGTTTTTGTTTTCATGGAATGATGTTTATGACACCTGTTTATCTTCCACGGGATATATTCTTTTAAAACCCAGTTCTTTTCACGTGTTATGATTTGATGAAATTATCATGAGACCCATCTCTTTTCCATGGGTAATGATATGATTAAATTTTTATGATACCCAATTAATTTCAAGGGTTATGATATTATTATTATTTATAATCTTATCTCACATGTATGTATAGTCTATTATGGGATGGGTGAGACTTATATCTCCCTAAACATCATTAGGTAATAATAGAGTACTGAAGAGTATATATGTTATTCATGTATCTGATTGCTTATTCACAATAATATGCATGAACATTATAAAATTTTCACAATTATATTCAGCACCTGATTACGTTCTCACAATGTCATTCATAGACCTGGTTTCATGTCCATATGATTATGTGTGAACCTGATTATATGAGTGAGCCTTATTACATGTTCACAAAGTTATTTATGAACCTAAATAGATATAAATATTATTATGAAATGACTTGGTTCCATTTACATATGTTTATGTGTGAACCATGTTGCAAGTTCACAATGTTAAGAGTGAACTAATAATGTGTTCAAAATATTAATCATGAACCAGATTACATGTTCATAATGTTTGGCATGGACCTATTTTCATGTCCATGATTTTATCTGTGAGCATGATTTCATGTTCAAAATTTTATGGATAGACCTCATTCTAGGTCAAAATATTTATGTGAGTTCCACATTTCATGTCATTAAATTAATTAGTGAACCTTATTCTACTTATACATGTTCACAATGTTAAAATTTTATGTGTATTCTACAATTCCATTCCATGTTTTTATGTTATTATTTCATGGATTATGATATAGATTTCCTTGTAATTCGTTCCTTATAAACTATAAATATTTATCCATGACTCTTTCTTGTGGGATTTGATTTACATGGCATGATCCTCTAATGATACAGTCATTTTCTCGTTACCTTATTCTCAGGATTACACTTACATGTCTCCTTGTTTACCCATATTGGGAATCTAAGCTCAACTATTTCTTATGTCACCTTTCCCCCAGGTTATGAAGAATGGTTTTAAGTAATGTAATAAAGTAATATCTTTACATAGATGTTGATGATCTTAATAAAAATTATAAAAATGTGTTCTGGGTTTGAAAAGTCACTAAACTATTACATTCCACAAATAATAATTTTTTTCATGTTAAAAATATTAATCTGAAATGATGTAATACCAATGAATGTTATGTCTGGGTTGCTATAGTCTTCTCATTATTATGAATTTCATATCTATAAAACAACATTAAAGGGGAATGGTATGTTCAATTCAATGAGTAGGAAGTTGTGAAAGGAAGTTATACAAGAATACATTAATACATGGAGGGTGATGGAGGATTTGGAATCCATGCAATTTGGTGTAACATCTATGAAAGAAGGGATTATTTATTTAGATAATGGAGTTGTATTATCTGATGTAGTTGGTGGAGGAGTCTCAATGGGGAGACTTATTGGTAGAGGTGATTTTTGATCATGAAGTCCATGGTGATGATTTTTAGGGCTGGTCATAGGATGTTCAGAACCAGATGCTATTTCAATAGAGGATGTTTGTTTCGGTAGTGATGCATGTGGGAGTCCTTCATGAGCCTCCTAAATCAACATTGGTGGTAGACCATGGAGTATCTAGGAGGTACTATTTATTTATGATTTAGTTTTTGTGGACCTTGGTGAAATTAGCGGTGGATTATTTTATGGATAGTTGTCTTGTTTTCTTGTAAGTATTGTTTGAGAAATGTGTTCTTGGTAGTTTGTAGTTGCCTTTAAATTTTTCCCAGTGAAAGTGGGATGAAATTTTGATGGATTTTTTCATATGGTTATCCTGAGATAAGGGTGGTGGTTATGTTATTTGGGTAATTGTGGATTATTTGATGATATTGTTTTACATCCCTGAGAACAAGGTGTCGGGTGACCTGGTTCTTTTATAGGGTAGTTATGTAGAGGAGGTGGTGTGTTGGCATGAAGTTATAAGGTACATTGTCTCATATAAATATAAAAAATTTGTGTATAATAGGTTATTTTATTATGATTTGGAACTCAAATAAAACTCATAACTTATTTAACGCCTCATACGGATGGTTATAAGGATCAGACTACCCACGTGTTTTAAGATATATAGTGTTTGTGTATTCTTGACTTATGTTGACCGTTGGAAAAAAAACATTCTTTTAGTTGAGTTTCTATTTGATAAAAACTATCACTCATCCATCATAGTGTCCCCATTTGAGGATTTTTAGGGTTTTCTATGTAATTATACATTCTATTGTGCTAAGGATGAAGAGATGTTAGTTTTAATTCATGATATGATCAATAATATGATAGTGAAATTTCTTTTGGTTTTTGGGAGGATGAATGTTGAATAAGACTGGATTAATTCTCAATACAATATATAAAGAAGACCCTCTTAGTTTTATCTTGAAGACCATGTGTTTTTAAGGCTTCTCATCAATGTTGGTAAATGTGATTTTTTCGAGGGGGAAATCACTCACCCCATATTTTTGGAACTTTTGAGCTGTTTGTGTGCATTTGAGAAGTTCTTTATTGGTTTGGAACTTTCTCTATGGCTATAAGGTATTCAAAAACTCATGCACATATCACTGCTTCATTACTATTTTCACAATGACTCCCATTTCATTGATTTAGATGAGGTGGAAATAATGGGTGGCTCAATGTTCAAGGAGTCACTAGTGGAAATCCAGGATCATAGGGAGATGGTTCTATGAAGAAATAAAATTCCTTTGTTTCAAGCGGGGTGGAGGCTTGGTGGAATATAGAACACTAATTTGGAGTAAAGATTGCATATTAATACCCAGTACACTGAGTTGTTGTCATCTTATCATATCTATTATTTTATTTTATTTTCTTGATGATTTTATGATCCATCTTTTTTTAAGATATTTTTCATTGTCAATGTGATATTTTTTTTAAATCATAAAACCTAACATTTTGGGAAGACGTGATTCTTGATCAATACATGTTATACTTTTACATGATTAAAACTATGAAGGTGAGTCAGTTCAGGGAAAAGAATATAATATCTCAATATACAAGATTTAGTTCCTTGAATTGTGTGATTATGACTCTTTTTGTTGGGCGTGGTGATTATTGGATTAGGATTTGTGGTGGATTAGGTAGTGGTGATTTTTTTATATATAAGAGAGGATGTTCGAAACTAGTATGAAATTAACTGTTGTTGTTCTAGGAGGGGAGGAAGGTAAAGTGGTGTGGTGATGTGGTTTTTTGGGATATAGACAAAAAGTCCGAGAGCCAGGTGAACACCTACTCCCAATAACATAAAAATTAAAAGAGTAAACAGTACAATGAAACTCAGAGAAGGGGGGCCTTAGACAGCCTTGTGTACAAAGTGCTAATCCTATCACTGTGAAGAAGATCATTGTAGTAATCAGGAAGTACAAATGACCAACTGGAACTATACTCCATAATTTCCCTTTTTGAGAGGACGTCTGCCACCTGATTTGCCTCTCTATACACATGAGACATATCCAGAGAAATCAACTCATCAAGATGCAGAGAATTAACCCATACAACAAGAATATTCCATGGCACATTCCTGGATCGTTCCTTGAGAATTTTTGTTGCAACAGAAGAGTCTGATTCGATCCACAGCCTCTGCCAACCATAATGAGCCGCATATCCAATCGCCTTAATCATTTCCCATAGTTCAACTTCAATTGCATTTCGATTACCTATGTAATTAAAGAAGCATCCTTTGACAAATCCTTGATACGTCCGGAACACACCACCACATCCAGCAGGTCCAGGCGCACTGGCGGCTGCCCCGTCCACATTCACCTTTAACCAATCAGTTATAGGTGGGATCCACCTGATATATTTCATCACATTGGGCCTCCGCTCCCTGCCACTTACACCTAGAGATCTCAATAGAAGAAAATCAGAAATGTCATTATTCATTGAACCAGATTGATTTACCGAGGCAGAGATAATATATCAGTGCATCATCATAATACCCTCCTTGAATGAGGGCCTTCCATTATTGAAACCAATACTATTGCGGGCCTTCCAAATGAATGAAATAAGAGAAATAGTAGCAGAAATGAGCAGGGACTTGACCTGCTCACTACGGGCATCTTGCATGGCCGAGGTTAGAAATGCACTAACCGAGTGAGAGGATAATTGACATTGGAAAACTTAATTCAAATAACACCATAATCGCATAGAAAATGGGTAGAAAATGAACCCATGGTTGATAGTCTCATCCGCAGCCAAACAGAGGAAACATACCGGTGCAACAGTTAAACCGGTTCGATGCAAAGCAGATTGAAGAGGCAGCCTTTGCTTCCAAATGCGCCAAATCAAAAGTGCATCAGCCGGAGCAATGTAAGGGGTCCACATGCCCTTCACCCCAGCAGGTACACCAGTCGCATTTCCACATTGAAGCATATATGAGTCACGGCTGGAGAAGCACCCACTAGGCGCTGGTTTCCATTTAAGGATGTCATAGTCAACATTTTCATACTTGGAGATCTATGTCTATAGGTTAGGAGGGGTGATGGAATAAGCCTCTGGATTCCCCTGCAAATTAGAAATGGAAAGACTCCTTAAAGACAAAGTAATGCTGGTGGAGTGATTAATTGGGGAGGACAGCCACTGCGTGCTCCAGTAATTCATTTGAGAATCTGCACAAACCAGCCATTTAGCCTGTGTCATAATGTAGAAGCATGCATCTCTGACGGATGTCTAGATAGAGGATTTCAGATACAGATTTGAGTTCTTCTGTAACCTGCCAATAAATCTACTAGATAGAAATTCCAGAGAAGGGTCATTTCCAGATAAAAGTCTCCAGGTGAAGTTTTGAATCAATGAATCATTGAAAATCATAACATCTTTCACCCTCATCCCTCCCCTTGCCACAGGCCTTATGCAATACTTCCATGAAACAGTAATAAGTTTCCTATTTTGTGTCGATCCAGTCCAAATGAAATTTCTAATCATACAACAAATCTCCTTGAGTAGAGAAACTGGCCATTTATAGAGTAAAAACGAGTAAACGAACATTGGAGTGATGACAGAATTCACAAGACAAATCCTACCAGCTTGAGACATGTTCTTCCCCTTCCAACTAGTTTACTGATTTATGATCTTAAGTGAAATACCCTCCAGGTAAACTATTTTCACTCTCCCCCAAAACAAAGGCATCCAAAGTTAAATGAAAGGTAGTGCGCCTCTCTTAACGCCAAGCCTTCTAGCTATTCTATTTTGCCTTGCTATTTGAATTCTGTCCCCAAAGAGAACAAAAGATTTTGTCCAGCTTACAACCTGGACTGCCACTTCCTCATATTTATTGAAGATAACCTTTATGCGTGATATTTTTTTCCTATCAGCTTTTGAGAAGAGAAAAATATCATCAGCATAGAAAAGATGCTAAGGGGTAAAGCAAACCCTCCCATATGTCATCCTCTGATAGATCCAAAGATTGACAAGATCATGGATGCATATGCTCAGATAGTCTTCATCCAATGAGAACATCATCCCAGATAAGGGTTCACCTTGCCTAACACCCCGAGAGCATTGAAAAAATCCCCTGGGTGATCCATTGACCAGAATAGATAACCTAGCACTTTCCAAAATACATCGCACCATACTAATGAATTTACCTGAGAAGCCATACATGCTCAAAACTTTGAAAATAAAATCCCATCTGATGGTGTCAACGGCTTTTTATATTTCAACCTTTTGGGCCATATTCCCATCCCTCACTTTATTCCTCATAATGTTAACACACTCTGAAGTAGTGAATAGACAGTTCTGAATATTCCAGCTAGGAACAAACCCAAACTGGTTAAACAAGATATAAGAGATCTTGCTATCTCACCAAGCCTAATTTCCATGATTTTACTAATAAGTTTTGGAATAGTGTTTCGAATAGCAACAGGACTGAAGTCCTTAATATCCAAAGCAGTCTCCCTCTTGGGAAACAGAGCAATAAAGTTTGAGTTCATCCCAACTGGCATGTAAGAATGAAGAAAGAATTCCCTTACTACTTCAATTACTTCCTTATGAAGGATGTCCCAATAAAACATAAAGAACTTGTTGGAAAATCCATCTGGCCCAGCGACACTGTCCATGTTCAAGGAGAAAAGAGCATCATGAATTTCTTTGGTGGAGGGGATATCAGTTAGTCTTTTTTTCTGTGCATCATCCAAACTAGGCTCAATGCATCTAATGATTTTATCTAAAATTTCCACCCCAGAATCAGAATAAAGCTTTTCAAAATATCATGTCACAGTGTTGGAAATGTCATTATCAGAGGTAAACGTGCTATCATCAATTTTTAAAGCCTTGATATTCCTTGTTTCCTTCCTGTCCCTGTGCATACAATGGAAGAACCTGGAGTTTCTATCCCCTTCCTTCAGCCATCTCACATTGAACTGATTTTGAGCCAGGTGTTCTTTAAGAGACAAGAGACTATCAAGCCTTGAGGCAGCCTGTATCTCCTCTTGGGATGGCAAGTCTTGAAGGGTATTATGTTTTTGGCACTCGGACAAAAGTGAGTCAGCCTCTTTAATATCATGATCAAGGTTGGAGAAAGACTTCTTACTCCACACCCTTAGTCTGTCTTTTACAATTTTCAATTTACAAGTGAGGGTATACAATGCACTTCCTTGAGCAACCTCTTTCCAGGATTCTGCAACATTCTCTCTACACCCTGGCACTACCAGCCATGCATTTTTGAATTTAAAGGGCAGTGGAGCTGATCTCAGACTTTGAAAACAAATATCAATTAATATGGGATGATGATCAGAGTGCAATCTAGAGAGGGTCATGCCAGACACTTCCATTTCCTCACTTTGCTCACCCAACTGCACCAGGCACCTGTCAATTTTACTCGTTTTCCTTCCATTAAGGGTGCATCGACTCCAGGTAAAATCAGCACCTGAGATAGGCACTTCAACCATTCTACATTGGTCAATACATAAGGAAAATTCTCATGCAGATTCCCTAAAGAAATAACTTCCAAGTTCTTCTTCATGCCTCATAACCGTGTTAAAATCACTAAGAACCATCGACCTCATGTCATTGTGCTCAGATCTTTCTATGAAGTTCCTCCACAAGCTTCTTCTTCCTGGGTACTGATTGAATGCATAAACAAAGGTAACACAAAATGTGTTAGATTGATAGCAGAAAATCATGGTGATAGACTGTTGATCACTTTGGAAGGACTCAACTGTTATAGTATTATGCTTTAGAGCCCATAAGGATTCCGAATCATTATCCATTTGATTGGATTCAATGAAAGAATACCCTAGAGTAGACCAGTTAAAGGCCATCCACCTAGAAAATTTCATACGGGGTTCAGCAATGCCAATTAACAGTGGTTTATTGGTCAAAATGATGTGATTCAGGGCTTTGACCGTGGGAGAATTCCCAATGCCCGGGCAGTTCCAAAATAGAACTTTCATTGATGAGAGGACCGCTGCCTAGTATAGGGGCCAACATAGCCTGTTGCTATGCATTTCTCTGATTCTTCCAGGCTATCCCCTTCTATATCAGATGAAAGTCCTCTACTAGATTCATGAGCATCAGCATCAGTGGATAATGAAATGAACCTTTTCCCCGAAAATATTGGTCCTGTCAAAGTGGCAGGAAGAATCCTCTTTGCAACCTTCGAAGATTGTACCTATGAAAAATCCCCATCCATCGCACCATCCTCCTTTACTGGTTTATCAATGAGCAGTGAAGTTTTTTCAGGAGTTTCTGGAGCCTCTTTCCTCTACTCCTACAAACTATGAAATTCCTCATTGCCACCAAATAGCTCATTATCATCCTGACCTTCTGGAGGCCCTTGAATAGTCTCCTGTACCAGATTCTCACTTTCTGAGCCTTGTATCATAGTAGCATCCTTATTGGCTATTCCAGAGTCATGTACAACAGTAAGAGTATTACCCATATCATCCATACCCTGATCTTCCTCATCCTTCCTATCACTGGATGGATCCAACCCATAGTTATCACCATGCTCCCCAACACCAGTAGCATTCACTGGGTTCTCCGGAGCCTCCGACATGACATTCATTACATGCTTCACAGGCACCTCGGGGGTAATTCCTAGATCTTTTTCATTCCTTCAATAGTGTAAGTCATCATGACCCTTAATGTTACAGAATGAGAAAAATTTGTTCCTGTTACATTGTGCAAGGAGATGCCCAACAATGTGACAATTGCAACAAAACTTGGGTTTCCTCTCATAACAAATCTCAAGGTTGATGCTATCATCTCTGGTGGTGAAGACAACTTCCTCAACTAATGTGTTATCCATGTCAACCTCCACCAATATTCCAGCATAATGACCAAAATTGGGATTGTCAGTCTGCTTATCCAATCAAATAGGATTACCTACGGAAGAGTCAATATCCCATAGAATTTGCGGATGCCAATATAACCAACTCAGTTTATGGATACGTATCCATACCTGAGAAAAGTAGTTCCTCACAGTTCTGGGGTCAAAGTTCCCATCCCACTCATGAATCCGAAGGAATCTGGGATTAAGAGGGACAGACCCCAAATTCCATGCACGCCGCTTGCATTCATCAGAGGGGAAGACAATGTGATAGAACCCCTTCCCCATGGTCGTCATCTTCCAATCACTAAATCCCCATATCTCCGCAATCCTGTTAGAAATCTCATGAAATTTCCATGGTCGAACACCTTTTGGGATAATCACCCTGGAGATAATGGAGAATTTACATAGCCTGACTCGCTCCACAACTGCGGCCCGATTCGCAGCTACGTGTGAAATGTGCCCTTTCCTGATAATCCTCCCGGAAGATTCCGCATCACAATCCCAGAAGGAGAAGCCACCATTTTTCTTGGCTTCATCAGTGAATTTTTTCGCCTTAATAAAGTTGTCTTGAGTGGCCACTTTCTCCGATTTTTGCTTCACACAGAGGCGGAAGAGATCACGATGCCCTATCATATCTTCATATTTCAACTCAATCTCATCCTTCCCTGCTGTATCAACATCACCCTGCTTGGTTCTAGGGATTTTGCTGGTCGACTCTTCGGGAGTTCCCATTTCCTCCTCGAAAATTTGGACCATTTCTCTATTTGTGTGTGTCATCCTTCTCTTGTTTGTGTCCATTTGTAATGATATCCTTTTGGGTAATGTTATTTTATTCTATTTCTAACCACATTTATCATTTCCTTTTTTTTATGTTATGTATTCTCATGGGATAGAATATTTCCATAGTTATTTGATGCAACAACGTTGACCTTCGATCCAATTAAATTTTTAGAACATATAGGCAGAGGTGTTCAGTGATTCTTAAGGGGTTGGAGATTGAGGAGATGGATTGAGGGTAGCACCATGATATTTTAAAACAATAATATGTATGATAGCATATGTTACACAAAATTCCAAAAATTAATAAACACCAAAATAACATTATAATAACACAAACATTATGATCTATAGATTAAATTGGTGGGTGTGAATAAAATAAACTATATTAAGAAATAAATATTATTATCATACACAAAATATTATAAATAAACATATAATTTTAGGTAAAGTCATCTTATTATTCAAATAATTTTTTCCTTCAAAAATATATTTTAATTGTATTCTATGAAAACATAAATATAGTCAATTTTTTTCATAGAAAAAATTTATTTCAAGATATATAATTAATTTTCTTACTCAACACTTCAATATCATCTTATGGAATTTTATTACGAATTTTTAAAAAAAGTTTATTTTTTGTTAAAAAGTGAAGATACAGTTTTTACAAAATAGAAAAATTCATAAAAAATATTTATTATATGATCATGATTTCAAAATTATTATCCCTTATTAATTATAAAAATGTATTTATTTAATTTAATAATACAAAAGGTGTAACTTTTATAAACATTTTCTTAGAAACTTTTTCAAAATATGATTTTATCCTTTCAATAAAATTATGAGTAATGTGCGTATCATATCTATAAATAAGTTTATTTATTTGTATAAATTTAATCATGTAAAATTGATTCCATATTTATAATAATAATTTCAAAAAAAAATTAACATCATTTTCATTTGTAGGCATAAAATACTTACCGTGGAAAAAAAATTACTACAGTGTAAGTAAAATAATATAACGGGGTAAATTTAAATGGTAAAGGTTAAAATACCTAAAAAATATAATATTAAATGGTAATTTGATGTGATTATATGGAATTAAAATATTTTAAAATTTAATTTATCAATCAAATTAGATGGAATTAATTAGACCAAAATTTTGTTGGTTTTAAATATAAAATAATTATTCTTTATTCCCATAAATGCACCTTCCATATGTATGAATATCACACCCCACCACCCTCTTTTTCATAAAAATAATTAAATATATCAATATATCTTAAAACAACTCTCATATCCCAAATAATATAGTTCATATTCCAATAGTCTCACCCATTTTCGAGTTACAAGATCCTTAAGGGGTCTTTCTTGGAGGTGATATTCAATAGGTAACTTTCTCAAACAACCCCTCATAAATGCTATTAATTTTCTACCTTATCTTCCCATCCATCATCTATAAGGAATAATAAATCTAGTATAATGTATATAATTTAATTTCATATTTATAATGTGGTATATTATATTCATCCCTTTAATTATCTCCTCTTATTCAAAAAAATGAATCCATTGTCCAAATTCTGAAGGTTAACCATCTCCATAGATAATGATTTTCGGCTTTCCATTATCTCCTTGAAGGATATTAATAAAAATATAATTCTACATCAATCAGAAATTAATAGGTATATTATAACTAATTTCCTGACATGTATCCAATATATATATATATATAATATTTTAAAAATGAATTTTGATTGGGATGGTGAGAAAAACGGAAAAAATAAACTAAACATTTATCATTAACATTTTATCAAATGAATCATTATTATGTCAGTAAAAAAATTACATGAGACCATTTAATGTTATTTATGTACATTAAAATAGTTTCATTTCACTTCTATATTTTTAATTCCATTTGACAAATAAATTCATAATCATACACAAGTGAACAACCATGCAACCATTAAATGGATTCACCCAAAACTAGGAAAATAATAAAATATTTTATATGAATGGGTGGTAAAATGTTATAAAAGTATCATATAAGTTATTATAAATATTAATAATATTCTATAAATAATTAATAACTTTATTTAAACCATTATACATTAGGTTGAACCATAAAAAAATAAAGATAAGCATGAGGTAAGGGTTTTTTATCACCCTTTTAATTATATGAGATATATTATTTATTCACCACTTTTTTATGGTGTAAATACTATCACGTGATATATAAAATAATAAAAATCATTATATTAATTATATTAAATGCTTCATTGGATAATTATTACCTTTATGGGGCATACGATTCCACTGATTAGAAGTGGTAATGGATTTCATAACTCAATTTTCATTTATTAGGTTAAAATTATACTGTATTGATTATGGACTGATAATATTATAAGATAAATAAATTTTTATTGTATTACGTTTCAATTCCACATGTTTTATGTTTATTTAAAGCTAATACATATAATAGCATTATTTTATTAATGATCAATTCATTGATATGATATTTTTATTCAATTATTTTTTAAAAAATTATATTTTTATTATTTCCAATAAAAATATCCTTTTATTCCATTAACATGTTTTACAAAAAAATCATTCAAAAATGTTTTTCATTTTTTCCAATGGTTTTTTAAAGTCATTTTTATTCATGTTTCACTTTTTAAAAAATGGTATGAATGTTATATTTTTTTGTTTTGTAGGAAATGTTCTCTGACACTTTTTTGACAAAAATATGGAAGGAATATTTTTTAACTTATACGGTTTAAAAAAAAATTCCCAAAATAATTATGGAATAATTATTTAAATCATAATTTACATATTTAAATATTTATTTATCATGTTAAAAAATTTATAATTGTGTGTATTTTTTAAAGGTTCCATCGGTGTTTTGGGCTTGTTCAGAGCTCAGAACCCATCTTTTTTTGAAAAACAATAGACCCGGTGCAATGTTTGGAAAACCATGTTGATGTTGATTTTTAGATAGTGTCACCTCGCACGGTAGGTGCTTGGTCATGTTTCCTAACCATTTAGATCCCCATTTTCCCAGGTAACCATGCATGGCTGGGGCACAGTTTGATCAAATTGTGTAGGGGATCACTTTTCATGATGAAACGTCTCACACTGTTTGCGCACGATTTGAAAAACAGTGCAGAAAAATAGTGTGCAGGCAATTTCTCTAGGTGATTGTCTATTTTTTTACCTTAATGTTAAAATTATTTCACCCATTCCTCCCTAATCTGAGTTTATATGGGCTTAAAATAATTGCCTCTCATTTTAGAGCTTTTAGAAGATCTAAACATGGAATTAAGAGATCTCCTTGTTCTAGAATCTGATTCAGCATATGTTTTCCACATTGAATGAAAAATAGTAATTACTCAAGACTTCTTTATCCATTATTCTTCTCTTTTACTCTCAACATAGATATCACCATGGGATCATTTTCACCATTTCTTCAATATACTCCACTCCAAGGAAAATCAAGGGCTGATTCTTGAGGAAAAGGATCATTCAACCAAAAGGTGGGTGGCCTATAAATTTTCCATTTAGTAAGTTGTTTTTTGGAATGTTTTGGGGAGCCCACCAGTTTCATTGGAATATGATTCATAAATTTACATTCCATGGAAATACTTGTTAGAATCGCATGATTATGCTCTTTGAAAATATGTGTTTATTTGTTAGTGGTTACACCCACAACTTAATCTTCCGCAGGTCATATGCTACAGAATAATTGGGTTTTTAGTGTTTTGACAAATTTGAGCCACCGTTCAGGTGTTCCTTCTTTGACCTACTTATAGGTGATCCTTTTTAAAATAAATGGTATTTTATTAATGAGAATTCTTTAATGGCATGTACCATGTATGATCACCACTTGACCCACCGATGGTAAGTGCTTCCAAATGATTTATTAAACGTGAAATTTGAAATGGAAAGTATATTAAGTATATAACTTGTCCGAAAAATGATATTGAAAAATGGTAAATGTTTGTAGAACCCGTTTCCATGTTAATTGGGGTAGCGAGGTGAACCTCTCTAATTGAATATTTTTTATGGTTAATTAAGATTTGTTTAAAAGGATTCAATTCTAATTGGCCTATCCACATTAATGGGAGATAAGGATTGGGCAAAAAATTATGGTTTCAACTCTACATGACCTATCCACACTAATTAAAGGGAAAACATGAACCAAATGAATTGTTACTTGATTAAATTATCAAATATGAATGGACTAACTCAACCTCGCATTAGACACTGGTAGGAGAATACCATGGCTTATGGGAACGCCATTCAAATTAAAGGATGTTGCTTTCATAGGTTGATACCCACCTAGACTACGATCCTTATCTATTTCTCGGATGCCTAGTATTCTACTGCAGGGTCCTTTTCATTATTACAAGATACCTGAGATTCACTCTTTGGATCTAGCTTGGATAAGTAGGTGTCATGGTGAAAGCCCATTGGGCCCTATCTTTTCATAAGTTCTGTTTTTCCTTGGTCAATCGTTGTCGACTCAGTAGTCACCTTATTGTGGAATGCATTGGATTACACTCCTTGAATTACACTGTTACCCCTTAGCTAGAATTAGATACTAATGAGTTACCTTTATGTGAGATTTAAAATACCTTGGTTGTTACCCTAGAACTCCCCCACTGAAGATCATTTTTAGGTTTCCTTTTTACGTATTGGGACCCTAACTACTTATACTATGATGTGGTGATGTAAGTTTTGGATATTCCTCACATGACCTATAAACATTAAATGGTAATTAGTTATTTAATGAACTGGTGACATGTCCAAACATCATTTGAGTGCTAAAGATTGTATTTGGGTATTTAGTTACGTTGTACTGATTTCATTACATTATATATGCATGTCTATACACAACGATATTCAATTACATGGGCCGGATGTTATAGACACCGTTGGTGGTGGCCCACTAAGATTTATCTCACACCCTCTCAAGGATTTGTTTGGTTCCAAGAGTTGATTACATGGTTGGGGTTATTGACAAAGGGAAGCATACAGATTCAAACACTTGATTATGTAATGATAGGATAAAGCTTGATAGTAGATGACCGAGTACGCCCTCAGGATGCTTGGAGTAATCTTTGTTTTATTTTACATTGTGGAACATTTTATTCCCATTGTCTTGTATCCATGATTTCCAGTTTTTTAGTGACATGACATTACATCATCATTACTACAGTTGATAGAGTTATAATTATTCTCGTTTCTATATTGAATCAGTTTTTCCATTATTTATTTATATCATTTTTATTGATTATTTTGATTACTAATCATTTAGATTACCTCCTCTGTGCAACAATCTATTAATGAGGTTATAGTATTCCCAGGAACACACCCTAGGACCTCGCTGATAGTCAGAAACTTCTGTCATTCAGGAAGACGCGATTGAGGCCACGTGATGCATAGTGCTCGAGGCCCCTGTAAAGTGGCCTCTGAGTCTGGTTCATCAGAATGTTCTATCAAAGGTGGGTTCTTTTCAATATTTATCATTTGAAGAAAAAATATTAGATAATAAGAACACTTATGACTTTCTTATAAGCAATGCTTGGGTATCGTAAACCCATGTTCAGGGTAAAATCTAAGTTACCCATAATACAATTGTTGTTCTATTTTTCATATTATAGTTGATATTATTTTACCATTGGGTGAGAAACATGCTTTGTGGTGTTGTTGATCTATGTTGATAATTTATTTCATCCTTATCCCAATGATATGAGGACAAGTAGAATTTCTAAATGCATCATTATAGGTACCATGAATTCACATGTCAGGCCTATTTCCATGCCATATAAGTGAATTTCACTACTTTTCATTGCATGATATGCTTATTGTTAGGATGGTATGTGATTGAGTATGATATAATCTATAATATCAAATGTAGTATCGAAATAAGAATGATATTCTCATATACAAGAGGGGGGGGGGGTCAATTGTACCTTTTAAAAATTCCCCTAGGAAATTTTTAGGATGGTTATGTTTAACAAGGTTAAACATTATAATTCATAAGACCTATATGAATTCAAACAGATTGCTTGATTCCGGAAAAGTGATTCCGAAAAATAAATCTTAACTAAAGATACAATGATTAATATTCTACCTTAAAGCATATAGAATCTCATTACATCATAGTATAAGGATGAGGAAGTATAAGAAATTACACATTCCTCAACAATAAAAAATGTAGCGGAAAACAAAGTAGTAAAACTTCAAATAAAAAAATAACTGTTTTAACCCAAATAGAAGGGTATCCAACATCCTTGGATAAAGGTCCCTTGATTTATACATTCAAGAAAGTATGTCTTACCCAAACCATGGTAATACCTCATTACGAAGATCGGAGTCTGTCTTGCTATCCCCTCAAGCCCTCAACTATCAGGTAGTCGGAACCTGTTCCTACCTCACCAAGAAAGCCCTCAAATTGAAGGTATTGGAACCTCTATCTTCCTATCCCTAGAAGCCCTTGATTGTAATCAGCAATAATCGGAGTCGCACGAAGCAAGTCTGCACAAGGCAAACTTTGAACAAGATGTTCAAACTTTTGGCACGAAGCTTGAGAGTTGATAAGAACCTCTCTCTCTCTAGAAATCACTTCAATATCATGTAAGCATAGATCTCAAAGATGTGTCAAATTCGTTGTCTGGTCTTTTAAAATTAGATTCTATTTATAGGATAAGCTCCAATGGTTATCACCCTCCTCCAATGGTGATATTTCTCCTTGAATTTTGGAGGGACATGTACACGTGTCACTCAACCAATGGTTAGTCAATAACTGAAAGCACGACATTTTTTTGTAATGAATCAAGTGTGAGCATAAGTAAAAATGATGTGTGGAATTTATGAAAACAAATGTTTGGAGTCTAACCGATATTGAATTCGAAGTCTATAATAAAGTGATATTCGGATTCTGTTTTGTAGGAATTCGGAACCTGAATTCTGTAGAAATATGGAGTCTGAATTTCTAATGAAATTTAGTGTCTGGTTTTGCTAGAATTTGAAACCAGAACATACAATGTTTAGAGTCAGAGGTCATGGGAATTTGGAGTCAGAACTCATAAGAGTTCAGAGTCTGAATTCAGAGAACTCGGAGTCAGAACATTGATAAGTTCGTAATTAGAATCCAGAGTCGAACTACCTAAGAGTTCGTATCCAGAATTTGGAGTGGAACTTTATGAGAGTTCATATTCAGAATTCAGAGTGGAACTTCATGAGAGTTGATACTCAGAATTCGGAGTGGAACATCATGAGATTTCGTATACAGAATTTAGAGTGGAACTTCATTAGAGTGCATATCAAGAATTCAGAGTGGAACTTCATAGAGTTCTTATCCAGAATTCGAAGTTGAACTTCATTAGAGTTCATATCCAGAATTCGGATCCTAAAACAGAATGCTTCATGTCTAAGTATTATATGATTCCGATGATTTAAATATGAATCCGATTTTTATACTTATGAAAAATATTCATATGGACAATGAAAACAAGGTAGGGGTAAATTCCTTTGGGAAGGAAATTTTCCGTATCGAAGTAAAATATATATTTACTTATGTATAAGGTGTTTGTGATTTTTAAAACAAGAAGGAATGGAAATTTCATGAGGAAAACCTTATTGACTCAACAATCTCCCCCTTTTTGGAAAGCACAAACAACCTTTCGAAAAAGAATATACGGGCTTATAAAAAATTTCTTTAGAATTTGAAATTAAAACTTATCTCCCTTTTTTCATAGATGATGGTGTATACAACTAACTCCACCTTAGGCTTAGGAACTCTATGGAATGTATTCTATATTTCCAAAATGGAGTTTTCATTATATTGGGAATCAAAAACTTCGTAATGAGAAACTCGTCCTTACTTAAGAATAGTTCTTAACATTGCATTTTTTTATCCCTTTTAGATTTTTCCTTCTCCCCCTTTTGAGTAGTTATTTTTCATTCTCCCCCTTTGTGATTTTCAAAAAGAATTGAGGGAATGGAAAATAAATAAAGTACCTGAAACATTAGTACATAATAACACAAGATAAAAACAACCAAATATTTCTTTAGAATTGAAAGAATTTTTACAATGAAAGGCATTACAACAGAAAAACTGATTGGTCTTTTTGTCTTTTTTTCCTTGGGTATTAACTTCTTCAACAAGGATTTCAGCTTCTTAATGTCTTTCTGGTCCTCCTCAGCATGCTTCTCCAAAGATGTGATTGTTTCCTGTTGAGCTTTCAGGACCTTTTCTTGAGCCTTCATGGCCTCTTTCTGCATCTTTAGTAATTCATCCTGCTTTTCAAGCTTCTCTTTGATCTCAATCCGAATATCTTTTTCCCCTTTCCAGTTTTGAGAAACCAACATAAGCTTCCCATTAAGATCCCTTACCTGTTGATTACGAAAAAATTTCTCAAGGGTCAGCTTAACCTGACGATACTTCATCTTTTCATCCTTGGTGTCAAAATCTTCTTTTACATCATTCTGAAAGGTATCAAGCTATTCCATGTACTCATCGATTTTCTTTGACCATAATGTCATTTTGCTGCATGATTTTTTGTGAACATCATAATTGATGAGAAATATTTTATGCTCAACCTCAATCTTCACACACTTATCCATCATCATGGATAAGGATTCCGATTTCTGATTTAGGCTATGATGAATCATCTGGAATCTGCAGTCTATCGTGGGAAATATCGAAATTGTGTCCACCAACTTCTTTAGAGACTCAACAATAAAATCATGACCTAGTGCTAATGATTCCTAATCAGACACATTGCTTGGGGATTGTTCTTCTTCAATTTCCACCATCTTTTTTCTTAAAGAGCCACCAACATCCTTCTTCCTGATGAGATCTTTTTTTGGGGTGTCCATAAGCAATTTCTTACCCTTATCAACATTCATAATGGGTTCTTCATTAGGATATTCTTCCTCACTTTTAGATAGTTGAACAATCTTGTCTTCATCAGGTTTCTCCTTCTCTGGTCCTTCTTTAAGAAATTGCTTCTCATAGCTTTCTTCCTCAGATAATTCGTTTTCTTTCGGTTCCTCCTTGTCTTCATCTTCCTTACCATTTTTCTCATCTGCTTTTCCAAGAGTGACAAGCTTTGAGGACTCGACCTCTGAAGTTTGGAGTGGTAGTTTTTCTAATGGGTTTTCCTTCTCTTTATATTCCTCAACTTGTTTAATCAAGTCATCTAGATCAACACTGTCTTCTTCTACTTCTTCTTCTTCTACTACATCCTCCTCTTCTTCTACCCTTTCAACAACTTCATTATCTTTAGGTTTTTCCAGAGTGAAGTAATTCTTTCTAGGGGTCTCCGGTAATGGTTGAATAACAAAGGTTTCCGGTATGGGAATCTCCTCAAAAGCTACTTCTGTGTCTCTCAGCAGAGATTGAAAAAATTCAGCTTCAGACATCTTCTTCTTCATCTTCATATCTTTGTCTACCTTCTCAAGGTATTTATCCATCCTCTCCCTTAAGGATTTGGCTTCAGCAGGGTCAAATCTGAACTGAGGTTCCCCTTCCTTCCCCTTTTCCTTAAAATAACTCCACTTAGCAACCACCTCATCTGGTTATGCTTTCTGTTTCTTAGGTTTGGGAGGTGCTGACTGAGCTTCATTAGCTTTAGGAGTTTTATCTGTCTCCTCCACTTCCTTCAGCTTCCTTTTCTTCCCGGCATTCTTAGATGGTTCTGCTTTCTCTACATTTTTCAGAACAACTTCTGTCTCCTCCTATGGAAGATCATAAAACACACCTGACTGTTTTGAAAACCCGAATTTCATCCTCTTTAAGGTGTCATCACTAATCAGTATCACCTTACAATTCATCACCTTGGAAGTGCATGCAACCTTGAATGAATCAAGAAACCTAACAATAAGATTGGAGAGAAGAGCAGGATAAAAAATAATTTGTGCTTTCAAAGACCCATTCTTGATGTTCTGAACTGTAATAAGAATGTGCCTCATCAGATTGAACTTTCATAGATTTAAGAATAAATCTAAGATGTAAATATCAATTTTTATTAGGTTATCCTTATCACCTCTTCTTGGAACAAAAAACCCTTTAACCCACAACTGTAGAATCCGGTTGTTAGTGGAGAGATGAGAAATCTTTACTATTTTGTTATCTTTGAGTCCAAGGAATTCCATTTCCTTCACTTTTCTGAAACATCCATGCACATCCGATAACTTATGTGAACACAATTATGCTTCACCAACATATGATAAGCCCACCAAGCTTGAAAAAATGGTGTATGAAATCTTGTAAGTCTTTCCATATCTTTTAAAGGATAATTTTTCTCTTCCATCTTCTTCATATAAAAAACAGACTCATAAAATTCTACAAGAAAATACATATAAACAACATCCTGATCCTTTACCATTGATATGCAAAAATCTTTTGACCCATTTATCTTGATATTCTTAGGAATAAGAGAATCATACTTGCTAAAAAAGTTTGGATGGACCAACATTTTATCTGTAGACTAACCATGTTGAGATTGGCTTGATAGTAGACATTTTTTGGGAAGAGGCTTCTACAGACATTCAGAATGGAGGAGCACTGAAAGATTCATAATGGGCTTTAAGAGCTGAGGCAGAACTTCGACATACAAGGGATTTGAAATAAATGTGGGACAATATTTGGGGTCCCTGTTTTATAGGAGATGGATGTGACCTTTCAACTTCCAAAAACAATCTAACTGTTGAAAATCTCTCTGATCTGATCTTACTGTTTAAAACATGCCCGTAAGGAAATCTTGAATCCGATCTTTTGAGGTTTTAGAAAAATCATTCGGATTTAAAAAGAAATGAATCCAAGAAATTTTAAAAGAAAAATAAACTAATAGCAACTAAAAAAAATTATGAAAACTTAAGTAAGGAAGTCATACCTTTCGGATTGGCTAGGTTGTTTTTTTGTAATAGGTGAAATTCTTCTTGAAAAAAATTTTACTACGAAAAACTCACAACGAAAAACATTTTACGAAAATTATGAGTATGAAAATTCCCATAACAAAAATTCTCATTACAAAAATTTCTCATTACGAAAATTTCCATTATGAAAATTTCATTCCGAAAATATCCAGTACAAAAACATCATTATAATAATTTCCAGTACGAAAACTTCATTAAGAAAATTTCTAGTACGAAAACTTCATTACGAATTTTTTTTGAAAAACTTCAATAAGAGATGTACTCCCCCTATGAAAAGGAGTTTATTACTGTAAGCAGAATGGTTTAAGAAAATATTAATCAAGGAATATTACTTTATGGTTATCATTCCTAACTTTTTTTAATGTATTCAAATATATCAGAGGGCAAGGATTTTGTGAAAATATAAGCAAGTTGATCTTGCGTTCCTATGAATTGTAGAATGATATCTTCTATTACTGTGTGATCCCTATGAAAGTGATTTCTAGTATCTATGTTATTTGCAAGAGAGTGATGTGCAGGGTTTTTCCTAAGGGAAATGGTACTTGTGTTATCACATAAAATATCAGTCTTGGTAAAACTCAAGCCATAATCTGTGAGTGTGTGTTGCATCCACAACACTTGAGCACAACAACATCCAGCTACTACATATTCTGCTTCAATAGTGGAGAGTGATACTGAGTGTTGTTTCTATCCGGACCAAGAAAATAATGAATCTCCTAAGAAATGAAAAGTTCTGTTTGTACTCTTTATATCCATTCTACATCCACCAAAGTCAGCATCTGAAAAGCTCTTTAAAACAAAATTATTTCAAGAAATATAAAATAGTCTTAAATCCATTGTTCCCTTTAAGTAGCGAAAAATTATTTTCACTTCCTTTAAATGATATTCCATATGATTTGATTGATATCTTGCACATAATCATACTAAAAACATCAAGTCTAGTCGACTAGAAGTCAAGTAAAGTAAAATTCATATCATACCACTAAATGATGTTTGATCTATTGGGTTCCTAGCTTCATCAAGATCAAGTGTGTTTGAGGTATCAATAAAAGTACTTATACTTTTAGTGTTGTCATATCCATACTTTTTAATAATATCTTTAATATACCTATGTTGGGATATATAGATTCCTTCTGGTTTTTGAGAAATTTGAAAATGAAGGAAAAATGTTTACTCACCCATTATACTCTTTTCAAACTCAGATTTCATTAGATCTGCAAAGCAATCAGTTAAATATTGCTAAGTTGAACCAAATATAATGTCATCAACATAAATTTGAACAATCAAAACATTTTTATTATCTTTCTTTATAAAAAGGATTGGATCTTCATTTCCCATTATATAGTTATTTTGAAGCAAAAATCATGTAAGTCTATCATACCAAGATTGTGGGGCTTGTTTAAGACCATACAATGCATTGGTAAGTCTAAAAACATGATTAAGATATTTTGTATCTTCAAATCCGGGACGTTGTTCAACAAAAACTTCCTCTTGAACATAACCATTAAGGAAAGTACATTTCACATCCACTTGAAAAAGCATAAGATTGATGAATGCTGCAAAGGAAAGTAAAATACGAATAGAATCATGTCTAGCTACTGGATCATAAGTTTGTTCATAGTCTATTCCTTTTTGTTGATTATAGCCTTTAGGAACTAATCTAGCTCTATTTCATAGGATGAATCCATTTTCATCACACTTATTTCTAAAGACCCATTTTACTCCAATAATAGATGTTTCCATAGGTATTTCAACCAAGGCCTAGACTTTATTCCTTTCAAATTCATTTTGTTCATCTTGCATGGCTTTAATCAAATGATCATCACCTAAAGCTTCATCGGGGCTTTTTAGTTCTAATTGGGAAAGAAATGCTAGATACTCTACTTAATTTCATAAGGAAATTCTCATCCTTACAGGTTGATTTACATCACAAATGATACTATCACTGGGATGATTCTTAATAAATGACTGGTTTGGGTTTTGTAAAACATTTTCATCAACATAGGGTAGGAAATCGTCTGGGGTAAATGTTTTTGAAGTATCTTCTTGAACATTTTCCTTTTCAGAAGAATTTTCAATCAATGGTTGATAATCAGTTTTTGAAAACACATCTAAAGATGTAGGTAAGGGCTGTTAAAAAACAAAAGGATCAGTTTCATCAAATTTTACATGTATTGTCCCTTTAACAATACAAGTGTTTTTGTTAAAAACATTATAATCCTTAGAAGTTGTGGAGTAGCCTAAGAAAATTCCTTCATCAGATTTTGGTACAAATTTGTGTAGTTTATCTTTAGTATTCAGAATTAATACCTTGCATCCAAAAAACATAAAGTAAGAAAATTCTATGTTTTCTACCATTCCATAACTCATACAGAGTTTTATTAGGAAAATGTCTAATCAAAACTCAATTTATAGTATAACAAGAAGTACTTACAGCTTTAGCCAAAAAATGTTTAGCTATAGAATATTCACTCAACATGGTTCTAGTTATCTCTTGAAGAATTCAATTTATTCTTTCAAAAACACCATTTTGATGAGGTTTTCTGGGTGCTGAGAAGTTGTGAGTAATATCTTTTTTACTGTAAAAAGTTTCAAAATCCGAATTTTGAAATTCTCCTCCATGATCACTATGAATAGTTTTCAAGGGACGATTTTTCTCATTTTTAACATGGGATCTAAAACTTTTGAAATACGATAAAGCTTCAAACTTCTTTGCTAGAAAATAAACCCACCATAATATAGTGTAATCATCAACCAAAAAAATACATAGTACTTTCCTCTAATGCTTCCAATTTGTGTTGGACCAAAAAGATCCATATGCACTAACTGTATCGCATCAGTAGTTGAGACTTCACCGATTGATTTAAAACTTGATTTAGGTATCTTTCCATATTTACAAGGGTTGAAAACGTTTGATGAATCAAATCTAAGCTCCTGTAGATCCTTAACTAAACCATTCTTAGAAAAATTACATAAGTTCCTAAGGTTACGGTGTCCTAACCTTCCATGCCACAACCAAGAATGATCTTCCATTGCACTAAGGAAAGTTAATTCTTGGATCCTAAGTTCGTATAAGTTGTGTTTATAAACATTCTCTTGCCTATGGGAAGAAAAAATAAACTCTTCCTTGGAATTGTGTACTAGGAACTCATCATTCCTAAAATTCACAAGTTAGCCTTCATCGCGTAATTGACTTATGTTGATGGGGTTGTCCTTAAGACCCTTACCAATTAAAACATTTGAAATCAATGTTTTTCCAAGGAGTACAATGTTACCTATACCAATAATTTCTCCTTGAGAATTATCTCTGAAAGTAAATTTTCCTCCATTCATCTTGATAATATTCTCAAATTAGATTTTTTACCAGTCATATGCCGAGAACATCCACTATCCATGTACCATGTGTTGTTGTTGGTACTTTCCCTATTTTCCTAAAAAAAGAAAAAAGTTAGGTTTTCGGAATCCAGAATTTATTGGATCCGAAATTATTAGACTACAAAAATTTGGGTATCCACATTTGTTTAGAATAATATTCTTTATGAAACCCAATATATTGAACTCTATTCAGGAATAGTTTTTCATCCAATGCCCTCCACATTGACACTTAGTGAAAAAAGGTGCTCTAGAAGGAATAAAATAGTTTTTTTTTGAAAACTGGTTTTTGGTAAGTATAACCCACTCTAGTAGTGTTTCCTTGAAGTTTAATTTTAGAATACATCTTGTACAAATTTTCCTTCCTAGAGGTAAATTTTTCAAGAAGCTTCATATGAGAAAATATTTCATATTTCAGTCTGATGACTAAATTCTTATCCTCAAGAATCATTTCTTTAGAGTTAGATTTTTACTCAAAAAAATTCATCTCTAAAATATAATTATTAATATCATCAGAAAGTTATTCCTTAATAGAATTTTATTTCTCAAGGTCTTTACAATGTTGTTCTAAAATCTCTTTTTTATCTCTAATATTTGTAGTAAGATATGAAATCTCTTTTGTCAGAATTTCTTCCCTAGTATTTTCCTTGTCTAAATTCATAGAAATCTTACAATTCTTTGCATCATGTAACTTGGAAAATATATATACTTCTTAATATGAATGTTCTTCATTTTCTGAAGATGAATTATCTTAATTGGAATTATTATTTTCTGAATAGCAATTCTTATCAAGAGTTAAATTTGTTAAAGCCTCTGCAGAGCATACCTTGGCCATAAGACATATATTCTGGAAAGAAGTAGTATAAATGAATCCCATATTCTTCTGAGCTGATGAATCATATTCAGAAGATTCACTTTCTAAAGAGTCTCCACAACTATCACTCCAATTTGTATTAGCTTTCAGTACATTCTTAGCTTTAGCTTTGTAAAACTTCTTCTTGTTCCATTCAGAATGCCTCTCTTTTCATTCTTTCTTCTTAAGCAAAGGACAATCTGGTCTTATATGTCCACTTCTATTTCATTCATAGCATGTGACTTCTGAATATTTCTTATCGTTCCTTTCCTTCTTCTTATACTTGGATTGGAAATTTCTCTGTCCAGCTATATTGTTCATCCTTCGAGAAGGATTAGCTAACTAGTTTTCTGAGACTTCACTTTCACTATATTCGGATTGGATAATGACCTTATTAGACTTGGATATAGTATCTCTCTCAAGAGTCTTAGCTTTCATGTGATTTGAAGTTGTAGTAAAAGAAACACTACCATTCCCATTCTTCTTCTTTATGTTTTCAGCATCTCTCTTCATTCTGGTTTCATGTTGAAGAAGAGTTCCAAACAACTCAGCTAACGAAATCTGAGTGACTTTCCTGTTCTCATCAATTGATATGCTCTTGGATTCCCACTCATTCGGTATGATATCTATAATCTTATCAACTAGATCTTCATCATCCAAACCTTTTTCTCATTGATTGTAAGTTTTTCACGATAGTCATAAACCTTTTATGCACTTTTCTTATAGGTTCTCCATAATGAAAATTAAAGCCATTATATTCTGTTCTCAACATATCACTTCTTGTTTCTATGACTCTGGATGTACCGAAATGTTTAACTTCAAGTTTCTTCCATATAAAATTACCTATTTCACAAGAAGTAATTTGGCTATATATTTTCCTAGTCATTGAACAAAGTAAAGTATTATGTACCTTATAGTTCAGTTGGTATTCATGATTTTCATTATTAGTAAAAGCACTTACTTCCTTATCAGGAATTTTGTATCCACCAGTAAGCATGAAAAATTTATCTACCCTAGTATTGATAATTAATGTCTTCATACAATCTCTCCAATGTTCATAATCATTACAATCAGAAATTGGTGGTCTAGTAGGATTTAGATTTTCAATGGATCTATATTTTAATCCTGCCAACCTTAAGAAAATATTTGGAACACAAACTTGTTAGTAGTATGAGTTTGTAAACTAGAGGAAATATCCTAAGCAAGAAATGTTGTAACTCTAAGAAAAAGTGAATCCGAACTATGAGCCTGAATTTGTGAATCCAAAAAATAGATTCCAAAAAATATGAATCTAGAGAATGTGAATCTGAGAATTCTGTTCTGAATTTAATCGTGAGATTAATTCAGATTGAACCAATTCCTCTGATACCAATTGTTAGGATGGTATGTGATTTGGTATGATATACTCTATAATTCAATCATTGGATCGAAATAAGAATGAAATTCTCAATTATATGAGGGGGGTGAATTATACCTTTTAAAAATTCCCTTAGGAAATTTTTAGGATGGTTCTGTTTAACAAGGTTAAACAAGATAATTCATAAGATCTATATATGTTTTAACAGCTTGCTTGATTCCGGAAAAGTGATTCCGAAAAATGAAACTTAACTAATGTTACAAAGATTAAGATTCTACCTTAAAGAATATAGAATCATACAATATTGAAGTACAAGGATGAGGAAGTATAATAAAGTACACTTTCCTCAACAATACAAAATGAAGTTGAAAACAAAGTAGTAATACTAAAAGTAACAAACAATAACTCTTTTAACCCAAAGATAATGGTATCCAACAACCTTGGATAAAGGTCCCTTGATTTATAAATTCAAGAAACTATACCTACCCACACTAGGGTAAGCCCTTGATACAAAGATCGTAGTCTGTCTTACTATCCCCGCAAGCCCTCAACTATTAGGTAGTTGACACCTCTGTCTTCCTCAGCAAGGAAGCCCTCAACTTCAAGGTGTTGGAACCCTTGTCTTCCTATTCGTATAAGCCCTCGATTGTAACCAGCAACAATCAAAGTTGCATGAAGCAATCAAACATTCTGCAAAAAACAATAGAGTTGATAAGATCCTCTCTCTCTAGAAATCACTTCAACAGCATGTAAGCACAAATCTCAAAGATGTGTCAAATTCGTTTTCTTGTCTTTTCAAATGGGCTCTTATTTATAGGAAAAGATTTAATGGTCAGCTCCCTCCTCCAACAGTCATATTTCTCCTTGAATTTTGGAGGGACCTGTACATGTGTCACTCAACCAATGGTTAGTCAATAACTGAAAACACGACATCTTTTTGTAATGAAACAAATGTAAGCATAAGTAAAACTAATGTTCAGAATGTAAGAAAATAAAAGTTCAGAGTCTAACCAATATGAAATTACGAGTCCATAATAATGAGATATTTGGATTCTGTTTTCTAGGAATTCGGAACCTGAATTCTATAGAAATCCGGAGTTTGAATATCTATGGAAATTCGGAGTCTGGTTTCGCTAGAATTCGAAACCAGAACTTATAATGTTTGGAGTTAGATATCATGGGAATATGGAGTCAGAACTCATAAGAGTTTGGAGTTTGAATTCAAGGATCTCTGAGTCAAACCATGGATAGGTTCGTAATCAGAATCTAGAGTCGAACTACATGAGAGTTTGTGTCCAGAATTCAGAGTGGAACTTTATGAGAGTTTGTAATCAGAAGTCAGAGTCGAACATTATGAGAGTTCGTACTCAGAATTTGGAGTGGAACTTCTTGAGAGTTCGTATCCAGAATTCAGAGTAGAACTTCATTAGAGTTTTTATCCAGAATTTGGAGTGGAACTTCCTTAGAGTTTGTATCTAGAATTCAGAGTTGAACATCATTAAAGTTCGTATCAAGAATTCGGATCCTAAAACAAAATTCTTCATGTCTAAGTAATATATGATACCTAGGTTTTAGATATGAATCTGATTTTTATACTTAAAAAAATAATGATATGAACAATGAAAACATGGTAGGAGTTAATTCCTTTGGGAAGGAAATTTTCCTTATAGAAGTAAAATATATATTTACTTATGTATAAGATGATTGTGATTTTCAAAATAAGAAGGAATGGAAAAGTCATAAGGAAAAACTTATTGACTCAACACTTGTGATTATTGAGTGATGTTGTGATAGATGCTTGTACTTGTATTACTCATGTTTGAAATTGAGTTATTTCTTGTCTCAATTCATGAGGTGTATGGTCCCTCTGGGTTGGAATGAGTAATTTACTGATTCAATCAATTATACTCTAAATAAATGGGTGTAGTTTTTGATTATAGGTGTGTGGTCACTTAGTCATCAGAACTGGATATCCATTATGAATTAAATCCTGGTATCTAAAATTAATTTCAAGAACACCCTTATCCAAACTTTTCATTCTTAGGAATGGTAAAGGAATCAACCTAATAATTAACGGAAAAATGACATGAATCTTATACTTGATAACTTATAGATGTCTGGTCCTTGAAGTGGGTAGTTTGGGTAGTATGCCTTAGGTAGTGAGTTTTATATACATTCAGTTTCCTCAAGTGATGCTATAGTATTATAATAATATTTTTCTAAGATGTTTTCTTTTCATTTCTGAACCAATATCTTGGCATCGTCCTCGTGTCATTCTCTTGGAGGGTAGTGACAACCATGACCTAGAAATGGTGGGCCCTCAGCCGCTAGTCATACTTCTATGAAAGACAATTGAGGCACTACCTTATGTACCTGATATTGGAACTGATTCCCATGTTCATGATAGTTTCAAAAAACTGATGCAGTTCTTGAAAGGTTCTCCACAGGTTGCACCTATGACGACTGATATGACTCGCAAGTTCTAGCAGTAGCATCCTCCTACTTTTTTAGGGGATTTCGGTTCATAGGTTGTTGAGTTCATAATGGAGGCCATGATGTCTATATTTTAGCATGTTGAAAAACCTCCAAAGTGGAGATTCAATCTTGATACCTACTTGCTTCAGAATTCACCCATGTGTTGGTGGGATGTGGTTACCTAGTTTGTTCGTCATCAAGGAATGTTATCGGTTGGTTTCCATAATACCTTATATGATAAGTTCTATCCCTAGGCACTTGGAGCTAACAAAGACAGAGAGTTTAGGAATCTGGAGTAGGGTTTTATGTTTGTTATGGAGTATTCAACACATTACACTGATTTACTGTTCTGTGAACAACTTCTAGACGGTGATGAAATTTCACGTGCTAGACGTTTTGAGGATGGTCTCAAATACTCCTTATGAACTCAAGTGAATGTATTTTACCTTCCTATTTATTCTGCAATAGTTGATCAGGCCCATATCTCTAAGTGTAACCTAAGGGATGCCAAAAGTATTAGGTTTAAAGGGCCATTATTGTGTGAGGATACAAGTTCATCTGTGGGATGGAAATGTTCCCTTGAGGTTTTTAGTCAGGGCGGTGGTAGCTAGAACATCCAGTTTTATAGCTCTGTGGTGTTTCATCAGTTTGGAATACTAGAGCATAAAAATCCCCAATGTGACAGATACCCTATAGAGTGTCTAGAATACGGCCATATGGGTCATCATCATTGCCTTTGTAGGACCTTTATACCAGATCTGAGGGTAAATGGATCTCTGGTAGCTCCACCTTCAGGAGACAGTACTTTTGTGCCACGTCAGGTGGATATTTGGAATAGAACTGGAGGATCGGGCCGAGGAGTAGGACATGGTTGTGGTAGTATAATCCTTGATCACCAACAATTCCAACAGAGCATTCATGATTGTGGTAATCCATCTCTTTCTAATGGTTGCGGATTAAGTCAGTTTTATTCCTTGTAACCGATACTTGCGGATCAGGTTGTCGGACCATCTATAGTATGGGGTACTATTCTAGTGGCATCTACTATTGTCTCTACTTTGTTTGATATTGGTGCTTCAAACTCATTAATTTAGAAATCTATCATGGAAAGCCTCAAAATAGAGATATAGTATCACTATGGGGTAATGACCCTCAATACACTATTAGGAAATATGGACAGAGAGTATACTCCAGTGCATGGACTAATCCTTGAGGTATGTAGTTACACTTTCTTGTGGAATATTTTCTTTCTCGAGGTGACGAGCTTTGATGTCATTCACATGATGGACTGGTTAGTCCACTATCATGCCTCTGTAGACTACTATCTCCGTAGGGTTTCTTTTACATACTCAGAAGGTAACAGTTATCTTTTTAATGGATAGTGGGATGTTCAAGCTAGGATATTTGGTCCTGAGAATCATGGGTTAGGTTAAGTGACTACTCAGATTGAAAATCGTTTCATGGAGGATCAAGGTTTTCATTAAATTGAATTTCCTCCAGTAGTTGATCATTTTGGGGAATTCTTTCTTGATGACTTTTCTGGCTTACCACATAAGAGATAGGTAGTGTTTACAATTTATCTTATTCCAGTATCAGCTATAATTTCCATTCCTCAGTATGGGATGGAACGTACTGAGCATCAAAATATCAAGCATCAGATAGAGGACCTAGAGTCCAAAGGATTTATACATCCCAGTACAGCCTATTGGTGTTCACCTGGGCATTTTGTTACAAAGGTGGATAGAACTCTTCATTTATTAATTGATTATATAAGGTTAATCCATATTACTATAAAGAACTGGCATCCACTTCCTCGAATAGATGATCTCATAAACAAGATATGAAGAGTAAAGGTATTCTATAAGTTCGACCTGAGATTGATTTATCATCAGGTGCGAGTTAGACCATCAGACATACCCAATATTTCATTACATAGTAGGTATGGTATGTATGAGTACATTGTTATCTCTTTTGGTCTTACGAACATGCCTACAATTTTCATGGATTATATGAATATAATTTTCCATCCCTATTTAGACCCTTTTTTGGTCTTTGTGGATGACATCTTGGTGTATTCTCACACTCGTATTAACCATTCCAAACATCATTAAATCGTTCTAAGTACACTAAGATAGCATTAGATTTATACAAAGATTGAAAAATGTAACTTTTTTATTGACAGAGTCCACTTATTGGGTCATATTATATCATAATTAGGAGTATCTTTTGACCCTGAAAAGTTTAGTGCTTTAGTTTCTTGGTAGAATATCAAGAACGTGTTTGATATCAAGAGTTTCTTAGGGTTGGTTAGATATTACAAGAGTTTTATAACAAACTTATCACATATTTATTCACCTCGTACTGGACTTAAAAATAATGGTGTTAAGTTCATGGGTCCAGAAGCAAGCGAGAAATCCTTTCAAGAGCTGAAAGGGAGGCTTGTCTTGGCACTGATTCTGATTCTTCCAGAACCTGGTAAAGCTTATATCGTCTACTATAAGGCATCAGGAATTGGACTATGAGATGTGTTGATACATGAAGACCAAGCCATTGTGTATGGATCTTGGTATTTGAGTCCTCATGAGAGAAATTACCTAACACATGACCGGAATATAGCAGTAGTTCTCCATGCTTTACGTTTTTGGAGACATTTTCTATTGGGTGAATTCTTTGTGGTGTATAAAGATCACAAAATTCTCATGTATATCTTTTCTTAGTGTGACTTTAGCCTCAGATAATGGATATGGGTCAAATATCTACAATCCTTTAATTTTGAGATTTAATATATGCACAGAAAAAGAAATGTGTTCGTTGATGCTTTGAGTCGAAAAAATCAAACGCATGCCATACAGGATGCCAGGGATGAATGGAAGTTAAGGGAGTTGTTTTTTCAAATTCATGTAGAGTTTCATGGAAGTCATGAGTAGTATTACCTATCAGCCTTAAGAGTTACCTATTCCTTCTTTATGAGGGTGAAGAGTAAGTATTTTTCAAGTCATGAAGGTTTGGTTCTCTGTGAGATTATATCAGGAGATAACCCACCTCTATATTAATCAGTGGACAGAGGCAATGTACTGCATCTACATGGACGTATCTATGTTCCTACAGATATGAGAGTGGATTTGAAGACAGATTCCCTCACTTCTCAATGGGAAGATCATCTTGGAATCACAAATATGTGTCAAGATATGTAATGCCAGTATTGGTGTCCTTGAATTGAATTTCATATTTCTGGCTTCACCACTAGGTGTTCCACCTTTCTGTAGGTGAAGGAGGAGCACCAGTGACATGTAGTCTTGTTACATCCACATCCAATTAAGGAATAGAAATGTGAAGATGATTATATGGATTTTGTAGTTGGATTACCTTGGTCTATGAGGGGAAGAGATGCTATCTGTGTATTCAATGACCAACAAATGAAATTTCCCCAATTCATTCCAGTACGTTAAGATTTCTCATTTCCTACTTTTTGAAGATTGTATGTTTGTGAGATCATATGACTACATGGGTTTCCTTGTACTATTATTTCATATATGGATTCTCGTTTCACTTCATGGTTCTTGAAGGGTTTTTAGAAAGATATGGGTACTCATGTTCTTTTATGCACATATTTTAACCCTTAAACTGATGCACAATCAGAACAGACGATACATGTATTAGAGGATATTATTTTGGAATGGGTCATTGATTTCCGCAGTTCTTGGTGGAATCATATCCCTCTGGACGAGTTCTCTTATAACAATAGTTTATAGGAGACGATCCAGATGGATCTATTTGTGGAATTATATGGTATTGCATGTTGTTCAACCTTGTGATGGCTAGAGGCAGGTGAGGTAGACCTACTAGGTCCTCATCTCATTCATGAGACTTTAGAACAAGTTCAACTGGTCAAAAATTGTACGAATACTACTTAATCTAGATAGAAATATTATGTAGATCATTATCAATGACATCTTGAGTTCAAGGTTTGGGATCATGTTTTCCTTTGGGTATCACCCCGGGTAGGGCATAGATGATTAAGTAAGCATGGAAAGCTATCACCTCATTACATCAATCCATTTGAAATTATAGAGAGAGTCATGTCAGTAGCATATAATTTTCTACAACCTCATAGGTACCATTCCCTAAACATCACCTTTCCTATCTCACAACTACAGAAATATCATGTGGACTAGTCTCATACCTTTGATAATGAGGAAGCTGAGTTTTGTGTCGATTCTACCGATGAGAAGTATCTAGTATGCATCGTTGACTGAAGCAGTATGGTTCTCCAAGACAAGTATATCCCTCTCGTACGGTTACTATAGAAGCACTACAGAGTATTGGATGATACATTGGAGAGAAAAGTAGATGTACATGCTCAGTGATTAGATTTATTTTCAGGCAGTGTTTCTTTACCCTTGGAAGGAGAGCTCGGGCAGGGAGAGATTACTTTTAATGGGGGAAGATTGTATGAACCCGGGATTTCACTCAGGTGTGGATCATTTAATTTTTAGTCTTTATATTTACTTTGGACATAATATGGATGCCTAATGAGTTATTATAGGTTCCATGGGTGTCCGATTATTTTTCTGAGCTTGGAAACCATATTTTTGGAGAAAACAGACATGGGGCATAGTTTAGAGAAAATTGTGTGAATGTTTTTTCTTCAGACATAGTGACCTCACATGGTTGGCGCACATCTATGCTATATAATAGTGTGATCACCCCTTTTTCTCAGGTAAAGGTTCATGGAAGACACATGGTTTGATTAAAATTTTTGGGGGATAACTTTTCTTGTAGAACACTCTCGCAGGGTTTGTGGACGGTTTCACAAACCGTGTGGACGAACCGTGTTCATGCTATTTCTCAATGAGATTTTCTAGTTTTTACCATAATGGTCTAATTATGTCTCCCCTTCATCCCTAATCCGAGTTTATGTAGTAATGACCTAATTCTATCTCATTTGGGAGATTTTTTATGATCTAAACTTGGAATAAAGAGATATCCTTCACCTGACAACCGATGAAGCTTTCGTTTATCACGTTGGATGCGCAACGGTTTTTACTTGAGTCCTCTTAATCCATTCTTATTCTTTATCAATATCAACCTAGATATCTCCATGTTATCATTTTTCACCTTTTCATAGATGTACTCAGATCCGAGGAAAATCTAGGGCCAATACCGGAGGATAAAGATCATACAACTATAAGGTTTTTAGTCTATAACTATTCCCTGAAGTTCGTTGTTTTTTGAATGTTTTTATAGGGCCCACTAATTTTGTTAGAAACTATTTCATAAATTTACATGCCATGGTTATAAATTTAATAATTATATGGTTATTCTCTTTCCAAATATGTGATTAATTATTAATGGTTACACCCACAACTCAATCCACCTCGTGTCGAAGGTTATACCATAATTGGTTTTTTAGTGTTTTGACACATATGAGCCACCGTCCAGGTGTGCCTTTTTTAAACTTCCTATAGGTGAGCCTTTTTATAATAAATTGAATGTTTCTAATGAGAATTGAAAAATTGTCTGTACCATGTATTCTCACTACTTGACCCTCATAAGGTAGTGATTTCAAATTATTTATTAAATATAAAATGTGAAATGGAAAGTATACTGATTATATAACCTGGCCTTAGAAAATGAGATTGAATAATGATACATGTATATATCACCCCTTTCAATGTTAGTGGTATGTAGAGGAGTAAACCACTCGAATTGAATATTCCTTAATGGTTAATTAAGATTTGATTAAATGGATCCAATGTTGCTTTTTCCTATCCACACAAATAGAAGGCAAGGCTTGGACCAACAATAATGGTTTCAACTATAATTTACTTATACACTATAATGGATGGAAAGACAGGAACCAAGTGAATAATTACATGATTAAAATATCAAATATTAATGGATTAACTCAGGCTCACCTTGGATTTTGAGAGTAGAATACCCTAGGTCATGGGAACCCCTTTTCTGATTTATGGATGCTGATTGCTTAGGTTAATACACACCTAGACTATTGTTCTTTTCTATTCATTGGATGCCCGATATACTGTCGTAGTGTACTTTTCATTATTACTAGATACCTCAGATACATACCACAGATCCATCTTTTACTGGTAGGGGCCATAGAGATATAAAATATAGACCTATCATTATTTAAGACTAATTTTACCTTGGTCGATCGCCTTGGACTTGGTGGGAGATTTATTGTGTAATTCCATCAATTAGGCTTGTTATATTACACTCTTACCACTTATCTAGACTCAAATACTACTCTGTTAGATTTTTGTGAGATTTATGTTACCTAGTTTATTTCTCTAGAACTCCCTCTCTATATATCATTTTCAGGTTTCCTTTTTACATCTTGGGACCCTCACTACTTATATTATCACGAGGTGATGTTAGTGTTGGAGTTGCCTCATGTGACCTATTAACATTAAATGGTAATAACTTAATAAATTAACTGGTTACATGTTCAAAAACAAGCTGAGGGATGAAGTATGCACTTTTGTATTTAGTTATATTGTACTATTTTTTTTACTTTATATATGCATGCCTGCACATTGGTATATTCCATTACACGGTCCAGATGTTATAGTCACCATTTGTGGTGGATCACTGAGATTTATCAAACACCCTATCTGGGTTTTGATTGATTCTAAGAGTAGATTACATGGTTTCAGGTATTGAAAAATGGAAACATACAACATCCAATACTTCATTTCATACTGATAGGATGGATCTTGACAGTAGATGATAGAGTATGATCTTGGGATTCTTAGAGTAGTCTTTGTTTTCTTTTACTTTATGGAACATTTTATGCCCAATGTCTTGTATCCATGCTTTCTAGTGTTCTCATAATATGACATTACATAATCGTTGTTCTAGTTGATGTGGTTATGATTTTTCTTGTTTATCTATTGCATATATTTTCATCCACTGTTTATTTATATCATTTATATTTCTTCCAATGTTTTCTATTCCTTTATATTCCTTCAGTTGTGCTACACTATGCTAATGAAGGCATAGACTTCCCATGAACACACCTTAGTCCCTCACTGGTAGTCAGTAGCCTTTGGAATTTGGTAAGATGCACTTGAGTCCATGTGGCCCACTAGTCTCAGGGAACATATTAAGGGGCTTCTCGGTCTGGGTCGTCACAAATAAGAATTTATATACTAACTATGACTCACCAATTTATTAAAAGGAGTCCATTGGACTTAGTATGTGATAGTTTTGTCCTGTATAACCCCTCTATACATAGTATGGTATCATGAGAAAATTGGTTTTGGTATTGGTTGATGTCTTATATTATTCGTCTCCGTATTATGATATTATTAATTTATTTCATTTGATTATTTTATTAGTAGAATATATGTGGTTATGTTTTTTATCTCATGTGATTATTTATATAAAATAAACTAATCGTATATTATTCCAAAACATATTATTCTCATGTTATTGATTAAATTGATTATTATTCATTTATTTACCTTTCCATAATTTCTTATTATTACATATGATAGATTTTATTTTACTTAAACATTACTAAAAATCTGAGATCATCATTTTATTAGGTTTAATTTTTCCCAAGTATTCAATAATGTTTATTATGATGGATCTATAGTATTATGATGGGGGAATAATGGTATCCTAAATGTATTTTTTATTTTGTATTGTATATTTTCTATTTTAATTTATGGTGGAATTATGTATCTCTTTTTTCAAAACTACTAAGTTGTTCTATCATTTGGGATGTGATTCCTTATATATTGTGTCAATCTAATAAAGTTACCACCAACACTATGATACGTGTTCTATGGTCTTTATAGTTGGTATAAAATAATTTTTAGCAGAAACCTTGGAAATAAAAATTAGGAAAACAAATATTATAGAGATAAACCCTATAACGAACTTTAGAAATACACTTAATGAAACCAGACATATGATATAGAGATTAGTTGAACATAAATTTTAAATTTAAAATATGTAGTTTTGAGATTATGAATTATGTTTTGAAATGTAGTGATCTAACAACGTTATGCTTTTATTTAGAAATGGATCCTTTCATATGGAATGTGAACTGCATCAATGCAAATAAATCATGCAGGTATTTTCATCCTTTGAAAGAAAATGAATCTATTGCTGGAACTGTAGCAGTAGTTGAACAAATTTTTACAATATTGGGATACCTAATTTAGGTTATGAGAAATAACCATTCTTATATAGAACAAACTAATGCTCCACAACATGGTGTAACAATGTTATACCACTTTATCAAACTACAATATCCATCATTCACTATAACTATAAATCCATTTAAATGAGTAATGGATATGTTACAAATAATAATAATTTTCTCTATGGGATGTATTGGAAGGGAGGACGTAATAATATTATTATATCTTCTCTAGGGAGATTTTGATTAATGGTAGTCATTATTTTAATAACCTAAGTATGAAATCAGAATAAAAACATGGAATCAGAGAATTTTATATAATGATTCATTGAAAAATATTTTTCATGTGAACAACAAGTGATTATGGAGAGATAATTCACGACTTTTAGACAAAATGAAGATGAGAATTTCACTATGTATGAATCCATCTATACAAGGTAATTATTGAATTCTACCGACTATATACATAATTCAAAGAGAATAATTGATTATTTCATTTATGGGATTAGTATAGTTCTTTGAAGGGAACCAGAATGCCAAAATTTCTTATCATAAGAGGATATAGTATCATGTTCTATCAAGATATAGTAATAATTCTCCATGTATTGAGGTTATAAATGAAAACAAGAGAATATTATAAAACAATAGAAATGTATATGGGTATGAAATGAAATAAGGATTTCCCCATATGTAATAAATGTTGAAAGATTCACCTATTTAATTTCATGAAAGGAATGGATGTTTCTTATTAGAGTGGAGAAAAAGCCAATCAAGATCATTATTGAAGGGTAAATAAAGATGTTCTTAAATTAATCAGGTATAAGAATATGGGGAACTATTCCACTAAATTCCCCAAGAATAAAGGGAATATAGCCCGATTGATGAAAATGGATCAAGGTCAATCTTAGGATTTTGATACATCTGAAGTGGAATTTTTATTGTAGGAAAATATTTGGATCCATAAAATATGTTGTAAAAGTATTATATTGATGATTTTATCAAAAGGTATAAGTGTTTTATTGCAATACATTTTCATTATGATTTTGGAGAATATGTTGAATGGTTGAAATAAAAAAGAAAAGTTATTGTGTAGGAACTTTTTCATTTTGAAAAAACATATTTGATGGACACATAACCATTAATATATTCGTAATGTTGACATAATAATTATTTGTTAATGAAATGATATTACATGAATATGATTAATGATTTGTTGACAGAGTGATTTTTTATACCATTGATGGAGTTAAAAATGGATTTAAGAAAAATATATAATAATCAATGTTTTACTCAATAAATAAGGAAACATTCATGTTTTATATAATTATTTATGGTAAATTTGGTTTTTGTCTTTTTTTTAGATAATGCATGATGAAGGTTTTCACATGATTGATATATGATGATTAATATCACCTTCAAGTTGTTTGAGAGATTAATTGAATGTTACTTTTTGAAATTCATCAAACTTCTTTCTGAATATTTAGATCCTAATCTTCTGGAACGGTCTTATAGTTAACCATTTATGAAATGGTTTAATTTCAGTTTTGGATGAGGTATAAATATTAATTTGTTTTTTCATATTAGATATCATGTTCAACCCTATTGGTCAAGGAAAATATTTTGAGACAAACATGAATAATTTTTTCTCTTTATGGATCTTAAGATCCATTAATTGTGAATTTTTATGCTTTAGGAATAAAAAATTAATTTTTTAAAATTCATTTATTTGAGTAAAGTATGACATTACTTTTTCACATAGTTAAGGAAATACTCCATTAAGGAATGATGCAATATGGGAATTCAAAATGTAATGTATGAGATAGCCTTTGAAGATAAAACATTTCATTAATGTTGAATACATTAAGGTTATTTTTTAATGTTGTTATGATTATATAAATTTATTTTTGAAATAATATTAAACATTAGGTCATGTGACAACTTATCGCATCTAGCAAGGCCGCAAGACATAAACACATAACTGAATGGAGATAAGGGTGTATCTCTTACCACTAGCATACATGATGTCCTGGTTGGTATGACAGAGTTTTTCATTATTTAAACGGTATGACAGATAAATTATAATGAGTTTTGGGAACCCTATTTAATTAATATAATGAAAATATTTTCACTTTATATTGACATTTACATAAAAGAAGGTTTTTATGGGAATTATAAATGGATGAAAATCTACCTATAAGGTTATTATATTTCCTTATATTTTTAATCTAGGATGTAAGAGAATTCCTTAACTCTACGAAAATTATTTTGGAAAAAAATGTTATTAATTTATCTTTCATAATCATAAATCATTGGAATTTTTACCATCACAAATTTATAGTTTTGTAATGGTTAGCCTTCAAATGACTATGTTCTCAATCACTCTTCTAAAATATGTTAGTTATATTTCTTTTCCATGTGCATGTTTTCACTTCCAGCTAATATTCTCAATAATGAAAAGATAAAATATTTGGTGACATTCACATTTTACTTTCCCTCTTTTTGAGAAAATGTTTGATTAACCCTTATTAAAGTGTTTTTTTCTAAGAATGGGACTTAGAATTTTTAGCTTTTTTTCTCGATGAAATATTTTAAATTATGATTTTTTAGTTTATTAAAAATGGGTTGAATGTAACACCCCACGAGATTTTAAAATAACAATATAATATTGAGTATACATTTTACAAAACACCAAACATTAAAAAACTAAAAAATATCATCACTTTAACACAACCATTATAATCTAACCATTAAATTTTTGGGTGTGGATAAGATTAAAAATATGATTAAATAAATATTATGTTCATATTCAATAAATAGTAAATGACCATATAATATTTAGTAAAGTAGTTTTATTCTTTAAATATATATTTTTTTAAAAGATACTTTCATAGTATTCTACGAGAAAATAAATATAATAATATTTTGAATATTTAAGAAATTTTATCATTAGAAACATACTTCATAGTTTTAATCATCGTTTCAAACTAAGCATATTGTAGTTTTTGGGATCTTTCTAAAAAATGTTCCCACAGTTAAAAATTGAAAATAATATTTTTTTGAAATACCTAAACACTTGTGAAATATTTACAATTTGATGATGATTTTAAATTTATTATACCTTATTCTTCATCAAAATGTATTAAATAAATTAAAAAAATTATTAAATTTAGAAACGAATAATTAGAAATTTTGAAGACAATGTTTTTAACCTAGAAATATGTTTTTATGATTTATACATATAACATATTTAGAATTGATTTTTATTACACTCATAAATTGAAAAAATTTAAATGGATTCCATATTTAGAATCATTATGTCCAAATTATGTTATATCACCATTTTAATTTTTAGGTATATAAAATATGTCATGGTAATAAAAGATTTATCATAGTATAGATAAAATAATTGGATGTGTAAAATATAAAAGTAAAAGGATAAAAATACATAAAAACTACTAAATTAATTAGGTAGAAGATGTTTTTTGTAACGCCCTCCAATCCGGAACTCTCCCGCATGGATGAAAATTGTTGGTCATGATATAACAATCCAACATCATTTTACATAGCCACCACGTCATTTTCAAGTTAAACAACATAAATTCATTAAAAATCCAAGATCAGAAGGCTTAGTTTCTTTGGAAAATTTGGACCATACATAAATTTTTTAAGATTAGACATAAACTTTTATTTTATTACTTCCTCTCTAGCTTCTTAATGTCTATTTTGTTATCCTTAGAACATGTAATCACCTAAGGATGTGAATCAAATAAAGGGACTTGGTATAAGTCTAGTAAGAGGATAGATAAGAACATTAATCAATATATAATGTGGTGTGAATTATCATTATCATCATAACCTCAACGTAGGATAATAATCATGAGAGGAAGCATTATATAAATGATTCGAATGCAGCAATTCTTAAAAATGAAACATGAAGTTTTAGTGGTCAGATACCAATAATACATAAATTTTTCTCAGGATATACAACACATTACCCAATTCATTGAAGAACTATATTGTCTTGGGGGCACCAATAGAATCATAACATTCACATGGGCTGTATAAATTGGGGCACACCCATCACATTTTAAAATTTACAATATCATGCGTCCACAAAGAACGTATATAAATATTGGACATAATGTGTACCATGGAAATAAATTCTTTTCATTTAATAAAACATAAATTAATGAATAAACTTTGATGTTCCCAAAATAAAGATAAAATAACATAATTGATATAATAATCATCAGTTTTTAGCCAAGAAGAAACAATCTCATGAGAGGTAAAAGATGTCATTTTGAAAGAAGATTTATTTTGAAAAAATCTTTTCACTTTTCATAAAACCAGATTAGTTAAATGTATATCCCAGAAAAGATAATATAAGGATGAATAAATTATATTTAAGGAACATTAAAGTAATATCCATACTAAAAATGGAGTGAAAGAAGGAAACCTTCAATGAAAGAGAGTAGGGTTCGATAATTCTACTTACCCAATATATGAATGATATCTTGTCTATAATATCCCAAAAAAGTCAAATTAAATTAAATACTTAAGAAATAAAAAACCTTTTATAAATTAATTTTATTCGTTAAAGTTTTATCATGTTCAATTATGTTTTTTAAGTTATATAGTTTAATTTCCTCATTTGGGAGTGTTTGTTTTCTTTTTTTCATGATCGGTTTACTTCAATATGTGTATATAAGTTTATGGTTAATGGTTATAATTCTCTAGAATTGAAAATATATGTTATTAATGAACATCCATTGGTTTAAATGTATATATATATCATTTGGTTTAATTTCATGAGGATTAATCAATAAATACATAGTTAATGATAATCATTTGAGTTTATTTTGGTGGTTTTCAATCTCAACTCTATTTATTTGTTTTAAAAATTATTATTATATTAATATTTTAGTTACAGAACATAAAAATAGTTAAAAAAAAGTTTCTCATAGTATTTACCAACCATTATTGTGGTTTTATGGACTAAATTGATGGTGTTAAATGAAAATAAACAGCCAGCATCCACCATGTCGGCAAATTGAAAGATCAAAGGAGATTATTTCATTTTTAGAATAATAAGAAGGAAAAAGGATTTTGATGATGGATCATATATTTAAATTAATTAATTATTGTAAATAAAATATAATATAGATATCATGAATTTTTTTATAGAGGATTTGAGAAGAAAATAACAAATGAAAAATAAATTAGAATAAATAAAAATAAAAAGGAATATGATTTAACTCTAAAATCATTACTCCTTGAGAACTTCCATAAGGAAATGTTTTTGGTCTCCTCATAACACTAATGGAAGCTAGGAGTTGGGAATGTTTTTGAGAAGCTATTTGAGTATAATTTGGACAATGATGAAAGATTCATATGTTTGAGGAAAATAGGTGGTGAGGGGTGGTATTAGTAGTCGATGAGAGGGGTGTTTTCCCATTATTTTATTCATTAGATTATTATTTTGGATCAACACTAGGAATATATTGAGCATTATCAATAAATATGTTAAAAAATATGTAAGGTTTTAGATTGAGTTCTTACATCATACATACATCATCTTTGACTGAATAATTCGCGTGTGTAGCTTTTATCATATATTGTCATATTTTACTATTCACCAAAATTTCATGTATTTCAAAAAGACCCAAAAATTAACAATTATCATTAATTAAATTTTTATTATTAAAATATATACTCAATTTTATGATAATATTTTTCTAAATAAGAGAAATTTATTTTTTAATTAAAATCATCATTTTCTCAAACAAATACAAATATTAAAATTAAAATTATTTTTATAACACTTCGTAAAATTCATTAAGATCACATAATATTATATTATAATCATAGGAAAAAAATGTAATTTTTAAATACATTTTACTAAATTTTATTTTGTATAAAATTTTAAAATTAATTATAAAATTGTAATGAAATATTTATGACTTAAAAAATACAATCACATAATTTATCATTTTAAATCATTTTTTATCATTTTTTATTAAATAAATATATCAAATTTTAGTTGATAAGATACCTAAATGTTTTATGAATTTCAATTTTTATGTTACTATTCTATTGGATGGATTAAAATTCCTAAGTTTCATGTTATTTTTCCAATGTTCATGTTACTATTCAATCAGTATATGATCCTTAACTTCTAGAAATACCTCTTATTTCATTCAATCATAATTTATTGTGTTTGAATTGTGGTCTATTTGTGATTTTATGTGATTTATAAAATATGTTATTTTTATAAAGTGGATGGAATTCCATTTATAAAATTTTGGGTCATTACATTCTTCCCCCATTTTAAAATTTTTCCAATCAAATTTCATTTTACATAAATAGGTGAGGATTCTTATCCTTTATCACCTTCTCAAGTTCACTGTAACACCCCAATATTTCATAGTGTGTTATTTCTTCAAAATAATTCAATAACTTGCACTACACGCAACACCGAGTTCAATTGCACCATGACTTACCAAAAAAAAAGCCATTAAAAGAGGTCATGAATAGCATTAACTAAATTTTTAAACTTTATATAATCCTTATAATTTTAGAATCCATATTATGAGTTTCTTAGATATAATGCAAGAAGAAATTCATTTTCAGTATTGCACTTTTATCAACTTTTAATAGTGAACCCTTTTTAAATACAATATTTTAAACTTTTTGACTAAATGGCGACATCAAAAATTTAAAATGAAACATCCCAAGCTTCCACGGTACACTTTCTTTGAATAATACAGTAGCGTGTGTTGTACGCAACCTTGAGTTTTAACACACACCACAACCAATCAAACTAGCCGTTATGAATAGTAATACCTACTTTTTAAAATTATATATATTTTATATTTTAAAATGGACTTCATCTTTGGATTCGGAATATCGAATTTAGCCTAAGGTGAAATTTTGGTACATTTCGGATAACTTTCATATTTTTATGAATAGTGAAAATTACTAAATTTTAATTAAAAACAACTTTTTTAATCAAAATAATTAATAGTGATAAATTATGAATTTTAGTGGTTTTAAAGTATATTTAGAATATATTTTTACCATTTAATATAATGTTGGTCATTGGACATAATTTTACAATTAAACCGAACATAAACAAGTGTCAATCTTTTGATAGTTATTATCTCTTAAAAACACGCTTTTTGTTTTGACAGCGGGAATTAATTTTAAATTAATTTCTGCCACTTCTGTGTTTAGAATTTAGGAAAATGGATTCCATATTTGGAATCAGGATGTTCAAATTGTGTAAATAGTTAACTTTTATTTTTAGACATTTTGAATAATTACTGCGGTAAATATTTTATTTATCATGGTTAAGGGTAAATCCGTTAAATAAGGGTTAAAAAAATAATATTATAATAATACTAAATTACCCTAAAACGTGTCTTAACCCTATTTGTTGATACATGGTCGACCATGGGAATCTTTGGGTCTATTTTGGGACCCCATGGATCCACTTGTAAGTGATAATGACACTTTATTTTAATTAAGTTAAAATGAATACAAAAATGACACAAGCATATATCTTTTAGAAAAACAATTGTTACATAGGGTTATATATGTTGGATTTTAGATTATAAATATTCATTAGAAAGCTAAAAAGATTTCCTAAATAATTATATTTTATTTATAATTTTTAGACATTAAATAATTTATTTTATTTATGACACAATGATGATGCAGTAATTACTATAATAGTGAAAAATTAAAATAATTGATATTATAAATACCCAAATAAATATAATATGAAACTTTTAATGAATTAAACTAATTTTATAGGATAATATTATATATTAGGATTGATTTAATTGACTTTTTTCGAAGTAATCAATCTGTTATGAGTTTCACAAAAATCAACTATTGAATAGTGTCAAAATTGACATAAAAGAGTTCTTAAAACAAATATTATATTATTAATTGATATTAAATTCATAAAAATCTAAGGTTCGGCCAAGAGACTTATATCATGATAGGTTCATCATTAATGTACCACATGGGGGTATCTTGGATGTATATAGTAAGTTTATTAACCATATTATATAAAAATACAAAGAGACATTGTAAAAGTGAAACTAATTAACTTAGAGTTAATACTTAAAGATAAGGTTAATATAAGTACCAAAACCTATCTAAATTCTATTGGTTGAGTGGTTTTCGACCTATCCCCACCTTAAACTTTGAATAATATGCTTTGGAGCCATTAGAAACCGAATATGAATTTATTATAAATTAATATTTCTAGCTTTTCCAAAGGTGCCCCTCACCCCTCTTATAAAAGGGCACTCCTCCTTCCCATTTCTTCACACCTCTAAAGCCTTTTGGTTCGGCCAAACTCTGCCCAAATACTCTCCCAACTTCCCTCAATACAACCTAGGGGCCTTAGTTTGATCATAAAGCCAACCTAAGGAGCCCTTTTGATCAAATCAAAAGGAAGAACCCGAAAAAGAGGTAATGATTTCACCACCCTTTTCTAAGTTCATTTCTTCTTCCACTTCTTCTTCCTTTGTTTTTACCATTATAAAATAATAACTCCAGTATCTCACATATACTGTGATGTTATTATGAATATGGTACAACCATATTCAGTATTCTATCCACCCTTTGAATAACATGTCACCATACGTGCGTACGTACGGCTTACCGTCTCCACGTCGTGGTGTAATTGTTATTCAATATATTATTATTTGGATGGGTATAATAATGATGTGTAACTCATGTAAATAATAAATATAACATGTTAATGATTCTGTATATATTATATACCATCCATTTTTATATTATTTTAATATCAAAAGAATGATATCGTCGCTCGTGCGTACGTACGGACTACCGTCTCCACGAACGCGATGAGATTCATTCTCCATCGTATCCATTCAAGTATAATTATCATTTGATGATTTAAAAATGATGTTTAAGGACTTGATATCATTCTGGATATGAATAAGATACAACAACCATGGCTTATGTAACAAATCATATAAAATAAAATGAGTAAGTTAACTCCCGAAACGAAGATAATTCTAAGATATTATTAACAAATCAATGTTAAAAGATCATATATGATATCATATTATTATATATGATTCTTGTATAATTTAATAACAACTATTTCACCATTATACAGGAGGTTAACCTACCCAACCAAGGAAAAGTACAAGGTAAGGGTTTATTTCACAATCTCTTCATTATCCGAGGTTGTTTATACGTAATAATCTACTGCGATATCTTTATCATCCACATCCATGTATCTTAAAAATGTATTTCAAAACATTTTTACTATTTACAAGAATATGGGTTAAAGTCATTTATACCCTTGTTTTACTTTTTATGAGAGGTTTATAAAGGAATCTTTCCGTCGTTTTCAAAACAAGGTCCTTTTTAACCTTTTTGACAGAATTGAGGTAAGAATGTTTTTTTAACTTATACGGTGGGTGCGGTTATTTTACGCCGTTATAAAATCTTCAAATCTTTCCTTACAAGCTTATAAGAATATTTTCAAAGAAAATGTTTTATTTTATATGGATCTTAAATGATTTCAAAATAAAAGGAGATATTTCTTTAAAAAGAATTTTGATTTCATCTATGTCAACATCCTTTGATGGATTTTAAGATTATTTGAAGTTGATTTATTATGATACAAAACTTCTATATTGTATTGAAGGTTTTGTGATATGTTTGACTCTGGATGTGCTATTTTTATACCATTCATAGTTTATGGTGAAATTATTGACATTTCGTATGCTAGTTTTAATATGAATGTTTATGTTATGTTTAAACCTTTTCATATGGGAATGCATTTGACTTAATAGGTGACGGGTGGAGCCCGCTATAGCTCCTCGATGCATCGGTAGGTCTCATGAAACAAACTAGTGTCTTGTCACAAGGCCTTGACAAAATCTTATTTGTAGTCTTGGCATGAGGCCTTGGATATGTGGTTATGATAGTCTGGCATTATGCATTCCAACATTATGAAAGTGGTTATTGATTTTTTCATGTGATTATTCGATTAGTAGAATATCCATGTGAATAAGTAAATGGCATTATTTCATTTTATTTATGCCATACCATGTTGAAAGTTCATATTTAAAAGGCTTTTGTTTTAGTTACACATTGCCTTAAATGTTTATTCGTATTTATGAAAGTTTCCGCTATATTGTTATCCTTACTGGGCATTTGAGCTCACCCCTTTTCTATGTTTTATTTTTCCCAGGATGTGAAGAAGTAAGTTATGAATGACCTGCTGGGATTTTATGAGGGGTTAATAGTGTGGATTGTGGAAACATTATGTTGTTGTAGTAGTTTTTCATTTTATGATGTAATGTGAAACTTATGAATATATCTAGTGTTTCCAAGGCTACTAAACCAATCGGTCTTTCGAGATTTGATCTTTCTTGTGATCATGCCAATGTTATGTAATAATGCACCGACTCTAGGTAGCTGGGGTCGGGGCGTTACAGTTGGTATCAGAGGGAGGTTTAGTACAAACCTTGGAAGCTAGATTTAGATAAACTCTGATTAGAGCACGTAGACCTAAGATGAACATTGAGAATTAGTATAGAAGAACTTCCTAGAATTTTGGTATTGTATAGATTTTGTGAGTTTTCCGAGAAATACATCCCTGTCTGGATATGAGCAGGTAGAGGCGGCTCTGGCACAGATGTACCTAGGGGTAAAACCCGAAAACACCGCTTTGAGCTAGACTCGAACGGGAACTGGTGCACGACAACGGGCCTTGCTGCACTCTTGGTTACGACACTCCCGGGGGATATGCTTAGGATAACTCTCATTTTCTTTACAAATTATTATGAAGGGTTTATGAGTATATACTTCCTCAAAGAAACCATTCTTATGATTATGGATTATATCCATAAATAGTTCAATTTATGTTAAGTGTTTTATAAGTATGGGATTATGTATTTTGATTCATAAACTGATCTAGTGTATGCCATTGTTTAGAAATGGCGCCCAGTAGAAGGAATGAGAACTCCAGAAATGCACATGATCCAAAGAGAAGGAAGGATCATATCTTTCATGGTCTTAAGCTAGAATTTATAAGAGAAATAGTCTCCCATTAATTATCATCATATGAAGAAATAATATCATGTGTTGATAAGATAAGTAAAGAGTTTACTGAGTCCTATGGCTTTGAAGGGAAGAAAGAGAAGAAAATGATGGAAGAGAGAATGATGGATAAAGGGAAGAGGGAAAAGAAGAATTTTCCCATATGTGGTAATTGTGGAAAGAAACACCCTGGAACTTGCCTGAAAGGAATGGGAGTTTGTTATAAGTGTGGAGGAAAAGGACACAAAGTACGGGACTGCAAGGGTAAGAAAATGGTTTCAAATGTACAATGCTTCATTTGAAAGGAGTTTGGACACTACGCAAACCTATGTCCCAGTCATCAGACTATGCCGCAAATGATGCTATTGGATAATAATCAAGTTATGATACTACCACAGATGAAGAGGAATGATTAGAGTTATTATGTTGATTATGTCAATTGAGTGTTGTATCAACAATGTACTTGTTATAATAATTATGGAGTATATAAGGATTGTACTGCAGTACTATTTCATTAAGGACTTGAGATTGTGTGGAACAAAGAAAAGTGAATCAATAGCAGGATAAATTTATGGAAAATATATGGTTGAGATAATGATAAATCATAATATAGTTCTGATACTGAGGTAGTGATTTTGGAATAATATGTGATTGTTTTGGATAAATTATATTGGATATTCATGACTACCTTGGAACTGATTAATGATTTGTATATTCCATCATTATTGGGGTTTAAAACATTTTTGGATTAATGAAGTATATCCAGCATTCTATATGGAATAAGGGAGCATGAATGTAATCAATAAGGAATATGGTAATACATGATGAAGGTATTCATATGCTATTACGGGGTAAAAAGGATCTATATTATGTTTAACTTCCTTATAAATGTTGGACTGTGAGTTTGGACAGAAGTACTTTGGATAGTTCTAGTTTGGATTATTTGGGATTGCCATAAAAGGACAACCCGGAGGTCGGGCGGCAACCTGTCGCGTCCGGCAAGGCTGCGAGACTTGAACCCGCAACCGAAGGGCGACAAGGGTGTATCACCTACCACTGGCCCACGAGATGTCCTGGATTAAATAATATAGTTTTTATTAAAAGATCTTTTAGATGAATTATAAATTCGTTTATTTTGGAACCTTATACGAATAGTGTAAATAGAATTTTTTTTACATTCTATTATCTTTTAGAGTGAAAGATGAGTATGTGGTAGAAATTTATAAAACTCTAATTATAAAGTAAGTATATCTCTATATGATCTTATCCAATCTCATAAAAAATTCCTCAATATTATGAAAAGCAAATTAGAACAAAATTTTTTTCCTAGATGGTACCTTAAATCATCACTAATTTATGGCTTTAGGATTGTTGGCCTTTTCATAGCCATGTTCTCTACCACTCTCCATCAGGTAATTGATGGTTAGATTTTTCTTCCATATCCATATTTTACTACATGGAACCCTAGTATGTGTTATTTTCGGTAATCTTCATACTTTCGACTCTTTATTTTAAATAGAGGCCTCAATAATTCATTTTTCGATGTGGGATTTCAACTAAGATATTTTGAAACGTCAAAAATGTGTTATCCTAATACCCTATGTTTTGTTGAACTGATGGTATTTCAAATCATCATAGATTAATGAATTTAAGGACCTAAATTTTATACTTGTTTGTGATTGATGACCTCAATCACTACCTATAAATATTTACATTTTTCCTCCAATTATATGTCTCAAATTTCCACCAATGTTCTCCTAATCGAGATCATAATTTGGTGGTGACCCTTTCATTTCTCTTTTCCTCATATTAAGACTAAATTTTATTAACCCAATTTCCGATGTGGGGTTTCCCACAAATATATTATCTATTTTCAACCTTTTATTTTCGAAGAACAATTTCAAATTGCGAGGACGCAATTTATTGAAGGAGGGGAGAATGTAACACCCCAATATTTCATAGTGTGTTATTTCTTCAAAATAATTCAATAACTTGCACTACACGCAACACCGAGTTCAATTGCACCATGACTTACCAAAAAAAAGCCATTAAAAGAGGTCATGAATAGCATTAACTAAATTTTTAAACATTATATAATCCTTATAATTTTAGAATCCATATTATGATTTTCTTAGATATAATGCAAGAAGAAATTCATTTTCAGTATTGCACTTTTATCAACTTTTAATAGTGAACCCTTTTTAAATACAATATTTTAAACTTTTTGACTAAATGGCGACATCAAAAATTTAAAATGAAACATCCCAAGCTTCCACGGTACACTTTCTTTGAATAATACAGTAGCGTGTGTTGTACGCAACCTTGAGTTTTAACACACACCACAACCAATCAAACTAGCCGTTATGAATAGTAATACCTACTTTTTAAAATTATATATATTTTATATTTTAAAATGGACTTAATATTTGGATTCGGAATATCGAATTTAGCCTAAGGTGAAATTTTGGTACATTTCGGATAACTTTCATATTTTGATGAATAGTGAAAATTACTAAATTTTAATTAAAAACAACTTTTTTAATCAAAATAATTAATAGTGATAAATTATGAATTTTAGTGGTTTTAAAGTATATTTAGAATATATTTTTACCATTTAATATAATTTTGGTCATTGGACATAATTTTCCAATTAAACCGAACATAAACAAGTGTCAATCTTTTGATAGTTATTATCTCTTAAAAACACACTTTTTGTTTTTACAGCGGGAATTAATTTTAAATTAATTTCTGCCACTTCTGTGTTTAGAATTTAGGAAAATGGATTCCATATTTGGAATCAGGATGTTCAAATTGTGTAAATAGGTAACTTTTATTTTTAGACATTTTGAATAATTACTGCGGTAAATATTTTATTTACCATGGTTAAGGGTAAATCCGTTAAATAAGAGTTAAAAAAATAATATTATAATAATACTAAATTAACCTAAAACGTGTCTTAACCCTATTGGTTGATACATGGTCGACCATGGGAATCTTTGGGTCTATTTTGGGACCCCATGGATCCACTTGTAAGTGATAATGACACTTTATTTTAATTAAGTTAAAATGAATACAAAAATGACACAAGCATATATCTTTTAGAAAAACAATTGTTACATAGGGTTATATATGTTTGATTTTAGATTATAAATATTCATTAGAAATCTAAAAAGATTTCCTACATAATGATATTTTATTTATATTTTTTAGACATTAAATAATTTATTTTATTTATGACACAATGATGATGCAGTAATTACTATAATAGTGAAAAATTAAAATAATTGATATTATAAATACCCAAATAAATATAATATGAAACTTTTAATGAATTAAAATAATTTTATAGGATAATATTATATATTAGGATTGATTTAATTGACTTTTTTCGAAGTAATCAATCTGTTATGAGTTTCACAAAAATCAACTATTGAATAGTGTCAAAATTGACATAAAAGAGTTCTTAAAACAAATATTATATTATTAATTGATATTAAATTCCTAAAAATCTAAGGTTCGGCCAAGAGACTTATATCATGATAGGTTCATCATTAATGTACCACATGGGGGTATCTTGGATGTATATAGTAAGTTTATAAACCATATTATATAAAAATACAAAGAGACATTGTAAAAGTGAAACTAATTAACTTAGAGTTAATACTTAAAGATAAGGTTAATATAAGTACCCAAACCTGTCTAAATTCTATTGGTTGAGTGTTTTTTGACCTATCCCCACCTTAACCTTTGAATAATATGCTTTGGAGCCATTAGAAACCGAATATGAATTTATTATAAATTAATATTTCTAGCTTTTCCAAAGGTGCCCCTCACCCCTCTTATAAAAGGGCACTCCTCCTTCCCATTTCTTCACACCTCTAAAGCCTTTTGGTTCGGCCAAACTCTGCCCAAATACTCTCCCAACATCCCTCAATACAACCTAGGGGCCTTAGTTTGATCATAAAGCCAACCTAAGGAGCCCTTTTGATCAAATCAAAAGGAAGAACCCAAAAAAGAGGTAATGATTTCACCACCCTTTTCTAAGTTCATTTCTTCTTCCACTTCTTCTTCCTTTGTTCTTACCATTATAAAATAATAACTCCAGTATCTCACATATACTGTGATGTTATTATAAATATGGTACAACCATATTCAGTATTCTATCCACCCTTTGAATAACATGTCACCATACGTGCGTACGTACGGCTTACCGTCTCCACGTCGTGGTGTAATTGTTATTCAATATATTATTATTTGGATGGGTATAATAATGATGTGTAACTCATGTAAATAATAAATATAACATGTTAATGATTCTGTATATATTATATACCATCCATTTATATATTATTTTAATATCAAAAAAATGATATCGTCGCTCGTGCGTACGTACGGACTACCGTCTCCACGAACGCGATGAGATTCATTCTCCATCGTATCCATTCAAGTATAATTATCATTTGATGATTTAAAAATGATGTTTAAGGACTTGATATCATTCTGGATATGAATAAGATACAACAACCATGGCTTATGTAACAAAACATATAAAAGAAAATGAGTAAGTTAACTCCCGAAACGACGATAATTCTAAGATATTATTAACAAATCAATGTTAAAAGATCATATATGATATCATATTATTATATATGATTCTTGTATAATTTAATAACAACTATTTCACCATTATACAGGAGGTTAACCTACCCAACCAAGGAAAAGTACAAGGTAAGGGTTTATTTCACAATCTCTTCATTATCCGAGGTTGTTTATACGTAATAATCTACTGGGATATCTTTATCATCCACATCCATGTTTCTTAAAAATGTATTTCAAAACATTTTTACTATTTACAAGAATATGGGTTAAAGTCATTTATACCCTTGTTTTACTTTTTATAAGAGGTTTATAAAGGAATCTTTCCGTCGTTTTCAAAACAAGGTCCTTTTTAACCTTTTCGACAGAATTGAGGTAAGAATGTTTTTTTAACTTATACGGCGGGTGCGGTTATTTTACGCCGTTATAAAATCTTCAAAGATTTCCTTACAAGATTATAAGAATATTTTCAAAGAAAATGTTTTATTTTATATGGATCTTAAATGATTTCAAAATAAAAGGAGATATTTCTTTAAAAAGAATTTTGATTTCATCTATATCAACATCCTTTCATGGATTTTAAGATTATTTGATGTTGATTTATTATGATACAAAACTTCTATATTGTATTGAAGGTTTTGTGATATGTTTGACTATGGATGTGCTATTTTTATACCATTCATAGTTTATGGTGAAATTATTGACATTTCGTATGCTAGTTTTAATACGAATGTTTATGTTATGTTTAAACCTTTTCATATGGGAATGCATTGGACTTAATAAGTGATGGGTGGAGCCCGCTATAGCTCCTCAATGCATCGGTAGGTCTCATGAGACAAACTAGTGTCTTGGCACAAGGCCTTGACAAAATCTTATTTGTAGTCTTGGCATGAGGCCTTGGCTATGTGGTTATGATAGTCTGGCATTATGCATTCCAACATTATGAAAGTGGTTATTGATTTTTGCATGTGATTATTCGATTAGTAGAATATCCATGTGAATAAGTAAATGGCATTACTTCATTTTATTTATTCCATACCATGTTGAAAGTTCGTATTTAAAAGGCTTTTATTTTAGTTATACATTGCCTTAAATGTTTATTCTTATTTATGAAAGTTTCCACTATATTGTTATCCTTACTGGGCATTTGAGCTCACCCCTTTTCTATGTTTTATTTTTCCCAGGATGTGAAGAAGTAAGTTATGAATGACCTTCAGGGATTTTATGAGGGGTTAATAGTGTGGATTGTGGAAACATTATGTTGTTGTAGTAGTTTTTCATTTTATGATGTAATGTGAAACTTATGAATATATCTAGTGTTTCCAAGGCTACTAAACCAATCGGTCTTTCGAGATTTGATCTTTCTTGTGATCATGCCAATGTTATGTAATAATGCACCGACTCTAGGTAGCTGGGGTTGGGGCGTTACATTCACAAGTCGCTTCTTCATAATTATGTCCCCTCCAAGAAACATTCACAAGTTGGGTTGTATTGTTTCTTAGAACCATATATATTTGATGAAAGATGATAGGCAATTTATCTTATGATATCAAGGATATCAAAGGGGCCATTGTACCTCGGGAAATGTTTCCATTTCTTTCCATGCTGCATGACTCTCTTGCATGGTGATATTAGAGTAAAGAATTTTTCTCCAACATCGAAATCCAAGTCCATTTGATAATTTTAATCATATATATTTTTCTATCTCTGAGAAGATTTGATATGTTGCATGATTTATTTAACCTTCTCTATCATAAATCACACAATATCAAGTCCAAGTAGTATTGGTTTTCCATACGCATCCCAACAAGTTGGAGTTCAATGTTTATTTCCAAATATATCTTCATACGATTCTATATGAATACTCGAGTGGAATCTTCTATTGTATGAAAACTTAACCAATTGGAAGTTTTGATCCCATTCACCTCTAGATTCCATTGTAGAGGTTATTATCATGTCCTTGATTGACTGAACATTCATTTATGATTAGCCATCAGTTTTGGAGTTATAAGTTGGGATGATATTCAATTCAGTACTCAAAACATGTAAATGAATCCTCTAGAATTTAAATGTTAAATTTAGATTAAGATCAGAGTCAATTGAGAGATTAACCCCATTAAATCACATCAATTTCCTCAAATATATCTTATAAATTTTTTCAGCCAAGTGATCTTCCTCAATAGTGATAAAGTGGGATGTCTTGGTGAGTCGGTCCCCCACAACCCATATCACATTGTTTCCTTTGGATGTATTTGAGAAATTAGTAACAAATTCCATTGCAGCATTCTCCTATTTCAACCTGGGTATAGATAATGGTTTCATCATCCCCTTAGATTTTATTCTCTCTTCTTTAAATTACAGACATATCAAGAACCGTGAATTTATTTCACAATCTCCTTCATTATGTTTTCCCAACATGATGTGTTCTCAAATATCATGGTACATTTTGAGGCTACCAGGATGAATAGAGAATAGTGACATATGAGCATTATCAAATAGCACCAAATTTATCTAGGGTGATGAAGGCACACAAGTCCTTATTTCAAACTGAATCACATCATCATCAACTATATTGAACCATTGTAGATTCATTTCAATAACTACATTCACCTTGTTTTGTAACTTTGTATCTTCTCTTTGTGCCTCCTTAATCATCTCATCAATAGATATCTAGGAAATCATTTGGGCAGGGCATGATGTATTCTATGTTGTTATGATTTCCAAATTCATGCTTTTCAAGTCCACAAAGATATGGAATTTCTCAATCTGCAAAATGTCTACTATTGCATCTACTTTTTTTCTAAGAGCATCAACTTCCTTGTTTTCTATTCCAGGATGATAGTGGATAGAAAAATCATATCCTTTTATTTGAATTAACCATATTATTTTATGCATTTTGAGATAATTTTGTTATAATATATACTTTAGTAACTTTTGATCAGTTTATATGTTGCACTTCTGACCATAGAGGTAGTGCTGTAATATTTCCAAAGAAAAATCATATCATCTAGCTCTAGATCTTGCATCTAGAAGTTTTAGTCATTGATCCTCAATAGTAGTGAGGTTTAGGCTTTCACTTTATTATTTTTCATGATTACACAACCCATTAATTTCAATGAATCATCACTATATATAATCAAATTTATCCACTTTTCAATAATGAGAGTGTAGGTGAAGTAATCCCCATCACATTAGATCCTTGAACCTTTCCTCACATTCTTCCATCTTGACATACTTTACCCCTTTCATTGTTAATTTAGTTAGTGGGACTGGGAATCGTGAGATATTTCTAAAAAAGATTGATAGTAACCTTCTATGCCAAGAAACCTATGGATTTTAGTGACATGATAAGGTGTAGTAAATTCTTTAATTTCATTTTTTTCAATGGGTCTACATAAATTCCCTAACTTATGATCACATGTCCCAAGAATGTTACTTGTTTCATCAAAAAGAAACACATTCTGAACATTGTGTACAACTTCTCCTACCTTAATTTCAACAACAAAATCCTTATATGTTATTTATATTCTCTTTTCCTCTTGGATTAAATGGTAATACAAGCAATAAACACTACCACAAATTTTTTAAGGTAATTTCTACAGAATCTATTTATCAAATCCATGAAGATTTATGGGGAACTAAAATGTTCATTGGGTATCACAAGAAAATCATATTTCCCATACCTTGAATGGAAGGTACTTTTCTAAATATAATCCTTCTTCACCTTTAGCTAAGGATTTCAATAAAAGAGATTCACCTTTGAGAAGTACTGATCTCAACATAGATGATCTAAAATGTCACAAATCCTTGTAATATGAAATATTTTCTTTATGGTGATCTTATTGAGATCTCAATAGTCGATAGAAACCCTCATTGATCCATCCTTTTTCATTGAAAATATCATTGTCTCACCCCCAAGGTGATAAACTATGAAATATGAACCAATTGACCAAATTTTCTTTCAGCTACTTATTTAACTCCTCCAGTTCGATCGGGGCCGTCCTGTAGGGGAATTTTGAGATTTTACTAGCAATGTGTATAAGTTTTATGGAGAAATCTACCTCATTATTTGGAGGAATTATTTGTAACACTTTGTGAAGTATATAATTTTATTCCATAACAATGGTTATCTCTTCTAGGTTGAGACCTTCCTTTAACTCAACCAATTTAGTAATGTATGATTCTTCAAAGGGAATCAACACCCACACCATTTGAGGAATTTCCAATGCATATTCATGATCTTCCTTTCATTTTAAGATGACCATTGTATGGTTCGGAATATTAAAATATATTTCCTTTTTCTAATAGTAGATGGGTTCTCTATATAAAAATATCCAATCCATCACATTTATAAAGTTGAATTCTACCAAGGTAAGTAACATGAAGTTTGCATAGAGAGTATTTCCACATATACCAAATGGAGAAGGGTCCAACAATTGGGTTTTAATGATCACACCACTTGGTTTTTTATGGATATATCTAATTCATGGATTCAAGTATTTTATTCAATAGTTATAGAAAACATTCATTATATAATTTAATTCATAAAACAATAATCAAATAACACTTTTTAAATTCATGAGTGAATAGGAATTGTACCGTGTATGCCTTCGTTTTCTTGATCCACTTCAGTAGTAGTTGTGGGATAATACATTCCTTGTTCCATTAGATTTGGTGGTTGATGACGCCGATTACCCTTGAGGATTTTAAGTTTAATGCACTCTCTTTTATAGTTCCCCAACTCAATATAGTTGTAGAATTGGGGCATGGGTGGTGCTCCCCTTTCATCCATTGTATCAGATGGATTTTTTTGTATCTTTGACAGTTATGAGCATGGTGACATTTTTTCCCACACTTATAGAACATTACTATCTTTTTTAGGTATTTACCATGATGCTTATTCCCATATGTATTACATCTGACTGGTTTGGATTTCATTCCGCCTTTTCATCAGATCCCCTAGTTTGAAGCTCCATATTTTTTTCATATCATAATAGCCATGGGAACTTTCTCGAAACTACATCTCCATATTGAGATCACATCAATCAAAATCTTTATAAATCCCAAGGACTCAAATTTTTAGATCCTTTTGAAGGTGTGGTTTTAATCCACTAGTAAATCTAATAATTTTTCTATCATTTTTTATTAAAAAAACTTTAAGCATACCTTTAAGGCCTTGTGAAATTTAATTCATAGGTCATGAAATATTCACCAACCATTTTTCTTTATTAGTATGAATTCAATATTTATATTTATATGATTTTTTATCAAGAAATACATGTTATGAAATATTTCCTTAAAGTATCCCCACATGGTCTCTTCAATTTATTCCTTCGGCTTACTGTTCTAAATCAAATTCCATCATTGATCATCCTCTCAATCTAAATGGTAAATGATAAGAGTCGCATTCTCCATCTCAGAATATTGAAGCACAAAAAAGATCTTACACATTGATTTGACCCACTACCATGTGACTAGTAGATCAGTAGATCCACTAAAATTCAGTGTTTTTTGCTTCATAAAACACTCGATAACCATTTTCTCCCTCTTAGGTGAAGGTGTACATTCCACATTATTCAGGATACTGTCTACAACCTGAGACATCTGAGTATGGATTTCTAAGAAATTGTTAACTCCACATCCCAAATTATTGGGTTTTTTCATTTAGTAAATCACATCATTTTCCCTTGCATGGTTTATTGGCCAAGTTTCTCCTAATTCCCACCATATTATAAAATATAAACTGTTATAATGACACATAATTAAAAATTTCATGAATAAATAATTTTTCCTTTGTGAGATTACGTGTAATGTAATATCATGTGGGATACCTATTTTTATTATTTTATAATACCATGATTCTTGGGTGCTTTAATATAAGTAATATCATATTAAGGGTGTTCCCTATAGTTCTCTAATTCTAATTCACAAATTAACTAAACTATTCTAAAATTTCAACTATAGCCGTAATACATTTTTTAAATAGATATAACATAATTTTAAAGATAAAAACCATAAAACCATTATAATTCTGGGATCCAATGGTTTAGTTACTACGTTAAATTATGATTATATATAACATTTTCAAAATAAAACATAAAATTTTCTTTAATTCTGTCTTCTCTTTCTTAGTATTGTCCCTTGTATTCTCATTAGTACATGTAATCACCTGAGGATATACATAAAAGAAATTGATGAGCCAAAATAAAAGTTATTGGATAGATAATAAAATGAATCAATCTAAAATGGGTTGAGAATTATTAGTACCATCGTAACATGGGAATACGATTATACTCATGAGAGGAATCATTGAATAAAGTCATGGAATCTGGAAATGCATAAAAATAAAACATTGTATCTCAGTGGTCAACTACCACACATACATTACATTATCTCATGAGATAAATCATATTAACCAATGAATTAAAGTGCTATTTAATTTTGGGTTCACCCATCCCATCCTATTGGTATCATGCACTGTATAATTTCAGGCCCACCCATCACATGATAACATTTACATTATCTATAATTCCATATAAAACATATATAAATATTAGATATAAAATAATCAATGGAAATAAAAGGGATTAATTTTATAAAGAATACAATCATTATTAAACATTGGGTTCCAAAAAGGGAGATTAAAGAACATACTTTGTATAAGAATCATTAGTTTTGAGTGAAGATGAAACAATCTCCCGAGAGGTAAAATATCTGTTTTTAGAAAGAAGAGTTCATTTGGAAAAATATTTTCATTTTTCATAAAACCATATTGGTAATATTTATATTTTAGAAAATATAATATAATGATGAAAAAAGTATATTTACATAACATAAAAGGAAAATCCATACTGGAAATGGGGTGAATGTGGGAAACCAAATAAAGATAATTGTGTTCTAAAATTCCACATACCCTAGGTCTGAAAACTCTATTATATTTAATAAAATTTATAATCAAATTAAATTAGTTAAATAAAATTAAAATAACATTTTATTATTTAATTCTATTCATTATAGTTTATTACATTAATTTATGGTATTTTTTATGAGGTATATATTTTAATTTTGTCGTTTTGGAGAGTTTTTTTTCTTGGTTTTCATGATCGGATTACTAGAATATGAGTATAGAAGATTATATAGAATGGAAATAATAATATAGAAATGAAAATATATGTAATTAATTAAAAAAAATAGGTTTAAATTTTTATATATATCATTTTTTTAAATGGGATGAGGATGAATCACCAGCTAAATAGTTAATGATAATATGTTGGGTTAATTTTGGCGGTTTTGGATCACAACAAACTTGATTTGTTTTATAAATTTTTATTATGTAAATATATTAGTTAAATAACATAAAAGTGGTTATAAAATATTTTTTACAATGTTTACCTACCATTATATTAGTTTTATGGACATAATTTAAGGTGCTAAAGTAAATTAAAATATATCATCCCTGATGTCGGTAAATTCACACATTGTGGGAGAAGATTTAATTTTTATAATAAAAGTTATAATGAAATGAGTTACTTTATGTATACTCTATTAACATGATATAATTAAAATATATAAAATATACTAGATTTATCATGAGTATTTTTATAGAGGATGTTATGAGAGAATAATAAATCAAAAATAATTTTAAATAAATTAAAAGAAAAATGAAGAGGATTTTACCTCTTAAATCTCACCTCTTTGAGAACCACTTTAGGGAAATGGTTTTGGTATTTTTATGAGACTGAGGGAATCAAGAAGTGGGGGTGGGGCTTGGGAAGATACTTTAGAATAACTTGGACAATGTTTAAATGTTGAAATGGGTGAGGAAAAGAGGTGGTGAGGGTTGTATTTATAGAGGAGGAGAGGGGTGTTTTCCGATTACTTTATTCAATAGTTTAATATTATGGATCAAGAGTATGAATATTTTGAGAATTAAAACTATATATATTTAAATAATTAAGTATATTTCTATATTTTAGTAATACATCATCCATAAATCATCTATGACTCAATAAATCATGTATTTAGCTATTATCATAAATGATCGTATTTTATTATTCACCATAAATTCATGTTTTTATGAAATATAAAAAACAATTCACTCAACCAATTTTTCAATGTGTATAATTACAAAATGAAATCAATTTTAAGAAAATAATTTTTAAAAAATGATAAATTCAATTTTTAATTAAATTAATTATTTACTCAAAAATTAAATATTATAAAATTATAATTCATTTTATAACACATTCGAAAAACTAATTAAGGTATCATAAAATTATATTATAATAATAATAAAATTAAAAATTAATAAAAGAATAAATTTTAGGAAATTATTTTTTCTTTTAAATATGGTAATTAAACATAAAATTTTAATTAAGTATTTATAAATTACAAAAAATACCAACAATTAATTTATCATTTGTAAAACACTTGTTTACTTATACTGTGAAGTAAATATGTCCAATTTTCAATCATAAGATACATAAATTTTTTTTTTAATTTTAAAGGTTATGTTACTATTCAATTTGATATATTATTATTCATAAGGGTCATTTTTCTATTCCAAAGGTCAACTAAATTTTCCATTGGTATAGGTTCCTTAATTTCTAGAAATACCTCTTATTTCATTCATTAATTATTTTATAATGTTTTTATTGTGTTCTCTATGATATTTTATGTGATTTATACTACATTAAATTGTTATAAGTAGGGTGAGGTTCCATTCATGAATGTTTGGGTCGTTACACATGAAACCTCAAGCGTGCCTCCTAGTATGCTAGAGGGTTCCAACTAGAAACAGAGGTGTGAAATGTATATTGGGGAGACTATACCCCATGGTATGAAGTTTCATTGCGTTATATTTTTTTATATAAATACAAGAAATAAATCAAAGTACATAAATATTAAAAGACAACAATATGTACCAACTGAATAATTTGATAAGTAATATGGAATATGTAATTACGTGATGGAATATAACTAAATGGAATGCAAGAAACAATACAAGAAGGTGACTACAAGACTAAAATAATGACTCAAAATTCCCTAATCTCAAAACCAACAAGGATCGCAACTCTAAGCTCTAGCCCATCTAGAAAACAATTAATCAACAATATGGTCCTTTTACTTTATCCAAATATGAATCAACATAAACTGCTCGAGAGACAAACTGTGGCCAGAATTGGGTGTGGGTATAACTCATTAGATTAACTCCATTGTTCCTAAAAAAACTAGTATGAAAAGAAGTGAATTCAATAATGTGATAAATAGTTGTATTAATTAATTCAACAAATAATAAAATACAACAACCACCTTCTTTGTCTCTATGTTGCAATATCTATGAGCATGTATCTGATAATACGAACCAAACCCACATAACAATTGTAAAATAACCTACTCCATAACCATGCTATAATATATATAGTCTTGTATTATGAACATTCCAACAACCATTGTATAACCATGGTATTGTCAAAACAATATTAGTCAAATCCGTATAAGCATTACAATGTTCTGGTTAAAACCCTATAAACATTAAAACATGGGACTTGTAAAGAACATGATCTATATAAGAATTACAACATGGGACTAAGCCGAGCCCTCTCAAAATCCACATTACATCAAATAATTTTTCATATACTGGGTTTGAGTTTGATATATAATCATTTCATCATAGAACACAAGTCAAGTCGTATAGTAAGGATATTATAATGTCACATATTATATCTCATTAGTAAATTAGGTAAATTACCATTTATATTTCAAATAACCCTTGCATTTATATCACAATTTAATAAAAGTTATAAAAATAATAAAATAACTCAACGTTCCGGATTCTATACTAAGAAATCACCTAGGGTCAGAAGTCATGTTTAATTCAGTTTAATACATTATCCAATTCGATTATTTTCCACATTTTATCACCCATCGGGTAGCCAGAATCACATTCAGAATCCAATTGAAACAAAAGGAATTAAAAGAATAACCTCACTCATTATTTACTTGATTATGGAACACATTTCGTTGGCATAATCCAAAAATTACATAAAAATGGAAATAATAAAACCATAGGCTTTATATTTAGACCAACAACCTTTAACTGTAGAATAACGAAACACTTAAAATGGAAAACACCCTTGAGAAATAATGTACAAATGGTTAAAAAGTGGTTACGCAATGAAAAATAATAAAGATCCAAACAACAACATAATCATTAGAAAATATTTCACTACAGCGGTTGTAAAACCAAGGAAGATGATAAATAAATTTATCTATAAAGACATTCCAATGATTGAAGGTTTAAACAAGACATCAATAAAAGAGTATGGAACTCCAATTTTTCCTAGATAATTCTCATGGGTTGAGAGGAGGAGGCTGCAGTAGAATACAGTTAAAACCTATCTTCACAAAATGTTTCAAACAGTTGTTTGTGGAATTACATGGTGTGTAATATGGTTACAAGTAATGTTAATATTTTTAATGGAATTCACTAAAAAACCCATGGCCTGAGATTTATTTTATTAAAATACCCAAACATTTATATGAGGTTTTATACCCTTACACGTGGAGTAAATTTTCTACGGATGATATTTCAACCCATTCTGCCTATAAACAAACTTAACCCCTTTTAAATTATCTCAACATTCGAAGAACCCTTATAAACACTTAGCCCATTTATACACAGACATTAGGTTAGTTTCCCCAAAAAAGGATCTTTTTCTTTGAATAACCTTTTCCACTAAGGCACAAATGAAAAACTTAATAGGAGACATACCTGGAAAAAGATAGGATTTTATAACCTCCATGCCTTATAATATCTCATCCTCGAGATTCTCTAAGTGTATATGTGAGGTCTGAACAAACATGTTTGATGAAGCTCATTTCCATCACAGATTCCAACGAATGGAAAGGGAGAATACCTTAAGTCCAATGAATGGAAAAGGGGAATACCTTAAGCACGATCAGGGTCATCCATTGAAGAACAGAAACCAAAATTTACGAATGCATGGACTTGGAGCGCAATTGGATGGAGGCGCGAAAGTTACATGAATGTCATGCAAGTCACATGCGCGCCACCTATGGGTCACATATCTCACATGTGCACTCGATTTTATTGCTCACCCAAGGTGAAAGGGGTCTTATAAATATCCCATATGGGCCCCCATTTCGAAGACGGATTTTCCAAAAGTCAAATTCAAGATCTGGTCGCCCAAGTCTTCATCTCAAATCTTCCGAAATCTTTTAAGTTAACTTTTTACCTAGAATGGATCACATGAAGGAGTATGATAAGGACTGAGTGTTTAGAATTCATCAACACTTGCGCGCCTAAGTATCCATATCTCGATAAAAGTGGAAACACTTGCGTGCCGCCCTACCCATTCAATGAAAATTGTGTGTCTCCCTTTTGACAACATCTCAGGATAATACTAAAGGCTTGAGCTAAGTCTCACCCAAGTCTTACACTACAGATTCTTCAACCCCCAGGTGAACCCATGCCGCGCAAGTACACTTTCCTGACCAAGACTTGTATGCCAATTTCAATTGTGTGCCTATCTCCCTTTCACCTCTACACGTCAAGATATTAGTCCTCGAACCCCTTTTCAAATCCATTCATGGCATGATTCCTTTGTTGGATTCCTTATATGAAAGTAATTCTCTGATAACCTCTCCTAAAACCTCGTGATTTACAAGAATTATGTAACAACGGTTAGAGGTTTCTTCTATATAACCTCATTTGTAAAGATGAGATAATCTTTTTTATTTAGGGAATCCTCCTCAACATTAAGCCCCAAGTTCCCTTAACCTGGACCTCCTTCTCATGAATAAGTCCCAATCATAATTCCTTAAATTTGGGCCTCCTTCTCAGGAGTAATCCCCATGTTATAAGTCCCCTTAACCCGAGCTTCCTTCTTAGGAGTAACCCAAAGTAATAGTTTCTTTTATCATAGGTCATCCTCCTCAAGAGTAAGCCCCAATATTAATTTCTTTTGATTTGGGAATCCTCCTCAGGAGTAAGCCACAATCTTAATTTCTTTTGATTTGGGCCTCTTTCTGCGGAGTAAGCCCTGGGTTAGAACTCCAAATCTCCATAAATTACAAATACCTTTATGGACCCTTTTCTTGGGCTTCTTTCCCGAAGTAAGTCCCGATCTTCATCTACTTTGGCAGTCATACATACGTAATCCCCACATAATTTATCGTGACTACATCTTTCGTGGCATAATCATCAGGTGTACTGATACCTATTGTTTCTCACATAGAGCATGAATCACATGAGATTTGAGTGTAAAACTAATCACGAAATCTCTTTTTTTGGTCCATTAACCCTGAATAAGCGCCATATTTCTTCACCCAAAATATGTGGACTTTGATCTCTACCTTAAAATTAGAGTACGTAGGAAGACATTATAAGGTTGAATCTCATCATTAATATATTATTTTCTATCCAATATGATGTTAAACTATATCCTTTTTATCAAACTATGTGGGTTCTGATTCCTTTTTAACAAGGATACGTAGGTAGCACATCTGCGGGTACGATCCCAACTCTAAAATAATCCCTATATTTCTGAATGACAATAAACTTCAACTTCCCCACTGAGTGGATTTAAAGCCAGTATGGTAATCATAATGACCAAGATATTTCTACATAATTTATTGAAGGATACTTTTGACTAATAATCTCTAATACATACGGATGATTCTCCATCAATGAAGAACCTCAAATACATATAAAAGATTCTCTAAATCCCATACTTATCAATCATCAATTGGAAAAAACTAAATGAAAACTCATTTTCATTCTTGGTGAATTAATAAGGATTCATGAACATAACTTAAATTTATAAGAGAGTCCTAGAGTAGGAAATATTTCCCCCAAAAAAGGAATGATGATCCTAACCTCCCATCCTATTGACCAATGCAAATTATTAAGCCTCATCAGTCCACAATTTGGAAAGTAGGTCCAAATGGATATAAAATAATTGGGTGTTTTCGGTTCTACAAATAAACCCGTTAGAAACCGATTGGAATGTTTGAACCCTAAAAAAAATACCATCCCCATTTCCAAATGAAAAAAAATGGTGTACCCGACGTGAATCCTTAACCAAGATAAATGAAGTTTTACTTATTTTTTAGGCCCCTATTAAACTCAATATGAGGGCCAACAAATAAATCATTAACAAATGTTCTTATCCAAAAGATGTAGTCTGGCCAGAGTTATCTTGATTATGTCTGCTATATAAAACAAGAACTCTTTTCCAATATCTTTCTACAACACAAAATGGATTTTTTATGGTTCACACCTGTGAATTCCATGACTACAAATCCTGATGGATCCCCATCCACTCTAAGGATGAAATCACCTACTCAGAATCTTCAACGTTGGGTCTCAAATGCATTTGTGAGATAATGTCGCCAACATGGTACCATCCCGACTCTGGAGGCCACTCGACAAGCCCTCCAAGTTAACAACTCACCATGGTTGTTCGGACAGCAATGACCAGTGGTCAAGAAGTAGGTGGTTCCAACCACCATCTCCAACCATTTCGAGTCATTATCCTCGTAATGCAATAGCCAGTCCCTCCTATATTATAGTGAGTTGAATGAAGAGGTCACTCAAGGCCTTAGATCAAGAATACAAGAGTACTTACTGAGGAATCCCACCCACAATCACTGCCATATTCATGCAGTAGTGCACCCTCAACATGATGAGGGTATCACCTCTAGGCGTTCGGCTCAGGTTCCCCAGACTCGAGCATGCATGAAGAACCATCAGAGGAGAAATTCGGCCAATAAGGAGAAGGTTCTTACATATCTCCCCAACAGAAAAGTCCATCAACCTAACTTGATGGAAAACAACGAGCGGGCATATACACCCATCCATCCTAATTTCACGACCCAGGAGACTCGTCTGTCAGTAACACACCAATCCTGCCAGGAAATTCTGGCGGAGTACTATAGGTAGGCACGTACACCTATTTATAAGTCTTCACCCATTCTGCAGGCTCGTATGACTGCATCCAAAGAAGCCCGCCCACCAAATGTGGTGACCACCTGTAAATAGGCACATACACCAGTTTACACTCATCAATTCTTCCAGCAGTATTTTCTTCCAATGTTGAAGTATGTTCATCAATCTTATTCGGTGGAGAACAATCAGCAGGCACATACACCTGAAATTCATCAAGGTAACCAATATTATTGTTTGGTAGCACCCGGATATGTCAATTGGAAATCTCCAATGACAGACAAGAGGCAAACAAAACATTCTACCCCCTCACAAGAGTACTGTTAGAATTCACTAACAGGAAAAGATGGATTTGAGCAGGGACACACACCTACTCCAAACATGTAATGGACGTATATTCCTGCTCCAGCAGCTGAAGTCACCAATCACATTATGACAATGGTGAAAGAGCAGAAGAAAATCTCTGCTCAAATTCTGGATACCTGTCGAAATATTATAACAACATCAGAAACCTCACAGGGAAAGAAACATAAATCTATCCCTATTAGTGGAGTGACTCATCAACATGTCACACCGGAGTAGATACACACCTCTATCTCAGTCCAGGAGGGTCATGGGGCGTACTCCCCCATGTCATACGGGCATTCAAGTCAGGCAAATACACCTGATTTAAATGGAGATAGTCAGCCTAACCTAACCATTTCTCTTGAGCAGGCACATACACCAGCCCATAATAACCACTTTCATCAAAAAGTGGTTTCCAACGTGAGTAAGAAGGCGTCGATGAAAAAGACCCATCCATCACAGTTAAAAAAATCAAGATCCAATTTTCAATAAGGCCTTCCCAATGCTAGAGTTCTTGAAGCCCTCAGAAAATTATCTGTTGCAACACAAGATTCTACCCTCTCATTTCAAAATTCCATAAATAACAACAATAATTCAGAAGTACTTCATTAGACACTTCCTCATGAAGTCTTGCTTCATGAAAAATCGGTCAATCTCGAAGTATCATCTTCAGATGACAGCCATGATAACCCTATGCATGGCCAGAAGACCAAGGAGCAAAATTTTTCATCTTTTTCTATAACCCATCATGGGGGGTCCTCCCCATGACGAGGAATTTAGGTGTGAAATTCCACTCCGTACTAGTAATTCACATTGCCTAGAAAATTCTTTATTAGAAAATGAAGTAATGAGAAATCCCTCTTATCTTGAAGCACATAAAAATGTAAATCCATTCATGTTTGATGCCTTACTGCTAGTGGGTGAAATACTTTCTCAATCAGAAGATTGCCCAGGGTTTAGGTCATTCTATGTACCACCCCGGGGTCATTCATCTGCTAATTTGACAAATGAATTCACTACTAATCTTGTGGAATCTGATGAAGCAACGAAGAAGCACCATCTCTGGTCCAATCAGGTAGAATAATCATAATCAAATGAAAAATTGGAAGTGCTGAATATGATAAAACAATTGGAGAAAGGTGAAATACCCGTTATGTTTTGGACTTTGGCTGATTATCAGTATGATATTCCAGAAACGTTGCCAGATGATTGTATTCACGACATTCATTTGAACATATGGAAAAATCATTGTCACTTAAATGAGAAAATATTACCTTATGATGAATATCAAAATCATGTTAAGGTAAAAGAAGGGTTGCAATGCCAAATTGACTTGGAATCTCTCTCAGTCTTCCAACATCCAAAGGATGAAAAGCAACAGGGAGCCCTTCAGCGTACACACCTTGGTGAAATAAAAAGGTTGCACCAGTTAATTACCAATGCCCCATCTGGTATTCATATCAGGGGATGGGGTGTTCATGGAGAATTTCATTTCATTGTTCTCTCCAGTCAATAAAGCCCGCCAAAAGTGGTCTCATGCATTGTTATTGCCCATAGCTGGGCACATCTACATGGTTTTATATGTAATCAAAGACTTGCTCAAGAACAAGCCTCGAAAAGTTCTTCCCAAAGACAGGCATATAATGAACAAGTTGTTGAATTACTCTTGAATCAAGAAAATGAGAATATCGAACATGATTCTCGTTTAGAGCATGCACATCATTGGGTGACAGAGGTGTTAGAAATATTCCAACGGTCATCTGAGTCAGGTGATTTGAGTGGATTTAGGATGATGAATCCGGCCAATTTCTAGACTAAAATCCACAAAATCAACAGAGCTTTTATGAAAGATTTAGATGTAGAAACTCAAGAGCCACCTAAGCCTGCCAGGCTGGAGACTCTTTTAATCCATCCCTCAAGATCAACAAACAAGATTCAAGGAGTTTACCAGGAAAAAAATAACAGCCCCATTCCATCGGACTGGGGTCCTTTTCAAATTCCCAATCTCTTCCTCAGTGAAAGTCAGGTTTCTCTCGGTTAGGGAAGAAGCCACAAGAGGAACATAGATCTTAATTGTCAGGAAATTTCCTCCAAATTAATGTTCATCAATAAGTTCCGAAATGATCAACCAAACAAAAGAAAATGTCTCATAAAAGACATGGAAGAAGGTAGTATCACAGAAATGATGACAGAAAGGCTGTAATGCTTTATGTGTCGATAAATGTCATCAATGTTGTTGTCACTGATCCCCCAGAACATGAGGCTCACTCAGTGAGATCAGATGAAAAAGTTCATATTCAAGAAGTTGTACACATAGAAACAAATGAAGGAGGTGTGCATACCTGAAGCCAGAGGGTTGCCCAGAGGTAAGACATTCTTTTGGGTAATTCCCATCCATACTCCAGAAAGGCACATGCCATGGAAAAGGGTAAAAATCAGGTTACATTCCACCCTACCTCTAGAGAAGGCCAATCACTCTCATTAGAGGAAAGGTTCTCACAACAAGAAGATGAAATGAAGGAGTTAAAGAGGTTAAATGCATAACTAATTCAAGGTAGTCTTCCTCCTAAGCATGATGGAGTAAATAAATCAAGGGAATTTGGTGCAGCTATTAGGATGGATCAATAATATCCCCCTTTACAAGTACACCATCACAGGTCCAATTCTATTAGTCATATGCGATGACAACCATCAATACTTCCATCAGTGGTAGTACTAGCCGCCACACCCATCCAAACCCCTGTTATTGCACCTGCTTAGGTCCAAGCTCAACCAAATGTGTCTAAAAAATTAATCACTACCATTGAGTCATTAACCGCTTGGATAGAATCTATGGAAGGACGACGTACATCAGTTCAACCAGAAAAATAGATCCTACTCTGAATTGGTGGATGTAATTCATCCCCCATCAAATTTTTCGAATACCACATTCCCAATTTTTAATGGTTCGGTAGATCAAAAAAAACACTTAACACATCTTGGTTCTCATTGTGATCCTATTATAGGAACTCCTCAACAACAAGAAGTAGTTAAACGCAGGTGTTTTATGATGTCATTAGAAGGACCTACTTTTGTCTTGTATACATCTTTGCAATCTCGGTAAATTACTAGGTGGGAAGATCTCCGTCAAAAAAGAATTCTTCAATTTAGATCAACATTACCAAAGATGACAGTTTTTTATCATACCAATTTAAAAAAAATGGAAAATGAAAGAGTTTCGAAATTCATTTCTCGCTGGAAGAGATTAACATATTCCTTAATTTTAGCACTCCCTCAAGAAGAGTTGCTTCCAATCTGTTTGCGTGTTGAATTATGCACACCGTTGATCCCTGTGAAAAAAACAGGAGGGTTTTGAGACCTTACTTTAATCGCTCAATAGATAGAAGACTCTCTCATAAAGACAAGGGCTGAAACTCGTGTAATTTCAATAGCTCCGGGAAGGTGAAAAGGGAATGTAGAGACTGCTACAGTTACACTTAAACAAGCACCTGTACCTTCTTCCACATCAAAACCATCATCATATCGAAGGGATCCACCTCCTTAGTATCAACAACAATGTCTGACTTGTCATGATGATAAAAAAGATCAAAGGCGAAAATAGTTTGTGGATTTAACAAACAATGTTTATTCCTGAATAAAAAAGTTCTTGGTTACTTATTCTCTGCTCTGGAAAACAATCAGGTTTAGTAGACGAGGCCTAAAAGGCCGAACAAGGAAGGAGATGAAGACCTCTCCATGTATTTCTCGGTTCATCAGATGTTGGGGAATCCCATTCAGGAGTGTTTTGTCTTCAATGACCTCCTTTATAATATGGTGGACTCTAGACAAGTAAGTTTGAAAGGTTCTTCAGCCTAGGTAGCATGTGTTACTACTACTGATCCAGAGGAAGAAGGTGAGTGGCACGTAGTCAGAAATAAAAATGCACATAAATATGATGATTGGATGGTCAGGAAAATGATCAACCAAAACTCATTCCATATTATAAACACAATTGAATCAACCAATTGTTTCTTCTTCTATTTTTTCCACAGCAAAACCGCCTTCATCAGAAGGAAAATATTCAATGAATCGGCGTAATTTGATGAAAGAAGAGAAGTCAGAAGAATATGAGCTCTTGTCAAAGCCTAACTTGCCTTTGACTCTGGCAAATTTTATTTCACCTACTTCAAAAGAACAGGCACCGCCCCACCAAATGGCACAACCTGAACTGGTTCATCAGGCAGAATCTTTATCAGATGAATAATTGATCTTTGGTTCTATTAACATGATTCATTTAACAGATCCTTTGGCCAATGATAGTTTCAGTCATGATGAGCCTAAGTTCCATGTATATAATAGAGGAATTAGAGGAAGAGACAAAGGTCTAGGATACAGGGGAAAACACAGATATTCCAGAAGCCACTCTTTCAATCCTACCCCTAGTATAACTATATATGCAGTAGAAACTTGTGGAAAATCCCTTCAGCGGGCTAAACAGGAACAAGAAAGTTCTTCCACACATGGAAGATTCTATACTGACACATTTATTTTGGAGGACCAGTTAGAGGCCACACCTTATTTTTCTCAGCAAATAGATAGACCTAATCGGTCTAATCTATCGAAGCTAGGAGTGTTTCCAATTCCTGCCCTGATATGGGATTCATATACTGCCAAAGCATCAACTTCCAAGGCACCTAAAAACCCACAATTTCATGCTGGGAAACGAAGACCTTTGGGCCGAAATCATGATGTATTGAATCATTTGGGTCATTTACCAGCCAAGTTATCAATTCTGGATGCCTTGAATCTATTAAAAGATCTTCGTTAGGAACTTATTGAGGCTTTTTCAATTCCTCAAGAATTAGAAAACGAAATTGTTGCGGTTGAGGTCTACCATATAATGATTGATCATGCAGAATGTCATTCATTGATATCTTTAACAGATGAAGATGAAGATGATGTTCTACATTGACCTATCAGACCTTTGTATCTATCTGGAAATGTCAATTACATAGACATCCGACAATAATTCATTAATAATTTCTTAGGATTAAACCTCATTCTTTTTCGTACACATTTTCGATTGGGCCTCAACGTATCTGATTTATCTCGTTATACTTTGATGTTGCAAGGATATGATAAAAATGAACAAGAACCTCTGGGCGAAATTACACTCAGAATTCAGTTTGGAGACCTTGTGTCTAATTCAAAATTCATTGATGTTTTTCTGGACACAGCCTTCAACATTTTTCATGGAAGACCTTGGCTACATCAACATGTGTTCGTACCTTCGTCATACCATCAAATTCTCAAATATTGTTTCAACGGTTAAATTAATTCTCAAAATGGTTTGGAAAAGATTTCAATAAACCCATTCATACATGTGGGTACAGATTATCTTTTCCTATTAGTCAAATTGATAGGATAGACCTAAATCCAAACACTCTTATGGAAACTTCCATAATGTCAATTACCACAATCAAGCCAGACAGCATGAGAGAAATTGTTGATTCGCCAAGCAGTGATGAAATCTTAAATAGATATGTCTTCATTTCATCCACTAAAATCCATCAATTCTGTACTTCATCACCCAGGCCCGAAAAGTTATAGAAATACCATAGGAAAACAATGATGTCGATTCGCAAACCATCATCTCCTATCTATCACCCCAGGAAGACCCTTCATTATCAATAGAGTCAGAAATGGAAGCCTCTTCTTCAAGATGCTCAAATTTTAACTTCTCCCCTGACCATGGAAATTCTTCTTCGTCATATACTATGCATGTAGAAATAGAAGAAGTAAATCATATTGAAGAAGAAGAAGAATATCTCAGGGATGCTCCTCCAACATTTGAAGAGGGTATCTCTACACACCGGATGAACTCAGAGAAATAAATCTGGGTATAAAAGAATATACAGGTCCCACTTTAATTAGTGCATCCATGACTCTTGAAGAGCATGAAATGTATAATTCATTTATAAAGAAAAATCGAGATGTATTTTCATGGAATTATACAGAAATGTGAGGTCTTGATCCCGATTTTTCCACTCATCATTTGGGTTTTCTAGAAGAACACCGAGGATTCAAGAAAGTAGAAAGAAGAACACACCCAACTTATGCCTCCAAAATTGAAGCTGATGTTGATAATCATATCAAGTCTAACATCATCAGAGAAGTTCAATATCCCAAACGGATGGCTAATATTGTCCCTGTGAAAAATACGAATGGACAAATTAGAGTTTCCATTCATTTCAGATATCTTAATCGGCATTGTCCCATGGATGATTTTCAAGTTCCGATCACAGAACTATTAATTGATGAAACATCTGGAAAATAAGCTCTTTCATTCATGGATGGTTACTCTGGGTACAATCATATATGAATGGCCCCAGAAGAAGAGGAGTCTACAGCCTTCAGATCTCCTCAAAGTGTGTTTTTCTATCGGGTAATGCCCTTTTGCCTAAATAATGTAGGTGCAACATATCAATGTGCCATGCACCATATCTTCAAAACCATTTTTGGGAAATTTGTTGAATGTTATGTTTATGATTTGGTGGTTAAATCTAGAAAGTGTTCTAATCACTTGGAAGATCTGTAAATCATATTCAACAAACTTCAACAACACAATTTGAAGATGAACCCATTAAAATGTGCTTTGGGGTAACCATACGAAAATATATCTGCTTTTTTGTACACCATCGTGGTATTGAAGTTGATCCTGAGAAGACAAAATCAATCCTTGACATGTCTCCTCCTAGAAATTTGAAGAAATTTAGAGGACTTCAAGGACATTTGGCTTATATTCGGCATTTCATTGCCAATTTAGAAGGCAAGTGTTTACCCTTCACCAGATTAATGGGGAAGGGTGTCACCTACCACTGGACTGAAGAATGTCAAGAAGCATTAGATATCCTCAATAAATACCTCTTGATTCCACCGTTATTAATGCCACCTGTTGAAGTCATACCACTTATTCTCTATCTGACCGCTTTAGAGCGATCAATGGGTGCCTTCCTTTCCCAAAAGAGTGATGCTGGGAATGAAAACAACCTTTACTATCTCAGACAGACTATGCTTGTGGTAGATACTTGATATTCAAGTATTGAAAAGTGATGCCTAGATTTAATATTTGTAGTTCAGAAATTGAGAAACTACCTGAAACATCATGAGGTTCAATTGGTATCTCACAATAACCTACTCAAATTTATCCTTTGTCATCCAATGCTTACAGGATGTCTAGCAAGGTGGGCAGTTATTTTGCAGTAGTTTGATATCCAGTATGTGTCTCAAAAGGAAAAAAAGTGCCAAACTCTTTCCAATTTCCTTACTGAACAGCAATCTATAGAAGATGCATCATTAAATATTGAACTTCTTAATGAGGAAGTAATCTTTATTCAAGATAATTCTCAAACATGGGAAATTAACATTGATGGTGCTTCCATAATTCCAACAGGGAAGAAAATAGAAGATCCTAAATTCCACAATGTTGGATTAGGAATCATGGTTATTTCTCCAGAAGAGGCAGTTCTACCCAATTCCTTCTTATTGTCAAAAGGAGGTACAGAAAAATGAAGTACAATATCAAGCTCTCATCCCAGGCTTGGAATTGGAGCTTCAGGCACAGGTGAATCACTTGAAGGTAAAATGTGATTCTGATTTGGTAATTAAACAAATAAATGGGGATTATTCCATCAAAAAGGAAGAGTTAATCCCTTTGTGTTATTATGTTAGAGTGTTAATGGAAGAATTTCCCTTGGAACCAACATTTTCATATATCCCACAATCACAAAATGCTCATGCTAAAGCATGGGCTAATGTAGCCATAGCCCTAGAAGATCTGAATTGGGATGAAACAATCATCAGTATTGCCCACAATCATATAGTTTCACCTTTTATTCAAATCAGAATAGAGGAAATCAATGAAATCAGTCCCATTTCTGAACCATATGGTCATACTACAGGATGGGTGACACCAATCAGGAAATACCTTCAAAATGGAACACTCCCACCTGATAGGGCCAAGAAAGAACAAGTCCAGTTACGTGTGGTCAATTTTACTCTTTATGATAGCCCAGATCACCAAAAAATTCTCTAAAAGCGAGGTTATGATAGAATTCTCTTCAGATTTATTGATGGTAAAGAGACAATGGTTTTCATGAATACAGTACATGTAGGAGTTTGTGGTGCCCACCAGTTTGGACATAAATTTCTTTTCAAATTCGAAGGCGTGGATACTTCTAGCCTTAAATGATGCAAGATTGTGTTGATTTCACTAAGAAGTTTCACTCTTTCCAAGTATGTGCCAACTTCATTCATCAACCCCCTAGAGTTTCTTCATATAGCTAAATACTCCTGGTCCTTTTCTACATGGCGAATGAATGTAGTAGGACCTTATCCTCTGGCTACAGCTAAGCAGTTTAAGTATATTCGTACTGCTACTGACTTTTTTTCCAAATGGGCAGAGGCAATACCTGCCAAAGAAGTTGGTGCTAGAAGCATTGTTAGCTTTGTCAAGTCCAACATCATTACCAGATTTGGTGTTCCTCATACCATATTGATGGATAATGTCACCAAATTTTGTTCATCTGAGGTAAGAATATTGTATCAAGAACACAATATCAGATCCCACCATTCATCTTGGTATCATGCAGCGGCCATTGGTCAAGTAGAGGCTTTCAATAATTCTCATTCAAACATAATTCAAAATATTGTGGATAAAGATAAGAATTCATGGCCGGATAAACTTTTTCACGCTCTATGGGCTTATCAAACTACCAACCGCACTGCTACACGATCAACTCCATATTCATTCGTATATGGAACGGAAGCAGTCATGCCTATTGATTTCCAATTACCTTCGCATAGAGCCACCATTTATGATCATTATATATAGAAAAAAATCTCAAAAGTGATTGGATGAATTCTAATGACTATATGAAAAAATATTGTGCACACTGCACCATTTAGAAGTCTATCAGAATCGGATATCACAAGCATTCAATAAAAAAGTTCTCCATCGTTCATTTATTCAAGGATAATTGGTATTTCTCCTCAAAACCCCAATGATACCACGAAAGAAGCCTCCAAAGATTGAGACAAAGTGGGAAGGACCTTACTCATACATAGGGTCTACTCCAATGGAGCTTATTCTTTAATCTCAATGGATGGATAACTCATTACAACCCCAATAAATGCATGATTCTTGAAGAAGTATTTTCTGTAACACAAATACACCCATTGTCCTTACTACAGGACATTAAACTGCATATCCCCCTCTATCATCCAACATGACGTTAAATGGTGTCCCCTATATTATCCAACATGACGGTAAATTGTGCATCGTCCAAGCTGCAGGACGTTAAACTGCCAAGCACCCCATGTTTGTGACACATGGCATTAAATTGTGATCACTACATGAACAATTGTCTTTTAAAATCCATTGTCATGAGTACTGTGGGAATCTAACCATGCTTAAGCCCCACACCATCCTTCTTGGTCACATCTTTCACAACACGATCGTCATGTCTATTGCTACCACTTGTTTCTCACACCGAGTATGACTCACGTGAGCTTAGAGTATGTTTCGACCTTGAAATCTTCTCTGGGCCTCTAACAACTCTTACGTCCCAACATCATCTTCAGGTAATTTCCCCCAAGTACACCCCTATAGCTGAATCCCTATCAATTGAACTAAACTGACTTTGATCCTTGCATCCTAGTCTGGGTATGTAGGCCACCTCTTGAGGTTCAAGCCCAAAACCAGTTTCTTCGCATCGATTCACCTCCATCACATGTGATGTTGATCTGTGAAACCCCCTTCAACCATCTTATTCATATAAGTTCACTTTTATCCTTCATAATGTTAAACTGTGTACATACCATTGTCCTTGATATATGATGTTAAACTATATAGTCCCCCATTGTCATTACTACAAGACACTAAACTACATAGCCTTGGTCTATGCATATGACATTAAACTATTTCCACTTTTGTCCTGTATGACAAATAAACTACGAAAATCCCTATTATCCTCACTCAAGAAGTATAACGACCCATACATTACATACATTGTTATTACATTAGAATTGATTCATACTTATTACAACATATAACAAAACCATGATAGGACCATATAGGTATAGTGTCTTTAGAAACTATGAAACATTAACAAATGGTTCATAAATCATATACATTGTCTCCCACTTATTTCATCATATCTAGAGTCCCTTTGGAAATATCCTATTTAATACCCTTCTTCCTGACCTAGGTAAAAGGTAAAATACAAAAGGGTGAGCTCAAATGCTCAGTAAGGGTAAACAACGGAAATATCAATCATATCATATTCATTAGAACATAACATTTTGAAAAACATAACCTGCAAAAGAGATCATAATATCATGACATGGGATGAATCATAGTAGTGAAATGTAATCCTAGTAATAATAACATAAAACATGAAACTTCGTGGCATACACACATAATCATAGAAAATAATTTCATATTAGTCAAGACTCATTGCCCACACCATCATAGGGGACAAAGTCCACTACTGAACCGATTTCACCCCTCGTTCGAGTCCTATATCATTGTTCCAGATTAACATTCTATTCCAGCCATGTCTATCTCCGAAGATATAAATCCTTACCCAATTCATTGGAGAGAGATATAGGTCCACCCATCTCATAATAGAACCATTCTTATGTGTTCCACAAAATCATAAATCATACATCATAGCATAACCCGTGTAATAAAAATGGGATTCTTAATCATCATGTCATCATAACATAATAGATAAAAGATTAAAGGACTTCATAAAAATAATTTCATCATTACATAATCAAACCAATGTAATAATAGGGATAGAAATATAATGCTATATTATCTTAGATGGAAAATTATTTTGATAAAACACTTGAACTCCATTCTTGAGGAAAATATCCTTTCTACTTCAAAAACATCTTTCCTTTCACAACATGTCATACTAAAGGAAGTTAATTGAAAAATAAACTTCAAAACTTGTAAAGGAAGCATCATTGGAATAATTTTCTATGAAATCATAAAAATCTATTCATAATGTATAAGTTAAAAAAACATTCTTCTCGTACATTGGCCAGAAAATTCAAAAAGTATCTCGTTCTGAAAACGAAAAATGATTGTTTTAATATATTTTAATAAAAATTCACCAATAGGTAAAATTGGATTTAAACAATTTTACAAGGATAATATTATATATAGAGGAAACATGGATATGGATGATAAATATTCCCCAGTAAATACCGAAGTATAAACAATCTCGGATAAAAATTGAGATTGTGATATTTTCCCTTACCTTTGGTCCGATATGATTTGTATGTATCTGAACCTCCTATATAGTAATTTAAATAATTTAATTGACATATTCCAGAATCATATTCATGGTTATGATATCATATATAGTCATATTCGTATCTTTTTATTAGTAATATTTCATTGCTACTTGTTATTCAGGTGTTTATTGATTTATGTTCTTATGCATGTTTTCTCGAATAAATTATTATTCCTCTTTTTAGGTTATAGAAAAATAATTTTCAGAATGGTATTAGTATAATATATATCATATTTATTCATTAAATTCAGTTATATAATCATGGTTTAATGAAGATCATGTAGAATGAATCACATCACATCGTGGAAACGGTAAGCCGTACGTACGCACGAGCAATGATATTGTTCCCATAACTATTGAATGGTATTTTAGTGGATGATAGAATATCTAAGAATTAGTATCATGTTATAATAATCATGTATAGTAATTATTTTCACCTTTATACCCATCCAAGTAAGTATGTGGGGGAAAACAGATTACACCACGACATGGAAACGGTATTCCGTACATACGCACGCGCGGTGATTTCGTTTTCCATAGGATGGAAAGAAGGTGAAATAGGGTTGTTTCACATTTTTAATAAAATATCAGTATATTAGTGATACATATGTTATTACTTCATAATTAAAAAAAATAAATAAGAGGAAGTAGAAGAAGAAATAAATTTTAAAGAATCGGTAAAGGATATTACCTCTTCTTCGGCGCGCATCTTCTTAGCCTCCTCTTAGGGCACTAAAGTTGGACTTTGAAGAATACCAGGACATTTAGTATTTTTCTATGGAAGTGGAGAAGAGAAAGGACATGTTTGGTCCTAGAATTAATGCTAAAAATGTTTTGAAGTGGAGAGGGAGGTGGTGGCCTTTTACAAGGGAGGAGAGGTCCACCTTTGGAAACTTAATAAATATTAATTTATAATAAATTTAAACCCCACATAAAAACCACCAAAAAATACTCCATTCGAAGATGAGATGATATAGGGTAGTAATATCATCAACCAATAAAATTTAGACATGTTGGGAATTTATTTTAAACCTTTTTAAATTGATTTATCCTTATTTATTCTTTTTAATTTTATTTACGGTAATAAAATTCTGAAATATATATTTTTATTAATAATTATGTATGTGTTTTTTATTGTTCATAATTGGAATATTTATGACATTTTCAGCCAAATAAATTTCAATTTATAATTTTTAAATATTTTTTTTCTTTTTAAACAATTTTATAATATGATATTTTTATAAAATAACAATATTGTCAATTTTGACAATATCCATTTATTTTAATTTACATAAAATACACACATAGAATATATTCAAACATATATATTTAATATATTTCTAATATGTCATGTTCATCTAGAAAACTTGTGGAGAATATTAATTAGTTCATATAATATTTATTTTAATATTTTTAAAACCATTTATTTGATATTTCAATCAATAAAATAACTTCTACATCACTATTGTGTCATCATTTATTAGAATTATTTAATCCCTAAAATTTATATATAAATTCTCATGATGTTTATAATTTTATTATCTTTCTAGATAATAGTTATATTCTTGGTTTTATGACGTTTATCACTAAATTAAAATTATTACACTTATAAGTTATAAGAGTGTGACATCTTGTCACTTTCTTTGGTTTTAATTATAATTATATCATTTTCATTGTCAATAGTTCATGAAACGAATCAATTCCAACCCTTAGGTGATATGGGTCTACTTTTATTCATCCAATAAAAATTTATAAGGTGGTAGGGTAATTTAATAATCTTATTTTTACCCTTAATTTCCTGATTTACCTTTAAGTGTAGTAAATAAAAATTAGCGTAGTTACTATTCATAATGTCAAAAAAATAAAAGTAACATATTAACATAATTTGGACCCACTTAATCCAAATACATAATCCATTTTTCAAAATTCAAAATATAGAAGTTGCAGTAATTAATTTAAAATAAATCTCGTTGTTAAGAAAATGGGTTTTAAAAGTTAAAACATTGTCAATGATTGAAATGTTTTTACCTATGAATTCAATGTAAAATTAATGGTAGTAAAATAAAATATATTAATTGGTAAATTTTTTTATTTATACTTTAAAACCATTAAATTTTATCATTTAACCATATAAATTATCTTGATGAAAAAAGTTGTTTCTAAGAAACATTTAGCGTATTTTTAATATTCATCAAAATATGAAAGTTATCAGAAAAGTATCAAAAATTTATCCAATGTAAATTTTTATATCCTGATTAAAAAGAAGAGATTATTTTGTCAAATTAAAATCATAAAATTTTCAAAAATTATATTTAAAATGGCTGCGCCATCAAAAGGCGAAAAACTGCATTTTTGAAAAAAATAATTCATTTATCTGAAAAATTGATTTTTTTATCATATCATTTGTAAGATGACTTCTAATGTTATATAAAAATCAATATGTGGATAATAATATTCATAACATCTAGTTTATTAAATATTTTAATAATATATCGTTGTTTAGTGAAACTCGTTATTACATACAACAAAAGATATCGAGGAAGGTTGCTCTAGCATGTAATGTAAGCCAAGCTACTGTTGTGTGTAGTGAAAGCTTCCTTTGATGTTTCATATAACATAAAAAAAAATATATATATATTTATCATAAAATCTCAGGGTGTTATAAGAGGAAACATTATTGACATTGTATCCAACCATGTCATATTTCAATAACTATATATGGCTTGATTCTCATCCTTATGAGATACGTAGTGACACCCATGTCTATAATCTTGGCTCCATCTATAATTGCAATGAAGTCCTCTTTACCCCTCATATGTACAATCCAAATCTGTAAAAATTGTATTTCACGAACTACATATAGCTTGATTCCCATCCTCATGGAATGCGTAGGAACGCTCGAGCATTCCTCGCATCCATCCCCAAGCCTTTGGGCCTAACCCAAAACACCACTTTCGGTCCCTTGGTGGAAAAGTCCCCCTGGGATTGCATGGTGTGACATGGAACACCCTTTTCTTTATTCACATCGAGTTTATGAGAAATGTGCGATGTCTCTCCCTTACTATAGTCCGAGCTCCACGATGCTAAACTAAGATCTTCCATGCTCTCGTCATGCATGATGTTAAACTGTATTTCAATAACCATGTATGGCGTCATTCTCATCCTAATGAGATATGTAGTGATATCCAGAATCTCAATTCAGGACCCAACTACAACATTATAAAAATAATATTAATGGTCCCCATAAACCTTTTCATGACTTCTGGTCACAAAATATCTGATACCTGTGAGTTTTTTTCCATGATTATGCATCACATGCCCTTAGGTGGCCTTGCATAAGTTGTCTACATAACAGACCTGTCAGCCAAAAGATTCTACAATTTGACTATACAGCTTATTCCCTAGTTGGCCCTGCATAATTCAGCCACCATAAATCATTTTTCAAGTAATGGTATCTTCATTCTTAGGAGAAGCCTCTTTTGTCCCTATCGGTCTTAATGACGATATGTAGGGATCTATAAAAACTGTCATCCATAACATATTTTTTCCATACTTCTTTTCATGATCTGAAAGAATTCTGTCGTATAATGTTTCTATATCCGGTTGTAGTCATACGATTTAAAACCACATATACCTTTTTTTTACATTTGGGTCAGACCAGTGTAGAAGTCACATTCCTCCAATTCATTAACAATTCTGATTGGAAATATCATCTCTATATTCAAGTACCATTCTCTATAAAGCAGACTCTATGCTTTGGATACTTTGAATCTCCATTAATCATTCTTCGGATTTTAGAAATAGAAATTCAAATTTCTGAGAGTTCTTTTACCCAACTATCCATCAAATTCACTTAAGTGGCCTTGCATAAGTTGTTTACATAACAGACCTGTCAACTAAAAGATACTACAATTGGACTATGCAGCTTATGCCCCAGTTGGCCCTGCATAATTCAGCCCCCGTAATGGGTTTGTTAGGAAGTGGTAACATAATTCTTAGATAAGACATCCTCTAATTCCCTTTTGAACTTTTCTCATGTCATTCCTCATATTAAAAATTTCTCAACTCACAGTTTAAAATTTTCCCCCTCTATACTTGAATATGGTAATATGTTTCCAAACAAATTATCGAGAATTTAGACAATATCATCAATTCATTCAAAGCTATTTGACTATAAATATTATCCTTTTTATAGTCCAACATGCATGACATTAAATTTCTAATAAAAAAAGGAATGGTTCTCATTAAATTGTGAGACTATAAAGGGTACTCTTAACAAAATTAGAATCACATCTTGTTAAACGTACATTTTGTATGATTTAGGCAATATTGAGAAATTAAAAGATGCAATGTTTGTGGGGTTGTATATATAACCACAGAAACAAAATCAAACTATGTTTACTAGGCACGTTAGAATAGATAAAATGAGATTAATTATCAATAAAATGAAGATACAGATGATTGAAGATGAACTGTTTTTCATTGATGAACAAGATTAGAAGAACATCCCTAGATTAGAGTATCTTCCCTTTTTTTCAGAAATTACAGAAGACATTAAACATGATTTCTTGTCCCTTTGACAGCATCCCGAGCTTCATCAGCAGCCACATGTAGTTCATTTACTCGACCAACTTCACTCTTTTCAACATAAAGAATTTCTTCATTGGCATCTTTGATGGCTTTTGTACAATCCGCTTGGACTTCATCGAGCGAATTATTAAGCTGTCCAAGCTCCCTAGTAACAGCTTCTAGCTCTTGCTGAAGGTATAACTGTTGGACAATCTTCTCCTTGATCATTTTCTTCAGCTCATTCAGCTTTGCAGCATAATCAGCTTCATCTCGGGACACTACAGTCGAAAATTCACTGATATTGGTCAGCAATCTAGCTCTAATCAGGTCTTGATGACACCTTTCTCTTATTCCCACCTTCGAATGAATTATTTCACTATGACATGGATTTCTTGATATCCAAAACTGCCAAGTCCCAACATGATGAACAAGGATGAAAGTCTTGGAATTTTCGAAGGCACCTCTATGATAGGCACCTCAGATATTATCTTCCATATATTTTTCCATGCCTTACGACGTGATAATTGGAGCACCTTTTTCACATCTGGGTCTAATTTGGCATTGCTATCACAGGTAGGAACATAGTATGGGATTAATGCACTTACGGAAGCTCCATGTTCTTCTCCTTCCTTGACCCTGGTTTCTTCACCTTTTGATATTGTTTAGGCTGAGGTTGTGGCTTCTCCTGTAGACCTAGCCATTGAAGATGGTTGCGTTGTTTGGTAAATTGAATGTATGGTTAGTTTCAAAGGACAGAAAAAGTTGATTGCTTATATTTCAGGTTAAGTAAGCCACAAATATCATAATATTTTACCTAATAGTAGATCAAAAACATGGGAAAACTCCTCACCGTCTTTCTTTGCTCGACAGGATTTTCAGGATGGGTTTCAGGAGGATCTGTCATGTTAAGTTCCACCTGAGCCAGTGTTTCTGCAATAACAGGGTTAACATCAATGTCTACTCCCCTTTCAAGCGTTTTTTGTTTAGATTTTTCTTCGTATGAAACTGTACATTTGTTTTAACCAAACATTTTTAGAAGTTTTATCATGAGAAGATTTACAGGACAAATGATGAAACTCGCATCCAGTTGATTCAATAACTATATCTCCAAAATCATCTAAATCACATGGTAATTAAACATGTTCTAAAATTTCTTCAAAGGACATGCCAAGATTCATAATTTTATCCAATGATGTCCTAGATCCCAGGTTAGTCTCACCAGTGGGAGCACTCATCATGCCTTCTTCGTGACTTTCATCTATCAATCTCTGACCCCGGATAACTTCTTAAAAGACAGTTGTGGGATCAGCTTCGGAGATTTCCAAATGTTCTGGTGCATGTGTAGAACCTCAAACATCATATAATCAAAGTCAAGTGTTGTCTCATTTGAGGTTCTATGGCGTATTTTTAATATACTAGAATTCTTTTCTCTCCTAGCATCAGAAATAAGAGCGGTGTTGGGAACAGACGCCAGCTCATCTACTCTCAGTATTCCTTCAAGAACATCCATTTTAACAGGAACTTGCAGCCATTCTATAAATCCCTCCATTTTACTTTTATGATGGCCAGTCCTTTCCCTTAAATGAGAAACTAAAGAATCCCATACAATCCTGAGAAGTTTGTGCACTTTTCATAAGATAAGATTCATGACTACCAAAAAGACTTACCACTAATGATGAAACATTTGACTGTTGTCTTCTTTTATTGATGCCTTTTCTTCTTGTAATTTTTTGGGGGACTGGAATCATCATCACCGAAAACAGGTTTCGGAGACAATAACGCCCTTTCTAACTCCTCATCCATGACGTGCCAGCCTAGAGATACTTTTCCAATCTCACGAAAAGATACAGTGGCCGCAAGAATGGTGCCCTAAGGGCTATACCATAGCGAGGGGATATCATTGTTTCTTTCCTTTACAAGCTACAGTATGTAGAAGATTATTTCCTTCAATAACAAATATTTGACTAAATTCAAATTGCAAAGAAAAAAGAAATATGAGAAAATGGAAACTTACATCTCCAGGAGCCACTTAATCACACCACCCATCATCTAATGAAGGACCAATCCCCTTAGTGTTACCACGGTCCATCATTTACTTCACCCTCTTGGTGACGAGATGTGACGCATTAGTGGCATATATGAGATTTTCCAAATCGTTGATGTAAGCCCTCTCTTCATTGGGGTGGTCCTTAAAACGGATGTAAGAGGAAGATGGGAGATTCCCCACTCCAGGGATATACATCCCTTCGTATAAGTCCATACAAGCGATTTCATCGTCACAATATAAACTCCACCATGTCCGGATAGCCTCCAGTTGTAAATATTCATAATGTGCACCAGAAGGCTGTGAGGAGGGTCCTGTAATCTGGGACTTCAACTTCTTCGCAGCTCTTGCAATCACAGATAAAGGATAAGAAAATGAAACTTGTTTCTATTTAAAATAATGGTCACTAAATTTCAACAATGATGTAACTCAAATGGAGTCGATGGAGTAGGTCTCTTGACACTAGAAGGCGGATAATATCTGGCACGAGGCCAGTTTGACGCATTTTGAGCCACATCATCCCCATCCTGGGAGTCCATTGAAATAGATCCGGGTGAGGAATCTGGTGAATCAGCTCTAGGAGAGGAAGAGTCACCTTCCAAATGAAAATCTTCTTTCCTAATGGTTATCTTCTTTATCCCCACCCAAGGGAAATTCTGATTATGTACCCCTTCCGGGTATGATGCTACCTAGATCTCAGCATACCATGTAGTCAATCGACTTGCCGCTTCAAGAACTGGTAGATCAAATTCCATCCCAATCTTCTCCATAGATGTCCGAATCCATAGTTAATGAGAAAAAATCAGATGAAACTCTAACCTAACATGCAACGGAGGGGATATGTTAATTTCTTACAGACATTTTAATTGACATGTGAATCTGTATGGAGAATAGGCCTCGCATATAATTTCTCCATCAATCCTCATGGCCAGTGTTCCATCTCTACATGCCACCATATATACCCTTAACTCTAGGATAGATGTTCCATCATCAAAAAATCACCTTGTTGGAAGATTTCCATAAGGAAAGAAGTGAAACTCCTTGAACATGCTTAGCCTTATTTTGATATCATAAGTGTTGAGGAATAAGGTAAAAATTCCTAAAAAGGCCTAAAAAGATGGCCAGAAAGAACTTCATGGAACATGTACCCCACATTGTACATCATATGACTTGAAGTGGGTGGAGATCCATCCCCATGAGACATGGAATGGTCCCACTATTCTTGGAAGAGACATACCCAAAAACACATAAACTATGCTACTAGGAATCATTGTCAAAACATGGGTTCCCAACCCAACCATCTTCCTTTCAGCCAGCTTGGCTTCATAGAAAAAGGTGCTCGGCCACACACCTCCTTTGGAATCTTGAACTGGTTAAAGGTAAACACTTAGCCACAAGGCCAAAGAGCCTTCCAGACAGGTCTTCACTGGAATTGTATGATTCACTTCATACCCCCACCTATCAAACTCTCTTACTTCCAGAGTTGGCCAAAATGTGCCTGGAGTACCCCTCTTTGCTGGTCTAGGGCAACTAGTATGAGGAGTTCATTAATGTCCATCCTCTCTCTTATTAATAAAAAAACATGTCCATCCACTCCTCTAGATGGATATATTTTCTGGAGTGGGTTATTGTGGTGGTGTTATTCTTAAACATGTAGAAACTTTTCATTAACTCTTGAGCCAAAGCCCGAGTCTTCTCTGAATCATTCCAGGTCAACATGGGGGGGTTGAATTCATCATACAGATCTCCCAAAATTGGATCCCATGAAATCTTGTAGACATACCACAAACTGATGCATACTTTTCCATGAGTCAGATAGAAATAATTTGTTTTCAGGCTCCAACGGCTGACTAACTCTGGCATGAAATTGTCATTTCTATAGACATATGTCTGCCCAGCCCATACAACTTAATATATTGTAGCTCCCTTCATATCATTGACAAACTATGCACAGGTTTTCGCGCCCAATATTCGCATATCAATGTTGGCTACACACCTCCTCCAGGACGGAAATGCCAACTCTTATTTTATTCCTTAGATTGGTCCATCTGAATATTTCAAAAATAGAGGGATGGAAATGTGGTAGCAGCTCAGGCGGGTGAGGATTAAGATCTAAAGCATGTGGGATATGATGTATTATGTATTCCTTCTCCACTGTCCTATCATTGACAAATGATCCTGCAACTGAGACATTTGCTGAAGAGAAGTTGGTGTAGGTTTGTAACCAGGAATGAGGGATATAATTATTTGCCTCTGGAACATTGAATCCTTGCAAATGACCATGGCCATAGAAAGGCTATTTGATGCTTTTTGGGAAATTGGAATGATATTTCATCAAGTACATAGACAAATTTGGGATAGTGTTGTCGCAAATAACATAATAATCATGACCGATGACATTCATCATGTCATCTATTCTCTTGCTGGCCCACTCATCATCTGATCCAATTCTTCTGGGATCCATTGAATCTACAAAAATATCTAATAGTCAACTTTTAAGTAAGTTTGTATTGTAAAATTTTGATGATGGAAATCAAAAAAAATGGAAAAGGTATTAAGGGGCACAAGTCCCAAACGTGGTTCGCAAGTCAAATCGATCACGCATGTTTTGCTGCCCTAGTCATGGTGCACAAGTCAAATACCTTCTGCAGAAGCGCGACAAAATAAAAAAAGGGTGATTTTCCAAAGACAAAATCACCTTCTCGATGAGAGATCAAGTTGCTGGAAGCCGAGTGAGTTTGCGTGTGAGTGAGCCTATATATATAGGCGATCCAGACCACCTACGCGCCATACATGCGCGCCCCAGCATCTGTCCAACGATCTTGCGCACCACAGACCCTTTATTTCTCCTGCTTTACCTCAGATCCAGATCCTCATTCCTTTTCAGATAAAACTCTATGTGGGGGACTTTTGTTGACGCGTGTTTCCATCACTGAGTCCAACGAATGGAAAACGGGAATACCTTAAGTCCAATGAATTGCAAAGGGAAATACCTTAAGCACAATGAGGGTCATCCTTTGAAGAACATCAAAAAAAATTGATGAAGGCATGGACTAAGAGCCCAATTGAAGGGAGGCGCGCAAGTTACATGCACGCCGCGCAAGTAACTTGCACGCCCCCTATGGGTCGCATAGATCACTTGCACGCTGGATTAGATTGTTCTCCGAAGGTGCAAGGTGACCTATAAATAGCCCATGTGGGAACCCATTTCGAATTCAAATTTTCCTAAAGTCAAATTCATGATTTGGTCACCCAAGTCTTCAACTCAACTCTTATGAATGATTATAAGGTAAATTTTTACATAGAATGAAAGACTTGAAGGAGTAGGACAAGGCCTATGTGTTTAGAATTCATCAACACTTGTGCGTCTAAGTATCCAGACCTCCTTAAAAGGGGGAACACTTGCACGCCGCCCAACCCTTTCGATGAAACATGTGCGCCTCCCTTTTGGAAACATCATAGGATAATACTAAAGGATTGAGTAAAGTCTCACCCAAGTATTACACTGTAGATTCTTCGTCGCCCAGGTTAACCCATACCGTGAAAGTACACTTGCACGACCATGACTTGCACACAATTTCATTTGTGTGCCTCTCTCCCATTTACCTAGCCTCTTCATGATATTATCCCTTGAACCCATTTTCAAATCCATTTATGGCATGGTTCCTTTGTTGGCTTCCTTATCTGAATGGAATTCTGAGAGAAATTCACTCAAATCCTCGTGACTTGTAAGAATTATGTCACCATGGTTAGATATTTCCTCCATATAATCTCATCCTTTAAGATGAGAAGATATTTTTATTTAGGGCATCCTCCTCAGAAGTAATCCCTAAGTTCCCTTAATCTGGGCCTCCTTCTCAAGAATAAGCCCCAATCATAATTCCTTTAATTTGAGCCTCCTTCTCAGAAGTAAGCCCCAAGTTATAAGTCCCCTTAACCTAGACCTCCTTTTCAAAAGTAATCCCTAGTCATAGTTTCATTTAACAAAGGGAATCCTCCTTAGGAGTAATCCCCAATATTAATTTCTTTTGATTTGGGCATCCCCCCCAGGAGTATTCCCCAATCTTAATTACTTTGGATTTGGGCCTCCTTCTCAAGAGTAATCCCTAGGCTAAACTCCAAATATCCATAAAGTACAAATACCATTATGGACCCTGCTCTTGGGCTTCTTTCCTGAAGTAAGTCTGGATATTCATCTACTTGGACAGTCATACATACATAAGCCACACATCATTTCTCGTGACTGCATCTTTCGTGGCACAATCATCATGTTTACTGATACCTCTTGTTTCTCACACTGATCAGGACTCACGTGATCATAGAGTGTAAAAGTTATCATGGTATCTATTTTTTTGGGCCATTAACCACGCATAATCCCCATATTTCTTCACCCGAACAACGTGGACTTTGATCTCTACCTTAAAAGTAGAGTATGTAGGAAGCCTTTATATGGTTAAAGCCAATCATTAATTGATTCTTTTCTGTCCCATATAATGTTAATCTATTAACTTTTTATCGAACTATGTGGGTTCTGATTCCTTTTTAACGAGGATACTTTGGTAGCCCATCTGCGGGTACGATCCCAACTCTTAAATAATCCTTGTCTTTTTGAATGACAATAAACTTCAAGTTCCCCACTGAGTGGATTTAAAACTAGTATGGTCATCATAATTACCAAGATATTTCTATATGATGTATTGATGGATACCATTGACTAATAATCTCTAATACATATGGATGATTCTCCATTGATGAATAACCTCAAATACATTTATAATATTCTCTAAATCCTATATATATCAATCATCAATTGAAAAAACTAAAGGAAAACTCCTTTTCATGCTTGGTGAATTAATAAGGATTCATGAACATAACATAAATTTATAGGAGAGTCCCGGAGTAGGTAATAATTCCCCCCAACAAGTTGTGATGAGCCTGACCTCCCATCCTCTCAACCACTGTAAATTCTTAAGCCTCATCGCTCCACAACTAATGTGCACCTAACATTGGAAAGTTGGTCCAAATAGATATAGAATCATTGGGTGTATCTGGTTCTATGAATAAACCCATTAGAAACCGGTTGGACAGTTTGAACCTTAAACAAACAACATCATCCCCATTTCCAGAAGTAACAATTTTTTACCACTTTGATGGAATATCATACTCCATATTCTATGTCTCCTCATAGAATCACCCATTCTTCTACTACACTCGATCCATCGACATAGTCCTACCAAGAAGTTATTTCCCACTACAACCCAAAACCCATATTGGATTCTCTTTAATGGTCACATTAGCGCAAATATTGAAATCTATTCTATCTATCATGTGGGTTGTTTGTGGATGATATCTCTATATTTAAGACACGTGGAACATGTCATTAATGGAACTAGAGAATAATTGAAGGGATATATGATACGAAACTGGACCAAATCTTTACACTATCTCAGATGGCCTGCCAGACCAGGGCACACAAATTCTCAGTATCATGATATGGAATTTACCCAACCTTGGTGACACCAAAACGAAAACCTCATAACCAACCTAAAATTTTAAAGGTCATATTTTATGGACATCATTATAATTTTTCATGCTATTCGCATTCATAAACTGATGTCTATGAAATTAAACCTTCTCATATGTATCCTAGATGTTTTTAGGAACAACAAGTGCTGACTCACTTACCTCCAACAAAAAAAATGGTGAACAACAGGGACTACGATACAATGCCTCAAATGGCCCCATTTAGATCGCATCATGAATTTTATTATTATATTAATACTCCATGAGTTCCATATGTTTCTTCCATGAACCACCAAAATTAAAAATCCAAACTCGTAACATATCATCCAGGACCTAAAAAGTATACTTATATTAACCATCATTCTGTGGAGGATAGTTTTCTCTAAAACCCCATGAAATTATATCCTTATGAAGACACTTCCAAAAAACAATGTGAAACGAAAATCTATGTATGCAATGATACTCCTCAAAAAACTATTCAAACAAACCACATATTACACATAAATATTGCCCAAATCATCAACTATAAAGGCTTCCCTAATAGGTAACAAGTGGGTTACCTCATCCATTCAATCCAAAACCTCCCATGCATCATCATTATTATGGGATGTACAAGGTAATCCTGTTATAAAAATACATTTTTACATCATCCAATTTTCACTCAAGAATTAGAAAATAATGCAAAGGCTAGTTGGCCTCTGATGGTTGTATTTCACCTACTAATAAGTGAAGCATCTAGACTGGATGTTTCCCACCTCCTTATACATTCCTAAGAACTTGAATTATCTATGGATATCATGATATATATTTTCTAAATTGGGTCATACCTCCCACCTAGAATCATGGAACTCTCTCATCGGATCCTTCTATAAGCCCATAAAAATCCATTATTGGTGATGGAGAAGAATAATATTACCACTATAAAGAGTCTATACTAATGGTGTCTACCCACCATATAATTTTTCATACATAACTGAGCCCTCCAGATTACAAAACATTGCAGTCTTAATCTAGTCCAAAAGTATGGGTATAAAAGATGTCCAATTCTGAGCTACACATCCTTAATACTCAAGAACATCCAAACGTAAGTCTATAAAAATGGATTTTAGTTCCAACCTGTAATAATAGTCGTGTACTACCTATATTTGTGAATTTCAGTTAAAAGAGTAAGCAATGATGTTTCCCTTTCCTAGTGTATAAATACATTCATGTTCAAAATACTACAGATACTAAACCCACCTCATCTTCTGATGTTTTAGGTCTCACTAAGAAAATATGTACCTAAGGCTCTTGTAGTCTATGCATACCACAAACCTCCCACCCATGAGATAGTGTCTACAATATCCCATGGAATGTACCACTACTACAAACTCTAGATCACGAGTAGGGTAACTCCTCTCATGTAGTCTCAGCAACCTGGATCCATACACACCCACTAAATCCTCCTTTATTCGAATAGCTTTGAGTCCTACTTCGGATGCATAACAATACATGGTATATTATTTACATAGAACATTTCAAGTGAGGATAGGTGTTACGATCAGCATAAATTTATGCTCCAAAAAATATCTACCACAAGAATCATACCAAATTTTTTTTTACCAATTTCTTAGTCATCCTAGACATTGGTTCTTCTGAAAATACTAATCTTGGATAAAGTGATGATAATAACCTCTCAAACTCAGAAAGCTCTGAATTTCAAAGACATTCCTAGGATGCCCCCAGGATACCAAAGCTACAACTATAACGATTTAGAACTCTATCAATGAATTTACTATCCTATGTTTATTCTATGTAGTATAGATCCCATAAAATTACTTATCAAATACAATAGAATCATTATAATAGAAGAATGAATGAAATAAAATGCATTTCTAGAGTTTATGGAACCTATACTGATTATATAACAACATTCAATTTTTAAAAGAAACTTTACCCTTAAGAATTGTAATTTGAACCTTACTTATTGTAAACCCACCCATTAAAGTATAAATAAAATTTAGGTATATCATAAGTGAAATTATTATATAATGATATCACAGTATAAATAAATGAATATTTGAAAAGTTAATATTTATTTGTTGGTATTTTTGTAAATAATAAATATTTATTTAAAATTTTATAATTAATAATATGATTTAAAAGATAATTTCGTTTTATTAAATGTATTTAAAAAATATTATTTTTGTACCTTATTATTTTAGGATAATTTTGAGAGACAATAGTTAATTTTTTAAGGGACATAAAATCAAATATAAATTAAAAACCAGTATTTTTAGAATAAATAATTCTTTTGATTAAAAATTAAATTTCCCATATTTATAAAAAAATCATTCAATTGAGTTCATTTTTTAATTATACATGTTGAAAAATGGTTAGGGTAAAATTTCGATATTTGTCTAAAATACTTGAATTTGTTTAATAATAAAATATGATAATTTATGATAAATGAAAAATACATGAATTATTCCGTCTTAGATGATGTATGGATGATGTAAACCAATAATATCAAACTATCATTCATTATTGTAATTTTTTTATGACAATTATAGAACTATTGATAGTCTTGGGTGAATATAACAAACTAATGTTTTAAATATTCAAAAATTACCCCTCTCTGCCACTATAAAACTACCCCTCACCACCTCTTGTCCCCAATACTTGAAGCCCTGAATCTTGTGAATGACCCGAACAAATTATATTCCCTAGTATCTCTCAATTTACATGATATATTGTTCTTACAAAAGTCCAAAACACTTTCCTTAATGATTTTCTCGAGGGGGTTAATTCAAGTGGTAAACAATCATCCTTTTTCATTAATTTCATATCAATGTATTTTCATTTCTTGTTATATCCTCACCTTATCTATCTAAATGATCATGATTAATCCGGTATCATATATATACTATAATGATATCATGTTAATGGAATATCCATTATCAATACCCTTACTCTCTCTATTTTATTTTTTATAACCAAAATCATTGTCTGAAAGGTGCTGATTTACAACCTTTGTGGATGATGACCTTTCATTATTTGATTTCTCCTTCAAGGTTGTCCATAAATACATTTTTTGGGTTGAAATATATCATATAATATTTACTATATATTATGTTAGGTAATAGAACAATTTTATATACATTATATTAAATAATAGAACAAAACTAGTTCATTGTGATCGAAAAAACGGCAAAAATTAAGCTAAACGACTATCCAAAATATGTTATCTAATTATTCAACATCATGTATGAAAAAATAGATAACACCAATTAAATTTCTATATTTTCATTAATAATAGTAAATCTTAATTCTAGATAATTATACCCATTTTACATGAACTCCATTACATATAATCAAGAGAACCAGTCATGAAATCAAAGAAACGAACACTCTGGAATGATGGAATTAAATATAATAACTTATTACTAAGGAAATAAATGAACCTCTTAAAATATAACAAATTAAATATAAATAGATAAGGTTATATTTAATTAATTTATTTATTTAATTTTATTATCTATTATTCTAAGTTAAAGTGAATAATACATTCGGACATAAGGTACATGATTTCTTCCTGAACCACAATTTTCATTCGGGTAATGCTTTCTTCAACCATACACCAATGTAATTATTCATAGTTTTTATATAATTCTTATAAATTATATATATGATCCTAAATCATATTTCCATAACATTCCATCATTAATTTAAGGGATAATTAATGATCTACAATGATCCCTTCTTAATTCTTCCATATTCGCAAGCCCGATGAAAGAGAACATCTTGATTTCTTATGAATTCTCAAATACCATCCATAGTCTATTTTAAGTCAAAATTATTTTAATAAAATAAAAAAAATTATTATGAAAAAACTTTATTATTTTAATTTTTTTTTATGGAATTATTTTTCCATAAGAAATCATCTTTCCAAAGTAAATGAGTATTTCTGTCTTGTAGTATGTGATGATTTAATAAGATTATTTCATTATATTTTAGCACAATAGATTATTGTTTTTCTTAATTGGGATTAATATTTTATAATATAATATAAAATATATTTTTAATGGTTTATGATCAGTTTGAATATGCATGTTCTATCTTGATACCATTAACTATATTACACGGAATGGTTAGTGTTTATGTTTACTAATTGGGTAAAGTTATGTACATTTAATATGTGAGTATCTATAGGAATATATATATTGATGTTTATCCCCTTTCATATTAAGAATGAATTAGACTTAGTAAGTGATGGGTGGGGCCCACTATTTTCCCTCGATGCATCGGTTGGTCTCATGAGACAAACTATGCTAGGTTTTTACCCATTATATAGAGCATCTTGGTCGAGGCCCAGATGTTATGATTATGATGTCTACCATTATGAATTCCCTCTTTAGGTAAATAGTAATTAGTATTCCATGTGAATATTTGACTAGTATAATATCCATGTTTAGGTTTTATTATGGCATGAATTATTCAATATTTATTCCATCCATATAATGCTCAAGATTATATTTAATGGAATGTGTATTTTATGTTGTTAACCATGCCATATTTCTTTTTCTTACTCTGTATTATACTACCTTAATGAGCATATAAGATGACCCTTTTATAAGGTTTTATTTTTTCCAATTATATGAGGATTTATATTATGAATTACTTGTCAGGATAATCTAGGAGTCATGGGGGATTCAATTGGAATTTATATATTGTATTTCCGTTTAGTTTTGTAATGATAAATGTATATATGTATCTTGCTTTCCAAAACTAATAAACTATTCAGACCATACGTATGAGACTTAATTATAATAATACCTATGTAAAAAAATTATTGGTTGGATCTGGTATACTAGGGTCGGCATATTTTTCATTGGTATTAAAGGAAGCTTAGTAAAAAATCATCAAAACTAGATCTTGAAAATATAGATTACAGAACATACCATAAGATATACTTTTATGATAAAAATACAAGAATATACTATAATTTTTTAAGGTATATATTATGTGTAAATTATTAGAAAATACATCCATGATTGGATTCTATAAGTGGAAGTGGTTATGGAATAGATGTTCTAAAGAGTAACAACTCAGACAAGGTGTTTTGGGCCTGACTCGAGGTAACCTGGTGCATGATAATGAGCCTTATTATGCATATGGTTTAACACTATCATGGGATATACCAAGGATAATTTTAATTTTATTTAAAACCCATTATGAAGGATTAAATTGTAAATATGTTCCAAAATAAACCATGCTTATTATTATTATGAGACTAGACATTCATAAAATATAAGTTTATTTTAATTGTTGTGCTAGTTAGACATTTGATATTATGATTCATAACCTAACTTAGTATATTCCATTTTTTAGAAAAGGATCCTAGTGGATGGAATGGAAACCTATTGAACATGTGCATCCCATGAAAGGATTTCCTACATATGTAATATAATGATATTGTTTCTTGAGTTGTGCCTGGTGCTGAGCAACTTATAGCTATACTGGGACAGCTAACTCAGGTTATGAATATTAAACTTACCCGTATAAAACAACCTAATCCACAATGTTTAAGAGGAATTTTAGACCAATTTATGGGACAACAACTTCTATAATTAAATGGGATTGCAAATTCATTTATCATTGAGTAATGGATAAGTTCCTTAGAGAAAATATTTCTCACATTGTAATGTAATGATAGTGAGAAGGTTTCCATGGCATTTTATCATCTATCTAGATATATAGATCAATGGCGGTAAGTAATCCAAAACAGAAAGGAAGAGGATGAAATTAAAATAGTGGAATATAGGTATTTTAATGAAATTTTTCTAGAATAATATTTCCTACGCGAATAACACAATAATTTGTGAAGGCATTTGTTGAATCTAAGGGAAAAAGAGGATAAAAATGTTTCCAAGTATAAAGCAAACATTACAAGGTTAGAAATGCATGCCACAAACTACATTAGTAATATATGGAGAAATATTTATCGATTATTTTTTTATTTAAAACCATTCCTCGAAATGGAACTACTCTCACAAAATTTCTTATCATACACATATATCGTTGGATGTGTTATCGAGAAAGAAAACAAATTATCTAAGTCATATAAATTCAATTTAAAGTAATAGAGGAGAGGGATTTCTAAACACTCTGGAAAAGGAAATATGGAAAATGGGAAGAAGGGAAGAGTTGATTTTCCATCCAATGATAATTGTGTCAAAAAACACACAGGCACTTCCCTGAAGGGTATTGGTGTTTGTTAAAAGTGTGGGGAAGCATCCCACTAATACTGTGATGGTAAAGAAAATAAAAAATCAACCAATGATAAATTCAAAAATTCCAAAGTTATGAAAAATTATAAAAATGATTATCCTAGGATCTGAGAAAACATTACCTAAGAATTCCAAGGGAGAAAGGACAAGCTTATGTGGTCACACCTTCAATGATTGAAGTTTCTAATGATGTGGTGGAAGGTACTACAATCATTTTCTCAAACATATCCAATGATTTATTTTATTTCAGTTCATCACATTCCTTTATATCTTCCCAATTTTCTAATAAAATTATACATTTCCAATTTTATTTAATAAAGTGTTTTTCATTCAAAACAACTATGGGATGTATCATTTCAAAAATTATGTGTTAATCAGTCCCCTTTATGACACATAAACATTCATTAGTTATTGACCTAATCACTATACCCATGATTTAATTTGAAATTATACATGGTTTGGATTGGAATTCAAATTATGATTCGGAACTCTATTTTTAGAAGAAGGAAATTTAAATTTTTTAGAATGATGTAGATTCCCGTATATATAGAGCATAAATCTCTCCATCCTATTCATATCTAGATCCACCCCTAGTAGGAATATTGGATTCTATTCTTGGAGATTAAGAGAACACAATATCTATGTGTGAGGAATGAAATATTCAAATTAAGGATGTACCAATTGTGAAAGAATGCATTGATGTATTTCCATTGGATTTACATGGACATACTTTGGAGAGGGAAATTGAGTTTTATATTAATTTAATTTTGGGTACAAGGCCTATATCAAATACTCCTTATAGGATGGCCATATATGAATTAGTGGAGGTGAATAAACAACTAGAGGAATTGACTATTAAGGGTTTTATTCTCTTGAGTATTTTTCCAAGGGGATATCTTGTCCTTTTTGTTAAGACGAATGACAGATCTATGGCTCTACATTGACTATATGGAGATTAATGTAATTATGATATAGAATGATTATACTATTTATCATATTGATGATTTATTTGATCAAATTCATTGAGCCAAATATTTGTTGAATATTGACCATTGATATGGATATGATCAATTGCATCTGAGGAATGAAGATATACAAAAGATAAGATTTTGAACTATGTATGGGAATTACAATTTTATAGTAATTTGATTTGGACTGACTAATGCATCATCCATTTCCATGGATCTAATGAATATAGTTTTCAAGGAATATATGAATGAATTTGTTATTTTATTTATTGTTAATATCATGCTATACTCAAAATTTATAATAATAACAGGAGAATCGCGTATGGATTGTTCTAAAGTCTCTTAGAAAAAAGGAGTTATAGAGGTAGTTTATAAAGTGAAAATTTTGGCATCAATGGATTTATTTTCTTGGACATACTATCTCAAAGGATGAAATTTCAGTTGATCCTATGGAGAAAAAAGTAGTTTAGGAATGGCCAACACCAACGAACCTAACCGAGGTATGTAGTTTTATTAGATTTGTAGGTCATTGTTGGAATTTTATTCTGAACTTTTTCCAATTTGAAAACCATCTAACCAAGCATTCTCGTAAAGGGGTTATGTTCGTATATATAAAAGAATGCGAACAATGTTTTGAAGAATTGAATAATAGGATTGTCAATGATCCAATATTGACTCTACCATCAAGAAAAGGGGGATTTTATTTTTAGAGTGTTGCATCATAGAAAATACATGGTTGTGTCCTAATGCAGAATGATAGAGTTATTTTCTATTCATTGAGGCAGTAAAAAAATCATGAATAGAAATATACATCAGATGATCTTGAGTTAGTAGTTGTAATCTTTACTTTGAAGATATGGATACATTATCTCTATGGTGAAAGAGGTTATATATATACAGATCGCAAGAGATTGAAATATATCACTCGTAAAAAGAAATCACCAATGAGAAAGATTTTATGGATTGAGTTGCTTAAGGATTATGATTGTTCACTGCACTATCACCAAGGGAAGGAAAATATGGTGGTTGATGCATTGATCAAGAAGGATCATGGGGTTTTAAGAAAATGGTAATTGATAAGGATCCTATGTATATGGATGGAGTGAGGATGGATATGGAAATTACCACAAAAGGTGAAACATCAAAACTTTTTCAATTGGTTTCCAAACCATATTTATTAGAAAGGATTAAAATTTATAATCTAGATGGTGGGATACTTCTAAAAAAATTAAATCTGTGAATATTGGGAAGCTGGCTCACATTGTTTGTAAATATGGAATGGTGAAATTTGGCTGATTTCTATGTATCTCCTCTATCCCGAATTTAAAATGAGAGTAATTGGATGATTCTCATAGATTGAAGTTATCAATACACCATGGTATAACTAATATGATTAGATATTTGAAGGAATATTTCAGATGAGATAATATAAAGCGTGAAATTGCTAATCATGTATAAAGATGTTTAGTCTGTAAACATGTAAAGGATGAAAGACAATATCTTAGATGAGTCTTGAAACCTATTCCTATTATTACATGGAAATGGGATGAAATCACTATGGATTTTTTCACTAAATTACACTGAACACCCTGAAAGAGTGATGCAATATAGGTAATTGATGATCGGCTTTCCAAATCTTCACATTTACTCGATATATGGGATGATTCCCCACTGGATTTCTTTAGAATAATTTATATCAATGATGTTTTAAGACTTCATAGAGAACATATTTCTATATTATCTAATCATGATCCATGGTTTACAACAATATTCTTGAATATTCTTCCCAAATCCTTGGTTACTAAGCTTCATTTGAGTACAACATATCATGAAAAACTAATCTGAAGATAGAAAGGAAGATACAAACAACAGAAGACATGTTGAGATAATGATCACATGATTTTCAGGGTATCTGGGATCAGGATTATCCCTTGGTATAGTTTTTATATAGAAATAGATTTCATTATAGTATTCAAATGTCACCATATAAAGCATTGTATGGAAAAGGATGTCGTACACCAACATGTTGTGATGAGGTTAGTGAAAGGAAGATTGTATGCCCAGATCTTGTAGATGAAACAACAAAAAAGTTGAAGACTATTCAAATCCATATCAAAGCATCTCAAAGAAAGAAAAAGAGTTATGCCAATAATTTAAGGAATAATTTGTAATTTCAAGCAGTGGATCACGTACTCATGAAGGTATCTCCATAGAAGGTTGTTATAATATTTATAGGGAAAGGAAAACAAATCCCTATGTAAATTGATCCTTATTTGAAATTCAAGAATGAATTGGAGCTATGAATTATCATTTGGTAATGCCACCAAGCCTTTATAAAGTAGTTAATATTTTCCACATCTCTTTTCTAACGAAGTACATTCCAAACATAACGCATGTACTCACTTCGTAATGAATGGAATATGATCCTGACTTATAATAATCTAAAGAGCTTATATAGATTCTACCATCCATTGAATGGGTGTTGATGAATCAAAGGACTCAAATGGTAAAGTTACATTAGAAAAATATAAAATTAAAGAGGTAATGTGGGACCCTAAGGAAATTATGATGAATAACTAACCAAATCATTTTATGAGGTAACATTCTAGTAATTTCGAGGATGCAATTTTTTTAAGAGGGGAGAATGTCATGTCCCAAAACCCTGTCATTGAATTTGTATTCCTATATATATTTCATATATTATATTTAACGTAAAATAACATATAAAACAAAATTCAAACTTTATTAATTAATAGTGAATGAAATAAGAGGCATCGCTAGAGGTTATGCAACCTATACCGATTAAATAATAACTTTCCTTTTGAATAGTAACATTACCCATTTGAATAGTAATACGACCCTTATAAATAGTAACCACAACCATGATAGTAAAAATAAAATATATTCATCTCATAAGTGAAAGTATGATATAATTATATAATAGTAAAAGTAATTGAATATTTTAAAATTTAATATTTAAGTGTTGGTATTTTTGTAAGTCAAAATATTTAATTATGATTTTATAATTAATAAAATGATTCAAAAGGCAATTTATTTTTCATAAAATGTATTATAAAATAATATTTTATTTTCATGTTATTTTAGGATTATTTTATGAGACCTTAGTTAATTTTTGGAAGTGCCATATAATCGGTAAAAATTTAAAAATCTATATTTTTTTAGCAAATAATGATTCTATTTAAAAATAAAAAAATTCATCTTTAGATAATTATTTTCATAAAATTGAATTCATTTCTCAATTCTAAAAATTGAAAAATTATATGGTGATATTTTTTGATTTTTCAAAATTTCATGAATTTTTGCGAATATTAAAATGCGATAATTTATAATAAATGGTAAATACATGATTTATTGAATCATAGATGATGTATGGCAGATGAAAACCTGTAATATCTAACAATACTATATTATTTTAATATATTTTATGATAATGATAAAACTATTAATTATCTTTAGCCAAAATAATAAAGCAATGATTAAAATATACTAAAAATACCTCTCTCTCCTCCACTATAAAAATCAACCTCACCCCTATTCTCATCACTCCTCTAATCATGTAAGCTTATCAAAGTTATGCAAAAATTACCTTATCTATTTCCTCATCATTTATAAGATCTCATGGCCTTTACAAAATGACAATAAACCTTTCATTAAAGAGGTTCTCAAGGAGGTTAATTCAAGACGAAACCTCAATTTCTTTTTTATTAATTTCATTTCAATTCATTTTTTTCTTATTCTCTTCTCTCCTCCTATGAACAAATTATCCAAAAAAACCTAGTATAATCTATAAAATAGAATGATAAAATTTTAAAGTAACATACATTATCAATATCCTCACTCTCACAATTTTATTTTTAAGAAGAAAATCAGCATCATTAAGGTGACGATTTACAGCATTTGTGGAAAATGATGTTTCATTCATAAATTTCTCCTTCAATGATTATCATAAAACCATGTTTACAATTGAACCAGATTATAAAATATTTATTTTATCTTATTTATGGTTCTAAAACCATTTTTTATACGTGATATTAAATAATAGAACAAAACTAGTACACTGTGATCAGAAAACCACAAAAATTATGCTAAAAGATTATCATTATTATGTAATATAAGGATTAATCATCATATATGGTTACAAAATAGTAAATAACACCAATTAGACTTTTGTTTTTTTATTAATAACATGAAATATCAATTATTTACAATAATTAAAATTTTACATGAACTATGTTACTAATAATTAAGTGAACCAATCATGAAATCAAGAGAATTAACACTTAGGAACGACGAAATTATATGTCGATGTTTCAAAATCATATTTTTAGATCAGTTCATCCTTATTTTATGGGATAATAAATGTTTTCCAATGTTATTGTCTCAATTATTCTTGATATGCAAGCTCGATTGAAGGGAACGTATCGATTTCATAACCATTTCCAAGTATGATACATAATATTTTTTAATCCACCATAATTTTTATAAAATAACTCATTTTATTATGAAAAAAATATATTAGTTCACTTCTATTTCTATACAATAATTTTTCAAAAGAGGACTTATTTACAATGTAAAAGAATATTTATCTCATGTATTACTCTATGATATTATAAGAGTATTTCCGTCTATTTCAACACTCATGTTGATTCTTATGATTAATTTGGATTAGTCATATATAATATCATCTAACATATGTTAAGAACTATTATATGATTTGTTTGAATGTGTATGTGCTATCTTGATACCATTCTCTATAATACTCTGAATGGTTAGTGTTTATGTTTACTCGTTGGGAAAGTTATTTATATTTCATATGTTATTTTCAATATGAATGTATATGTGTATGTTTCCCTCCATTCATATTAGGAACGAATTATACTTAGTAAGTGATGGGTGGGGCCCACTGCATCCCCTTGAAGCATCGGTAGGTCTCATGAGAATAACTAGCCTAGGTTTTTACCCATTATATATGGTGTCTTGGCTGATTCCTTCATGGTACCATTATGATGTTCATCATTATTCATTCATCATTATTAAAAAATTAATTTAACTTCCATGTGACAATAAAAATAGTGGAATATACATGGTGATGTTTTATTATAGGATTATTTATTCATCTTTTATTCCTTCCATGATATGATCAAGTTTATTTTTAATGGCATGTGTACTTTTTGTTATTCACCATGCCAAATTATTTATCATTTTCTATATTACTTGGTCGTAATGAGAATCTAAGGTCACACTATGTTCTATTTTCCCCCATGATTCATTGATGTAAATTATTAATGACTTTCAGGTATAACCAAGGAGATATTGGTGATTCTAATGGAATTTATATATTTTGTTCCCTTTGAATGTAGTATTCTAATTCTTATGTGTGTATCATGTTTTTCAAAAATGCTAAACTATTCAGTCTATTAGGATATTACCTCATTCCAATCATACCAATGTAACAAATTAAGCTATTGGCTCTGGGATATTGGGGTTGGGGTCATTACAATTGGTATCAATGGAAGTATGGTAAGAAAAATTGGAAACTACATTTAGAAAAACATAGATTATATAACATACCCTAATATAGAAATTTAGGATAAGAATACAATGACATCCTATAATTTTGATAAGTTATAGATTATTTGGATATCCCTATAAAATAATTCCCTATCTGGATACTACAAGTGGATGTGGTTATAGTAAAGTTGTACCCAGTTGTAATAATAATGACAAGGTGTTACAGACCTAACTCAGGGAACCCTAGTGTAGGTCTATGGGCCTTAGTGCACACCTACATTGAAACACCCTATGGATATGATTAGAATAATTAACATATTTTAAAAAAATCATTATGAAGGATTTAATTTTAAATATGTCCCCAAAGTACCCATTCTTATGATTATGACACTAGGCATGAATAAAGTTTTAATTTATGTTAACTATTTTCCTAGTTCCATATTATAAATGGTGATTCATAACCTAATGGAGTGTATTACATTATTCAGAAATGGAGCCTAATGGAAATGACATAAATTTCATGACTGTGCATATACCATGTTAGGATTTCCCACCTATGCAAGATAATGAAATAGGATTTGGAGCTGCAACTGGTGCTGTGATACTTATAACTATACTGGGATAGTTGACTTAGGTTATGAAAAATATCCTTACCTATAGAGATCATCCATATCCACAATATGTAGGAGAAATGTTTGGATTCATTTTGTATCAACAACCACCATCATTCAATGGGACTACAAACCCATATGTAACTGATTACTGGAGAGGTTCCTTAGAGAATATATTTCTCACTTTGATCATTAATGAAAAGGAGAAGGTTGTGATAGCGGTTTATTCTCTATCCAGATATGTAGATCAATGGTGGTAACATATACAAAACATGAAGGATGAGTAAAAAATTCCAAGTATGTAATGGATTGATTTTAATGAAATTTTCCTAGAAAAAATATTTACTCACAAACAACACACAGATATGGAATGGAAATTCATGAATCTAAGGAAAAAGAGGATAAGAATGTTTACAATTATGATTCCAACTTTACAAGGATATCAAGGAATTCCATAGAATATATGTGTAATCCAAGGAGAAATATTGATTTATTCTTCGATTCTTTAAAATCATTTTTCCTATGGGAACTAGTCTCTAAAAAACATTTATCACTTAAAGATATAATCTAATGTGCTATCAAGATGGAAAAAATAATTCTCTATGACAAATGAAGTAGATGTAAGGAAATATAATATGAGGGTTGATAAACACTTTGAAAAACGAAATAAGGAAAAGGAAGAAAGATAACCTTTGATTTTCCATCCAATAATAATTGTGGGAAGAAACACACAATCACTTTCTTAAAGGGTATGGGTGTTTGTTAAAAGTGTGGAGAAAAATGACACCAAAACCATGATTGAAATGGAATGAAATAATCAACCAATATTGAATTATACAATATCAAATATATGATAAATTATGTAAATTATTTTCCATGGATTCAAGAAAACTTCCCCCAAATAAGGCCAAGGGATAAAGACCAAGATTATGATGTCACAAATGTTATGGATAAATTTTCTAATGATTTGGTGGAATTTATTTTAATAATTTCATCTAACATAGCCAATTATTTATTTAATTATGGATCATCACATTAATTCATATTTTATCATTTTCCAGGAAAATTTGACATTCCCAATTTGATTTAATGATGAGATGTCAGTCAAAACTCAAAAGTAAGTATCATTGAAAAAAAATATTTGTTGATCTATCCCCTAAATGATACATAAATTTGATTTAGTTTTTGGCATGATCATTATACCCATGATTTATTTTGATATAACAATTGGTTCGAATCAGATTTCGAATTATAAAGCGATCATAAATTGAAAGAAGAAGAAAGTTACAATTTTTGAGAATGATGTAGATTCCCATATATTTAGAGTAAAAACACTTACATTTGATTATTATTAAGATACACCTATATTATCTCTACTAAATTAAATTCTTGGGGAGGAACAGAATGCAATATCTATGGGTGAGGAATGAAATATTAAAGTTGAGGATGTTCCCATTGTGAAATAATACATTGATTTTTTTCCAGAAGATTTACCTGGAAATCCAATGAAGTTGTAAAATGAGTTTTCTATTGATTTAATTCCTGGTGAAAGTCTAATATCAAAGACTCCTTATATGATTTCTACAATGGAATTAGTGGAGATGAAGAAACAACTAGAGAACTTTTTTATTAAGGGGTTTATTATTTCTAGTGTTTCTCCGTGGAGGGGTCATGTTATTTTCTTTAAGATGAAGGATGAATATAATATGATATGCAATAACTACAAGGTAATAAATGTTATTATGATAAATAACAAGTATCCTCTTCCTTTCATTGTTTATTTATTTGATCAACTTCATAGAGCCCAATGTTTTTCAAAAAATGACCTTCGATCTGGATATCATCATTTTCATGTGAGGAAGGATGATATTCGAATGAAAACATTTTGAACCAGGTATGGGAATTATGAGTTTAAAGTAATACCATTTTAAATGACTCATACACCCTTAATTTTTATATATCTAATGAATATAGTTTTCATGGAATACTTTGATTGATGTTTTGTGGTATGTATTAATGATTTCGTGGTATACTCTAAAATCTATGAAGACCATAAGAATAAATTACATATTATTATGAAGTCACTAAGGAGAAATGAATTATATGGGATGTTAAGAGAGTGTGAATTTTGGCTTCAATCAAATTCATTTCTTTGACATATTGTCTAAAAGTATGGAATGTTAGTTCATCCTGTGAATAAAAAGGAAGTTCAAGAATGTTCTACACTAATGAACCTAACTAAGTTATATAGTTTCATTTGTTTATTTATTATTGGTGTTTCATTTATAACATTATCCAATTAGGTAACCCATTAACAATTCATACTAGTAAGTGGACTATGTTTGTAAGGAAAAATGAATGTGAAAAATGTTTTGAGGAATTGAAGTGGATTTTATTTAATGCTCCAATATTGACTCTACCATCAGAAAATAGTAGATTTGTGATTTATAGTTATGCATCAAATAAAGGAAATGGTTGTGTCTTTATTCAAAATAAGAGATTTATTGACTCTGCATAAAGGTAGTTAAAAACTCATGAACAGAATAATACAACTCAAGATCTTGAGTTATAAGCTATAGTATTTTCTTTAAATATATGGGGACATTATCTCTATGGTGAAATATGGGAGATATATATGGTTCATAAGAGGTTGAAATATATCTTCTAATAGAAATATATCAAAATTATGCAAAGTAAATGGCTTGAGTTTCTTAAGGATTATTATTGTTCAATACACTATCACCTATGAAACGAAAATAAGGTAAATGATGCATTGAGAAGGAAGGATCATGGGGTTTTGAAAAATTTAGAATTAGAAAGGATTATATGTGTGGGGATTTATAAATGATTGATATGGAAATTACAAAATATGGTAAAATATAAATACTCTTTAAATTGGTTGCCCAACCATTTTTATTAGAAATGATTAAAATTTCTCTTTATGTTTCTAAGAATGTTAATCACAAAAACTATAGCTATGAATGATGGGAAGATGGAACACTTTGTGTATGAGGATAGAATTCGGAAATTTTGGGGGAGTTTATGTGTTGTTTCTCTCCCCAAGATAAAAATAGATCTATTGGATGATGTACATAACTAAAGTTTTTCTATACACCCTTGTACCACTAAGACGTATATAGATTTGAAGGAACAATTATGGTGGGATAATTTGAAATGGTAATTTTTTTATCATATAACAAGATGTTTACTCATTCAAAAGGTAAAATCTGAAATACAACATCCTAAAAGAGTATTAAAACCTCTTACTATTCTATCATGTAAATGGGATTAGATCACAATGTATTTTGTAACTGGATTACCAAAGAATCTTTGAAAGAATGGTGCAATATGAATATTTTTCGACCGATATTACAAATATGCACATTTCCTCGCTATAAGGGATGATTTTCTACTAGATCTCGTTTCACTACTCTTTATACATGATGTTTTAAGAAATCAGGGAGAATATAGTTCTATAGTTTATGATCATGATCCACAATTTACATTGAAATTATAGAAAATCATTCAAAAATCCTTGGATACTAAGCTTCATTTGATTACTGCATATCACCCACAAACTAACAGGTAGTCAGAAAGGATAATCCAAACATTAGAAGACATTTTGAGTTCATTTTCACTTTATTTTCAAGGTAATTGGGGTATGTATTTACCCTTGGAATAGTTTTCTAATAATAATATTTTCCATTATAGTATTCAAAAGGCACTATATGAAGCATTGTACTGAAAAAGATGTTGTACACCATCATATTTGGATAAATTTAGTGAAGAGAATCTTGTAGACCTAGAGATTGTGGAGGATACCATGGAAAAGGTAAAGAATATTCAAACCCATATCAGATCATCTCAATGAATTCAAAAGTTATTTTCTTATAACCTAACAAATAATTTGGAATTTCATATTGGATATAACATTATATTGAAAGTATCTTAATGGAAGGGTGTTATAAGATTTGGAAGTAAAGGAACACTAATCCTCTGGTTCATTGGTCCTTTTGATGTTCTAGACAGAATTAGAGTTCAGGCTTATCATTTAGAGATTCAACCTATACATTTTAAGGTATATAATGTGTTCCACGTCTAATTGCTAATGAAGTACAAGCCAGACCCACCACATTTACTCACTTATCATGGAATACAATTCGAACCTGACTTATCTTACTATGAAGATCCTATTTACATTCTAGACACTAAAGAACGTGGGTTGTGGAATCAGATGAACTATCGAGTACTGGTACATTGTAAAAATCAAAAAATTAAAGAGGTGAGGTGGGATCCTAAGGAACAAATGATGAAGAACTACCCAAATCTTTTAATGAGGTGACATTGTGGTAATTTTTTGGATAAAATTTTTTTAGGAGGGGAGAATGTAACTACCCATAAATCTATCAAAAAATATCCTTCTTATTTTTATTTCATGTATTATAGGACACATAAAATAATTTATAAAACATAACACATACTTTATAAATAAATAATGAATAGACTAAGAGTTATTTGTAGAATCAATGGAAGCTATACTGATGAAGTAATAACTTTTCACTTCAAATAGTAATATTACCCTTATCAATAGTAATAGGACCCTTATGACTAGTAACCTCTCCCATGATAGTATAAATAATATTTCGGCAACTAATAAGTGAAATTAGAATATAATCATATAATGGTATAAGTAAGTGAATATTTATAAAATTAATATTTAAGTGTTGGTATTTTTGTTAGTTAAAAATATTTAATAATAATTTTATAATTATTAATATTATATAAAAATAAATTATTTTCATTAAATGTATTAATAAAATAATATTTTATGTCTTATGATTTTAGGATACTTTTATGAGATCATAGATAATATTTTTAATGTTAACTAAAATTAGTTAAAAAATTTAAATCTGTATTTTTTGAGTAAATAATGATTTAAATTAAAAATTAAAAATATCATATTTAAAAAATTAATTTCATAAAATTGATTTATTTTTTTAATTCTAAAACTGAAAATGGTTAGGGTTAAATTTTGATATTTTTCTAAAATACATGAATTTTTTCAATAGTAAAATTCAATAATTTACGATAAATACTAAATATAAGTTCCATTGAGACATAGATGATTTATATAATATGTAAGACTATAATCTCAAACTATACGTCATTATTTTAATATATTTGATGATAATTCTAAAACTATTCAAAGTCTTGAGTCAAAAATAATGAACTAATGATTAAAATATTTAAAAATAACCACTATCCTCCACTAAAAAATCACCGTTTTCCCCCTCTTCTCCTTGATCTTATATGCCTTGATGATTGTAAATTTACTACCCAAATACTCTTTTCTAGTCTCTCCCAACGTGTATGATCTCTTGGTCTTACTAAATTCCTAAAACTTCTTTCCATAAGGCGGTTCTAAAGGTTGATAATTCAACAGGTAAACCCTCTTCATTTTTCATAAATTTCATTTCAATTTATTTTCTTCTCTTATTCTATCATCACCTCCTCTATAAAAATGATCTTGATAAATCCAGTATAATATATACACTGGAATGATATAATGTTAAGGTAACATCCATTATCCATTTTTTTAATGTATCTATTTTATTTTTAAAAATGAAACCATCATCTTGAATGTGTCAATTTACAAATATCTGGACAATGAACTTTCGTTCATTTATTTCTACTTCATGGTTAGTCAGGGAACCATTTTAATGGTTTAAATATATTATAAAATATTTATTATTTCTTATTTAATGTTTGGGAACCTTTTTCTATACATAATATTAAATAATAGAACAAACATAGTCCATTGTGATAAAAAATCACCATAGTTAAGCTAAACGAGTATCATTAATGTGTTTTTTAATGATTCATTCCTATATCTGGAAAAAAATAATACATAACACCAATTACACATATTATTGTTCTTTAATGACATGAAATTTCAATTCTGGTGAATTATTCCCTCTTTACATGAACTACATTACTTATAATCAAGCGAACTAAACATGAAATATAGGTAACGAACAGCATGGAAAGACTGAATTAAAACATATATAACATATAAATAAATACATAAGTGAACATAATAAACTTATATTGAATAAAATATATGTAGATAATGTTATGAGTTAATTAATTAATGGATTTAATTTCATTATCTCGGACATTGAAATCAGGTGAAGAATATATTTGGACATAAAGTAAGGGTTTTCTTCCTGAAGCCCCATTTTCGTTTTGGTTATGATTTCTTCCTTGATACAACATTTTAATTATTCATTATTTTTATATAATTAGTATAAATTATATATATAGTTTTAAAAATATTTTTCTAATTAATTTCATCATTATTTCATGTGATAAAAAATGTTTTACGTGGTTCCCTTTTAAATTATTCATGATACACAAGCCGGATTGAATGGAATGTGTCGATTTCTTACCCATTTTCATATACCATCTATAATATCTTTTAAGCCAAAATTATTTTTCTGAAATTAGTATTATTATAATGAAAAAAGTATATTATTTCACTTCATGTTTTTTACAAATTTTATTCCAATAGAATTCTTCTTTGGAAAGTAAAAGAATATTTATCTCAAGTATTACATGATGATATTATAAGAGTATTGCCATCTATTTCAACACACTTGTGGATTGTTTATCTTAATGGGGGTTAATATTTTATGATAGAATATACCATATTTTTTTGAATGGTTTGTGATTTGTTTGACTTTCTTTGTACTATATTGGTATCATAAAAAATATTACTATGGATGGTTTGTGATTGAGTATAATGATTGGGGAAAGTTATTTTCATTTTATATGTTTGCATCAATATGAATGTACATGTTTATGTTTCTACACATTCATATAAAGATTAAATTGGACTTACTATGTGGTGGGTGGTGCCTAATATATCCCCTCTATGTATTGATTTTTCTCATGATACAAACTTGCTAGGGTTTTTACCCATTATGTATGGTGTCTTGGTTAAGGCATTGATGTTATGATTATGATGTCCAGTATTATGAATTCTCTCATTATGAAACTCATAATAGGTATTCCATTTGATTATTCGACTAGAATAATAATCATGGCTATGGTTTACTATGGAATAATTTATTCAACTCTTATTTTTGTCATATTATGCTCACGATTATGTTTAATTGCAGTTTTATTTTTAGTTATCCATCATGACTTATTATTTATATTTCCACTATATTATATACCATTAATAATAATCTGATATCACCCTTTTTTATGTTTTATTTTTCCCAAGGATAAGTGAACTTATATTATGAATGAAATTTTTTGATAAAATAAGAGTTATGGGTGTTTCCAATGGAATTTATATATTGTATTTCCATTCAATACTTTAATGTAAATTTTATGTATGTATCTTATTTTTCCAAAAAGCTAACTATTTGGTCATTCAAGATGAGAATTTCTTACAATCATACCAAATTGAAATTTTAAGGCACCATATCTGAGCTACTAGGGCCTGGTTATTTATAACATCTTCCACTGGGTCCACTCACACTCTTTCCTCTAAGATTACATGGCCCAATAAATGAAATTTATTAATGCAAAATATACATTTTGTTAGATTGGTAAAAATTTTATTCCCTCTTAATCTATATAAGATTATTCCGTGTAGTTTTTAGTTATTTCCTAATGATCGAAAGTAAACTATGATATTTTCCACAAAACCCACCACAAACTGATCCAGAAAAGAATGAAAGATCATAGTCATTATGTCCTTAGATACTACTGTTGTGTTAGTCAACCCGAACGACATCACTACAAATTCATACATGCCATACCAGCTCCTAAAATAAGTGTAAGATATTTATATTGGTATAACCTTTAGATGAAGGTATCATGATCTTAAATCAATATTTTAAATGATCTTATAACCTCTCAATTGATTGAGAAAATAATCTATTTGTGGGAAAGGATACCTATTCTTGACCATCGTCTGGTTCAACCTCCAATAATCCTCACATAATTTCAAAGACCCATCAGCCTTCTTGGTGAAGAGAACAGGAAAACCCCAAGGAGATATACTATCCCTATGAAACATTTTTGATTCTATATCATCCTACTTGACTTTCAACTCACAAATCTCTACTGGTGCCATTTTTTTAGGCATTATAGAAATTGTCTCTGCTCGTGGAACTAACTCGGTTATAAACTTGATCTCTCACTTGGGTGGTAATTATAAGAACTCATTAGTAATGAAATCCTAAAAATTTCCTACCTTCAGAAAAATCAATAATGCTTTAGCCAACCATTATCTTGATTAAGACTAGCTATCTGATCTATGAGGAAATCTAATCTGCACTAAATTTTTCCTGCATGACCATCATGATGATCCCACTCACCATGGTGAAAATACCATCCACCTTCTATACATAAAAAGGTAAATCAACTTATATAAAAGTAGATATGAGCCTAATATATAAAGTTCTAATCAATATGAATAATCAAGTTAATTCCTGTGATTTCCATAACTAATTGTTCCCAAAAGAAATGGTAACTACCATTCTATAGAAACATGCCATGCAGTGTTTGATATTCTCCGACCACACTCCCAAAAGTGTTTCTATAGTAAAAACACCATCAATGATTTATATATCACATCATAAACTATTTTAAAAAATAACATATAGAAAAAAATAAACTCTAATATATATAAACACACTAGCTAAGGTATATGATACAATAATCTTACCTTTGATGGATGACTATCATATATCCATGATAGTAGGAGTAGTCTTCATAATGGTAAACTAACATGTCCCTCTACCCTGGGCTCAGACATTGCTACCCTGATCTATATCCCATGTCCGGTACTGCGGCTTATGTACAGAGTTACCACGTCTCTAGCCTTCGTCAGAATAGCCATTGGAACTCCATCTACCGGCATGATGAGGGTTAGTTAAGCCCATTCCCAATAAAGGTAAATATTCTGATCCCCTTCCACTCATATGTTGTGAAAATTTCATACAGAACCTCTAGATATTTCCATGTCTTCCACATATATGACACATGACTGTAGGGTAAGGAGATTGTGGGCCCTTATTTCCAAACTGGCTACACTGATAACACAAGATAGGAACACAGTTTGGCGATTGATTATCACTACCCAGAATGCTCTACCCATTATTACATTGTATGAAACTATCTCATAGAAACTTCCTTCCACTCAATAAGGATAACCCAAATATACCTACTGAAAAATCCAAGACACTACTTAGGGACTCTCTTAGATTCCCTTATGTGATGTGTGGTTGGTTCATCACATCCTCAAAACATCTTAAAAGGAAAATTTTCATCTATAACCCCACCTCATATTGATGATCTTCCTAAAAAAATCTCACCCAAGATAACTCATTAGCTTCCAATGATATTTGAATGTGATGTAGGTTAGGGAAACATGTATCATAGTATATCACTGACATACCCTCCTGCGTTAGATGCATGCCATGAATATATTTTTCACCCCTCAACATCTTGAGGAAGATATGTCTTAGGAACATCATATTGAAGTCTTTAAAAGATAGATCATCCTACATCAATTCTTCACCCATAATATCCCACCAATGATTGGTAGGTCCACGTAGCCTATATGCACCAAGTTTCACCATTATATTAAAAAGTGTTTTAGGATGTTTGATGTTTTTATAGAGTGATGTGATCCATAACATTCATTCCTTGGGTCCTCATTCCTAGGTAAACATTTGCGGACGTTGTATCTGAAACTCCTTTTCTGTCCCCAACATCAATGGAATAGTATTAAACATATCCCATTCTATGGATCTCATGACCCTAAAGAAGATATTGTGAAGTTAAACATCCATATACTCCTCATGAACAACGGGAATCTCTTGTTCATCTATGTTAAGAGAGTGTTGATTTCCACTCTCCTAAAGCACAAGTCAAAGAAAATGAGGTGCCATTTTTTCATTCAAGATAAACACACAACTATGTGAATTGGCTAGTAGCAAATTCAACCTCAACATGTGACTACAATAGACAACCAATAACTCATTCCCTCTATAAACATGGATGATGTGTGTTTTGGCATGAAACATAAATTCACTTTAGTTATCTAGTGAAATAGATATCTCATATCGTAGTTCAACAGGAAAGAATATATCACATGAAAAAGTAGATATTGCCATATCATTAATGATACATGTCAATATATCCCTATGTATCTATTATAATGCATGTATTAGTTTCATGAGTAACTCTCATCGATGAGTACAATATCAAGCATCCGTAATATCATAAAATAATAATCACACACCACATGTGAATCACCCAATGTGAAATAACATCAACTTTAACAAGAAAATATCACAAATAACAATTCTATACTTGGGCACTCGGATTAAACCCCATACGTGGGTTATCTACAACAATGAACAAGCTTATTACCAAGTCCTAAAACTTCCTAGTCTTCATTCTGCCTTTTCTAAATAGTAATGATGAAGAGAAAACCAACTAATCTGATACCAATTTGAAACATCCCCCATCTCACACTCTCTCACGTGACCAAAACGTGTTTCTCATGATTTATCAAGCATGCCTCCCCATACGCTAGAGGCTACCGATTAGCAATGGGGGTGTGAAATTTATTTTGGGGAGACTATACCCACTAGTAGGAAGATTCATAAAATAATAATTTATTCACATAAATAAAATAAAAAACTCTAATTAGGGACATATTGGAAGGAAATAATGATAACCAACTAAATAATCTAACAAATAATATAGAATAATATAATAATGAGCTGGAAGGTAAGGAACAGTCTAGTGGAATATAACAACAATTCATTCTACAATAAAAACATGAAAAATTCTGGAAGTCTCAAATTAAGACTAAAAATTGCAAGTTCTTGAACCCCACATCATTCCCATCTCCAAACTCAATATCATCCATCAAAAATCAATCAATAACACAACCTTTTTTCATTGTCCAAACCTGCATCCATTTAAACTGATTGTGTACTAAACAGACACCCAGATTAGATTAAAGTATAACTCATTAATTCAACACCACCATGTCTAAACAAATTCGTCTGATATGAAGTGTATGAAATAAATTGATAAACATTTTTTTAATTAACTCAAAAATTAATAAATCACATCAACCACATGATTCACCTCCATACCGTAAAATCACTAACATGTCTTATGACCATGACAACCATATCCATATAACCCAGGTAAAATAACCATCTTTAGAACCATGTAATAACACATATAAGAATGTATTACGACCATGAAAACCAACACCATATAATCATGGTATAGTCATAATAATCCAAGTCATAGCTCTATAATCATTACAACATCCGGGTTAAATTCCTATAATCATTGCATCATGGGATTGGGGATAGCCTTATCTTAATAATAATTATAGTATGGGACTCGATTTATCCCTCTCAAGGTCATCATTACATCATATTTGTGTACAATTTCAAGGTTTGAGACCAATAAATAAGTATTTCTGCATAGAACACAACTCATGCCATACATCATGGATTTCAAAATATCACATCATATATCTAAATGGTAAATTCTGAAAATTACCATTTATCTTTAAAATATGACATGAATTTATATCACAATTGATTAATATTTATATAAATAAGAAAATAATACATATATTATGTATTATATAGTACGAAATAACCTAATTTCACATGTCATGATAAATACACTTTAATCCAACTGATAATTCAATTATATTCAATGTTTTCTCACCCAAAGGGTAGCCATAAGATAGGTAAAAATCCAATTAAAACAAAATCACTTCAAGGAATAATATCATTCATTATTTAACTGATACAATTTCATGTTTTATTGTTATAATACAAATATTTCATAAACATGGAAATTATCAAACCATAAGATTTAGATTTACACCACCTACCTTTAATATATGAATAAAAAATGATTTTCCCAACTGGAAGAAATTGAGGATGGTTTCAAAGATGTTCACAAATTAGAACCAATCAATATCAGAACTAACAATGAAATTGGTATAAAGCATTTCACTGAAATGGTTCGACAACCCAGAAATAGAATGAAGAAACCAAACTAGAAAGAATTAATTTGGATTGAAGGTGTAAACAGGATGTCAAGAAGGGAGGTTGGCACACAAAAATTTCCTAGATAATCCCTACGGTTGAGAGTATAAGGCTACAACATAATAGAATGAAAATTTTTCTACTTAAAACAACGGGTTAGTGAATTACATAGCATGTAATTTGGTTACATGTCATGTCAAATAAATTAATTTAATACACAAACAAAATTCATCACCTCAAATTTATTTTAATAAAAAACACCCAAACATTTTTAGGATGTGTAATCCCTTTACACAACGTGTAAATATTTTTAGATGGGTTTTCATACATTTTCTCTTTAAACATATTGAACCCCTTTTAAAGCTTATCAACATACCAAGAACCCATGATGACACTTAACCCATTTATAATTGTATATAATTAAATTAAAATAAGAATGAATTACCAAAATATGGGAAATTTTCCCCAATAAAGGCTCTCTAACTTCGAACAAGACTCGACCACCAAGCCTCAAATGAAAAACCCAAAGGGAGACATACCTAAAAAAATATGGGATCTTACACATTTAATGACATTATATATAATTTAATCATTAATAACAAATATTATTATTTGGAATTAATTCCAACCAAGTGATGTTATCTTTAAATATATATTAATAAATATTTAAGCACTTAAAACCACACCTCTTCAAGTATAAATATCGCTCTTCACCACCCCATTTCCTCCTAAAAACCATAATACCCTTAAAAAATCTTCCAAAACCTCTCCTATATACTCTACCCATGTACATGTTCTTCAAGTCTCACCCAAATACCAATTACAAGTTCATTAATGGGTCATTCAAGGAGGTGATATTCCAAAGGTGACTTTCCAAAAAAAACCCCACTTAATTTATTCTCTTCTTCTACCATCTGGTCACCTCATTCATCCATCAAGGATTAATAAATAAACCATATTTTTTTATAATTTAATGTTATATTTTTAATTTAATATCTTATATACATCCATTTTATTACCTCCTATTATTCATGGAAAGGAATCCCATGTCCAAATTATGAAGGTTAATCGTATCTCGGGACAATGATTCATCGTATTCCATTACCACCTTCAAGGCTAGTCATAAAATTATTATTCCCATTATATATAATTCTAATATTTATATTATAATATATAAAATATTATAGATATAATATGTTGACATAATATTAAATAAATAATATCTCTTTTTTGATGGTTGGAAAGACTACCAAATTATACTAAACAGTTATCATTCACATTTTACCAAATAGATCATTCTCATGTAAGTAAATATTTTATATTTGAAAAAAAATTGAATTATAAATGTGAATTAATACTATTAAATTTAACTTCTTATTTTTTATTTTCATTTTATAAGAGAATAAATAATCATACACAAGTAAATCAAGGATGAAACCATGAAACTGAAGCTCACTAAATAATGAAAATAATGAAATATTATTAATTAGATGGTGGTAAGATGTTATAAAGGTATCATATATTGTATAATAAATATGAATATGGTTTTGGAATTAATTAATTACATTTTTCAAAACTATTGACAATATTTTAAAGTACAAAAAACTAAATGGAATTGTGAGGTAAGGGTATGTCGTCTCAATTTTTGTTTATATGGGATATATTCCTTATTCACTACTTATTTATTTTCTATGGTATTTATACTACCCCTTGATATATGATATCTATGATTTCATTATATTAATATAATTAAATGTTCCATTTTATAATTATTAACTTTATGGGTTATACGATTCAACTGGTTACTAGTGGTATGTTATTTCTTAACTCAATTTTCATTCATTGGGGTGAACTTATTCTTTGTTGATTACACCATGATATGTTCATGTCTGAAATGAGTTTTGACTATATTATATTGCATTTACACTTGTTTTATGTGTATTTATATATGATATAAAATATCAAATCATTTAATTAATTCTCAATTTAATGATTTTATATCTTGGGGGACTTTTTGAAAAAATATATATTTCTAAAATTTTCCTTAAAACTCTATTATTCCTCTATGATCATGTTTTCTAAAAAAATTAAAATGGTTTTCCTTATATAGTGTGATTATTGTTTTTTTTAATACACATGTTTTACTTTTTACAAAATTATTTTAATGGTATATTTTTTCATTTTCTAAACAAGGTTAATTTAGAATTTTTTTGAAAAATATATATAAGGAATGTTTTTTTATCTTATATGGATTAATAATCATTTACCACTATTATGAACCATTAATAATTTAAATATTACTTTAAAAATTTACCTGGTCATTTTCAATGAAAATGTTTTTCTTAAAATTGTGCTGCATTTTAAAAATAAGTTATTTTCAAACTATAAAAGGGTAATTACCTCAAGGATTTTTTCAATGACCACATTTAAGGTATTTACTTCTATGCAAAAATAATTTAATAACACTTTTTTATTGTTGAGGTTGATTAATTGTGATTCTATATTCTATATTTTGGTAAATGGTTTATGATCAGTTTTTATTAATATGTACTATTTTGATACTATTCATCATATTACTCTGGATGTATTATGATTATATCTATTCATTGGGAAAATTAAAAAAATCATATTCTACTTTGTGTAAGAATGTTTACAATGATGATGGTTCACCCCTTTTATATGAGGAATGAATTTGAAATATTATGTGATGGTAAGGGCCAACTCTTTCCCCTCGATGCATCATTTAGTCTCATGATACAAACTATTTTGGGTATTGGATGATGTCTTACAAGTTTACATATTATGTCTTGGAAAAAGCCTTGATGATAGGTTTATAATGTCTCACATTATGTATTCACCAATTAGGAGACTATTTAATGAATTTCTTGTGATTATTTAATTAGTGGAATATTCATGGTTAGGTTTTTTTGCTTATGTGGTTATTTATATGGAAATAAATAATCATCTTTAATTCTGGTAATATAATGATCAGGTTATCAAGTAAATGCATTATGATTAATATATTTAGATAATCATAATTTTTTATTCTTATTTATGATAGCTTATATTTTACTTAACCCTTATTGAGCATCTAATATCCCCAATTTATTAAGTTTCATTTTCCCCCAGGATCCTAGATGTTAATCATGATTGATATATAGGGTTAACCTTTGAGAATAATGGTTTCCAAAAATAATTTTTTATATTTTTTTTATATTTTAAGTTGTAATGTAATGTTCATGTATGTATCTAGTTCTAAAAAAGGAATTAACTATTTTTACCTCTAGGATTTGTTTTCATTCACATTTTCTCAAAAAAAAATAAAGTAACCACCAACTACGGTCTACTATGGTCAGGGTCCTTTTGTGGAGAGTCTATATATGAATGAACCTAATGGAATGAGTCTCCTAGATGTTGTGAAAAGGTTTTCTCTATAGCCTTGGAGGTATGGATATGAAATATGGGTATCTCGAGAGGAGTGTAGTTGAAAATACCATTTTGGGTAGCTACACCATGGTACCTTGGCTATAGTACAACCAAACATAGAGGATTGTGACTATGGTGTAGAGACCCCAACTGTAGAATAATGTCCCTAGGTAATGATTCTAGTGGTTCGATAACATTTGGAAATGTTTCATCCCGGAGAGGGGTTGCGACGTAGCACCCTATTCAATTTTCAATTTTCTATGGTACTGTGTATTTAGGTGCATCATGCCCTCCTCTCCATTTGTCTACAATTTAATTTCATAGATATATCTAGGGATGTCAAATCTAGTTTTATAAAGAGGATTTTAGCATGGTGAGGGGTCTTATATTATATTCCATTCAGTTTTTAATATTATTGTGGCTTGGTGTAGGTGGGTACATTTTGTTCTAGTGATTTTTTAGGTGATGTATAATTTTTAAAGGCCCCTTATATATTAACAATTTTTTAAACTTTTCTCTCATTTCAAGGGCAGCCTAAGTGTACCCTAGATAGCTATTTCCTTGAATTCAGTGGATTTAGATCATGAGGTTCTAGGACTGATCCATAGTAGTTTATGTGAGTCCCTCTCTTTATCCTAATTTCCTTTTTTGGGTCGGGGCTGTTCTTGTCAAGATAAATCTCAGGTTTTGGGTTTTATTTTGATGGTATATTTTCTTTTGGTTATATGATTATAATGTGTTCATCAAACTTTCATCTCTTGGTGGTAGTCTTTCTCTTTTTCAAGCCTAGCATAGAGGACCATATATCTCTGTTTGAGGTAGGTTCCCATCATTTATCATATATTTTTATTGTGTGGGAGGAGTTATACTCTTTTACATCTTTGGGACTATGGTTTTTCACTATCCTAGTAATAAAATTTAAATGATTAATTGAAATCGAAGGTGGAGGAGAATGATTCACATGTTTCTAAATAATTTGTATATTTTTCATATCGAGATTATCCATGCTTATTGTACCACTAAAAATCATGGTTATTGGGATCCTATTTTTAATCTAATTTGATATGTGGTTTGGAACCCATGGTGAGTGATTTTATGATACAAACTTGAATAAATGGTCAATCACTTATATTTGGAAAAATAATTTATCCCAGATGAAAACTATGGATTCTGTGATAAATCCCCAAAATAAATAAAGTTTATTGATGAATTCCCCTTATTAAATCTAAAATATGATAAATTATTTTTTGGGGATTTCAAATGTGTGATTGTGGTGTGTGGGGATGATGTGTTGTGGGGTGGTAGTTCTATGGGGAACTGATTTTTAATGTGATGTGGGTGGTTATGTGATGTTTTTTGGTTATATTTTCTGGAATATGAGGTGGGAATTATAGTAATGTGGTTTTCGTGATGAGGAAGTGGACGTGTCTATGAAATAATGTTGATTTGGGGCTAGTTGGATTGACAACGATGGTGGTTTTTTTCATTTTGTGTTATTTTATTCACGTGGTATGTATTGCAATTAAATATTAATGTTGAAATTTAAATGGAAGAGGTTAGTTTTTTAATGGATAGAAATGAGAATGACTGAATTAAAAATTATAAATCCTATAAATATTGAAAATGATTAACCTGATGTTTAATTGGAATAAAAATGATCTGATTGGGATAAATAATAGAATTTATTGGTAATGTGAAATATGGAAAATGTATAAATTTGATAATAAAGATGGATTTTTTTTTTGTATCTTGTGTAATGTTGTGTAGTGTTGTGCATTTAGTAGTGGCCAAGTAAGTAGTGATGTTGTGTTGTTGGGTGTTGATTTAGTGACATGGTGAGTTATTTTTTGTGAAACGATAGGTTAGTCTTGGGAGTGGATTTATTTATATATATACCAATTATGTTCCTTGTCATTTTCAATATGCACTCCACCTACTTCAAATTCCATGTACCAAAACCCATATATTTTGGGTGTTTTTTCCCACATTCTGATGTTGAGGATGTATGGATGGATTCTCTCCCTTCCAAATCTCTCTTCTAGGGGATGATTATATACACAAATATGTTGGCTAGAAGTTTAATGTGAATAAAAGGGAATTATGATTTTTTTTTTCTTGGATAGTTTATGGTGGGGGTCATGCATTGTAAAAGGAGGTTATGAATTTGAATTTATTTACATTCAAAATACCCAAATATTCTTAATACAATTAAGGTTGAGATGTAACCACATGGAATGGGTGTCTTCAGAAGAGATGTGTTGTGATGTCCAATGACAAAATGGATGTTTGGAATAATGGGATATTCAAAATAAATAGGAGCACCCTGACACACAATGTTGGTGAGTGAGAAAAGTAGATGAGTTTAAAAGTGGATTGTGTATTCTTTATTCATATGATTCTTATTTTTTTATAATAATTTTATACGTTATTTGGTGAGTGTTGAAAAGAGATGATGGGATAGGTTAGTTGACCTGTATAATAGTTGTTTTTTATGATATTTTCGTATAAGTGCATTAGTATTCCTATTTCACATTTTCATGAGTGATGTTAGTCACCTTACCATGTATGCTTTTATAATCAACCTATGTTATAAAATCTTCTATAAGGTTTCCAGGAGGACTTCAATGAATGTTCCAAAAGTGTTTAACATGAGCTTTTCAATAGTTTTGTCTTTTTTGCCTCTTTGTTTATTTTGGGAGTTTTTAGTGAATTTTCTCTATATTTGTTTTCATTTCTACATGCATGGTTGGTGGTTTCTTTATTTTATATTATTTAATGGACTATATTTCACTTGATTTAACATATATTATAATCTTATTATTATAAAGGTAAATTCCTCCCATTTTATAGATTTTAACACCCGCGGTTGTTTACCCCAAACTAGGGGCAACTAGATGTGGAGATTATAGGGTAATTATCCCTATTCCATCATTTCCAATTCGATATGGGTACCTTTAGAATGAGGGTTCCATGAAACCATCCATATCCAATACCTATTTATGGTCATGTTTCATTTAACCATTTTTAAGATTCAATTTATGTCCCACAGTAATAGTATCTCTCACCTCAAGGATATGTTAAAGAAGGTTAGAAAGCATCATATTCTTCCAATTTTGATAGTTTGTTCTATTAATGGTTGGAAAACATTAGTTATTAAAAGAATTGATATTTTATATTATTTTGGGGTTTTAAGACATAATCTCTCAATGATAATAATTACGGTTTCCAATCACCATGTTTGGTAACACAAATAGGGTAGTTGAATCAGTGGGATACCTTTTCTCTGAATTATCCATTCAAATCAAACATGTAGACTGTATTAAACTTCACAATCCACTTAGTATAGTTTTACAGCCACATTATGTGAATATTATCAAAGATAGGAAAGAACACTTAAATTTTATAAGGGTTTTCTCCAAATCCAACTCCACTACATATCGGTTATTCCTCCGAAAATAGATTCTCCACTAACACCAATATATATTTCCCAGAACAAAATCTACTATTTTCCACCACAATCAAAATATAATTGAAGACACTAATTTCTAAAGAAATTATGATCCAATTAAGAAATATTTAAATCTTAACATTAGTTTCAATTAAAAAAACATTATAATATAATATACCTAAATGATTATATGTATCCTAAAAACCTGTCATGTGAATGTATTCTTCCTGATTTTAAATAGTTCATGATAATGCTCAGGTTTCTAGTCTTGAAACTAAAACAATATTCTAAATGATTTTCATCTTCATACCTCTAAACACTTTTTAAATATACCTTCTCTATTTATTAATGATCTCCTATATTTAGAATAAATTATGTCTTCACATATGTTCTAATTTTATAACATTAATTCTAATTATGATTTTAACTTCCCATACACACTTCTCACACATTCAAAAAATCACCATAGCTAAGTTCCAAATCACAACATGATGATTTAATTTTACATTCAATGAAAAATTAAAACTCCCAACTCCCCTCGTCCACTTGTTTAATATCCCTTATATCATCTCTCATTATACCATCAACATACAATAAGAAATAATGGTTAGAATATGTTGGAATTATTACTAAACTTCTTAAATGAATCCATGTTAGAATACATCTTCAAAACTGCCCAAATATAAATTCTGTGGCATGAATAACTATTATATCAAATGAGGAGAGGCATCAAATCATGACGAATATCATTGTGGAAAAAATATAATTATCAGTAGATTCTTATCAACTTTTAAAACACTTTTCACCATTATTTATTGGGTGTGGTGTGGATGCCTCAGATTCTCATATGAGTCCAATGCACCAATAAAATTCAATTTGTCATGGACATTATCTATGATTTGGAGTTATAAATTTTTTAGAGAGCCAATAAAATCTTATCCATAGCATTTTGTTGGAAAGGGATCAAATCCATTATACAGTAACCTCCTTTCAATTCTTCTTATGGAGCAATTAGTCTCACTATAGGGAAGTGAGTTTCATTTTTTTGTTGATTCCGCTGATCGAGTCTCTCTTATAGTGTGGTCATTCACTCTATAGTTTCCTTGGACATTTTTTATCCCATTCCCAATTTCATAATCTCCACAGTGTGGAAAAATTTTTTTAGTGTGATCATCAATTAATATTATTTACCACGGGGTTGTATACATCTTGAATTGTGGTCACAACTTGAATCTTTTGTTATGAATCATGGTCTCCCCTTCCATAATAAGTCATAACTATAAATCTGTTGAAGAATAATCTGAATTGTTTTGGACAAATATATTATATTCTTTATCAAATTACAATTAATACTTCACCATCATCATTTTCATCAAATATCTATTCTTGTTCTTCAGTATAATATCTATATAAACATATTTACATCACTTTATACCTTCTCTTATTAGAAAAATAAAAAACTAAAACTTGGATCAATAATTTCCCTTATGTTGTGGTAACTCACTCTATGGTGTGAGGTCCCGTGGAACATTTTTCATCCTACTTCCAATTTCTTAAATTTGATATCATGGACAATATATTATCACATGATCCTCATATATTAATTATTTCCATCAAATGTTATGGATCATTTGTCATTGTCTCCACTTTCATTTTCTTTCTTGCATCATGGTCTCTCCTTCGAAGATATATTATATCTATAATCTAGTTTCCTCATATTTTGGATTATATAAACCAACAAGATCAGATTTTTTAACTAATAATAATAAATATATTGTCATCACCATATTCATTCAACATCCAAGATTTTTCTTCACTTAAAGATATTATTAAACATAATGACATCAATGAAAACCATGTCTTATTAACAAAAAATGACACACCCAATGTGTTTCCACCATTAAATCACTTTTTAATTTTTATAAATAACCTAATAAATTATATTTTAACACATATCCCCTAATGATAAATTCATTCCACCTTATTTAATAAATTTAAAGTGAAAATGTGGGGAAATTCTCAACTCATATTACTTCAAAACCATTTTGATATATTAAAGGGAGGTATGATATCACATGTGTTCATATAAAATAACTATTTGTTTATCCAACAATGTTTATTTGGTAAAACCTTATGTATCAAATATGAGATATTTAATAAAATTTATGAAATTTATCTACAATAACCAATCATGTGATAACATTCTTTGAATCGTGACATTAGAGATATTTAAAATAAATATTAAAATAAAATAATTATAACTCACATGGTTCAATAGACACATCAAAAAATTCATGTGAAGTCCATAAAATACTCCATTTCTCATCCTATGATAAACCTACACTCCCCGTTAATAAATAAATTGAATATATTTATAGAAATGTAGTTTATCTGTGACTATCATAACTTAATTCTATAAATCATGGGGCTTTCTAGATCTAAAACAATCTTTTCATGAAAACTTCATATCATCCTTTTCACCCCTTTTATAGATGCACTCATTACACTTCATCTTGGTGTAATAATCCATGTAAGACACATATTCTTTCATTTACTTACACGAAATCCTCCAAAGTCCAATTTATTTCCAAATAAGTTATAACAAAAAAAATATAAATGGTTTAGAAAATATATTGTGTTTATATTTTTTCCATAGAAGAAATATTCAGGCTATGAGTTTCCTCTCACCCCGGCAACTCATTTCATCCAATCTCAACACTCATTCTCCTATTAATAATTTCAACATGTTGTTTACTTATATTAATTCATAAAACTACATTCATATAAAGAGATATTTTCATTAACTTTGATGATTTATTATGTCACACAACCTTATATTTTTTTAACCTTTTCCATAAATTTTCCCTTATAAAAATTTCTTCAATACTACAATTTTTTATCCAATCTTTATTGATCTATAAAAATCTTCAACCATTATTTCTTTCACTAGTCATTTTCATGTTATTTCTCATATACTTTTATAGAATACTTGACATTAAATGGATGGAAATTCTTTAACTTATAATTATTTTTCTATGTCATATTCTCAAAAATTCATCTCAGTAAGCTAGTTAAGAAAACCCCATTCATGATTCTCTATAGTATTCATCTTTAATATAATTAAATTGGGAGTGGAGCCCTCTTGTTGAGTCTCCCATGCTATGTGGTCGGTCACTCTGCGGTTTGATGTCATATTGACCATTTTTATCCTCCAAATTATTTTAGCTTCTCCATGGAATAGAAAATATATTTTGGTCTGAAACTTCATTATATTTCATTTATGAGGGTTTCAATACAGTTTTTTGAATATACACTAATTGAATCTTCCTACTTTCATCATGGTCTCCCCGTCAATGAGTTTTTATTACATTAAAATAGACTAATCATTTTAATGATTACTTATAATCAGAAGCATAGATTCATCATAAATTCATAATCCATACATCATCATCCCCATATTTATTCAATATTCAAGGATATTCATCACATAAAGATATTAATTTATACATTGATATCATGGAAGATCTTATCATGTTGAAAAAATATTATTACCCAAAAATTAGTCTGACTAATTTACTCACCATGTGAGAGAGAAGAATTTCCTTCACCATTAGTGTAGACATTAGACCCTCCAACTTCAATGAAAGTGAATCATCCTCAAACAATTGAGAAGTTAATGATTCTAGTGATACATGAGGATAATTCACATTGGCTTTATGAACATCATGGTTTCCTGTGATAGGGAACAATTATGTTCTAAGGTCCTCATGGGCCTCAATCTTCAGAAGATTTGATGGAGGTAGTGTGTCAGGTGTTCAACCTGTTTTGGAAAAAATTTGTTAAGATTTTGGTTCTACCATACATCCATCTCCATAGTGCATAAATTCATTCATGAAAATAATTCATTTATACCCATGATATGGTTTCCTTTCAATCGTCACAGTTTTAGAAAATTATTCTTAGGGATTAATACCCATATATGTTGAGGATGGTGAATGTGTAGGAGTTTTTGGAACTACCATTGAGTAGAATGTCTATTAAGGAATATTATTATTGTATTATTGATTTGTGTGAGATAATAAATCCACATGATTCATAATGGATTTTTTTAGGAATTTAATTTTTTAGGAGTTCTTCATAAAGAGATATAAGTTGGTCATGTTCCCATATTAATATCTATATATGATGATGTTTTTCTGAGGACTATATTGATTAAAAAAAAATTGGAGGATAGAAAGTAGGTGATAATAACATATTCTAATTTTTTAGGTGAATATTAAACAATTTTGATAGACTAATGATAAGTTTCACATCTATGATACTAAATCCATATTGATATTTGATATTAATAACAAGGTTCACTTTCAAGATAATCGTATAGAGGATATTGTCAGTCGGGAGAGAGGATTTGAAATACCTCTGGAGGGTAAGGTCATACGGCCTTGGATGAAAAAACATGACATAAAATAGCCCTTATTTAGTGTTTCATAGTATATGGATCTCATCAATAGTGGTAGAGATGTAATCAAGGTACTCCTTGTGGTGGGAAAGGTAGTACCCAATATGCGTCTATTTTAGTATAGTTGGAATTTGCTAGGTAGGGGCTAAGTTGTGGATTTTATAACCCACATCCACAACCACCAATTGGTAGTAATCTTCAGCATTTTTGTGTTGAAAGAAAGGGTTGTTGGAAAATTAAGGCAATGTATGGCTACGAATAGGCTACATCTATCATGTTGGATAAATGATATATGACATCTTTGTTATAAAACTTGCACTTATATATATATTGTAATTAGACAATATTTGTTATGAAATCATTAAATTGAGAGTTAAAAATCTTGATGGATCCCCTATCTTGATATATGTGTCTATAGACTCTTATTAGAGGTGATCATATGCTTAGCAACATAATTAGATGATGAGATCTTCAATGAAATGAAGATGGCGATTTGTGGGGCCTCAAAGTGGTTGGGGGTGAATCCCTAGGATTCCATATATTGAATAGAATGACTATTATCATTCGATATTCAAATAGAATACAAATTTAAGAGATTTTTGTGTTACCAACCTGATGGAATGTGGTTTTCCTTCATGGGTGAGTGGGACCTTCAGTCAATGTGGGTGTGGAATATTCTCTATAAGTTTCTCTTGATCATCCACCAGTAGTAAATTTTAAATTTATGTACTGTGGAGAGCTCACATGATTCAAATCCTATAGTAATAGAGGAGTATGTTGATATATTTATTAGTTGTGTTCCACGATTCCCCATTAAATTTGAGATTAATTTCATCATTGATCTACAACTCTGGACTAAACTGATTTCCTCTATGGATTAAAGAATAACCTCAGTGAAGCATAGAGGTATAGAGGTATAACTAGAGGCTATTGTGGAAAAGTGAATCAGATGACCCATTATGTCCTTATATGAAGCTACATTTCTATTTTCAATAATGGAAAAATGGATTTTGAGTCTTTTTGTTTACAATAATCAGTTGAATCAGGTGAAGATCAAGAAAAAATTCACTTTACCAAGGATTAATGAACCCATTGAATATGAAGGAAATCAGTCACATGTTCTACTAATCTAATTCTCATAATCCATAATGTATTCACATAAAAAAATAAAAATAACAATTTACCAGCATATATGTACTAATATCCTTGAGCTACTACATCTCATGTTAATATAACTACAAAAACACATCATAACCCATGCTATGTTTTAAAGGATAATGATGAAGAACGATCCACCAACTGATAATTTTCTCTAAAACATGGGTATTTTTTGTAAGATACCAAAAACCTATGTACTCATATGTTGACCAACATGGTTACTTGGCTTGGGTGTTGGTGGGTTTAAAATAACAAAAATATTAAAAAAAGGTGGATAATCCCATAATAAGGGTCAATTAAAAATATGATTATACTTTTTAGTATGAATTTTCAAAGAAAGGTAATATTGATTTCATCATAATAAAGAGCACGACCACACTATTAAAATAAACAACCAAACCAAATTTAATAACCAAACAACATGAAAATGAATTCCCATTTTACACCATCATTATTAAATTTTCAATTTTCCATTATCATACACATTTACATTAATTTATCTATATTTAAGATAAAAAAATAATTATAAACTATCCATCATTTTTAACTAGAATTATTTGATTCATTTGATCCCCAATATACAAAATATCATTTTCCCATTTCACCAGTTAATATTTATATAACCTCATTTTCTGATCAACCTATTACCTTTCCATTTAGTAACTCATCTATTTATTCATTTCAATATCAATGAATGTTATTGGGAAAAACCCAAATTTGAAAAATCACTTCACAATACCACATAAATCATTAAAAATTCATTTCAAAATATCCACCACAACTATTCTATGCCTATCATAAGTGGTATAGCCATTCCCATTCAAACAAATTGTCATTTTATCCACAATAATAACCAAGAAACATCTTATCCTTAACTACCATAACAACACACACAACAAATAATTCCTACCATAAACCCTAAATATCCAATAAAACTCTAACAATAACGATAATGACACCACAAATATTAACAAACAATACTAAACATAAATAAAATCACATGTGGCGTCACATTATTAATAATTTTTTCATATTCAATATGATTTTAATTTATAATCATCATTGTCATAATCACATTATTACAAGGTACTATTTCATCACCATATTTATGTTCTTAACTTATTATGGAAATTTATAAAAACATTTAAATAGTAGTGATTAATAATTATTCAAAAAAACCAGAATTTTATAGCAATAATCGCATCAAAATAATAAACATATATGGAGTATCATGAAATTATGTAAATCATTTTGGAATCACCCATTTTTTCCTCAATTACATTAGAATAATTAATTATATTCTTTAATTTATTTCATAATTTCCACCCAATGAATTAAAAAGGGTGATTAATCCCCATTCAAAATTTATTAAAGAAGATTCCTCATATTCCCAACCATAACTAATTAATCTTTTATTTCTTAACCGAGGTGATGGAAACCAAAAGAAGTAGTGAATTTTAAATTATGAAACAATAAGATTTAGTAAGACTATAATATAGAATTTAGTAGATATTAAAGATAAACCATTCATGTATAAGTAATAGTTTTAGTAGATCTGTGGGCAATGAAATCAATAATGATGAAAAACGAACAAGATGGTTTAATAATAGTTTAGACCGAAATGATCTTGTATATACTCTTCATTGTCCCAACCTAATAATATGTATATCCAATATATATATATATATATATCCCGTAATATTTGGTTCAAGACAAAACTATACTTTTTTAATGTTTAATGATGAAATCTAACCTTTTACAGGGGATCAGACCTAAAAAAAATCTTTTTTATGAGACACCCCAAACATGTACTAAACCATTATGCAGGTTCGAGCACAACCTATGAACGAATAATTTTCTCAGTTGTGGAAACCATGAAGGGCGTTTTAACTATTGTATAACTAATGTGTGTGACACAGGAAAAAGGATTTAAGGTGTATAAAGCATCAATATAAAATAACAAAATCAATGACCCACTCTAGGTTACAGTTGAGATGTTCGTATTGAATAGTGATCTTATAAACATTATAAAAATGTTACGATGAATCTTTTATATTACAACAGTTGTGGTTTGAACTATTAGGTTCTTCATAATTTAAATCAATTATGGAATATAATGATTTTTTCAGTTGTATGAATGTCCTATACAAAAACATTTGTTTAAATAGATGACTCAATGAAGACTATATTCTTCACGAGGAGTCTCCTGAATTTTTCGCTATAAGTATTCAACAATTAATTAATATAATTCCTTTTAAATAATCATGAAAACAAATAATTAATTTCCTTAGGATAATTCATACCAAAATTTAATCCTTCACTAAAAAAATATCAGAAAAATTAGTATTTACGACTTTAAAATACTACCTATAATCATTAGGGAAACGCCTTTGAAATTACAAACATATAAATTTTAGTATCATTTTCAATGAAATATCATTCATAAATAGAGAAATTAAATTATAACAGTCCTACACTTCCATAATATTTTGTGAATATTCATTATCATTACATATCGATTTTGAAATGAATCAGAGGGACCCAATTTAAACCATAAAAAATTACCATATTCCTAACAAATATCCAGTAAGTTACATTCAAAGGATATTGTTGTTCAAGTGTTTTAAATTTTTATGAAAAAACATTTAATTAAAAACTCCCATGTATTAATCATTAAAAGGACAGTTTTATATTATATAAGAAATAAATTAATTTACAATAAGTCTTCAACGTCTGACAAAAAATTCTCCACACAAGCTATTAAATTATAAATATCATGTGTAATACATTTGTTTATAACAAGTGGAATTGGAAAAAAAAGAAGGGTGAAATAAAATGCCCAGTAAGGGTAAACATAATTTATAATAATATAGATAATAAGTTAGCATAAACTAATATTATAGTAATAGATTATCAATATACATAAATAATCAACAGAAAGAGTGTTCATAACATATCCATGATAGATATATCAATAAATAAATTAATGGATAATAATAAATAGTTCCTTATAGATGAAATTCATATCGTATGATAGCTAATTCCATGCACTAATTGATGATATTATGATCTTATACATAATTCTATTACCATCATGGTCCTTTGTTTAGGAAATATTTTTTTCTAGGTGGGTATATTCGAAACTTCCCAAGCTATTTTTTATCATTATACATATTGATTCATTGATGGGATTTTTATATCCGACTCAAAATATCATTAATTATTTTCAATTCATTCATTGTATGAATGAATAAATATGGAAAAAAATTATAATCGTTATTCCTTAATAACCAATATTCATCTATATTGGAATAAAGAGTGTACGGGTTTTAAAATTTTAAAGAGTTCAATAAATGGGATAGATTTATATGTAAGAATTCTTCAAAATTACACCATATAGTTCAGAAGTTTTATTTTAATTAAATTATTTGCAAAATCATTCAACATAGAAATCTAGTTGAACATCCTTTAATAAATGGAAGGAAATATTCATTTTTCAAAAAGGAAATTCATTTGAAGAAAATATATTCCTATAACGGTGGATGATTGGGAAAGAAATATATTTTTAACTATTTCCATGACATTAATCACTCAAAATAAAATGGTATGAAATTATTTATAAGGTAATCCGGGACCAATATATACACCATAAAAATTAAACAAGTTTTTAACAACAATCTTATAACAAGGTATCAAAATTTAGATAAAAACATTTATTACAGAGGAATACAATTAAAATAAAATATAATTAAATTAAAGATATTCATTTTTATTGAATACAATAATGAATTGAATAATATATATACATATAATATAATATGGTATGTAATATCAAACATGGTCTATGGAATTTAAAATACAAACCAATAGCACTAACAGATTAAGAAACATTCAAATCAAAACCCATCAGTGGATATAATGTCAAATGAAACATTAAGTACAATGATTAATGAGAGAAAAATGACATAAAATATCTAATGGTTGGAATTTTCACTATAAAAAAATAATGGTGTATAATAGAATCTTGTCTCGAAGAAATTGTATTTAAGACAATAAAATCTTTACATAAAACATAATCATTGTAGAAAAATAATTTTATAATGAGGTAATAAAGAATAATTGTAAAACCCTATAAGATGATTATAAACAATGAAAATTATTCATTAGGTATAATAAATCAATAGTGTAGCATTATTATTTCAATAATAACATTTTTAACTCAAAAGAAGAAAATTGAGTTAGCATAAAAACTAATGAAATTTGAAAAATTCATATAAAAATCCTTGATGGATATAATTTCAAGGGGAATATTAAATATAATGAAAATAATAAGATCATGATACAAAATAATAAATTGTAATTGGATACATAATTCCATATAAAACATTGATTATAATAGGAAATATGCCTTAGGGAACTAAATTTGTGATATGAAACCCTTACAAGTAACATAATAATTGTGGAAAGGATCATTTGAAATTGTGATTATAAGGATTAATTACTACAAATTATAAAAGGAGGAAATAAATTAACATTATTCATTATGTAGATAAAATAAATCTTTCAATAAAAACTTTTAAAAAAAAAACTTTGTAACTCAAGGTAAGAACATTATGAAATTATGAACTTTCGAATCAAAACCCATTTTATGGATTTAATATCAAATGAAACATTACATATTATGAATAATGATAATATTTTGATTAAAAATATTAAAGGGGATATTGATACACTCTTCCAAATAAAACATGGTATATAATAAAAAATATGTCTCGGGAAATTAAATTTGAGACCAAAAATACTGACCATGTTTCGGATTCATTATCTGTATGTTCCTAACTACGTGAATAATAAAATTATATTTATTTGAAAAAAATTTAAAAATATTATTTATCAATAAATTATTTACTAAGGAACATTTATTATCATATTATACTTTTATATTATATATATTTTTCTTATTTTTTTAATTTTTCATTACAATGGAATCTATGTCGGTTTCTTTTTGTGATTTTAGATATCCAGGATGTTATTTTAATAATAAGTTAAATACTTAATATATCCTATAAAAAATCATAATTAAATTAATATTTACTTATTTATTATTCTAATATTATTATTAATGTCTCATAATCATCTATGATATTATTTTATAGCATTGTTCAAGTAAGTGGTAAGACTAGCCATAATAAGAAAAATTTATTACTCGATGGGTGAGAATGGTTATGGAAGAAAAAAATATTATTATAAAATAATATTTTAAATATTTAGATTTTTAATTTGTTTAATCATATTTTAATTTATTTGAATAAATATTTAAAATCAATATAAAAAATGAAAAATGTTACTTCATGGAGTGTAAAGTTCACACAATGTCGAGTTAATCTTTTCATTTACCAATGAATGAGAGGTAATGAAGTTAGATTATAATTTATGTCTTCATAATAATATTTTTAGTATTTTTAGTATTTATTCCTATATTCCACCTGTATAACCTGATAGTTTTTTGTTGATAAAAACTATATATCTCACTTTATGAATATTTTAGTTTAAATAATTTATGATCGATGATCATTTGTATTTATAAGTGGATGGGAATATGTAAATGAGGGTTATTAATAATTAAAATAACACTTTATTATAAAAATTATTTTAAGGAAATTATATTACTATATTCAAACTTGGTTTTCAAGGTATAGAATAAAAAAGATGATTATTATGTAATATGAACATTAGGACATTAGCCTTTATCTATGAAGTTTTAATAGAAATAATGGAATCCGGATAAATAATTGTTACCTGAGGCTTATTAGAATGAAAGAAAATTCTAGGAATATAAAAAATTAATTTATTTTGGAAGAAATTTTCTGAAATTTTTGTTCCCTTAATTTTTTAAAATATCTTATTTTATAATTAAATAAAGGATACTTTTTTGAACACCCAATATTCTTCAATAATGAAATGAAACTTTTCATGTTTTTTGTTGAAAAAGATGAAAATAATGTATTTTTGGTTGACTTTGTTTTAATAAATCCTCATATAAGTATTTCCTAAAAAATTTTAAACATGTTTGAGATCATTTACTCAAATATTTTTACTTTAACATTTTTTTACCTTAGTAACTAGTTTTTACCCAACTAACTTATGTTTTCATAACATATAAAACAAACCGTATTACCAAATTTAGTTTTGATTAACCTAAAATTAATATAATTTTAATTTATGTTAATTTATAATTAAGATAAAATTTATTTTTAGGTTAAAACATTTTCTATGTAAAAAAACGACATTTTAGGAAAACGTTCTTTTCACCAATACGTGTTTTCAATATTATATAGATTTTAATACGAATTGAATGAGTGCTAATTTCATTAAATTTATATTAAAATTTATAATAATATAACTTTTATAAGACAATTATATTTTCAATTAGATGAAAATAATATGATATTAATAAAGAAATTATTTAAAAATAATTTTTTACCATTATAATGGCCATTAACTTCAATATTTGTAATCATATTTTCTTCCCAAATATAAATTATCCTTTTTATATAATATTATAATTTTGATACGAAATATTAAAACAAAATTTTGTATTTATCTTCTATAAGTGATTAAAAGTAATTTATTTATATAAATAATAAATATTTTTTTGACTAAAATTCCACATAAGTCCATTAAATGGTAAAAATGTCTTTTATAAATTCAAAATTGTATGTAATAATGTTTATAATTACTCCTTTAGTAAAAATTATGTCAAAAAAAAGTTTTTATAAACTTATAGGTCATGATTATATTGTTATAAAGACATAAAAGTTACAATTTTGGTAAAACCATTATTTTTCACTATTCATAAAAAATCAACTATTCTTGAAAAAATGCAAAAAACATCATAAGATAATATTGAAATGATAAAACAAAAAATTAAATTTTATAATGAGAAATTAAAATTCTAAAATTTAAAAAAATAATTTAAATAAAAACATAACTGTATAACTAAAATTCTATTTAATAGAAAAATAAATTTTTTAAAATATATTAGATTTTCTTCATCTTATTTCATATCAATTACCAATAAAATTGGTGTTAATATATTATTAAAATAAAAATATATTTTATACATAATATATAAAGTATCTTGAAATAATACATAAAAAATCCGACAATGGGATGTTTACATTTTTTATTACAAATCATTCTTATTAGTTACTTAGCTAAAATAGTTGAATTTTATCAAACCCATGGTATTATTAATTAAAATTATTTTTTACTTATATTTCATACTTTAGTGAAATATATTTTCACATTCTAATTCTATAGTGAAATTTTATAATTTCTTATTTATTCTGTGATATGTTGTTATTTTGTGTTTCTATTATCATATGTTATCGATTATATTAGGTATTAAATGAATGTATTATTTAACAATATTAGGGTGTTACATCTTCCCACCCTACCAAAAAAAAATATTTCACCCGGAAAATATTAATTATCTGTCACTAATAATACTTTTTAGGTTGTCTAATATATAATTAAAACTCAATATAAAAAATCAAATGAGGTGTTCACCTTAAAATATCATGTGTGACAGCGAACCAACTATTTTATATTCATCATGTTAACTGATTTATATATCTATCTTTCTAAAAAATCACTATCACCCTCTTTTCCAATCATGAACTACCTGCCTGTTATTTTAAGACATTCCACATTGTTATTCTTACCTCATTTTTGACATGATGGAAGTTGAATCTTCTTTACTTAATCATCTTCATCACCTAAACTTCCAAGGGACTCCATCCTTATTTGGATTGGTGTGACTAAAGAATAAACTATGTTTAAAGAAGTTGATAAAAAATATAGACAGTTAGTAATAAAAAATCACATGTTTTATCTCTCTATATCTAATCCATTACAAAAAAAACTCCTAGGTTTTTCAATAATCGTCTCTTATCATAATCCATATTATATTCAATATTTCCTCACCTAACCTAAAATTATTCTATAACAATTAATTTATTATCATCCTTAACATATCAACCATTAAAATATCAAAAACTGAAAACCTAACCTATAATTTTATCTAAACCGTCTTTCAAACAAACTATAGAACCTCGTACGTACAATCCTAGAATCTGAGGTGAATAAAATTCATGTTTACATACCGGCATTTAAATAAACCGAAACAACCCAATTTTTACCATAAATAATGATAATATCACTAACAAATACAGAATCACTTACATTTAAAATAAATTTTAGGTTTAGAGGTTTAGAAAGTTAGAAGAAACCTTTAAAATCAAATATCATGTATATCTAATCAAATATAATTTTTCCAACTATATATGAAAATTATTCATTCATGATATGCCTTATATATCTCTCACAATAATTCTCCACTCAACAAATCATGTTAGAAACAAAATTGTTAATACATTTCTTCATAACCTATGGAAAAGGAAATATAAGAAGTATTGAGGAAAAAATCATAGTAATGGTGAACATAAGAAATAATAATCAAGACCATAAGTGAGAAAAACATGAGAATTGAATCAATTTTAAGAATATTTAATCAAAATAAGGACATAATCAAAAGTAAATGTGATCATTACAGATCCTTGTTTTATATCAATAAATTAATTCATGGTTGACAATAAATTATTCTATTTCAATGTAATAGATAATGTCATATTAACGTCACGGTCTTATCATCATGGTCTTGTGTTTATAAAATAGTATGTTCTAGGTAGGAATACACCAAAATACAGAAGATTTATTGTATCATAAGACCTATCGATTTGTCGATGAGATATCTATATCGAACCCCAAAAATCGTAAATTATTTTCAAGGAAGTCATCATTTGAATTAACGAATAAGAAATAAACTACATAACCGTCATTACTAAGTAATTAATAGACATCTATATTGGAAAAATGAGTATATATATTTAAAATATTTCACATATCAATTAATGGATAAATTCATACATAAGAAACCCTCAAAATAACACTATATTGATAAAGGGGTATACAATTAATCCAAAAATTTCCACAATCAATCAATGTATGGAATCTTGGTAGTAACATATGGACCCTAGCCTTTCTCTTGAAAGGATTTGATGTTCAACTAAACCTAGGTAACATTCTAAAGACATGAAATTTCAAAAATAAATACAAATGGATTACCTATCATTGGGGAAAATTTTTCTTTTTAAAAATATAACCCATTAGTCAAAATTTAATAATACACTATTTATATAATGCATAGTAGATAAATCATAAAATTCAATAAACTATTGACAAGAAGACAATAACTAAGTTAATGAGGAAATTTATAAGGAAAAAAATCATAGGACTCCAAAGTAGTAAAGACACCAGAACCAAGGTAGAATTACATAAGACTATGATGTTTAAAATCCATAGTTGCAACTCCACAATCTATGACAGAAACATCAAGGAGCTAACATAGAGAAGTTAGAAACATTATTTTTTTCCCATATATTCAAAAATAATAACCACATATGAAACGATGTGCATATGTAGTGGATGAGTAGTCATACCCAATAAGAATCCTCAAAGATACTTTTATAGTATTCCACTATGTTGTGAACCAACCTGGTTCGACCCTGAACCGGTCAACCGAGCCGATCTGCGACAAGGCCTGAGAGGTGTTCCCGATCCTGTCGGGCTGGTGACAAGCATCAGGGCATCAAGATAGTCTATGGGATCGATTTCCCCAAATATAAATAAATAAATCAGTAGAAATAATATAGAGAAAATCAGAATAATTAAACCAAACAAGATGACTAAACATGAACAAAATAAAAATAAACTAACCAAACACGACATCTGAAAGAACTCCATGTGACCTCCTGAGTCACTCTTCGACTCAATGATCAAGCATCACCATAGGCAAAAGCACTCAATATATACCCTACACAAACACTAAAAATAGAAAAGAGCTATAGGTGTGAGTATTAAAACTCTGTATGCTATCCCAATATCGATTCCCAATGCACATCTTTTAAAATAAAAGAAACATCATTTCGATTTTAAAATATAGTTTATAAAAGTATATTTTTTAGTTATTTTTCTTAAAATAAAAGTAAAAACCATTTCACTTAACCTTTTCCAAATTTGGGTTCATCTCATTAGTTTCAATGTCTTTTTAGAAAGGGAAAGTGATGTTTACAATTTCAAATTTTTACAAAGAGGATTAAACCCTTTCATTTGAAAACAGTTTCTAGAAAACAAGTCAAAACCGATTTATCACATTCCATGGAAAACAATATGAAAAAAATTCACAAAATATTGTACACAACTAGGGAAATGTAGAAATAAATACAAGTATCAAATCATCACTGCATGTAACTGAAAATTTATAGACATTGGTGAACCTAGGAGATCAAGAATAAACCAGAAGTCACTAATACATGAGATATCATCCTCGTTGAGATGTCACACACGATGAAATGAAAATGCACAATACCCTCGACCATCCTTTCTTAGGTAGGGAGAGGGTAAATCCCATAGTAATAAACCCAATATATACACCTACTATGGTCCATTGTCAGTACCATAACATACCATTACAACAATCATTCTTAGAATATTTTCTCAATATGCAAAATTCCCATGTATCGAGTATTTAAAAAAAGGGGTGTGCCAACTGATGCCAGACAATCATCCAATCACATACATATATATATATATAATTCAAAATAGGCATCACCCTGAGCCACTCCATGGGACAAACTCTTTCCATTAAACCATTCGAGTACTCAGGAGCCTCTAAGTGTGGTCTCCAAAACAATCAGTCTCAACCAAGGCAGGAGAGTTATCCTAGGAGGGTTTTCATCAAAATAATTATATCATTTTCCATAAAGTTCCAAACAGGCCTTAAACACCTTTCACAATCACCACTTAGAAAAAAGGTATAACTTCTTTATAAGACCAAAACTAGTTTGAAACAATTTAAGGAGCCCCAAAACAATATATCACAGGCTACCAAAATTTTTTATAAACAAACCAAAATATTTTATTTTTTCCAATTAAAACGCAAGAGCCAACTGGGAAATTTCTCAAGAGAACCAATATACATGTACATGCTTTAGAAGAAGTCATTTAACATTAAACTAGAACTGCATTTGATATTCTATGAATTATGTTTAAAATCCAAATAAGCATTCTTTCACTATTGTGTGTTTGTTCATCAAGAAAATATTTCATGCGTTGTGTATAAAATAAACAGAATCTTTTACATCGAGTAATTATTTAAAAATTAATTTTCTAATGCCATTTCAAATTTATTAAAATTAATAAAATATTTTATTGAAAAAAACATCGTGTGAAAACATAACAAAACGACATCATTTCCACACCACAAGAATTGAATTAAAAAAATTCATAATAGATGGATTAATACCAAATTTCACAATAATATTTAACCGATATATATATAGATTGGGCGCAAATAGAATGAAATAATGTAACATAAATTTTAAAATAAGTGTAATGGGAACCTACCTCAAGACCAAGGCGCAACGATGGCGTAATATCGGAAATAAGACGTGGCAATGGCGCTCACTCGAAAATGCCCCACGCGGGTCCTAAAAAGTCAAACCGACCCAATAAAATATTTAATTAATATTCATCTAATCAACAAAAGGTAATATATATATATATATATATATATATCAAATAGAAACTAATATTTATACCAAAGGGAATAAAACGCTCCTGTAGAAGCGGGTTGGTCGGTGCAACGCCAGTAGGGCGCATGCCGGCAGGGGCAGAGCCGTCAAAGAGAAGGGTTACACGGGAGGCCAGTCGGGAGGCTGAGAAGAGGGTGTCGATGGGGTTGCGGGTCAGCCAAAAGGGCCATGACTACTGATGGAGGGAGGTCTGGCGCCTGCGGGGGGGCTCACCGGAGGAAGGAAGGTCGGCCAGAGGTGTTGTGCACCGAGTAGGGGGATGAGGGGGGCTTCACCTCTATAAGAAGGAGGCAGGAAATGTAAGGGGGTGGCGCAGGCTGGGTGCGGTAGTGGAAATAAGAAGGAAGGAGGGGTGATGGTTGTTGTTTAAGTGGGCTGCAGTGGGTGGAGCACGGGCTATAGGAGGAGGGGAGGCCGAGCGCGGACGGGTGTTGCGGACAGTGGGGAGACCTAGCAGTGGTGCAGCAATGGGGGATGTTGCACGAGAGCTGGAGGGGGAAGCCGACTGGGGTCCACGACGGGGGCTGCTGGATGGGAGCTAGGTGCTACAGGGGGTTGTCCGCTCGAGCGCAACCAAGGGGAGAGGGTCAAGGTGAGGTGGTAGGTGTGGTGCTTGGGAGAGACGGAGGCTGAAGCAGCTGGGGGTGTCGACGAGGCCTGCTCGCGCCAAAGGAGGGAGGCTTTGGGAGGAGAAAGGGAGGCGGCTGCTGAGTGCTGGGTCCTGCCGCAAGAGTAACCATGGGGCACAACAAACCCTAAAAACTAAATATTATTAAATTAAAATAATAATAATAATAATAATAATAATAAATTAAATTAAATAAAATCCTAAACTGAAATAAAATAAAAATGAAAACCAGATATAATTTTAATATCATAATTATAATAATAATAACAATAATAATAATTATTATTATATTAATAATAATAATAATATCCTTAATCATAAAATAAAAATAATGAATGTATTCATATCATTTTAATAATAATAAATTTACCAATTTTAGTTTTTATTTAAAATAAAATAAGAAAAATTAAAATTCATAATAACCATAAATATTTTAAATGATCCAATAAATTTACATTAATTTAACCATTTTAATTATTCAAAGACGAAAATGGCCATGCAGTTCCCTAGGTGAAGCCGCACGGCGTCGTGCTCTGCTCGTGCGTCCAATGACATCGACCCTAAACCATGAACTTTTTATCAAAATGAAAAAATTTCATTCGGGACTCACCCTAGACTCCATAAAAATATTTAAAGGCTGAAATATAATTAAAATAAAATGATAACATGGATCGTGGTGTTACAATTATGCCCACCATAATGGTTTCCACCCCCATAAAGCCCCATCAAAGGCCAGTCGATCGATCAACACCTGAGGATTCCATATAAACACGATCCAACCTCTTATCTCAAGGATATTCCATCGACCACCAACAGGACTCATCCTCATTACCTGAAATAGATCACCAGCATAGGGGAGGTCTTATCGGACTCCCCACTATAAGAACTCAACTAACATCTGATAACAACTTAATATAAAACTCAAAGCGATGGTGGGTATCCCCACCATAAAGAACCAACCTATTAACAACCAAACATAAATCCAACTTAGACCTGAATCGGGCCTTACTCAAGCTAGAAAGATCACAATAAGGACATTTAAACCACTCACTCCTGTCCAAATGGTATAAGATTTGAACTGAAAATTTTTTACGAATGAAAAAACCTAACCCCATGGTTGGGGGATGGAGGGCCCAATGAATAGATCAATGAAACTAGGATGGAAAACTACCCAAGACTCACCACCTCAGGATGGACACAAACCAAGGCCGCAACTAATTCACATGGGTGGTCCATGAAAGGTCACCGATCAAAAACTCGAATACAAAATAAATAATTACCGAAATTGTGGAAGGGATAAGTCCACCACACTCTTGGAACAAGAGGAGAATTAAATCTACCAAGAAACAACAATAGACATGCTAAAATTGTCTCACCGTAACGATAGAGAAACAACCTTAGCCAAGAATTTAAAAAAAATCTCAGGTGTTCCAAACTACGTATTAGCTTCACTCTGAGGCCTTTTGGCTAGAGCTGTGATGGATTAAGAGTCTCTTACCTCATAGACAGGTATTGATAATCCCAATAAAAAACATACACCCTTATATTTGACAAAAGAAAGGATAAGATTTTAAAATAAAGCCACACAGCCATTGGAAATCAGATTTCATCAAAACCCACGACATTAAAATACATGTCAAAACCCCAAACACCATCCGTACAACTGCAACAATAAAAGATCCCTTAAAATGAAAGGAAACTTACACAAGAAATTTTGGACAAAACCCAACAGAAAATCACTTCTGAGAACTTACTCTACGATGCTTTCTTGCCACGACCTGACAAAATTGTTGTAAGTGACCCAAACGTCCGCAAGCATGACAGGGCATAAGAGTAATTGGGCATGAAAACTTCTTGTCACCCAGCTTGACACACTGATAACACACGAATATCTCTAAATCTGAAGAGATTGATGAAAGATCATGAGGCATTTTGATTCCATTACCTACTCCATCCACTTTCAATTGCTTTCTAATCTCCTTTCCACGATCTTAACCATTGATCATGGGACTTGAAGGATGGAGAACTATTTCGAGCACTCCTCCCATTGTGGCTTCGACATGAAAATATTATCTTTACACATTGACAAAATAAGTTAGGTTGGACTCTAAAATCTTTGACTGTAGATCAAGGCGGACGTCTAACTCGAAGCATCACGCCTTCATGGAGTCATTTGTGGCATACCCTTAATCATAAGGCACTAGCTCCAGAAAGTGCTCGATCTGTTCCAATGTGGATCTATCGCCCTTCCATAGAGAACAAATCTCCATTCCATTTCTCACACTTTCTTCCTCAGAGAAATACTAATGAATGAGAAAGGCCTTGAAAAACTCCCATGTAAGCTCATGACGGGGATTGTTCCGAGACACTAACATCCGCAACATCCACAATGGATCATCAATAATTAAGGTCACAAACTTGACATTCAACGACTCGGGAAACTCACTGAGGTTAAAGTCCCATTCAATATTATTGTATCCACTCCTCTTCTACATAATTTTCTATTTGAGAATAAAAGAGAAGTGGATCTAGCTTCTGAAACTCAAGCATAAAATCCATAGGATGATCAACCACACAACGATCACCCATCGAAGCTTAAAGGGAATAGATGCTGGTCAAAAAGTGTCAAGAACCCAATCAAGGCTAACTCAATAAATAAAAATCCTCAAAATCAAACATTGTGTAGGTCACAATCTCGAAACATGATAAAACAAGTCATCATAACATCAAAACATTTCTCTTTGAAAACATGTTTAATTTAAAGCAAGCTTGGTGGTTTAAACCCTCACCATTGATATTCCTTAGAGTCACACTCACATGCATGTATCAGTTCCACCCTGAGCATCCATCCTTCATAACAGACAACCGCCCATAATCCAACATACTACTATGCATGTGAGAACCCCAAGGAACACCAAGTCCAAAACAAAGAAACTTAATTTTCCAAAAACAAATCATTCATCCCATTTCATTTAAAAAAATCCTAAAAAATAAATATGTCATTTCAAACAACCATAAATAAAAACATTTTTTTCAGATACTAACCACTTTAAAAATCACATGAGACTTAAAATAACTCAATAGGGAACTAGTGTCAGTGAGTGACTTGACTGTATGGTTAGAGACCATATGTCAAACACGTCACCGACACGAAGATCCTATTACAACCATGTCCCTAGCTCAACATGGCTTGCCAGGATGTGTGAATTAATAGGACTATTAGCCCAACACCCTTTTTTGTGTCCCAATAAAATAATGTTCCATAAAAACACAAAGAAACTAATTAAACCGTAATTCCCATAGAAACCTGAGGATCAAAACAAGAAGGGGTTTACGACACTCTTCCCACACCAACCCCTCAAGTCCCGACAATACTACTATGTCTACCTTGTCATCCAAAATAAAAAAGGGTGCTCTGAAAAGCGAGGACCTCTAAGAGATAACCTACTCTGATACCATTTTTTCACGAACCAACCCAGGTCGACCCTGAACTGGTCACCCGAGCTGGTCCACGACATGGCCCGAGATGTGTTCCTAATCCACCCAAGCTGGCGACAAGCGTCGGGGCATCAATAGAGGCTGTGGGAATGATTTCGCCCAGTATAAATAAATAAAGTAGCATAAATAATACAGAGCAGCAGAGAATAAGTAAACCAAAAAAAATTTCTAAACATGAATAAAATAAAAAAAATACTAACCATAAACAATGTGTGAACTAACTCCGTGTGACCTCATGGGTAACTCTTTGACTCAACGATCAAGAGTCTCCCTAGGTGAGCACACTCAAGCTGTAGCCAGCACAAACACTAAAAATAGAAAATATCTATAGGAGTGAGTATTAAAACTTAGTAGCCTATCCCGATTTATATTAACAATGCACTACCTTTAAAATAAAAGAAACATAATTTCATTTTTGAACTACAATTTATAGAAGTATATTTTTCTATGTATTTTTATTAAAAGAAAACTACGAACCATTTCCCTTAACCTTTTCCAAATTTGGGTTCATTTCATTAGTGTCAATGTCTTTTTTGAAAGGGAAAGTGATGTTTACATTTTCAAATTTTCAAAAATAGGTTTACACACTTTCATTTGAAAACCGTTTCTAGAAAAAAAAAAGTCAAATACAATTTATCACATTCTACAGAAAACAATATGCAAAAAATGAACAAAAGTAAGTACACAATAATGGAAATTTAGAAATACATATAGGTACCAAATCATTATTACAAGTAACTGAAAATTCACAGACATGGGTGAACCTAGAAGATCAGGAATAAACTAGTAGACAACAATACATGGGATATCATCCTTGTTGGCATGTCACACACGATGAAATCAAAACGCCCAATACCCTCGACCATCCTTTCTCAGGCAGGCCGAGGAAAAATCCCATAGTAATAAACCCAATATATCCACCTACTATGGGACACTAGTCAGTACCATAACTTACCAGTGCATCAATCATTCTTAGATTATTCTCTTAATATGTCAGATTCTTATGATTCAAGTATTTAAAAAAAGGGGTGATCCATCTGATGCAATTCGACCATCCAATCACATATATACATACATATATATAATGCACAAATGGAATCACCCCAAGACACTCCATGGGACTACCTATTGACTTTGAACCATTCGAGCACTCAGGAACCTCAAAGCGTGTGCTCCCAAAAAATCAGTCACATCCAAGACATGAGAGTTATCCTAGAAGGGTTTCATCAAAACAATTACATCATTTTCCATAAAGTGCCAAATGGGCATTAAACACTTTTCACAATCACCACTTTAAAAAAGTTACAACTTCATTATAAGACCAAAACTAGTTTGAAACCATTTAGAGAGCCCCAAAAAACTACTTCACAAGTTGCCAATATTTTTTTAAAACCAATGCAAAACATTTTATTTTTTCCAAATAAACCGCTAGAGCCAACCGGGAAATTTCTTAAAGGAACCAAAATACATCTTCACGCTTCAGAAGAACTCATTTATCCTCAAACCAGAAATACATTTGATATTCCGTGAATTATGTTTAAAATCCAAACTAGAATTCTTTCACTATTTTCCATTTGTTCATCAAGAAAATATTCCATGTGTCATGTATAAAATAAACAGTACTTTTTACATCGAGTAATTATTTAAATATTAATTATATTATACTATATCATATTTATTAAAATTAATAAAATATTTAATTGAAAAAAACATCGTGTGCAAACATAATAAAATGACACCATTTCCACACTAGAAGAATTGAATTGTAAATTTGCATAATGAATTGATTAATCACAAATTACACAATAACATTTAGCAGATATATATATAGATAGGGAACAAACAGAAGCAAATAATGTAACATAAATTTTAAAAGCAATGTAATAAGAACCTACCTCACGACCAAGGCACAGCGATGGCGCAAGCTCGGAAATAAGGCGAAGTAATGGCGCTCACTCAGAAATTCCCCTCGCGGGTCCTAAAAATTCTAACCGACCCAAAAAAATATTTAATTATTAATCCTCTACTAAACCCAAGGTAATATATATATATATATATATATATATATCAAATAGAAAAAAATAGGCATACCAAAGTGATGAAAACACACCGGTAGAGGAGGGTTTGTTGGCGCAAAGCTGGTACGGAACGAGCTGGCAAGGGCGGTGCCATCAAAGAAAAGGGTTACACGGGAGGCCGGTCACGAGGATGGGCAGAGGGTGTCGAGGGGGTTGCGGGTCAGTAGGGAATAGCCACGATCGCTGAAGGATGGTGCTCTGGAGCTGACGGGAGACATCGTCAAAGGAGGGAATGTCGGCCAGAGGTGTTGCACCCCGAGCAGGGGGGGCCAAGGGGGTCTTCATCGCTAGAAGAAGGAGGCCAGAAACAAAATGGGGTCGTACATGCTGGGTGAGGAAGTAGAAAGGAGAAGGGAGTAGGTGTGATGGTCATTGTTCAAGAGGGGTGCGGTCCGCGGTGTGCAGGCTCCAGGAGGAGAGGATGCTGAGCGTGGTCGGGTGTTGCGGCTATTGCAGACAGGGGGGAGACCAAGCGAGGGTGCAGTGATGGGGCTGCTAGACTGGAGCCGAAGGGGGAAGTCAACGGGGGTCTGCGATGAGGGCTTCTGGACGAGAGATGGGTGCTGCGGGGGGGGGGGGGGGTATCTGCTCGAGTGCAGCCAAGGGAAGAGGTTCAAGGTGAGGTGGAGAGGCGTAGTTATTGGGAGACCTGGAGGCCGAAGAAATCAGCTGTGTCGATGGGCCCTTCTCTTGCCGAAGGAGGGAGGCATAGGGAAGATAATGGGAGGTGGAATTTCAGTGCTGGGTTGTGCCGCAAGAGTAACCAAGGGGCACAAAAAACCCTAAAAAATAGAATGAAATTAAAAATAATGATAATAATACATAATAAATAAAATAAAATAAATATGAAAACCAGATATAATTTTAATATCATAATAATAATAACAATAATAATAATAACAATAACAATAACCTTAATTATAAAATAATAAATAATAAATGTATTCATATCATTTTAATAATATAAATATTAACAATTTTTGTTTTCATTTAAAATAAAATAAGAAATATTAAAATTCTTAATAACCATAAATATTTTAAATGATACAATAAATTAACATTTATTTAACCATTTTAATTATTCAAAGATGAAAAGGGACATGCAGTTTCCTGGGCGAAGCTGCACGGCGTCGCGCTCTTCTCATGCATCCAATGACCTCAACCCAAAACTGCGCACTTTTAATCAAAACTCAAAAATTTTGATTGGGACTCACCGTGGACCCCATCAAAATATTTAAACGTCGATAAATAATTAAAATAAAATGATAACATGGGTCAGGGTGTGACACACTAAGACATAAAACTTGTTAGATAATAGAATTATAAAATAGGGAAGAATCATATCAAAATCAAATAAATAGTTCTCCCAGTATTCCAGTAAGAATATGAGTATGTTTTCAAAAAAAAATATAAAAAAGAATATTTTTTTCTTCAATAGGAATAAATTTAATTCATTCATTTCAATTTATTATAGTCATTTGTGTTCCCACACTCACACACCAATGAATGCTAACTGAAATCCTTATGCTTTTTGCCATTGATAATTCCTCCACTAAGTCATCATTTAGAGATTATTCTTCATTTTTTCCTTTCTAGTCACCTCTGTGAACAAATTATAATTTAACAAGGCCTTATATAATTAAAATCTTTCCCATATATCAACTAATTGTCTTTAAAGTTAGAAACCACATCCTAGTTACCCTAAAAAATATCAATACAATATTTCCTTTTTAAAAACCACTTCTTCTGATATATCAAACCAAATTTTGGGTAATACCAACAACAAAAATCCAAAATCTAAAAAGTATGAGTAAATTCTAATATGGTTTCGTTAGGGTAAATTCATTGAAATAATGGAAATGTTTTAAAAAACCTAATATTCTTTATATTCAAGTAAAAGTGAATATATGGAAAAACTGTCAACTTTACATGCATTTTTTATAGTAATAATCTCATGAATCTATAGATTTATACTCCTCATTATATTCCTATTTGATTCTAGAAGTTGGACAACCAATGATTCAATGATGAAAAGACCTAGAATCCAAGCATCATTGAATGTAACCTAAAAGAACCCTAGGTTTGAGTGGAAAATAATATGATATTATATAAACCAAATGGGTTTCTAGAATTTATAAAATATTCAAGACTCTACATAATTCGTGGATTGAAAATAAAATTAAATTCATGAATTTTCGAGAGGAAACACATGGAAAAATTCTTTTCACATCAACATAAAATCCTACAAATCCATTGACTCTGTGAAAATTGAGTCACATTGTGAATAGTCTCAGTTTTCCTCCTAATAAAACCCATTTATTATATGAATTTAACTACTAAAAACATACCTGAAAAATTTCACATCATTAATATCTGTTCATGATGTGAATCCTTTTTGTACCCATGTTCCATATTCTCTACTCTTTCACTATCTGAAAACCTCCAACAATTTATCCTAGTGACTTCAAGCATAAAATAAGAAGCATAAAGTGATGGAATACCTCAAACTATAAGTAATAAATTCTCCATACCATTAGGATTTTCATCCTCATAAATTTGAAGGTATTTGGATAAATTTAAAATATTATTCCACTTCTCCCTCACCAACATATCTCTTTCCCATGTTTCCTATTTAACCATGCCATGATTCCACAATACTCACACTAAGGAAATAGATCTCCCTCATAGGATTATTTATTATCAATCCTGAATCTGAACCATTTTATGGATAATAATCACTTCCAAATCAAGAGTATATTTGTTCCAACTAATCACATGACTCGAATACGTGTTATAATTTTTTAGTTGACAGACTTGGAAGACATTATAAAAAACCTCAAATCATGATGGTAAGTTTAACCAATATATAAAATTTTGAATCCCTTCAATAATCTCAAACATTCTAAAACTTGGTGGGGAAAATGTTTGATGATTTCCAAACATTCGATGAATTACTCTCAACAACTCTTTCATGTAGACATTCTCATTAATGTTTAAAAATAAGGGTCAATTATGGTTATCTTCATATTATTATTCTAGGCTCTAAAATATATCTATCCACTTATGGATCATTTGGATCTTATTTGTAGTCTCATGGATTAGTCTAGTTTCAATCAATAAATTTTCAACTATATTCAAACAATATATAAAATATAGCCAATGTAGTCCATATAATAACTCAAACATATCTATATTAATTATTTCCTAAAATACTTTATTATAGGGGAATTCCACCAAAGGAATATGATCTTCCCATGAGCATCCAAAATCAAAGACAGGGGATCTAAGAAAATCATCCAATGTATGAACTGTATCATCATCCTACCAATTCATTTAAAGATGATATTTTGTTCTCATGGAAAGTGGTGTTCCTAGAGAATATTTCAATTATCCCCAGATTCAACATGTGAATTTTGGTCCTCAATTAGATACATTTGAAACTGAAGCTCCATACATCCTGAAAATTTCTAAAATATTTTTCTTTTTCAAATCGTATATCATGTTGGATTATTTTATTGGAATGAAATGGGATGACTTGGTGAGTCAATACATAATCACCAAAAGATAATCATGTTTCTAATGTTTCCACTATAAACCAGTGATAGTTTTTATTGAAATCTTATACACTTCTATGCAAGTATATACATAGATTTTAGCATACCATGTAGTCATTAATGCTCAAACATTACCTACTGATATATTATAAATTTCCTAACACAATATTCAGTATTATATTTCATACAAGAGTATAAATTTATTATTGAATCTATTATGACATTTTCTGAATATCTAAATAAATAACCCACTTCGAATGGTGATAAGGAAAAATAATTGAAGGACCGAGGGACCAAAATTTAGTTATAAAAGAACAAAAAAGGTTTTTCATCTTCTATGTAGCCATTAGAAGCCTCCATACCCTTTTGGTTTCACCCTTGGTGAATCATTTAATATATGATAATCTTTTAAAAAGTCTACCAAGATAGGAACTATGTTAACATTGAAAAAAATTTCATTCTCATTTTTTTAGAATGGCCTAAATATATGTCAGAAATAAAACTCATCATGTACCATTGGTATTAACATTACCTTAAAACCACATTATATAAATTTTGAATCAAATAATATACCATATAATTCACTTTCACCTTTCTATATACAAACATGGAATCAACCATTTGGAGACACTCCAAATATCATTATTTCCTCACATTCAACCCTAATTATGTGAGAATATATTTACAACTGTTATGATAATTGAACACTCTAAACCTTTCTCAAAATTGATTGTAATGCCATGTTTATTAATCATGAAAAAATATAGCTAATTTTAGGTCATGTGATGGATATTTCTTCTCATGATTTTTCAACTACTTTGAACCATAAGGGAAAACTTCATTTCCCTCTATGATAACAAAACCCAACCTAGATCCAGAAGCCTCAAAATATACCACATGCCCAAAACCATGTTCTGGAAATTTTATGGTGGGTTTTAATGGGATATGATATTTGAGTTTCAAAAATCAATTATAGAATTTATAATATGATTTCAATGGAAAAGCATTTTTCATCATGTTATTCATAGGAGAAGAAAGCCTTGAAAATTTACGAAAAAATCAATGATTATATTATGGTAATACAATAAAATAATGTATCTTGAAGTAATTATTTGGTGGATACCAATAGATAAATACTTCATTCTTCCCATGGTCAACTTATATTCCCTCTTTAAAAATGATTTTCTTGATAAAAAAAATTCATGTTTTCAAAATATCATACTTAAAAATCATGGAATATAGTCAGTGGTCGTGAAATCTTCTCAGTAAAATTTCTATGTTAATCATATGATCAAGAATTTTTTTAGGTATAAATCAAAATATGAGAAATAATTACCATAGAAAAAGAATCAAGATTCCTATATAAGATACAGTTCATTAGAGCCATGAACACACTTTGTGAATTCTTTAAACCAAAGAAAATGATGAAAAATTAGTAATAGCCATATTAAATATTGAATACTTATTTGGAATATCCACTTTTATAAATTAGATTTGATGATATAGTGATCATAGATAAATATTGTTGAATAAGTTATCTCCCATTAATTGATCAAATAGATCATCTATTGATGGAAATTTGTACTGATTTTTTATAATAATATGATTCACTTTACGATAATAAATGCATAATCATAGAGAACCATCGACATTCCTTATAAAAAAACTGTTGCGGTATAAGGTGACCTGCTAGGTTTGGTGAATCCATTACACATAATGTCTTATAGTTTTAATTTTAATTCCCATAACTTTAATAAAGTAATATTCAATGATGAAATTTAAATAAAGAACGTTCTTAAATGTAGATTGAAATAAAATTTTATTTCTCATCGGGGTGGTCACCCAAAATAATCATTCGAAAAGTGATCGAGGTATCGATTCATTGTGGTAGGAGGATTCTTATTTCCAATTTCATCTCTATTGGAAAAGTTCATTGAAGATAACTAAATTGATATTGATTATTCCTATAATAAACTAGTTTTTTACTCAATTGTGGTTCCTCTTAAATTTGGTATAATTATTTTTATTTGATGTAATACAAGTTCCAAATGATTTTACTAGTTTATCAGGGGTTCCATGAGATGGATTGGATCCTAGAGCATAGAATTTTGGGTTAAAGGATTGTTTTATGGCTAGTAAAAACCATGTGGGGTTTTTCACAAAATTACATCTAACTATGAGAGGTGGGAAATTGGAGTCCTACAGACCACGTAGTTAGATAAATATTGTGATTTATGGTGAAAAACCATTCAAAAAATAGAACACATGTTTCATTGGTTTTTTCTTTAGTTTATGAATTATTTCGATAACTTTAAGGACTAATTGTGTCAAATTATTCTCCCTATAGAAGAATATGCATGATTGGAACATGGTTTAGAAAAGCGTGTTTCCAAACTGTGTGATGACCATTATTGGGTGATTTTACCAATATTTCTTTAAAATGAAATTATTAATCCATTTTTTACTTCTATATTTCTCATTCCAGTGGGAATCCTCCTTTATTATTACATGTTGGAGCTCTCAGCCCCTCTATGGTAGATTTTTATCCAAATTGTTCATTCAATGTCTGATTCGATCGATGTTCATCTCATTAGATCTATGTTGGTATGATATTAATTCATCTATATCCAGATGATGTTCTTCTTTATATCGATGAGGATATTTAGATGTAGGTTCATATACCCTCTATTCATTAAATTTATCTTGTCATTAGATATGTTAAAATCCATTCAACACTAGATGTTGAAACTGGAAGTGGAGAGTCATACGAGAATGGGGTTGGTGGTCTATAACTCATCCCTCAAGATCCGTCTTTTTAACTTTTTCATCTACGTGCGCCAGTTTCACTATGCATCATCTGTTTAATTCATTTTCCATACTTATATTCATTACAACAGTCTTCTAAGACCATTTCTATAAATGTTATTCAACATTGGTGGTTGTGGCCACAAAGATGACTACCCCATGTACAATGTTTCCATACTTGGGATTTTAGTGGTTTGTCATGTTCTTCTAGTCCACCATTTGTGTGCGTTTCATGACCCATCAAATTTTAATAACCTTCAATTTGATTATTTTTGAGTGTATAAATGGATAATACCATGTTTTCTTCCCACTTGACCAACCTAATGTAAGTGCATCAACCATATTAGTAAATGTTTAACTTGTTAATTTGGAAGGTATAGTATGAATATGACTTGGAATAATGGAATGAAATTTTCTATCTTGGTTTCACATCCATGGAAACCCTAAACATGTCTAATGAAGTGAATAGAATATAAATTTAATAAATTAATATGACTTAAGTTAATAAATAAAATTATTGCATGATGAGTTAGCCTTGTCACACTAATGAATGGAAATTGCTTTGTCCAAATGAATTTTCAAGTGGCATGTATAATTACGTGGAATACAATAAATTAATGAATTAAATAATAAGGATCCTTGTATATGGGACTTCCCATTAAAATATGAGTGGTTATAATTGTGTTAGCTTTGGGTTCCTGAGGTAATGCCTTGAGCACCCTCTAGATGGAATTCTGATTCAGGGATGCCAGTTTCCTTGGTCAAGACCCACCATAAAAGATGATCCTCATCTACTAGTGGATTTCAAGTATGACATCGTTGGATCTATATTTTTTATTATTAAAATATTCCATCAACACACTCCTAGGATCCATCATGTCTTCTACTAAGATAAGGATCCTCAAATACTCCCTTGGGCCTAGTCCTTGGTTATCTCTTTTTACCTTGTATGTTTCCCATGGACATAGTTATAGGTACACTACTATGGAATGTCTTGGAAGATGCTCCTTGGATTATAATCTAACCTATGTAGCTATACTACAGTTACTACCTATGTAGGATTAACCCCAGAGTTCAAGGTCTCCTTGGTTATCACATTGGAACCTCTTTGTTGTTATTATCAATGTCAGACAACTTGTTATACCTTGGATCCTATCACTATTTAATTCATGCTTGGATATCAATGTTGGGATTACATCACATGGTAAATTTATATAAACAATAACTTAATTAATTAATTAACATGATACTTATTTAGATTCTGTCCAAGAGCAGAAGCATGTTCTTGTGTATTTACGTTTCTATACTCCTTTACTTCTATATATACATGATTTTCCACTATTTATGTTTATATTACATGGACTGGATGTTATAGATTCCTTTTGTTGTGGAATACTACGATTTTCTTTACACCCTATCTGGGGCTCCATTAGCTCCCAAGAAGACTACATGTGTGCAGGTGTTAGAGAAGGGAAGTCTTCCAATTTCTCAACTTCATTGATTTCTTCTTTAGAATGGAGATTGTAAAAGATGAACAAGATGGAGATCGGGATACATAGGATAGTATTTGGATTACTTTTTCTAAATTTGTATTTGATGTATTGAATTATTATTTTTATACATGTTTTCTAGTTTTTTTGATAGGTGACATAAATCATCATCATATGTTGTATATGATTATAAATTTCCCCAATTACTTGTTATTCGTGTCTTTTTTTGTGCCATCTGATAAGTTACATTGCTCCCCCTATTTACCCATTATGTTATTTTTCAGATATGATTCACTCTAAGAATGAGGTCATAGTCTCTTGAATAACACACCGTAGGCCCTCTCTACTAGTCAATGACCTCTGGTGTTTGGAGAGATGCGCTTTAGGACATCTGGCCAACTGAGCTTGGGGAACCCTTTAGTGGGTTTTCGGTCTCGGATGTCACAAAGTGTTATCAGAGCAGTTACTTCCATTCATTACTTTCTAGATACAATATACTGGAGATTATGAACACTTTGGTACGTTTTTATAAGTCCTTAATGGTCATAGCAAACCCCTTTTTGGGCTAAAAAATTAGTTTCCTCAATTATAATTTTCATTCTAATTTATCCAATTATAGTTTTTATCATTACCCTATTGGGTGATTAAAATGTTGTGTTGTGGTTATTATTATTAATCTTCTCAATGATTTCATTTCAACCACTGACTAATGATCAAATGGTAATTTTAATTTAATCAAGAATCATCATAGTCATCTATAATTTCCATTCCATTTATATTTCTATGCCATATAGTTTCATTACACTGCTTGAATTTTCTTGATATGCATGTGGTTGTTGCATTAGAATTGCTTATATATTATTCTTATGCTACTATTTTTTAGTGATTATGTGACATTTTATTTCAATTTAGGATCTCTATGGACCCATGTTTGTTGGAATATGTAGCATCTCGAGTCTATCCATTGTATATACCACATTACATTTTGAGATAACATGTAGACTGGGTCAACTAATATTATATGGGTGTCGATTTCAATGATAAGGCATATGGGCCCTAATTCACTGGGACCGAAAACTCATTTTAGTCAAAAATTGATATAAGTTTATAATTAAATACAATCTAAAAAAGTTAATATTGAATTATAAAATGAAATGGATGCCAGTAAATTATGATGAAATGTATAGTTGACCCTTCGACTACTAGAAACCATGTAATTTAAACATGATAACTTTATAATACATGGCCTTCTAAGTGGGTAGTTAGGGTATAATAACATTGGTAGTAAGACTATTCCTTTAGTTAAGCTTCCGTTATTTTTGTTTGTCTATTTAATGATTATCCTGAGTCATGTTCTTTGAATTTGTGGACGAATTCCACCACTATGTCCTTGTGTCGTGCACCAAGAGGGTGTTGATGGACATGCACCAGAAGTGGTGGGCCCTAAGCCGCTAGACTTATCACGAGGGGTGCCACTTCATTAACGGACTATTTTAATGAATCTGGGAACTTAATCTTAGCTTTAGGATAGTTTTCTATGTTTGAAACAGTCCATTCATGGTCCTACATGACCAGCACCTACGATGGATGATCTGGCCTGCAAGTTCCAGTAGCATCATCCTCCTACCTTCTCAGGCGATGGTGGTCCACAGTATGAAGATTATTAGATAGAATAAACATTTTCTATCTTTGAGCATATATATATTCTTATAGAGAACATGGTCAATATTTTTACTTACATCTTGTCAAATTCATCCAAGCATCGGTTTGAAGTGACCACCTAGAATGGTATTCATTAGTGCATGTTATTGTATTATTTATAGAATGATTTCTATGATTAATTCTTTCCTCATATGATAATATCTAACTAAGACAGTTATTCCATACACCTATAAGTTTGTTCTATGTTAGTTATAGTGTATTCAGTGTGTTTCCCTGAGATAAAGTTCCTTGCACCACTTATTGTTGATGATGAGCTTCTGCATGCTAGACGCTTTGAAAATGGGATCATGTATGCCATTTGTAATCAGGTTAATGTCCTACACATGCCTAATTTCTTTTAGATAGTAAATTAGGCTCGTGCACATAAGAATAATCTGGGAGAAGGATATTGTTCCTTGCATAGAGGATTAGTGTTGCGGCTGGCTAGTAGTTCTCCCAATAGAAAAAAGTGATTCCTTGAGATTTCTTATCAAGGAAGTGGCAGGAAAAATATTAATATTGGTATCACTATTATTTTTCATCAGTTTGGTTGATAGGTGTACCTTAATCAACGGTGTGATGGAGACGCTCCAAAGCATCGGGCTTGTAGCCATATGGGGCACCTTTAATGATTTTTTCAAACCTTTCCACATGCTTATAGTGGAAGAGAATCTACCCCTACTCCACCTTCAGGAGTAGTCTCTTTTACTCGGCATCAAATGTAGATTTGGAGAATCTATGGTATAACTAGATGAGGATGTGGTCACGGTTATGTATGCGGACTTCATATCATCATCACCAGTAGTGCAGTCATACTTGCGGTAGTTTAACCATTGAATAGGGTTGTGGATTAGGCCAGTTTCATGCACTGTAGACAATACATGAGGATCAGGCTATTGGAAAAAGTACAGTAGGAGGTACTATTCTATTATCCAACCCTATAGTATCATGTAATTTTGATATAGGGTCATCACATTCCTTTATTACCTAATCAATTGTGTAAATACTTTTGCACCAAATGTAGTATTACTATGGTGTGATGGCTCTGGACACACCATTTTCAGTACAGTTAAAGGTCATACATAAATGTAGAGAATTTCCCCTGGAGGTAGGTAGTTACCCTTTTTTAGGCCACTTTTTCCTTAAGGTGATTGTCTTTAATTTCATTCTCATGATGGATTAGTTTGTTTCTTACCTTTCCTTTTTATAAAACTATCAGTGAAGGGTGATGTTTACATCACATGAGAGAAGAAGTTATCTACAAAAGGGTGAGTGGGATGTCCAATATAGAAGAGTTATACCAGAGAATAATGAGATATGTAGAGTTAATTATAAGATTAATAATCACTCCATGGAAGATCAATATTTATATCAGGCCAAATTCCATCCAATAGTAGATAGTTTTAGGGACATATTTCTTAATAATTATTCTAGATTACATCCAGAGAGAAAAGAGTAGATTTTAAAATTGATCACATTATAGGATCATATCCATTGTCGATTAATATTTATTGGATGGAACCTACTGATCTCCATAAGCTTAGGAAAAATTTGGGATATTTAGAGGTAAAATACTTTGTACAGACTAGTACTTCTTCTTGGTGTTTTCTCGTGCTCTTCACTAAGAAGTAATATGGGACCCTTCACCTATATGAAAATTATATATAGATAAACTAAATCATGATCAAGATATCATATCCAATGCCTCAGAAAAATGATATCATTAACTATAACTGAGGAGAAAGTGTGTCCTCGTAGATTCACCTGATATCCGGTTATCATCAGGTTGAATAGAGCCTTCATACATTCCCTGTAATGATTTTTGTAACGGGTATGATTTATATGAGTATCTCATTATGTCACTAAATCTTAAAAATATACCCTCTGTATTCATGTATTTTATAACTTGGGTATCCCACCCCTACCTATATTTTTTAGTCTTTATGTACAAAATCTTGGTTAATTCCCACACTCGTAGTGACTATGATAAGCACCTGGAGATCACTCAGAGTACATGGAGAGAGAATCATCTTTATGCCAACATTGCTAAGTTCCACATATATATTGACAAATTTCAATTCATGGGTCATATTATCTCATAATTAAGAGTATCGATTCACCCAGAGAAGTTCAGTGTTGTGGTATCCTAGGAGCATCACAAGACCGTGTTTAGAATACACATTTTTTTTGGGATGGATGGATATTATAGGTGATTCCAACAATAATTATCATTAATTACATCAATTTTTACTAATTAAAAAAAATAGTTTCTGGTTATTGTGGTCAAAAGAGTGTGAGAAATCTATTCTGAATCTGAAAAGGACACTTGTCTCAACACCTATTCGTATTTTTCTAGAGCCTTGAAGAGGCCATATAGAGTTCCATAATTCATTATGATTTTACTAGGATAAGTAATGATATAAAAGGACATATCCAACACGTAATTATCATTATGATTGAGGAATCACGAGAGACACTTCCTAAAGCATGACCTCGAGCTAGAGGTATTTGTCCATGCCGTATGTTTCTGGAGACAATATCTATTGGGTGACCTCATTTTGCAATATATAGACCACAATAGACTCAAATATGTCCTTATATAGTGTGCATTTTAAATTATGTAGTAGGTATGGGTTTAATTTCTTCATTCATTTGAATTTAATCTTTTTGATATTCCTTGAAAAGGAAATATGGTATTAGATTCATAGAGTCATAAAACACAAGCACATGCTATATGGGAATCCAATAATGACTAAAAATTAACGTCTCTCATTTTTGAGATGCATATGAAGATTCCTGATAGTCATGAGTAGTCCTATATCTCATCATTAAAATTTATATCTTCCCTCTATTAAAAGGTGATGAAAATGAAACTTTCAGATCTTGAATGTCTGTCCATTCATTAGAGTGTTTTATGAGATAACCCACCTATGGATTAGTATGTGGATAGAGACAATATATTGTGTATAAATGGATGTTTTTTGGTTTCTAAATATATGAGAGGTGATTTGATTATTGATTCCCAAACATCTTAGTGGGAAGTATATCCAAGAATATATAATATTTATCAAGATATGTGATTCCAGTATTGGTGGCATGCGATGAAACATCAAATAATAGGCATTATTACCAGGTGTTAAACTAGTCAGTAGGTGAAGGTGGAGCTCGAGCGACATACAAGCTTGTTATAGCCACTACTAGTCTTGGAATGGAAAGGGGAAGATGTTTCCATGAACATTTTAGTCATATTACTGAGCTGTCCTAGCGATAATGATGATTTATGGGTTGTGATTGACTGACTGACGAAGGAAACCCACTTCCTTACTACCCAAGAGACTTTCTATTTTTATGATATAGGAATATTTTATTTTTATGAGATCATATGACTACATGGGTTACCTTTTAATATCATTATAGATAGGGGATCTCATTTTACATCTTGATTTTGGATGGGGTTATAGATGAAATGGGTGCACCGGTGCTTCTCAGAATATCCTTTCACCCTCATACTGATGAAAAATGGGAACATGTGATATAGGTGTTAATGTATATTCTCTATGAATGAATCCTTGAATTATTAAATTCCTAAAAGTAACATATACTGCTAATTTATTTCCCCTATTATAATATATATATGCTAAAAATAAAATGTGTCCTTCTGAGTCATTGTATGGTAGGTCATGTGACTCACTGTTGTATTGAATAGATGTAGGAAAGGCAGTCCTACTTGGTCCTTACCTCATGATTGTGAATTTGGAGTTCGTTCAGGTGATTAGAAATAAAATATACAGTACTCAATCTAGATATAATTCTTATCCAATCGTCATAGATACCCTCTAGAGTTCAGGGTTCGGTAATGTGTTTTACTACATGTATCTCCCAAACTATGGCACACACGGATATAGAGCCAAGTGAAATTGTTGCCTTAATATATAGGTTTATTTGAGATCTTGGAGTGATTTGGGCTAGAACCCTATTGGTTGCTACTCCCTCTAAGGTATCATTCCATGAAAGGAGTCTTCCATGTTTCATATCTTATCATGCTTACCCATATCATTCTTTTGATCCCAAGGAAGTTGTGTTTGATTTTGATTCTTTATTTGATGAGTATCTTATACACATCATTGAAAAATGGATAAAGGAAATATGAGTTTGTTTTATCCTTCTAGTATAGGTGATATAGTATCATGACCATTTGTAGGATGAGACTTTGGAGAGAGAGGATGGTGTACATTCATAGTTGATAGAGTTGCTCTCATACGGTGTTTTTACAACCTTGGAATATGAAATTTGGTGTGAGTTCATTTAATGGGGAATACTATAAGAACCTTGTTTCTGACATTGGTATTTATCCCCTTAAATTTGGAAGAATTATTTACTTTTCACCTAATACAGTTTCCAAATGAGTTCATGGGCGTCTCAGGGATGTTTGGGGATTTTTTAGAGCTCAAAGCATATCTTTTTGGGATGAAAATTCATGTAGCACATTTAATAGAAACTATGCGGGGCGGGTGTCATAGTTACTTATAACAATGCGATATTGTATAGTGGAATTATACATTCCTCATAGTTGGACAAACCCTATTATTTTGGGTGCATGGTGGTACCAAAAATTACAGACATGTTATTGAGGAGTTTGGCATGATAGGTGAATGGTTTCTCAAACTATACAACCACACATTGAATAACTCTTCTTCCTATATTTTATGGTTCATGGTTGGTCTTTGATTTTTCAAACCATGTGTCCAATCCATATAATGACTATTTTTTTATTATTTTATAATTTTTCCTAAAATTAAATTGTTAAAACATTTTTATTTCTACCTTAATCATTCCAGCTAAGATCCACCTTCATTTTTATTCATATAGTAAGTCTATACTTACTACCTGATTTGGATTGAACCTTGAGTTCAATGTTTCCCATGTAATCACCTTGGAACATCTTCATTTTTATTATCAATACAGGATTCCTTGTTATACCCTGATCCACTCACAGTATAATAATTCTAGGATTTTAATGATTAGATTACCACACATGACCTATTTAGATAAAATAGAACATAATTAATTAATGAATTTGGTATATGTTCAGATTCGAGCTGAGGGGTGAAGTATGTAATTCAGTGTTTATGTTACTATAAAAATATACTATTATATATATATGTGTTTTCAAACTATTTCATCTTATATTACACATACTAGATGTTGTGGATCATGTTAGTGGTGGTCTACTAAGATTTATCTCACATCCTATTCAAGATATCATTCCCACTCGATAATATTACATGTATTCAAGTGTGTGAAAAAGGGAATCAGACATTGTTGTACACTTGATTGCTTGCATGTTTAGGGTAGAGCCGGTAGAAGATGACTGAGAAGGAGATCATGATTCAAGGGATTGTTTTTGGAGTCCTATATAAGATATTTTATAGAATTTATTGTCTATTTCATTATATCTATGTTTTTCAGATTTATAGATACATTACATATATTGTCATCTTATTCTTCATATGATTATCAGTTTCATTGATTATTTATTATTCTTGTATTCTTATGTCGTGCTATCTGACTATAATAACTTCTCCCCGTATTTATCTATTATCTTATTTATTTTATGTGATATACTCTGGTAATGAGGTAATACTCCCCCAATGGACACAACTTATCCCCCGCTACTAGTTAGCACCCTCTATCATTCGGGGAGATGCACTTGAGGCCATGTGTCCAACTGGACATGGGGCACCCTAGAGTGGAATCTAGTTCTGGGATGTCATAATTTCACAAAAGTATAAATGTCCCACTATTACTACCTTAATGTCTCAATCCAATTTGAATGAATTAGGATCTCTATCTTGTGATGTGAATGTCATTTTTCAAAAATTACTGTCAATATAGGCTTAAAATTCCACTAGAAAGTCCATTTTAAAGATGAAATCAAAAACATCCATCAAAATGACTATAAACCCACGAATAATCTCCACTATATCATTGGTAATGGGACTGGTTGTGTACTTGAATCCTATAAAATCCCTTTTTATGACAAACTTCTTGATACTAATGGTTTATGGAACCATTTACACATGAATTAATGTTGTGTCTGTAAGGGTGGTACCTAAATCTATGGAAGGACATTGTTTTAAAATCCATATATCTTGTTCCACTATGTATAGATACTGATTGACTATCACATGGAATATATTTCATCTATTTAGAGGTGTTGACTATATAACCTAAGTGTCTCTATAGGTATCCCAATTCACTTGGGTCTCTAGATGAGAACTAATCGAATGGTGTTGTTCCATCCCCAAAAATAAATCACGATGAGTATCCAAAAAACATTCACAAGAAAAATTAAACAAAATTACACTACTTCTTGATATGAACATTCTCATCACAATGGTGTAAATTTATAAGTGGTGTAGTATATTCATTCTTATATTCATACACACACCAAACTACTAATTTATTTATCTACTACTGTGAGATGGTGGATTGAAGAGACAACTTTGTGTGTGTTATATTTCATGTAATTTTAAAATGATATATTTGATGTTAATACGTTTATGAAAAATAAAAATATCGTATAGGTTCTTAGAATTTGGTTTTGAAACCCCCATGAAATATTATGAAGAAGTTCCCAAGCTAAGATAATATTCTCAGAAATTTATGTGAAGCCATAAATCATTGATGTTGAATTTACTTTTCCTAATTAATGGGACGAAAGTAAATATGTAAAATATGTTATATGTGGTTTGAATGATATTATTTTCATTGCAGTGTGAGTTATTCTATAAGGATTAATGTTTCTTCAAGAAGTAGGGATGCATTTTATGTTTTAAATAGGATCTATATAGATTATGATCAAATTTAACTTATTATATTTTGGGTGAAGAAAATTCTATATATGAAAATAGTTTAATTGGCCTTAAGTTCAAATACTTGTGTTAGTGGAGTTTTAAAACTAAATTAATTTTTTTTCATGATGAATTTTTTTAAAGAAGTAATTACAATTAGACAGGAAATTTTTGTACGTAGTAATTACTATATATATTATGGGTGTTATAAAAATATTTACATCCCTAGAAAACCATCCATGAGTGCTTGACTTATTACATATGGAAATAGGTTGAACCATGTGGGAGAGCCACCCGACCCACTTTCTATGGTGGAAGGAGAACAAACATGAATAGATCCCTTATGGGGTTTTTACAATTATGTGAATGGAACTTTTTTGTGATTAGTTTTTCTCAGGGGACCCCACAAGGGTGTGGAATAGCATAGTGATAGGCATGTGTGAACTGTGTTCCAGGTGCCAAACCTCAATGTCAGATCGGAAGATCACTAACATAGAGATGTTTATAAAGTAGAGACCAAGTAAAATTTTGTCTGAAGTGGGATTAGGGAAGAAAGTTTTTGTTTATTTATTAAAAGATACATATATAATGTATTACTCATAATTAATTCAATATCTAATATCTAATCAATCCATGTTTCCTTCAACCTTCTGCAACCCTTACACATTTTTAACCTTTTATAGGGATCGGTACATAATGGAATATATTGATCATTTAACACACTACTCTTATGGAAGTAATATAATATTAAGTTACCCCAACACATCTATATGTTTTAATTTACTTGAATTAACCCTCACATAAATCCCCTTATCCAAAAGTGAGTAATAACTTAATGTAGTCTTCCAAGGGGATTTTCATTTTCATTTGATGTAAATCCTTCCAATGATTGAACATTTTCAACATCTCTAACCTATAAAGGAATGATTTACATGGGTGAGTTAATACAAATAATTATCTGGTGTTTTGATGGATACAAATTTATAGGGGTCCATTTGTACATTTATAAACATATGTGGTTCATTTATTTGAAGAACAATATACATGAGATTTTTAATCATGTCAACATGAGACTCATTCATGATAGAATTATCCAATTATGTGAAGACACCATGATTAATTTATCCATCTAAAATCCCATTTTCGAATTTTGATAACACTAGAAGATTTAGTAATATTAAAAACATTCTTGTCCTCACAACATTTATCAAACACAACCTTTTTAAGGGTGTTTGGAAGAATGAATACCATTTCTTTAATGGGAAAGGAAGCTCATCTATAAATACCAAGTCTCGCATACAAATATAGGATATTGCATTCTTGTTTTACTCTGAGATCACTCTTTTTTTAAAAAAAATTAGGATTCATTTTTATACAAATAGGTAGTGAGTTACATGAGCTATACAGAAACCTAAATAAGAGGATTTCTTCACTTGTTTTCATGATGAAAGAACTATATACTTTTTCCAATTCAAATAATAGCTATGGGTTACCTGAAAAATAAATCATGTCCCATTTTATTCACAATGTTAGATGAAAACATTTTTGTAACATAGTTTTATAAAGAGTCTCTTTCTTTCATGATAGTTTTTACACACTTGGTTTTCATGATTTAGAATATACTTTTGTATTTTGATCTTCCCAAAGGAGACTATTTTCTCACTCTAGAATATGATAAAACAAGAATGTAGTGGTTTCCCATATATAAACTATTGAGAATATGAATGAGAGTGAATAAGTATAAGGACCCGAACTTAAACCATACTTAATATTGAATCAAATGAATAATTCACATTGAGGATCTTTTCAGGTTTAGAGTTTTAGAGAGTTAGGCCATAACTATTACATCTCAATTGATTTACAAAGTAGACACCTCTACACAGTTTCCTTTTTTTACAAAACATGAACTCGTGAAAAAAAGAGTCATGTCTAGTTCTATGTTTAAGACAACATTACTTTTTCTTGATCCCATCCTTGACCCTATTACACATTGTGTCATGTGAAAAACATTTCAAAAACATGGGATGAGTATAAAAACCCCAGTAAGGGATACACAATGAAGGAAAATTGTTTGTTTTTCAAGAAAACTAGTAAACCATGAATACTTTATCATAAGTAAAACTTTTCACCATTAAGAAGTTGTAAATACTCTTCACTAAATAAAATATCATTACATACCCTTTTGTAACCAAAATATTACCATAAAACCCATATAAAGAACACATAACATATAAAGGTAACTTGGAACATAAACATACATAAATGGAATAACCATATGGTCTACTTCCACACATATCACTAAATGGAATAGCCATACGGACGACTTCCATACCCAATGAATTGGAGGTTATAACAAAAACACCTCTCATAGTATTCACAACACCACCCGTCATATGGTTTATCACATAACCACCTATCAAATGTCCAAGTACCATTATAAAATCATAATATATAAAACAAATATAAAAGAAAGAAAAAAATTTCACATTTAAATTACAATATATCACTTAAATATATTGAGATAAAAAATAATTATCAAAAACATTTTCAATACCAAAATACATAAATGTTTTTATGGTATTTATTTTCTTTTAAAAACATTACGGCTTGCTAAGGAAGTAAAAGATCAAGTAGTACTCATGGCGGTGGAAAAGGTCATTGTCACCGCGTACGTTAAAAGAAACATTCCTTTTTGTAATTTTGTAAAACTCTTCATAGAAAAATCTTCCATTTGAATGAAATGAAAATTCAAAGTGTTTATACAGTGTATAAATGAAATTCTTGTATTAGAACAAAATATGCCTCAATGAATGGAGATTGAGACGAAGTCCCTTACCTCATGTCCGACATGACTCGATCATTCTTTAATATCCTGTATAATAAACTAAAGTTAATTTAAACTTGATTAAGAACCCTTTTCAAGTTTATTATTCCTTTTATATCACTTATTTCCTTGTTATAAAAATTATGTAATCATTTAAGTTAATAATCTGCATTTTTTCGATATTTGGTACTTAAGTCTAAAATGGACTTCGTACAATTACATGTTGTTAATGTGCCCAAAGGATCATTATATCGAAAATTATATTCATTATTTTTATATCATATATATCATATATATCCAGAATATACATGTATTTATAATAGTACATAACATTTAGAAATAACCAATGAAATGCACCCTTCATGGAGACGGTAAGCCGTACGTACGCATGAATGCTACTTTCATTTCAATTTCATATTTAATTGAATGAAAACACAATTATATAAAGGTATATAATAATTCCAGTATAATATCATATATAATATTATTAACTCCATCCTTTATATGCCCCACATGGCATTAATGATTCAAATCACGTGGAGGGGGCTGTAGTCTGCACTTCCAAAAATGAAATTATCGTGTTTATCCATTATGGAAACCATAAAGGTATGCCATAAATGAAAAATACATAATCATAAGGAAAAAATAATCATAATATATATCATATATAAAGATAGTGACATCTTAATTTCCACCATGAAAGGTGTTAAGAGAAGATTGAACAATCGTCATTTCGTGAGGCAGTAATTCGCCATCCATAGATTCAGTATGTTCTTTAACCATTAGACAGAGGTGAGTAGAAGTGTAGCTCGAATAATTCTCATAAGAACATACTAGTATATTTAAGATACTATATTTTTTAAAAATAATGTAATAAAAAGATTTTATGGGATTGGAAAAGTAAAATAAAATAAAAGAACATAAATGAATACGTTACCTTTAAATCGGGTAACTCCCCTTGGTTTGAACCAAAAGGGTTTCTTGAAGAGCTTTCTGACTAAAGTAAGGCTTCTATGATGAATAGGGGGATCATGGGAGCTTATGTTAGTAGAGTTTGGAGGATAAAATGTTCTTGATAAGTGTGTGAAATGGGTAGGAAGTGGGGTCTTTTTACAAGGGAGAGGAGGGTCTCTTTTGGAAAGCTTGAAACAATTATTTTATTATATAATGATTTTCGGTTTATAGAGGCCCAAAAACTATTATAGTCGAAGATAAGGTCTCCCATGTTATAAATAAAATCATTCAATAATAATTGGACAAGTGTTGGATTTTATTTTAAACATTATCTTCTTATTTATTTAAATCATTCATTAATGACGTAAAGATTGCATCATCATTGTGTCATAAATAATTTTATTTATTTGATGTCTAAAAATTATAAAAAAATTACCATGTTGTAGGAAATATTTTCTTCTTTATAATGAATATTTATAGTCAAAAATATCAATTATATAACCCCATGTAAAAATTGTTTTAGTAAAACAATACATGTTTGTGACACTTTAATTTTACATTAAAAAAAGTTATTAATGTCATTTTCTTATCCAAGTGGCTCCATGGGGTCCCCATGTTGACCCAGGTATTTTTATGGTCGGAAATGACTCATCCAATAAGTGTAGGACACATGCCAAGGTGATTTCATATTATTATAACATTATTTTTACCTTAAATTACACTAATTACCTTTAATCGTGATTAATAAAACTTAAAAGTTACAATTCACCAAAAAATATTTTCATCCCATTGAACCACATTTTACTTACTAATGACAACCGTGTATGTCAGATTTTTGAAATTCAATACACAGAATTGGTAAAGTTTTATTTAAATGAAAAATTAGTTTTTTAACTACCACTTAGTGGTTTCACTATTCATCAAAAATTGAAGTTTTTTAGAAAAATACCAAAAAATAACCCTAAGCTATATTTGATATTTTGAATTCAAAAATGATTTATATATTAAAAAATAAAAAACATATAAGTTTCATTAATTAATTTAATAATTCATTCTCTGTGTCAAAACAAATAGCATGTTTTTAAGAAACAATATATATCAAAAGAGTGAAACTTGTTTATGTCCAATTTCAAAGTGAAATTAATTCTAAATTCAACCATTGGATTAAATGGTAAAAATATATTCTAACTACACTTTAAAACCAATTAAAAAGATAATCTAACCATACAAATAAATTAGACTAAAATGAGGTTTTGATTTAAAATACAACATTTTTCACTATTCATTAAAAATGAACTTTATTGGAAAAAATAACAAAAACATGAACAAAGTAAATTTTGTTCTCCTGATTCTAAAGAATGACTCTATTTCATCCAATAGAATGTATAAGAGTGACCGAAACTATATTTAAAGAGGGTTCGCCATCAAAAGGTGATAAATCGACCTTTTAGCGAATATTAGATTATTTATGCTTAAAATTGAATTCTTTTCTTATTTAAAGCCTTTATCTTTTATTGGATAAATGTAAAAACATTTAACAAACATATATAATCATATTTTAGTTATTTCTATTCATTCCCTCCAATACAATGGCTAGATGTTACCTACCATTTAAAATTATATTATTATATTATTAGTGTGCAACGTAAGATTTCAAAGAAATATGTTGTTGCGTATTGGGTACGCTATCGATCATAGAAACCCCTTTAAAGTAAAATTAATATTTAGTTCACAAATATTAATAAATATGAAAATGTATTATTCTTTATTTACCTGCAATTTTACATCCTTCCCCCCTTTTGGGAATTGCATCCTCGCAATTTTATTCACTTATCAAAATAAGTGGGGGTATTTATCCCTCATAGCATTTTCAGATTCCCACATTGCCACTTCAACCATATGGTTTTTCCATAAAACCTTCACCTGATAAATTACATTATATTATAACACTTGCTATCTTCGGTCAATAATCTGGACAGGTTGTTCTTCATAAGAGAGATTCTCTTCCAAATGAACTACCTCTAGGCTCAAAACATGAGATGGATCTAGCATATACTTTCTCAACATCAAAACATGAAAAACATTGTGTACCTGGGACAAACATGGAGGTAATTCCACTCTATATTCAACTAATCCAACTTTCTCCAGGATTTCAAAAGGACCAATGAACCTCGGACTCATCTTTCCCTTCTTGCCAAAATGCATCACACTTTTCCATGGTGAAACTTTGGAAAAAACATGATCACCTACCTCGAAAGATAGATCCTTCCTCCGGTTATCCGCATAACTTTTCTGCCTACTCTGAGCTGTTCTCATGTGCTTCTAAAACAACTGATCTTTTTCCATCATCTCATCTACCAATTCTAGTCCCATCAATTTCCTTTCCCCTACTTCATCCCAAAAAGCTTCAGTTCGACACTGTTTTCCATATAATTCCTTAAATAGAGCCATCTTTATACTGGAATGAAAATTGTTATTATAAGAAAATTCAACCAAAGAAAGATGCTGGTCTCGAATTCCCTGTTAATCCATCGTGCAATCACGTAACATATCCTCCAAGGGATGAATTGTTAATTCTTACTGCCCATCATACTGCGGAAGAAAAACAATACTAAAATTTAATTCAGTACCCAACGACTTCTAATGGCCTTTCCAAAAGTTATAAGTAAACCTAGGATCATGATCGGATACAACAGAGAGGGGAACTCCATGTATCTTGACTATATCTTTAACATACAACTGAGAAAGTTGAACTAGAGACAAAGTATCTCACACAGGAAGGAAATGAGCAGATTTAGTCAATCGATCAACTGTAACCCCGATTACATTATTACCTCGAGATATCTTTGGTAATCCCACAACGAAGTACATGGATATATTTTCCCATTTCCACTATGGCACTGGTAAAGACTAAAGCATCCCTTTCTATAAATTCTGCTCATCTTTAACCTGCTGACATGTCAAACACTTCATAGTAAAATCAGCAATATCTCTTTTCATTCCATCCCACCAGTAATACTCCTTCAGTACTATGAACATCTTAGTACTTCCAGGATAAACTGAAAACGGGGAACTATGAGCCTAAAATAAAATCTCATTTTACAACTGTGAATCACAAGGCACACATAATCTCTTCCCAAACCTCAAGACACAATCATTATCAATGTTAAATTCAGGCAACATACCCTTCTGAACCAGCTCTACCTTTTTCTACAACCCACTGTCTTTCTTCTGTGCTTTCATAATTCTTTCTGATAGAGATGATCTCATTAACACCTGAAACAATATAGAATAACTTCATGCACCAATATCTTCTATTCCAAAGTTCATCAAATCAAATACCAAAGGATCTTGTTCAAAACGTAGCATAGTTAATGAAGCATTACTTTTTCGACTCAATGCAACATCCATTTTATTTGCTTTTCCTGGATTGTACAATCATATTCCTTGATTAATTCCATCCATCTACTCTATCTCGTGTTCAATTATTTCTGAGTGAATATATAATTTAAACTTTTCTGATCAGTATATGTTTCACACTTTACGCCATACAAATGATGCCTCCAAATTTTTAGAGAAAAAACAACAGCATCTAATTTCAAATGATGTGTAGGGTAATTTAACTCATGAGTTTTCAGATGATGTGAACCATAAGAAATTACCTAATCATTTTTTCATAAGGAAACAACCAAGTCCCTTCAACGAAGCATCACTATAAATAACAAACTCACCATTTCTGGAAGGAAGTTCCAAAACTGGAGCATTCAACAATCTTTTTTAAAATTCTTAAAAACAATCATCACATTCTTTTGTCCATATGAAAATAACACCTTTTTGAGTTAACTTAGTCATTGGACTAGATAACTGTGAAAAATGTTCAACAAACCTCTGGTAATAACCTACCAAACCAAGAAAACTACGGATCTCAGTTATATTTGTGGGTCTTGGACATTCTTCAACAAATTTTGTTTTAGAATGATCAATAGTTATGCCATCTTTTGAAATAATGTGACCAAGGAAATAAATTTGTTGTAACCAAGACTCAAACTCTTTGAATTATCCATAATGTGTCTTTTCTTTTAAGGTTTTCAAGATAACCCTTAAATGACTTTCATGCTCCTCTTTACTTTTAGAGAACACCAAAATATCATCAATGAACAGAACCACAAACTTATCCATGAACTCATGGAAAATTCTATTCATTAGATCCACAAATATAGCAGGTGCATTGGTTAACCAAAAAGGCATAACTACAAATTCATAATGGCCATATCTAGTACGAAAAGCAGTCTTCGGAACGTCTGCTTCTTTTACTTTCAAATGATGGTACCCCGAACTCATGTCAATCTTCGAAAAATACTGAGCTCTAAGGTGATGATCAAACAAATCATCAATATGAGGAAAAGGATACGTGTTCTTAACAGTGATGTTATTCAATGCTCTATAATCAATGAAAAGTCTCATTGAACCATCTTTCGTTTTAACAAACAAGACAAGAGAATCCCATGGTGATGTGCTAGGTCGAATGAAACCTTTAACTAATAACTCATGCAATAGCTTCTTTAACTCTAAAAGTTCAACTTGAGCCATTAGATACGGGGTTTTGAAATTGGCTTAGAAAGAGGAACTAAGTCAATGGTAAATTCAACTTCCCGATCATGAATAATACCAGGAAACTAATCAGGAAAAACATCTAGATACTCATTTACAACTGGAACATCATTAATATGAATAGTTCTTTTTTTTTCAAAAATATGTTCAAGGTAACATTCATTTCCATCTCTTAATAGTTTCCCAACTTCTTGATATGTTATCAAAATCAAGGGTTCATTCTTGTACACAAATGGAAAATCATTCTGAAAAGAAACTTCTTTAGCTCTGCAGTCAATCATAGCATGATAAATAGAAAGCCAATCCATGCCAAAAATAACATCAAACTCTACTGGAGGCAAAAAAAAATAAGGTTTTCATGTAGATTCTTTCCGCACACAAGGATATGTATGTTCTTATAATTTATTTTTGTCTCAACATTTCCTCTGGGTGTTTTCAACCTAATTCAGGATTCATATCTTGAGATGGAATTGCCAATTTAATTGAAAACTTCTCAGAAATGAAAGAATGTGTAGACCCTGAATCAAACAACACATTGGCATAATCTGAACAAACAAACAGTGTACCTGATTGTAGCGTCCCAGTTCCGGAAGCCACCTAGAGTCGCCCCATACCCGGTTGGTCACATGGCCTCAAGCTCATTTCCCCAAATGCCAGAGGCTACTCACTAATAGAGAGGGCCTTGGGTGTGTTGGTGGGGAAACTATGCCTGCATTAGAAGAGTACATAGCGGAAGTAAATAAACATGCAAGAGTGGAAGCAGTAAATAACCAAAAAAAATAAACAACGTAAAAATAAATCAGAAAAAAACTGGATCACATATGTATATCTATGAAATGATGCATGTTACATATCTAGGAAAGCATCCAAACAAGTCACAATGCTGAAAAATACAATAGTACCAAAACAAGTACAAAAAAAGTAAACAGCTCCTCAGCATCGCAAGTCAATGCTTGGTCCCATGCTCTCCTACTTCAAGAAATTATGTACGAGAAGTCGAAGGGCGCTTGCCCTTGTCTATACCTACAACAACATAGTTTGTTTGGGCCCAAAATCATGACCCAAACAGGGTGTGAGACTAAATCCCAGTAGGCAACCACCTGAAGATCTACGCCTAATAGTCAGTGAGTATATGGAAGGTAATAGTAGAATAAGCAGTAAATAGTAGCAACAACAGTAGGCAGAAATAAGTAAGTAGTAAATAGGATGATACACAACAGTGATTAGTTCACAAAACAACAAGCATCAGCGAAGCAACAGCTAACACAAGCAGGAAACCCTTTGGGAAGTACTCTCAGCCAACCCCTCTAGTCCTATCCAAGAAGTACCACAACCCTCTGGGCAGTGCACTCAGCCTAACCCCTCTGGTTTGGTCATTCGAATTCATAATACATTCTGGGGAAGCACACTCGGTCAATTCCCATTATAGTCTAGAGTAATCAAGGACTCTCGGAGGGAGATCACATGGTCTAACTCTCTTGGCCCACGGTCTAGAGACTCTCTGAGGAAGCTCACTCGGTCAATCCTCCTATAGCCTCAGATATACCACATACTCTCTGAGAATGCTCACTCGGCCAATTCCTCCTCTATCCTGGGAAGGTTTTAATGACATTCAAAAAAGGAAAAGACTCTCTGAGGAAGCTCACTCTGTCTACCCACCTGTAGTCTATAATAACTAAGACTCTCTGGGATGCTCACTCAGTCTATCCCATGTAGTCTATAATGTCCAAGACTCTCTGAGGAAGCTCACTCTGTCTCTCCCTATATATTCTATAATATCTAAGACTTCCTGGGAAGCTCACTCGTTATATCCCTTATAGTCTATAGCACTGGGTTCTCACGGTCCCGTTTCAATCAATGCATATTAATTCTATAAGGTCAGAGTACACCTATAGAGCTACATGGTTAAACAGTCTACAGAGCAATAAGAATGTTAACAACATCATTCCGTCCTACGATCACAAGGCATGGAAACAGGTACAACGGCCAAAGGCTAAAGAGACCCAAAGGTTTCAACAAGAAAAAATCATTGTAAAAACAACCAAGCACGACAATTATCCACAAGAATGATCAATTAACCTCTACAGAGGCATGCAAGTAATGCAAAAAAAACCACGAGGGAAAAAAAGTAAACACGCAATACCCCGTTCACGGGTATTGGTGGAATTTCCACATAAAATTCAAAGACATCAAAAGGTAAGGAACAAGCCACCTACCTCGATCATAGGAGATCAATATAGTTGAACCATGAGTCTTGATTCTCTTTTAAATGACATATATCTACAAAAACACACAAATTGTTCAGCCCAAGATAACATAAGAAAGAAGAGGAATTGGAAAACAAATCTCTATGAGAAGGAAGAACTCACCGCTGCAGTTCCAACACAATCAACAGAGGTCGATTTGGAGAACAGACGGAGGCTTGGGGTCTTGGAGAATATTCATGGCCATACGAGTCGCTCTCAATTGAAGGTGCGGGAGAAGAAGATAGTTCTCTCGATTAGGCGCGACCCTAGTCCTCTTAATGAAAAAAAATACACAGTGTGTACTTATTGAGTACACGGCGTGTACTCTACTCTTTCATACTCTGCTTTAAGTGGCCTCCACATCACCCCTACACACCATGTGTGTGACCCGGACACAGACAGCACACGGCCTGGCGCGGCAAGGGAGTACACGGCGTGTACTCATAATGTCAACGGCGCGTACTTAAAAAATTTATGGAAACTCCTCTTTTCTCAAAAATGACCAGAAAAGGAAAAACATACCTGAAACAAAGATCCGGGTTCTTACAAACATTCCCCTTAAAGAAATTTGTCCCGGAATTTTCCTAGAGAGGCATAGAAGAAGAAACCCTGAACAGCTCTGGCCACTGCAATCGTACATCGGCCTCCCTCTCCCAAGTCTCATCCTGCACTCGCTCGTGCTGCCATAGAACCCGTACTAGAAGAATAGATCGGCCACGGAGAACCTTTGTACGGTGATCAACAATCTGGATGGGATGCTCCCCAAACGATGTATCCTCTTTGAGCTCAACCTCTGTAGGTTGAAAATACATGAGATGGGTCTGAAAAGTAACACTGAAGCTGAGAAACGTGGAAGACGTCGGGCATTGCCCAGTACCTCTGAGGTAACTGCAACCGATAGGCAACCGTCCCAACTCTCTCCAACACCTCAAATGGCCAGATGTACCGTGGTGAAAGCTTACCTTGTCTCCTAATCCTCTTGTGTCCCAACCATGGTGCGACACGTAGGAAAAACTGATCCCCGACCTCGAACTCCAGAGGTCGTCTCCGCTGATCAGCATAAGACTTCTTCCGAGACTGTGCTGTAGTCATCCTCTTCCGAATCAACTCTATCTGCGCTGAGGTCTCCTGAACAAGACGAGGTCCCGGCAAAGCTGCCTCTCCTACCTCCATCCAGCATAAGGGTGATCGGCATGGCCTACCATACAAAGCCTCAAACGGCGCCATCTGAATAGTCGCCTGGAAACTGTTGTTATAGGAAAACTCCACAAGACATATATACTTTTCCCAAGATCCTACAAAGTATATAATACAAGCTCAGAGCATATCCTCATGCACTTAGATCGTACACTCAGACTGGCCATCAGTCTTGGGATGGTATGTTGTACACAAAAGTACCTGTGTACCCAAAGCCTTCCGAAGTCCTTTCCAGAACCGAGAAGTAAAGTGTGCATCCCTGTCTGAAACAATGGAGTGTGCAACTCCATGTAGACGTACAATCTCTCAGATATACAACCGTCCCAGCTCATCAACACTTATGGTCCCTTTGATCAGAATGAAGTGAGAATCCTTCAGAATCCTGTCGATGAAAACCCAAACAGCATCACTCTCTAGAGGTTACCTCGGTAACCTAGTCACGAAGTGCATCGCGACATTGTTCCACTTCCACTCAGGAAAGGGTAACTTCTGTAAAAGCCCTTCTGGTCGACGATGCTATGATTTCACCTGCTAACAAGTAGAACCTCTCATGTCAAAACCAGCAACATATCTCTTCATACCTGGCCACCAGTAGTAGCGACGTACATCACGATACATCTTGGTGACGCCAGGATGAATTTTCGAAACTGAGGAATGAAAATCCCGCATCAACTCCTCACGTATGTATACTGGAACCCATAAGAATCCCTGGAAATGAAAGATCTCATCATCTCCCACTGTCCATCTAGGAAGAGGGTTATCTCCTGACACAGTCCCCCGCAGGACTAAGATTTCTGATTCTGATAGCTACCTCATCTGTACTGAATCAAGAAGTGTAGAGGTAACAGCTATATAAGATAGGTATGTCTGTCCCTATCTGTCGTGCACCTCCAGATGAATCTCAGAGAATAGATATATAAGTTTCCACTCATTGTTGGCCTCCTGAACTGCCTGAATCTGAGTTCTCCTTCTCAACACATCAACCACTACATTTCCCTTCCCCGGCGTATAGGCGAGCTCGAAGTTGAAAGACTGAATATACTCGACCCACCTCCACTGTCTCAGATTCAGATCACGCTGAGTGAAGATATACTTGAGACTCTTGTGGTCAGTGAAAACCACAATGTGCTCTCTCAAAAGGTAGTGTCTACAAAAGTGTAAGGCATGAACAATAGCTTCCAACTCCGGATCATGCGTCAGATAGTTCCTCTCATGTGGCCTCAACTGCAAAGACTCGTAAGCAACGACCCCATCTCCCTGCATAAGCACAGATCCCAACCCGATAACTGAAGCAACACAGTAAACAGTATAGCCCTTTCCTGGCTCTAGAAAGACTAGTATCGGTGCTGACATCAACCTCCACTTCAATTCCTGAAAGGCTGACTCACAGGAATCTGACCATAAAAATATCACCCCCTTCTTGGTCAGACCTGTCAGCGGTGCTGCTAGGCGTGAAAAGTCATATATGAAATGACTATAGTATACATCCAGCCCTAGAAAACTCTGCACCTCAAAGAAATTCTTTGGAAAATTCTAGTAAACTACAGCTCTCACCTTCTCTGGGTCCTCTGTTACTCATGACTCTGAGATTACATGACCCAAGAAGTGAATATGATCCATCCAAAAGTGGAATTTTGAGAGCTTAGCATAACACTGATGCTCTCTCAGTGTACTAAGAATAATCTCAAGATGTGTGGCATGGTCGTGTCGATTGTGAGAGTACACCAAGATGTCATCCACAAAAACTGTTGGCATGTTTGTGAGACCAAACGGCATGACTGTATACTCTTAAAGACCATACCTGCTCCTGAAATCTGTAAGAGGTATACCCGACGGTCTAACGTGCAACTGATGATAACTGGAACTCAAATCGATCATTGAGAACACACAGGCTCCTCAAAGCTGATCAAAGAGGTCATCGATCCTCGGCAAGGGATATCGGTTCTTGACCATCAACAGAATCATCTTCTGATAATCCACACAAAGCTAAAGGGTACCGTATTTATTATTTGCAAACAGAACAGGCGAATAATAAGGAGAAGTACTAGGTTGGATGAAACCCGTTGCCTGTAACTCCTACAGCTAATTCTTGAGCTCCTAAAACTCATGTGTAGACATCATATTAGGAGGAATGGACACCGGTTCCGCTCCTAGAATGAGCTCAATCGAGAAGTCTACCTCACGCTCTGGAGGGAAACCAGAAAAGTCCTCTAGAAAGAAATCCCTGAAACGATCCACCACTGGAGGAAATTCTAACTACGAATTCCCCTGGTCATCCAGATAAAGACTAGAAATGTGGGTTGTAACTCCTCTGAGCCCATGATTCTCTAGTCCAGCTCTACCCGCCGGGACATCCCACTTTTCTATATGAAGGAAATATCCACCCTATGGTGATATGAAACTCTCCCTCCGGCGATAGTAATCGACAACTTCCTGGAAGGGAACAAACCCGTCCATCCCGAGAATGATGACATTGCCTATCATCTCTAGGACATAGAGGTCCCATAAGAAATGTCACCCTGAAACCTCAAGAGGGAACTCTCTACACTAACGTACGATAGATGTCATTGTTCCCAATGGCGTGTCAAGAGTTAACAAGTCAGCAGATGAAAAGATACAGAGCCGAAGGCTCTCCACAATAGCAAGAGAGATAAAACTATGTGAAGCACCAGTATCGAAATGTGCTGAAGATAAAACTGAGGCTACTAAGATCATACCTCGAACTGTAGAAGGGATGAGATCCTGTTCCTCGTAGGTCTACTCCACGGCGAAGGTATGGCCTATACCGCGAACCTACGCCCCTGGCTTACCACTCTGAGCTGACCTACTCTGCTTTCTCTCGTAACGTGGTGACTGACCAACATGGCCGCGACCTCCACCTCATCCCGAATGGCTGGAAGAACTCCAGTTCCCAGACTGGTGAGAAACTGGCGAAGCATCTCCTGAATGCGGGGTCATAGAAGAACCCCTACCACCATCTGAAGGAGTGAAGATCTGACAAAGGCGGTGAAGATGGCACATCATGGCTTAAGATCAGAACTCCATTAGATCTCTCTAACACTGAGGCCCAGTATGCCCACTCTTACCACACATGTAGCATACAACCTAGCTGCCAGAAGATACATACTTCTTGCTCTGATATCCTCGAGAAGACTCTTTGCGGTGCTTCCTACTATCTGTTGGAGAAACACAAACTCTACATGTCGAACCGCCCTGGCATACTACTCCAGAATCTCTCAGGTTGCGCTCAGTGATCATCACCTGGTTGAAGATAGATGATATCAAAGTCAATCTAAATATATTCACCTAGGAATCGATCTCTTGCATGAGACTGTCCTCGAACATCCTAGCAAGGAACAACTCATCGGTTTCTGGAATCGGTGTGAAATGTTGCATCTCAGTAAAGTGGGACGAGTACTCCATAATGGAAAGAGTACCATGTTGAAGACTCATAAACTCTCGGGCTCGGTCGGCCCTCAAGGTCTCTAGGTAAAATTATTCATAGAAGGTGTGACAAAACTCATCCCAAGACATAATCTGATTGCGCCCTAACTGCGAGATCACCTCCCACCACCTCTTGGTGGTGTCTCAAAGCATATAAGTAGCCAGCTTGACCCTTTTATCTAGGGGTATATCCAGATGCTCAAATATCGTTAGCGTGGCTTCTAACAATGGCTCTGAAGCCTAGGGTCGTCTATCCTCAGAGAAAGTAGGAGGATGTTGCTACTGGAAAACCCACGTCAACATAGCCATCGACGGGGCAAGAGGTGGCACTCCCAGAAAAGTCTGCATCATCCTTAGGAAGCCCTCCCTGAACAGCGCATCGGTGCCTCCCAGGGGTATGAATGCTGGTGCCAAGGCTGGCACAATAGGAGGATGTACAGGAGGTCCCTGATCGGCCATATCTAGTGTCTGATCACCGTCTGGAAACTGACGTACAACCGGAGGAAGTTTCGGAGGCATAGCTCTAAAAATATCAAAAGCACACCTTAGACCAGGATTATAAAATATTGAGAGAACAAGAGTACAAAACGAGAAAAGGAGGAGGAAACATTCAAGTTTACAGAACACGACTACAAGGCATGTATAAAAACTAAACGACATGTTTCTTAAACTAAAGACATGGTCTTGTACTCCAGCCACCTCTGGTCGTGCAATACCCCAACTACACAGCGTGTTGTCCCCACACACGGTGTGTACTTGAACTCTATTCCCCTTCCTGAGTCACTTTACATGGATAACCCACAAGGTATTCTTAAACTAAGACTACACAGCGTGTTCCTTGTGGAAACGACGTTTAGTGTACAAGGTTTCAATGACCCGTGTTTCTAGTTACACGGCCGGCTACACGGTTGTCCCTTACACAGCGTGTTCCAAACAAACACGGCATGTATAGGAGAAGATATCAATGACCCGTGTTGTTCGTGACATGACCGGGTACCTGGTACAAGACTACACGGAATGTTCTTTACCAACACGGCATGTTCTACTCAAGCTTCCCCAGCCTATGTTGTTAGGGACACGGCCAGGTACATGGCTCAATACTACACTGCGTGCACCTACCATACACGGCGTGTTCCCAACGACATTTCCCCAACACCGTGTTTCTACTCACACAGTCAGTGACACGGTCTGAACCTACACAGCGTGTTTTGTAAGAACAGAGATCTTTGTTTCAGGTATGTTTTTACTTTTCTGGTTGTTTTTGAGAAAATAGGAGTATTTGGAAATTTTTTGAGGTACACACCATGTACTCCCTTGTCACACCAGGTCGTGTGTTGGTCGTGTCCAGGCCCCACACACGGTGTGTATTGGTGAAGTGGAGGCCGCTTAAAGCAGAGTATGGAAGAGTAGAGTACACGACATTTACTCAAGACGTACACACCGTGTATTTTCTTTTTTTCATTAAACGGACTGGTGTCGCGCCTAATCGACAAAACTCTCTTCTTCTCCCACACCATTGATGGAGACCGACCCGTATGGCTGCAAATCTTCTCCGAGCCCCCGACCCTCCGTCCATTCTGTGAATCGACCGCAGTCAATTGCGTAGGAACCACAGCAGTGAGTTCTTCATTCTCCTAGATCTTTGTTTTCCAATTCCTCCTATTTCTTAAGTTACCATGGGTTGAACATTTTGAGAGTTTTCGTATATCTATTCCATTCTGAGGAGAATCAAGCCTCACAGTTCGAGTATATCGATCTCCTAGGATCGTGGTTGGTGGTTTGTGCCTTACCTTTTGATGTCTTTGAGTTTTATGTGCAAATTCCACCAATACCCATGAATAGGGTATTGCGTGTTTACCTTTTTCCCCATGTGGTTATTTCTTCCTTGCTTGCATGCTTGTGTAGAGGTAAATTGATCATGCTTGTGGATAATTGTCGTGTTTGGATATTTTTTCCATGCTTTGTTCTTGTTGCGACCATTAGGTCTCTTTAGCATTTGGTTGTGGTACTTGTTTCTATGCCTTGTGATCATAGGATGGAATGATGTTGTTTACATGCTTGTTTCTCTATAGACTATTTTTCCAAGTAGCACTATAGGTGTACTTGGGTTAGCCATGTATCTCTATAGGTGTAATCTAGCCTTATAGCATTAATATGCACTGAATGGTATGGGACCGCGAGAACCCGGTGCTATAGACTATAAGGGATAGACTGACTGAGCTTCCCAGGATGTCTTAGATATTATAGACTATATGGGGACAGACTGAGTGAGCTTCCTCAGGGAATCTTTGACATTATAGAATACATGGGATAAACTTTGTGAGCTTCCTAGAGAGTCTTAGTTATTATATACTACAGGAGGTTAGACCGACTGAGCTTCCTCTTAGCGTCTTTACCTTGTTTGAATGTCTTTAAATCCTTCCCATGTTGGAGGAGTAATTGACCATGTGAGCTTCCTCAGAGAGATTGTGGTATACCAGAGGCTATAGGAGGATTGAACGAGTGAGCTTCCTAAGAGAGTCTCTAGACCTTGGGCCACGAGGGTTAGACCGCGTGATCTCCCTCCGAGCGTCCTTGAATACCCTAGACTATAAGGGGAATTGATCGAGTGATCTTCCCCATAAAGTCTTATAAATTCATATGACCAAACCAGAGGGGTTAGGATAAGTGCACTGCCTAGAGGGTTGTTGTACTTCTTGGATAGGACCAGAGGGGATGACTACGAGTACTTCCCAGAGGGTTTCTTGCTTGTGTTAGTTGTTGCCTCCCAGAGGGTTTCCTTCTTGTGTTAGTTGTTTCCTCAACACTGTGTTCTTGCTCACACACTCAACCTAACCCCTCTATTTTGGTCATATAAATTTATAAGACTCTCTGGGGAAGCTCAATCGGTCAATTCCCCTTATAGTCTAGGGTATTCTGGGACTCTTGCTGGGAGAACACGTGGTCTAACCCTCTTGGCCCATGGTCTAGAGACTCTTTAAGGAAGCTCACTCAGTCAATCCTCCTATATCCTCAGTTATACCACAAACTCTCTGAGTAAGCTCACTCGGTCAATTCATCTTCTAGCCTGGGAAGGTTTTAAATACATTAAAACATGGTAATGACTCTCTAAGGAAATTCACTCGGTCTACCCTCCTGTAGTCTATAATTAGTAAGACTCTTTGGGAAGCTCACTCAGTCTATCCCATATAGTATATAATGTCTGAGACTCTCTATGGAATCTCACTCAGTCTATCCCCATATAGTCTATAATATCTAAGACTTCCTGGGAAGCTCACTCGGTCTATCCCTTATAGTCTATAGCACCGGGTTCTCACAGTCCCATTCCAGTAAGTCCATAATAATGCTATAAGGCCAGAGTACACCTATTCAGATACATGGATAACCAATGTACACCTATAGAGCTACTTGGCTAAACCATCTATATAGAAACAAGAATGTTAACAACGTCATTCTGTCCTACGATCACAAGGCATGGAAACAGGTACAATGACCAAAGGCTAAAGTGACCCAAAGGTTGCAACAAGAACAATGCATGGACAAAACATCCAAGCACAACAATTATCCAAAAGCATGGTCAATTTACCTCTACACAAGAATGCAAGAAAGGAAGAAATAACCACAAGGGAAAAAAGGTAAACACGCAATACCCCGTTCACTGGTATTTGTATAATTTTCACATAAAACTAAAATACATCAAAAGGTAAGGCACAAACAACCTACCTTGATCTTAGGAGATCGATATACTTGAACCATGAGGATCGATTATCCTCAGAACGACATAGATCTATGAAAATGCACAAACTTTTCACCCACGATAACATAAGAAATTGAAGGAATTGGAAAACAAAGCTCTATGTGAAGGAAAACCTCACCGATTTTGTTCCAAAGCAATCGGCGATGGTCGATTCGAAGAACTAGTGGAGGCTCGGTGGCTCGGAAAAGATTCGCGGCCGTACGGGTCACTCTTGGTCGAAGGCGCTGGAGAGGAAGATAGTTTTGTCGATTAGGCGCGACCCCAGTCTGCTTAATGAAAAAAAATACAAGGTGTGTACTTCTTGAGTACATGGCGTGTACTCTACTCTTTCGTACTCCACTTTAAGCAGCCTCCACTTCAACCCTGCACACTGTGTGTGTGGCCCGGACATGGCCAGCACACGGTCTGGCGCGGCAGGGGGGTACACGACGAGTACCCATAAACTACATGGTGTGTACTTAAAAAATTTCCAAAAACTCCTCTTTTCTCAAAAATGACCAGAAAAGGAAAAACATACCTGAAACAAAGATCTGGGTTCATACACTATTACTACTTCATTCGATGGCCCAACATCTTCTGAAGTAGTTGCAAAGGATTTCAACGCCCCATTCTGCTTGTAGTCTGGCGGCTTTCCCTCAGTTGAGTTCTTCGTTAGACACTAATTTTCATAATGACCCATTTCATTACACTTAAAACATCTTATCGCTGGATTTTCATTGTCTGCTTGATCATCTTCCTTACAGTTACGAGCAATATAACCAGACTAACCACACTAAAAGCACTTTCCTGACTTGGATTAACATTCTCCAGGATGCATTTTACCACACTTCTCATAGGATGGATATTTTTTTTTCTTTCCTCCAAGATTCTTTGATGAATTCTTTCCCTTTTCCTTCCAACTATACCTCTTAATATGTTGTTTTTTAAAGAACACATGATCATCGGAAAACTCCATTTCCACCTTGTCTGCACATTGAACAAGTTTTTCATAACTTTTTAACTCACGAGAAGCTAAAGCCCTTCGATACTTTATCTTTAACCCTGAGTAAAAACAGTTGATTTTACTATCAATATCTCGTTTGAAATTTGGAGAATACCTTTCCAGTTAAGTGAAATTTGCATCATAAGCAGCCAGTTAGTCATCCTCCTGCCTCAATTCTAGGAATTTTTTTTCCATCATAAGACAAACCACCTTAGGAAAATATTTCTCAATAAATAAACATTTAAATTCATCTGAGTCAAGATCATAAATCTCCTATCTATCCCTGATATTTTTCACTATAGACCACCACTTCTTAGCTTATCCTTAAAAACGGTAAACAGAGATACTAACCTTTTGATGTTCTAAACATTCCATGACATCAAAAATCATCTCCAGGGCATTAATCCATCCTTATGCTAGCACGAGGTCAGATGTTCCTCTGAATAATGGGGGATGTTGCCTCATGAAATGTTCCACCACTAACATGTTCCTCTACAGTTGATCTGGATTATCTCATGCATGAATACCAGCACCATTTATATCCTGAGTCAACTGTTCCATCACTGCAAAAAACTGTTCAGTTCCGATTCTGACTGTCTCAGGTTACTGAATTGGAAGGTTGTATTCCTCTTGATGTCATCCCAACATATCTGACTTGTTTCCTGTGTGGGAAACCATTTTAAACATAGAAATATCTTAAGCGAAGAAACATGGTAATCTTTAAATGATATATCATTTCAATCATACCATAAATTAATTTACGTATATGAATTTATCAATTTTCTAACTCCTAAATTTGTCTAAACCGACCAATAATACCAACTATAAGGACACATCCTTATAAATTACTTAATATTGAATTAAATGAATAATTCACATTGAGGATATTTTTAGGTTTAATTTTTCAGATAGTTATTCTATAACTATTACATCTCAAAAAATTTACAAAGTAGACACTTCTACATAGTTTCCCTTTGTTTTTACAAAACATGAACTCTTATAAAAAAGAGTCATGTCTTGTTCTATGTTTAAGACAACATGAATTTTCCTTGATCCCATCCTTAAACCTATTCTACATTATGTGTTGTGAAATTTTTTTCAAAAACTTGGGATGAGCATAAAAAAACAGTAAGGGATACACAATGAAGGAAAACTATTAGTTTTTCAAAACAACAAGTAAACCATGAATACATTAGAGTAATTAATACTTTTCACCTTTATGAATTAGTAAATACTCTTAAATGAATAAAATATCATTAATTACCCTTTTTTAGCCAAAATGTTACTATAAAATCAATATAATGAACACATAACATATAAAGGTAACTTGGGACATAAACAAACATAAATGGAATAACCAAACGGTCAACTTCCACACATATCACTAAATGGAATAGCTATACGACTGACTTCTATACCCAATGCATTGGAGGTTATAATGTAACCACCCATCCTAGTATTCACGGCACCACCCGTCATATTGTTTATCACGTAACCACCAGTCAAATGTCCATGTACCATTATAAAATCATAAGATATAAAACAAATATAAAGGAAAGAAAACATCTCAAAATTTCAATAACAATATATCAAATAAATGTATTGACATAAAAAATCCATTATCAAATCCATTTTCAATAACAAAATAAATAAAATATTATATGGTATTTATTTTCTTTTAAAAGAATTATGGCTTGTTAAGGAAGCTAAAGATCAAGTAGTACTCGCGGCAGCGGAAAAGGTCGTTGTCACCACGTACATTAAAAGAAACATTCCTTTTTTTCATTTAGTAAAACGCTTCATATAAAAAGATTAAATTTGAATGAAATGAAAATTAAAAGGTGTTTATACAGCGTATAAAAGGAAGTCTTGTATTAGAACAAAATATGCCTCAATGAAAGGAGATTGAGAAGAAGTCCCTTACCTCGTGTCTGACTTGACTCAATCATTTTTGAATATCATAAATAATAAACTAAAGTTAATTTCTACTTGCTTAAGAACCCTTTTCAAGTTTATTATTCCTTTTATATCACTTATTTCTTTTTTATAAACATTATGCAATCATTTAGTTAATAATGTTTGTTTTGTCGATATTTGGTACTTAAGTCAAAAATGGACTTCTTACAATTAAAAGTTGTTCATGTGGTAAAAGGTTAATTATATCCAGAATGATATTCATGATTTGGATATCATATATATCATATATATCCATCGTATACATGTATTTATAATATTACTTAACATTTAGAAGTAAGAAATGAAATGCACCGTTCATGGAGACGGTAAGTCGTACGTATGCATCAACGCTACTTTCATTTCTATTTAGTATTTAATGGAATGAAATCACAATGATATGAAGGTAAATTATAATTCCAGTATAATATCATATATAATATTATTAACTTCATCCTTTACATGTCCCACATATGGCATTAACAATTAAAATCACTTTGAGGGGGCGGTAGTCTACACTTCCAAAAATAAAATTATCGCGTTTATCCATTATGGAAACCATAAGGGTATGCCATAAATGAAAAATAAAAAAGCCTAAGGAAAAAAATAAACATAAAATATATCATACATAAATACAGTGACATCTTAATGGCCACCATTAAAGGTGTTAAGAGAAGATTGAACAATCATCATTTCGTGAGGCAGTAATTTGCCATCCATAAAAAAAGTATGTTCTTTAACCATTAGATGGAGGTGTGTGTATGTTTAGCTAGAATAATTCTAATAAACACATGCTAGTATATTGAATATACTGGTTTTGTAACAAAATAAAGGAATAAATAGAGTTTAGGTCTTTGGAGAAGCAAAATAAAACAAAAGAACATAAGAGAAGACATTACCTTTAAATCGGTTAACTCCCCTTGGTTTGAACCCAAAGAGTTTCTTGAAGAGCTTTCTTCCTAAGGTAAGGCTTCTAGGATGAATATAGGGATAATGGTAGATTATTTTAGTAGAGTTTGGATGAGAAAAAGTTCTTGAGAAGTGTGTGAACTGGGTAGAAAGTGGGGTCCTTTTATAACGGAGAGGAGGGGCTCTTTTGGAAAGCATGAAACTATTATTTTATTATATAATCCTTTTCGGTTTATAAAGGTCCAAAAATTATTAAATTCGAATATAAGTTTTCCCATGTTAGAAATAAAATCATCCAATAAGAATTGGACATGTGTTGGATATTATTTTAAACATCATATTCTTATTTATTAAAATCATTCATTAATGACCTAAACAATGCATCATCATTGTCTCATAAATAATTTTATTTATTTCATGTATAAAGATTATAAATAAATTACCATGTTGTAGGAAATATTTTTATATTTCTAATAAATAATTATAGTCAAAAATATAAATTATATAACCCCATTTAAAAATTGTTTTAGTAAAACAATACATGTTTGTGACCCTTTTTTTACTTTAAAAAAAAGTTATTAATGTCATTTTCTTACCCAAGTGGCTCCATGGGGTCCCCAAGTTGACCCATGGATTTTCATGGTCGGACATGACTCATCCAATAAGTGTAGGACATATGTCAAGGAGATTTCATATTATTATAACATTATTTTTACCTTAAATTACGCTAATTACCTTTAATCGTGATTAATAAAACTTAAAAGTTACTATTCACCAAAAATTATTTTGATCCCATTGACCAACATTTTAATTACTAATAACAACCATGTATGTATAATTTTTGAAATTCAACTCATAGAAGTGGTAAAGTTTCATTTAAATGAAAAATCAGTTTTTTAACTACCACTTTGTGGTTTCACAATTCATCAAAAATTGAAGTTTTTTCAGAAAAATACCAAAAAAATCACCCTAATCTATATTTGATATTCAAAATTCCAAAATGATGTCTATTTTACAAAATTCAAAACATATAAGTGGAATTAATTAATTTAATAATTAATTCCCGTTGTCAAAACAAATAGCGTGTTTTTAAGAAACAATATATATAAAATGATTGACACTTGTTTATGTCCAATTTCAAAGTGAAATTAATTCCAAAGTCCAACATTGGATTAAATGGTAAAAATATATTATAATTTCACTTTAAAACAACTTAAAAATATAATCTAACCATAAAAATAAATTAGACTAAAAAGGGGTCTTGAATTAAAATACAACATTTTTCACTATTCATTAAAAAAATGAACTTTATTGGAAAAATGCCAAAAACATACACAAAGTAAATTTTGATGTCCCAATTATAAATAAAGACTTTATTTCATTCAATATAATTTATAATAGTGACCAAAACTATATTTAATGAGGGTCTGTCCTCAAAAGGCGATAAATCGACCTTTTAGTTAATATTATAGTATTTATGCTTAAAATTGAATTCTTTTCTTATTTTAAGCCTTTATATTTTATTGGATAAATCTAAAAACATATAAGAAACATATATAATAATATTTTAGTTATTTCAATTCATTCCCGCCAATACAATGGCTAGATGTTAACTACCATTTAAAATAGTATTATTATATTATTAGTGTGCGATGTAAGATTTCAAAGATATCAGTTGTTGCATATTGGGTACGCTATCGAACATAGAAACCCCTTTAAAGTAAAATTAATATTTAATTTACAAATATTAATAAATATGAAAATGTCTTATTCTTTATTTACCAGGGATGTTACAATAAGAATATAAAATATTAAACAAAATACACAGTATGTGCTAGTTTTTTCATAATAATTCTATGAAATGATTATATAAAGAAAATATCACATAAAATATTTATTACATATTAAATTTTTTGAAACAAGTAGTACTAAGAATGTGTAAGGATTATCTTTCAAAAAAATATTTTAATTTCAGTTTGATTCATTTGTAGAAATATTTTCAACACCAAAAACAACAGAGGATAAATGATATAATTACAATTACTGATATGGTGTAATGAGGAATTATTGTGATATATGGTCTGTAAAATATTGATATTATTGAGATAAAAGATGGAAAATAATAAGAGGCAACCTTATAGGTTGAATCATATTATATGTGTCCCATTTTTTTATTGCAGTCAGTCCAAATGATTGCTACATGAGAAGAATAATAATAATTCTTATAGTTCAGGAGGGACTCAAGTCAACACATGTGTTATTTAATTAATGTTATATAAGCCCAATATACTATAAAAATGGATTTAATGCACACTCATGTTTATTACATGGTTAGTTCAACAATAATGATTTCAAGTTAATACCCTTGTTTATGGTATCATTAATGATTTGAAGAAATATGTTTGTGTGTGTGTAACAAGACCCGCCATACACCGGGGATGTATTAATCCGTATGGAGGAAACCACGTCAAAAAAATTTATGTTCTATTTTTTTTCTTTTTTTGCTTCAATGTATTCATTTTTTGTGACCAAGGTAGGATAATAAAACAAAAATATAAATCCAATCACTAAAAATGTACGAAGGATAAAAATGGGATTAAAGTTTTCATAGTTCATTGATTCCTCTCCCCTAGTGTGCTCACATCCCTATGTGTTAATTTTAAATTGTTGTCAACATAGGTTACACCTCTATTAGATTATTTTTAACTCTTCCAAAATCAATATATTTTTCACGCATAAAAGAAATATATGAACTCTTGGTCATATTTTCATCTCTTAAAAGACCCTATTGAATAAAAGAAATAAAGTATTAAGAAATAGGAATAAATTTTCCCTCTTATATAAAGAGTAAGATGAAGATTTTTCCCATGATTTAAATCTAAAAAATATATTTCTAGAGATAAATAATTTGACATGGATTTTTAAACTACTACTAATGAAACACATAACGTTCAAAGATGCAAGTCAAATGAAAATGGATCTAATATATTTTATCAAGACTCTACAATAGAAGAATAAAACATAAGTGATAAATATAGCCGCATAAATCTATAATAATATTATCCAAGAAAATATAATTCCTTGAATATGAATATAATAAGAGAGATATAATGGAATGTAATTTAAGGTCATGGTGTGTTTATATCTCACCAAATAGTATAATTATAAAAGTAAAAGAATCAATTGACTTGAAGTGGAATGACCTAGATTTAGTAAGGATTTTCTTGAGGGAATGAAAAAAGAAATACCAAGCCATTAAGAGCCTTGAATAAAATTTATATGGACTACATGATAAGAAAAATTCAATCATCTATATAAAAAATTATTACAATGAATTCAAGTACAAAAGTTCACGGAACTTGAAAAAAAATGAAATTAATAAAAAAATGTATGATGACGAGATGGAAATTTTCAATTAATCCAATGAATAATTATATAATACATTAGAGAATGATATATACACTCTCATTAGGAAATGAATGGATCATGATGTTAAAATAAATAATCTAGAAATTTCTTGATATGTGTATTAACAATAATTCAAAGGATAGTTTCTTCCAAACCTACTAAAGAAGAGGAATATGGTTCTTAAATACCTATATCTAGTTGAATGAAAACACTGAGATAATATATTGATAAATATATAGTAGTTAAAAATAAGAACACACAACCCAAATTTGTAAATAATTCTTTCACTCAATCTGTTTATAAGAACTATGCATATTTGAAATAAAAATATGTAAAACTTTTGATGAAACAATTGTGATAATACCCACCATTAAAACTAGTATTGATGAAGTTATGTGTATTAAGATATGTTCCCCTAAAAGGGTATATTCAGTGAATTATGAGGAATAAATTCAGAACACATTCAATTATAGATATATATCTTCACAAAGAATAATACACGATTTTAGGTGTATTGATGGTAATGATATAATTTTGGACACAAGGATACTAATTAATGGAATAATATTTCAACGCAAGAATTTTAAAGAAATTATTTATAAAGGGTGAGAAGATTTAATGAGAAGAAAAAGCCAGAATATTTATACAAAAATCATCCTATCACAAAAAATATATTTCTACAATATGGTGATATCTATGGTGTTTGAAATATATTTTGTCACAATGAAAAATCATGAAATTATAAATAATTCAATCATGAAATGAAAAAAAGTTGAGAAGAAATGATCCTAAATTTTAAGGAATAGAGATAATCCTATCTTGGGAATTATTATGAGATATCTACAGAAAAGAATATTCCCATGTGGTTTATGAAGAAGGATGGTAAGTTTTTTTTAGAATATTAGATTATTTAATAATATCATAATATTAAATCTAGGAATCCAAAAAATGGGTTCATACAACATGGGATTTAGTGCCCCTTAATTTTCATACATTGATATTAAATCTAATTATCTACATATTAATTACATTAAATTATGAACTATGTTATAAATATATATGTTTAGTTCCTTTCTAAAATAAATTCACAATCTTATTATTCCCTATAAGATCTTCAATATCTCTGAAATAGATCTTCCGAAACATTACTCTTCTTATACATACCTTACTTAAAACATTTCTTTATAACTGGGGGAAGGAAAACATATGAAAGGGTGAGCTCAATTTCATAGTAAGGCTATGAAAGGGATATATCATTGATCAATTTAGAATATCATGACTATAATGCTATGATAACATGATATTATCATTTGAAAAATTTACCAAGCAAATCATATATTATAATCATCAATCATAGAATAATTTTTCTCCATAAATAAGACATGAATAATAAAGGAATCAAAAAACATGATCCATGATATCATAACCATGGAATAAGACATAAGTTTGTTGCATATAAATAATCATATAGAATACACTCCTTATTCAAAAATAACTTCCAAGACTATCATAGTGGAAAGGTTTCACTTTTCATTTCATCATATCCTTAGTCAAGGTTCACTCCCATTACTATCATAATTTCCAGAGTTCCTTATTAAACTGGATTCACTCCCAATTTGAGTCTTTACTATCTCATAAGATATCAAAATTTACCCAATTCATTATAGGATCATATAATTATAGTCCCCCCCATCACAAAATGAAAATCACATATATGTGTTGCACGATATAATAAAATATTAAGTGGATCATAACCCACAGAAAGTAAATGTGTTTCATTAACATTTCATCATTTCATAGAAGAATAAAACATAAAAAAACATTTCATAAATATCTCATTATCACAATAATAAATCATATAAATAATTAATTAGTATTTTATAATTTTATGGTAAGGATTGTAACCTCAAAGTATTTCATCTTCAATGAAAATTTCATTACAATATCACATGGAATATCTATTAAAGAAATTAGGCTTTTCATTTTTAAATTAGATATTTGAAATATTAAAAAGTCACAAATATTAATGGGAAAATTTTATTTTAAGAGAACCATGTAACATTTTAAATTTAGGGTAAAATAATTTAGTTATTATGATGTTGGAAAATTCATCTAATATAGTGTACATTAAAACAAATATTTATTTCTAATTTTTTGTAGAAATTTAAAAAAAAATCATTCATAAAGATACAAAATGATTTTAGATAAAAATAATTGTAAAAATAATATCATGGGGAATAAAATTTCCAAAAATCATAGGAAAATATAAAAAAATCATATACAAAATTCAAACTAATGTATAGGGAAGAAAAAGGATTTCCAAATAAAGAGAACAATAAATTTTGATTCCCATAAAAAAAATATTTTTATATATTAATTAGTTAAATAGAGTAAAATTAATCGAAAACATAAAAAATCCATAAATAGAAAATATGATAAGAAAATTAATGACTTTATTTAGAGGTATATTATACAATACCATGGTCCGAAACATAATTATAAATAGTCCTAGTAAACAATGAGCTTATAACATAAAATCTTACTACTATGGTAATCTCCATATCAAAACCAATAGAAATAGATAACCTTATATGGACTTTTAAATTCAAAAAAAATTCATGTAATCATCTTAAATGGAACACAGGGGTTGTATATACCGAATATAAAGAAAATAAGTTTTTATTATGGCATAATTCTCACTGAAATAAAAGTTAGTTGTGAAACCCTTAGCTCAAGTTCTACTTCCTTAGAAAGTGATTGAAAATAATTTATAATATATTTAAATATATTATATTTTCTATAATAGTTTACATTCTTATATTATCATATATGATTCAATTATAATATTTCAACATTAATCTATTATTAAATCATTATTAAAATGATCATTTCAATGTTTTAACTTGTTATTTTTCATGGATGTTTTAGTTCTCCAGATCATTCCCTTTTAATTTTATCATGTTTCTGTTAGCTCTAAAATATTATACATGGAATAAATATAATGTATATTATATATATAGATATATATATTCACCCAAAAATGGTGTAGAAATAAAAAATTAATAACACAATTCCTGGATCTAGTATGTCATTTATACACATGACTGTGGTTTTTAATTTTTCAAAGGATAGAAGTAAAAAAGGTTAAATTTTTTCACTATTATATGATAATTTATATTTTACATATTACTTAAATATTAATTTAGTAAATATTTATTACATTACATTTAGAGTAGAAACTAAAATGAATCACATCGGTTCGTGTATGGGGCATTCCACACGTATGCACGAGAAACATTATTGTTTTCTAATGGATAGAAAGAAGGTACATTGTGGTTTTTTTATTGTCATAGTAATAATTAAGAATATTTAACATAAAAAATTATTTTCTTATAATGGATACCAAGGATTTTATTTGGAAGAATAATATATAAATTGAAGGAGGTTGGGTACAATGATTACATCTTCATCGACATGACTCTTTTAGATTCCTTATTAAAGACCTTTTGATTTGACATTAAAGAACCCAAAAAAATATAATTAATAACTATTTAATTTAATAAAATAATTGGGTGAAGTTAGGTAGATCTAAAAGGATTAAAATGTGTGAGGACTAAATGATAGGAAGTTCCCATTTAAAAGTGATGGGAGGGGAACTCTTGGAATCACATAAACTATTAAAATAATATAAAAAAAATGCAGGTTAAGGTGGATAAAAATTTGTATATTTATAATATAGGATGATGACGAGTAAAAAATATCATATAATAGAATTTTTACATGTTCATTGATTTTTGGACCCTTCTCTATAAGATTTACCCCCTATTAACCCTTTTTACAATTTCAGTAATGTGATTGTTTTTTATTCATTCGGGGTATTTTACTTTAATATAAGAGGATAATAAACCCATAAATGGGACGTGATATATATTTTAAAAAATACACCATTCACATGTATAAGGATATTACTTTTATAAGTTTTAAATAATTTAATAAAATATATTGTATTATAAAATATCATTAGTTCCATTCTTGGAAACAAGCAAACATAAAAATATTATAAGTCATTAGCTTAATGTAAAATGTTTCCAAAATGAATGTGATAAAAATATAATATGTATATAGTCTTAATATAATCACTAATTTAAATTTATATAGGTATAGATATCTTTTTTAAAATAATCATTTCGTTTAACACCTTTGTTAACTAATTTTAAGACTAAATATGATAATGACTTTTTCAATATTAAAGGGCAATAAAATTACTTATTAGGTGGAAATTATATTATATATGTACATGGGATGAAATAAGTACAATTTTCATCATATTTTTTAACTTTATATATTTTTAACTTTTTGAACAATATAATAAAATATTACATAACATAAAAGTTTATTAATTCCATTTTATGAACGATTCACATAATTTGAATTTGAAGACAACATTACAACATTAAATTATAATATAAATCTTTCAAACAAATTAATATATATTATAATCTTTAAAATTTTTGGCGAACTTTATCTTAAAGATAATATTTCTTTTACGGTTTTTAAAACCATTTACATTATTTTTCAATTTCATTCCCAATAACTATATTGGTGTTGCATAAAAATTTAAGTTAATTGATTCATCACTAAAAATTAAAAATAAATTATCAATAAAAAATATAATTAATTAAAAAATAAACTTCTATATTCATACATTTTATGTCTACTCAAATCTATGTCACGCAAAATAATTTAATATGTTATTTTGAGTATTATAGTATTTCGCAAGAATTTGGAATAATCAGCTTTGATATGACTAAAAAATTAATATATATACATTAAAAAATTAGTAATAGCTCAAATTTAAAAAATAAATTTCTGAAAACTTTCCTCCTAAAATATTATTTTTTGGAAATCAAATTTTACTTCTCTAGTGTTGTGAAAGCACTACATCCGCATTGAAAATTATTTTCATATTTATCATCAAATAAATTTTAATTTATATATTTTTATTTATTTTAATATGATATTTTTAGTATATTTTCGAAAATTTGTAATCATGAACGTTTTATAAATTTTTAAATCATATATATTGTCTGGTTATATCATTAAATATACATTAATTCAAAAAACTGTATATTTTCCTATTCATCCAAAAATTTATCTCTTCCAAAAATATATGTGAATTAAAAATAAAATAAATTTGATATGATTATCTAAAAATTATATTCTTTTTATCAAATATAATTTCTAAATATTTAATAAATTTATAATAATATTTTCTTATGAAAATAAAAAAACAATTTGACAAGAAAACATATTTTCACGAGTGAAATGACAACTAAAAATTTAGTTCTTAATTCATAAGAGTTTTCAAATTAACTTTTATTGAATTTAAACATTATAAATATTTAATAATTTAATTACATATATGCATAACATCAAATTAAATTTCTACATAATAATGATCATAAAATAATAATATTTTTTTTTCGATTAAGCTCGATGGTGTGTGTTGTATATGTTATCGAACATAGAGTAATTTTAAAATATCTTGGTGTCATGTTCTCCACCCTTTAGTAAATTATAACCAAAAAAATGAATTTTTTATTGAAATTCATGGGTTCTATGTTTTAAATTTCCTTTTTTAAAAACCCACATAGTAAAAAGGGTTGACAATAATTCCTCTTAAAAATAGTGATTTGGAAATATCAAGGTCATCTAGAATAAGCCCAAATTAGGATTATAAACAGAAGAACAATATGGGAAGTGAAAATATAAATATAGATAAAATATTTAGTTTCAAAATAATGATAGAGGGTGACAAAGAAAACTTATCATATGATAATGATAGATCATGAGAATGTTAATGACCCCAAAACCATAAATCAATGAGGTGTGAGAAACACCATTTATTCATTAGAAATGAATGTGATAGGATAAGACTTTATTTTCAAGATCCTTTTCATGGTCTGAATGAATTCTATTTCTATATATTATAAAAAATAAGTACATATACTTACTTTTTAATTTTGATTTCATCTGTTAATCAATTTTCCCAACAATCTAATCTTTTTCTCTAAATTATTTGTATTCAAGATGGATTTTTATTTCCTATAGTACTGAAATTATCATCATAATCCATAAAATAATATTAGTCTATTCCTCGTAACATTAAATATTAACAAAAACTAACTGGTTACAAAAAGGTCACATAATATCCAAAATGTATAAAACATCCTATTTAACTCCAAAAATTTTACAATAATAAATATGGTTCTACTAGTCCCAAAATGCCAAACAACCTCAATAACCTCATCATTAAATAATTTCTTTACCTCAAATTTGATCTCATAGCATTTGTCTTATATCCTAAAATTTTTAATTAGATTCTTCACAAATAATATTTCATGGTAAATCACATGTTCAACAAAAACATTATATATAACTTGTACCAATAAAGGATTTCATAAAATATCATTAATCAACATCATAAATCACTATATGATCATATAATTTAGTGGTTTTTACCAAAATATCTTGAATAAATATAGATACTAACAATAAAGGATATCCTTAGAAAACAATAAATATCTCTAAAAATACTTCCTTCATAATGAATCACATTTCGACCATAAATGTTATTTATATCCAACTATCAAATATAAACTAATTATGTTGACATAAAATCATATACTAACCCAAATGGTTATTTATACCTCAATAGAGTGTTCCTAAAAAATCCTAGTAAAAATTTCAAATCACATTAAAATACCATCACATAAAACCTCAAAGGGGATATATAGAAATTTGAATATATGATCAACATTAAACTTATAAAGTCATGATATTAACCATGATTATGAAGTTTATCTCACACAAAATCATATATTCTTAAATAAATTAACACAATCATTATTCCTAAAATAAAATCATAAACTATTGAATATACTTAAAAAATCAAAAAATGAAATAATCTTTATCAAAGAACACCTAAATCACATTATCTGTAAATCACTAACAAATTTCATGGAAACTAATACTATAACATTTACTTTTTCAATGTCAATCGTATTTTTATCCAAACAAAATAATATCACCATACAACAAAATCACTTTTCTTGGTTATTAATTTCATTAAATATCTGTTTTTAAATCCTTTAAAAGAAACAATTGTATAAGAATCCTTAGATTATTAATGATTCTTTTATCTATAATATCACGGATATGAAACTTCTAAAATGTAACTACTTACTTCTAATTTACTAACACTTAAATCCTTATACTATAATGATTATCATATAGTATGTGCTTATTTGGTGAATGATTTGGTACCTTGATTAGGGAACTGGCTTAGATAATTCCCATATTCCCCTCACATAAGACACTGAAGTATAAATAGTGATATCAGATGAAGGTCATTTCCTCCAATAGAAATATACATTTTTCCTCATTAATTTAATGAATTATTACCTTTTATTGCATACTTAAAATATCTTCATGTTCATTAGTTACATTTCTATAATTTAATCTTTCCACATAGTTACATGAAGAAAACCGAATTTTATTCTCTCCATAGTCTTCAATAAACTATTATGTTTCTCGTATGAAACTCACCCATGTATAGAATTTTAATTATATAATGATTTATCTCTATGGGAATCATCTCAAGGTTTTACTTATCAACTCTTGATTCATTTTATTTCTCATGAATAAAATCATTTTGTTGTTTTTTGTAAAGACATGTAAAATTGCGGGTCTTTACATCACTCCCACCTCAGGGCTTTAAGTCCCCGTAAAGATACATCAAAGACTAGGGAAACAAATGTGGGTACTGAGCATGCATCTGAGCCTCCCGCTCCCAAGTGCTCTCCTGGAGGTTCTCGTGCTTCCATATGATGCGCACTAGAGAAATCGATCGTCCACGTAGGACCCACTTCTATCGATCCTCGATCTCCACTGGGACCTCTGCAAAAGTCTCCCCATAATCAACGTCAAGCTCCCCATGGCCAATGATATGCGTCGGGTCGTGCACGTATCTCCTCAGCTGAGACACATGGAAGACGTCGTGCACCTGGTGCAACTGAGGTGGTAGAGCCAGGCGATAAGCCACCTCGCCAATCCTGCTGAGGACCTGGAATGGTCCGATGAAGTGTGGAGACAACTTGCCTCCTCGGCCAAATCTTTGTAATCCACGTCGAGGTGAGACCTACAAGAAGATGTGGTTTCCATCCTCGAACTCTAGTGGCCTCCGCCTCTTATCAGCATAAGACTTCTGTCGGCTCTGATCTGTCCTCATCCGCTCCTGGATGACCTGGACCTTCTCTGTCATGGCATGGACCATCTCTAGTGCCACAAGTGCTGACTCCCTAGGGTTTTTCCAGCACAGCGGTGATCTATAATGTTGGTCGTACAACGCCTCGTATGGTGCCATCCTGATGGTGGAGTGGTATCTGTTGTTGTATGCGAACTCCACCAAGGGTAGGTGGTCCTCCCAGCTGCGACCAAAGTCAAGGACACATGCACGGAGCATGTCCTCGAGAGTCTGAATGGTTCTCTCCATCTAACCATCTGCCTGAGGGTGAAAGGCGGTGCTCAGACGTAGCTGCATCCCGAATGCCTCCTGCAACCCCTTCCAAAGTCGGGAAGTAAATTGATCATCTCGATCGAAGATGATAGATGATGGTACACCATGAAGCCGTATAATCTCCTAAACGTAGAGACGTCCCAAGCTCTCCACTGAGCCCTGCTCTCTGATGGGTAAGAAGTATGCCGACTTGGTGAGTCGGTCGAAAATCACCCAAATGGAGTCGTGACCTCTGGAAGTGAATGGAAGTCCAGTCACAAAGTCCATAGATATCTCATCCCACATTCACTCTGGGACATCCAAGGGCTGTACCAAGCCTGGTGGTACCTGGTGCTCTGCCTTCACCTGCTGGCAGGTGAGGCATCAAGAAACGAAGTCTGCCACATCCTTCTTCATGCCCGAACACCAGTGCTATCGTCTGAGATCCTGGTACATCTTCGCCACACTAGGATGTACCTCCAAAGGGGAATTGTGAAACTATCTCAGCACCTCCTCCCGTAAAGCAACTGGTACCAAGGTATGTCCTCTGAAAAATCGTCGTGCTCTCCTCCTACAGAGAAACCATCAGGTTCCTGTCCTGAGGATATCTGCACACACCGCATCTCATAGTCAGCGTCCCTACATTGTGCCTCTCTGACCTACTTCAGTAGTGAGGAGTGACTGTGAGTTACTAAAGGAAGGATGCTCTATCTCTATCCACGAAGGATATCTGCGAAGCGGCTAGCTGCTTTGTCGCCTCCACAAGTAGCTGAATGCCCGTCCTCCTGCTGAAGGCAACGGCTACCACGTTCCCATTTCCAATAGTATAGACTATCTCAAAGTCATAGTCCTAGATGAACTCAATCCATCTTCGTTGTCTCAGGTTCAGGTCCTTCTACGAGAAGATGTAGCTGAGACGCTGATGGTCAGAATAGACTGTAAAGCGCTCTCCAATCAGATAGTGTCGCCACATCTTCAGAGAGAAGACCATTTCTACTAACTCCAGGTCATGGGTAGCATAGTTTTTCTCATGCTGCCTCAACTGACGTGATACATAGGCGATCAAGGCCCCCTCCTACATTAGGACACATCCGATTCCGGTCCCTGATGCATTGCCGTAAACTACGTACCCTACTCCCTCCTCCAAAAACCTCAAGATCTGCGCGCTAGTAAATCTATGTCTCAGATCCTGGAAGATCTACTGACATCTGTGTGACCACACAAAGGTTTTCCCCTTATTTTTCAAAGCTGAGAGTGGTGCCGCAACTCTGGAGAAGTATGGCACAAATCTCTGGTAGTACCCAGCTAGTCCCAAGAATCTCTGCACCTCTGTCACGCTCCTGTGTGGCTCCCAAGCTAGCACTGTCTCGATCTTCACAAGATCCACCGCAACTCCCGCCTTAGAGATGACGTGTCCCAAGAAGTGGACCTCACGTATCCAGAACTGACACTTTGATAGCTTACCATAAAGCTGGTGCTCTCGGAGTGTGTCCAGTACAACCCGCAAGTGGTAGGCGTGCTCCTCCTCGGTCGTCGAGTATATCAAAATTTCGTCGATGAAGACCACGACAAATCAATCGAGGTATGGCTGAAAGATCCTGTTCATGAGGACCATGAACACTGTGGGATCATTGTTTACACCGAATGGCATACCCAAGAACTCATAGTGGCCATACCGACATCTGAAAGCCGTCTTCTGCACGTCCTCATCCCGAACTCTGAGCTGATGATAGCCTGACCTGAGGTCTATCTTCGAGAACCACTTTGCTACCTTGAGCTGATCGTAGAGGTCATCAATACTCGGTAGTGGATACTTGTTACTCATTGTCACCTAGTTCAGGCGACGATAGTCGACACAAAGTCGCAAGCTCTCGTCTGCCTTCTTGGCGAACAATATCGGGGAAGCCCAGGGTGAAACACTAGGTCCGATGAATCCCTTGCCCTGCAAGACCTCCAACTGTACCCGTAGCTCTCGAAGCTCGGCAGGAGCCATCCAATATGCTAGGGTAGATATTGGGGTTGTCCTGGGGTAAATATCAATATAAAAGTCTACCTCTCTGCGAGGAGTTAGTCCTAGAACTTCGTCGGGGAAAACGTCCGCATACTGATCCACCAATGCAGGAAAACTAGGACTCTGCACGTCAACTGCTTCTAGAATGATTCTAGACAAATGATGATTGATGGGTTTTCCTCTCTTCTATGAGAGTCCATCCGGTGCTATGAAGGCTCCCTTCTCGGCGGTGAAGGTGAACCTGGTCCCATCAATGCGTACACACCGCACCTTGCGCCTAATACAGTCCATCTGAGCATGGACTGTAGATAACCAATCCATGCCCAGGATGACGTCCTAAGGCCTCAAAGCCACTAAAAGAATATCCCATCTGAAGCTCTCACCTCCTAGAGTAATCTCACACTGCCGGATCTAGTGTGTAATCGTCGAGTTTGCTCCCGTAGGAGTCTCTAGCCATAAGGATCGAGCCAACGGCTCCGTCGGAATATCCGAGCTCCGAACAAGGGAAGCGACTATGAAAGAATGACTCACTCATGTGTCTATAAGAACTGCAACAGGGGTGGAATAGACACAGATAGTACCTAGAATCATCTCGGGCACACCGTGGTCGTAGGCCTCCGCAGCCTGAAGTTGTGCCTGTCTCTGCCTGCCAGCTCCTTGTGGTCGGGGTGGACCTCCTGGTGGTGGTGGTGGTAGAGCCTCAAAGCGTCGCCCACCACTTGCTGCTTGGCTAGCTCCTCTGCCTCATCTTCCTGCTCCCTGCGGACTGCCACGGTCGACCCTCTGCCTCTGCCTGGGTGGCCCCTCAACCGTCTACTGCTCCTCGGCATGGCAGGTTGGGCCGTCACGATCCGTGTGGCACTGCCCCCCGCATGCATAGCACTATCTTCCTCTCGAAAGAATGGCTCCACATTGTGTGCCCTACACTACTGAGCCAGTGTCCTGAGGTCATCTGCCTAAGGGTCTGGTCCACTTGGACCCATGTGTCATATGTCGATTGCCTGTTGCAGAAGACTCTGCTACGTGCCGCCCTGCGGTAGGTCTTGTTGCTGATGCAGGCTCAGCAAGGAATCTCTCGATCAGAAGGGCTCTCTCTAGTACCACTGTGTGTGTCGGAATGCTGAGGGAGATCAGTGATGCCATAATATCATGCCTCAATCCCTGCTCAAAGGTCCGAGCCTGGAAGAATGGGTCACGTACCATGTCTATCGAGTAGCGCGAGAGATCGGTAAATCTCGCCGAGTACAAGGCGACCATCAAGATGCCCTGCCGCAGTTGTAGAAGCTCATGGATGCGCACCGCACGGAGGGTGGCTGGGAAGAACTCCGAGAGGAAGAGGCTCTCAAAGTCCGTCCAGAGGAGATATGCCTCATCGTGCAACTGGATCATCAAGCTCTACCATTTGCTTGCTGCCGCGTGCAGGAGGCTCGCTGCGAGGATCACCATGAGGTCTGCTGGTGTCCTCACTAACCTAAAAACCCGTACAACTGCCTCCAGCAAATCCTCGACTGCTTGGGGTCCGTCTCCCCGCGGAACCTGGGTGGTTTCTGGGGCTGAAACTCATGCAGTGCACTATGGCGACGTGCATTGTCAGTGGCTAGGGTTGGTAGCATCGATGGCTCGGCGGGTAGCGGTACCGCCGGTGCCTCTACTGTCAAAGTGCCCTGTACTGAGGCCTCGTCGCTCGGTGGGCTGTCATAACTTACATCGCTCAGAACCCTAGTTGGCTGCCATCGTGGGGCCATCCTGAAAAGAAACAGGTGTGCCATGGTCAAACAGTATACCTGGTGAGCTGACACAAAGTAACAAAAAAGAAAACATGAAACACACATGCAATCAATGTTTTCGTGCATTAGTTCGGAAATCAGAAGTCAGGGTCCTGGTGTATGGATACGTCGGCCGCCGCACCAACACTGGACTCCCTGGACTGATAACCACACTCAATACTCTTAACACTATCGCTTCACATAGAAAAAAGATTAGAGTCATGAGTTCTGTGGCAGAACTGGACTCCTTTGATACCAATTTGTCACGACCCATCCTCGGGGCCCGTGTTGTGACTACCCCAAGCCCGCCTTTCATAGGCCAGGGGCTGGCGACTAGCACCAAGGCATAATTCACAGTAAAAAGGGAAGGTGTTGCCTTTGTAAAGTAAACAAACACCACAGGGCAAGAAAGCAGAAGTAAACACTAAGTAAAAACTAGGTACAACAGTAAGTGAGGAAAAGTTAGTGGGCCAGAATACAAACCCAAACTGAATGTAAAGTACAGCTGGAAGGAAAAATAGCAACTGAAAGTAAGCCGCAGCCTCGAGCCGTCCACCGGAAGTCCCACCTGAAGGGTGGGTACAGATAGCCTCCATAGCTCCTCGGGTCCACCCGTCCGCTCCGTGTACGTCCCGCCCAGTGATCCACCTACGGGTACCGACCTGCTCCTCATACCTCAACCATGATCAGCGTTGTCCGTCTTCTACAACCAACACAACGTAGTACGGGCAGAGCCCATGCAGGTGTGAGTATAAGCTACTCAGTAAGGACCCTGAGACCCCCGAAGGTCTCCCAATATCTACAAAGGATAATCCAAAAAGGAAACATAAAAACATGAAGTAACATCCGGCACTACTTAGGTATATGCCCATACATATATCTAAGTCATCAATTCTCGTTCGGCTCCAACATCCGAGCTCAAGTACAACCCAGTCCACACAAGAAACCACAATCCAATCCACACAGGAAAGCATAACGTAATCCACACAGGATATCAAGTCAATCATATAGAAGATAAGGATTGAAAGTTAAGATACATCTCACATAGGTATACTTCTTCATAAGATGATAGAGATGATCATATATAGCCACTAATTCATCTAATCTGTCGGACCCACAAAGGATTGATAGGTACTAACTCCCGCAATGACCCACAAAGGATCTGACCCACACAGAAATGATTGGTAACTGACCCCCGCAATGACCCACATAGGATCGAACCCACACAGGATCTGTAGGCGCTGGCCCACACAGGACCGCTGAGTGCTGACCCACACAGGATCAGTAGCACTGATCCACGTAGGATCGCTGAGTGTTGTAGTCGTCACCGTCGAATCCACGGAGGATTTCTGCACAGTCGTCATCGTCGTTGCAGTCGCAGCTAGCTCTAGGGTTCCTACACACAGCATGCTCGTTCGGGAGGGTCCGCTCCACGAGCCGAGGGGCTGATTCATCAACTGACACATAGTCCGGAGTTGATGTATCCAAAAGTTCCATATCGTCAACAGGAACTCAACGTCACAGACGGCGCGTCAATCGGATGCCTGGTCTGAGAGTTATTGGCTTTTTCGTCCCAGGGGCCCGATTGGTTTTTAAGTCAAAACCGACCCGACCGTACTCCAACTGCTTCCAAACCTCAAGCAGAGTAAGCCAAAAGGTCTGTCTCACTTAGAGGAATCCAAAAAAGTCGACGGAACGTCAATCGGACGTCCGTAGCTCAAGTTATAAGCGTTTCCTCTATGAGGGCCCGGTTGGTTTCATGTACGAACCAACCCGGCCGAACCCAAAGTTCTCCGAAACCCTGAGTGTAGTATACCGAAACGACCTTCACGATCCACGAATTTCTACGCGACTGGCGGTGCGTTGATCGGAGGCACGTAACTAATGTTATGGGCAACAGACCGAAAAGTCCGGTATTAGGGGTTTCGGGCCCAGTCCGACCCGGCCCAGTAACCCCTAGGCCGGCCCGAACCGGGTCCAGGTCCGGCCTGCTTGGGCACGGCCCGACATGGCGGTCCGGTCTGGCCGCGCGGCACGCTAGCGCACCGGCCAGGAGGCTCGGCCGAAACGGCCGAGCCTTGAGACGCGCGGGGGGGGGGGGGGGGCTACCCCCCACTTGCTTTGCTAACCGCGGCCCCACATGGGGGCCAATCCTTTCCAACGGGCGCGGCCGAGCACCACATCCCGCCTCCTCCGGTCCCACGCGGTCGCGGGATGAAATGCCTGCCGCCGCCGGGATGGGCCACCACGGCAGGCCGTTAGTCCCGTGACCGCGCGGGACTGAAGGAGGCGGGACGCGACGCTTGGTCGTGTCCTTTGGAAATACCCCCCCCCCCCCCCCGTGTCTCAACTCTCGACAGTTTCGGTCGAGCCTCCTGGTCGGTGCGCCAGCGCGCCGCGCGCCGCGCGACCAGACCGTACCGCCAGGTCGGGCCTTGCCGTGCCCAAGCAGGCCGGACCTAGACCCGGGGCGGGTCGACCAGGTTCGGGCCGACCCAGGGGGTAACAAGTCGGGTCGGACCTGTCCCGAAACCCCTAATACCGGACTTTTAGGTCTATTGCCCATAACGTCAGCTACGGGCCTCCGATCGACGCACCGTCTATTGCGTAGCGATCCTTGGATCGAGACGGTCGTTTTGTTATATTACACATAGGGTTTATGAGGACTTTGGGTTCGTCCGGGTTGATTCGTACACGAAACCAACCGGGCCCTCGGAGTGGAAACGCATATAACTTGACCTCCGGACGTCTGATTGACGTGCCGTCGACTTTTCTGAATTCCTCAAAGTGATACGGACCATTTGGCTTACTCCGCTAGAGGTTTGGACGCAGTTGGAGTACAGTCGGGTCAGTTTTGACTTAAAAACCAATCGGGCCCCTAGAACGAAAAATCCAATAACTCTCAGACCGGGCGTCCGATTGACGTGTTGTCTGTGATGTTGAGTTCCTGTTGAAGATACGGAACTTTTGGATACATCAACTCTGGACTATGTGTCAGTTGATGTATCATCCCCTCGTCTCATGGAGCGGACCCTCTCGAACGAGTTTTTTGTGTGCGGGGTCCCTAGAGCTCGCTGCGACAGCGACGACGATGACGACTGTGCAAAAATCCTCCGTGGATTCGATGGCGAAGACTACAGCACTCAGCGATCCTACGAGGATTAGTTCTATAGATCCTATGCGGGTCAGCGCTCAGCGGTCCTGTGTGGGCCAGCGCCTACAGATCTTGTGTGGGTCATTGCGGGGGTTAGTACCTATCGATCCTTTGTGGGTCCAACGGCTTAGATGAAACAGTGGCTATATCTGATCATCTCTATCGTCTCACGAAGAAGTATACCTATGTGAGCTGTATCTTGACTTTCAATCTTTATCTTTTATATGATTGACTTGATATCCTGTGTGGATTACGTTACGCTTTCCTGTGTAAATTGGGTTGTGGTTTCCTGTGTGGACTGGGTTTTACTTGAGCTCGGATGTTGGAGCCAAACGAGAATTGATGACTTAGGTATATGTATGGGCATATACCTAAGTAGTGTCGGATGTTACTTCATGTTTGTATCTTTCCTTTGTGGATTATCCTTTGTGGATTCTGGGAGACCTTCGGGGTTCTCGGGGTCCCTACTAAGTAGCTTATACTCACCCCTGCACGGGCTATGACCTCACTACGTTGTGTTGGTTGCAGACGACGGACATCGCTTATCGTGGTTGAGGTACGAGGAGTAGGTCGGTACCCGGAGGTGGATCACTGGGCGGGATGTACACGGAGCGGACGGGTGGACCCGAGGAGCTGTGGAGGCTATCTGTACCCACCCTTTAGGTGGGACTTCCAGTGGACAGCTCGAGGATGCGGCTTTACTTTCAGTTGTTTTTTTCCCTTTTAGTTGTACTTTACTTTCAATTTGGGTTTGTATTCTGGCCCACTTAGTTTTCCGCACTTACTGTTGTACCATGTTTTTACTTAGTGTTTACTTCTTCTTGCTTTCTCTGTGGTGTTTGTTTACTTTACAAAGGCATCGCCTTCCTTTATTACCGATAAATACGCCTTGGTGCTAGTTGCCAGCCCCTAACCTATGGAAGGCGGGCTTGGGGTAGACACGGCACGGGCCCCGAGTACGGATCGTGACATTTTTAATGTTTCGTATTTATATAAATCCGCCTCATTCAATCCATTTAGTAAATCCAAAATGTATAGTGTGAGAAATAATACTCATAGTGAGGAATCAAATAAACCCCGAAATTCATTAATAGGAACTATAAATCATGACATCTTTATTTAAAGCATTGATATATTAGGTTTATCCTAAGTTATTTATAGCCATAATCTATTCATATACTTCATAATAGATCATAACAAAAATTTCAATTAACCCCAAAAAACCCCCATTAGTGTCAAACCAATTGTATTTTAACACCAAACTCAATAAGAACTAGAATGTTGGTCACGATATACCAGACCAACCTTTTTAGGGTTATTACTCCCCGATGAATTTGTTTTAAAACCATATCCACTTATAGAATCTAGATAGGTTTTTATGTATATGAAATCTATAAAATCTATTTCTTACCAAAGCATTTTGATGTTATACTATACATAAAAAAATAAACAGGGTTTCCATCACAGTTATCTAATCCTAGTCCATAAATATTATTAAAAACCTTCACTAACACCAACTATATAGACCCATAATTTTCATTAATAGATATTACATCTTAATAGATGAATATTCATTACATAACATTGTGATTCATAGAAATCCAGAATCTTTTTAGTTTATTTGGAGACTAGATACCCAATATAATTATTTAAAGAAATATCTAATACATCTCCCACAAATATCTATCCCCGTAATACACTTCTAAAATATACCCAACTTAAAACCTTCCATGAAAACCTAGGGAGGGAAACATAAGAAAGGGTGGCCTCATATGCTAATTAAGCAGAGTAAAGGGAGATATGAATGATCATATAAGTATAACATGATCATAAGGGAATAGGAACAAGATGTTAACCTCTGAAATCCTTACCCAGCATATCATAGATCAGAATTGTGAATCACGGAATAAATATTCGAATTTTATAAGACCTGAATCATAAAGGACTAGAAGAACATGAACCATGAGAGAATAACATTCGAAAAAGAAATTATTTTTTAGTATACAGATATTAATGGAGAATCATTTTCATATTTAAGGCTTGGTTATAAAACTATAATAGTGTACTGGTTTTACTCACAATTTCATTGTATACATAGTAATGCTTCACTTCAAATACTATCATAGTGGGAAGATTCCATTACTGAATAGGGTTCAATCCCCGTTCAATTCTTCATTATCTCACGAGATGCCCATATTAACCAAATAAAATATATGGATATATAATTTTGGCCCCACCCATAACATAATAAAAAAATACATATATATTTATCATAAAATCAGATAAAATTTATTTTATCATAACACTTGTGAAGGAAATAGTTTTATAAAAATTTTAGTGTCTCATTAAATCATAACTCATAAAATAGGAATTAGTTTCATAAATATTTTTTCATCATAGTCATAAATAATATGGTACGAGATTAAAGATGGTGCTATTGGATCATTACCCCATTAACATCAAAGTACGTCATATTAGATGAAAATTCCATTAAAATATTAGAAAAATATTTCCAGAGGAAAATACAATTTTCATTTTGAAATTATATAATTAAAATATAAAAATTTCTCAAATATTAAAGAAAACATTTTTTGTGAAAATAAAATTGTATAATTTTTATGGAATATTTAAATCATAGAGTATTCATGATATTGTAAAATTTTGTTCATGTTTTGTATGTCAAAAAATTGATTCCATTTAAATTTTTAGTAAAAAGAAAAAATCACCTCATTTGGAATAAAATAAGATGATTCCTTTTTATAAATTTTGTTGAAAAGAACATATATAAAAAACATTAAACATTCATCGGAAAAAGATAAGACATTTCTTAAATTATTTTCAAAAAACATGGATATGGAAGAAACATGATTTTCCACTAAAGAGATTAATGAAGTCATTTTTCCTTAAAAATTACTCTTTTTGTCTCTAAAATTCATAAAGACGGGAAAATGAAATGAAAATATGTTATATATAGAAATAAACACAAGATAAGAATATTTATATATTTCATGAGAGGTATATTGTAAAATATCATCATCAAAAACATGATCATAAAAAATCCAAGTAAACAATGAGATTATACCATAAAATATTATTACTTCGGTAACATCCTCATAAAAATCTTATGAAAGTGAAAAATTTCTATAGACTTTTAAATACTAATAATTTTCATTAAATCATCATAAAATTCGTTTTTGGGTAGTATATACACCACACAAAGGAAATATGTGTTGGATGTGTGATAAGTATCGTAAAAAAAGGGATGAGACACCCCATACCTAAAGTACAACTTATATTAAAAGTGATATCATTTCCTTTATAATAATTTGGAAATTATTATAATTATATAGAATAATAATCTACATTATAATAATACCATATATGATCCACTTATACTATTTTAACAACCATTTATGAAAAATTATTTTTTAAAAAAAAATTCTCGGTGTTAACTTTTTTTGTTTTTCATTAATGTTTTGATTCTATTATTCTAGTCCTTTTAAATTGGTCATGGTTCCACCATACCCATAATTTTATCCATGATATAAATATAATATATATAAATTTTATAAATTTTTTTCATAAATAAACGTTAGAGATAGAAAAATGAATGGCATCATTCATGGAGACGGTATGACATACGTATGCATGAACGTTGTTTTCATTTTTCATTATATGGAAGGAAATTAAGGTAAATTATAATTTAAAATTATATGATTATTTTTATATCAAATATATTTTACAAATTAATTAAATATATCCTTATTACCATCCATGTATTTCAGTAATAATAAATAAATCTCATCGCTTTTTGGAGGTAGTATTCCACACCTATGCATGAGCAATGTTATCATATTTGAACAGATGTTAAGAAGATGGATTATTATTGTTCCACATCATAAAGTAAATAATTATATTTCTTATATTAATTTCATTATTTTATAATGTATTAAATTTATTTAGAGGATTTATAAAATTATATAAACTAAATGTCATTCGGTAAGATGATTACCAATTTTTGTGTATCCCACCATTAGGTTCCTTCTCCGGAACACCTGGAATAGTGTTTTAAGAATATCATCACATATAATATCATGAATATTAATGTTTATAGTTTAGTTTGGAAGATTATTGATGAACTAGAAGGCTTAAAAATGTGTTATGTAGATAGGATGACAATTAACCTTTTATAAGTGAGGGGAGGGGCACTCTTGAAATTTATTAAAGTAATAAGTTAATATTAATTTCATTTATGGTTTTAGTGGTTTTAAATTGATATATTTGGAATATAATATTAAATAATTTCAATATTAATCCATAAAATATAATTTTTTTATGTTTAGGTGATGATTTATCCCTTATATCTTCGTTTTAATCCCTCATTAACCCTTTGAAAATTACCATGGTGTCAATGTTGTTTTTCTCTTTAGGGGTAAAGAAAGTTACTATAAATAGAAAATTGGATAAGAAATAGACCAAGGATTATATTTTTATCCGTATAAAAATCACTTATATATGGATATTATTCTTATGAATTTCAAATTATTTAGTAAAACATTTTTATTATAAAATATCATTCATTTCATTTTTGAAAATACATTGAATATTATAATATATATGGGTCAAACTCAGGTAAAATGGTTCCAAAATCATATGCATTTTAATATGAGGTTTATATGGTGTCAATATAATAACCTATTCATATTTATACATATCTATATATCATTTTAAACCTTATATTTTGGTTTAACCCATTTTTTAACAAATTTCTAATTTAACCATGGTAATGAATTTTTTAATATTTAACGATAGAAATATTCCTTATCAGTGAATGTAGTCTTATAAATACAAATTTGGTTAAACATATTACCATTTTTAACCCTATTTTCCCCCTTCATTATTTTTATATTGATAAAATAATTTAACAAAATATTAATTAATTTAAAATAATATTAATGTCTTTTTAATAACTATTCACAAAATTTGTCTTCAAAAACAACACTACATCAATTTAGATACAATATAAAACTTTCAAAAATATATACAATTTTATATTTATCTTAAAAATTAATGTGAAACTTTAATTCACCCAAGAAATATTACTTTTTTTGTTTTTAAAATCATTACTCAAATTTTCTACTACTTGCACAAGCACTGTGATGACGTTTCTTAAGACTGTAATGTTACTATTTCAATTCTAAAAAAAATATTTAAAATAAATCAAATTATTTAAATATAATGATTTATATTAGTTAATTATTTATATTTACTCATATTTATGTCATGAAAAATTATTTTATAGGTTATTTTAACTTATCTAGTAATTTGTGTGTATTGTACAAGAATTTGGGCAACTCACGTGTTATATTAATAAAAAATTCATATATATCATTAAAAATATTCAATAATACCTCATTTATAATTACCATGTCTATGAAAATATTCATCCTTCTCAAATATTATTTTTAGAACACAAATGTTTACTTTTCTAGTGTTGCATAAGTACTCTATCTACAATGAAAATGATTTCAATATTAATTATGAAATAAAATCTAATTTTTATGTTTTTAAAAATATTATATGATATTTTTAGTATATTATCAAAAAAATCATAAAATAACATTTATATATTATTATATCATATTTGTATCTTTGAAATATCGAAAAAATATAATTTAATTCATAAAAATATTATTTTCACTTTTCACCAAAAATGCAATTTCTTCAAAACAAATCCTATTTATTCGCCCTAAGCTAATATTGATGTTATTATTCAGAAAATTAGTTTTGTTATCATATAAAACATAAAAAATTTATATAAATGATTTACAATATTAAATTAATATTTAATAAAATCTATCTTGAAGAAAACTTATTTTGAAGAATAAAATTAAATCTAAAAATTAAACATATATATATCATTATAATTTATCAATAAATTTTAATTGATCATAAAATTTTTATGTGTTTCAAAATTTTGTAAGTTATTTTCAAATGCGACAGAGAAAATATTATTTTATAAATATTATAATATAATAATATTTTGTGGTTTGTTTAAGCTCAGTGTTGTTTGTTATATATGTTATAGAATATATATTTATTTTAAAACATAGACGTGTTACATGCCAGAATAATAATTTTGTTCTATGAAGGTCCACATAATGAAATTTTTAAAAAATCATATAATACATATTTTATGGAAGTAAGAATAAGGAATAATAGAATTAATGAATTTAAAGAAAAAAATTAGTGGATTGGTTTTTCAAAGCACATTTCCAAGATTCCTAGTGGAACAACCAAGCCATAGGTACACATTCCAATGGATTATTTGGTTATTTGGCCTTATAACCTAGAAATATCAAGAAAAATGACTGAATTAGAATAGAAATAAAAATCCAAAGTCCGTAAAAATGTTTCTTATGAAAAAACTGAATTTCATTTGAGGTTTTAATTAAATGATTACCATAATTTTTCTAAAATTATATATTGGGATTAAAATATTATGGTCACAATTAAACGGACTATATAACAATCAGCCTAACTGAATTTGTAATACTAAATAATATGAAATTTTCACTGGATGACTTGTGTTCTCTTGTATCTTATAATGAGAGGAATATTACAAATACGAAGAAAATAAATGCATCCATGATTTCCATGACTAATTTAAAATATAGAAACTTAATCATGAAGAATATTTCTAAAGAGGAATGAAAAAAAGAAACAATTCTTAGGTTTTAGAATAAAATTGCATCTTTATTATGCACACCAACTGGAAACATATGTTCCACATTATTTTCTATATCAATTTTATTGTATATATATACTAACCAAGATATAAATTTAAGGTGATGTTTGTTCTCAAATGGAGAACTAAAGAAACATAAGTTGGAATAAATATTCCAGATCTCATAATATTCCATCATCGAATGATTTATCAATAAATCAAATAAAACATAAAGAAATTATCTATCATAATACTATGAGTATATAGATAATAACTTGAGGTGGAATTTCTTGAGAATCATCAAGATTTTATAATTCACACACATTTGAATTCTGAAAGGTGACTATATATTTTAAATTAAAAGGTATGTCTTTAGATTCTCTTGGATTATATTAATTTTCTTAAAATAAATTTATATTAACATATTTTAAATTAATGAATAGAAAATGAAATGGTTTTTTGAATTTTCCCATCTGTATGGAAAAAAATATTAGTCGTACAACAATGTTTTTAATATGTTTGATTATTGTTGTAGAATATTCATGTTTAAAATCACTATAAATATTTACATCAGTTGACATAAACATGTTTCAACAACAATACAGTAGACTGGCCTCTGAAGGAATGAATTTGTAAATTTTTATAAGTATATTTTGGTATCATTTTCCGATTTTGAAGTGGAAATCTTTTCTATCTAACTCAAACCTTCATCTTCCCTACACTAACATGAATCATGTAAACATTTATGTGGGATGAATGATTCTACATTACTATGAATGAAATGATACCATCCTCTATTCTATAATTTCATTACTTTCTATCAGTAAGGGTAGAAAAGATATATAAAATATCTTAGTTTTAGTGGGAGAGGATACAAATCATATTTAAATATTATATGAATATGATGATTTTTAATTTTCCGTTGGTGTTGAAGAAAAATAAAAAGACAAGCATTATAGGTCTCAATTTTTATATATTGTTTTGATGAACTAGGATTATTTGATTTCAATATGTTAAATAATAATCATAATAGAGTAAATATTCATTGACGTTAGTGTTGGAGAGCCCAATATTTATGAAGAAGAAGTTATCAATCCAAGTAAATATTCCTTGAATTTGAAGTGGAACCTTCAATATTTATTGTTAATGGTACTTTTCTAAATATAGGTGGAAAAGAAAATATAGGAATGATTCTAGAATAAGTCCCATAAAAATTATATACATTACATTGTGAATTCTTTTATGATGATTAATTTTCCATCAAGTATCCTGAAATTAGTTGTAGTTTTGAATTAGATCCATCCAAAATAAGTTTAGGGTCACTTCATATATTTTTAATGACATAAATATTTTTCTTGATGATTCTGTAATAGGTATTGTCTCCAAAGACACATTAAAGGAGTAGTTGGACTAATAAAAATGTTTACAGAAAGTGAATATATTTGAATACGATGAAGAAAATATTTATTTTCATGATGAATTGATTGATGAACATTGTCAAATTCATTAATATTTATTAATTATGAATTAATATAATGAATTAATTTAAATAATTGATTAAAGTTGTCTTGAAAATTGTTTTACTTAGAAAATACAATTTATATTATGGGTGCTAAAAAATATGTATATCCCTTTCAAACCATCCAGGATTGATTGATCCCACATATGTGGGGGAGGGATTAACTATTTTGGATATACATCAATGTTTTATAGACATAGAAGAAGGAGATTAAGCACACATAGCACCCACTAGGGGTGGACACAGGTATGCACATGGAATACACTACAAACATGGAAGGTCCTGATGGGTTTTGCAATGGTATGGAGAATCCTGGTGATGGGTGTGTGGGAAAGGTGTAATAGGATCCAATCCACAGTCCTAGATCAGAATCTCAATGACATTGAGATTCTCATAATGAAAATCCTAACCACACTAAATTTTGAAGTGGTATCTGAAAAGCGGGGAATAATTCAAGCATTGAAAAATATATATATGAAGTACTCCCCCAGAAAAATTCAATCTTCACCTTTTGGCCTCCCCACATAATCTTCAAACCTTAACTACCCTTATATTGGTTTACCCTTATGTAGGGATAGAAACACACAAGAAACCCTTATTCGTTATCATATTACTCCTAAATGGGTATTGGTAGATCTACTTACCCTTACTCATCTACAATCTTACCAATACACTAATCAATACTCACAAAACTACTGTAACAACCTTATATTTTATAATAAGAATCTTTTTAAATTTATTTTCTTCAATGGAATAGGTATAACATAACACCAAACATAGAAAAATAATGATATAAAATTAAATATAATTATTTTAAAATGACTGTTATACCTAGCGATTAAATTGGGGAGAATAAATAGTATTAAAGAAATTAATATATTAAGTATTTAATAAAATGTTTTGGCATTAATCTAACTAATTTTATATTCATAAGAGAAGACTGAGTATAATTTAACACATTAAGAGGCTACCTTTTTCTAAATTATTTTTTACTACCTTTTAATGAATAACATGTTTTTAAAAAATTTGACACTTTTACAAATTATTTTGAATAGAAAAACAAAAATTTTAAAACAAAACTTTAATAATTATCTTAGGGTATAATTTTTTTTTCTAAAAATATTTATTTTCCATTAGATAAAAAATCCTGAATTTTATAGAACTTTCACTTTCATTACATTAATTTTCTATTTATAATTTTAATTGTAACATTAGCTATAAAAGTATAAATAAAGTTTTGGAATCATAGAAATGTTAATATGATATAATTATATCATAGTATAAATAAATTTTTTCTTAGAAATTTTAATTTAAGTGTTGATATTTTTATAAAACAAAAATTGTTTATTATAAATTTCATAATTCATATAATTAATTAAAATAAAATTTATTTTCATAAAATGTATTCCAAAATTAATATGTTATTCTCTTCTGATTATAATAAAATTTTATGAGACCCAAATAAATTTTTCAAAGTGTTATAAAATTAGTTATGATTTCAAAATTAATATTTTCCAAGTAAAATATGATATTAATTTAAATTTAAATTTAGAAAATTTAGAAATTTATTTTCATAAAATGGAGTTCATTTTTTAATTCTACACATCAGAAATTGATAACGGTGATTTTTTGGACTTTTTCTAAATTACATGAACTTTTTGGAATAGTTAAATACAATAACTTTTTATATAAACACATTCTTTGTTAAATACACTATTCCTTGAGACATTGATTATGTAATAATCATATTATTAAACTCCCCTTAATTATTTTAATATATTTAGTTTTAATTATAAAACAATTTATATAATTTTGAATGAATAATAAGAAAATGAATAAAATATTCAAACAAACACCCCTTTCTTCCACTATAAATACAACCACTCAGCACCTCTTCACCTCACAACACAAAATCCTTGAGTGTTGTCCAATTTCTTCCCAATACCTCTCTCAAACCTCTCTGAGGTTCTGAAGGATATAAAAGTAATTGAGAAGGGGGGATGAATTAGTTGTTAACTTCTTATAAGTTCCAAAACATTTAGAAACTTAACCCCATCATCTTGTTATTATTTATTTTTTATCAAATTATAGTATATAATCATGCATGAAAAAGGTGGAAAAGTAAGTAAAGAACATACTATTTACAAGGTTCGGGCTCATTTTGAGAACCTACACCATCTCCCTAGCTACTCTCATGGGCCTATGGAAATCCTCTATGATAAATAAGTTGATTCAACATTTTTCAAAACTCATTGGATGCCTTCTCTCTCCCAATAAGAATGATTATACTAAATCTAATTAGTTTATTATGTTTTATTATAAACAATTGTGTCAAAAAATCAATTTGGAAAAATCTCCACAATTCTTTAGTCTAAATACTCATTCCAATTTGGTTGGATCCTATTTTCTCTATCCTATTAGTCCAGATGAGATCATCTAAATACACTACTCCTAAAACTGATTCCCTCAATAAAATTCTTATAGATCCAATTATCTCAATATGATGACTCTCGATCTAATTCTCTCAATTCAATTGACTTAATATAATGAACCCATTCTCAGTCTTCAAAACATAAAATTTTCTCAAATTCTCAACAAATACTTTCTCATTCTGATCAACTCAATATGATCTACTCAATCTAATCGAATCAATACGATCTTCTCAATAAGATCTTCTTCTATCTGGTAAACAACCATTCAATTGTCTGATACTCCTCAGGAGATCTCAGGCCAACAATGAATTTCACCTGATTTCTTTACCACTCCACCTTTTTTTCTTTCATGAAATTTCTATATGAATTATTGATGTGAGAAATTATATATAAAAAACAATGAAAATAAAGGCATTAAACTAGAAAAATTTCCCTACATCTTTAAATTTCAAAAACTATGAAAATTTATTTTATTTAAACATTAATTTTGACTTTTTCAATCATCATTATACATCTTTATGATTTATTAAAAGTTGAATTTTATGTTTGACCACGTCAACTCTTCATAAAACATCTGGAATTTTATTCTTGAGTCTTATTTTTAATCATCTCATTATGAATTCTGTTTCTTTCTTGGTGATTAAGAATTTTGTGTCCTTCTCATTGATTACTAATTATGTTTCCTTCTCACCTCATAATGATTTTCCTTTCTTTTTCATCCTATTATGTATTTTGTTTCTATCTTCAGGACATAGAACCCTCATAATGATAGAATTCTAATTATAATGTAATTTCCATTACAATTGAATTTCCATTAAGATGAAATTTATATTATGATGGAATTGGAATTATGATAAAATCACTATACTACATATTTGAAATTCATCAAACTTCATCTACATAATACATTATAACATATGGATTTTGTATTCTAAAAAATTATACCTTTTATACATTTCTTCATAATAAATAAATCCCCATTATGAAGAAATTATAACTAGAATAGAATTTATCATAATTATGGAACTCTTTAATATGTAATTTTTAATTTCTCCAAAACTCTCCACCATTTCTTCAAAAAAATTATCATGAATGTTTTAATGATTTTTTATAACTTCTTAATCCAAAAGCATAAACTGATTTATTGGGAATGTGTGAAAACTTTCTAAATAATTTATTCAAAATCATCTTTCCAAAATCTTCTGCAAAAATTTGACTTCTTCACTCAAAAACATCATTCATTATATGGTTATAAAAAAGGAAAGCTTCCAGAAAACAACAATTTATTTTTTTATTCCATTGGATCCAATGATTTGAATATGATTTAGAAGGTTTGGATTCTATTAGAAACTTTCTACTTTCTTACAAAATCTCATTACGATGGACTGGATCCGATCTTGGGATAACAAAAACATTATTATAGAAAAATATTAGGTGTCAATAAATAAAAAAAAATTAGAACAATTCACCTCATTTTTTATCAATCTCCCTGTTTATATTTTTTAATTACCCTCATTAACAACTCTTCAAAATCTCAAGATTTTTTCACAACACAACTTCTGTAAAAATCTCATGTTTTATAACTATTACCAAAAAAAAATAGAATTTATCAAAAGAGAGTGTCGTGACCCAACACTAATATATAATTTATTTTTTTCATGGAATTTCATCTATTGTACAAACATAAATATTATTTCTATGTAATGATAAAATTCCCCTCACATTTATCTTCTCACAGGTTAATAATTATTTTTCTAGATTTTTATTTCTCTAACTTTTGATTTTCTATACCTATTTTTATTATAACCACAGTTTCATATTTTTTATGAAACATAATTACAAACATCTTACAATGTATAAAATCATTAATTTATCTCTAATTTTGTCAAGATAATCCAAATAACAGGGGTGGTACTTCCTTATGATGTTTTTGAAGACATGGGATAAGGTTGAACATAATGTTGCAGCCATAGTTACACAAACAATTTTTTCAGTGTTGCTTTGGAAAAGATATCTGCAATATGATTATTTGATAAAATTTATTCTAGAAAAACATCTCTAGCATAAAATTTCTCTTTTATAAATTGAAAAATTTTATCAATCTACTTTGATATTGATTATTGTATAGGATTCTTATAAAGATCAATTGCACTCTGATAATCAAAAGTTATATTCAATGGTTTAAAAATTTTACTTCAAATATTGCATCCAAACTTTTTTACACAACATTTGAGTACATGATTGAGTAGCTCCAACATATTTGGATTTTACTGAGGTAAAAGATAGTGAATACTGTTTCTTCATATGCTAACTAACACAAAATTCACCCAACAAAAATATTCCATCTAAGTTTGATTTTTTATCATTATAGTCTCCTGCCCAATCAAAATCAGTATATCCAAGAAAAATTATCTCACTATTCCTTTTGAATAACAACCCATCAGAATCTATTCGTCTAACATTTAACTGAATCCTATTTTATACCAAAATATGTGATTCTTTCAGATTACATTGATACTTGGTACCCAAATTCACAGCCTAAAAATTATTAGTCCTTGATATTATAAGGTAAATAATTCTTCCCATCAGCTTCTGAAAGAAATTCTTATTCACAATTACTCCATATTCATCTTTACTCAACATTGTTGTCACATAAATTTTATTTGAAACTCATTTTGATCTTGTCATCCAAAAAATCTGTAAAACTTCCCTCGCGTAGATTTCTTGACATAATGAAATTTATTTTAACATTCTTCAAATTGTAATACAAGGATTAAAATTGTTTATCCTAACATATACATTTCAAAATAATTCTTCATTTCTTTGGAAAATTCATTAAAAACATCTTCTCTATCCCCAGAAAAAATTATATAATCTATATAAATAATTAAAATTAGAGTTCCATAGTCAACATATTTCACATATAAGTTTTTACTAACTTTTTCTTTAGAAAAGTATGAAATACTAAAAAAAATTCTAGTTTAGAATACCAAGAATGTAAACCTAGATTCAGTGCACACAAATATTTCTTCAGTTTACCAACTTTGTTTTCATCCTCATCACTTAGAAAACCACAAGGTTGTTCAATGTAAACATCAAACTCAACATCACCATTTAAGAAATTTGACTTTAAATCTATCTGATACACTTTTTAACTTCAACATGCATCAACTAAAATAAACATTCTAATAGTTTTTAATCATGAATCTGGGGAAAATTTCTTCATTATCCACACCTTCCACCTATGTAGAGCCTTTAAAAAATGATTTTATTTGTTTCTTGAAACATTTAAATGATTATTTAACTTGTTTCTATAAAACCACTAGGTTCGGATAATAATTTCAATTGATGGTTATGAAACAAGTTCCCATGATTAATTATTATTAATCTAATCCACACCCCATTCATAGAATCCACTCATTCTTTTTACTGAATAGTTTTTGAGACTGGTTCCAGTTTAACTTTTGATATTAGTGAAGTCTGATAATCTAATCTTTACTTTATTCTTTTCCAAATAGAATCCTTCTGATTCATAGTAATTTTTTTCAAATCCAACAAGTTTTGGAAAGGTAGGAAATTTCAATGTTTCATTCCCTTCTAAAATTTAATCATCACATGATTATTCTGAAACTTGTCATGTATGTTTTGAATTTATTTCACCATTATTAGTATGCTCCATTTTATCCACCTCATCATTCTCAAAAAAAAATTAATGGAACTTTTATTTTCAATAACCTTCACATCACATGAGTCCATGATGCTATTGAAAAGTTTATTCAATCATTTTCAACTTCTTCCATCCAATGAATAACCCAAAAAGTTTCTTCTTTTTCATTCGCATCAATGTTCCCCAAATATAGAGTTTTTTTTGAGAAAACATGGAATTAAAAAAACGTTGAAGTATTTCAATGATGATTTTTTATACCACATTTCATAAGGGTTCATGTTGGTTCCCAGTCTCAAAAAAACATCTTTTTGGAACTTTTACAGTAGTAGAAATAGATTCTCTCTAATAAAACATTTACTATTTTTAATCTACTAAAATACTTCTTCCAATTTCCACCAAACTTCTATTATTTCTCTAAAATTATCCATTTTTTTATTATAGGGAGCACTATAATAATGTTTCATACCATTTTATCTAAGATAAGTTTCAATATAATTGTTTTTGAATTCCATTCCATAATTTGATCTGATCTTCATTAAAGAAACTACCAATTATTTCACAATATCTTTTCTAAAGAATTTGATCATTTGAACAACCACTAACATGTTCTTCATAAATATTTCTTTCTTCATCCGAGTGAAATAATCGATAAAAGAGACAAATTATAAATCTTTTTTTATTGATTGATGTATCATTGGACCACATAAATTAGAATAAATAAGATCATGTTTTTGATAGATTAAATCCCAAGACATTTATGACTTTTCTTAATCATATTCCTTTTTTGAAAAGTAACAAAAACATCTTCTTCTATTATTTTAAATTATGGAATGTTTTGAATGGAATCAAAATTAGAATTATTTTCAAAATTTTCTATCCATGGTGATTAATTTATTGGTTCCACAGTTTTTTTTCTTCTTCTACACTCAAGTAATAGGATTTATTGTATTCCCTTATATGGAAAATATTCCCACTAGTTGTTTCTCCTTTTGTAATGAGTTTTCCATATTTCACACTTTTGATGATACAAAAATACTTTTTAAATAAAAATTAATTTCCATCATCACAATTATTACAAAAACATTATTTGTTATGTTTCAGGCCATCAAACAGTATAACATCCTTAGATTTCAACTTTTTGACTTCAAATTCAGTCGTTCTTATTCCTCTAATTTTTAAGGAACAATTGTTACCAAAGGTAATTAGTCCTCAATCATGTCTTCAAAAAAAATTCAATATTTTTTATCACTGATAATTTCTAAAGAAAAATCACTATTAAGTATCCATGATTTGCTCTTTTTACTTCATTTCAATGTAGTCTCGACAAAAAAATCACTTTCCTCCAATTTTTTTTGTTTTTCTTTCTTTTATTTTCTATCATAAGATACTTTTTATAGAAGGAGTGTCATACATATTCCAACCTGATGACCAGCCTGATCACATATTAAAAAAACTTATTCCAAATATTAAAATTTATTTTCTATTAGAATGTTTCTAACATCATGATAATTTACTTTTTTAACTTTATGTAAGCTAAGAAAGTTACTCACAATACTTCCACTATCTCTTCCACTTTTCTCCAATATTTTTCCAAGAAGTGATAATTTTACCTAAAAATTATAATTCATGTTCTCATAGATTCCACAACACCATAAATATCCCTCAAATATTGATTTTATATTTAAGAAATATATTTACTTTTTAGAAACCATTTTGAGGTTGGTAACTTATTCTAAATATAAAATAATTAGGATGTGGATGATCATTTCTTTTGATTGATTTTTTTTGTATATTTGATAGATTTCTCACATCTATTCTACAACCAATATTTACAAATAATTTCTGTGGAACTGATGATGTTAAAAGAATCAATTGAAATGTTATTTTTTCTAAGATAATATTTCACCTGATTCTAGTATTGAGCCTTCTCAATGTCTTTAGAAGTATCTTCTTTTGCTTCGAAATAGTTTTTGAAGATTTTTTTCATCTTCTTCAAAGTAATTTCAGAATCAATATGTTTTGATTGAAAATTATTAAACTCTTATTTTATAGCTTCCATCTTCTTTCAATGATCTTCAATCATCTTGACCTATTGAGTAATTCTTTGATTGTAACATAAAATCTCCAAAATATAATCTTCCTCCTTCTTGATGACCTATTTTCATCCATTAAATACTTATTCACAATCATTCTTCATTACTAAAAATTAATTGCTGAAAATTTATGTTGATTAATTCATGAAACAAATTTTATTGTATGTTCATACTCCCTATAATATTATTCAACACCCTATTCACTATTTAAAGAATCATTTTCGTTCAAAACGTTTGATATGAGGGTTCTCAATTTTTCTAAAAATTCATATTTAGAATAATAGTTATAATTTGAGTTCAATTAAACTTTCTTACTCAACATAATTATTTTTTTCTACTAAAATTTTTCTTTTATCGGTTGGAAGACTTTTTTATTTATCATTTTTTTCACTTATTACAATGAGTTTTTTCATGAGAATCATTTTGGTATTATCTAACTTCCTTATTGAGGAAATTCATAGAAAAGTGTCTAATTACACCACATTCAAAATATTTAAGAAGAAAATTTACTACATAATTTTCTATTCCTATTGGAGACTTATTTGATATAAGATGCATTATTGTTTCAATCAAACCATCATCTTATTTATTATTAGACTCGTAGGGATCAAATTCTTCAATATAGTGTATTTTCATCATTCTCGTAGATTTCATATTGTTTTTAAACATTGGATATTTCCTTACTTCAAAATAAACTAGATAATTATGAAATCTATCAAGTGATAAATCATCCTTATCTTCTAAAAAGAAATTATTTAATCAAACCTATCCAAAAATATTCTCAAATGTTTCTTCATAATTATAGAATATTCCACTAAATCTCAGAATCTTATGATATTTCAAACAATTTAATTTACTTTGTTGAAGTATTCATCAATTTTTTCATCATATACCCTTCACATGTCTTTATAATTACTATAGAAAATTGGTATCTTTCCTTCCAAAACTTTTGTATTCTCATCAACACAAATTCCCAGCTTATCCCGCATATTTTTTGATTTTTTAGGCCCATCACAATATGATAAAGATTTTTTGAGAAGGAAATGAGAATAGAATTTTTATCCTTACCATCAGCTTCTATATTATTATAATTATAAATGGTCATTGGGGAATCTTTCTCAATATGTGGAAACCCAATATTAGTATCATCAACAACTTCCATTCCAAGATATAGGAGATAAGGAATCGTCCTATTTTCCAATCCATTTTAATTTTTCTCATCAAATGTATGAATTCCTATACTATTAAAAGAATTGATATTATTAATGATATAGATTTAAAAAGGTAACCTTTAGCTCTGATATAAATTAAACTTCCAAAGTATCAATTGAAACTGAGAAGGGGGGTTGAATCAGTTTTTAACTTTTTATAAGTACCAAAACCTTTAGAAACAAAACCCCTGAAACATGTTAAAATTTATTTCTTATTAAAATTTTATTAAATAATCATGCAAGTATAAGTAAGAATGAATGTAAAGAAAACAATATTTACAAATTTCATCCTTAGTGTGGGAACCAAAATTATTTCCATAGCTACTCTTATCGGTCTATGGAAATCCACTATTATGAATATGTGAATAAAATATGTTACAAATATTGTTAGATACCTTCTATCCCTAGATAGAAATTATTATTCTAAATCCCATATGTTTAAAAAAATTATTATAAAAAAAATTATCTAAATAAAATAATAATGAATTTTTGGAAAGTGATCTACAATTTCTTTGTATGAATTATTAGTCTGATTTAGATGGATCTAATTTTCTCAATATGATGTGTTTAAATCTGATTATCTCAATATTATGAGTCTAGATGTGATTTTCTCAATAAAATTGGATTATATCTGAAACTCTAAATATGATGCATTTGGATCTTATTTTTTCAATATTATCGACTCAATACAGTAAACCCACTCTCAATATTCAATACTCAGACTCTGTTCTAATTCTCAAAACAATCTTTCTCAGACTGATCTATATAATCTACTCAATCTTATAGACTCAATATGATATTCTCAGTACTTTATTTCTCAGTCTAATTGAAACCATAATTTCTTCTCAATATAATCTTTGTAAATCGGATCAACTCAATACGAACTTCTCTATCTGATCGACTCAATAAGATCTTCTCAATACAATCTTTCTCAATCCTATTGACTCAATATGATCTTCTCAAAATGATCTTTGTCAATCCGATAAACATACATACAACTTTTTAATCATCCTCATAAGATAACAGGATGGAAATTACTTCGACTTGATTTTATCATTTCTCCTCCTCTTCATCTTGTGTGAATTTGCTACATGAAAAAAATATCTGATTAATTATTTATAGGAAACTCAAAAAAAAACAATGTTGGGAAACATGAAAATTTTCCCATGTCTTCAAATTTCAATAAACCAAAAAAATTTCTCATTTAAACATCAATTTTTACATCACCAATCCTCATTAGATTTCTACAAGTTTTTCAAAAAATTTAATTTCATGTTTGACCACTTAAACTATTAAAAAAACTTCTAGAATTTTCTTTTTGAGTCTTATTCATAATTAGATCATTACAAATTGGTTTCCATCTCAGTGATTAAGAATTCTATATCCTTTTCCATGATTAGGAACTTTATTTCCTTATTTTCTCATAATGAATTTCATTTATTTATCTACTCATTATGAATTTTTTTCTAGCCTCAACCCGATAGAATCTTCATAATGATGGAATTATCATTACGAAGGAATTCCAATTATGATGTAATCTCAATACCTCATCTTTTAAATTCTTCAAAATTCGTAAGCTTAAAATATTCAAACAAATTGATATGATATTTTTTAATTATTCTACCACTGATGAATTTCATCATATTGATGGAATCCATATAAATATTAAATTTATATTATGATATAATTTCTCATTACAATATAATTATTTACTATATAATTTTGAATTTCTCCACACCCCTCCATTATTTCTTCAAAATATTTTATCATGAAACATTTCTTGATTTGTGAGAACCTATTGAGAAGAAAAGAATAATCAGATTTAATTAGAATGTATTAAAAACTTCTAACTCCTCACATCAAAATCATCTTTTAGAACTCTTCAGAAACAATACGATTTCATCACTCAACGACATATTTTTTTTCTCAGGTTATGAAAATGGAAAAATCTAGAAACCCACAACTCCTACCTATGATTATTTTGGATATAATGATCTGAATATGATGAAGAAGGATTATATCCCTTCAAAAAAATTTGAAATTATTACAAAAGATCATTGTGATGGACTATATCTAATTCCATGATAAGAAAACCTTATTATAAAAAAATTAATTTTCAACAAATAAAAAATAATTGTTAAAATAATTCATCAAAATTTTTCTTCACTCTACTAAACATTCTATTGCTTTCTTGTAAAGACTCGACCACAGTTTTAAGGATCGGGTGCCTGTTACATTACATTGGCAAGATAACAAGAAATTTGTATCCCAAAGGAACATATAGTTTAGTACATTTTGAAGTCCATATACATACATAAGTTCAACATTAAAGAATCAAATTAAGGAAAACATATAAGTTCCATTGGTAACATCCACCACTCTAATATTATCCATAAAATTCAATCATAATATACCTATTCATGTCTAGTGAAAAATAAAGCATAAGAAGTGGTGAGCTTAAATTCTTTGTTTGGGTATGAAATAAGGTAGAATATATGATAAACATAACGATTAGGAATGGTGAATAATTGAAATCACATGCCTTTAATAATAATAAACTTGTACACATTACGGTAGTAATATGAGGAGAATAATTATTACTATAATAAAGCCTAATCATGGATATTATACTAGTTGAATAACCACATGAACTTTGAATTTCTAGTTTCATAATGAGGGAAATTCATATGCCCACCTTTCTAAAATATAACATCAAGGACACTTCCAATACATCTAAAAATTACTAAGTCTGTGGCCAAAACTGTATCTAAAAATGGGAAGGGCCTCGACCAAGTCCATGTCTATTTGTCTCATGAGACCCAACAAGGCATAGAGGGGCTATAGAGTTCCCCACCCATCAAATAATAATTCCAATTCATTCCACATATGAATGGATATAAACATAATCAATATATACTTTCATATTTAAACTAACATATGAAACAAATATAACTTTCCCCGAATATTAAGTATAAACACTAACAATTTGGAGTAAATTGGTGAATGGTTATAAGATAGTATGGCTATATTCAATCTAATAATGAACCATTAAATTAAATATGGTATATAATATCATCAATATTAATCCCAATAAAACATAACAGTCAACATTAGTGTTTAAATATATGAATATACTCTAATAAAATCGTCGAGTAAATCTCCTCAAAAATACTCTTTTACTTTGAAAAAAAATATTATTTTGGAAAAGTGTTTGTTTAAAACCAGATATAAGGTGATATATTATTTTCATAAAAATGAGTTATTTTATAAAGGTAATTGTTTCTAAAAACATATTATAGAGTGGCCTTGAAAATAGGTAAGAATTTGTGAAAATCAAATGAGTCAAGCTTGTATTTCGGGGATAATTTTTGAAAGATCCTTTTAAAACATTTAATTCCCCATAAATGGAGGTATAATTCTGGTTGGTACATTTATATAGAATATTAAATAAGAATTTATGTGGATTAATTATTAATTAATAAGAATTTAATTGAGGTAAGTTGATAATAAAATTAATCCAAATGAAAATGGAGGTTCGGGTGGAAAACCCTTACCTTATGGTCGAAGGTGGTCCTCACTTGATCTTAATGACCTTAATTATAAAATTTAGGTTAATAAATTAATGATTACATAACCTCCTATGTATATAATTGATTTTTATAACCTTACTCAGTTTAAATATGGCCTTCAGTTGTGTTAAAAGATTCAATTTCACTATTGGGAATCATTTTCTTCCTTGGTTTAATGATCAATTTACTTATATTCATATATAGATAAATAGGTAGAATGAGAATGGATATCTAGAATAGAAGATGAATGTTTTTTGTGAACTACCATAATATTAAATGTTTAATAAAAAAATTTCTTTACTTCATGTGAACATAAATCATTATATAAAACATTTTTGACAATTTTTAGGCTTAATTGGCTTTTTTTTGATCAAAATGAACTCATTTTCATTTATAAATTGATTTCATGTATAAAAAAGGATTAAAAACCCATAAATAAATTATATTACATTTATTAACATTTTTCCAACCATCAAAATGGTTTCATGACCCGAATTGAAGACAGTAATAGAAATTGGAAACCTGTCATCCATGAATGTGATAAATTAACACATATCGGATGGTGTTTTCATTTCATTTATAAAATAAGGGGAAAGGAGATATGATGAAGAATTATTATTTTATCATAAAAATATTTCATTACATTTAAGGTACTAGATTCTGTTGGATCGAATAGTAGATATAAAAGTCTATTAGATGGAATAATACAAGAGGGGGGGTGAATTGTAGGTTTAAAAACCTTTGAGTTTTAGTAACAAAGAGATTAGTTTAAAAGATCTTAAACTAATACAAATACAAATACCCTCAATTGTATTGAATGTAAAAGGTATTATGTATTGTAATACTAATGTTATGTAAAACAATTGTATTCAAGATGAACACAATAATCAGAGTAATACAGATATGAATGATTCTACCTTAAAGCGTATAGAACCAATCAATACAATATGTAATGGAATGATTGTAATTGAAACAATTACAATTGAATATGTAAGGAAGAAAGGAAACAATACAAATCCCTTTCTAATACAACAGCGGAAATGTAAAAGTAATACAATTCTTTTAACCCAAAGAGAAGGGTTATCCTTTCACCTAGGATAAAAGGTCTGTCTCACCAACACCTTGGTGAGCCCTCGATACGATGATCGGCACGTCTGTCTGCCTATCCCCGGCAGCCCTCGATACGATGATCGGCACGTCTGTCTGCCTATCCCTGGCAGCCCTCGATACGATGATCGGCACGTCTGTCTGCCTATCCCCGGCAGCCCTCGATTTTGCAGGTAATCGGCACCTCTGTCTTTCAATTACTTGAAAGCCCTCGATACGATGATCGGACGCACAAGGCTGATGAGAGAAGTCACAATGTCTCTCTCTAGAATCTTCGTAGTTCACAGAGTCTCTTTCGTTCTCTTCGTTCATCAGTGTATTCTCAGCTTCAAATGACCTCCTATTTATAGGCCTCGGGTTCCAACGGTCATATTGAAACAGAAAGCACGACATCGTTTTGATTAGTATATAACTAACTCAACGACATCGTTTTGTTAGGATAAGAGATATATAGAAATGTAAAACATGAGTACGATTCATATGCAGAGAGAGTTTTTGACAAAGTACCAAAACAAATAATGATCATCTGAATAGCAGATTCAGTACGATACGATTGACAGAGTATGATACGATTGACAGAGTCAGTACGATATGATTGACAGAGTCAGTACGATACGTTTGACAGAGTCAGTACGATACGTTTTGGTCGGTACGATCAACATCGTACGATACGATAAACATGATAAAAGACAATTTGTTATTTACAAACATATGATAGAATACATTTGAGATTTCCAAAACATGTCATAGAATATATTTGTGATTTCCAAAACATGATGTAAAAGCCAAAAGAATACTTTTGACTTAACAATCTCCCCCTTTTTGGAAAGCACAAACACACAAAGTAAATGAAACAAGAAATACTTATCTCCCCCTGATTTATTGAAAACTCTTCTGAATAAGAAATTGAATACAACTAACTCCCCCTTAGGTATTGACTTTCCTAAGGATTGTATTCATAGATTTTCCTTAAGAGCATTGTAATGCATTCTCCCCCTTTGTAAAACAATCTTTGCTTTGTAAATATTCTCCCCCTTTGTGATTTACAAAAAGAAAGGAGGAATCTCGAATTGTCTGGAAGAGTTAGTGAAGTAATACAAGACAATGGATAAAAGAGAAAGGATTATAAGAGTTATTACAAAACAAACAAGTTCCAAAAGAAACAAATACAACAATCATTTGTTTTCTCTTTCCTTCTCTTTCTTTATAAGATCATGAAGCACAGCTTTCATCTTCTTGATCTCCTTCTTGTCTTCAGAAATTGATTCACCCTGAGTTTTGAGAAGCTCTTGTTGATCCGCAAAAATCTGATCTTGATTTCTGATGGTTTCCTCCTGGACTCTGATTACTTCTTCAAGAGTATCAATTCTTTTTTGCAGAGTCTTGTTATCCTTGGACAACTCAGAATTTTGATTCTTCAGTAAAACCATTTCATATTTGAAAGATGAAACCTTCGAGAATTCAGATTGGAAAGCATTCATCCTATCTTGCAAGTCTTTCACTGAAGGAACATCGGTTCTTTGAGAAGACAAAAGGTTCAGCCTTTCAACCATTTCTTTATCAAGCTTGTTGAAAGCAATTGCTAGCTCATTTGATAACCTCCTTATATCTTCAATAGCTAATTCATGATCATTGATTGAGCTTTCAGTTTTGTATGACCACTTGGTCATCTTATTGCAAGCTTTCTTATGAGCAACTGAGCTTTCCGAAAGAACTTTCAGATCGGCTTCTACTGACAAAACTTTCTTTCTCAATTCTTTTACAGAGCCAAACTTTTTCTTTTGATTTTCAGTAATAAAATCAATCTTCCCTTCCAGCCTCGGAAAATAAGGAATTGTTTTCTCCATCCTTCTCAAAACATGAACAATGTAATCACTCTTCTTGAGAGAGATTGTATGCTCTGAATCAGTATCATCATTGTACGATGCTAGTTCATACGATCTGGTTGAATCAACAACTGGCTGTTTCCCTTTCGCTTTTTCTTTCTGTTTTCTTTCATCTTCCACTCTGTCACTAATGACAACTACTTTATCAGACTTAGAAGATTGAGCATCTTGCTTTTCTCGAGATGACATCCTGTCCGGAGATCTTTCCTGATCGGCATGAGGAGTTTGTTGAACACCTTCGCTCAGCTTTTGAAGCGATTCCTCTCTACTTTTCTTTGAACTTTGAAGAAATTCTAACAGAAAATCTCCTTCTTCTACTTCCACTTCTTCTATCACTTGTTTTCCTTTTTCTTTCTCAGGCAAACTCTGTACGATGGGCTCTTAATGCACTTCCACAGTTAGTTGAGCACTAGCATCTTCAACTGCTTTCAAGACTTTAGAGACATCAAAGTCCTGAGCCTTTCTTTTCAAAAGAGTCTTCTTTTTCTTTTCATCTTGAAGGGTTTCTTCTACCCTTATTCTTTCTGCAAAGGCCTCAGCAGGATCAAGACCAAACTTCGGATTGCCTTCCTTTCTTTGTTCCTTGTCCTTTCTCCATTTGGCTACAACTTCCTTACTGTACCTTGGCTTCTTCTTTGGTTTTTAACTAGTTTGAGGATCAGACTTTCGAGTAACACCGGTTGATTGATTGTCCTTGGCTGGCATAGGTGCCGATTGATTTTGAGCCAATTCAGCTTCTACATCTCTGACAAAAAGTTTTGAATTTGAATCAAAACAAACATTCAGCTTTTTCATCGTACTCTTATTAATCAAAGACGGCCACAAATCCATAGGTTCTCCTTTCAAAGGAATTTTACAAAACTTCATACTCTCAAGAATGAATTTCGTAAGGATGGCTGGATACATTATTATTTGGGATTTAATCCCTCCTTTCTTGACATTCTTGATGGTTTCAAAAATATATCCCATGAGATTTACTTTCCTCATATTCACAAGATAGTCGAGCATAAAGACATCAGAAACTTTAAGGGTTTCTCTATCCCCTTTTCTTGGGACAAGAAAACCTTTCATCCATAAAGTGACAAACCGATTGTCCAGTGAAAGATGATAAACTTTCCCTTTTCCCTCATTAACAACAAACAAAGTTTTTTCAGCACTTTCTCTATTAAACGTACCAACTTCCTCTGGTAGTTTGTGAGATGGACAGAATGCATCGCCTTCTATAGAAACATTCAGAAAATGTGCCGCTTGTTTCACATACATAGATAACTTTCTATCGTACACAGCGAAGTTTATAGTCATATCTTTGTCGAAAGAAACGGTTTTGTAAAACTGACAAACTTCATCAAACAGAACTGGATCTTGAATATCAGGCTTTTCCACACAGAGATGTTCCCATCCTTGAAACAAAATAATCCTCTTGATTGTAGAATCGTACATATCGAAAAATTCTCGGGATACTAACCTTTCTCTGTGAAAGTCTTTCTCTGTAAAAGTCTTTGAAGACATTTCGGCAGGAGTATTAGCAGAAGATTGAGACATAAAGGTTCTGCCGATGAGAAGATCGTACGATGGTTTATAGCTGGTGGAGCAGAGCTTCGCCTCAAATCCTGAAACTTCAATGTGGGTTTTGGGAGGGGAGGGGGGTATTTATAGGCAATAAAGAGATGACCGTTGATATTCTACGGTCAAGATTAGATAATACCAGATCAATGGTTAGGATTAAAACAAAGAAAATAAAAAAAAATGAAAAGAAACCTGTCGGAGAACATAAGGTGATTGCTGGTTTTGGTATGAATCAAAAGTAAACACAATCGTAAGAAGAAAAAAAAAATCATGATGCCGATGGAAAACAATCATTACTATGATCGGACCGTACGATGGAAAATAGTTTTTACCATTAACCGACAGTACGATGGAAAACAATCTTAATACTATCATCAGTTTATACAAAAAAAATTGAAAGATACGATGGAAAAGAATTTCAATACCATCATCGGTCGATTCAAAAATTATTGAATGGTACGATGGAAAAAAATTTCAATACCATCATCGGTCGATTCAACGATTATTGAATGGTACGATGGAAAAGAATTTCAATACCATCATCGGTCGATTCAAAAACTTTTGACCGATACGATGGAAAAGAATTTCAATGCCATCATCGGTCGATTCAAAAACTTTTGAACGATACGATGGAAAAGAATTTCAATACGATAAACAGAAAAACTGAAATGGTCAATACGATAAACAGGAAAACTTAAAATGAAACGATAAAACTGTCAATACGATAAACAGAAAGAAACATATATAAAGAGAGTAAATATTTAAAGATCAGAAACATAAAGACATAAAGAAATGTCCTCCCCCTTTCTACGAGGAGTTTCTTACTATTAGGAGAGATGTAAAACAGGAAGTAGATATGAATGATTATTTTAATGTAATCATTCCTAGCTTCTTTTTTATAAAATCAAATCTATCGGAAGGTAAAGGTTTTGTAAAAATATCAGCAAGTTGTTCTTGCGTTCCGATGAATTGTAAAACAATATCTCCTTTTTGTGTGTGATCCCTAAGAAAGTGATGCCTAACATCTATGTGTTTTGCACGAGAGTGATGTGCTGGGTTTTTACTAAGAGCTATGGCACTTGTATTATCACACAGAATTTGAGTTTTGGAGAAACTCAAGCCATAGTCAGTGAGTGTGTGCTGCATCCACAATACTTGAGCACAGCAACTTCCAGCTGCTACATATTCAGCTTCAGCAGTGGAGAGTGCTACTGAGTGTTGTTTCTTGCAAGACCAAGAAACCAAAGAATCTCCTAAGAAATGACAAGTTCCAGATGTACTTTTTCTATCCATTCTACAACCACCAAAGTCAGCATCTGAAAAACTTTTTAAAACAAAATCATTTCCAGAAGAGTAGAAAAGTCCTAAATCCATAGTGTCTTTTAAATACCGAAAGATTCTCTTTACGGCTTTTAAGTGAGACTCTTTTGGATTAGATTGATATCTTGCACATAAGCATACAGAAAACATCAAGTCGGGTCGACTAGCTGTCAAGTATAGCAAACTCCCTATCATACCTCTAAAAATTGTTTGATCTACTGGTTTCCCAGTTTCATCAAGATCAAGAGTATTTGAGGTACCAATTGGGGTGCTAATACTTTTAGTTTTGTCAAATCCATACTTTTTGAGTAAGTCTTTAATATACTTATGTTGAGATATATAAGTTCCTTCTGGTTTTTGAGATATTTGAAAACCTAGAATGAATGTTAACTCACCCATCATACTCATTTCAAACTCAGATTTCATTAAATTTGCAAAAGAATCGGTTAAAGATTTCTGAGTTGATCCAAATATGATGTCATCAACATAGATTTGGACAACCAAAACATTTTTGTTTTCCATTTTGATAAAAAGAGTTGGATCAGCTGTACCTTTTCTATAATTGTTTTGTAAAAGAAATCCTGTAAGTCTATCATACCATGCTCTAGGGGCTTGTTTAAGACCATATAGAGCCTTCGTAAGTTTAAAGACATGATCAGGATGTTTTGGGTCTTGAAAACCAGGAGGATGTTCGACAAAAACTTCTTCTTGAACAAAACCATTTAAAAAAGCACATTTGACATCCATTTGAAATAGTTTGAAATTGAAATATGCTGCGAAGGCTAATAGAATGCGAATAGATTCAAGTCTAGCTATAGGAGCATATGTTTCTTCATAGTCTATTCCCTCTTGTTGATTATAGCCTTTAGCAACAAGTCTTGCTTTATTTCTTACAATGATTCCATTTTCATCACACTTGTTTCTGAAAACCCATTTTACACCAATTACAGTTGTTTCTTTAGGTCTTTCAACTAAAGTCCAGACTTGATTCCTTTCAAATTCATTTAGTTCATCCTGCATTGCTTTGATCCAATCATCATCACCTAAGGCCTCACTTGGACTTTTAGGTTCAAATTGGGAAAGAAAAGCAAGATGTTCTATTTCGTTTCTTAAGGAATTTCTGGTCCTTACAGGTTGATTTATATCACCAATGATATTATCACTGGGATGATTCCTAAGAAACAATTGATTTTGGTTTTGTAAAACCTGTTCATCAACATATGGTAGAAAATCTTCTGTGGTAAATGTTTCAGGAACACTTTCTTGAACATTTTCCTTATCAGAATGTTCTTCTAATATAGGTTGATAAACATTTTTGGAAAACACATCCGAGGATGTAGGATTTGGTTGGTTGAAAACAAAAGGGTTAGTTTCATCAAATTTTACATGTACTGTTTCTTCAACAGTACAAGTGTTTTTATTGAAAACTCTATAAGCCTTAGAGGTTGTGGAATAGCCTAGAAAGATTCCCTCATCAGATTTTGGTGCAAATTTGTGTAAATTTTCTTTTGTATTCAGAATGAATACTTTGCATCCAAAAACTTTGAAGTAAGAAACTTTAGGTTTTCGGCCAGTCCATAACTCGTAAGGAGTTTTATTAAGAAATGGTCTAGTTAAAACACGATTTATAGTATAACAGGCAGTACTTACAGCTTCAGCCCAAAAGTGCTTAGTAATTGAGTATTCACTCAACATGGTTCGAGTCATTTCCTGAAGAATACGATTTCTTCTTTCAACAACACCATTTTGCTGAGGAGTTCTTGGTGCTGAGAAATTGTGAGTAATACCTTTCTTACTACAAAAAGTTTCAAAATCTGAGTTTTGAAATTCACCACCATGATCACTATGAATAGTTATCAATGGTAGGTTTTTCTCATTTTTAACTTGGGCTCTAAAAGTTTTGAAATACGAAAAGGCTTCAGATTTCTTTGTGAGAAAGTAGACCCATGTAAATCTAGTAAAGTCATCAACTAAAACAAATACATAGTATTTGCCTCCAATGCTTCCAGATTGTGAAGGACCAAACAGATCCATATGCACAAGCTGTAATGCATTAGAAGTTGAAACTTCATTAATTGGTTTAAAGCTAGTTTTATGTTGCTTGCCAAATTGACAAGGATCACAGACTTTTGAAGAATCATATCTAAGATCCGGTAGCCCTTTTACAAGTCCTTTCTTTGAGAGTTTTCTTAGGTTTCTCAAATTATAGTGTCCTAATCTCCTATGCCATAGCCACGATTGGTCTTCTATTACACTTAAACAAGGTAAGTTTTGGTTCCTAAGGTCTTCTAAGTTAATAGTGTAAACATTCTCTTGCCTATGGGCAGATAGAATGAATTCATCCTTGGAATTGTGAACTAGACACTTATCATTTCTAAAATTCACAAGGTAACCTTCATCACATAATTGACTTATGCTGATGAGAATGTGCCTAAGACCTTTTACAAATAAAACATTTGAAATAAGAACTTTTCCAAGAAAAACGATATTACCTATACCAACAATCTTTCCTTGAGCATTATCTCCGAAGGTAACTTTTCAACCTTTTGTTTTGATAACCTTTTCAAAGAAATCTTTGTTTCCAGTCATATGTCGAGAGCAACCACTATCCATGTACCAAATGTTCTTATTGATACACTTCTCGTTTTCCTGAAAAAGAAACAATTAGATTTTCGGAATCCAAACTTGTTTGGATCCAGAAGGATTAGATAAAAGAATTTTAGGAATCCACATTTGTTTTGCAAAATGAGCTTTATGAAATCCTAAGGATTGAGTTTTGTTAAGAGAACAATCTCTTCTCCAATGTCCACCACATTGACACTTGGAACAGAAAATGGTTTTTTGAGGAACAAAATAGTTATTACTAAAAACAGGTTTGGAATAAGTATAACCAAGACCAGAACGATTTCTCAAAGGTCTTATTTGAGAGTACATCCTATCAAAGTTTTCTTTTCCATGAGTAATGTTTGACAAGCACTTTTTCAAGGATAAAATCTCTGACTTTAGTTTTAAAACCAAATTCTTGTTTTCTAAAACATTTGAATTAGAACTAGAGTTAGACTCTAAAAAGTTTTTCTTTGAAATAGCAGTTTCAAGATCCTTAGAAAGTTTATCCTTTTCAGATTTTACTTTCTCAAGGGTTTTCAAAATACTTTCAAAATCAGAAGTTTTTCCAACAAGATCTTTAGAAAGATCTGATACTTCTTTAGTCAAAATAGAAATTCTAGAATTTGCTTTTTCAAATCTCTTTTTGAGTTTAGAATTTTCATTTTCAAGTAACTTAGCAAATCTAGAGACTTCTTCAAAAGAAGGTAAAGTATCATCTTCTGATGATAAGGGTTCATCATTTGAAGATTCATAATATTTATTATCAACATAATTTGTATTTAAAGAGACATTTGTAACAGCTTTAGCATTATATACCTTAGCCATGAGACAATGATCTTCAATTGGTAGTCTGGCTAGAAGTCCAATATTCCTTTGTCCTGACATCTCATATTCTGAAGAATCATCTGAGGAATCACTACCACTTGCACTCCATGTATCATTTGCTTTCAAGACTTTCTTTGTCTTATAAAACCTTTTCTTGTTTCTTTCAGAGTGTTTCTCTTTTCTATCTTTCCTCTTCAGTAAAGGACAATCAGGCCTTATATGTCCTGCTTTCTTGCATTCATAACAAGTTACCTCTGAATCTTTCCTATCTTTCCTGTCTTTCTTTTTGAATCTATATTGAAAATCTTTCTTTCCCACAATCTTGTTCATCCTCCGAGCAGGATTAGCTAACTCATTGTCTGAAAGATTACAATCACTTGAATCAGAAACAACAACTTTCTTGGATTTAGACCTTGTAACCCTTTCAGGTGTTTTAGCTTTAGATGCAAAAGCTACACTTCCATTCCCATTCTTCTTCTTTTTGAAATCAGCATCTCTCTTCATTCTTGTCTCGTGCTGTTGAAGAGTTCCAAAGAGTTCATCAAGAGTAATCTGGGAAACTTTTCTATTTTCATCAATAGCTGTTCTTTTTGACTCCCATTAATTTGACATAATATCTATAATCTTATCAACAAGAGATTCATCATCAAGACCTTTTTCTCCCATAGATTGTAAGCTGTTGACAATTGTCATAAACCTATGTTGCACTTTGCATACTGGCTCTCCATAAGGAAAAACAAATCCATGATACTCTGCTCGAAGCATTGCTCTCCTTGTTTCTATAACCTTGGATGTACCAAAATGAGTGACTTCTAATTTCTTCCAAATACAGTTAGCTGCTTCACATGAAGATATCTGACTATATATATTCCTGGTCATAGATCATAATAAAGTATTTCGTACCTTTAAATTCAGTTGATATTCTTGCTTCTCTTGATTGGTGAAAGTACTAACTTCTTTGTCAGGAATTTTGTAACCCCCAGTAAGCATAATAAAATTGTCTACACCAGTATTGATGACGAAAGTCTTCATACGATCTCTCCAATACTCATAATCATTTCCATCAAAGATTGGTGGTCTAGAAGGATTCAGATTATCTATTGATCCGATATTCATTCCTGCCATCTAATAACAAAAACAACTTTTCCACTCCACACGTTAGTGTAGTAAGTATTTAAGAAAGTAATAAGAAATAAAGCTAGTAATACAAATCAGTGGAAAACCTCCTCTGATACCAATTGTTGGATCGAATAGTAGATATAAAAGTCTATTAGATGGAATAATACAAGAGGGGGGGTGAATTGTAGGTTTAAAAACCTTTGAGTTTTTGTAACAAAGAGATTAGTTTAAAAGATCTTAAACTAATACAAATACAAATACCCTCAATTGTATTGAATGTAAAAGGTATGATGTATTGTAATACTAATGTTATGTAAAACAATTGTATTCAAGATGAACACAATAATCAGAGTAATACAGATATGAATGATTCTACCTTAAAGCGTATAGAACCAATCAATACAATATGTAATGGAATGATTGTAATTGAAACAATTACAATTGAATATGTAAGGAAGAAAGGAAACAATACAAATCCCTTTCTAATACAACAGCGGAAATGTAAAAGTAATACAATTCTTTTAACCCAAAGAGAAGGGTTATCCTTTCACCTAGGATAAAAGGTCTGTCTCACCAACACCTTGGTGAGCCCTCGATACGATGATCGGCACGTCTGTCTGCCTATCCCCGGCAGCCCTCGATACGATGATCGGCACGTCTGTCTGCCTATCCCTGGCAGCCCTCGATACGATGATCGGCACGTCTGTCTGCCTATCCCCGGCAGCCCTCGATTTTGCAGGTAATCGGCACCTCTGTCTTTCAATTACTTGAAAGCCCTCGATACGATGATCGGACGCACAAGGCTGATGAGAGAAGTCACAGTGTCTCTCTCTAGAATCTTCGTAGTTCACAGAGTCTCTTTCGTTCTCTTCGTTCATCAGTGTATTCTCAGCTTCAAATGACCTCCTATTTATAGGCCTCGGGTTCCAACGGTCATATTGCCTCCAACGGTCATATTGAAACAGAAAGCACGACATCGTTTTGATTAGTATATAACTAACTCAACGACATCGTTTTGTTAGGATAAGAAATATATAGAAATGTAAAACATGAGTACGATTCATATGCAGAGAGAGTTTTTGACAAAGTACCAAAACAAATAATGATCATCTGAATAGCAGATTCAGTACGATACGATTGACAGAGTATGATACGATTGACAGAGTCAGTACGATACGATTGACAGAGTCAGTACGATACGTTTGACAGAGTCAGTACGATACGTTTTGGTCGGTACGATCAACATCGTACGATATGATAAACATGATAAAAGACAATTTGTTATTTACAAACATATGATAGAATACATTTGAGATTTCCAAAACATGTCATAGAATATATTTGTGATTTCCAAAACATGATGTAAAAGCCAAAAGAAGACTTTTGACTTAACAGATTCATCCCATCATTGGGATGAAAGGAGGCGAGGAATGAAAAAATTTAATTAACATCAAATAAAAGAAATGAAAAGTGAAATTTACATCTTGAAGTAATCAACATTGAGGGCCTCTTTAAGGGAGAGGATTTGATATTTTTATGAGACCAATGAATTATGGATGTAGGGGTGGATATTGGGAGAATATTTAAGCAGAATTTATAAAAGGAACAAGGCTTGAGAGGAATGAAGAGAAGAGGGAATGAGGGAGGGTTTTATAGTGGAGGTGAGGAGGGTTTCCCCATTATTGTACTCATTATTTTATTATTATTCCAATGAAAACCAATATAATTGATTCATGTGACTGAGAATTGTAAAATGTGCATGTGAGTTTGAACCAAGTGTTCTTACGGCAGTCATGATTCCAGGAATAGTGAATTTAACTAACAATGTTTACATACGGTAAACTACCATATTTTACTATTCACATAAAATTCGAGTATTTTAGAAAAATACCAAAAAATTACACTATATATTTTTCAACGTGTAGAATTCAAAAAACGAACTCCATTTTTTTAAAAATATTTCCATGTATTATTAATTTAATTATTAAATAAAATCAAAATTTATTTGAAAAAAAAATTAAAACTTTATCTCATTTTATGTCACATTGAAAAATTAATCAAGATCTCATTATCTTATAACATTAAGACATTAATATAAAAATATTATTTACTATTCATAAGAGTCATATAACTATTCATGTTACTATTCTTAAGGGTATGTTACTTTTAACTAAAAATTAATTTTGTCTTATCAGACTCTAAATATCATACTAAACGTAACTATGTATATTAGTTTTTTGAAATCCAAATAAGAGAGGTGGAAAAATTATTCTTACAGAATAGGTTACAACTAATTGGTGTTTAGTAGAGGCTTAGTGTTTCATATATTCAATTTTAAATTTATTTGTAAAAATCTTGGGGTGTTACATTATCCCCTACTTACAAAACATTCATCCTAGAAATTACCATAATTTTACCTCATGAAATATATTTGGATAGTTATTAATCACAATCTCCTTTTTCTCCCATGTTGCCTCTTCGATTTTATGATTTTTACAAGGTATCATTACCATTTGAGTCATCTAATTCCTCAACACTTGTTCTTTACTGTCCATAATGTGGATAGGCTCTTCACAGTAAGATAGGTCATGTTCTACATTTAAAACATCTAAAGTGAGCACATGTGTTGGGTCTCGTATGTACTTTCTCAGCAATGAGACATGGAACACATTGTGTACTTTATACAGGCCCTCAGGCATAGCCAAAATGATATGAAAAAGCTCCAATTATCTCTATAATTTCAGAAGGGACCATGTACCTAGGGCTCATATTCCATTTCTTCCAAAATCTTATAACACCCATCCATGGAGATACTTTTAAGAAAAAATGATCTCTCACTTGAAACTCCAAATCCTTCCTTTTATTATCATTATAGAGTTTTTATCATCTTTGAACTTCTTTGATATGACCTTGAATAGTATTTACCTTCGCTATTGTTTCCTCCACAAGTTATGGCCCCAGAAGCTTCCTTTCTCCAACGTCATCACAACACGTTGGTGTACGATATCTATTTCTGTAAAATGCATCATATGGTGCCATTTAAATATTTTAATGGAACCTATTATTGTATGAAAACTATACTAAAGTTAAAAAATGATCACATACATCTTGAAATTCATGTGATCATCATATCAACATGTCATTTAAGGTTTGGATCGTCCTTTATGATTTCCAATCAGTTTGTGGGTGATAAGATTTTCCCAATAAAATCTTTGTATCCAAATAATTCTGAAGACTTTTATATAATATTGATGTAAAATGTTCATTATGAGGTGAAAAAAATTGTGAGAGGTGGTCCATTAAGTCTCATATATTCATTTATATAGAGTCTTTCTAGGTTCTCTAATAGAAAATCCTCCCTTATAGCGAGGAAATGTGCAGATTTCATATGTCAATCAACAATTACCCATATTGTATCAATCTATCTCGGAGTTTTGGGTAATACAGTGACTAAATCCAAGGTGATCTCATTCCATTTCCTTGAAGAAAGAGTTAGAGGTTTTATGACTCCTCCTTGATGTTGTCATTCATCCTTAACTTGTTGATAGACTAAACATCATGATACATAATCAGTAATTTCCATTTTCATGTTATCCCAGTAGAAATGTTCTTTCAAATATCAATATATTTTACTCCTACTATCAGGTATAGAGAAATTTGAGTTATGAGCATCATACAATAACATCATTTTCTGCTCGGGTATAGGGGGAACACATAGCCTCATCCCAAATTTCAGAATTCCATCTTCATGCATGAAGTCATCCAACTTCCTATCTTTCACAACATTAATTTTCTTTTAAATATTTTCATCATCAAATTGTGAAGATTTAATTATTTCCAAGAAATATAGTTCAGAAACCATTTTATAATGTATTGAGGTTTCACCTTCTTTGATAATTCCCATATCTATCCTCACTACATCAATGTACAAATGATCCTAGTCAATCCTTATTTTGTTTAGAAATCAATGATTATACCTGCTCAATGAATGAGTTACCATATTTTCATTTTATGGGAGATAGTGTATGGAACAATAATAATCCTTTGGTACTTAGAGTCGTTGCCTTGGCCTCATGTTGAGTTCCTTCTATGAGAAGATATATTTTACACTCTAATGATCTGTATATATCTCACATTTTTTTCCATGGAGATAATGTCTCAATATCATCAGAGAAAATATTACCACTACTAACTCAAGATCATAAGTGGGATAGTTTTGTTCCTGAATGTTTAAATACCCAGATTCATATGAAATTACTCTTTCATTCTACATATTCACACAACCAATTCCTCGCTTTGATTCATCACTATAGATCACAAAACCATCATTCCCTTGTGGAAGAGTTATGATTGGAGCATTCAAAAATATTCTCTTCAATTCTTCGAAACAGTCCTCAAATTCATTTTTTCATATAAACATAATAACTTTACGTGTATTCTTGGTAACTGGGTTGGACAAACGGTTGAAGTAGTGAATGAAACATCGATAATAACCACTTAATGCAATAAAACTATATACCTCAGTCACATTCGTTGGAGTAGTCCATTCTCGCACATCTTTTTTCTTCACAGGATCAATAGATATTCCCTCCTTATAGAAAATGTGTCCAATAAAGGAAACTATTTGAAACCAAAATTTGAACTTTCTAAACTTCCCATATAATTCATTTCTTCTAATATTCTTGAGAATAGTGCACCTATGATTTTTTAGATCTTTGTATATTTTGGATTATAGCAAGATATCATCAATAAATATCACCACAAAGTCATCTTGACATTCCTTTACTACTATATTAATTGGATCCATGAAAACATAGGATACATTAGTCAATCAATAAGGAATTACTCTAAACCCATAATGCATGTACCTAGTTAGAAATGATGCCTTTTGAATATCTTCCTTACTCACACACAACTGATGATATCTAGATCGAAGATCAATATTTGAAAAATATTGGGCTCCATGAAGTAGATCAAATAAAACATCAAAATGAGGTAGGTGATACATGTTCTTTATTGTTATAGCATTGATCTCATAGTTGTCAATTAACAACCTCATAGATCAATCCTTCTTCTTAACAAAAAGAATAGGGGCTCCCTAAGGAGAAACACTAGGGTGAATGAATCCATTATAACTAAATTCTTCTTCTTTTTTCTTTAGTGACACTAATTACATAGTGTTAATTTTATATAAGACCTTGATATGTTCCTTTAATCAAGAATTAAATCAATGGGAAACTCAATTTCCCACTCTGGAAGATGTCCATGTAAATCCTCTAAAAACACATCAATATATTTTTTTCCCAGTAGTAAAATCCTCTATTTGAACATTCATTTCCACACCCATATTTATTTCATTCACATCCTTGATAATAATTGAATTCAGTGTAGATACTAGGGGTGGATCTATATAAGAATCAAATGGTGATGTTTCTTCTCTAAAGATAGGGGATTCCACATCATCCTAAAAAATTGAAACCTCTTTCTTCTTGTAATAAATTTTTTCATCATGGTTTGAAATCCATTGAATACCGAGGATTATATCAAATTAAATCATGGGTATGATAATAAATCATCAAATAAATCATGTTTATATTCCATAACAGGGACTGCCTGACCCAAATGTGTTGCAATGATATTTCCCACAAAAGTTTTGAATGACAACTCCCTTATTAAATTAAATTGGAACTATTGAATTTTCTTGAAAAATTTGGAATGTATGAAAGAATATGTTGATACAATATCAAATAATTAATTGTCTATGTTTGAGGAAATGATTAAAGTACATACCACCATGTCATTATGAACATCAATATTAGCAGTTGTGATCTCATATGCTTGTCCCTGCTCCCTTGGCCTTTTCTGAGGAAAGTTTACTTGATGTTTTAGAAAATCATTAGCATAGTGTCCCATCACTCTAAAATTAGAGCATTAAACATTAATATCTTCTTTATTCCACTTGAAAACAACAGCATGATCACCTTTCTGCCCACACTTTTAGCACACCCTCATTCCATTTAACCATGAACCAAGGTGTTCCCTTCAATAATTATCACAGGGCGGAGAGTCAACTCTTCCCTTCTTCCCCATTTCCTTATTTCATTTTATAGAGTTTTCAGCGGCCCTCTTCTTCTCTATCATTCCTTTAAATTCATAAGACATAGAGAACTGCTTTTCCATCTTGATAGTACATGGGAATATATCTTTGTATGGAGAGAAATTTTTGAAGATCTATGCCAACTGTAAGAATCGATTTAGTCCATCAAATAATCGAAAAATCATATTCCTTGGATTACATATATTTTCAAAAATAGTCTTTTCTAACCTTATGTAGTTAGATTCATACTTTTCAACATTCTCATCTTCCTTTTTCCTCAAATTAAAAAACTACGTTTCCTTACCCACTTTTTTCGGGATGAATTTATTTATATTTAAAAATTTATTAAAATTCACTTCATTCCATGATTTCTATCTCTTCCTCCTCCTTTTTTTATTGAATTAGTGACCACATTTGATCAGAATCTCCTGAAAGATGATAAACATACATGACAACGTTCTCCCTTTTGTTACATCCCAACGTAAGAAATATATTCTCTAAGGAGCATATCCAGTGCTCCTCTACAAATGGGTTTGTAGTCCCATTAAATGATGTTGGTAGTTATCACATAAATAAATCTAAGAAATCTCTTCAGAATTTTGGATCTTAATTTTCCATACAAGTAATGTTAGTATTCATAACCTAAATAGTTTTTCATAGTATAGTTATATGTTTCTCCCCACCAATCGCAGCTCGAGAGCTAGCATCATTCTCTTACAAAGTTTGGAAATCCCTATATGGGATACGCATCTTCATGTGGTTTCCATTCCTTCCACTAGGCTCCATTTATAAATAATGTTATACAGTAGATTTTTTTATGAACCATAATGTACAATCTCAACATTGAAAAAATACTTAACATAAATTGAAATCATATTCATGGATAATCCCATAATCATACAAATGGTTTCATTGGGGAAAATTTACTTCCAAATCCTTCATAATATATTATAAAGAAAATTTGACATATCATAAGTATATCCCTTGAGAGTTTCAAACTAGGTATGTAGTAAGGCACATTATCATATAAATGGATACTCCGGGTCATGCCCAAAACTCCTTGTCAGAGTATTTAATACTAGGTACATATGTACCAGAACCATGTCCACTTATTGTATCCAAATAGGGATGTATTTTATATAAATATCAAAAAAAAATCCCGACCAAATTTATAGAATTTTCTTATATGTTTATCATACGAACATATCATAGGGGTTTGTTATTCAATCTACATTTTCTAAATTTAATTTCCATGTTTTCAACTAATCTTCCTTTGATACCAACTATAATGACCTGACCCTAGTTTCCCAATGACGGTTCCTTATAACATTACATCCGCATGATCACAGGAAATCCATCCCCCAAACGAATGAATATTTTAGTAGATTTTGAAATCCAGATAGTTACATAAGTTTAATATTACAACATGAAATTAAAAATAACAAATAAGATACATTTTGATCATTTACCACTCAAATATTATCCATAGAATTCAGTCATAATATACCTCTTCGGGTCCTAGGAGAAATGAAATGTAAGAATGGGTGATATCAGATGCTCATTAAGGGTAAGTAAAATAGGGGAAGATATCATAAATAAAAACATAAGGCATGGTGAATAATTCAAAATGCATTCTTTTAAAAATAATAAACATGGACACATTCTGGTGGGAATATGTGTTGAGTAATTATTTCTATAATAAAGCATAATCATGTGTATTCTACTAGTTGAATAACAACAAGATATATGAATTTTTAGATACATAATGAGAGAAATTCATTTTCTATAAATTCTAAAACATACTTTCAAGGCCTTTTCTGAAAGATCTAAAAATGAGTAAGGCGTTTTCCCAATTCATATCTAAAAATGGACAAGGCCTCGACCAAGTCCATATCTATTTATTTCATGAGACCTACTGATTCATCAAGGGGATACAGTGTACCACACCGATCACATAATAAGTCCAATGAATTCCTAAAATAAATATGGAAAAACATAAATTATAAATAAATTATTATTGAAACTAACATATGAAACGTAAATTGCATTCCCTGAACATTAATCATAATGACTAACTTTTCAGAGTAAATTATTGAATGGTTTTAAGATAGATCATACAAATTAAAACTAATTATAACAACTTAAATTAAATATGGTAAATTATATCATAAATATTAATCCCAATAATATATAATAATCAACCAGAGTTTTGAAATAGATGATGATACTCTTTTAAAATAATCAAGTAGTTCATGAGATATATACACTTTTACTTTGAAAAAAAGGTTCGTTTGGAAAAAAATTTGTATAAAACACTAAATTATATAATATAGTATTTTAATAATAAAATTATTTATTTTAGAAATATAATATTTTCTAAAAATATATTATATAGTGCCCATGAAAATAGGAAGGAATTTGTGAAATTCACTTGAGTCGGGCTTGTATTTCGGGAAAAAATTCTGAAACATCTTTTCAAAACATATAATTCCCCATAAATTAAGGTATTTTTATGACTAGTACACATTTATAGAACATTAAAACATAATTTATTAGGATTAAAAATTAATTAATTATAATTTAATTGAGTTACATTGATAATAAAAGTAACCCAAATGGAAATTGAGGTTCGAGTGGAAAACCCTTACCTTAAGTCCAAAGATGTTCCTAACTTGATCTTAATGACCTGAATAATTAAATTTAGGTTAATAAAATATTTATTAAAGAACATAATCTACAATTTATTTATTTATTATAACATTACTAAGCTCATTTATGGCCTTTTTATGGGTTAAGATATTCAATTTCAATGTTTGGGAGCATTTTCTTCCTTGGTTTCATGATATATTTACTTATATTCATGTATAGATAAACATGTAGAATGAGAATGGTTGTATATAATAGAGGTTGTATTTTATTAGTAAAAAACATAATATTACAAGTAAATAATTTTTTTGTTACTCGGAGTGAAGATGAATCATTATATAAATCATTAATGACAATTATTTGGCTTAATTGGAGGTTTTTTATCACAACTAACTCATTTTGATTTAAAAATTAATATCATCTCTAAAAAGTATTATATAACCTTAAATAACTTATAATACAGATATTATAGTCTATTTCAACCAAAAAAATGGTTACATGACATGAATACAAGGTAGTAATAGAAATTGAAAAGTTACAATCCTTGAATGTGATATATTAACACATCTCCGATGGTGTTTCCATTTCTTGTATTAAAGAAGGGTAAAGGAGAGTTTACGGAGAATTATTCCTTAATTATAAAAATATTATAGTGCATGTAAGGTATTGGAGTCATCATGACATTTGGATGAAAGGAGGTGAGGAAAGAAATAGAAAGGAACGGAACATGAAATAAAAGAAATGAAAAGAGGAATTTACCTCTTGATCTAATCTTCCTTGAGGGCCTCTTAAAGGGGAGAGGGTTTCAAAATTTTATGAGACTAGGGGCTGATAGATTTGTTAGAGGATATTGGGGGGATATTTAAGTATAATTTAGACAATTCATAGGTCTATAAAGGAGTGAAGATAAGAGGGAGTGAGAGGGTTTTATAGAGGAGGAGAGGAGGGTTTTCAAATTATTTTACTCGATATTTTATTATTTTTCTAAAGGAAACCAATAGAATTGATACATGTGACCAAGAAAATAAATATGTGCATGTTATTTCTAACCAAGTTTTCATGAATCATCCATGATGTTAGTAATATTTTATCTAACTGATAATATATATATATGGTAAATTAACGTATTTTAATATTCATCAAAAATTTGAGTATTTCATAAAAATCCCAATAATTCACCATAACCATTTTGAAATCTGTAGAATTAAAAAATTTACTCCATTTTTTTTAAAATAATTTTCTAAATTTTATTAATTTAATTTTTAAATAAAATAATAATTTATTCAAAAAAATGCAATTTTAAAACTATAACTCATTTTGAATCACCATGAAAATTTAATCAAGAACTCAATTTATTATAACATTTTGAAAATAAAATAATAATATGATTTAATATTAATAATGTTCATATTATTATTTATATTACCTCTCATAAGGGTAGGTTGTTATTCGCCATTAATTAATTTTGTCCAATCATACTCTAAATATCTTACTGAACACAACCGTGTATGTATGTTTTTTGAAATTCAAATCACATATGTGAAACAATAATGTTTACTTTCTAGGTTATAACAAAGTGGTGTTTTTTATATAGTCAGTGTTTCATAAATTCAATATAATATTTATTTTTAAAATCTTTGGGTGTTACATTTTCTCCTCCATACAAAAATTTCATCCTCGATATTACCAGAATGTTACCCCCCAAAAATATTTGGGACATTCTTCATCATTAGCTCCTTTGGATACCATATTGCCTCTTCGATTTTATGATTTTTTTCAAAGTATATTTACTTTTCCAGTCATCTGATTCCTCAAGAATTGTTTTGTAGTGTCCAAAATCTAGATAGGCTCTTCATAGTATGATAGGTCAGGTTCCAATTATATACCTTTGGAAGTGAGGGCATGTGTTGGGTCTCGCATGGACTTTTTCAGCAAAGAGACATGGAACACCTTTTTTTTCTTTAGGAATGCTTGGTTTCATAGAAAAATGATATGAAATAGCTCAAATTCTCTCTATAATTTCAAAAGGGACTATTCAAAAAGGGCTTTGATTCCCTTTCTTCCCAAATCTTATAACACCCTTCCTTGGAGATACTTTTAATAAAACATGATCTCCCACTTGAAACTCCAAATCCATACTTCTATTATAAGAATATATTTCTTTCATATTTGAGTCTCTTTGATAGGGCCTTGAATAGTCTTTACCTTCCCTGTTATTTCCTCCCCAAGTGTTGGGCCCACATACTTCCATTCTCCAACTTCATCCCAACAAGTTGATGTACGAAATCTATTTCCATAAAATTCCCTATATGGTGCCATTTGAATACTGGAATGCAAACTATTATAGTAGGAAAACTACACTAAAGGTAAATATTTATCGCACATACCTTAAAATTCAAGAAAACATGATGTCGAAATGTCCTCTATTGTTTGGATCATACGTTATGATCACCTGTCAGTTCGTCGGGGATAAGAAATACTCAATATGAGCTCACTATCAAACGATTTCTAAATACTTTTCTGTAATTTCTATATAAATCGTGGATCACGATCAGAAATAATTAAGATAGGTTCTCCATGAAGTCTCATAACTTAATTGATATAGTGTTGTTCTAGGAAATCCTATTCAAAATCCTCCCTTATAACAAGGAAATATGCAGATTCCTTAAGTCGAAAAACAACTTCCAATATTTCATCATTATTTCTTGGAGTTTTGGGTAATACATTTACAAAATCCATGGTGATTTCATCCCATTTCTATGTATTAATAGATAAATGTTTCATGACTCCACTAGGGTGTTGTCTTTTGTCCATCACTTGTTGATGGACGAAACATCATGATACATAATCATCAATTTCCCTCTTCATGTTATCACACCAGAAATGATATTTCATATCTCAATACATTTTAGTACTACTAGAGTATATATAGAAATTTGAGCTTTGAGAATCATCCAATAACTATGTTTTCAACTCATATGTAGAGGGAACACATAGCATGTTTCCTAGATTTCAGAATTCCAACTTCCCACATCAAGTCATACTACATCACATCTTTCACAGTAGTAATTTTCTTTTGGATAATCTCATCATTAGACTATAAAGGCTTTAATTATTTCTAATAAATACAGTTGGGTAGCCATTTGAAAAAAGTATTGATGTTTCACCTTCTTTGATAATTTCCATATCTATCCTCATTATATCCATGTACAAAGGCTCATTGTCGATCCACATTTTGTTGAGAATTCTGTGATCCTTCCAGTTCAACTCAACAACTACCTTATTTTCCTTGCCTGGGTGAGAGTGTATGGAAAAATCATAATACATCATTATTTTGATCCATCTCCTTTTCCACATGTTGAGTTCTTTTAGTGAGAAGATATATTTTAGAATCTTATGATTCGTATATATCTCATGTTTTTCTACATAGAGATATTTTCTCTATTTATTTAGATAAAATAATACCATTGCTAAATCAAGATCATGAGTCAGATATATTATTTAATGAATTTTTAACTACCATGATAAATTGGAAAAAACTATATCATTCTGCATAAGGAAAAAAGAAATCCTTTATTTTAGGCTTCGATATAGATCATAAACCCATCATTCTTCGATGGTACAGTTAGAATTAGAGCTTTCACTAATCTCATATTCAATTCATTGAAACATTCCTCACATTATTTTTTCCACAAAATCATTACCCCTTTATGTGTATGCTAGGTTATTGGGTTGGAAAAAATGATGAATTTCAAAGTGAAACACTTATAATAACCTACTAAACCAATAAAACTGTGTACGTCAGTTATTTTTATTGGAGTAGGCCATTCTTGCACTACCTTTTTTATCAGAGGATCAACATATATTCCATCCTTATAGACAATGTGGACAATAATGGAAACTTATTGATGCCAAAATTCACACTTTCCAGACTTCCAATAAAATACATTTCTTCTAAGGGTCTTAAAAATTGTGTGCAAGTTACTTTCATAATCTTCATAGATTTTAGAGTATTCCAAGATATAATAAATAAATACCACCACAGATTCATCAAGATATACCTTGCAAACTATATTCATTATATCTATCAAAATATAAGGAGCATTACTCAGTCCAAAAGGAATTACTGTAAACTCATAATGTTAATACCTAGTGTGAAATTTTTTCTTTGGAATATCTTCTTTCCTCACAAGAAATTGAGGATATCCCTATCGAAGATCAATCATTGAAAAGTATTGGTATCCATGATGTGGGTCAAATAATTCATCAATGCGAGGTAGGTGATACTTTTTCTTTTTTATTATAGAATTAATATCCTTGTAGTTAATTCACAACCTCATAGACTCATCATTTTTTTAATGAAATGAACAATGGCTCCCCACAAAGAAACACATTGGAGAATAAATCCATTATCACTAAATTCCTCTAGTACTTTCTTCAGTTCCACTAATTCCACAGTGGACATTCTAATATGGGTATTTCATATGGGCCTTGAATTAAGAATTATGTTAATGGAAAACTTAATTTCCCTCTATAGAGGTTGTTTATCAAATGTTTCTAGGAACACAACAACGTATTCTTGAAAAATAGGTATGTACTCGATTTGAAAATTCTTTTCCAAACTAATAGTTATGGCATTCCATTCCTCCACAATAGTTGAATTCATTAGATCTACTAGGGGTGGATCTATATTAGAATCAGACGGTGATGTTTCTTCTCTAAAGATAAGGGATTCCACATCATCCTTGAAAATTACAACCTCTTTCTTCGTGCAATAAAATTTCATATCATGGTTATAAATCCTATCTATAAAAAGTATTATATCAAATATAATCGGGAGTATAATAATATAATTAAAAGATAAATCACGTTTAAATGCCCTAATGGGGACGGTCTAACACAACTTTGTTGCAATGATACTTCCCTTATGAGATTTGAATAAAAAATATCTTATTAAATCAAATTGGAAATATCTAATTTTCTTAGATAAATGGGAAGATATGAAGGAATGTGAAGATACAAGAGAAAATAAATCATTGGATAAATTTGAAGAAATGATTAAAGTACCTACAATAACATCGTTAGAAACTTCAATATTAGTAGTTATGATCACATAATATTATCCCTACTCCCTTGGCCTTTTCTGAGGCATGTTTCTTTGATACTTGGGGCAATCATTATAATAGTTTACCATTTGTCTACAATTGTATCATTGAACTTAAATAGATTTTTTCTTCCCCTTCCAAAAAGTAGAATGATGGCCTTTCTATCCATACTTTTAGTGCACCCATTTGACCTTTAAGAAGGCACCAGGGTGTGTCCTTCCATAATTTTCATCAGGTGTAAATTAAACTCTTCCCTTTTTCACCATTTCCTTATTTCAATTTCTAAAGTTTTCAGCAACCCTCTTATTCTCTTGATTTCCATTGAATTCAATAGGCCTAAAGAACACCATTTTTGTATTGATAGCACATGAGACTATATCTTCATATGATGAGAATGTTTGGTATACCATCACTCGCTAGAGGAATAGCTTTAGCCAATCAAATAATCGATCAAACATAATCCTTTTATTATGTCTATAGTTCATTGAATGCCTTGCTAACCCTGTGAATTTAGTGTAATACTTTGTAACATTATCATAATTATTTTGCCTAAAATTCAGAAACTTACATTCTATATATGCTCATTCTTCATCAGGAAAATATTTCTCTAAGAAAAGTTCTTTAAATTCACTTCATTCCATGTTTTATAACTCTTCCTTCTTGTTTTTTTATTTAGTGACCACAATTGATCCAAATATCCCAACTGAAGATAAAATTTCATGAAAACCAACTTCCTTTTGTTACTATCCAAGGGGATAAATATCTTCTCTAAGTAACTTATCCACTTCTCCACTAAAAATGGCTTTCCAGCCCCATTAAATGATAGATGATGTTTTTTCATAACGATTTCTAACATAAATCCTCCACATTGTGGATTTGTATACTCCATATAGGTAAATTTATTATTCATAACCAAAGTATGTTGTCCTAGTATAGTTATAAGTTGCTCTGCACCAGTCATAGCTCCCGATCCAACATCATTATCTTTCACAGGAGGGAAATCCCTACACGGGATATGCGTGTTAATGTAGTTCCTTCATCTAGGATCCATTTATAAATCAAGGTGTGCACTCTATTAGGTTATGAACCATAACTTATTATCTCAAATTTGAAAAAATTCTTAACATAAATTGAAATCCTATGCATGGATAATCCCATAATCAAAAACATGGATTCTTTGAGAAAAAAAATCCATTTATATATATCATAATGGCATGTGAAGAAAATGTGCATTATCATAAACATATCCCTTGGGAGTGTCAAAACAGGTGTGCAGTAAACCCTATTGTTTTATACCAATATACCACGGGTCAAGACTGAAACTACTTGTCAGAGTTTTTACTCCTATGTGAATCTGTTCCAGAGCCATATCCACATATAGTATCCAAAAAGGGATGTATTTTCTATAAATATCAACAAAATCTATTCCTTACCAAAATCGAGGATGTTCTTCTATTTTAATCCTCAAAGACTATATTTGGGGATTTTCTCTAATCTATGTTTTCAAAATCTAGTTTCTATGTTTTCTAATAAACATACTATGATACCATCTGTAAAGACCCGACCCTAGTCTCTCGGAGTCAGTGCCTTATTACATTACATTATCATAATCGGAAGAAATTAGTATCCCAAAGGAATGAATAGTTTATTATATATTTATATCCAGATAGATACATAATTTCAACAATATAACTTGAAATGAAGAACAATAAGTAAGTTCCATTGGGAACATAAACCACTCTAAAATTATCCCTACAAGTCAAACACAATATACCACTTCATGTCCTCAGAAAATGAAACATAAGAAGGGTTGAGCTCAGATGCTCAGTTAGGGTAAGAAATAGAGCGGTAGATATGATAAACATAAACATTAGGCATGTTTAATAATTAAAAACACATAACCTTAAAAATAAAAAACATGGGTACATTATGGGAGTAATATGAGTTGTGTTTTTATTTCCAGAATAAATTATAATCTTGGGAATTCTACTAGTCGAATACCCACATGAACTACAAATTTATAGCTTCATAGTGAGGGAAACTCATATACCATACATTCTAAAACATACTATCAAGGCCTCGTCCAATACATAAAAAAATGATAAAGTCATTGGTCAAAACCATATCTAAAATGGGCAAGGTCTCATCCAAGTCCATATCTATATTTCTCATGATACCTACCGACGCATCAAGGGGTTATAGTGGGGACCACCTATCACATAATAAGTCCAATAAGTTCCCCATATAAATGAGGATAGAGATAAACAATATATATATTCTTACGTAAACTAACATATGAAATGTAGATAACTTTCCTGAAACATTAAGTATAAACACTAAACATTAATAATAATTTGGTGAATGGTTTTAAGATAAAAGATCCATAGTAAAACTAATCATAGAACATTCAATTAAATACTATACATTTTATCATATATATTAAAACCAATTATACATAATAATCAATAAGTGTGTTGAAGCATATGAACATACTCTTATAAAATTATTGAGTACTTCTTAGGATAAATAGTCATTTACTTAGAAAGGAAGAGTTATTTTGGAAAAGTGTTCGTATAAAAAAATAAATGAGTTGGGATTATATTTTATAAAATAAAATGAGATATTTTAGAAATATAGTGGTTTCTAAAAATATATTTTATAGTGCCCGAGATAATAGGTAAGAATTTGTGAAATTCCCTTCAGTCGGGATTGTATTACGGGAAATTTTTTGAAATTCCATTTTAAAACATATTATTCTCTATATGTGAAGGTATGATTATGGTTGTTAAACATATATATAACATTAAAAAATTTATCACGATAAAATATTAATTTATATTAATTTTATTGAGGTAATTAGATAATAAAATTAACCTTAATGAAATTTGAGGTTCATATAGAAAACCCATACCTTAAGTCTGAAGGTGTTCCTCGTATGATCTTAATGACCTAAATAATCAAATTTAGGTAATAAATTAATATTTACAGAACCTCCTTTAAATTTAATTTATTTATTATAACCTTATTAGGTTTATTCATGGCATTTTTATGGGTTAATAGATTCAATTTCATGGTTTGGGATCCTTTTGTTCCTTGGTTACATGATCAATTTACTTATATTCACGTACAGACAAACATGAAGAATGAGAATGGTTTCCCAGAAGAAAATGTGTATGTTATTAGATAGAAACCAAAAAATTACATCTTTATAAAATTAATTTGGTTATTGGGAGTGATGATGAATCATTATATAAATCTTTAATGACAATTGTTAGGGTTAATTGGTCGTTTTTTATCACAAAAAACTCCTTTTGATTTTAAATTAAAATCATGTGTTAAAAGAGATTACAGAACAATAAATAAGTTGTAGTACATATATTATAGTATTTTTCTATAATAAAAAAAATTCATGACCAAAATTGTATAGTATAATAGAAATTGAAAACACATCATCCATGAATGTAATAAATTAACGCATCTCAGATGGTGTTTTCATTTCTAGTATAAAAGAAGGAGAAATAATATATGATGAAGAATTATTACTTTATCATAACAATATTCTAGTATATTAAAGTTACTAGAGTCGTAACAACATTTGGATGAAAGGATTTGAGGAAATAAAAAAGAAAATAAATGACCTTGAAATAAAATAAATGAAATGAGGAATTTACATCTTGAAGTAATAATACATAAAAGCCTCTTTATAGGATAGGTTTTGGTCTTTTATAATACAGAATGATATTGGATGTGGGAAAGGATCTTTGGAAGATATTATAGAAGAATTTAGAAATGGAACAAGTCTTTAGGGAATTGAAGAGAAGAGGGAGTGAGGGGGGTTATAAGTGTGGGAGAAGAGGGTTTTCCCATTATTTTACTCACCATTTTATTATTTTTTTCAAAGACAACCAATATAATTGATTCATGTGACCAATAATAGTAATATGTGTATGTGAGTTCAAACCTAGTGTGATTACATCAATCATGATGCATGTAATAGTGAATTTAACTGATAATGAATATATAAGGGAAATTAAAGAAATTTACAATTCATAAAAAATTCTAGTATTTTAGAATAATCTAAAAAATTCAACCTAACAATTTTTTGAGGTGTTGAACTAAAAAAATTAATATATTTTGTTGAAAATATTTTTCGAAATATTATTATTCTAATTATTAAATAAAATCATAATTTATTTGAAAAATAACAATTTTGAAACTATAACTTGTTTTATATTACCTTGAAAAATAAATCAAGATCTCTTTATCTTATAACCTTAATACAATAAAATTATAGTATTATTTACTATTTATAAGGGTAATATTAGTATTCATATGAATATTCATAATGGTATGTTACTATTCACCTAAAAATAAGTTTGTCTTAGCAGACTGTTAATATCTTATTGAACGCAACTGTGTTTGTTAGTTTTTCAAAATTCAAATCACAGAGATGGAAAATTATGTTTTCTGGCTACGCTATAACAAAGTGGTGTTTTTTAGAGACTCGGTGTTTTATGCATTCAATGTTAATTTTTTTCAAAATCATGGGGTGTTAAATTTCTTGTCTCATGAAATATATCAAGTCAATGTTCTTAAGGATGTATTTCAAGGAGAAGAATTTAAGAGGTAAAATCTCCTTTCATTTTTTAATTTTATTTCAATTTATTTTATTTTATTATCCATCCCTCACCTTCCATTTCTAAAGTCACATGACAACTCCATTAAATATTATATAATGTAATTTTATTATTTCAGTGAAAATCCATCATCCAGACTCTTCTCCTTTTCCTTTTTATTTAAAGATTAAAACATCAGTTGTGAAGTTCCTATTTACCGACTTCATGGATGACATGTTTTCATTTTTCAATTCCGGATTCAATGATGATCATAAAAAAATTGTGGTTGAAATATACTATAATATTTATACTAAATATTATATATTCTTCTATAACTATTATATATAAATAATATTAATTAATTGAACAAAACTATTTTTGATGATTGAAACCTGCTAAAATAATTTAAACGACATTCAAAAATAAATTAGCTAATGATTTATCCTTTCCCCCGATATAAAAATGACATATACTACTATTTAATCCTATATAAGATCATTATAAAAATATAATTTCAATTCTGGACAACTATTTTCATTTTACCTCATCATTTAAAGGATAGTAAACCGATCATGAAAACCAAGGAATCGATCACCCCCAAATAATAAAATTGTATTTGATAACTCATAAAAAAGGTCTTAAATGAACATAAAAAATTATACTAAATTAAATAAATATATAAAAGGTTCTTAATTAATTAAATATAGTACTTAATCTAATTATCCATGACCATAAGATCAAACACATAACAAATTTAGACATAAGGTAAGGGATTTCTCACCTCACTATTATTTATATGTGTTATACATTATTCACCACTATTTATTTTTTGTTTTATTTATTTATACTAAAAATCGATGAATAACATCTTTAATATGTTTATATTTATGTTCTTTAATGATTCAATTGATGATCATTGATTTTAGGAGGCATACAGTTTGATAATTTTCACAGTGGTAGGGGTTTCTTCCCGACCCTCCATTTTTCATTCAGGTTACGCTATCTCTCTCTTTAAAAATTCAATTCTTTATTATATTTATATAATTAATATAAATTATATGTATATGTTCATAAATAATATATCCAGAACTATTTATATTTCTATGATGGTATAATACATGTTTCAAAAGGTTCCCTTTGCAATTGTTCATGTTAAGAAAGCTTGATTAATGTGAACTTCCTAATTTCTTACCCATTTTAAATTAGAGTCAAAAATATCATTTTACAAACCATTATTTTTATAAAATAAATCTTTTTTCAAGAAAATAATTTTTTTCATCCCTAATTTTAAATAAATAAAAATGAATTTTTCACTTTTATAGACACTTTGATATTTTCCCTTAAACAGCATGAAAGTAGCCCATTTCTAAAGTCTCTTAAATAATATTATTAAATTTTTTCACTTATGTTGAACATTGTTTATAACTAAAACATAATTTTTTTCTTGAATTTTAATTTTCATGAAAATAAATTATTAAAATCTGATTTTATGACAAATATAAATGATTTCCCAGAATAATTCTTCATTTGAATGTAAAAGGTTGTTTTTATCAATAATTTATCAATGGTTTTATTATATTATTCTCATCTATGATTATGATCCAAGTATTTGAAAGTTTTTATGGATAATTTTACTTGAAGATATCTTTTTAAATATATTATTCAACATACTAGTAATGCATTGCACTTATTAAGTGATCGATGGGGCCCACTCTAGCCCCTCGATGTATCAGTAAGTCTCATGAGACAAACTAGACTGGGTTTTGGATGATCCCTTACCCATTTATGTATAATACTCTGTTAAGGACCTAATGGTATGTTTATGGTGCCTTAAATTATATATTCTTTCATTATAATATTAGTAATTTATATCCCATGAGATTATTCAACAAATATATTATCCAGGGATTTTTTCATTATTATGTGATTATTTATAAGATATTATTTATTTAAATTTTATTCCTACAATATTTTTATCAATATTATGTTTTAATGACTTTTTTTAGTTATTATCCATCATTTATTGTTTATGTTTATTTATTGATAGTGTTTTCTGTATTGTTTACCCTTACTGAGTATATGAGATCATCCCTTTCTTATGTTATATTTTTTCCACGAATGTCAATGTGTATATTATGAATGACTTTCTAGAATAATCAAGAACTTTATAGATGTTCTCCATAGATTTTATATGTTTTTTTTTGTTACCGACATAGTGGAAACATTTCATTAAATGGTGATAAATTAAATTTTATTTTAATACTCATTACCTAAAACCAAGAGAATGAATCTCCCACATTATATATATAGTTATTTAATTTATATTTAATGAAATAAATACGTGGGATTTGGAACTTTTTTCATTGATGATTGTTGATCATCAAGAAATCCCCTTTGGTATTTCATTCATTTTTCATGTGAGGATTTAAGGGTATAATCCTTGTAGCGGTTATCCACACATTCTCTAATGGTCTCCAAGAAAAGTCAAGCATTCTATGGGTGCTAGCATGGTGAATCAAATGAATTTTGTAGTTCGTACATGATCACTCATTCTTCGGTATTGAAAATATTCCATGTTGGTGTTCTTGTTATTAAGTGGGATAGAGGATGAGAAGGAGTCAAGCGAAAATTAATTGGGCGTGAAAATTCTCTATTCTAATACTTGGATGTAGTTTTGAAAAATATTACACAATAGATAAAGTCATCTATTTATAGAGTTGGGATAATAGTTACAAAATTTTATTACATAACAACAATTATATATAATTATAACTATTAATGAAATCCAAAGCAACATAATAATTATATTATTATTATTATTATTTTGTGTGCCAACTTTCACAAAAGGGATAAATAATATTTTACAAATTATTAATAATTATATTATCACCTAACATTGTCTTGGTTTGTTTGAACTCTTGTTTCATTTACTGAACACTAAAATATATATTTTATTCTCTTAATCAAATATTTTATTCACAAACTCGTTAATAAAAATTTATTTTATATTCAATAAAATGAATATATATATATATATTATTCACAATCAGGTGAATAAATATTTAATTAATTTTTGAAATCAATACATCTTGAATAAAATTTTTCCACAGTATTAAGACTAATATTTATTTTGTTAATTAAATTCAAATATAATTTAATCTAGAATAATAGAAACACTTAGTGTGTGACCCTCCAAGATTCATTATTATAGGAATTAGGTTTTGTTGCATGAAGTGCATGATTATTTTCTTGAAATGGAAAAAGGAACCGAAGATCATGAACTTAAATTCTCAATAATTAGAATAACAATCAAATTATCACTATACAATATAATCCCTTTTTTACAATACCTCATCATGAAGGTTTCATGATTTTTTTTATCAACGTATATTCTATATATATCATTCTTTGACTATATAAAACAAACTCAAAGTTACAACATGGCCAAGAAATTTAGGGAAATGGTTCGATTTCAATCATGGGGCTGAGATATCAACATCCATAAAGATGTAAGGGACAATTATTTTTTGGAATTATCCATTAATAAAATTTTACTCGTGACACACCCAATGTACCATACATCCCTCCAACATATGGTATGATGGTTTCATCCAAAAATATATGTGCATTTATAGTCACATGAATTAATGATAATCTTAAATCCCAAAGACCATTACACATGCTCGCATATAAGAATATTTAATGACACCAAAACAAGTGAAATTCTTACTGAAAAGTCTGTTCTCATAATCTTCCATCTTAAAGATTACTAATTTTAAACTTTAGGACAAGAATTATCATCTTATTATGAGTTAGTAAAAAATTATAGTCTCTATACATTGTATCCCATCATAGTATGTCATAAAAAAACTATTTTATGAATATTTTCATACCACATCAAGGTTCTCAACATAGAGGGAAAATACTATGACTTTATCAATGCCTAAAATAATCTAGAAAGTTATTATAATAAAGTCATGAAGAACAATTAAAAACGTGTAATAGGATGTTTAATTTAACATTTAATACATAAAATATTCATGTAATCAAATTACATATAGTTTTTTCTTAGGAAACCAACTCTAACAAACATTCACTTGTACTAGAGAAAAATGCCTACGACTTTCAGTCCTCTAGACCTCAAATGATAATTATAGTTTTTCTAAGTCTTGTCTTTAGTCAAGGGATCAACTATGTTGTCTTACAAGGAAATATTGCTCACTATAACCTCACCTCTCTGAGAAAAATCCCTCGAGAGATGATACTTCTGAAGTATGGGTTTCGTATGCTAATGTGACCTTGGATCCTTTTCAAGAGTCATCTCTATAGTATTATCACAATAGAGTGTGATTTAATCATTACTATTAGGTACCACATCAAACTTCTGGATGAAATTGTACATCCAAACTTCTTATTTATCTTCCATAGAAGTTTCACTATACACGGACTCTACTATAGAATCTAAGACCACATCCTTTTTAAAATCTTCCAGATTACAACACCTCTATTAAAAGTTAAGATGAATTTCATCTGTGACTTCTTGTCATCTTTATCAACATGGAAACTAGAATCTACATATCCTCTAATGACTAGTTCCTCAACTCCTACTCAAAACAATAACATATCCTTAGTGCACCTCAGCTACATAGGTATAGTTTTTACTTCCATCCAATGGAGGTCACCTAGATTGACTTAATATCTGCCTACCATACTTAATGTGTAGGCGACATATATTCTAGAACATAGAATAACCTACGTGAATGGACCAATCATTATTGAATATGGAATCCTTAACATTATATTTATTTTCCCATGGGTCTGACGGGTCATTTTTTCAAGGATTAATGCCTTGTGACAGTAGAAGTAATACCCTATTGGATTGTTCTATACTTAATCTATTCAGTATCTTGTCAATATACGTACTTTATCATAGGATGAGAAAACTCTTGGATATATCATGATGGATATTGATCTCAATAATTAATGATTCCTCAGCCATTTATTTCAAGGAAAATAATGTATTCAACCACAAATTAACATACTAGATGTCTGGTACATCATTTACAATAAGTGATATTTCATCATCATATGCTATTAAGAAAATGACTTCACTCCCAATAAATTGTCGGTAGACATAAGGCTCGCACTCATTTTCTAAACCAAATTCCATTATGTATTCATCAAAATGAATGTTCCATGACCTTGATGCTTCTTATAATACATTAATTGATTTTTTTTTAAAATTGCATATCGTATTGCCATACTATGATCTCACAAACCCATCTGGTTTTGTCATATAGACATCTTCCTGATGTTTCCTTTTAAAGAAGGTTTTTTTATATCCATTTTTCAAATATCATAGTCATGGAAAGCTGCAATGGAATGTAAAATCATAACGTATTTAAACATTGAAACTGGTGAAAAGGTTTCTTCATAGTCAACTTCTTGATCTGGTTTAACCCATTTTTTCAACCATTCATGCCTTATAGGTACTAACTTATCATTCCATGTACTGTTTCTTCTTGAATACCCATTATCAACCATTGGGGTTTACCTCCATAAGAGGATCTACTAAAATCCAGACTTGGTTTTGGCATATGGAATCAACTTCATAATTCTATGGCTTCTTCCCACTTAGAAACTTATGTTCCACATAATGCTTTCATATAGATTATAGGATCATTATTATCAACAAATAATTATTCACGATCCTCAGTAACTAGAAAACCATGCCATTATAGTCATATAACCTCTCTTTTAATCTTATTTAGTACTTGTGTCTCTGGAATAATTTATTTTTTCCAAGGGGCGTTGTAGAATATGATCTTGTACCAACTCTTGCATGCCTTGAACCGTGGCATCATTGATTTTTATCTCACTCCCATGATCTATTTTGGTGATGTTCCCCCTCTCAAGTAATATTGTGTGTCTTTCCACTATAACCTATTTGTATGGGGGTTCATATATGAAATATCATCTTGTTTCTTGGGGTTATCCAATGAAGGTACACTTTGTGCCTCATTGTGAAATATTTTTACTTGAATGGGAATTGACAAACAGTTCTCTTTCCCACACATTTAAATTTGTTAACACATTTTTTATTCCACTCCAAAATTCGTATGGAATACTATTTATCACTATATTTTGTACATTGTTTTGTTTGTTTTTTGATGTTTATAATGCATATCCCCAAAAGGATAATTGAAGAATCATGTGACTCACCATTGATCTCACTATGCCTAACAAGGTGTGGTTCCTCATTTTTCATATAACATTCCACTAAGGCGGGTAAGGTGGGGTTAGTTGGGATAGGATCCCAACACTCATAAGTAATCAATGAAGTCTTTATTAAGGTATTCGCCATCGTGGTCTAAAAAGAGTTTTTTATTCATCCAACCATGATGGTCATCAAATTCATTCTTGTATTCATTGAATTCATTGATGGTCCTCATATGTAAATATATCTATATCTACTAAAATCATCAGTAATCGTTATAAAGTATGAGTACCCACTACTTACATTAATAGGAAATGGTTCACACACATTAGTATAAACTAATTCAAGAATCTCATTAGATCTTTCCCCTTTATCACAAAATGTGGATTTGTTCATTTTAAATTGTAAAAAAGTGTGGCATATTCCAAGTATTTTTAGTTTGAAATAATCTAAACAGTCATATTGATGTAATTTCATCAAGAATTTTTCATTTTCATGACCTAGCTTGTGATTTTAAATTTGGGGGGGGGGGGGGTACGAGTCATGTGAAGTAACTTCGTTACATATTTCCATTACTTGGTTCATGTAATCCAACACATAAAGACCATTTTATAAATGTTTCTTGACATAACAAATGTTATATATACAAGAGAATAAACATTTATTTCCAAAATTCAAAATGAATCCATCCATAACTAGTCTTGGTAGAGAAATGTTGTTTTTGGTAACTGAAGGAACATAATAACAAAATTTTAAATCCAAGACCATTATGGTCAGAAGGTGGTAGTCCCAAATCACTATAGATGTAATTTTAGCTCTATTGGATGCTCATAGATATACCTATCATCGGTAAATTTTTAAAAATCTACACTGTTAGTGTATTTGGAAACATATTTGAGAAATAAAATCTATATCTAATACCCAACTTTTATAAATAAAGAAATTAATGTTGATAAAAATTTCACATAATCATTACTCTTTTTCCTTTAGCTGGGTGTAGTTTTTATTCCAATGACCCCTCTAGAAACATGTGAAATTGACATCATAATGTTCCCTTGCTTTCTTTTTACCTTCTTTTCCATGAAAGGGTGTGAGGAATCATTGTTCATAGTGTTATTTTCATTCATTTTCCATTTTTTCACCATAAGTACATAAGCCTTTTCGCACTTCATATATATGTCTAATTGAACAATTATGATTACAAGATCTAGAAGAGACTTCTCAATGTTGTTCAGATTAAAATTCACTACAATACTAGAGAAACTGTGAGGGATTGATGCCATAATTATATTGGTGCCCAGTTATTTGGTGATTTTAACACCTAAAACATCTAGGAACTCAATAAAGCTAATGATATTGACTATGTGATGCCCATATGGGGAACCCTCTCCAAGATTAATCATTAATAGTTCCATCGAAATCTCAAATCATTTATGTCCAGCTCACTCTAGGTAAATAACATTGAGGAACTCAAGCATGCCACATGCATAAAATTTTTCATGAGACTTCATGAGTTTCCTAGACATAGATGTAAGAATCAATCATTAAACATCGACCTCATCATTCATATTATTTTTTTCCAAAAATTGAGGATTCTATCATATATGATTTCTGTTCATGGTATAGAACAAACAAAATGCATCTAAACAACTCTTGGAAGTTATTACTAGTGAGGACATTATCTTTATCCAATATTGGTTAGAGGGATAGTGTGGATGAAGAGCTTAACATTTTATTCTAAAATTAAAAGACAATATTACTTTTTCTTTTCTTGATTACAATTTTTGTGAGAAATAATAAATTAATTTATTTTATTAAACGTCCAACTATTTTATAAATTCTCAATATCCCTCTCCATTGAACGTGGAATGTTTAGTTTCTAGGATATTTTAGTGCAAGGGTTCCATATTTCCTTTTTCATAACCCCAACAAGGGTTGGGTAAGATATTTTGAAGGTATTGAGGTTGGAAAGCCTTTTCCAACTATGGGATTACATCTACTTGATCTGTTTAGTGGACTCACCAATCCAAAATACATAACACGGATTATCTCAACACCTTCCTCCAAATTACCCCAATTCTATAAATGGATTCTTATATTGATGTAAAATAGTTAAATCAACCCAGAACCATCATAATAAATCCCATAAAAACTATGTGTCCCAAAAAAAGGTTGGTCAAACACATAGTTCTATTAAGTTTTGTTCCTAATATATTAATAGATGGATTAGTCTGACATAAAATTAGACAGAGGTATTATATTTTATTATGCATAAATTTTTATATAGTTTCATCCTTTACATGTCTCATTAATATTTATGTGTATGATTGATTAATTAACCATGTTTTGATAAACCATTTACACATAATTAGATTTATTTAAATTCTATCTTTTCATATTAATTCAATCATTTATGTGATCACGATCTTACATCCAAAAATATAATTTTAATGCATTTAGAAATAATATAAATAATTAATTAAATAACCCAATCATGGGATTATCTGATGGTTTATTTAATAAGAGGACACTAAATCAAACTATGACCAAGGGAAAATAACTCATTATTCTGATCTTGGTATGAGATACACCATTCCACATGTCCACCTAGGTATCACCAAGTCGGAATCATTATGATTTTTCCTTAAAATCCCTACACATGACTTGGGATGCCCCATTAAATGCAAATTGTAAGAACCTAGATCTTCTTTTTAGGTATGCTTTTCCTTTTTTTGGAGTTTTTGAGAAAAATGAACATTCTGGAAATTTTTTAAGTACACGTCATGTAATTTCGGAGTACACGCCGTGTACTCTTTTCACGCCCAAGCTGTGAGCTGGCCGTGTCCGGGCCACACACACGGTGTGTAAGGGTGACGTGGAGGCCGTTTTTTGGTAGAGTACGGAAAATACCTAGTACACGTCGTGTACTCTAAAAGTACACACCATGTACTTTCTTTTTTTCATTAAACGGACCGGGGTCGCACCTGAAGCACAGAAGTGTCTTCTTCTCTCGGTTTCGTTCATCCGAGAGCGCCCCTATGGCCGAATTTCCTCCGAGACACCGTGCCTCAGTCCGATCTTTGTTCCAGCCACCGTTGATTGCATTGGAAGTGTAGCGGTGAGTTCTCTGTTCTACTTTAGCCTTGTTTCTCGATTCCTCCTCATTTTCAAGTTATCGTAGGTTGAGAGTTTTGTGTGTTTTCTCAGATCTACATTTTTCTAAGGGGAATCTGTCATCGTTGTTCACATATATCGATCTACTAGGATCAAGGTAGGTGGTTTGTCACCCTACGTTGAATGTATTTGAGTTTTTAGTGCAAAAGTGGCGGATACCCATGTATCGAGTATCTCAGGTTAGGGTTTTGATCTTGTTTTGTTACCTGTCTTAGATTTAATGTATGCTTGAGGTTATTAGATGATTAATAATGGAAATTTAGCATGTTTGAGGATCATCCCATGGGTGTTTCCTCTGGTTTTGTCTGTTGATTACCATTTGTCATGGTTTTCCTATGAGGCAACCCTTTTTCACATTGCTAGTATGCCCATTGACTTGATTGCTTGTATTTCCTGTTGTTTATATGATTTTGGATGCATTTGTAGCTATTAGCCAAGTAGTTTTTGAACTTACTTTGGCTGCTAATAGTCGATTACGCATGGTTAAACTGATCAGGGCTGAGTGAACTTGTTGTGGTAGACTAAAGGGGGAATTGATGATTAGGGATTCCCTAGAGAGTCTGTTATAATTAGTATTGATCACAGGACCTATGGGAATGGGACTTTGTGCATCCTCATATTGTTCTTAGTTATGTAGAGAGACTATAGGGGGAATTAGACGTAATTTCTTCCTCAGAGAGTCTATATATTTCATTGTAAGACCACATTGGAATTGACGGTGAGAGCTTCCCAGAGTGTTTGTACCTTTGTACGTCTACATGACTAGAGGGGTTTTCTAGTAGGAGCCACCCAGAGAGTCAGTGCTCTATAATTTGGTTGGTTGTGACGAGTCCACCAAGCTAAAGAACAATCTTGGGTTTGTACTGCTTTCTATTTAGGTCGACTGTAGAGTTACCTATTATGATTACTTGCTTGCCTTGGGAGTATAGAGTTGTTGCTAGGTTCCATGATTGATAGCTAAATGATTGAACTGGACAAATAACTAACTGTGAATGGAGTTTGGTAGGATTTCTTACTTTAGTGTACATATGCTTCTCTGCTGCATTTATTTCCTTTACTTTTGCTATATTACTCATTGAGAGTAGGGAACGAATCTTGTGGTGATTGCCTACTGGGATTAGTCTCACACCCTGTTTGGGTCCTGCTTTTCTGCCCAAACAGGTTATATGGTTGTAGGTGTGGATAGGGAGTGTGGCCCTTCTACTTCAGGTAAGTGATTTCTGGTTGGAGCCGGAGAGCACAGGATCGAGCTTAGGCTTCCGATGCTGCTGGAGTTGCTGTTACTTTTGTACTTTGTTTTCAGTTGTATTTTAGCACGTTGTTGTGTTTGCTGCTTTCCTTAGATACTTGTACCTGCTGCATCATTATCATTATCATTATGTGTTCATTGCTTCAGCTACTTAGTTTCAGTGTTTGTATGTTGTTTACGGCTTCCGCCATTAACTATTGTTTTCTTTCCTTGTATACTTTACGAAATGGGGGCATAGTTTCCCCAATAACTTACCAAGGCCCTCGCTGCTAGTCAGTAGCCTCTGGCGTTTGGGGAAATCCACCTGAGGTCATGTGGAGAACCGGGTACAGGGCACCAGTGGAAGGGCTCCGGATTCAGGTCGTTACACAAATATTTATTACTCACTCACTGGTGAGGGGAAACAAAGTATTGGTTAAAGTTAATTTCATAAATATCCATGGTCGTGTATATCCTACATACTAATTGACATCTAAATGATTGTATTGAACTAATAAATAATTGTGAATGGAGTTTGGTAGGATTTCTTACTTTAGTGTACATCTGCTTCTCTGCTGCATTTATTTCCTTTACTTTTGCTATATTACTCATAGACAGTAGTGCACAGATCTCGTGGTGATTGCCTACTGGGATTAGTCTCACACCCTGTATGGGTCTTACTTTTCAGCCCAAATAGGTTATATGGTTGCAAGTGTGGATAGGTATTTTTTCCCGTCTACTTCAGGTATGTGATTACTGGTTGGATCCGGAGAGCATAAGACCGAGCATAGGCTTGCGATGCTGCTGGAGTTTCTGTTACTTTCGTAATATGTTTTCAGTTGTATTTCATCACGTTGTTGTGTTTGCTTCTTTCCTTATATACTTGTACCTGCTGCATCATTATCATTATCATTATGTGTTCATTACTTCTGCTTTTTAGTTTCAGTGTTTGTATGTTGTTTACTACTTCTTCCATTGAATATTGTTTTCATGCCTTGTATACTTTACGAAATGAGGGCATATTTTCCCCAATAACTAACCAAGGCCCTGGATGCTAGTCGGCAGCCTCTGGCATTTGGGGAAATGTGTCTCAGGTCATGTGGCGAACCGGGTACGGGGCACCAGTATAAGGTCTCTGGATTCAATTCGTTACAAAGTGGTATCAGAGGGGTTCTTTCCTTTTTCTACTGATTTACTGTTTAGTGACATTAGACAGGGATAGGATGGAATAGGTAAATGGTAAATAGCTATGCCCAGGCATTCTAGAACCTGTGTACAGGGAAAAATCCATATTACCTCTCATATTTCAAATTTTGAGTTTTGTGAATGTTACAATTTAATTGATTTCACTAATGGGTGATGCACTTGTTCTGTGTTGTTATTGTTTATATGATTACGGTTCTATTTTGTTGCAACCCGATGAGATGAGGGTATGCCATCTTATGCATCATATATGCACATGTTAGAAGATTACATGCCATGCATTTTTCCATGCCATTTAGGTTGCATTAGAGAATGCATGATGTTGTGATATGATTTTTGATAGACAATGCATGCCATTGTGATAGCTGATGTGATAGAATGCATGTTATGTTGATAAGGTATCGTTGTTTGGATCTTTCTTATCACGGACGCCAAACATTGATCTCAGAGGTGTTATGGGCCCTCAAGGATAAGAATTTGGTGGGTCGTGAGTTCTTATACTGTGGCTTGTTCTACGTACCGTTATGATGCCAAGCTTTGATTTGTGGAGAGTATGGGCCCCCACGGATCGGAATTTGGCACCTTAACCCTTTTTTTCTGTGTTTATTGGGATCTGGTGTAGTTCTGAGGTAACTATTTGGAAAAACCTAGAATATACGGCCTGTACTTTATATATACATGTCGTGTAGTTTTTGGCCGTGTCACTGACCGTGTGGATAGGGACACGGAGCTATAAATGTTTTTCAAAAACACGTTGTGTACTCTAGGAACACGCCATGTAGGGGTTAACTATGAACTCGGCCGTGTAACTAACAACACGGGCCAGTTAATGCATGTTTAGTACACGTCGTGTTTTGTATGTACACGCCGTGTATCCTTTCCCAGGTACCCAGCCGTGTCTTGAAAAACATGGGTCGATGTTATCCTTTCCTATACAGGCTGTGTTTTTTCGGCACACACCGTGTAAGGATCAGCCGAGTACCCAGCCATGTCACGAACAACATGGGTCGAGGTTTACCTTAAAGTGCACTTCATGTCTCTTAGGAACACGCCGTGTAGTGTCGACTGTGTGTCAGTCCATGTCACTAACAACACAGGCAAGGTAAGGCATGTCCAGCACACACTGTGTCTGCCTCAAAGCACGCCGTGTAGTCTTCGACTGGGACAGTCCATGTGACTTAGTCGTGTTGGAGTAACCAGGAAGGGAAAAAAGGGTTAGTACACGCCGTGTAGTTTAAGAACAGGCCATGTAGTCGGGTTTTTTACATAGCCATGTATGTCCAAGGTAGACACCCAGGGTAGGATTTCTGGAAACACGCCGTGTATTGGTATTACACACTATGTAGTTATGTTTTTTCCAGATTTAAAGGTTTTTCCCTCCTATTCCAATTTAACTCTCCTGTGTTGCAACTGTGTTCGTCTTTAATGATGGTGTGTTTTGGTCTTTCAGAGCTATGGAACCTAGAGGTCCTCCCGTTGCACGCAAGGAACCAAGAAGCGATCGTACGCCTGATACGACCGATCAGGAACTGCCAATAGTTCTGCCCATAGTTCCAGACATGGAACCTATAGTGATTCCAGACACTGGTTCCAATGTTCAGTTCAAAAAGGGTTTCATGAGATTCATGTAGACCTTACAAGGAGTTCATCATCCTTCCCCCCGCTATGGCAGAGCTGACGCATGTCTTCTAGTAGCAGCATCCTCCCACTTTCACAGGGGATGGAGGACCTCAAGCTATAGAGTCATTGATGGAAGTCGTGTTGTCCATCTTTGAGCATCTGGAGACACCTCCAGAGAGGAGGGTGAATCTCACGACGTATATTCTGCGAGATTCCTCCAAGATATGGTGGGATGTAGTCTCTCAGACGGGGTGCCAGCATGCTATGGCTTGGGATGAGTTTCAGCGTACGTTTTATGACTACTTCTACCCAGTGATGCTGAGGTCTAACAGAGCCAGGGAGTTCATGAGCCTGTAGTAGGGTACTCTCTTAGTTATGGAGTATTCCACCTGCTTCACTGAGTGACATCAATTCACTCCCATCCTGGGGAATGATGAGATGTATCTAGTGAGGAAGTTTGAGGAAGCCCACAGACCGGAGATCAGATCGCAGGTGAATGTCTTTCAGTTGACTTCTATTATACTAATAGTCTACCAGGAACTCATCAAGGAGAGGAACCTGACGGAGACTGGAGCTGTGGACCAGGGAGGTACAGCATCCAAGGCTGATTCCCTCTAGACAGACAGTAGGAAATGCCACTGAGAGTCTACCCAAGGAGAACCGAGGAAGCAAGGTATTACTTCTGGTAGACAATATCTCTCTTCTAGAAACCAATTGCTATGTTATTAGTGTGGAAGGAGTGGGAATAAGAAGCCCTAGTTCCTGAGGGACCCAGTGGAGTGCCGATCCTGCGGAAAGATGTGTCACCTGCAGCGTTTCTGCATGGTTTCCCTTCCAGCGGCTAGTGCAGGAGGATCAGTTTCGACCCCACGTACAAGAGCAGGATTACCCGCTCTGTAGTAGACTGGGGTCTGGAGTTCTGCAGGATGTTCAGGTCAGGGTAGAGGACATGGATGCAGTGGTCAGGCTCAGGGAGGAGCAGCTTATGGTTTTCAGGCTGCTGCACAGGGTCTCAGGATAGGCCAGGCTTTTTCTATAGAGCAGATTCATCCGTAGCAGGATCCCGGACCCTCTATAGTTCTAGGAACGATCTTAGTAGCCTAAGTTTTATCTTCATCCATTTTTGATACTGGTTCTTCACATAGATTTATCTTTCTTGCTTTCATGGAAAGCATTGAGCTCTGTGTCTTTTCGTCTGCTGACATGTTGACTCTCGACACTCACTTGGGAATGAGGACATCTAGCGTACGTCAGTGAAAGGGGCGACCTCTCGAGGTTGTAGGGTATCGTTTCTTATGGGACCTCTATGTACTAATGATAACGGGCTATGACGTTTTTCTCGGTATGGATTGGTTGGTTCCCTTCCAGGCATTCTTCGATTTCTATCGCCGCAGGGTGAGTTTCGTATCACCATAGGGTGAATATTTCCTTCATAAAGGAGAGTGGGATGTTCAGGTGATTCGAGCTGGACTCAAGCATCATGGGCAAGGAGGAGTTACAGCCTAGATTGCTAGTCTTTATCTGTATAACTAGGGGACTTCTCAGTTAGATTTTCCTCCATTGGTTGATCGCTTTCCAGATGTCTTTCCAGAAGACTTTTCAGGTTTTCCTCCGGAGCGTGAGGTAGAATTCTTGATTGAGATCATGCCAGGAGCAGCACCGGTGTCCATTCCTCCTTATAGGATGGCTACACCTGAGTTTCAGGAGCTCAAGAAGTAGTTGGGGGAGTTGCAGGTAAAGGGTTTCATCCGAACCAGTACATCTCCTTGGGGTTCGCCTGTCTTGTTTGCGAAGAAGGCAGACGGTACCCTTAGGCTTTACTTGGATTATCGGAAGTTGAACCAGTTGACGGTCAAGAACCGATATCCCTTATCGAGAATTGAAGATCTCTTCGATCATCTTCGAGGAGCTTGGGTGTTCTCTAAGATCTATTTGAGGTCCGGTTATCATCAGCTGCATGTTATACCTTCTGATATACCTCTGACAACCTTCAGGAGTAGGTATGGCCACTACGAGTATACGGTTATGCAATTTGGTCTTACGAACACGACAGTATTTTTCATGGCACTGATGAACCGAGTGTTCCATCCTTACTTGGATTCCTTCATCGTGGTCTTCATGGACGATATCTTGGTATACTCTCACACTCGACATGAACATGAAACCCATCTTGAGATCATTTTGAGTACACTGAGGGAGCATCGACTTTATGCTAAAATCTCGATGTGCCACTTTTGGATGGACGAGATTCACTTCCTGGGTCATTTCATCTTAGAGAGAGGAGTATTAGTATACCCGGAGAGGGTGAGAGGAGTGGTTACCTAGGAGCAGCCAAAGAACGTCTTTGAGGTATGGAGCTTCTTGGGGCTGGCTGGTTACTACAGGCAGTTTATACAGGACTTCTCATGCCTAGCAGCACCGCTAACAGGCTTGACAAAGAAGGGGGTGAAGTTTTTTTGGTCAGAAGCCTATGAATCATCCTTCTAGGAGTAGAAGGGGAGATTGACTTCAGCACCGATCCTAGTTTTTCCGGAGCCGGGCAAGAGCTATATAGTTTTCTGTGATGCATCTAGCATTGGACTTGGAGAAGTGCTTATGCAGGAAGATCGAGTGGTAGTGTATGGATCTTGGCAGTTGAGGTCTCATGAGAGGAATTATCCTACGCATGACCTGGAGTTAGCTGCGGTTGTTCATGCTTTAGGTTGCTGGAGACATTACCTTATTGGAGAAAATTTTGGAGTATACACTGACCACAAGAGTCTCAAGTAAATCTTCACGCAGCGTGACCTGAATCTGAGATAGCAGAGGTGGGTTGAGTATATCCAGTCCTTCAATTTCGAGCATGCCTATACGCCTGGGAAAGGCAACGCAGTGGCTGATGCACTGAGCAGGAGAACTCAGATACATGCAGTTTATGAGGCCACCAGTGAGTGGAAACTGATGAATCTATTCTCAAAGATGCATTTGGAGGTGCACGATAGGTAGGGGCAGACATTCCTATCTTCTGTGGCCGTTACCTCTGTACTTTTGGACCGAGTTCGAATGAGGCAGCTGGCAGATTCAGAAGGGCTAGTCCTATGGGAAAGTGTGTCAGGAGAGGACCCTCTTCTCGGGTGGACCGTTGGCGAGGATTCGATCTTGTGTTTCCAGGGATGCGTATGGGTGCCAGCAGATATACGCGAGGAGCTTATGCGAGACTTCCATTCCTCAGTTTGGGAAGTTCATCCTAGCGTCCCCAAGATGTACTGTGATTTGCACCGCCAGTACTGGTAGCCAGGTATGAAGAAGGATGTTGATGGTTTCGTCAAGAGATGTTATAGTTGTTAGCAGGTGAAAGTAGAGTATCAGTGACCAGTGGGGCATTTTTAGTAGTTACCCATTCTTGAGTGGAAGTGAAATGATGTCGCAATTGACTTCGTGACTGGTTTTTCGAGGTCTCCCCGAGGGAATGATGATGTTTGGGTCGTCATCGACAGGCTTACAAAGGTTTCTCACTTCTTTCCAATCAAAGAGAGTTTAAATGTCAATGATCTGGGAAGACTTTACATCCGAGAGATCGTTTGTCTGCATGGAGTTCCACACTCCATTGTTTCAGACAGGGATGTGTGCTTTACCTCTCGGTTCTGGTAGGGACTTCAGAAGGCCTTGGGTACATATGTACTTTTGAGTATAGCATACCATCCCCAGACTGATGGCCAGTCCAAGCGCACGATCCAGGTGCTAGAGGATATACTCTGAGCTTTCATCCTAGACTTTGGTGGTTCTTGGGAGTAGCATATTCCTCTAGTGGAGTTCGCCTACAACAACAGTTTTCAAGCGAGCATTCAAATGGCGCCTTATGAGGCTTTGTACGGTAGGCAATGTCGATCACCTTTATGATGGCTAGAGGCAGGAGAGGCAGCTTTGCTGGGACCTAATCTTGTTGAGGAGACTTCAGAGCAGATAGAGATGTTTCGGAAGAGGATGGCTACAACATAGTCTCGATAGAAGTATTATGATGATCAGTGGAGACGACCTCTAGAGTTCGAGGTCGGTGACCATGTTTTCCTACGTATTACCCTAAGGTTGGGACACAAGAGGATTCGGAGACAGGGTAAGCTTTCACCGTGGTATGTCGGGCCGTTTGAGATCTTGGAGAGAGTTGGGCCGGTTGCCTATCGGTTGCAGCTACCTCAGAGGTATCAATCCATGCACGACATCTTCCATGTCTCTCAGCTCTGACGCTACTTTTTAGACCCATCTCATGTCTTTCAGCCTGAGGAAGTCGAGATTGAACTAGATGCGTCGTTCGATGAGCATCCTATCTGGATTGTCGATTTCATTACGAAGGATCTCTGCGGGCAGTATGTCCCTCTGGTATGGGTGCTATTATAGCACGAGCGAGTATAGGACAAGACGTGGGAAAGGGAGGCTGATGTACGATCGTAGTGGCTGGAGCTATTCAAGGTTTCTTCTTCTCCTCCTCGTTAGGGAAATTCGGGGACAAATTTCTTTAAGGGGGGAAGTTTGTAAGAACCTGGATCTTCTTTTCAGGTAAGATTTTCCTTTTTCTGGAGTTTTTGAGAAGAATGAAATATTTGGAAATTTTTGAAGTACACGCCGTGTACTCTTTTCACGCTGAAGTCGTGTGCTGGCCGTGTTCGGGCCACACAAACGGTGTGTAAGGTTGACATGGAGGCAGTTTTTGGTGGATTATGGAAAAGACTCAGTACACGCCGTGTACTCTAAAAGTCCATGCCGTGTACTTTATTTTTTGTTCATTAAACGGACTAGGGGTGCACCTAACTCATAGAAGCGTCTTCTTCTCCAGGTTTTGTTCATTCGAGAGCGACTGTATGGAAAAATCTTCTATGAGCCGTCGTGCCTCCATCCAACCTCTGTTCCTGCCTCCGTCGATTGCGTTGGAAGCGCAGCACTGAGTTCTCTGTTCTTCTTTAGCCATGTTTCTCGATTCCTCCTCGTTTTCAAGTTATCGTAGGTTGAGCGTTTTGTCTGTTTTCTCAGATCTACATCATTCTAATGGGAATCTGTCATCATGGTTCACATATATCAATATACTGGGATCGAGGTAGGTGTTTTGTTGCCCTTCCTTGAATGTCTTTGAGTTTATTGGTGAAAATGTTTCGTATAACCATGTATCGAGTATCTCAGGTTAGGGTTTTGATCTTTTTTTGTTATCTTCCTTAGATTTCATGTATGCTTGAGGTTATTAGATGATTAATAATCGATTGTTAGCATGTTTGAGGATCACCCAATGGGTGGCTCCCCTTGTTTTGGTTGTTGATTGGCGTTTGGCATGGTTTTCCTACGAGGCAACCCTTTTTCACATTTCTAGTACGCTTGTTGACTTGATTGCGTGTATTTCCTGATGTTTATAAGCTTGTGGATGAATTTTTAGCTATTAGCCAAGTAGTTTCTAAAATTACTTAGGTTGATATCAGGCGATTACGCACGACTAAAATGCTCTGGGCTGAGTGAACCTGGTGTGGTAGACTAAAGGGGGAATTGACGATTTGGGCTTCCCTAGAGAGTCTTTTATAATTAGTATCGATCGCAGGACCTATGGTAATGGGACTTTGTGCTTCCTCAGAGTGTCCTTAGTTACGTAGCGAGACTATAGGGGGAATTAGACATAAGTGCTTCCTCAGAGAGTCTATATCTTTCTATCAAAGACCACATGAAAATTGATAGTGAGAGCTTCCCAGAGTGTCTCTGACTTTGTACATCTACCTGACTAGAGGGGTTTGCTGGTTGGATCCACCTAAAGAGTCAGTGATTTATAATTTGGTTGGTTGTGACGAGTCCACAATGCCAAAGAACAATCTTGGGTTTGTACTGCTTGCTATTTAGGTCGACTGCAGAGTTACCTATAGTTATTACTTGCTTGCCTTGGGAGTATAGAGCTGTTGGTAGGTTCCATGATTGATAGCTAAATGATTTTACTGAACTAATAACTAACTGTGAATGGATTTTGGTCAGATTGCTTACTTTAGTGTACATATGCTTCTCTACTACATTTATTTCATTTACTTTTTCTATATTACTCATTGACAGTAGGGCACAGATCTCGTGGTGATTGCCTACTGGGATTAGTCTCACACCCTGTTTGGGTCCTACTTTTCGGCCCAAACATGTTATATGGTTGTATGTGTGGATAGGGATTGTGGCCCTTCTACTTCGGGTAAGTGATTTCTGGTTAGAGCTAGAGAGCACAAGATCAAGCTTAGGCTTCCGATGCTGCTGGAGTTGCTGTTACTTTTGTACTTTTTTTTCAGTTTTATTTTAGCACGTTGTTGTGATTGCTGCTTTCCATAGATACTTGTACCTTCTGCATCATTATAATTATCATTATGTGTTCATTGCTTCAGCTATTTAGTTTCAGTGTTTGTATGTTGTTTACTGCTTCTGCCATTAACTATTGTTTTCTTGCCTTGTATACTTTACCAAATGAGGGCATAGTTTCCCCAATAACTTACCAAGGCCCTCGCTGCTAGTCAGTAGCCTCTGGCCTTTTGGGAAATGCACTTGAGGTCATGTGGCGAACCGGGTATGGGGCACTAGTGGAAGGGCTCCGAATTCAGGTCGTTACACAAATATTTATTACTCACTCGCTGGTGAGGGGAAACAAAGTATTGGTTAAAGTTAATTTCCTAAATATCCTTGGTCGTGTATGTCCTACATACTAATTGAGGGCAGGATGACTCATTCTAAATTTTCAATTTAATATTATATATTTGTAAAAGCATTCAACAAATTTAATAAAATAAATTCCAACACATAAAAAGGTCTTGAACAAGATCATGATATGTCATATATGAAATGAATTTGCAAAAAAAATATATGCATTTCATTCATTTCATTATTCATTCTTTATAATTAACATAAACGCACATTTATTAATTAAATAATTTATTTATTTATTCCCTTTCATCTTAATGATCAACCTAACATAATTGGAGATACTGATCAATTTGTTGTTCATGGAAAATAAATGGTATAACCATTAATGAATAATTTATTATAATAAATTTATTGATCATTTTCAAAAAAATTAAAATGATTATTAAAATTTAAAATAAATAACGGTGTGCTAATTAATAATATAACATTTCAATGGTGAATTTTTTCAAATATAATGTAATTTTAATTTTTTCCATTGATGGGAGACTACATGGAATGTACATCCATCTACATTCCATGTGCCTCAGTTTCCATATATCTTGGACACACACCTGGTGCTTCAGCACATTTACTCATCCAGACAACACGGTGTCTTCATGCCTGCTACACACCTTGTATCCAATCTGTACATACCCAAATTTCTAGGTCAATTTGCAGCGTGTAAAAAAATAATCATGTGTTTTTAATTTCTAATCACATCTAGATACAATGCACATGGGTATACCATGTGTGTTTCAGCTGCATGCTTTGTAACCCAACATTACCGACTAATGATTTGGCACTTCCCAATGGAATCTATGGTCATTCATCATTTATTATTAAATCTCTAATAAACTTAAACACAAAAAGAACATAATTAATATGTCTATAACATGTTAATTCCAAACGGCTTAGGGAACGAATAACATGAAATGAAAATATAACCATGATTTCACATAGATCAACAGTAAAATAAAAAAATTATAAATTTAAACATGACCCCTCTGATACCACTTGTTGGTTATGGTCATAGAGAAAGTGTTTCATTGGAGGTTGATTTATTAAAATTTCTTTTAATAATTTTTTAGCAAAACAAATAGTGAGGATCTGACACATGTAATTTTTTTTTAATTTATTTAATATCTGAAGAAATAACACCTAGCGTAAGAATATTCTTCATTAATTATTATTGACTGTCCAAAGGGTCCCTTCGGAATTTCCTTCACTGTGCTTGTGAGGATTAAAAGGTAGAATCTATCTACTGGTGATCCACACATGATCCAATGGCATTCGAGCAATGAAACTCATTCACCGAGTGCGAGCACAGTGAATCGAATGTCATATGTTGTTCATTCTTAGTAGATCATTCTTTAGTCTCGAATAAGTTCTCTATTAGGTTTCTCATTATTTAGAGGGAGAGAGGAGTAGGATGATCCAAGAGAAGATTTTTTTTTAGTGTAAAAATTCTCTATTCCTAAATGTGGAATAGGTTTTGAAAAATACTACACAATATATATAGCCGTAAATTTAAAGAGAAGGGATTTTGACTACAAAATTTAATTTTATAATATACATTAAATATAATTATAAATAATAATTAAATCCCATGCCAAATAATAATAATTTTATTATTATTATTTTTTGGTGTGCCTACTTGTGAAAAACTGATAAATAATATTTATCATCTCATAGATAATAATTTTATCATTGGACCCATTCTTAGTCATTTAAAACTCCTCTTGCATTTATTCAACACCCTAATAAATATTTTATTCTCTCAATTAAATTTTTTATCCATAGACTTGTAAATAAATATTTATTAAATATTGAATATATATATATATATATATATATATATATATATATTTTATTCAAAATCCAATGAATAGATATTCATTTTATTTATTTGAGCAATATAATTTGAATAAAATTATTCCTCATTAATGAGAATAATATTCATCCCATTAATTAAATTAACATATAATTTAATCGAGACCAATAGAAACACTTAGTCTGTTACCCTCTACGATTATTTCTCATTTTCATTAGGCAGCTTTCCTAAAGTCCAATATTACTCTCTAGAAACCGGTCACGCCATCCAAAATAATGAACTTAATATTTCAATAATGATAAACACATATGAATGATCACAATGTAATTTAATCACTTTGTCACAAAATCTCATCAAGAAGGTTTCATGATCATGTCATCAACCTATATGTTTCATAAATCACTCTTTGAACATCTGAAATAAACTCGTTGTTACACCATGGAAATGGAATTTATGGAGATGGTTTTATTTCAATCAATGGGTTCAGATATCAACATCCATAAATATGTAATAGAAAAATCTTTCCTTGAATTATAAATTAATAACATGTCATTAAAGATGCACTCAATGTAGTCTACATCCTGCCAACATATGGTGTGACAATTTTCATCAACAAATATAAGTGTGTGAGTCATTACATGCATTAATGATAATCATCCAGTCTAAGGATCATTACACATTCTTGCAGATATGAATATATGATAACAGCAAAACAAGTGTAATTAATAATGGCGGGTTCATTCTCAAAATCTCCCATATTGGAGATTACTACATGAAGAGTTTATGAGAATAAGTAGCATCTCCTTACAAGTTACTCACACTTGAAGGCCAATATACTATGTGTCCCATTTTAGAACATTATTCATCTCTAAAACTATGTTAAAATATTATCATAGCACTTCCAAGTTATCATCATAGTAGGGAAAAACTATAACCATATCAATATGAAAAATAATATAGGACATTATTAAATTAAATTAATGTAAAATAGTTAACGAAATTTATTACGATGTTTAATTTGATATTTAATACATCAAATATTCATGTGATCAAATTTTAAATAGTTGGTTCTTAGGACACCAACTGAAATAGTTTTTTCATTGAAATTGTAATGCAAAACATGTATATGTATTAGGTTTTCCAAAGATATTAAACTATTCAGTGCTTTGGGATGTGACTTTCATGTTTGTTATACCAAATTAATTAATGAGTTAGCTCAGGGATACTGGGTTGGGGTCATTACAGTTAGTAAAAAAGGAAATTTTGTAGACTTTGAAAAATGAGATTATAAAATCAACCATTGGAAAACATAATCTTAAGATATACATTGAGGATAATCACGGAAGAACATCATAAAAGTTTCAAAAGGTAGTGATTATAGGGGGGGCTTCTTAGCAATACATTCTTATTGGGATAGTACAAGTGGGAGTGGTTCTAGAACAGATGTAACTAGGGGTAACAAATCCTACCAGGTGTGTCGGGCCAAACTTGGCATAACCTAGTACATTTCAATGGGCCTTACTATGCACCTAGATCCACACTCCTTGAGGATATTCATAGCATAGTTCAAATTTTCATTAAAACCAATTATGAATGATTTAATTGTAAATATGTCCACAAAGAAACCATGCTTATTATTATGATATTATCTATGCATAATTTTTTCAATTTATGTTAGTTATTCTATTAGTTCTGTGATTATAATTTATCTTTCAAAATGTTACCATCTAATCTAGTGTATGAAATTTTTTTTAAATGGTTCCCAGAATAAGGAATGGGAATTTCATCAATGAAAATAATCCAAAGATAAAGAATGATATTTTCTTCAATGGGTTTAGGACAGTCTTTCAAAGAGAAGTGGTCTTCAAATTATTCTCATCATACGGGGAAAAAATAACATTTTATAACAATATAGGGAATGAATTATCTGAGTCTTGTGGATTCAAATGGTAAAAAGTGAATAAGAGTAAATCTCAGAAAATGATAGATTTAGGTAATAAGGTAAATAATTATTTTCCCACAAAAAATAATTGTGCAACGAAACAACCATGTATGTTCTTAGAAGGAAAACAAGTTAGATACATGTCTGGAAAAAAGGCCACCATGCTCATAATTAATGTGCTTCTATATGTATTCAAGAATTACGTTATGTGAGTGTTTTATCAATAATTACTTTGTTACAATAATCATAGAATGTATAATTATTGTGCTATAGTAATTATTCTTCACATAATTTGAAGCATTTGTTGAATAACACCATTAAACCAAATAAGTGATTATATTGAATGTTGATATTATATAAAATACATGCCTTGGGAAAGATAACCATATATATTTTCATTATGTTAAGATAATATTAAATTGATGTTTATGGGATAGCATTTGTGACCACAATGGTGGTCACTGATCTGATTGTGTTGAGTCAATAAGGTTTTCCTTATGACTTTTTCATTCCTTCATACATGGAGGATATTTTTAAGTCATTAAGGCTTTCCTTATGACTTCACAATTCTTTCTTGTTTTGAAAATCACAAACACCTTATCTCAAGTCAAACCACTTTTTATCCTATGTTTTACATTTATAAGGAAAAATTTCCTTCCCCAAGGAAATTTATCCTTACCTTATTTTACTTAGTTCTTTATCTTGTCTAAGTATAAAATTCGGTGTCATAACTAAATCCTCAGAATCATAAAATACTTAGATATAAAGCATTTTGATTAAGACTCCGAATTATGGATATGAACATTTATGAAGTTCAACTCTGAATTCTGGATACGAACTCTCATGATGTTCAACTCCGAATTCTGGATACGAGCTCTCATGAAGTTCTACTCCGAATTATGGATACGAACACTCATGAAGTTTAACTCCGAATTATGGATACGAACGCTCATGAAGTTCAACTCCGAATTCAGGATACGAACTCTCCTAAAGTTCAATTCTGAATTCTGGATACGAACGTTATGATGTTCGTGTCCGAATTCTAGATACGAACATTCATGAAGTTCGACTCCATATTTTGATTACAAACATATGTAAAGTTCGAGTATAAATTATGATTACGAATTCTGGACACAAACTCTTATGAATTCTGATTCTGAATTCTGATTAAGAATTCTGGTTACGAACTTGTCTATGTTCTAACTCTGAGCTCTCTGAATACAGTCTCCAAACTCTTATGAGTTATGACTCTGAATTCCCATGTACTCTGACTTCAAACTTTGTATGTTCAGGTTCTGAATTCTTATGAATCTAGATTCCAAATTTCCTTTAAATTCAGACTCTATAATTATATAGAATTTAGGTTCTGAATTCATAGAAAACAGAATCTGAATATTCTTGTACTATAGACTCCGAATTCAATTTTGGTTAGACTTTGAACATTCATATTTACTTACATTCCAAATATCAAATTTTGGTTATCCTTACACTTGTTTAGTTATAAAACGATTTCGTGCTTTTAGTTACTCATTAATCATTGTTTGAGTGACACGTCTACAGGTCCCTCTGAAATTTAAGGAAAAATGTGACCATTGGAGGAGGGATCTGACCGTTAAAGCCTTGCCTATAAGTAGTAGCTCTTTTGAAAGAGATCATGACGGTTCTATGACTCTAGAGACCACATGCTGTTGAAGTGATTTCTAGAGAGAGACTTTCATTACTTTGTGTATACTGAACTACTTGTTCAGCATTTCTTTGTGTGACTCTGATTGTTGCTGTGTACAATCGAGGTCTTCCGGAGATAGGAAGATAGAGGTGCCGACTACCTTGATGTTCAGGGCTTCCTTGCTGAGGAAAAAAAGAGGTTCTGACTACCTGATAGTTGAGGGATTGTGGGGATAGCAAGACAGACTCTGATATTTATATTGAGGGATTACCCTGGTGTGGGTAAGACATACTTTCTTGAATGTATAAATCAAGGGACCTTTATCCATGGTTTTTGGATACCCTTCTCTTTGGGTTAAAATACTTAGTACTTGTTACTTGTTTTGTTACAAGTTTTCCGCTGCATTTGTATTGTTGAGGAAAGTGTGACTATCTTATACTTCCTTATACTTGTACTCTGATTTAGTTAGATTATATACTCTTTAAGGTAGAATCTTAGTTATTTTAATCTTTTGTTTTGTTTCATTTTTGGAATCACTTTTCCAGAATCAAGCAAGTTATTAGAACATAGAGGTTTTTACGAATTATCTTGTTTAACTTTGTTAAACATAACCATCTTTAAAAGATCCATAGAAATTTTTAAAAGTACAATCCACCCCCTCTTTTATTTGAGGATCTCATTACATATTCGATCCTATATTTGGTATTATAGAGTATAACATACTCACATACCATCTCACAGATTGTTTATGTTATGTTGGAATTATTATATACATGCATTTTAAGAAACCCTGTGATTTTCCACTTGGAAGAAAGCATGTGTCATTATGGTTTAAAGTAGATCAAGGTATTAATTTTTTTTAATGTGGTTTTAAGTGAAAAATTATTTTGAGAATATTATGTCAAGTAGATTTAGTAACCTTTCTTCTTAATTTTTATTCATCGAATGTGGATAGACATGTTTGAGGTGGGCCATAAGATTAAATAATTTTTAATGGATCAATTTAAACATTGAAGATTATTTTCCATTAATAACATATGATAACCTTATTAGTTTTAGTAATCATTTAAAGGCCCAAGGAATGAATTAAGGACAATATGATTTATTAAAATTTCTTCATGCATGGAATATTAATTATGAACATTCATTTCTAAGTGTATGGGATGAAGTGAAAATAGATAAAAGCACAACCAAATGTTGAGATTGTGCTTATGAAATGGAAATTAATAAATTATGTTTATCTTTTTTGGGGATTATATGAATATTATAATAATCCCTGAACTCTAGGAAAAAAAAATTGGACCAAAAAAATGTTCTTTTTACTTCCCTTTCTAGGAAATCGAATGTCTTTTAATAGAAAACATATTTACTGATTTGTACAGGGTAACTCTCAAATAACCATATTCTCAATAACTATCCATCGCAACATGATGGTTATATTGTTCTTCAATGTCCATATTTTCACTTTTCATTAATGTTATCCTAATATAATACCATGTTTTTAGTAATATCTGTAATTCCCTTTTATCTCTTATTAAGATGATGTTTTATTAAACCAACTTACGATGTGAGTTTCCCACAAAAAGAATTTTGAAGTATGAACTTTTGATTTTTTGAAGTACAATTTAAAATTGTGAGAACAAAATTTATTGATGGGGGGGAATTTAGAACACCAATATTTCATGATATGTATCTTTTTTAATTTAATTTCTTCAACATCATAGGTTTCACACAACACCAAACTTAAACGAATAACGATATACAATTAAATATCATTATTTTAAAATGATAATTTTAACCTAGCTTTTAATTAATAAGGACTGGATAGTATAATTGATATTTAAATATTATATATTTTCTTAAATGTTTTTACATTTATCATAATGATTTTATAGGTATAAGAGGAGAATGAATCCTACTTTATGTATTAAAAAACTATATTTTTCTAATGATAGTTTTACCACCATTCAATCAAGCAGTTATTTTAAAACATAAATTTGATACTTTTACATACTATACTGAGAAAAAAACAATGTCAATTTTTTAAATCAGAATGTCATAATTAGATTAGGGTGAAATTTTGGTATTTTTATGAAAATATTAATTTTCCAGTGTATCACTGATAAATTTTTATTTTTATAAAATTGTCATTTTCATTATATTAATATTATATTTGTGATTAGAGTATAAAAATCACATATTCTAGTATAAATATAATTTAGGCATCTTATAAGTAATGTTATATAATTATATCATATTATAAGTAAATAGATGTTTTAGAAATTATTAATTACATTTTGATATTTTTATGAAACATAAATGTTTATTTCCAATTTTTAATTAATATATTGATTTAAAATAAAAAAAATTCAAAAAATAATAATTCTTTTTCATAAGATAATAATATTATTCTTTGAGACCTTAATTATTTTTTGAAACTATTATTAAATCTGTTGTAATTTTAAAATTGGTATTTTCCATGTAAATTATTATTTTAATTAAACATTAAATTTCTCACAATTAGAAAATTATTTTCATAAAACTAATTTCATTATTTAATTTTACATATCAAAAAACCTTGTATGGTGATTTTTTTTTGTTTTTTCTAAAATAGTTGATTTTTTTGCTGAGTAATAAAATACTGTAATTTACTATATAAATTCCTTATAAGATAAATATATTTTTTATTGATTTATTTAAAATATAATCACCATAATCTCGAACTATGTTTCATTATTTTATTATATTTGTTGATAATTCTCAAAGTATTCATAGTATTTAGAAAAATTAATAAAAATGAATAAAATATTCAAAAACACTCCTCTCCTCCAAAATAAATATCACCCCTCACCACCTCTTCTCCTCACACCACCAAGGCCTATAATCTTCCCTAATTTATTCCCAATACCTTTCCCAAAAATCATCCCAATGTTCGGGGCTTTATTTCCACATCCAAAATACCATTTCAAAGTTCATTATGGAGGTTCTCAAGGGGAATAATTCAATAGGTAAAATCCACTTTCATCCTTTTAATTTTCGTTCATTTTTTTCTTATCCTCCCCTCACCCTCTCTATCCAAAGTGACATCATTAATACAATATATTTTATATACTATAATTTTATTATTATAATATAGAATCCTCTATAAATTCTCTTCTCCTTTTCCTTTTGTGTTAAATATGAAAACATCATCCATGTGGTGCTGATATACTGCCTTCATGGTTGATGTCTTTTTTTAAATCCTCCTTCGAGGATGGTCATAGAACAATTTTTATCTCTTTAATAGAATATAATATATGTACTAAATCTTATATAATGTTCTTGAACTTGTATATATATATATAATACAGATAAATGAAATAAAAATAGTTTGTGAACAACGAAAACATGCCAAAATAATCTGAACGATTGTCACTAATTTATTATCTAATGATTATGAATCATCCAAAATTAACAATATAACTTATATAAACATTATATATTATATTAGATCATTAATAACATATAATTTAAATTCTATATACCTATTTTAATTTTATATGACCATCTATATGCATATAAACATAAACTGATTATGAAAACCCAGCAAACAGACGCCCCCGAACGATAATATTTTATATTATAACTCATCATAAAGTCAAGAAATAAACTAAATTAAATTATAATAAATTAAATTTAGATAATAAAGGTTATAAACTAATTTATTTATTTATTTCTTTATTTTCCATGAAATTAAGATACTATATCGAACACATTCAGACATAGTGTGTGTGTTTTCTCGTCTCACCTTTATTTCTATGAGATATGACTTATTCACTAATTTTTATTGTCTGTGTTTTGTATGTGTGCTGAAAAATAATGAATAATATCATGAATCTATTTATCTTCATGTCATTAAATGTTTCAATTTATTATATTTAATTTTATTGGGTGTACAAGTATGTGATTTTCATAGCTGTAAGGGTTTATTCCTGAACAACCATTTTTCATTTGGGGCATTCTACCTCTCTCTTTTCCCTAATTGAATTATTAATTTTATTTATATAGTTATTCAAAATTAATTTTATATTCTCCAAACTCATATTTCCAAATCATTTCATCTTTATTTTTTTGTATAATATATGTTTTATATGGTTCCATTTTTAATTCATCTTGTTAAAAAAGATCGATTGAAGTGAACTTCCCAATTTTCTTACCCATTTTCAAGTACCATCCATAATTTTTTTAAGAAACCATTATTTTTACAAAATAACAATTTTTTCATGAAAAACTATATTTTTCACTATTTCTTTTATACAAATAGTTATTCCTTTTTAGTTTTAATGAATAATTTATATTTTCCCATAAACCACACTGAATTCACCAATTTTTAAAGGCTATTAAAAACACTTTTTACATTTTTTTCACTTAATTTGGACATAATTTATACCTGAAACATAATTTTATTACCCTTAACTTTTACTTTCTATGATATTCACGTTTTAAATATGATATTGTGAATAATAAAATGTATTTTCCAAAAGAACTCTTTTTTCAAATATAAAAGGGTATTTATCTCAATAATTTATTAATGATTTTATTAGATTATTTTCATCTATGATTATGATTAAAATATTTCAATGAGTTGTGGGTCACTTTTTTTTAACGTTGTCTTTTCAAATCAATTATTCAACATATGATGAATGCGTTCGACTTAGTAACTGATGGTTCAGGCACGCTATAGCCCCTCGATGAATCGTTAGGTCTCATGAGTCAAACTATAACTAGTTTTTTGGAGGCCCTATCCATTTATTTATAATTATTGTAAGAGGCCTTTATGGTATGTTTATGATTTACATCTTTATTCATTCCCTCATTATGATATTAGTAATTTATATCACATGTGATTATTCAACTATTAGAATATCCATTGTTTAGTTTCTTTCTCATGTGATTATTTATATGGAATTATTTATTTATATTTTATTACTATCATATTACGGTCAATATTATGTTTTAATTGAATGTGTTTTTAGTTATTCACCATACCTTATTTTTTACATTTATTTTTTATAGATTCTTCTATTTTTTTTACCCTAACTGAGAATCTGAGTCACATGTTTCTTATGTTTTATTTTTCCCCAGGATGTAAATATATATCTTATGAATGAATTTTAGGTATAATATAAGAGTTTATGGATGTTCCAATGGATTTTATAGATATTATTCATTTAAATTTGTAATTGAATACTTATATTTGTATCTAGTTTTTCAAATCTACTAAACTATATGGTCTTTCAGGATGTGGCTTCCAAGTTTATTATAGCAATTTAATTAAGTAAGGAGCCATCTCATGGATTTTGTGGTCAGGGTATTTACAAGTTCCCTTACATTGTAGTGAGGGATAACATTAAACAAAATTTATTGGCTATTTTTCTTTATTTTTGATGTCCATCATTTTCGCGATCAAACCCATTCATCATCTTCAACCTCTCGATAAAGGATCTGCATGCATGAGATAATTTGATGAATTATACATTGTCTCAGCCAATATGACATTTTAGGAGGCCATTTTTGCATCCATAATTATACATGGTGGATGGATTTAAAGTATATGTAAAATGTGGTTTCATACCACATGACTTCATACTGTTAATTAAGAGATACATTCGATTATGTGAAGATTCCATGATTCTGTCCACCATCGAAAATTAATAGGGGACCCATTTTAGAATTTTTTGAGTACCTAGATAGTTAGTGATAATAAAAACATTCCTTGTCTCTACCCTTTTATCATTTGTGGTATTTTTATTATGAATAGGAAGTGGAATGATTATTTGTGCTCTAGGAGAGGAACCTCATCTACCAATAACAATCCACCTAGTCAGTCTATAGAGTCGAAATTCATATTTTACTCAAATAGATCTCATTTTAAGAAAATAGGGTATCTTTATGATGACATTAATATGTGAAGAAACTGAAAGTTATGTGTGAAACTTGGTTACATGTTGAAGAGTTCATATAGGTTCATTCACATGAATAAGTAACATAATGATCATTTATTTTTACGAATGCTCAAAAGTTTTGAAAACATGAAATTTAGTCACAGTGAATTCACATTGATATATGGAGACATTGTTATATCATCGTTATAATAATCATTTATTACTTTTATAAAGGTTTTTATGTGCTTTTTTTCTTTCAATATAAGAAAAGTATGTATTCTAATCTACCTAAATATTATTGGTTTCACATAAAGGAACTTAAGTAAATTAGAAAGAAATGGATGGAATATATTAACTAATGAAAAGAGGTATGAGAATATATATGAACATAAAATATTATTCATAATACTTTGTATTTGTGGGGATTTACCTAATAATTTCATGATATAATTTTATGAGGAAAATACCACATGAAAAATAGAATGTGTATTTAATTTTTTGAAATATGTTTCAATGATCATGTGTAATTTTGATCTTTTATAATAAATATTGAATGTGTGGTCTGATTCATTTTCATAAATATGTAATTCACTACAAAAAATAATGGAGAACATTTATAATTACAATTATTGATATTTTGTGTTAAGAAATTGTTTAGATATCCAGCCTTCTACAAATTGATTTTATTGAGATAGAAGAAGAAGAAGAAGAAGAATATGTGACCTTATTGATTGTTTTATATTAGAGAAACCCCATTGAATGTGTGTTTGATGATAACAATTTGATTACATAAGGATAATAAGAAGATAAATTCTTATAGACTAGGAGTGAATTAGGTCAACACATGCGATCTTGCTTCAAGGGATACAAGCCAAATCAATTGTAAAAAAGGGAAAGAATCCTAATCCTTCATTATACCTATTCAGTTCCAAAATATCGAGTTTATAGACATACCCTTGACTATTCATTATTAGATGATAAGAAGGAAGTGGTTTCTACATATTATAAAAACCAGCATACAATGGGTGTCTAGTCATTCATAGGTAGGTGAACCTCATCCACAATACTAAAGTTCACTTCTGAAACATTTCAATTTCACATTTTCATTTACATAGAACAAATATAATATAATTAGATAGAATGAGGAATCCAATAAATAGATATGTTATGAGGTAAAAATGGGATACAACTTTTTAATAGGCCATCCCATGCTAATTTACCCCACACTATGTGCAGTAACATAGTGATTTTATCCATTTTGTAGAGTAACCCACATCTTGGATTTATACATTATATTGAAGACCTCACAAGAACCTCGATGAAAAAAGTTGTCCCCTCCACTAGGAATCCTTATAAGATAACTTAATCTGGTCAACTCCCTAATCAAAACTTTTTTATAATCATTATAATAGAACATGATCACCATTGTGAAAACCATAAGACAAAGACCCACCTCAATGATTCAAACATTCGGTCTCTTATTGGTAGCTACCTATGGTGAAAAGATATCAATATGACTGAATTTGGAAGCATATTGAGTCACTTAAAAACTTCCTTGTTCAAATTGAAATAAGTATTTTTTGTTCTCAATTAGAAATATTTCTATAAATAATTTTTTGTTGAAAAATTCCACAATTCCTTTCCTAGTGAAGTCTCAATCTAACATTATTTGGATATTTATGTTCAACCATAATATCATAAATTCTTCAAGAACATACATTGATAGATTCACCTTCGTTACATCAAGATTCTCTAATAAGTAAGAAATAATATTCACCATACTCACCCATACCTCTTCCTACTCAGGTCTAGAATCACCATGAAATATCAATGGGTTCATTATTGAAAATTTTATCTAGTGATTCATCATGCAAGGTTAATCAATCATTATCCCCTTATCAAAATCCAGAAATAATTGCACTATATAATAAAAAAAATACTATTTGATATGTGGTTCTATTGAAACCATGTACTCAAATTATCCCTCTCATTGGTTTCCAATTCTCCTTTATGGTGGAATTTTTATTCTACATGAGAATTCAAAAGATAATCATTAAGTAATGTTGCTGTAATAAATTTCATTGATATAATATATATATCAATAAAATAATCATGATATCACAATACAAAAAATAAAGTAATCATGTTGATAATTAAATCACAATTGGATGTCTCTTTACTATTTAAAGATTCATATCACTCATTAGAAAAACCAACGATGAGGAGTTTAAGACACAATATGAAGTTTCAGACAACTATTTTTCTACCCAGACTACCCTGGTAACATGATGTTTATAATAAAAAGGTAATCATTGTCTCTTAATTATATACATTTCACGTAAATAAAAAAATTATCTCTCTAATGTTATTCCAATTGATGTAATGACTAAACTGACACCATTTGTGTTGTCTCAACATAAAACATTGGGTTGGAAAGAGTCGATGTGACGCTAACCTTTTGTGAAATCTCCACGAAACCAAAGGCTGTTAATAAATTCCAATGGACTTTATACCATTGGTGGAATGTATTAAATTTTTAAATAATACAACCTATAATGACATAAACATAACATAAAACCATCTATATGGTTACTTATAAATAAACCATAACACTAATTGAAATTCTTACAAGATTTTATTATAACATTAATGGAGGAACGTTATAATGAAAAGAAATTCTAAGACTAAAAATCATTATAGAAAATGAAACCAAGGTGAAACCACTACTGACCAAGATGATATCAATCCATAGTTCTATCTCCCCCAACTATGACAGTAACATTAAGGGGAACCACTAGGTAAATAAAAAAGATTTTATATTTCCTGTAGCATGGAAAATAATATCTTCATGTGCTTAAAAGTTCATATATAGGGTTGAATAATCATACTATGTGGGAAACCCACAAGATACATTTCCCACTTTCTTCTAAGACCAAAAATATGCTAACTCATGGGATTAAAATATATATAAGAATAATATAAAAAGGTGAAAAATAGTTTTCACAATATTAAAATAAATAGATGAGAAGGTATTCCAACAAAATTAAAAAATGACGGGATATTCGTTGTAGTAACATATTATATAAATTCAATTAAATTAAGAATAATCATATATTTCTCTTACACACACCCATGAATGTAAAGTAAAACCCATGTGCTCGTGAGTGATGATAAATCTCCCATTAATTCATTTATTTGTGAACATTATTCCATATAAATTTTCATTTGATACAGAGTACTATGTTCATTTAATTAAGGCCACGTTTAATGAAAATCATGAATATACCCCAACAATGTTCCATTAAAATCATCACTCACAATACATTTATGCTAAGAACAAAACTAAATACCATATTCCTTCTAATAATAACCTTTTACAAATTTAACAAACATTTTTTGTATACAACCAGAGCCTAATTCCAAAATACAACCAATTTGAGAGAAATATATCAGTGTTTCAGCAGGGTTAAACCATTGATGTTAATGGAATTATTATAATAACCCTAATAGCCTTAATATTTCAACAAAAAATTAATTTCAAAAAACCACCTACCATACATACGTTCAGAAAAAACAAAATTCCCCCCAATCCATGACCCAAGATTTTCCATTCATTCCATTGAATTTCAAAGTCCATTGTTAAAATATTCATTAAATATCATGCCCGTAATCTTGATATCATAGAGAATTTCCTAAATGAAACCTAATAGTAATGAGTAAGACAATGGGAGATTATGATTACTGAGGGTGGAGATAGAATATACAAAACATGCAAGACCCAACCAAATACATGGTTTGAAAATGAAATTCAAGATATGCATTTTCAAGAGATCTCATACGTAGTCATTTTAACTAACTCAACCTAAAATACTAAAAATAAATTCATGGTGTCAATATGAACTCAAATAATAAAAGGTATTAACCAGTCTTTAATGAATCCCATTCACACCTTGAAAGTAACTCACAACATCTCCCTAGAAAACATTCATGTTGTGAATAACTATTTACGGTGTCAATTTTTCATGTTTCTATATTCTACTTTTCCATCCCTTTCTACCTCAAAAAATTTCCCCCATTATATCACAACAAATCATAAAAATAAAATATAAAATGTAAAATTATGGAATACATTTAAATTGGTGAGTTAATGGAGTTAACACCTTTCAATAAATGGAATTAAATATAGAGTTTTTGGAAAAAAAGGTATTGGATAAAGAATTGGGCATATAATAGAGGATTAATTTGAAAATAGAAAGGTGGTGATAGATTTTCATGAGTTTAATACCCAAAAATAAAATACTATGAAAGGATTTATAATTAAATTATAGCTAATATATATCAAAACAGGGTTAAAACAAGTTCATATGAATCATATCTCGATGAACCAAAATTGAAAGAAAACCCCCTTAATGTAATGGTAAAATATGGATCAAAAGAACACAAAATGAATTTCATTAAATTGAAATATAATGTAATAAAGTTCAATCATTGAAACTAAATTCAATTTGGAATTCAATATATCATATAAAATAAAATATGGTGTGTAATATCAATAATGTCTCAAGGAATTGAAAATAGAGACCGATCACACTGGTGGTTTTATAAACATTCGATTAAAATACCATTGATGAATATAATTTCAAAAGTAATGTTAAATTCCATTAATGATGAGATAATCATGATAAAGAATATCAAATTTTACGAAATTACACCACCCACTTATAAAGTTGTTTATAAAATAATAATTTATCAAATAATTGAAATCTAAGGCATATAACTCTTATAGATAACATAATCATTGAGCTAAGATTCATTTTATAGTGGAATGTTAGGAAAGAATTATAGAACCTCAGAAGAGGATTAATATAATGACATGTATTTAACATGTAAAAATAAATTAATATCAGGATAATAGACCTTAAAAGACAATGTTTGTAACTTAATAGCATATAATTGAATAAGAATAAACACATAATACATTAAAAACTTTTGAATAAAACCTATTTGATTGATAGAATATTAAATGGAATAATAAATATAACAAAAAATGAGGTGGTACATATATAAAATATTATGGGGATAATAAATACACTATTACAAATAAAAAAGGTATATAATAGGAAATGTGTGTCATGAAATTAAATTTGAGGTATAAATACCTTTATATTTATAAATTTATTGATCTAAGAATAATTTGATAATGATGTATTAAGGAATACTTATAGATCCCTAAAAATTAATGTGGAAATAATATATGAATTATTAATTAGGTATAAAAAATAAATCTTGGAATTAAAGAGTTTAAATAATAATCATTCAACTAAATGGAATAAAATTTATTTAGCGCAAACCCTCAAAATATTTTAAAATTTTGATTAAATTCACCATGAAATATAGAATTTAAAATGGAAAATTAAATATCCTGAATAATGAGAGTATAATGATAAAAAAAATATTAATGGAAAACTAGATATATCATTCTAAATAAAACAAGCTGTATAATAAGAAATTTGTCTCAAGAAATTAAATTTGCGACAAGAAACCCGTACCTTGCCCATGTATCATTCTGAGCATACTCATAACTCTCTAAATATTAAAATTAATATTATTCAGAAAATTATTAATAACTTTTTTCATATATAATTAATTTAATAATAACCATTTATAATAATATGTTATATTTTTCTTATATATATTTTCCTTTTTTTGTAATGTTGTGTGAAAATAAAATCAGTGTTGACTTACTTTGATAATATTAGTGATCGAGGATAATATATTAATAATATGTTAAATAATTAATATAATATTTTTAAAACCATAAAAAATCATTAGTTTTAAATTAAATTTTAATTATATTAGTATTTGTGTTCTGATATTCATCTATGAGAGACCTATATAGCATTGTTTGGGTATGTGGTTACATAGACCTAAACAATCACATGCTATAACTCACTCGGTGCGTGTGTTTATGGAACTATATAACATGATTATAACCAGTTAATAATGATATTATTTATAATAATATATTTTTTTAATCATATTTTTTTATAAATAATTAAAATAAGGACAAAAAACTAAAAACTTTTCTTCATAGAGGCGTTACTCTGCACATCGCACAGTTAACATTTTCATCTCTCGGAGAATGAGAGGTAATAATTTTGGATTATGAATCAATTTCTTAATAATTGTAATTATATTATATATTTAACAATTTTTCATTAATTAAATCCTTCATAATAGTGTTGAGGTTGTGGTGAAAATCTGAATATGTCTCTCCGTGGAGGTAGTTTTCTTCAAAAGACACGATGAACACTAATATGTTTTTCAATATTGTTGGGAAGAAATAAATAAGGATTGTTATAATAGAATATCTAGAATTCAGTATTATAATGATAATTAAGTCATTGTATTACATTTTTTAGTGTAGTTTTTAATGGGAAACAATAATAACAAAATATAATCATTATGTAACACATACTTTGGGGCCTTGAACGTTATCTTGGAAGTCCCCTTGGAAATGGAGTGATTAGGATAACTAATTGAGACCAGAGATGTATAAAATTCTGAGAGAATTATATTATGATAAAAAATTTATTACATTAAAAATAAATTACATGGAATGGGTGTGGTATTAAGGGGTGTAAGTCTCCCTTTTTATAACTAAAGACAATGGTACTTTTACGAACACCAATTTTCTGAATAATGGAATGACAATATTCAAGGGTCAATGGTTCCAAAATTGAAAAATAATGGATTCTGGGGTGATATTGGGTAAATAAATCCTCTTCTAATGATTTCAAAACATGTTTTAATAATTCTTTAAGTCATTTAGCCTTACATTTTAACTTTAACTCATTTTTTTATCATAGTAAGTAGTTTTTACCTATGTAATTTATGTTTTAATAAACATATAAATTAAACCCCATTTATAAATTTAGTGTCATGATCCAAAATACAATCTCCATTAAATCCAATTCAATTTATAATTAATGTAAAATTATCTTTTAAATTAAAAAAACTATTATATATAGAAAAATATTTGGTAAGAAAACATTGTATTCACAACAATGTGTTCTTAATCACATTTAGACCCGATTCCAACTAAATGGATTATAATTTATTTAAAAATATGATTAAAAACTATAAAAAAATAAATTTTTATAATATTTTAATTTACTTCATTATATAAAAATTTCATTATATTAATAAAATAATTCTTCAAAAATAATAATTTTACCATTATGAGGGTCATTACTTTTATTCCAAATAATCATACATGTATGCCCTAATGTTAAATTTAAATTATTTCACAGTATAATCTTGTTGATATAAAATATAAAATTCATTTTTTGGACTTATTTTCAATAGTTTATTAAAATTATATTTTTAATATAAGTGAATAAGTTTTCTTTTAGACTAAAATACCACTTCTGTTCATAAAATGTTTAACATATGTTTGATAAAGTTAGAATTATATTTAATAATGTATATAATTACTCCATAAAAAATGTAATCAAGTAAATTTTTTTATAAACATATTTTTCTTCATTATATAAGGATAAAGTCATAAAATTTATTATTTAATAAAAAAATATCTTTACTATTCACCTAAAAATCAGCTATATCAGAAAAAATTGTAAAAATTCAATTTCAGCTAATTTTGGAGTGATAAATATAATAATGAATTTTATTTTATCTAATTTACATTAAATAATTTTAGATATTAACTCTTAAAATAAAATCATACTAATTTAATGAATGAGGTACTTATAATAAAATAATATATTTTAAAAGATATCAGTTTTTCTTATTCATATATTCTATATTTTACTAATAATTTTTTTGTTAATATTTAATTTAAAACAATAATATAGTATATCCTTAATAAATTCAGTGTCTTAAGAATTTGAATATAGAATACAATTTCATAAGGTATTTATTTTATAACAAAACATAGTATTATTAGTTACATATCTACAATGATTGAATTTTTTTCAATTAATTAATATTAATAATGCCCTATAATTTTATTTATACATATATTTCGTAGTTTGGTTAAATATAATTTTACATGATAATTCTATATATACAAGTTACCATTTATATATTGTTATTCAATTCATTCGGGTTCATTGTGGAATCAACCAAATTCTATTAAACAAATTATGTCTCAAAGAAATATATAATTTAAAATATTCTTCTCTTATAGACTCATTATAAGTAATAAGTTTCTATAGATAACTCTGGAAGATGTGAAAAAAAAATCAATAGGGTAACAAAAAAATTCAAACTCATAATGTCCTAAACTCTATATTCTAATCAATACATAAGAAATATATTAATTTTAAGAAATGAATAATTTATTTTCTACAATTCACTAAGGATGTTTAAATTTTCCACCATTTCTTAATTCCTAAATAGTAATAAATTAATACCTTATTTTGTATGCACAAATTTGTGCACTACATAAAATTTTCATGAGTAAAAAATTCCATAACATACAAAGGATAATTATAATTTTTAATGATACATAATATTTTTTACTTTGGTAGATTTTGAAACCATCATATGTAAATATTTTCTTCCACATGTATAACATTTTACTTAGGTACAAATATCACCATTAACCGTACATGCTAAGTAAATTTCTTCAATAAATAAATGTGTGTAAAAAATTAGGAATTTGAGAATAATAGAAAATATATTATAGAGAAATATTATTTTCAAATATATATATATATATATATATATAATTGAAGACTAAAAGGGACATGCAACATTCTACCACTTTTTGAGAATTAGAACCCCCATTTCAGACATCTCCAACCATTCTCCCCCTTATATCTTGACTGAAAAAGTTAATAAAATATAGGTATTTCATTATTAAAATTAAATTAATATTAATAAGACAAGGGTTTGAAATAAAAAAAATAAGTATGTCCCCCTATATTTAATAATAAAGATTACTAAATAATGATTAATTAAGGATGAAACTAAATAAAAATATATATATTAATATCTCAAAATATACATCACTCTACATATTACGTACTAAACAAAAATATTTACATATTATACAATATTTTCAATAGTAAAACAGTAACTCGAACTAATACAAACTATACTAGAAATGATATTTTTTTTGAAGCTTCCATAATAAAAATAAATAAATTTCTATTGATAATGGAATAAATAAAAATTATAAAATATCACCATTAATATTAGATTTATCTTTCACTAATATGTATATAACTTCCAAAATAAAATTTGAACATCTCTTATACATAATAAAAAAAGATTAAGGATCCATAAAAATATGTTAATGATATTCAAAAAATAATAAAAATTATAAAATGAATTTAAAACTAAACAGATGTAAGTAAATTATGGTAAACCAAAATAGGGAATAATAGAATAAGTCACACTAGATATATGAAATAAAACACATATATCATCATGACAATATACCAAATAATAAAATTATGAAGGTTATGTATGTTGTCAAATGTCAAATAATATTTACAAGGTACGTAAACTTTCTTATATGCATTTAGATTCAAAAATATTGCTTTAGGAACCCATATTATATATGGGACTAACAGTTTAACAATGAAAATATATTTATAAATAAATTTCTTCATGTGACAAAGATATCGAATAAACTACAAAGAATAATCACTTTTATAATAATAAGATAATCCACATTGTGAATTATAAACGAAACAAGTTACTTTGATTTTAACTTTAAAAAAGTGGTTAGTGTATATCTTTGGTAATTTCCCATCATAAGAAAGAAATTTCCTAGTAGTTTCATTCTATTAAACTTTTTCATTATCGAATGTTTTTTCAGGCATTCACTTCCAATAGTATACTTGGAAAAATATTCCTTCAAACATTTTTCATCATCATTAAGTATCCTATTTTCCTTTTTTATAACTACTTGATTTTTGTAGATGATGAATTTAATGGTAGAATAATTAATTTTAAAAATGTTATTTAATACCTATATCATATAAATACCATCCATTATATATTTGATGTTCTCCTTCTCATATTTATCATTCTTGGTTCTAGAGTTTTTCAATTCCTCGTTATCAAGAATGTGATTCTTTTATCTCATCATGGCCTTATTGTGGTACTTATTTATCTTCCTTTACATAGTTGAAATCTTTTCAATTTAATTATAATACATTTCACAATTATCATCTAGCTCATTAATACTAGCCTTTACAAAACAATAATAATTTATTACCTACCTTACTCATGTAAGACATATAAAAAATATTTTTAATTCCCTTCTCACTTTAAAACTCGTCATTTGAAAAATAATCTTCCTTATAACTCGATCACACATGAAATTTAATCATCTTATATTTATTATCATTTTTCCTTATACTATATTTTTTATCCCTAGACATTCATATTTTTATAACCTTTATTATTTCATTCAAAATATATAATATCAGAATATTTATTCCCTTTATTTAATTTTCTCTTAAAATCCTTCTTTTTCCCCTTATCTTTAAACTGTTTATTAACACCTTCTAATTTATATGTAATTCATTGTATAAATATCACAAGTTGACATAAGTCATCACCACTCTCACAAGTAAAATAAATTATACTATCTTTATAATTATTAGAATATTCCCTTTTAGATGATTTAAAATCAATTACCATTCTTTTTTTTAACTTTTTATAAGTATTCATTAACTCCATATCATAGTAAAATAATTATGTAATAATATGATCTATTATATATTTATATATTTCATAACTTTATTCATTATCAAATTTTTTTGAAAATATATTTCATAAGTAGTGTCAAATATCATTTGAATCAACACTTTAATCATAATTTACTTACGAATATTGTTCTAGTAATTTAAAAGGTTTGTAAACCTATTATACATATCACTTAAACATTCATGATCAGACATCCTAAAGTATTGAAATTTTTCCGTTTGAATCCCAAGATTAATTCCCAATAATTTTTTAGTTCATTGATTCTTAACATTTAAATTCCCCCAAACGTCCAAATTAGTTTTACAAGTAGAAATATATATATATATATATTATTAATTGAAAAGTAAATATAATTTATAAAATTTAAATATAAAATATATTTATTTATATCCATACCAACCAAAGTATCAATCACTAATTCTTGAAATTTTTAATTTCTAGACATGATAGTCTGGTACACAATACCTATATTTTCCGAAATCACTACCATTTTGTCCATAGAATAATCGTAGTCATTTCCATTGAAATTTTGTGGTATTAGAGAATTAAAATTTCTATTTTCATAATGTTCTATAACTAAAAACACATCTTTCTCTTACATTATTAGGTCTAGAATATTGGTTGGAAACAAAAATATATCAGAAATAGTGAATAAACTGAAGCAAATAGCTTGAATATACACTTCTTAAGAATGAGTATAAAAATATTACCAACCACAAAAAAAACAAGTTAGGATTACAATTTATTCCTACACATTGAAAACCCCATAAAAATGACATCAATACATCATAAATTATTTTAAAACCATTTTCACAACCTCTGCAAGAAGAAATTGTAAAATGAAACAAGGAAAAAGTGGAAACCACCTCGCAATGTATCACAAAGAGTTAATCTCTTCAACATGATCTCAAAAACCAACCAATGGTTGGATAATGATCTCTGATTAAATAAATCCATCATGAAATATAACAACACTAGGGGATACATTTCAATATAGATCTTTTCCACTTTTGAATCCCATAAATGAAATATGATGGTATCATAATCGATCATATCATCATAAAATCAAGTACCACAAGATAACAAAATTTAAAATGTCTTCATATAATAATCATGAATCTGTGAATTATTCTCCCTTGAATACTCCTCTATGTAATTGTTCTTCAAATATATTCAAATGAAATGAATGAGGTGACCACTTAACTCCATATCTTGATGATTTTAAATATCAATCGGTTTCCCCAATACTGTTATCCCATACTCAATATCCATATCACCCATACCAATGATATAGAATTCATTTGGAAGATACCAATGAAGATGTGGCACATAGAAGACATCATCGATCCGATCTAACATTTATGAAATGCCTAATTGATATTTTACCTTAACAACACACTCAAAAAAACATAATAATGGCTGATAAACAATGGGTAAATATTACTTCCTCGACCAAACATATTATATAATAAATGAAGATAAAAATTTAATAACACATGATATACAACATAAAAATCAAGATGGATCCTTTTCCAGTTAGCATAAGAATTGTTTTGTTTTTGTACCACCTTCATCCACTAACGAATCATCTATACCTTCATGGTCTTGATCTTCACTACATTTTCTTCAAATACTTTCCACTATCCATCCCTATTCCAACACAACAATTATATAAATTATCACCCATATAATACATTTTATGGATCAGTACTACTATAGATTATATAAATATTCCTATAAAAAACTCAACCAATTGGAAATTATTACTAACGGACTGAAAAATCCATAAAATAAGAATAGAATAGGTCATTTTTCATATAAATGGTTATCTATGATTTTGCATTCATCTTAGGATGAAAATAAGAGATGAGGTGTACTTTATTTCTAAAATAACATTTAACAACTTCTCAAATTAGGTGGCAAAAAGTTCATCTGGGTCAGGGATTAAGGTCCTTAGCACCCTGTGATGATTTACTATGTCATCCATAAATAGTTTCATCAAATAATCAATAGAACGTAACCAATTTATCTCTAATAAATGATGAAACTTAATTAAATAATTCCATAATCAGCTAAATGGTATCACATCCTCCCTGTGTATGGGGAAAATGATGATAAAATCCATATAGATATCCTCCCACTTCATCTAAGGGAAATCTAATGACTATTGAAATCATATGTGGATAAGATTATTTGATGTCACCATCTGATTAGAAAACCCAAATGACACAAAACTTATCATATAATGGTTCATCCCTGGTAACCACAATTTACTTGTCGAGTCACAATACATGTAGGAAATAAAAGGATATATGGACAAGGTTGAGTTATGAAACAAATAAAGAATCACAACCCACATAACCATTTGATTGATAATATTAATGTCAAACAACACATTATATTGATCATCATGCATCCCTCAATCAAAATCAAATCCAAAAATTATATGATCACACTAAACCTATAACTCAAGATCTCTGAATTTTTACCATGAAACATATTGTAAAAAGGATTACTACACAAAAATTTTATATAAGAAAAATTGATCTTCATCCTCTCTAGAATTAATATGAAGGGTTGAAATCTCCTTAATCACTCTCCATTCATATATATATTACTAAAAAACATCACCTCATAAATTCTTACCTCCCAAATCAGCAACTATATTCCCTTTCTCTGGTATATATGATATCTCAATGTTTTCATTATATAAAAATGCAATCAACCATGATTAACATAAATTAAAATTATATTATCAAAATATACAGCATAATATTTTATGATCTTTAGAGACCATAATGTCTTCACCAATGAGCTAATTACATAATATATTTCGAGTGAACACCCCTAGTTTCAATCTTTGTTCTTGTGTGGAATAATTATTCTTATGAGGTAATAATTATAAAGACCCATATTAGATCACCTACATATTCTTTGTAACAAACTGAGATTTTAAATGTGGAACATCATGTTTGATAGTTTATATGACACCCAACTCCATGATTAGAATAAATTGTAACACCCTGATACTTATATATATATATATATATATGTAAATAAATTAAATCTCTTCGATATCTTGTGAAACTATGAACACCGAAACAAAATGAACTCCAATATAGTATACCATTATAAACTTGTTGTTAAATAATAGAAATAATATAAATTCAATCTCTTCCATTATTATTTTATTTTGATTAAAAATTAATATATTATTTCTTATTTTTATTAAATCCAATTAATTACATTTATATAATTTGTATTGTAGATTTTAGTATTAGTTAATATTTAGGCTTCAAAACAATTTTTCAAAAAAATATTTCCAAGTGCATAAAGTTTCTATACTATATATAAATAAAATAACACCTAATAAGAAATAATTTTAACTAATTGAATAAATGATATATCTATATTTTTGAATTTAAATTCATTTAGTTATAATTAATTTTCAAATAGTTTATATGATATCATCTTTTCCAAAAAATAAAATTCATGAAATCATATTTTTTCGACACACCTACATGTTTAAATTTAATTTTAATTTTCTCAATTAAATTTTTTGAATTTTTAAAAATGTATTACATATTTATAATCATAATAATTTATATTATCAATTAAGTTCAGTATAAATTTTTAACTATAATGAATTCTGAAAACAATAAAACTTATTTACCATGGTTCAGGTAAAAATAGGTTTATGAGTGGGATAAACTAAAATTATAAAGGTTATAAATGAAGCTAAAACTTTTTTAATTCATATTTTACAGTCACATTCTAACCTTAACTCTTATATGGGTCTAAAATGGTCCATTTTAGATCCTTTTGGCCTTTGAAAAAATTTGGTTTAATACTTTCATTTGAAAAATTGTAATTATCTCATGTTCCCTAATAATAAAATTCCTCCACTATCCTTTAACTTTAAAAAATCTATATATTGGGATTTTACTATTTTATGTTATTGAACTACAAAAATCACATGCTAACTCAAATGGGAAATGAAACTGTTGATCTTGTGTAAGGTGGACTACTTCCTTGTGAAACGACATAATTTCTTTCCCAACACTGCATCTCATGGAAATATATACTGATGTATTTAATGATTATATATAATTTTTATGATATAATTAAACTTATGGAATTTTATTATCACATAAACTATCCTATATATAATTTTTTATAGAATACGATAGCGTCTCTCAAGTGTATCAAGGACTAGTGCCTCGCGAAGTGATGTGATTTTTGTTCACTTACGCATTACATGGACAATAAGAATTGATTAATTTGATTTTTATATGTATTATTCATGAAATATTAGTCATTATAAGGAAAATTAGAATATAATATACGTTCTAAATTTACCCTCCATTGAAAATCAAAATGGAATTCATTTGTAAGGTGGACTACCACCTCATTTTGTGATGTGACTCAATATTTTAATTGCATTATAACCACATCATATTAATGGTATTTTTAAGGGTATTTAAAAAAATTTTATGATATTTGTGATATAATTGACATCATTCAATGTTAAAATACACTTTGTTCCCATCACGATCTTTGAAAAATAAAAACATTACTCTTGCGTATGTATGTCCTATCATCTCCATGATTGTAACACAATTTGTTTTTTATAACTATATTTCATTATTGATTTAAAAATTATGATTTATTTGTAAGAACGATAAATATTTACTGATTAAATTTTTTTTGATGATGAATTTTTATAATATTTTTCTTTATTTGACTTACCAAGTGAACTTGGATATTTGAGTTATTTATCATTAAAGAATCCAATGTAAAATTTATTGGTTAAGTAATTGAATATGATAAAAATTAAAATAAAAATGAATAATAAAATTGAAACAGTTAATTAAAGAAATAAATAATTATAATAAGTTTATTGTTTTGGAATATAAATATTGCACGTGAAAAATCGTTATCAAGGTAACGAATCTTCTAACCTGTCCTTTTCTTCTGTTTATCATTATTCACTCTATACCTCAATTTCTCACTCTTTAATTTCATGGAATGGTTATAAGTAAGGTATATATTTCTCTAAAATATATACCTATATTATTCTACCTTCCATTAGTGGGGTAGTACATGTCCTACTACGAGATATCAAATTATTTCTTCAAGTAATATCATTTTATTAATTAATGAGACAAGATTATGAGAACCATTTCATCAAATGGATAATTCATATGTTTATGTATTATGATTAATTCCTTATTTTTTAGACATATTCATGTACATTAAATGAATATGATAGTTGGTATCAGAATTATATAACCCACATATGCATTGGGTAATGTTTTAGTCACATGAGACATCATGTATGGGATAAGGGAGTGAACCTAATCCAATATGGGACTCAGTATAGCATGTGACGTTTTCTTGGTAGTTATAATTTACATATGTATACGTATTTTTTTATATGTTTTCCAACATCGCATGTCTACATGATTTAATCCTTCCATTTTATTTGGGATTTGTTTAATGTGATTTCTCATGTTCCTCTATTTTATGATATCATGTTATACCTTTGACTCAGATATTATTCTTCCTCATCATGTTTTCCCTTTAATGGGATTTTTTGACCCATGCCATTATTTCATGTATTCCCTAGATTATACATTGTAGTTTTGGGTAATCTAATTGATTTAGGATCCCACAATAGAGAATAAAATAATGATTCCATGGTTTAGTTCGTTTTGATTTGTTCCGACCAAGTCATCCAAGTACACTAGTCTTTAAGATCCTTCTGGTGTATGAATGGAAATTTATGTTACAAATATTTTAATATTATATGTAAACATCTTGGGTCACTATAGTTGGTATCATAATAAATGTTTAGGTAACCTTTGGAAAAAATGATTTTAAAACAATAGTTAAATCCATGTGTATAAGTCTAAGGATAATTATAAAGATAGGAATAAGTATAGAAAAATATCCCAGAGTTGTGGTGAATTATTGAGAGAGTGTTTTCAAAGAAATTTAATCCATTTAAGAAAACTACAAGTGGACATAGTTTGATCACATATTTACCTAGAAGTAATAATTCTGAGAAAGGAATGGCGGGCTTAACTTGAACATTATTTGTTACATGATAATTTTCCTTACTATACACCTAGTTTTACACTACCATGGTATATTCGTTGTAAATTTACTAACTCTTTACTAACCATTATGAAGAAAATGAATAGATTTTTAGGTTTGAAAACCAATTAAAAATAATTAATACAGATAATGTAAATTGAATCCTAGAGCCCCATATATCATGACATACTTATCATTTATAAGTTATTCCCTCCAGGTTTATATGTTTCCTATTGAAATGTTAATCAATTCTCATAATATTTATTTTCATATTTTTTTCAATCAAATTAAGTACAAGTAATTGTGTTAAAATTTACTATGATGGACAATGTATTGGTGAGAAACCAAATGGGATGATGACTGACGTGAAAGATATTACAATAATTCCTAATAAGTTATCCGAATATACGATTAACAACATTCAACATAACCTACTATTGTACTCACTAAAGAATATAAGTATGGTGTTCAATGAGAGTTTTTGTGGTATAGACCCTGGATGAAGGTAAATTCAATTTCCTATATTTCATGAATGTTGGAAGAAGTGGTTAAAGGAATTTCTTAGTGTAATAAGAATATGTTTTATGTATGGAGTAGAAGTTCAAAGAGTAAGTAATTTTGTAGGATAAAGGAAAAGTTTTTTCATTGAAATGGATGAGAATATTAGTTTCCCAAAGGCATCCTTAATGGTTGAATGTATTAAATAAGAAATTTAATGGAATTACAAAAATCGTTTTCCTTGGGGGAAATCTCATGAAGAATATCAAAAAGGTTATAGGAGTAAAGGTTTGGTTGTAGATAGTGAAGAATATATAATTGATATAGTAAATTAATAATATATTAAGGATAATATGATTAATTCTAGTAAATGTATTAAAAATAAACCGGAATGATTGAAATGTTTATTTACTAAAATTAAAGAATTTTATTAATCATCACATATGCATATAATGATTATTTTTTAGATAGTTTAAATTAAATATTTTCAAGAGTATGTTGAATTTTACTAACGAACAATAATAGTGATTTAATTATAAGGTGATATTCTATAATTGAGGAAAATATAAACATTTATATGTTATTGATAATTATGTAATTATTAGACTTTTTGGAAGATAATTACTTATATTGAAAACCTTTGTGGTTAAAAATTTATTTGATGATTAATGTTATTCTAAGGTTTCTCATCGTATTTTTTGGAAATGGTTTCAGAAAAAGGAAAACATATATGTCGAGTGACAACCCATCCTATCTGGTAAGGCCTTTAGGCATGTAAAAAAATACTGAAGTTAAATACGGGTGTAGCTCTTACCACTAACCTATGTGATGTAAATTTTAGTATAAAATATTTTCAACATAAATGATTTTGTGGATATATACTATTTTGATTTTAGGAAAAATATTATAGGATCAGATCATTTTAAATTTTTAGAATTTTGAGGTGATTAATGATATTTTTGGGACTCTTTATTAGATTAAGATGTTTATAACCATTAGGATTGACATAATATATTATTTTAGAAGAATGATATCATATTTTTGGAGATGTAAGTTAATGGGTTATGTGATATCCTTTGAGGTGAAAAACATATTTCTTGTAAATTTTTCGAGATTATTTTGTATATGAGGTTAGTTATTTATGGAATGATATTTGATAAACCATTGGTTATATTATTTAATTTTGGTGATTAATATATTCATATTGGTTATTATATTTCAAAGTGAAAACCCTTTTTGGATTTAATAAATATTGGAGGAATATAATGATTCTCTTTGATAGATTTTATGATCCATTAAAATATAATATTAGGGATTATATAACAACAAAAAATTCATTATTAATATTCATTACTTAAATTAAGAGGTGAAGAAGAAAGTGGTCAAAGCACAAATAAATGATGAAATTGATTATATGGAATAAAAAGATATCAAGTAAGTATATTTTATTCTTTTATCTATAACCATTTTACTTAATAGAAAGGATCCTGAAACCAAAATAATATCCTATTACCTTAATATACAATGACTAAATGTTATTTTAATTTATTGAAATGTTTTGGTTTTTTTTTATTTTAACTTTTTTAGGATCATTCACTTTCTTATGATAAATGATCTCTATAACTCCCCATAATTACAAACAATTTTCTTCCATTTATATATATTCACATTCCACCAATGTTATCCTAAGTGGAAAAATAATTATAATATGAATTTCAAATTTAAATTTCTCAATTTTTAATATAATTTTTTATTAAACCTTTTTATGAAGTGGGGTTTTCCAAAAAAACTAAAATATAAAAACCTTGATTTTTGAGATCATGGTTAAATTATTTGGACACAATTTATTTAAGGGGGTATAATGTAACAACAATATATTTTCAAGGAAGAAAAAAATGAATCATATCGCTTCGCGAGGCGGCAGTCTACCACACTCAAGAGAGACATTATCGTAGTTCATAAAGAATGTATTGTGAGGGGAATAATATATTATAAATCTACTATTATAATGATATCATAAATTAAATATATATATATATATATATATAACTAGTAATATGTCCATCATATCCATCTGTGATAGGTTGAGATAGAAACCAAATTATGTTTGATCGAAAGGCTATTTCCCTTCATACACATGACCAAAGGTTTTGTTTCCCAATTTAGGGAGTTGCGATGGATATAGGTCAATAAATTAACATAAAAACATATAAGTATGTAGAATATACATAGGATATTATATCATCATGTTTAAACAATATTTTATAGTTTTTTAGGATGAAATAAAATAAAATTTTCGGTCAAGGACGTTAACTCTTCTTTAGACAACTACATTTGGTTTGCACAAAAATAATTTATAGGAATGAATTATGATAAAAAATGGATTCGAATATTATTTTAGGTAAAAGAGAAATAATTTGGGTAGGTATTGACTGATTCAATGTGTTTAGGACATGTGAATATGTGGAGATAGGGGTGACCTTTTTTAAGTGGGGGAGGACACACTTGAAATCTTTGAAAAAAAACTAATACTACTCTATTTATCTCATACTAAAATTATCCAAAATAGACCATTTTAGAAATTTATAATTGATAAGGCCAATATATGACCATAAAGTATGAAATATATCCATATTTGGTCATTTTTAAAACTTATTATTTTAGTTTAACCCCCAGGTAATCCCTTTTTACCTTAACCATAGTAAATAATATTTCATGTCTTCAATATTAATTATTAGAAAAAAAATTTATATTATTAGATTATAAAAATTATTATTAATAATAATATTGAATCCATTTTTTCAAATTGAACTCCCAGAAGGGGTAGAAGTGAATTTAAAATTAAACCCATAGACCTATCAAAAATAGTTTTTCAAGAAATGAATTTTTAAGGAAATGATGATCTCATATTTACTATCATACAAGTAAAAATAATTAAATTAAATTAAATTAATATTTATAAATATATAATCTATAAATTTCATTCAGATATACCCTTATTAGGGGTTATTTTATTTATTTTAACTAGAGAAATATTATACACTTTAAACAAGTTTAAAAAATGTGTTTTAAATCAAAAAAATTAACTTATTATTATATATAGTCTAAATATCATTTAACTGTATTTAATTTGATTTTTTATAAATAAATAATAATAATTAAAATTTTAAATAAAATTAATAAACTAATGGGACATAATTTATTAAAAAGAAAGAATGATTTTATAAAAATTGGTATTTTTCTATATTCACTAAAAAATTAACATTGTTTAAAAAAATATCAGAATAAGTTAATATTGAAATGTTGCTGCAAAATAAAATTTTCATTGTTCAAAATAAATTTTATTATGGTGGTCAAATTTGATTTTAAATCATATATGGAAGGAACTTCTAAACAAAATTTTAGAAAAATACAAATTTTCAGAATACATATATTTTTTTAAATGATTCTTATTTTATTTATAATCATTAGATAACCATTGAATTTATTTTATATATATGTAAAAATAGTAATTTTTAAAAACAATTCCTATTCGTACCATCTAATTTAATAGCTATGGTTTAAAATTATACTATATTAAAACTCATTTATATTCAGGGCTATGTGTTTTGCAAACTTTGGAAGTGATTAATTTTAATAAAAAAGTAATATATCATAAATTCCAAGTGTGTTAATTTCTGTTATAATATTGGTGTTGGGTATAATATATAATATTGAATACGCTTTAAATGGAAGGTAAAATGGATTTTTTTTATGATTATCTATATTATTACTGAAATATTAATAAGACTATAAAATTAATAAAACATTTAATTTCTGACTTTACCATCTATTAATGATGATAATTTCATTCATGTGTATGGTAGACCACTCCCTCAAGAAGAAATGTGTTTCATTTTTTTAGTATTATTATTACCACATAACATGGATGGTATGTGTAGGTTATTTAAATAAATAATATGAGGTTTATGATATAATTATAATCCTATAAATATTAAAGTACGCCCACCTCCTTTCCATCTTGATATTCAAAAAAATGGAAACATTACCCATTCATATGTAAGGCTTACCATCTCCATGGTTGTATGAAAGTTCATTTTTCATAACTATATTTCATGGATGGTTCAAAATGAATAATTTATGTATAAAATTTATAATTATTAAATGTTTAAAATTATATAAATGATTAATTAATAATAACTTTTACTATATTCAAGTAACCAATGTGATTTGGACATATAACTCATCTATGCTTAAAAGACCCGACATAAAATTAATTGTTTAAGTAATTGAATATGGTAACAATAAAAATAAAATGAATAATAAACATGAAAATGGATATTAATAAAGTAATAAATTAATTTAATTTTATAATTTTATAATATAAAGTACACACTTGTCAAATCATGCTCAAGGTATGGGATTTTTATAACTCACCATTTTTTTCAGGTTATGACCGTTATCTCTCTAAATCACTTTATCTCTAGTTAATGTTATTGAATTAAAAAAATTATGTATATATTTTTCTCACATGTACACCTATATTATTCTACCTTCATTGTATAAGGTAATACATTCCATATAACCACATCTCAAATTTCTTATTCATGGAGTCTCTTTTGATTGTATTACGAGACAAGATTATTAAAAAAAATCTTTCAATGGGTGATTATTAGGTTTATTAATTATGATTGATTCCTTATGATGAATCAATATGAATGTAAAAGAAATGAATGTGATTGTTGAGATAATAATTATATACCACTCCAAATAATTGGTTAATATTTTAGTCTCATGAGATACCTTGTATGGGATTATGGAGTAAACCTAATCCATTATGGGATTCTTTCCACCAAGTGATATTGTCTTGGGGGTTATCCTTGACATATTTTTATGTCATGTTATATGTTTTTTCCACTATACCTTTATTATATGTTATTATGATACCATTTTACTTACATTCAGTTCAATTTTATTTCGCATATACCTTCCCTATTATGATATCATGTTCTACCATTGATTCACATGTTATGTTTACTTATCATGTTTATTCCATTAATAATATTTTTTAGATCACCCCATTTTTTCAAATATTATCCATATTATATGATGTATTTTTTGCTTATAAAATAGATTTATGATCACACTATGGAGAATAAAAAAATTATTTCATGTTTTAGTCCCTTTTTATGTATTATGAACCAAGTCTTCCAAAGACACCCAGCCTCACGATCCTTTTGGTTTAATAGTGGATAATTATGTAAAAAACGTGTAATATTATGTGTAACATGCTTGGGATACTATATTCTAATTTAATACAGTCCCAAAAATATGATGATAAGCATCATATAAAACCTATAACATAATCCCCTCCATTAGAAAATGAAGGGCATGATCATTAATCAACATATGTTTCAAGAACCAAAACTTTACTTATATAGATTAGTCTATAGAACATGCAATTACTTCATTGTATCTAATCCTAATGGGTCTAAAATCAGAGAACAATCATAAATGGACCTCTTATAAGGACTTAAAATTCAAATTAAATTTTATACCACTAGGATATTTTGGGGGGATACCTTGGAAACTGTTGATACATATTTTAAGGATCCACTACTACTCTTCACTTAGACACTTCAACCCTAAGGAAATAAACCTTTAGTATCCACATGTTTCACTTATAAAACTACTTAGTGAAAGTATGGAACTTTATGAACTCAAAAAAAAATCTCTCATATACTCATCATTATCCTCTATATACCTTGAGTACATAAGGATTCCATTAACAGAAACTACTAAGAATTGATCAAGGAACTGATGATATATAAAGATAATGAGTTTAATGGAAAAGAATTATGTAATTTGAGACACAAAATAACTAAAAAAATTAACACCAAATGGAATAACCATGAATATAATGTTCCCATAATGACAATTGAAGACATACATTATACTATATTCATCCTTCAATCTCTTTTGATGATATCCAAACCACATATCGATCATCAATAACCCATTACATATCATTAACTGATCAAATAAAACATTTATCATTTGAAGGGGTAGTGATTATTTACAATTACATGGTTCAACATTTGGGTACATAATCGTAACCTTCTGTTATAATACACCTTCATGGGGTGTAACATTGAATCACCTCATGGAGACACACTATGATAGATAAAAGCCTTAGGAATCATATAATCTATCTGAATACTTAGCTAATGCAAATAAAAAGTTTCCATTTGATAAGGATAAAATAATATGAGGATACATTCTGTCGAATCTCTATCCCAAATCTTATTTCATCACAAGGGAATAGTGTCACAACTTTGGTAAGACAACCAAAAACTCCCCAACTACTCCCCATAACAACTCTCACACTAATAATCACGGCATATTATCCTTCACATCAAATAAAAAACACCCTAATAAATAAATTAATAAATTAAGGGGAAAAGGGACACTAATAAATTCCAAAAAATGATATAATATGGTTTTATCTGTAACAATGATAAATACCCTATATTTTCACATATCCCCATTACAAGCTCACAACACCGAAACAAATCAACAAGGAAGGGATGACCTACAACTAGTGTAGAAAACACCCATGGAACTAGAATCCTCTATAACTAGAGTAAATGATCTTGTATTATGGTAAAAATATGGCTTAATGAAAATCTCTTGAATCAATAAATGTATAAGAAATGGTAGAAGATAAGAACATGAAACCTCAAATGACCTATAGCCCACCAAACAGTAGTATCAATGTGGCATTAAGCTCTCCAAGACCTAATACTCTAAAATAATAACCCTTCTAATGACCACATTGATTATATTTGTCATCAAAAATTTGTAACACCCCTATACTTGATGATATATTTCTCTTCAAATCAATTCAATTTCCTTAAAATTTTGTGAAAAATGAAATTCTGAGTCTAAATGAACCATAATATAGTATACCATTATAAATCTATAGATAAATTTGAGGAATTAGTATGATTAACAACATTATGAAAAAATTATTATTAACATTTTATACTAATCAAATATATCGATAAATTGGTATTATATTTTTAGTATAGTTTTTAAATTATTTTAGAATACATTTTTCATCAAAAAGGTTTTTTATTTCTCTTTGTGATAATATAAAATTATTAATTTTTACTTGTTTTAGAAATTATATTTATAAAAAAGATCTTCATTTTCTGAAATCATTATTTTTAAATTACAATAGAGTGACTTTTTAAAAAAATCGAACAGATTGGGTTTTATATTAATATTCAACAAACTAATTTATTGAACAATATATTTTATTTTCAGTATTGAAAAAGGTTTATTTTCTTGTAAAATAATTTTAAAACGAAAATAGTTTAATTATATTATTATAAATCCATTTCTGGTCATTATAATTTATTTTCTTTTGGTTTTTTATAAAAACATTGTATACTTAAGAAAACATTTTTTCTAGAAACCCAGTATTCTACTGAATTTTCAAATTTAATTTTAAATTGTAATTTTCCACTCATGTTTATTAAATTTAATAAAATGGTTTTAATATTTGGAATTTGAACTTCTGAATTTTGCAATGACTCCACTTTCTATTTGTCCATAATGAATTGTAAAAATAGGAAATGTTTGTCAATACCATTCAGGTTAAAAGGGGTTTAACAAGGGAGGGTAAAGAAAAATAGTAAGAGTATGTTTTATAATAAAAAATGAATAAATTTTATTTTATATCCTTCATTAATCCTCATAATATCACAAATTATAACCTATGGACTTTTGGATTCAGTTTTCTTGAGTATGACTTTGCTATATTTTAATATTTTAATAAATTCTTCGTGTTCCCTCTCCCCACTTAAAAAAGGACACCCCTAAATTATCATATTTAGAAAACATTGATCCATCTAACAAGACCAACCCATTCCAAATTATATTTTAAAAATCCAAAACCGTGAATTTTAGTTTATTACCTTCTTAAAATACTAATAAAATGGTCCTTAAGATGGGATCTAACAGAGACCTACTAATGAAGAGGTAATCATCTTACCTGATCTCTTTCAATTAATCTCTTCTTACACATCAACTAAATATATATCATTCATCAAAAATTAATAAATTTATTTGATTGAGTATTATAAAATGTAATTATGGTAATGTAACCAAAAATATCTTCCAATGGGAACTGTAAGTATTTGTCATATGGACAAGTGGACTAGCACCTCCACATAGTGATATATTTCATTTTCTATAACCATACTTCAAAGATGGTTTTAATTATTAGAAATTAAATTTATTGAATAATTATTCTTATGGAATTATAATATAATATATTTCTTATTACCTTCCATATTTTTTTGAAAATGATTGTGTTTCTCTTGAATAAGTGTGAACTACCAAATCCCTAAAGTAATGTGATTTGTTTTTAGATTACTATTTAAATGGGTTATAATAAGAATATATTTAAGGAATATATACAATATATATTTTATATATTTTATATATTTTATATATTATATATATTATATATATTATATATATTATATATATTATATATATTATATATATTATATATATTATATATATTATATATAATATATATATTATATATATTATATATATTATATATATTATATATTTTATATATATTTTATATTTTATATATATTATATATATTATATATATAATTATTCATGAAATGATTATTTTTTTAACTTTCTATTGTTTCATCTGTTGAAAAGTGAAAAAATCATTTATGAAAACGTATTACATATCATCTCCATTAACATTATAATTTATTTTTATATCTCTAAATTTTATAAATGTAAATTAATATTCATATATAATTAATATATATGATATTTTTATCATGATTACAATTATGGGGAAAATGAAACCAATATTAATGTATAAGTACATGAAAAACAATAACAAATTTCTAAGGAATATGAAATAGTTAATACTTAAAAACAATTATTTTATTAAAGAGTTATTAATAAATTTGTATTGAAATGTTATAAGTGGATCAGATTTGATATTATTAATATGTATATTACGATTGTAAATAATTATAACAATTTTTAGTTTATTATAAAGGAGTTTGGAGTCCTTTTAAATCAACTCTAAATTAAGGTAAGGGATTTACGATACAATTTTATTGTTTGTCGGAATTGATTATGATAAAGTTTATAATGATATAAATTTAAGACCTATCACTTAAAAAACCCTAATATTTATATTCTACTATGGTTATTTCTATAGATACCAATTTTTCTTTCATTTTTCTCTCTTTGATAACTTAGGAGACCAAATAAATGTTTCAACAAAATTTCACATTATCATGACCTCTCAAAGTTATAAATCTTCATTAATGTGATTCAATGGTTATTTTCATTGAAAATGTTTTCAATGATATTTAGGAAAAACAATAATATAAATAAGTGATTCAAAAATGAAAAGGGTATTTCCTATGGAAATATTCAAAGTAATATTTTAAAGGAATTCTCATTATTGATAACATCCTTTGATGTTACTTATTATTTAGTGAGGTTATGTTCTAATGATACAATAATTTTTATTTATTTGGATGTTTGGTGTTTATGATTATGATATTTGTATGAAACTAATTTATTTTATCCATGTTATTTTTTTCTGAAAATTACTAATTTTAATGAACTTTTTTTATTTTTCATAGGTTGTGATTTATGATGAATTATTTATGATCTTGTGGAAGGCATATGAATTGATTATGATTATGTTATTAGTGGTTCCAAATTTAGATATATTTCCAATTAATTAGGAAAATATGGATATATCATGATGTAATATAGACAATAATGGGGTGTTAAACCCATTTACTAAGGGATTATATCCACTTTAATAGTCTTGGGAGTGAACACTGAATGAGGATATGATTGAATGGGTAGTTAAAACAATATAGTATGATAGCCTTTATTGTTATCCTTGACTAAGGAAATGATTTTTTATTCAAATCTTCATTCCACAAAAGTTTTTCTTCAACCAATGTCAAGATATCATGGAAACTGTATAAAAAGGCCCCACCAATATCAATGTATCACTGATAGAGGGCGAGGTGGAGAAGTGATATATTTTTATTTTATGTTATCATTCATGTATCAAAACGTTATCCTCTTGTTAAAGACATATCACTTTTTTGGAAAAAAAACATTCACACATCCATAGTAACACAAGTATTTACAATATTCTCTAAACAATAAGATTACCTAGTCCTTGGAATGGTTTTGGAAATAATCCAATACAATACAATCCACTAAAAAAATAATTTTTTTTAGATACAACAAATTTTAAATAATTTTAAGACATTGTAGAACTATTATCAATAAATAGTTCATGTGATTATTCAATAAAGAATGGCATAAAATAAGTTTTGTAACAAATTAAGAAAATTTTGCTAGTTAGTTCAAAACATGTCATTTTGATTCTAAAACATATTCCACTTTTTAAATTCTAAATAACACAATTATTAACTTTCCAACCCTACAGCAGCTAGAAACAACTCTTCCAAACATTGTATGAAAGCTTAGTGTGATGGATTAGTCTGATTCCTCAATCCAATATTTCATTTTGGGAAAGAGTTATGAAAATATTCTCTGAAAAAAAAAATTGAACCTCTTATTTCTTTCCCAAAACCCCCAGTCTGATGGGTCAGTCCAATCCAACAAACTTGACCACAATATCTTCCCCAAGGTTCTTCTGTCCAGAGATATTTCTCAATAAAACTCTGAATGAAAAATTTTACCACTCTCACACTCTCACACACAAGAATACTGTTAGAGTGCACTGTACATTAACCTCAATTAATATTTGTGGTAGAAATGGAATGATCAGAAAAATAAATTTTGTTATCCTACTCAACCAAATTTCTAGAAACTCAAAATCAATTTTAATTTTGACTTCATCATTGACCACATCAATGCTTCTCAGATCCACTTGATTCATCACGAAACATATCTAATTGTAATTTACTAGATCTTCTTTTCTGGTATGGTTTTTTGGATTTTTTGAGAAAAGAGGAGTTTTTGTAAATTTTTGAAGTACATTTCATGTACTACGTTGCGATATGAGGTCGTGTGCTTTCCATGTCATGGTCACACACATAGTCGTGTCGGGTGATGTGGAGGCCACCAAAAAAAAGTATGGAATGGGAAATTAAATGCCATGTACATCAAAAGTACATGTCGTGTACTTTCTTTTTTTCATTAAACGCACAAGGGCCATGTCTAATTGCAGAACTCACTTCTTCTAGGTTCCATTTGACCGAGATCTTCATACGGCCGTGGATCTTCGATGAGACCCCAAGCAAGCATCTGTCCTCCGAATCAAACTTTCTCAATTGCGTTCGAATCGCATCGGTGAGTACTCTCTTCTCCTAGATCCCCATCCCTTGATTTCTCCTCTTTCATGATTTATCATGGGTTTAATGTATTATACATTTTTATGTATCTAGGAAATTCTAAGGTGATTCAATCCTCGAGGCTTAAATATTTCGATCTCCCAACACCGAGGTAGGTGTTTTGTGCCTTTCTGAAGAAATTCATTGAGTTTTATGTGAAAATTTTCCCAATACCTAGGAACGAGGTATTCTGCGTTTACCGTTTTAGCACTATTGTTTTCCTGCATTTATTTTATCCTTGAGTAGAATTTATTGATTATAAATAGGGTTTTTTTCTTTTCTTTGGATGTGTTTCCAATGCATGTTTTTCCTGTTTTGACCTTTGGTTCTAGTTTCCCTGTTAGGTTGTTGTTTAATTTCCCATGCCTAGTATTGTAGGATGGTGTGACTATTGTTCTGACATGCTGATATGGTGTATTGTGCTAGCCATGTAGTTCTTGAGGTTTACTTTGGCCGATATCTGAGGCTATACTTGTAGATTTACACAGGGTCGTGAGAACCTAGTGTAGTAGACCATAGGGAGAATGGACGTAAGGGATTCTCTAGAGTATCTTTTATAATTTACGATGTGAGACCACAGGGGGAATTGAAAATGAGTTCTTCATCATAGATTCTGTAGTTCCTTGACGCGGGCCATAGAGGGTAATGAGACATTGAGTGATTCCCCAAAGCGCCTTTAGTACTTATTTGAGACAATATGGGGAATTGATGGTGAGTGCTTCCTCAGAGAGGATATACTTTAGCTGAACCAGAGGGGTGAGACTGTGTGTGCTACCCAGAGGGTTGCTTGTATCTTTTAGGTAGGACCATAGGGGATAGGATATGAGTACATCCCATAGGGTTACCTGTTGTGATTATTTTCTTTGTTTTATTTTTGTTTGATATATGAAATTGTGGATTGTTACTATTGAGTACATCCTTCTTTACTACTTTCTACACTTTTACCTGCCATATATTCCCTGACTGTTTGGCACAGATATTGTGGTGGTTTCCTACTGGGATTCATCTCACATCCTGTTTGGGCCATTATTTTGGGCCCAAATAGATTATATTTTTGCAGGTATAGACAAGGGCAAGAGCCCTTACACTTTAGGTACTTGAGTGAATTAGATCTAGAGAACATGGGACCAAGCTGAAGCTTGTGATTTTGAGGAGTTGTTTATCTGTATTCCTTTTGTACTTTGGTTTAATACTGTATTCATAATTTTGACTTCTTTGGCATATTTTATAGAAATATCAGTATCATCCATCATTTATATATATATTCTCCAGTTGTTCCTATATCAGTCTTTCGGCGTTACTATTGTTTGATATTATTACTTCTTCTTCTATTGTAAATCTATTTAATTCTGATGTGTACACTTCCAATGAGGGCATAGTATCCCCACTATCACACCCAAGTCCCTCTTTGCTAGTCGGAATCCTCTGTGTTCATGGAAATGTGCTTGAGGCCATGTGACCAACAGGGTACGGGAACATCTAGGTGGATTCTAGAATTGGGATGTTACAAAGTGGTATCAATAGAATTATATTCTATTAACATACTGTTTGGAGTCTTTATCCAGGGATAGGATGGAATAGGTACTTGGTAATAAGTTGTGCCCAGGAGTAGCTAACCCGTGTACAGAGAAAAGCCAATCTACCTCGTTTATTGCAATTTTTCTAGTTTTTCAATTTTACATTTCATTTTATTTTACCATTGGGTGATTCACAAGTTTTTAATTGTTACCATCAATGTTATTGAGGTTCTATTTCAATCGCAACCCAATGAGATGAGGGAATTCCATCACATGCATCATATAGGAATTTTCTTGAAATAACATTTCATCCATTCATGCCATGCCATTTAGGATTAATTAGTGATTTCATGGTGTTGTAATATATGTTGTGTAGAATATGCATTTTTTTCTGATATATGACTTGATAAAACAACTGCTTCTTGTTAGAGCATTGATTATGTAAGGTTTTGTTATAATGAATTCCAAACTTTGGTTCTTGGGGTGTTATGGGCCCTCATGGACTAGAAATTGGTGGATCATTGCCTTGTTCACCCTATTTGTAACATGTATAAGACTCCAAGAATTGATTAGTGGGGAGTATGGGCCCTCAAAGATTGGAATTTGGCACCTTAAAGGTTCGTTTCAGTGTTTTTATGGGTTCCAGAGTAGTTTTTGAGGCTTACTGTCTAGAAAAACCCAGAATACATATCGTGTAGTTTTTACTACACGCCATGTGTTCTTCTATTTGGGAAGAAAATGTTTTTCATAAGTACAGGTCATGTACCTTATGAACATGTCGTGTAGTCTCTAACCATGTCACAGGTCGTGTGGGCATAGACACTCGATGGGTAATTTCTTGCTGGAACACGCCATATCAGGTTTGAACATGCCTTGTAGTCTGACCCAATTACCCGGCTGTGTCACTAACAACAATGATCGGTGTTATACTTTCATGTATATGCCGTGACTGTCTTGAACTAGCCTTGTAGTGTGAGCCGAGTGTCGAGTCGTTTCACTAACTAAACGGGTCAGGTGAAGCTTGTCTGGTACATGTTGTGTCTACCGAGAACATGGTGTGTAGTCTTGTCTTGGGACATCCATGTGGCTTATCCGTGTAGAAGGACTCAGGCAGGGGAATAGGATTTAAGTACATTCCGTGTGTTAGGACTACAGTTTGTGTGGTTTGGGTGTTACATGACTAGTTTTGGTAGGAGTACACTCCCATATGAATGACATAAGGAAACACTCCGTCTATGAAATTTACATGTTGTGTGGTCATGTTTTGTAAAACTTGAATGCTTTATTTCTCATGTTCCCTTCTTACACATTTAGTTTTACATCCTTGATAATGTTGATCAAAGGTGTGTGTTCGACCTTTTAGAGTCATGCCACTGAGACGTCCTCCGGTTGTCCGCCAGTTACAGGGTAGTGATCAAACGCTTGATATGGCTGATTAGGGACTTTCCGTAGATCCTCCTATTGTGCCAGTCTTGGCATCGACATTTATACCTATTACTGGTACTAACCAACAGTTCATGGTAGGCTTCATGGGGATGATGCAGACCTTCCAAGGAGCCATGCCTCCTACCCTGTCGATGGAAGATTTTTCACGGGTTTTCCAACAGCAGCATCCACCCACCTTCTCAGGGGAAGAAGGACCTCCGGCTATAGAGTCATGGCTAGATTCCATGATGACGATATTTGAGCATCTGGAGATGCCTCCAGAGATGAGGGTTAAGATTTCCACTTACATTCTATTGGATTCCGCCATGATGGGGTGGTATGTGATATCATAGGTGGGGCATCAGCAGGTTATGGCTTAGGACGAATTCCAGCGCATCTTCTATGACTACTTCCATAGGGAGATCCTGAGGGCCAACCGAGCTCGAATGTTATTGAGTCTAGAGGAGGGTACTCTTTCTATTATGGTGTACTTCTCTCGCTTCACCGAGCTTCAGCATTTCACACCCTTCCTAAGAGAAGATGGGTTTTTCCGAGAAAGGAAGTTCGAGGATGGCCTTAGAGAGGACATCCGCTCTTAGGTGAATATCTCCAGGATGACTTCCAACACTTCTATCGTCAACCAAGGCGGAGGTCGTGGCAGTGGTTTTCAATCGCACGTCTTTCAGCGACAGTAGATTGGATCAGCTCAGAGTGGTCAAGTAGGGTCATAGGGTCATGGAGTAGGCCACACCATTACAGTGGAGCAGGCCCAGCTGGATCAGGATATCGAACCTTCTATATTTTGAGGTACGATCCTAGTTGAATTAGTTTTATCTTAATCTCTTTTTGATATAGGGGCTTCCCATAGCTTTATCTCTATTGGGGTCTTGGAGAGCCTTGGGATCTGTATCTTTTTCTTCTGCTGATATTTTGACAATAGACACTATGTTGGGGACTAGAACGGCTAGTGTAATATAGTGCAAGGAGTTCCCTCTAGAGGTTGGTGGGTGTCATTTCTTATAGGATCTCTATGTCCTAGAGATTACAGGCTATGATGTTATTCATAGAATGGACTGGCTAGTTCCCTTCAAAGAAGTCATTAACTATTACCACAGATGTGTGAGTTTTATATCCCCAGAGGGTGGATCGTTTCATCATAATAGTGAATGGGTTGTCCAGGAGAGCAGAGCGGGTCCAGGGAATCATGGGTCAGGAGGAGTTACAACTCAGATTGCTAGTATATATCTGGATGACAAGGGGAATTCACAGATAGACTTTATTTCAATTGTAGATCGTTTCAGGGATGTCTTTCCATAGGAAATTTCAGGTTTTCCTCTGGAGCATGAGGTGGACTTTTCGATTGAGCTTGTTCTAGGAGAGGAACTGGTGTCCATTCTTCCTTATAGGATGGTTGCAATAGAGTTACAAGAGCTCAACAAGAAGTTAGTGTAGTTGCAGGAAAAAGGGTTTCATCCAACTGAGTACTTCTCCATGGGGTTTTCCTGCTCTGTTTGCAAAGAAGGAAGACGGTACCCTCTAGCTTTGTGGGGATTATCTGAAGCTGAACCAGTTGACGGTCAAGAACTGATATCCCTTAACCAATAATAATGATCTCTTTGATCATCTTCGAGGAGCTCAGGTGTTCTCAAAGGTTGAATTGAGGTCCGGTTATCATAAGTTGCACATTAGACCATAAAATATACCTCTTACATCTTTCCATAGTAGGTATGTTCTATACAAGTACATGGTTATGCCTTTCGGTCTCATGAACACGCCTGTAGTTTTCATTCAACAGATGAACCAAGTGTTCCATCCATACATGGATTCCTTCATGGTTGTTTTCATGGATGATAACTTGGTGTACTATCACACTCAAAAAGAACATGTTACACACCTTGAGATCATTAAGAGTACACCGAGAGAACATCAGTTATATGCTAAGCTCTCAAAATTCCACTTTTGGATGGAACAGAGTCACTTCATAGGTCATGTTATCTCAGATATAGGAGTATCAGTCGACCCAGAGAAAGTGGGAGCAGTAGTTTCCTGGGAGCAGCCAAAGAATGTCTTTGAGGTATGAAGTTTTCTAGGGATGACTGGATACTATAGATTCTTCATTCGCGACTTTTCTCACTCAGCATCACTGCTGACGGGTCCGACTAAGAAGTGTGAAAATTTCTGGTGGTCAGATTCTTGTGAGTTAGCCTTTCAGGAGATGAAAGAAACGTTGACTACAGTACAGGTACTAGCATTTCTAGAGCTGTGTAAGATCTATACTGTTTAATGTGGTGATTAAAGTATCGGGTTAGGATTTGTGCTTATGTAGTGAGAAGAAGTCGTTGTGTATGAGTCATAGCAGTTGTGGCCACATGAGAGAAACTACCTGACGCATGACCTCGAGCTGGAGGATGTTGTTCATTCCTTTTGTTGTTGGAGACATTATCTTATGGGATAACATTTTGTGGTTTTCACTGACCACAAAAGTCTCTAGTGCATCTTCACTTAGTGAGATCTGAATTTGAGATAGCGAAGGTGGGTTGAGTAACTTCAGCCTTTTGATTTTGATCTTACCAATACACTGGGGAATGAAAACATAGTGGTTGATGCATTGAACAAAAGGACTTAGATACAGGCAGTGCAGGAGGCCAGCAATGAGTGGCACCTTATGGTCCTATTCTTTGAGAAGCATCTGGAGGTGCACGATAGACAGGGGTAGACTTTCCTTTCTTCTGTAGCTGCTACTTTTACCCCTCTTGATCAAGTATGAATGAGGCAACTATCATATTTTGAAGGCCTAGTCCTATGGGAAAGTGTGTTAGGAGAGGACCCTATTCATAGATGAACCATAGGAAAGGATGAGATCTTGTGTTTCTAGGGGCGCGTATGGGTGCCAGTAGACATACGCCAGTAGCTGATTTGGGACTTTCATTCCTCAATTTGGGAAGTTCATCCTAGTGTCACCAAGATATATTGTGATCTACATCGTCCATATTCATGGACATGCATGAAAAGGGATGTTGCTAGTTTTGTCAAGAGGTGTTCCACCTGTCATTAGGTGAAGGTGGAGCATCAGCGACCTGCAGGGCTTTTACAGCAGTTACCCATTCCCGAGTGGAAATGGAACGACGTCACAATAGATTTTGGGATGGGGTTATCGAGGTCACCTTGAGGGAATGATGCAGTATGGGTTGTCATTGACGGGATTATGAAGGTGGCTCAATTATATCCGATCAAGGATACCTTCAATGTTGATGATCTAGGATAGATGTACATCTATGAGATTGTATGTCTTCATGGAGTTCCACACTCCATCGTTTCCGGCAGGGATGCAGGTTTTAATTCTTGGGTCTGGAAGGGGATACAAAAAGCTTTGGGTACACAGGTCCTTTTTAGTACATCTTTCCATCCCTAGAAAAATGGCCAGTCCGAGCATATGATTCAGGTGCTTGAGGACATGATCCGAGCATGAATTCTGGATTTTGGAGGTTCTTGGGAGAAGCACATAGCTCTTTTGGAGTATTCCAACAATAATAGTTTTCAATCAAATATTCAGATGGTACTTTATGAGGATTTGTACGGTAGGCCATGCCGATCACCCATATATTGGCTGGAGGTACGAGAGGTCGCTATGCTGGGACCTCGTCTTGTTTAGAAGACCACAGAGAAGATTGAGTTGATTCAGAAGAGGATGGCTACTACGCAGTCACGTTAGAAGTCTTAGGCTGATCAGTAGAGACAACCTATTGAGTTTGAGGTACGGGGTCATGTTTTTCAACATGTATCATTGAGTTTGGGAAACAATAGGATTAGGAGACAGGGTGTGCTTTCAACGAGGTAAGTCGGGCCATTTGAGGGTTTGTAGAGAGTCGGTCTGGTTGCCTATCGGTTGTAGTTACCTCAGAGGTACCAGTCTATGCATGATGTTTTCATGTTTCTCAGCTCCGACATTACTTTTCATACTCGTCTCCTGTTTTCCAACCTGAGGAGGTTGAGCTAGAAGTGGATGCATCCTTTAAGGAGCATCCTATCAGGATTTTTGATCTAAGTACGAAGGTTCTAAGTGGTCAGTATGTTCCTCTGGTACGGGGGCTATGGCATCAGGGGCAAGTACATGACGAGACTTGGGAGAGGGAGGCTGATGTACGATCTCAGTGGTCGGAGCTATTCAAGGTTTATTCTACTACACCATCTTACTAGGGAAATTCGAGGATGGATTTCTTTAAGGATGAAAGTTTGTAAGAACCCATATCTTATTTTCAAGTACGTTTTTCTTTTTTCTGTAGTTTTTGAGAAAAGAGGATTTTATGGAAATATTTGATGTACACACTTTGTACTTTATGAGTACATGTCGTGTACTATGTTGTTGCAGGAGGTTGTTTGCAAGCCATGTCATGGCCACACACATGGTTGTGTGGGGTGACGTGGAGGCCACCTAAAGCAGAGTATGGAAAGGGCATGTACACGTTGAGTAATTCAAAATTACACAATGTGTACTTTCTTTTTTTCATTAAACGTACTGGGGTCGCATCTAATAACCTGAACTCGCTTCTTCTAGTTTTCAATTGACCAAGAGGTCTATATGGTCGTGGATCTCCAACGATCCCCCGAGCGACCATCCTTCCTCCGAATAAAACTTTGTCCATTTTATTGGAATCTCATCGGTGAGTTCTCTCTTTTCCTAGAGTATCACCCCTTGATTACTCCTCTTTCATGAGTTATTGTGGGTCGACGTCTTATAAATTTTCATAGATCTACGATGTTCTAAGGAGATTCAAGCCTTGATAATCAAGAATATCTATCTCCCAACACTGAGGCAGGTGGTTTGTGACTTTCTGTAGAAAGACATTGAGTTTTATGTGAAAATTATCCCAATACCCATGAACGAGGTATTGCATGTTTACCGTTTAGACCTATTTTTTCTGCTTTTCTTGTGTGCTTGGTTAGAGGTCATTGAGTGTAAATAGGGTGTTTTTCTATGCTTTGGATGTGTTTCCCATGCATGTTTTTCCTGTTTTGACCTTTGGGTCTAGTATTCCTGTTAAGCTATTATTTACTTTCCCATGCCTAGTATTGTAGGATGATGTCACTGTTTTTATGACGTACTGATATGTTGTATAATGCTATCCAAGTAGTTATTTAGGTTTAGTTTGGATGATACGTGATGATATACATGTCTCTTTACATAGGTCTGTGAGAACCTAGTGTTGTAGACCATAGGGAGAATGGACATAAGGGATTCTCCAGAGTGTCTTTTAAAATTTACAATGCGAGATCATAGGGGGGAATTGACATTGATTTCTTCCTTAGTGAGTATGTAGTTCCTCGACACGGGCCACAGGTGGAATGAGACATTGAGTGATTCCCCGGAGTGCATTTAGTACCAATACGAGACTATAGGGGTAATTGACGGTGCGTGCTTCCTCGGAGAGTATATACTTTAGCAGAACTAGAGGGGTGAGACTGTGTGTGCTACCCAGAGGGTTACTTGTATCTGTTAGGTAGGACCAGAGGGGATAGTCTATGATTAATTCCCAGAGGGTTACCTTTTGAGATTATCTTATTTGTTTAGTTGTTTCTTGATATCTGAAAATATGGATTGTTACTATTTATTACTTCCTTGTTTACTGCTTTCTGCATTTTTACCTGTCATATATTCACTGACTGTTGGGAATAGATCTTATGGTGGTAGCCTACTAGGATTCATCTCACACCCTATTTGGGCCATGATTTGGGGCCCAAATAGATTATATTTTTGTAGGTATAGACATGTGCAAGCACCCTTACACTTCAAGAACTTGAGTGCATTGGAGCTGGAGAGCATGGGACCAAGCTGAGGCTTGCGATGCTGAGGAGATTCTTATCTATTTTCCTTTTATACTTTCATTTAGTACTGTATTCAGCATTGTAACTTGTTTATCTTCTTTATTAGATATATATGTATCATGCATAAATTATATATATATATATTCTCCAGTTGTTCCTATATCAGTCTTTTGTTGTTATGGTTGGTTGTTATTATTACTGCTTCCACTATGGTATATCTGTTTAATTCCGCTGTGTACTCTTCCAATGAAGGAATAGTTTCCCCACTATCACGCCCAAGGCCCTTGCTGCTAGTCGGAATCCTATGGTGTTCAGGAATATACACTTGAGTCCATGTGACCAATCGGGTACGGACACCTCTAGGTGGCTTCCAGAACCGGGATGTTACAAAGTGGTATCAATGGAATTCTTTTCTCTTGACTTACTGTTTGGATCCTTTAGCAAGGTTTTGGATGGAATAGGTACTTGGTAATAAGCTATGCCTAGGATTAGCTAACTCATGTATAGGGAAAATCCAATCTCCCTCATTTATTGAAATTCTTATGGTTTTTCAATTTTATAGTTGATTTGATTTCACCGTTGGGTGATTAACATGTTTTTTGTTGTTATCCTTGATGTTATTGAGGTTCTATTTTTGTTTCAACCTGATGAGATGAGGGTATTCCATCTCATGAATCATATAGTAACTTGCTAGAAATCACATTTCATTCATTCTTTCCATGCCATTTAGGATGCATTAGCGATTTCATGTTGTTGTGAAAGATTTTGTGTAGAATATGCATGATGTTTTGATATATGCCTTGATAAAATTCCTACTTCTTGTTAGAGCGTTGATTGTGTAAGATTTGGTTTGAATGAATACCAAAATTTGGTTCTTAAGGTGTTATGGGCCCTCATGGACTTGACATTGGTGGATCATTGCCTTGTTTACCTTGATTGTAACATGTATAAGATGCCAAGAATTGATTTGTGGGGAGTATGGGACCTCACTAATCAGAATATGACACCTTCAAGGATTGTTTCAATTTTTTTCTAGGTTCTGGAGTAGTTACTGAGGCTTAATGTCCGGAAAAACCTAGAATACACACCGTGTAGTTTTGACTACATGCCATCTGTTATTCTATTCAGAAAGAAACTGTTTTTCATAAGTACACATCATGTAAATTATATACATGTCATGTAGTCTCTAACTGTGTCACAAGTCATGTGGGCACATCCAAAGAATGGGGAATTTCTTACAGGAACATGCCGCGTCAGGTTTGAACATGTTGTGTAGTCTGACCCAGGTACTTGGACGTATCACTAAAAACACGGGTCAGTGTTATCCTTTCACGTACACACCGTGTCCACCTTGAACACGCCATGTAGAGTGGGTCGAGTTCCTAGTTGTGTAACTAACAACAGGGTTCAGGTGATGCTTCTCTAGTACACATCGTGTCTATTGAGAACATGCCGTGTAGTCTTGTCTTGGGAGAGCCGTGTGGCTTAGCCGTGTAGAAGGACTTGGGAAGGGGGAGAGGATTCAATTACACACCATGTGTTAGGACCACATGACGTGTGGTTTGGGTGTTGCATGACCAGTTTTGACAGGAGTACACGCCCATGTGATTGACTTAAGGGAACATGTAGTGTAGGAATATTACATGCTTTGTATTCATGTTTTTTAAAACATAAATGATTTATTTATCTTGTTTCCTTCTTAAAATTCTAGTTTTCAGTATTTGATAATGTTTATCTAAGGTGTGTGTTTGACCTTGCAGAGTCATGACACCAAGAAGTCCTCCAGTTGTCCGCCAGTTACAGGGCACTGATCTGAAGCTGGATATAGATGATCCGGGACTTCCCACAGGTCCTCCTATTGTTCCAGTCTTGGCACCGGCAGTTATACCTGTTACCCATAATGAGACACTCTTTAGGGAAGGATTCATGAGGATGATGTAGACCTTCCAGGGGGGCCTTCCTCCTGCCCCGTCGATGGCAGATTTGATGCGGGTTTTCCGACAGTAGCATCCACCCACCTTATTATGGGAAGGAGGACCTCAGGCTAGAGTGTCATTGATAGAAGCCATGCAGATGATCTTTGAGAATCCTAATATGCCTTCAGAGATGAGGGTGAAGCTTTCCACATAAATGCTATGGGATTTCTCCAAGAGGTGGTGGGACGTGATCTCACAGGCAGGGCATCATCAGGTTATGGCTTGGGTGGAGTTCCAGTGCATCTTCTATTAGTACTTCTATTCGGAGACCCTGAGGGCCGAGATTTTATGAGTCTGGAGTAGGGTACTCCTTCTATTATGGATTACTCCTATCGCTTCACATAGCTTCAGTGTTTCACTCCCTTCTTATGAGGATATGGTTTATTCATAGAAATGATGTTCGAGGATGGCCTCAGACAGGAAATCCACTCTCATGTGAATATCTTCAGGTTGAATTCCATCACTCCTATCGCCATCTAAGGCGGAGGACAGGGATATGGTGTTCAGTCACCTATCATTCAGTGACAGTAGAGTGGATGAGCTCAGAGTGGTCAGGAATGGTCACAGGGTCGTGGAGCAGGCCAGACCTTTGCAGTGGAGCAGGCCAAGCAGGAGGAGGATCCCTGACCTTCTACAGTACGAGGTACGATCCTAGTTGCCTCAGTTTTATCTTCAACTCTTTTCGAGACAGGGGATTCTCATAGCTTTATATATGTTACAGTCTTGGAGAGCCTTGGTCTCTGTATATTTTCTTCTTATGATATATTGACACAAGATACTACCTTGGAGACTACAACGGCTAGTGTACGACAGTGCAAGGAGTGCCCTCTAGAGGTTGGTGTGTGTCACTTCTTATGGGATCCCTATTTCCTAGAGATGAATGGGTATGATTTCATTCTCCTAATGGACTAGCTAGTTCCCTTCTAGGCATTCATCGACAGCTACTGCTGAAGGGTGAGTTTCATATCACCAAAGGGTGGATCTTTTCTTTATAAGGGCGAATGAGAATTCCAGGAGAGCAGAGCGGGTCCAGGGAATCATGGGTTAGGAGGAGTTACAGCCCAGATTTCTTGTCTATATCTAGTTGAAAAAGGGAATTCACATATTGACATTCCTCCAGTGGTGGATTGTTTCAGAGATTTCTTTCCAGAGGACTTTTCAGGTTTCCCTCCGGAGCACGAGGTGAAATTTTCGATTGAGCCTGTTCCAGGAGCGTCACTGGTGTCTGTTTCTCCTTATATGATAGTTGCACCAGAATTGCAGGAGCTCATGAAGAAGTTAGAAGAGTTAAAGGAAAAGGGTTTCATCCGACCCAGTACTTATCCTTGGGGTTCTTCTGTTCTGTTTGCGAAGAAGGAAGATGGTACCCTCATGCTTTTTTGTGGATTATCGGAAGTTGAACCAGTAGATGGTCAAGAACTGATATCCCTTGCCCAGGATTGATGATATCTTTGATCATCTTTGAGGATCCTGGGTGTACTCAAAGAATTAATTGAGTTTTTATCATCATTTGTGCATTAGAGCATCAAATAAAACTCTTACGACATTCTAGAGTAGGTATGGTCTATAGGAGTACATGGTTATGTCGTTCGGTCTCACGAACGTGCCTGCAGTTTTCATGGCACTGATGATCTGAGTGTTCCATCAATACTTGGATTCGTTCGTTGTTGTTTTCATGGATGATATCTCGGTGTACTCTCATACTCAACACAACCATGCTACACACCTTGATATCGTTCTGAGTATACTGAGAGAGCATCAGTTATATGCAAAGCTCTCTAAATGCCTCTTTTGGATGGGCCAGATTCACTTCTTGGGGAATGTTATCTCAGAGACAGAAGTATCAGTCGACCCAAAGAAAGTGAAAAATGTATTTTTCTAGGATAATACAAAGAACTTCTTTGAGGTAAGAATATTGCTAGGTTCGGCTGGATACTACAGACGCATCATTTAAGACTTTTCGCACATAGCAGCACCCTGACAGGTCTGACTAAGAAGAGTGTGAAGTTCCTGTGGTCAGATTCTTTAGAGTTATCCTTTTAGGATCTGAAAGGAATATTGAATATAGCACTGATATTAACACCCCAAGATACCATGGTACATTTCCCTTTGAATAATGCAATAGCTTGCATTGTACGCAACTTCGAGATTCTAACACACTACGACCAATCTATGTAGTCGTTATGAATAGTAATACACACTTTTTGTAATTTTATATGTATTATCTTTCAAAATGGACATAATTTTTGGATTTGGAATATCAAAATTAGATTAGGGTGAATTTTTTGAACTTTTCTGATAACATTCATATTTCTGTGAATAGTGAAAAATACTAAATTTTAATTAAAAAAAAACTTTTTTAATAAAAATAATTTATAGTGATAAATTATAATTTTTAGTGTTTATAAAGTATAATTAGATTATATATTTACCATTTAATATAATTTTTATCATTGTATGTAATTTTACATTTATACTATACAAAAACAAGTGTCAATATTGTGATAGTTATTATTTCTTAAAAACATGCTTTTTTGTTTTGACAGCAGAAATTAATTTTAAATTTATTTCAGAAAATTATGTGTTTTGAATTTGGAAAAATGGATTCCATATTTTTAATTAGTAGATTTATATTGTGTAAATAGGTAAATTTTATTTTTAGACATTTCAAATATTTACTTTAGTAAAAATTTTATTTACCATGATTAAAGAGTAAATATAATAAATAAGGGTAAAATATAATATTATAATAATATTAAATTACCCTAACATGTGTCCTAATAATATTGTCTGATACATATCTGACCATGTTCATCCTTGTAACTAATTGCGGACTCCATGGATCCACATGGGAGTAATAATGACACTTTATATTAATTAATTTAAAGTAAAGACAAAAATTGCATAAACAAACACTTTTTAGTAAATCAATTTTTACATGGGGTTATTTAAGATATCTTTTAGACTATAAATATTATTTGGAAGAACAAAGTGATTTACAAAATTGTGGTATTTTTTATATTTTTTGGACAACAGATAAATTAAATTATTTATTAGACAATAATGATGTAATATTTACCTCATTAATAAATGATTTAAATAAATAGGATTAAAAATATTAAAAAAATATCCAAAACCTGTCCAATTCTTATTGGATTATTTTATTTCGACCATGATTCATCATAACTTAGACTTTAACGATTATTTTACCTTTTGAATTCGAAGATGATTTTACAATAAAATAACAGTTTCAAACATTCCTAAAGAGCCCCTCCTCTCCCTTCTAAAAATCCCTCACTTCTTACCTATTTATCAAACTTCTCATGCCTTTTGATCATACATCACCTACCCAAATATCCTCCCAACATCCTTCACTTCATCCTAGGGGCCTTAATTAGTTCATAAATCCAACCTATGGTGCCCTTTTGATCAAATCAAATGGAAGAACCCGGAGAAGGGGTAATAATTTCACCACCCTCTTTCAAGTTATTTTCTTCTTGCACTTCCTCTTTATTTGTTGTTTCCATTATAAAATAAATACTCTAGTATCTTCTATATACTGTGATGTTATTATAAATATGATACAACCATTTTCATTATTATATCCATCCTATGAATGACATGTCACCATACGTGTGTACGTACGGCTTACCGTCTCCACGTCGTGGTGTAGTTGTTATTAAAATACACCATTATATGGTTAGATATAATAACGATGAATAATTTATGTAAATAATAAATATAACATGTTAATGATTCTTTATATATTATATACTATCTATTTAAATAGGTTTTTAAATCAAAATAATGATATTTTCGCTCGTGCGTACGTACGGATTACCGTCTCCATGAACACGATGAGATTCATTTCCCCATCGTAACCATTGAAGAATAATTTTCATTTTGTTATTAAAAATAATAATTAAAAACATAATATCATTGAATATATGAATCAAATACATCCTATCCATAACAAATACGGCTTATGTATCAAAACATATAAAGGAAAACGAATCGGTTAACACCAGAAACGACGATACTACTGAAATATCATTATCAAAGAAACATTAGAAGATCATATATGATATAATATTAATGTCTATGGTTCTTGTATAATTTAATAACAATGATTTAACCATTATACAGTAGGTTAACCTACCCTATACAAAGGAAAAGAACAAGGGAAGGCTTAATTTCACAATCTGTTTATTACCCAAGGTTGTTTTTACATAAGTATCTACTAGGACCTCTTTATCATCCACATCCGTGTTTCCCAAAAATGTATTTCAAAAAAAACTATTTAATATAAAATGGTTTAAATTCATTTATAACCTTATTTAACCTTATATGTTTTGAATGGAATCTTTCCTTTATTTTCCAAACAAGGTACCTTACAACCTTTTTGAGAAAAATAAGGTAAGAATGTTTTTTAACATATATGGCGGGAGTAGTTACTCTCTGCCATTATAACATCATCAAATCATACCTTACAATATTATAGGAATATTTTCAAAATAAATGTTTTCTTCTATAATTATGCGACTTTAAATGATTTCAAAAAAAAGAAAGAGATATTTCTTTCAAATAGTTTTGATTTCATCTGTGTCAACATCCTTTGATGGATTTTCTACGTGTCTAAAATCGATTCATTATGATAAAAATCTTCTATAATTTATTGAAGTTTTTGTGATATGTTTTATTGTGAATTTGTTATTTTTGTACCATTAATGGTTTATGGTTAATGTACAGACATTTCGTATGCTAGTTTTAATAAGAATGATTGTGTTATGTTTCAACCTTTTCATATGAGGAATGTATTGGACTTAGTATGTGACTAGTGGAGCCTCTTATATCTCCTTGGTGGATCAGTAGGTCTCATGAGAATATTAGACGTGGAATTGGCTGAGTAATTTCCCAATTCGATATATGGTTTTGGCTGAGGCCTTAATCATTTTTAGACATCTTTGTCGATGCCTTGACAAGATGTTTCAGAATGTCCAGCAGTATACATACCCTCATAATGAAAATAATATTGATTGATGATGTGGTTATTCGACTAGTAGAATACCCATTGCTATGTTTTATTATGTAATTATTTACTCAGCTCATATTCCTGCGAAAAAAGTGTTCGTGTTTATTATTTGTAAATTCATGTGTTTTCAATTATTCTCCATGCTCAATATTTATATTATCTTCCACTGTATTGCTTACCCTTACTGAGCATTTGAGCTCACCCATTTCATATGTTTCGTTTTTCCCAGGACATGAAGAAGTAATTTATGAGTGACATGCAGGCATAATCTTGGAGGCTTGGATGTTTCTAATGGAATAAATTAGTGTTGTTTTTCTTTCCAAGTTGTAATGTTGAACTTATGTAAGAATCCTACTTCCAATAATACTAAATTGATCGGTCTTTTGGGACATGATTTCATTGTGATAATGCCAATGTTATGTAATAATTAACTGACTCTGGGTAACTAGGGCTGCGGTATTATAGTGGGTATCAGATGAAGTTTAGTAAAAACCTTGGAAACTAGAATTAGATAAACTCTTCTTAGAGCACATTACCCTAAGATAGACTTTCAGAATTAGTATAGAAGAACATCCTTGAATTTTGGTAGTATAGAGATTTTGTGTATTTTCCATGAAATAAATCCCTGTCTGGATACAAGACGGTAGAGGCATCTCTGGCACAGATTTTCCAAGAGGTAAAACCCAAAAACACCACTTTGATCTGGACTCGAACGAGAACATGTGCATGAAAACGGGCCTTGCTGCACTCTTGGTTATGACACTCTCGAGGGATATGCTTAGGATAATTCTCATTTTCTTTACAATACATTATAAAGGGTTTATGAGTATATACTTCCTCAATTAAAACATTTTTATGATTATGGATTATAACCATAAACTGTTCAATTTATCTTACGTTTTTTACAAGTATGCAATTATGTATTTCGATTCATAAACTAATCTAGTTTATGCCATTGTTTATAAATGCCTCCTAGTGGAAGGAATTGAAACAGTATCAATGCACATAATCCATGTAGGGATTTACCTCCTACTCAAGATAATTATAGTGGATCTGGTGGTGTAACTGGTGCTGATTAGCTCATCAATATACTGGGACAACTCACTATGGTTATGAATAATAACCTTACCTGTATGGAGCACCATGATCCACAACATGGAGGATCAATGTTATATCTCTTCATGAGACAACAACCACCAACATCCAATAGGAATATAAATCCATTTGTATCTGAGAAATCGATAAGTTCCTTAGAAAATATATTTCATGCTTTGGGGAGTATCGACAGGGAAAAAGTTTTCATGGCAGTTTATCGCCTCACGGGAGATGTTGATCAGTGGTGGTCATTGATTCAAAATACAAAGGAAGATGAAGAAGTATCTGGTATGGAATGGAGGGAGTTTAAAGAGTTTTTCTAAGAAAAATACTTTCCTCGTGACCATCGAGCGGATATAGAAAGGAAATTTCTGAGTCTAAGGAAAAAGGAGTACGAGAATGTCAAAAGTTATGAGTCCAATATTACAAGGTTAGCTAGGCATGCTGCAGATTATATACGTAACCCCAGAGTAATATTGATCATTTCTTTGATGGTTTGAAACCATTTCTCCATCGAGCATTAGTATCGCAATACTTTCCAACGTATGAAGATATTGTCTCTGGTGCTATCAAGAAAGAAAAGGAATTCTCTAAGTATTACCACTTTAAAGAAAAGGAATAAAAGAAGAGATCTATTGAACACTCAGGGAAAGGAAATAAAGAAATAGGGATGAAGAGAAGGGTTGAATTTCCACACTGTTATAATTGTGGAAGGAAGCACCCTGGTGCCTTTCTAAAAGGAAAAGGAGTACGCTACAAATGTGGAAAGAAAGGCCAATGTTCTGGTGATTGTAAGGGGAGAAAGAGGCTACTAGTGTTCAATTCTATAATTTCAGGGATATGGGACATTACGCAAATGAATTTCTAAAGTGTCAGGGAAACATACCTCGTTAAAGGAGAAGGGATCAAGGATAAGCTTATGTGATTACTACAACTGAGGTTGAAGCTCCAAAAGACATGTTGGAAGGTAATTTAATGGTTTCCTCAAGTTTACCCAATGCTTTATTTGATTCTGGATCATCGCATTGTTTCATATCTTCCCCATTTTCTAAGAAAATTAGATATTTCTAATTTGATTTAACAAGGGAGTTGTCAGTCAAAACTCCTAAGGGAAGTATAATTGCAACAATGTTTTGTGAATAAGTTCCCATTAGGGAATATAAATGTTCTCTATCTGCTGATATCATCATCATACCCATGATTGAATTTTACATAATCCTCGGTATGCATTGGATTTCAGACCATGATGCGAAAATTTAATGTAAGAAGAATGAGGTTACAATTTTCAATGATGATAAGGAGTATGTTATCTTTAGAGAAGAAACCTCACCATCTGATTCTTATCTAGATCCACCACCTGTCTCTACTAAATTCAATTATCAGGGAGGATGAGAATGAAATAACTATGGGTGAGGAATGGAATGTTCAAATAGAAGATGTGCCTATTGTGCAAGAATATTTTGATGTGTTTTTAGATGATTTACCTGGACATCCTCCAGAGCGAGAAATTGTGTTTTCCATTGATTTAATTCCAAGTTCAAGGCCCATATCAAAGACTCCTTATACAATGGACACTGTGGAATTATTGGAGATAAATAAAAAACTAGAAGAATTGAGTAATATGGGATTTATTATCCCTCAAGTTTCTCTATGGGGAGCCCATATCTTTTTTGTTAAGAAGAGAGATAGATCTGTGAGGTTGTGAATTGAATACAAGGAGATCAATGCTATAACAATAAAGAACAAGTATCCCCTACCTCACATTGATGATTTATTTGACCAAATTCATGGAGCTCAATATTTTTTAATGATTGACCTTCGATTTGGATATCATCAATTGCATGTGAAAAATGAAGACATTCCAAACACGACATTTCAAACCTGGTACGGGCATTACGAGTTTACAGTAATGCCTTTTGGATTGTCTAATGCACCCTCTATCTTCATGGATCTAATGAATAGGTTTTTTAGGGAATATCTTGATGACTTTTTAGTGGTATTTATTGATGATATCGTGGTATAATCTAAAATCTATGAAGATCATGAAAATTACTTGTGTATTATGTTGAAGACTTTAAAAAAATGAATTATATGGGAATTTTAACATGTGTTAATTATAGCTTCAAGAGATTTCATTTCATGGACATATTGTCTCTAAGGATGAAATCTCCGTTAATCCATCTAAGGAAAGAGCAATCCAGGAATGTCCAACACCGAAAAGTATAACTGAGGTATGCATTTTTATTGGTTTAGCAGGCTATTATCGACGTTTCGTCCAAAACTTCGCCTGACTGGATAACCCATTAACCAAGATCACACGTAAAGGTGTTAAATTTGTATGGACAAAACAGTGTGAAGAATGTTTTGAAGAGCTGAAGAGAAGATTAGTCAATGATCCTATCTTGACTCTACCACCAGGGAATGATGGGTTTGTTATTTATAGTGATGCATCAAATAAATGACTTGGTTGTGTCATTTTGAATAATGATAGAGTTATTTCCAATGCATCACGACAGCTACAAATTCATGAGAAAAACTACCCCACTCATGATCTTGAGTTAGCAGTTGTAATTTTTTCTATGAAAATATGGATACATTATCTCTATGGTGAAAAATGTGAGATATATAGCAATCACAAGAGTTTTAAGTATAGTTTCTCATAGAAAGAACTCAACATGTGGCATAGGAGATGATATGAACTACTCAAGGATTATGATTGCACGATACACTACCACCCAAGGAAGGAAAATAAGGTGGAAGATGCTTTGAGAAGAAAGAATCAGGGAGTTTTGAACAAGATGAGAGTTTAAATGGATCCTATATACATGGATCTAGTAAAGATGGAAATGGTAATAACCATGGAAGGTGAAACATCAATAATTTTTCAAATGGTTGGAAAAACATCTTTACTAGAAAGGATAAAACTTTCTCAGACTGATGATGAGTAATTTCGAAAGAAGATTAAATATTTGAATGATTGGAGATTACTCGACTTCATATATGAAGATGGAATTTTGATATTTGGGAAGAGACTTTGTATTCCTAACATACCTGATCTAAACAAGGATTTTTTGGATGATTCCCATAGCTCTAATTTCACTATATGCCCTGGGACCACCAAGATGTATAGAGATTTGAAAGAACATTTTTGGTGGGACAACCTGAAGAGGGAGATTGCTGATTATGTAACAAGATGTATGGTTTTTCAACAAGTTAAAGCTTGAAGAAAACACCTTGGAGGATTCATGCAACCTCTTCCCATACCTGAGTGGAAATGGGAAAATATTACGATGGAATTTGTCATGGGACTACCAAAGAATCCTAGAAGGAATGATGCAGTATGGGTCATTGTTGATCATCTTACCAAGTCATCACATTTTCTTTCTATAAGAGAAGATTTACCACTTGAATGTTTAGCAAGAATGTATATTAATTAATTTGTAAGACTTCATGGAGTACCCCTATCAATTGTTTCTAATCGTGATCCCAATTTTACATCACGATTCTGGAAAAGTCTTCAGAAATCCATGGATACTGAACATTGTTTGAACACTTCCTACCACCCTCAAACTGATGGAAAATCAGAATGGACTATTCAAACCTTAGAAGACGTGTTGAGATCTCACTCACTTTAATTTCAAGGTATGTGGGATTAATATTTACGTCTCATATAATTTTTCTATAATAATAGCTTCCATTTAAGAATTCAGATGGCACCATATGAAGCCTTATACGAAAAAAGATGTCACACACCAACTTGTTAGGATGATGTTGGTGAAATAAAACATGTAGGCCTAGAACATGTTGAGGAAACGATGGAAAAGGGGAAGGTTATCCAAACTCACATCAAAGCATCTCAAAGTAGGCAGAAAAGTATGCTGATAACCGAAGAAAAGATTTGGAATTTCAGGTTGGAGATCATGTTTTCTTGAAGGTATCTCCATGTAAGGGAGTTATACGATTCGGTAAGACGGCTAAATTGAGTCCTAGTTACATCAGACCTTTCAAAATTCTAGAAAAAATTGGGGATGTAGCTTATCATTTGGCAATGTCGGCAGGTCTCTGCAATGTTCACAATGTGTTCCACGTATCACTATTGAGAAAATACATGTCTGACCCAACATATGTACTAACATATGAGGAATTAGAACTGGAACCCGATCTATCTTATTGTGAAGATTCTGTCAAGATTCTTGATACCAGAGAAAAAGTGATGAGAAACCGGACAACTCGTCTGGTAAAAGTTCTACGAAGAAACCATAAGATGGAAGAGACAATGTGGGAACCAGAGGAACTTATGATGAAGAACCACTCGAATCTTTTTATGTAGTAGTATTCTAGAAAATTTTTAGGTCAAAACTATTTGAAGGAGAGGAGAATGTAACACCCCTATCTTCCACTATATGTTTCCCTTTCAATAATGCAATAGCTTGCATTGCACGCAACTTCGAGATTCTAACCCACCGCGACCAATCAATATAGCCATTATAAATAGTAATACCATCTTTTTTAAATTTTATAAATTTTATCATTCAAAATGGACTTCATTTTTGGATTTAGAATATTGAAATTAGCTTAGGGTGAATTTTTTCAACTTTTTTGGTAACTTTCATATTTTTATGAATAGTGAAAAATACTAAATTTTAATTAAAAACAACTTTTTTAATCAAAATAATTTATAGTAATAAATTATAATTTGTAGTGGTTTTAAAGTATAATTAGATTATATTCTTACCATTTAATCTAATTTGGTTCATTGGATGTAATTTCACATTTAAACTTCACATAAACAAGTATCAATCTTCAGATAGTTATTATTTCTTAAAAATATGCTTTTTGTTTTGATAGCTGGAATTAATTTTAAATTTATTTTTTCCACTTCTATGATTTGAATTTTGAAAAATGGATTCCATATTATTAATTCGTAGGTCCATGTTTTGTAAATAGTTAACTTTTATTTTTAGACATTTTAAATATTTACTTTAGTAAATATTTAATTTAACATGATTAAAGTGTAAATACAATAAATAAGGGTAAAATATAGTATTATAGTAATACTAAATTACCCTAAAATGTGTCCAAATCCTATTGGATGATAAATATAAAACCATGGGAATCCTTACGTTGAATTTTTGACCCCATGGAGCCACATGGGAGTAATAATGACACTTTATATTAATTGATTTATAGTAAAGACAAAAATGACATAAACTAATTTTTTTTAGAAAATAAATTTTTACATGGGGTTATATAAGTTATCTTTTATACTATAAATATTATTTGGAAATTTAAAAATATTTAGTACATCATGTTATTTTTTTATATTTTTTGGACATCAAAAAAATTAAATTATTTATGACACAATAATGATGCAATATTTACTTAATTAATAAATGATTTAAATCAATAAGATTATAAATATTAAAATAGTTTCCAAAACCTATCCAATTATTATTGGATTATTTTATTTCTACCATGATTCATATTAACTTAAACTTTAATTATTAGTTGTCCTTTTGAAACCAAATATGTGTTTATAATAAAATAATTGTTTCAAACTTTCTTAAAGAGCCCCTCCTCTCCCTTATGAAAAGCCCTTACTTACTACCCATTTCACACACTTCTCAAGAATTTGGATCATACAAACCCTGCCCAAATACCCTCCTAACATCCCTCAATTCAACCTAGAGGCCTTACTGTGTTCAGAAAGCCATCCTAAGGATCCCTTTTGATCAAATAAAAAGGAATAACCCGAAGAAGAGGTAATAATTTCACCATCCTCTTTCAAGTTATTTTCTTCTTCCACTTCCTCTTGCTTTGTTGTTTCCTTTCTAAAATAATAACTCCAATATCTTATATTTACTATGGTGTTATTATAAATATGTTACACCCATATTCATTATTCTATCCATCCTATGAATGACATGTCACCATACGTGCGTACGTACGGCTTATCATCTCCACGCCGAGGTGTAGTTGTTATTCAAATACACTATTATTTGGATGGGTATAATAATGATGTATAATTGGTGTAAATAATAAATATAACATGTAATGATTCCATATATATGATATACCATCTATTTACATATGGTTTTAAATCAAAATAATGATATTGTCACTCGTGCGTACGTACGGATTACCGTCTCCAAGAACGCGATGAGATTCATTTTTCCATCGTAACCATTCCAGAATAATTTTCATTTGGTTATTAAAAATAATTACTAAGAAGATAATATAATTCTAGATACGAATCGAATACATTTTATCCATAACAAATATGGCTTATGTGTCAAAACATATAAAGGAAAATGAATCACTTAACACAAGAAACGACGATACTACTGAAATATCATTATCAAAGAAATATTAGAAGATCATATATGATATCAAATTAATGTATATGGTTCTGGTATAATTTAATAACAATGATTTCACCATTATAGAGGAGGTTAAACAACCCTCAACCAAGTAAAAGAACAAGGTAAGGGTTAATTTTACAATCTCTATAGTACCCGAGGTTGTTTTTACGTAAGTATCTAATGGGACCTCTTTATCATCCACATCTGAATTTCTTAAAAATGTATTTAAACACATTTTTACTATTTAATAAAAATTGGGTTAAATTCATTTATACCCTTATTTAACCTTATATGTTTTGAAAGGAATCTTTCCGTAATTTTCCAAACAAGGTACTTTACGACCTTTTCGACAAAATTAATGTAAGAATATTTTTTTAACTTATACGGCAGGTGCAGTTATTCTCCGCAGTTATAACATCGTTGAAGCATCCCTTAAAATATTACAAGAATAATTTCAAAATAAATGTTTTCTTTTATAATTATGTGACTTTCAATTATTTCAAAAAAAGGATATATTTTTTTCAAATAGTTTTGATTTCATCTATGTCAACATCCTTTGATGGATTTTATACCTGTTTGAAGACGATTCATTATGATAAAAATCATCCATATATTATTGAAGGTTTTGTGATATGTTTGACTATGGATGTGTTATTTTTATACCATTCATGGTTTATGGTTAACGTATTGACATTTCTTATGCTAGTTTTAATACGATTGTTTTTGTTATGTTTCAACATTTTCATATGAGGAATGTATTGGGCTTAGTATGTGAAAGGTGGAGCCTGATATAGCTCCTCGTGCATCGGTGGGTCTCATGAGACAATTAGACGTGGAATTGGCCAAGGCCTTTCTCAATTTGATATATGGTATTGGTCGAGGCCTTAATCATTTTTAGACGTCTTGGCCGAGGCCTTGACAAGATTTTTCAGAATGTCTTCCATTGTACATTCCCTCATTATGTAAATGATATGTATGGATCATGTGGTTATTCGACTAGTATAATACACATGACTATGTTTTATTATGTCATTATATACTAAACTCATATTCCTTCCATAAAGGTGTTCATTTTTATTATTTGTAAAGGCATGTGTATTCAATTATTCATCATGCCTAATATTTATGTTATCTTATGTTGTATTTCTAACCCATACAGAGCATTTGAGCTCACCCCTTTCATATGTTTCATTTTTCCAAGGCTATGAAGAAGTTAGTTATGAGTGACTTGCAGTCATAATCTAAGAGGCTTGGATGTTTTTAATGGAATAAATTAGTGTTGTATTTCTTTTCAAGTCGTAATGTTGAAATTATGTATGAATCTTGTTTCCAATAATAGTAAACTGATCAGTATTTCGGGACATGATTTCCTTGTGATCATGAAAATGTTATGTAATAATTCACCGACTCTAGGTAACTAGGGTTAGGGTGTTACACTGATACTAGTATTTTCAGAGCTGGGTAGGAGCTATACTGCTTATTGTGATACTTTAGGTATCATACTAGGATTTGGGCTTATTCAGGGAGAAGGAGTCGTTGTGTATGGGTCTCGGAAGTTGAGGCCACATGAGAGGAACTACCCAACGCACGATCTCAAGCTGGTGGCAGTAGTTCATGCCTTACGTTGTTGGAGACATTATCTTTTGGGAGATCATTTTGTGGTTTTCACTGACTACGAAAGTCTCATGTACATCTTCACTCAGCGTGATTTGAATTTGAGATAGTGAAGGTGGGTTGAGTACCTTCAGTCTTTTGATTTTGAGAATGCCTATACGCTAGGGAAAGGTAATGCAGTGGCTGATGCATTGAGCAGGAGGACTCATATACAGCCAGTTCAAGAGGCCAGCAGTGAGTGGCAGCTTGTGGCCTTGTTCTCTGATATGAATTAGGAGGTGCACGATAGATAGGAGTAGTCTTTCCTTAATTCTATAGTTATTACCTTTACCCTTCTTGATCGAGTATCAATGAGGAAGCTATCATATTCTGAAGTCCAAGCCCTATGGGATTGTGTGTCAGGAGAGGACCCTATTCTGGGATGGACCATAGGCAAGGATGAGATCTTGCATTTTTAGGGGCGTGTATGGGTTCCAGCAGACATACGTGAGGAGCTGATGTGAGACATTCATTCCTCAGCTTGGGAAGTTCATCTTGGTGTCACCAAGTAGTATCATGATCTACACCATCTGTATTGGTGGCTAGAGATGAAGAGGGATGTTGCTGGTTTTGTCCTGAAGTGTTCCACCTGCCAATAGGTAAAGGTGGAGCATCAGCGGCCATCATGGATTTTAGAGCATATACTCATTCCTGAGTGGAATTGGAATGATTTTGAGATGGATTTTGGGACATGGTTATTGTGGTCACCTCAAGTATAGTATGGGTTGTCATTGATAGGCTTACAAAGGCCAATCACTTCTTTCCAATCAAGGAGACCTTCAGTGTTGATGAGATGGGACGATTTTACATCCATGAGATTGTACATCTGCATGGAGTTCCACACTCCATCATTTCAGACAAGGATGCACGTTTTACTTCTCAGGTCTAGTAGGGGCTACATAATAATTTGGGTACACAGGTAGTTTTGAGTACAGCTTACCATCCCCCGACAAATGTCCAGTCCAACCATATGATTTAGGTGCTTGAGGACATGCTCTGAGCATGCATTATGGATTTTGGAGGATCTTGGGAGAAGCACAAACCTCTTGTGGATTTTTCCTACAATTATATTTTCCAAGATACAATTCATATCCTTATGAGGATTTTTACGGTATTCCATTCTGATCACCGTTATGTTGGCTGGAGGCAAGAGTGGTAGCAATGTTGGGACCTCATCATGTTTAGGAGACCACAATGTAGATAGATTTGATTCGTAAGAGGATAGCTACTACACAGTCACATCAAAAATCTTATGCTGATCAGTGGAGATGACCTCTGTAGTTTGAGGTCGGGGATCTGGTTTTTCTATGTGTATCAACAAGGATGGGACACAAGAGGATTAGGAGATAGTGTATGCTTTCTCCGAGGTATGTTGGGCCATTTTGAGGTGTTGGAGAGAGTCAGGCTAGTTTCCTATCGGTTGCATTTACCTCATAGGTATCGGATAATGCACAACGTTTTTCACGTTTCTCAGCTCCGAAATTACTTTTCAGACTCGTCTCATATTTTCCAACCTTAGGAGGTTGAGTTGGAAGTGGATGCATCCTTTGAGGATCACCCTATCCGAATTGATGATCAATTTATGAAGGTTCTCTATGGACGGTCTATTCCTCTGGTATGGGTGCTATTGAAGCACGAGTGAGTACAGGATGAGACTTGGGAGAGGGAGGTCGATGTATAATATCAATGGTCGGAGCTGTTCGGTGTTTGTTTTTCTACTCCGCCTTCCTAGAAAAATTCGAGAATGAATTTATTTAAGGGGGGAAGTTTTTAAGAACCTGGATCTTCTTTTTAGTTATGTTTTTCTTTTTTTGGAGTTTTTGAGAAAAGAGGAGTTTCTGGAAATTTTTGAAGTACACGTTGTGTACTAAGTTGTCACGGGAGGTCGTGTGTTGGCCATGTCATGGCCACACACACTGTTGTGTGGGTTGACGTGGAGGCCGCCTAAATCGGAGTATGGGAAGGGCAAGTACATGCCGTGTACTTCAAATGTACATGTCGTGTACTTTATTTTTTTCATTAAATGCACCAGGGTCACATATAATCACCAGAACTTGCTTCTTCTAGGTTTTATTCGACCGAGAGCTCAGTACAAACACATATCATGGATGATCCCCCAAGAGAGCTTCTGTCCTCTGAATCAATATCTCTAGGTTGTGTTGGAATCACATTGGTGAGTTCTCTCTTCTCCTACCGCACCATCCCTTGATTTATCCTCTTTTGTGAGTTATCGTCGGTTGAGTTTCTTATACTTTTCCATATATATATGGCGTTCTAAGGTGATTCAATACTCGAGGATCAAGTATATTGATCTCCCAACACCAAGGTAGGTGGTTTGTGCCTTTTTGTAGACGTTCTTTGAATCTTATGTGCAAATTTTCCCAATACCCTTGAACGGGGTATCACATGTTTACCATTTTAGCCCTATTGTTTGGCTTCTTTTATTTTATGCTTGATTAGAATTTATTGATTGTGAATAGGGTGTTTTTGTATTCTTTTGATGTGTTTCCCATGCATGTTTTTCCTATTTTTACCTTTCGGTCTTGTTTTTCGAATAGGATGTTGTTTACTTTCCCATGCCTAGTATTATAGGATGATGTGACTATTGTTCTGACTTGCTGATATGTTGTTGAATGCTAGACAAGTAGTTTTTGAGGTTTAATTTTGCCGATACATGATTCTATACTTGTTGATTTACACAAGGCTGTGATAACCTAGTGTAGTAGAGCATAGGGATAATGACGTAAGGGCTTCTCCAGAGTTTCTTTTATAATTTATGATGCAAGACCACAGGGGGAATTGACATTGAGTGCTTCTTCAAAGAGTCTATAGTTTCTCAATGCGGGCCACAGGGGGAATGAGACATTGAGTGCCTCCCCAGAGCACCTTTAGTACCAATATAAGACTACAGGGGGAATTGACAATGAGTGTTTCCTCATAGAGTCTATATTTTAGTTGAACCAAAGGGGTGATATTGTGTGTGCTACCCATAGGATTGCTTGTATCTATTAGGTAATACCAGATGGGATAGTCTGTGGGTACTTCCTAGAGTGTTACCTATTATGATTATCTTCTTTTTTATACGTTTCTTGATATCTGAAACTGTGGATTGTTACTATAGAGTACTTCCTTGTTTACTGATTTCTGCACTTTTAACTTCCATATATTCACTGATATTTAGGAACAGATCTTGTGGTGGTTGCCTACTGGGATTTGTCTCACACCCTATTTGATCCATGCTTTTGGACCCAAACAGATTATATTATTTCAAGTATTGACATGGGAAAGCTCACTTCCACTTCAGTTACTTGAGTGCATTTAAGCTGGAGAGCATGGGACCAAGCTGAGGCATTCGATGCTGAGGAGTTGCTTATCTTTTTTTCCTTTTGTAATTTGGTTTAGTACTATATTCAGCATAGTGACTTGTTTGGATTCTTTCCTAGACATATATGTATCATGCATCATTTATATATATATGCTCCAGTTGTTCCTATATTAGTATTCCACTGTTACTGTTTTCTGGTATTATTACTGATTCTACTATTGTATATCTGTTTAATTTTGTTGTGTACTCTGCCAATGAGGGAATAGTTTCCCCACTATCACACCTAAGGCCCTCGCTTCTAGTTGGAAACCTCTGGAATTCGGGAAAATGTGCTTCAGGCCATGTGACTAACCAGGTACGGGCACCTCTAGGTGACTTCCAGAACCGGGACGTTACACTAATATTATCCCAAATTCATCCTACTTTGAACATACAAACAATTTTTCAGTGTGATAAAATTCACCATTCTAATATATTTTATTATTATAATATTCTTGAACAACATGAGGAAAGTAAATAATTTATGACTCTAATTTTGATGCTCAAACTGAAAATGTTCCTACATAAATATTGTTTGAACTTATAAAAATATTTAAACTCTTTTGACAACACTTTAGCAGTGTAACATCCCCAGCTTGGGTGCCCTGAGTCGGGTCATCACAAGACCTCAAGCACGTATCCTCGTACTCCAGAGGTTGCCGACTAGCATTGAGGGTCTAGATTAGTTAGGTGGGTAGACTATACCCTCTTACCAGAGTAATCCAAAGCAGAAAACATATTAATACTATAGTTAACATGATCTACTCAATGAATAAAAATAAATGACCATTTCCCAACTAGGTATAAACCACAACCAATAGTTAATATGTTATGTCATGCTACAATTCCATGTGAACATAAATGAAAAACAAAGGAAAACAGAGTAATCCCCGAAACGTCCCTAACTCCAAGTCAAGAACTTCATCCATGCAAGTCCCATTTCCAACTCAACTCCCTATCATAAGTTCCTTACCCTTTTCCTAACCAATAAGCATGAAATATGATCAGGTTCTCAACGACGGCCTGAGAAAGGTGTGAGTACAACTCAGTAGGCCACCACAAAAGGTGTCTAAAAATAATCGAGAATGAACTGATTGTGCATGCAAGAAAAAACGAATTTCATGTAAGTTAAATCCAATACAGGGTCCACTAGTTAAGAATATATACTTTTCTATTAATATTAGTTTTATTATGCCAAGTTCATTATGTAAATAATCTAGTCATTTAGTTCATCATAAACATTTAATACAAGTAAAGTCCCTATATCACTAGTGATATGAATATCAAGTAATCACCATACTTATCTTGGTACCTCGGCCAAAATATTTTCTTTGAATACAACCATTGAGGGAATAGATCATCAGTCAAGCTCCCCAACTCGTGCATTCTTGGGTAGGTTAGAGCATCAGTCCAACCATACCCATTGGATGACGATCACTCCTTTATCCCACCACTATGCCATGTGCACATACGTATTTATCCATTCACCACATTTATCCATATCCCAACCAATACAACCAACACATATAACAATCAGGATTCACAATAGTCAACATGGGATTCAAAGTTATATCATAGCCCATTCAAAATGCCATTTTACAATACCTGACCCAGTGTCCCAATTTTCCATCCCATGTCTCATCCCATTAACCACATTAATCAATTCAAAATCCATTACCCATCCCACATTTTCAACATTTCATACACACCAACCCTCTTAGGGTATTCAACATAATTCATTAGACCCAAGGAAGAATCTTCATTAAACATAATTTACCCATTTTTATTACCCTTCCAAACAAACCATTTATCCATTACCAATCATATGCACATGCCAATAATTCATGTTCATTCCCATAAAACATGTCAAAATGATTATCAAGGGATCTACATTGTCACGTGACAACTTTTCTCATACTTAACTACCTTCAATGTCTGTAATTATTGACACCTCCATGGGTTCTCCTACCAAGGTCACGTCATCCTCTATGTGTCCCATGGGGACAATGAGGGTTTTCATTCATCATTTAGACATTCATTATAAAAAATACCATCAAGTAAAAAATTAACGATAAGGGGTAACCATTAAATAATCCCATGCATGCACAAATCTCAAATGAAACTATGGGATAGAACTTGTTGACCACCTACCTTGAATTCTTTGATGAATCCACCCTCAATTGAAGCCTTATATCCCTATTCAACGAATCCTTAAAACCCCAATATAGATATCACTGAAAAAATAGGGTTTATGATATTCCAAAGGATTTCAAATAAATATGAAAACCCTAATCAATTAGAAGAAGCAAGTATGAGATTAGACTTACCTATATCTTTGATTCACAACTGACGGTGCTCTAAACAACCTAGAGATGATGGAAAACACCCTTGGAAGCTCTTGGATATCTTACTCTTCACTAGGGTTGAAAGAGGGAGAAAGGAAAAAATCACATGTTGGGGATAAAAATCCCATAATGTAATTTTAATAAATTTCTCAACTTTCCAGGGTTGCATGGTTCACATGCAGAGTTTTCCAAACCATGCACAAACTGTGCGGGAGATATTTTCCCAAAATACCCCTTTCAAATGGATTACATGAATGGTTTTCCAAAACTTGTGAAAATTGTGTGACAACTATTATCCCAAAAATCATCTCCTCACACAGTTTTCTAGGATACTCTGCATGGTTTTTACTATTCGTTCTAAAACCATGCAACATGCCTAGAAAAATCTTTTTCCGTCTTTTTCTTGTCCCAGACCCCTAAAACACCCTCGGGGTTTCCCTTGAACATAGGGAACATTTATTTAACTAAAATAAATGACTTAACCTAAAACATGAACAAAAACATACCTTAAAAGAAGACCATGGTCCTACAACCTCCACACCTTAGGATGGGTCGTCCTCGAGCTGCTCTTTTCGAGCATCATTTAGCTTCCGAAGAAAGTATATCAGGCCACTGGGTCTGCATATCTGATTCTCGCACCCAAGTTTCTTCCTAAACATATCCAGCAAACCATAGAACATGAACCAAATTTGCATCCTTGACCTGCAAAACCCTCTCTCTATGATCCATAATATGAACTACATGCTCCTTAAAGGACGTGTTAGGCTCATTCTCAACATCATCAACATTTATCACATCATATGGATCATGATGATACTTTTGATGTTGTGAAACATGAAAAACATCATGCATCCCACTATATCAATTCGTAAAATCCAATTGGTAAACCACTAGTATGATCCTCTCTATGATCTCAAATGCCCCCATATACCTGGTTGATAACTTGCCCAATTTCTGAATGTGATGGTGACCAAACCTTGGTGAAACTTGAAGTAACATAATATCCCCCACCACAAACTCAATAGGTCTACGACATGGATCCACATATGAATTCGGCCTACTTTGATCTATCATCACATGCTTCTAAATAAAATTAAACATTCTATGATGTCTCCTACAGAAGACATGGTCCAAACAACCAAGATTACCTAGCCTCTAACCAACACAACATAGATCTACACTGTCTCCCATAGAGTGCCTAAAAAGTCTCCATCAAAATCATATTCTAGAAACTATTATTGTATGAAATCTCTATATGTGATAAGTTATTTTTCCATGATCCACAAAAATTCATGACTCAGGCTCTCAACATGTCCTCCAATACCTAAATCATATGCTCAGACATCCCTTGCATCTATAGGTGATAAGAAATACTCAACAACACCTGGCTAACAAGAACATTTTATAATCCCTATCAGAAGTATGATGTGAAACGCGAATCACGATCCAAAACTATGGTTATCATCACACCATGAAATCACATGATTTATTGAAAGTAAAACTCTCCCAAATGATCTATTGGCAAAGCCTCCATGATCAATAAGAAATGAGTCACCTAAGTCAATCGATCCAAAATCACCCAAATTGTATCATTCTTCGGATGTGTTCTCAGAAGGTCAACTAAAAAATACATCATTTCCTCATACCACTTCAATTAATGATTGGGAAATGATTATAACAAACAACATGGACACTTGTGTTCGGCTTTTACCTTTTTAATGGTAATTCATCTCACCATGAAACCCACAACTTCATTCTTCATTTCCAGCCTCCAATTCTGCAAACGGAGTTCACAGTGTTGTTAAGTAAATCAAGGTTGTACATCCCACTTCGAGGGATGTAAATCATGAATATACTCTTCTTGCACACCTCTCAATGCTACAACATGACCCTTAACATAGAAAACTCTATCAGCACCAATATCCCAACTAGAAGGCTACTACCCATCATTAAGATTTTTCTTCAAAGAAGAAAACATTGTATCCTCTAGATGCCTCTCCTTGACCTGGATCAAAAGCATAGACTGAATTTCTATAGAAGAAAGGGTCAATTTTTCGTACTCATCCTATACCTTATAGTGCATCTCAACAAACAAAGACGTCATTTTCCATTCATAGTTATATTCCTGAACCACCTAATTATGAGTCTTCCATCGCAGAGCATCTGTAACACTATTATGTTTCCCCACTTTTTACACAAAACAAAATAAAAGGATTATAGGTAATCAACCCACTTTAACTATCAAATATTTAAATATAAATAATATAATTTGTACTTAAGACTTTCATTGTTAGTAAACACCATGAATCACTCACCCAATAAGCAGTGCCTCTAATACTTGTAGGCATAAATCACAATAGCTAACAAAAGATCATGAGTTGGGTAAATTCTATCATGTGGTATTCTATACCTTGACCCATAAGCCACAACCTGGTCATCTTGCATCAACACTACCCCAAGACCAACACCAGATGCATCATAGAACAATGTGTACTTCCTACTAGGTTTAGGCAATATCAAAATCGGTGTCGTAGTCCACTGCTCCTTCAAATCTTGAAAAGAACTTTCACACACCTCTGACCACTCAAAGATACCACCCTTCCTACTTAATCTTGAGAGAGGTTATTTTAAATGATATAAATCCTTAATAATCCTTTGGTAGTAGCTGGACAAACCTAGAAAACTCCAGATATCAGAAATATACTTGGGATTATACCAAGACACCACATCTTTCTCCTTTTCTAGATCCACCAACACGCTTGAATTAGAAATGATATGTCCCAAAATATGAATATTACCAATCTAGAAATAGCACTTTGATATCTTGGTCTAGAACATATGCTCTCTTACTATGCTCAAGAAAATTTCAACATGTTGGGTATGGTCACCAAGACTAATCGAGTACACCAAGATGTCATCAAATAAGACAATCACAAACTTATCTAGATATGGATAAAATATTCGATTCATTAAATCCATATACATAGTCGGTGAATTGTTCAACACAAACGATATCACCAAAACCTCCAACAACCCATACCTACTCCAGAAATCTATCCACAGTACGCCAAAAGGTCACCCTCAACTGATGGAATTCTGGTCTCAAATAGATATTGTAGAACACCAAAGCACCCATTAGTTGGTGAAATAAGTCATCAATCCTAGTAAGAGGGTATTAGTTCCTAACTGTCATTAGATCCAACCTCATATAATCGATACATAGCCTCAACGATCTCTCTGCCTTCGTAAAAAACACCACTAGAGATCCCTAAGGTGATGTACTAGGACAGATAAACCCTTTATCCTCCAACCCCTCCAACTGACACTTAAGTTCCTAGAGATCTACTGTGACCATTTGATATGGCAGAATAGACACTGGCACAACCCCTAGTAGAAACTCAATTGTAAAATCAAAATCTCTCTCAGGTGGTAGCCCCTAGAAGTCCTCAAGAAATGCATCCTAGAACTGATCCACCTTAGGTTGAATGATATGTCGTCCCACACCTCCATTGTCAAAACATTGGAATTACACTTGGGATGTGAGCTCTCCCAACTACTGAAAATTTACCCTACACGGCCTGATCAAACATCTCACTCACCATGAAGGGAATAAGTTCCTCCATCGAAAGACATGAACGTTACCCGATGTTGATAACAATTAATTTGGTCTTGATACACCACTAAATAATATTTACCCAATATCATGTCAAAACCTAACATCTCTAGAAAAAATATCTATAGGAAAAGATATTGACCGGCATCTAAAGAAGAAAATTTACACTACCTAATGTTCTCAACTCACACTCCTACCGGAGTATCAATCAATATATCCCCACATACTTGTTCCACGGCTAGGACCAAAAAACTGTGAACTATATAGAGGTAAAAGAGTGTGTTTCACCTATATCAAATAGTTAATTTCTATGTGTGGAATCTATAATAATTGTACCCCTAATGGTAGATGGTCAAGATTCACCTTCTCCAAGTGTAGAATGAATTGAGTGAAGCTGGCATGTCCCTCTACCCTAGGATCCAGTATGAGTACCCTTTGTTTCACTGACATACTAGTATGAATGTTCTTTTTCCAAAGTTCCACATCCACCACCCCTACTAGTATGACTTGCAGACCTCAAAAAACCTACCTAATATGGGTAAATCGACCCCCTTCCTTCACTCTCCACTGATCTCTATCCTCTAACATTTTCTGACTGTTGTGGGTTCCTGTAGAACCTCTCAACATGGACCATTTTTCACATGCTATCCAGTCAACAGGTGTTCAGGAACAATGACTTCGCATGTGCCCTGTCATTCCATACCGATAGAAGGAAACATGATAACTAACCTAATAGAATGGTTCATTTTTCTAGTTGTGGTGTGCCCCACTACCCTAGTGGAAATTGTTGAAGAAATGCTTCCTACTATCAGAAGTTTCATCATTGGTTCACCCAACAAGAACCACATGTCTACTTACGGGAGCCTCATTGAGGTTTCCATTTTAGATAAGGTCTTGATCCATCACTTCAAAAAACCTCTTCAGCTAAAAGATATTTACTTGGGATTAGATCTCATTCCAAAGTCCATCTTGAATTCACCTTTCCATCACTACCTCATCCCCCAAAAAATTATGGACAAAATGTTTCAAATCCACGAACTGAACTACATAATTCATTGTAGAATTGTACCCTAATTCAAAATCATATGCTACGTATCCTTTTCATACCTTAAGGTTTCTGGGTAATAATGCTCCAAAAACTTTTCCTGAAAACTTTTCCACACCATTCCCTCTACTTATTCAGTCTGAACTAAGATATCACAAAAATGGTTTTCTTGGACCCATAACATATACATAACTAACTTAACTTTCTTCTCTGAAGGAGTCTCCAGATGATCAAGAATTTTCTAGATAGACTCTATCCAGAACTCAACTGCCTATGGCCCACCCTCTCTGGTAAAGTTTGGAGGGTGTTGAACCTAAAACACCGTAGTCAACTCGAACATGCTCGGTGCGACCTGCTCTGGGTTTTTTTCCATCATCTGTATAGAATAAGAAAATTTATCATGGAACTACTCTTCCCAATAATATTAAACCACTAGTTCTTCTTTCTTCACTACTGGGGAGAATTTTCTACAACATCCTCTTTTTCCCAACCGGGTACATGCCTTCATGGTGTCATTTTTTGTACAATGAAATGCAAAATATTTTTAGATGCAAACCATAAAACTTCATAAATTATTTGTGAAGGCTAATCACTACCCATAAAAATAAATTTATCATACACTCCCCATTGGTATTTATTATGTTTGGAACACTTCCATCTACAATTATTCCTAAGGACATGGTTAAGATGGGGTAACTAACTCACATGGTTAAAGGCCCTATCGCTTACACTTTTTTAAAATGATTTCCTTATCCAAATGTACTCCAACAACATTTAATTTCAAATACCACACTTTATCAATTATAATTCCTTAATTATAGTTTAACATTTATCTACACTTTTAACCCATTGTTATTGTTTCATTAAACAAAATTTTTACCACTTTTTATGAAATTCAAATACATTCATTCCTCTGTATCCCACACACTCGACCCATGTGTGTGTGCCTATTATGATGCATGTCAATTATATACACAGGTGCCTAAATTGATGCATGAATGAAAAACCTCATTCCATTCTGACCATGAGAAAAATATCATAAAATAGTCATATCACACCACATGTGCACCACCCAATGGTGAAATATCATCAAATGTAACAACACACAATAAGAACAATTATTCCCTCCCGAGGAACATGGGTTTTCCCACATACTTGGGTTAGCTACTCCCAGTAATGAGATCGTTACAAATTCCCGACAATATCCTAATCTCTAGTCTATTATCCCCAAAATATTAAGAAATAGAAAAAGAACCCCTCTGATATAACTTTTTTATGTCCCTGAATCGGGTGCCACTAAATTTATGCCCTGATCTGGGTCATCACATGACCCCAAGTGCTCCACTCTATATGCCAGAGGATTCCAACTAGTATTGGGATTCTAGATTAGTAACGTGGGGAGACTATTCCATATTACCAGAGTAAGCCACAATATAAAAAATTTAAATAGTGTATTTAACGTGATATACTCAAAGAACTAGCATAAATGACCACTTCCCAACTGGGTATATGCACAACCAACATTAAATATTTTATGCCATGCTACAATGCAAAGTGAACAGAAACCCAAAATAAAGAAAAACTGTGAAATTCCCAAAATGGTCCAAACTTCAATTCGGGAACAACATCCTTGAATGTCCCATGTCCAACTAACCTCTATATCATAGGTACTTTTCCCTTGTCCTAACCTGCAAGAATTAAATCTGATTGGGTACTCAACAGCAGTCCGAGAAGGGAATGAGTATAACATAGTAGGCTACCACCAACGGTGTCTACAAAATATCCAGTGTCAACTGATAGTGTATTCAAGTAATAATGAATGAAAAGTTAGTAAAAGACAATAGAGGGGCCACTTGTTAAGAATCTATAATTTTCTATTACTATTTAGATTTCTGTGCCAAGTTCATTATGTACATCATCTCATCAATTAGTTTATCATCAACATGTAATCCATGGGATAGACATTTACCTTATTCACCCAATATTCATTACAGATATCATTCTACATATGCGAACAAGTTATGTTCCTATCTCACTAGGGATAAGAATATCAAGAAATCACCACACTTACAATGGAGCCTCAGTCGAGGTATTTTCATTTAATACAACCATTGGGGTCATGGAGAATCATTCTGACTCCCCAACCCATGCATTCCTAGGTAGGTTATATCATCAGTCCAACCTTACCCATGGTAGGAGAATCAGTCCTTTATCCCACCACCAATCCATGTGCACATTCTTATTTATCCATTCAACACATTTATCCATGTCCTAATAAATAAAACCAATACATAAAACAATCATTATTAACAATAAATAACATGGGATACAATATTAATCCATAACCCGTTCACAATTCCATTTTACAATACATAACCCATTATCCCATTTCTCATTTACAGGTCTCATCCCATTAACCACATTCTTCAATTAACAATATAATTCCAATCCCATGTGTTCAAAAAAAAATATAGACTAACCCTCATGGTTGTTTCAACATAATTCATTAACCGTAATGAAAATACCCGTTAAACTAATTTAACCCATTTTTATTAACATTCCAAACAAACCCTTAAGTCATTACTAAGAATAGGCACATTCCAATGATTCATTTTCACTCCCATTAAACATGTCAACTTGCTTATCAAGGGATCTAAATTTTCAAATAACAATTGTGCTCAAACATAGATAACTTCTAACTCTGGAAAGTATCGATGCACCCCATGTGTGGCCCAATATAGGTAAAGTCATCCCCTATGTGTCACATGGGGGCCTTGAGGGGCTCCATTCATCATTTATACATTCATTATTATAAATCTTATCAACGATTAAAATCAAAACAGGGGGTAACCATTAAATAAACCCTATCATGTAGAAATATCAAATCAAACTATGGGATATAACGAGTAGACCACCTACCATTAATATGTTGACAACCGCTAACCCAATTAAATCCTTAAATCCCGATTCAACCAACCCTTTATGCATCAAACTAAATCTCACTTTAAAAGGTTGGTTTTAGATCTTTAGAAGGTGATAAGAGAAAGTTGCAAATGCTAATCGAGGAGAGGAATCGAGGAGGGTATCAGACATACATAGATATTTGATTCACTAATAATAACACTCCAAATAACCTAGAGATGAGGGAGAAACACCCCTAGAAGTTATTTGGAGCTCTTCCTCGTCACAAGAGTTGTAAGTGGGAGGATGGAGGAAATCCCGAGTTATGGTTAAAAGTCTCATAATGGAATTTTTGTAAATTTCTCAACCTTACTGGGTTTCACTATTTACCAACACACTTTTCAAAACTGTGTGAAAACCGTGTGAGATCTACTATTCCAAAATGAACCCCTCACACGGTTTCCTGGGATGCTCCCCATCATTTTCACTTACCTTATGCAACCCATGAAAAATTCCCAAAAAAACTGATTTTCCTCCTTTTTCATGTCCCTAACCACAATAACAACCCTAGGTCTTCTCATGAACTTTGGGAACACTTATTTATCCAAAATAAGGGACATAAAATAAAACAAAAAAACCTACCTTAGAAAAATCCCGAATCTTACAAGTAGTATCTTCATAAAAATTAAATTTTAATTATCTTTTTCAATAACACCTATGATCGAGGGAAAATTTCATCTGATTAAGTCCAAAATTACAGTACTTTTCAATGTAATATTACATTTCATGGATCAGTTGCTGATCCATTATGATGTATCAGTGCCATGCTTTTTCTTGATGAATATTGGATAACATAAAAATCAGATCCCTTCTTGAAAATGGTTGAATACATTATTGAACTTTGTCATATTTATCAGTCATGGTAGCCATCTGAATTACCTATATGAAAATTTTATCAAACCAATTCTTCCAGTAAAAAACTCTACATTCAATACTCTGTTGATATTAAAAACATTTCTGATGGATATGTGTCATAACTATTCTGAGAGATCATTGTTACACTGTGTACTATGGACTAGTTTCAACAATGAATTTTTTAAAACACTCTATACCTGATTATTGACCCTATGGATTGGTTTTATCAGTGGATCGTAATGATCGATGAATCATCCAACCAGATGGATTAGTCGATCAGTGCTTTGGAAAATTCTAACATCTCAGCCTTAGGACAAATTTTCCATCGATTGAATATCACACCATTGAACTACAACCAGTGGAAGTGGACACTATACTCATTTCCTCTACAAAACTCTTTATTTTATCAATACTTTCCCATGGTGTTATGAAATTTATGATTGACAAAAAATCATCTGACAAACAAAACCTTTTCTCCTCCATTATTTTATAAATCTTGGATAATAAGTTTTCTAGAAAACATATGATATTGAAAAAAACAATCAAATAATCATCATATTTATTACAGAATATCATGAAATACATTTATACTCTAATATAAATTCTCAATCCAATCAAAACCTTCTTTTCAAATATAGCACGAGTCTAAACCCAACTTCATCCTAAAACATCTTCAGAACAAAAAACCAAAACGGATGGACTTTGTTATGTGTTTGGTGTTTGATAATATGATTATTTTCCTCCACTATTCTGACCAAAAAAACCATATAATTTAAATTTATTTTTTATAATGACAACAAAATACAAAAATAAATAGAAAAAACATCTTCTAGAATCTGAAAACTAACTTCCATCCTACTTGGTCCCAAAAATCCACCCCTTTAAATTTTTTTCATCCATGGTTTTTAAATTACTAAATCATTGTAATTCCAGAAATGGATAACTAATCAACAATTATAATCCTATGTGAGTGAAATATTTATAGGACATAAAAATCATTAATAGAAAAAAAAATCTAAAATTTCAGACGTACAAAACTTCTTTTTGAAACTTAAAACCTTTCAAACATTACACCTCTTTGCAAATTCTTTCTTCTTGTAAAAACAGGGTTCCCACAACAACTGCAACAAAATGTAGGAATAGTTTACAAACTTACATGATCAGTTCACATATTACCCATACCTTTACCAGTATATTTTCTTCCTTAAAAATTTTAGCACATATCAATAGATAGATTTAGGAAACATCATTTTCTCCCCCTTGAAAACACTATCCAAAGACTTAATGAGATAGGGGGAAAATAATATACCTTAAACAATGATATAAAGAGGTTATACATCCGTCTTCATCCTTTTTGTGAAAAATTACACCTTTGTAAAAGGTTTTGTGAAAATTTCTTCAACCTGTTGTGAAGTATGAATATACTCTAGCTTGAGTTAATTCTCCTCCACATGCACATTGATGAGGTGATATTTGATATATATATGCTTTGAATGATAATTTTGTACTAAATTTCTTATATGTTTTATATCACACTGATTATGGAATCTCTAGAGTATAGGTATCTTCACTGAAAAAAGTAAGTCTTTCAACTGAGTCTCCATCCACATAATTTTTCTTAAAAATTCAGTAGTAGCAATATACTCATCTACAACCACCCTGATAGTCAATTATTACATTTTTCTTATTATGAAAAATTATAGCAATCTCCCCTAGAATTAAAAATCCACACGATTTTGATCTACTATCATCTACACTTTAGGCCCAATATGTATCCATGTAGACAAATAAATCAATTATTTCTAAGCAATCAAATCTAATTCCTAAATGTATTTTCCTTTTATATATCTATGAATTATTTGTCTAACCAAAATATATGATTCCTTTTGAACACATTACAATCTTTCAAATAAGGTAACACAATATATAATATTTAGTATTGAAGTTGTTAGATACAAAAAACTCCCAGTGAGATTCCAAAACTCTTTAGAGTAAAATTCCTTACCTTATCCATATTTAGTAAAAGTGGTTCCCATTAATATTGGTGTCCAAATAGGATTCAAGTTTCAATTCCAAACATATTAAGAAGTACCTTAGAATACATTTCTTGAGAAATAAAATTCTGTTTCATCTTTTTTCATATTTTAAACCTAATATAGTATTTTCTTTCCCCGGGTGTGGAAATTTCAAATAACATCTTTATTTCTTCATAAAATATTTTACATGTTCATTCTTCATTACCAATAAATATAATAACATCAACATATACATTTCCAATGAAGGGAAAAACCTAAATTTAGTTGATGTATATATTACTATAAACACTTAAAATCATAACGTTGAATTCTTTTAAGTAGGTATTCAATTTAGAATATCATTACCTCATACATTTATTTTTCTCATAAAAAAATTCATAAACTGGAACACAGAACTTTAAACCCTACCAATTACAAAACCACTTTATTGTTAAATGTTAAATTATTCATCAAGTTATCTATTAAAAAATTATGACTTCACGTCCATATGAATGATTTTATAACATCATTGTAAATTAATTCCTTGAAATATTCTAATTGTCTCAAACCTTGCATCAAGAGACAATTTCCCATAAAAATCAATACCTTCAATTTTTTAGTAACCCATGAAAACCAATATTTATTTGATTCTTATCACTTCACCATATTATTTCAACATGTTATGAAACACCCCCTTTTACCAATAAAAAATTTTCCAATGGGTTTATGTATGAGTTCCTAGGTATCATTCTTCTCAATTTGATACAACTCTTCATCTATAACATTAATCTTTTCCAGATGCTCAAAATTATTATTAACAACTTTTGGCTTAACTTTTGAATACAAATAATTATGTGTAACCAATATTGATGTTTTTGTTATTGGAAAATTTTGATTTTGATGACCAATAATGTTTTCAGCTACACTTGTTTCCTCAAAATTCGATGAGATGTACAAAATTATTCTTCATCACTGTATTTAGTTGAGTATGATTCATTAAAATTCAATCCATCGCCACAGTTGGAATTAATTTCTTATTCCTCAACAAAAATTCTTTCATCATTTTAATCTTCCCTATCCTCATTTGTTTTTGAAATATCTTCCTCGTCACTTTAAAGAAATTTACATCAATAGAATGTGAAATTATTCATCTTTCTTTGTTGAAACATTTATATCCTTTTCCATATAGAGAATTGCTTATAAAGATTCCATCTTAAACTCTATCATAAAAAATTCCAATATTTCCACCGTATTTCATTATGATGGTTGGACTCCAAAAAACAATTTATTATAACAAACATATAGTATTATCAAATAACATTTCATAAAGATTAATATTAAAACATTTCCTATCAAGAAACCAATTATTAATATAAATTTATGTGCATGTTTCTTTCCTACGTATGTATTGATAAAAAATCATGTTCAAGTAACAATGCGTACCCCATATCAACCACACTTCTATTATTTATTATAGAAAATCCATTCTATTATGGATTATATGTATTACTAAAATCATGATTAATTCCACATTTTTCGACACAACTTCTAAATTATTTATTCTTCTATTCACTTTCATTATCATTTCTCAAATTCTTTAGATAATACCCACATTTCTTCTCCACTCTTCTCCTGAAACTTTTAAACACCTTCTAAGAAGTTGTCTTTTGATTCATGTACATGATACAAGTAATGTGACTAAAATAATAATTTGAATAAGTATATTAATTATCTTCTAAAGTTAATTATTTATTCATTTTCCAACAAATGTGAGAATGAATCTTTTCTAGGGGTCTTGTTGAACAAATTTAAACTTTCTTATGTGTTGAATTTGTAATCGCACCTTTATGAAAAATTGAAAAACACTAATCTCTTCTTATTTACATATTAGAAAAATCATAGACATTATCTCACTTGGATAACATGTTCATATTTATCTAACACATATACCGCAAACTTTAATACCAAAACGGATTTTCATCCATAATTCTATAATAACATCAATTCTGAACATCACCTACTTGAAATAAATTCTATTCTTTAGGTTGACCTCTGTTTTCAACATTTACTTCATAAAATATTTTAAAAACAAAGAAATATTTTCTAAAAAACTTTATTGACTTCATCACAATGTTTGGAATCACTTAATAGATTATGTTTCAACCCATCAATATATAAATATTTCATAGATTTTAACATTTTTCCCCAATAATAAAATATCCAACACCTTTTATTCTAAGAGATTCATAATTTTCAAACATCAGTGTCCCTTATTTGAAATCATCAATATTTATCTAATATTTTAAATCTCTTGTTATATAAAAATAATTCATAAAATCCAAAAACATTGGAAATTATCCTTTTGTTTCTTTGAGGATTGTTTCTGCAAAAAGATATTTTGCTTTACCAATCTCTTTCTTCACATACAAATTCTTAAAATTATTATTAAAATGTTGATTTAGTGGTAAAAAAAATAAACCATTTTGAAATATTTATAGGTTTTTCAAACCGTTCAATAATTGATTCCAAAATTTGTAATCTATTTTAAACAATCAAAAGATATTTCTCAGATTTATTCCTTTAAGAGGACTGACTCTCCCTAAAAATTATCTTTCATTAATTCATGAGGTAATTGTAATGTTCTTGGTTAAAAAAAATCATATTTTTCAATTCCCAAATGCACAAAAATTCTAGAAGTATTTATATAAGTCATATTTACCTCTCTAATATCTGTAATGATGGAATTTATGGACATTTTTTTATCAGCATTCTTATCTTTCACATCAGAACATTATTAATAAAAAATATTTTAATTTACATATGGAATCTTATTCATCAATTCATATTTTTTACCAACATTAAAAAAAATAATTTGTGGAAGAAAAATTAGTTTTTGACTCTATAATTTAAAAAATTCTAAATTTCTGACGTTGTTAGTTTTGGCCACATACATGATTTTTTCAAACATCTTCTTCTTAAAAACATTTCTAATTTTCATTACAATATTTTAATGTATATTTTTTGTATCCTTATCATTTCTATCCTTTCCAAAACATTCAACAAATTCAATGATATATTTATGACAACTATTAACTCACTTCTCAACTAAAAAAGTATTTTTTAAAAAATTTACAATACTTCCTCCGTTGATTTCAACTTTTCTTCTATATTTTCATTTTGAATCTTCGATTTTCTCAAGATACATCTTCATAAAATCAATATATTTTAGTAGCTAATGTTTTATTTAATGAATAAATTAATTATTTTTTGTTTTATTTCCTTCTTTATTCAACATTTTGATTTCTCTTTCAAATCATACAATCTTTCTCAGACATTATTTCGAATGTATTTTTAGATAAAATTATAAATCAATATATTTCCCTTCATAACAACTACTTATAAATTCATCATAATTATGTATTGATATTAATTTATTTTCTCCCTCAAATTTTGTAAAATTTTCAGCTTCAACTTCATTGTATTTATCATCATCTTTAGAATAAAATTCTCCTTTTGGATTTGTAGAAATTTTAATCTTTTCCAAAGGAATAAAATTTTAATTTTTTGACAAGTTTCTTCCACGATCTTATTGTCCTACTTTCATATTCATCTCTATATTCATCAATCATTTTCAGGGAAAATTACTAGCAATAGACTTAGTGGATCCACATTCATAATATTATAGGGTATCTTCCCTTTGTACTTTCTAAGACCTCTTTTAACATTCATAGAAAAAAGGGTAAAAATCCATCATCGTTTTGACTAACCTCATTTTCAGATAAATAATCACTGAATTATTCATCATCAATAATATTCATATATTTTGTTTTTTTGGAATCCATCTAGAACATTTCTTGATCAACTTTTTTTTATTTTCTTAACTTTATCTCTTCTAATTTAATATGGAATGAGAGTACTATGAAATTCATCCAAATATAGATTTCTCATATCCCAATATTCTAATGATGATACATTGGAATCAATCATTTCAAGAATAATTATAAAGATCTTTTCAACAATAAATGAATATTTCACCTTCCCACTAATACACATAATAAGGATAAAAATATTATTCACTCTTGTAAAGAAACCACCAGGAGATTCACACTCACCCATTTTAATATCCTCATACATCAGCCACCAAATTTGTGACTCAAATTTATTTACCTTTATATTTACTTCATAAATTTTTTTCTTTTTTCCCATGATAAATTTAGTATTAGAAACTCCCATCACTATAAAAATTAACTTTTAGAAAGAGATGATATTAATTCATTCTTATATCTTCTATCATTATCCAGATTCTTCTTATCCGCATTTGTCAGTGGAAAATTCTCAATAAGAGGAGTAAATCCATTTATAGTAGCTACCAAACCATCACACCCAATAGACAAAAAATATTGAAACTTTATTTATTTGCTAATATGAAAATTATTTCCATAAAAGATAGGAATTACCTTAATTTTCAAACAATTTATATTCTTTATAACAACGTCTCTTAAAAAACATTATCAAATAAAAAAACAATGGGAACCATCCCACTAGTACCACTTGAAAAGGATCATCCTAGATCAATGTATCACTAAGGGGAGGAGGAGTGAATTAGTGATATATATTTATTGTGTGTTATCCTAATTGTATAACAAGATTCAACTCTTCCTCAATACGTTTATATTTTCTAAAAGAAAAATATTCACACATCCATTTGAACACTGGTATTTATAATGTTAACTACTCAATAAGAGTATCTAGTCCTTGTTAGGGTTTTGAAACCATTCAATACCACAAAATCCACTATAAGACAACCATTTTTTGTGGATACAATAAGTTGGAAATATAATTAATCTTGTGTAGTAGTATAATCAATAAAATAGTGCATGATATTATCCTAACATGAATGAAATAAAATAATTTTTGTACCAAGTTAAGAAATATTCACCAGTTGGTTCAATACATGTCACGATTCTTCTTTACCAACATCCAGATATATAATTATTTACAAAAATATATTAACTTTCCAACCTATAAAAAGGTAAAAACAAATCTTCAAGGAATTTTATGGAATCTAATCCCGAGTGTCCATTCTTATTCCTATATTTTCTTCATCATTCTGGAAAATAATTCTAAAAATAAACTCTAGATACTATTCTGAACCACTTCATTATTTCCTTGATATGTTAGCCAGATGGATTGGTATGATCTATAAAACCTGATCACAATCTCTTCCTCACTCTCACCCACACATCAAAAATTTCATAGTTTGTTTTACTTTTACCTCTATTTATAGGTGTGCCATAAATGGAATGGGTGGGAAACCATTTTCATTATACCACTCAACCAAAATTATTAAATATCAAATTTACATTTCATTTAAAATTTATGTATATCCACTTCATCACTTATCATGTCTTATTATTTCTTCTCAAACCTTATACAATCCTCTAATAACTTCAACCTTATCAAAACATACAAAAAATTTACTCAGATACAATTCTGCATTTAGATACGTTTTTTTATTCTGATTTTCCTGAACAACTTGAGGAAAATAAAAAACTAGTGACCCCCATTTCAATGCTTAAACTGATCATGTTATTCCATAAATATCATTGTAACATCTAATAACTTTGAAATCCCTTTGAAAACAATTCATAATGTTCTTAAAAAGATTTCACTTTTTCATCAGTTGTTCCACAATACCATAGACCGATGGAAATCCGGATCCAATTAAGTCCAACATTTTATGAATTATTAGTTTTAGATTGATTCTGATGGATTAGAATCTAATTACTTAAAATATATCGATGAAATGTTTTTGTCTTGAGTCTTTTTACCCAGTTAAAAAAATAAAATACTTTTCTAAAAGTTGTTTACTACAATTTTTATCTTTGTCAGATTGATCGGTCTCTATAGCCATTTGGATTATTGATCCCAAATAATTAACAACCCAATAATTCCTCCAATAGAAAATTACATCTAATTTCTTATTGATATCAAAAATATATCTGATGGATTGGTTCCAAAACTCCTCCAATATATTGGTAGCACACTGGGTCTGATGGATTAATGATAGCAGTGACATATTTCTTCTAGATTATATGTAATTAATTATTGACCATGTGGATTGGTTCCTTGGATTGAATATATAAACCGATCAATCATCCAGTTTGATGGATCATTCGATCATTATATTAAAAACATTAAACTTCGCATAGTTTAAACAAATACTTCATCCGATGAATCCCACATCGACGAACTACAACTTGAATAATTTGACTCCATACTCTCTTTCCTAAAAAACTATTTCATGTACCATGACTTCACCCTGATTTTAAGAACATTATGATCATAAAAGCTTCATATCACTTACTAAAATTTTTCTCTGCCACTTCATTAAAAAATCTTGGATTAAAATTCTTCTAGAAAAACGATTATATTGAAAACATATAAACAAGCAAGGAATTGTCATATTTTGTACTCAATATATAAAAAATAGACTTCGATAAAAATTTTCACTCCAATCAAAACCTTTATGTGTGACCCAAATTTAGTCAAAAACAAATTCATCTATAAAGAATATTTAGAAATGAAAATTGAAACCAATTAAATTTGTTATGGGTTTTCTATTTGGTCATATCTTCATGTTTCTCCTTTTGTCTTATAACTAACACTTACAAAGTTAATTCATTTTATATAATTATAACAAGATAAAAAATAAACAGCACAAACTTCTTCCAGAATCATAAAACCAACTTCCATCCAATGGGGTCCCAATAATGTTCCTTGATTCCTTTATGATTCATGACTTATAAATTACTATTATTTATTTCATGAATCAATATTATAATCTATGATATGACAGGTATGATTTTTAAATGTTAAATACATATTATTATACCATTATACGTATGGTATGCATGTGTAATCATTGATATCTCCTTTGTTTACACATACTAAGAATCTGATATCACTTATTCTTATGTTACATTCCCCATGGTTATGAAGAAATTGTTTAATTATGATATGTCTGAGAATGGTTCTAGTTGTAAATAACAAATTGGGAGATGATTTTGAATTATTATAAATATTTTTTTTATAAATCCATGTATCTGAAGACACTAATACTATATTATTATGGAAAGGTTCATAATGTTGTTTAATGAATATTCATCTAATATGATGTTATATTTATGTATGAAAGGTATGGGTTCTTATAGTTGGTATTAGAGAAATTTTTAGATACCTTTCTTAGATAAGATGAGAAAACATTATTGAGAACCATTTGGATAATTCGATGTTTCAGATATTATCCTAAGTTATGGTAAAGAAAGGAGTGTGGTATTCTAGGAAAAATAACCCTTTCATGATGCAACAAGTGGACATATTTTTGGATTATATGCATCTAGGGGATATAACCCATAAAATTGTTGGTTGATTATACATCGAACATCATTCCGGCATATGGTGAGTGTTCCCTTATAGTTCACCTGTTTTAACACACCCATGGAATATTCTTAGTTTACTTTACATTTTATTAATGAACCATTATAAATTATTTGAATATATTATGACCATGGATGGACTAGGTTAAACATAACATATCATTGGATTAAAATAATTAATTGTGATGTAGAAATCCAATAAATGATTTTTCATGATTATATGGTTTCCCACTATTATTAATGTTTCTCACTCTATTATTTTTGTTTTTATTAAATGGATATAAACTAAAGGAACCTTGTTAATGATGAATATGATGGAAAATAAAATGATTTTCATTCTGAGAAATAAAATGTTATGGGATCTATAATGAAAATATTTTTGTCATGGTTATACACCATTCTCCGGCAACAAATCATGCTAATCTTTAAAATGAGCAAAGTAGGGAACAATATTATGTTGAATCCTCCATGGGACTATATCCACCTTATTTTTTTGGGATTTCTAATGTATTGCTTTTTAAAATAGGGATCAACACCATGAAAAATCTATTTTCCATTCTCCAGTGTTATGAACATAAAAACATTGTTTTAACAATTTTTCATTTGGAAGGTGAATCATATAAATGGTGCAATATTATAAGGAAAATGAGGAAATATGAAGAAATTGAATCCTTAGAATGAGATGTTTTTAGGTTCTTATTTATCATAAACTACTTTCCTCAAATTCATCATAAAAAATAAAGAAGTAAATAATTAATTTAAATAATATTTCTAATGAATCTATATGTACAACAAGGAAAAGGTTTCAGGGATTATGTGGTATGATTAGGGTATTATCATCACATAATAAAGTGAGATTCAAAGAGTCTTCAGTGTTTCAACAAGTCTCTAATGGTTTCTAGCCATATGGGACATTAGAAGGCATTAAAAAATCATTAGATGTTATCCTATAGTGGAGATTGAAATTGGAGTTACCCATAAGTCCAATTATTTTAATATGAAAATAAACATGGTATTCAAAAGAAATTATCAAAACCCTAGAGATAAGAAGATGTGATTTTTTTATGCTCGAAGTCTGAATGAAAATATAGAGAAAACTGTCTTAATGGGACTAGTAAATTTTTTAATCAGGGGAAGAAGGTCATTGGAAAATCAAATAATGGAGTAATAGGAAGAATATATTATCTAATAATAAAGAAAAATAACTAAAGAATGAACCACCCAACAAATTTCTATTAAATAGTTGTAGAGTGGTAATTATTCTAACCGGTTTTGAAATACAAAGGTTAATGTTGATGATCAGAATCAGCAACCGCTTAATACCTGAGAGAAAGGGAAATCTCTAATTATAATTTTTACTATTGTGGGGAATGGAAATGAATATGTCAAAGGTATACCTACCATCCATTCTAGAACTAAAAATTTAATATTTGATTCTAGATTTACCTACTCTTTTATATCTAAATAATTTTCTAAGGGTATCAAAATACCCCCCCAATAATTAGATTTTGAATTAGCAATGAAAGACCCTCATGGTATGATTATATCATTTTAGGTAAATTATTCTTCTCCCATTAAATTTTTCCAAATGTGAGATCTAATAAATCTCATTATACATCTTCTATATGAATTTGTTTTTATCTTAGGTATGGATTGTATTTACATGCATATATACCACCTCAATTACTGAGGTACGTCGCATTTGATATTTTGGACCAACATATGATTATCTCTCAGTTTAATGATAAATATGAACTTAAAATGGAAATAATATTAATTATATGGGACTTTATTCCAATTCCAATGGGGCTTTTATCTCAGATGGTTATGGATAATCTCAACATAGAAGATATACCAATTCTATCAGGTTTTTAATGACTTTCAATAATATTTTCCTATTATTTCTTCAAATAATTATGTTTTGTTATTAATATTACTCTATCCATGAATTACACCTATTTTGAAGAATCCATACAGAATGGACTTGATTGACTTGATGGAATTTAAGAATCAACTCTAGAAGAATATTGATTATAGATTCATTTGTTTAGGTTCATCACTATGGAGTGACCCTGTTCTACTTTTAAATAATGATGATAGATCGAATGTGAATCTACATTTATTATTGGGAACTGAACAAGATAAAAATCAAAAACCTTTATCCTTTATCACATATTGATGACTTGTTTGATCAACTATGTGTGTCTCAATAATTTTCCATTTTTGACCTTTGTTTTGGATATCATTGATTTAGTGTTAAGAAGGGGGATATGAACAAGATATAATTCCATAAAAGGTATGGAAACTATGTATTTTTAGTGATTACATTGGGTGTTTCAAATTACCCAAATATATTCATGGATTTATAGAAAATATTTTTTTAGGGGTTACCTAGATTAGTTTCTGGTATTATTTATAGTTCAAATTATTTTATATTCTAAGAGTAAGGAAGAGCATAATGATCACTTTAGAATTGAAATGAAGGCCCTATTAAAGGATTTTTCTTATGAAAATTTTACCAAGTGTAAATTTTTGTTATATAAAGGTTCACATTTGGGTCATATTATATCATGTTAGAGTATGTCAGTTTATCCATCAATGATGGGAGTTATTGAACATTGAACCAAACAAGACACTTTGAATGAGATCCATAGTTTTACTGGTTTGGATGGATCATATTGATGAATTATGAATAATTTATCATGGTTGACTAATACACTCACTATGTTAACATGTATGGGAGTTAAGTTAAGTTAGATATTTGAATTTGAATATAATTTCATGGAACTAAAGAGAAGGAACTCAGCATAAGTGTTTATATTCTACCCAGTAGTGGAGAGATGTTTCTGATCAATAATGACTTATATGAGAATAAACTAAGATTTTTCCTTTATAGAATGATATTTTGATAGCTTATTCCCTACATAAATTAAAGGATCATTAAAACAAATTACCCAATACATAATTTAGAGTTAATTGTGGTAATTTTTTCACTAATGATATAGACGCATTATCATTATGAATAATGGTGTGACATATATACCAACCATAAAATAATAAAGTATATATTCACACTAAAATATATGAATTACTTTTAGAGAATATGGTTTAAAATTATTAATGATTATTTTTGATGAATACATTACCACCTTGGGAATGAAAACAAATTTGTAGATGCTCCGAGTCCAAAGCATCATGATAGTTTATCTACGATGAGAATTAAAAAAACCATTTTTTGTGGATACTCAAAAACTATATGAAAAAATTATAATGGAAGAGGAGAAATATTATCTTTCTGGAATAAGTGTGAAACCATCTATCCTAGTTGTTCTTAAAGGGTTGTAGTAAGAAGTTCTAAATCTAAAAATTAAGGTGTGAAATATTCCAAAGTTCAACCCTAATTGTGATGGAATGATAAGGTTTAAGAACTATGTATGTGAACCATATATCCTATATTTAAATAATTAGTTGTTTGATAAATCTCATAGTTTACAATTCTCTATTTATCTTATAAATATAAATATATATATAGATCTGAAAGAGTATTTATTATGGTACAAGATGAGGAGTGTATTTGTAAAGTTTGTTAGTTTAAATTTAATATATCAGAAAATTAAGTCTATGAGATATAATACAAAGGGTATGTTACTACCATAACATTTACCAAAATGGAAATGGGAAAAAATCACTCAATATTTTGTTATTAGACGCCCTAAAACATTTAAGGGTCTTAATGTTATTTGTTTGGATGTCTATCACCATAGAAATTTATCATGCTTCATTGCTATTAGAAAATATTAATATCTTTATCTAATTTCCATGATATACATTAATGAAGTGGTATGGTTTCATTGAGTATCACATTTCGTTTTATCTGATTTAGATATGGTGTTTACCTCGAAGTTTACGAAAGGTCCTTAGTAAGCTCAGGATTCATAGTTCTTTTTAAATATAGTTTATCAAACAAGTAAATATGTTTAGTTTGACATAACTATTCAAACCATGTCAGATAAAGTACGATATTGTTATATGGATTTTAAATATCCTTATTATTAAGACCATTCTACAGTTGGGTTTTCAATTTATAGTATCTTTTACATGAGCATTCAGATGGCTCTATCTGAAGCTCTATATTGAAACAAGTGTTAATCTACAACATTATGGGATATAGTTTGATAAATAAAACTATTGGTACATAAGATAGAAGATTAAATGGAGGAGATAGTCAGACTCTTTCAACAATACATTAAGGAAAATTAGAGTGGAAAAAAATTTAAATGTACAATCATTGTTGAAATCTATAGTTCAATGTTACTGAAAAGGTATTATGATTAATATCTGCCTGGAATTATTTTATGAGATTCAAAAAAAATATAGCTTATAGCTTTTTATATTAGACCTTTCATGATTCGTGACAGATTTGGTAAAATATCTTATCACTCGGTGATTCAACTGAACCTATCTCATGTTCAGAATGTATTCCATCTATCTCTCATGGGGAACTACATACCTGATACTTCACATGTAACTAAATTACAAGTTATAACATTGTATCATGATCTTTTCTATTAATAAAGAACACTAGAAATATTGGACCATAGAGATAATTTGAAATATAACAAGACTACACTCCAAGTTAATGTGTCTGGAGAAATGATTACTTTGAATAATCTACAGGTTAACATGAGGATGTTATAAAACAGAGGTATTCCCATTTATTTGTTTTAGGGTGACATAATTTTAAGAGATAAATTCATATTAAGGGTCTAAGAATGTTACACCATGTGATTTTAAAATAAATTTCTCTTCAAATAAATCTAATTTCCTTTATTCCTTTTGATACACACAATCCCATGTCTAAATGAAGTGTAACATATTTTTGATCAGTACGTTATGACTATAATGATTAGGATTGGAACAATTTATTCTAGATGAATCAATTAAAATAGGGGGTGAATTTTAGTTTACAAAAATAGTTTAAAAGAACTTAAACTAATACAATTTAAAAACCTTTTTCCGAAAAAGATAATATTCATACTTGACCCTCATTATTATTACCAATGTATCATAATCAGAGTAATTTTGATATATTAGTTTAAAACAATTACAATCATAAATTATATGAGTATACCCCCCTCAAAGTGGTTACAATAATATCAGAGTAGAAAATGAAAATAAAAAAATTAAATGATTTAATAAGAGTAAACAGAACATATTCCATATAAATATGTTTAATATGGTTTATTTCGGATATATAGTTGATCTGATTAGTAAATCGCATTGTTTATTATCATACGTTATATTTTTAGGATCAAACTGAAATATACATGCATAGTGGAATTATGAACTTTTATAAAAACTTATAATATAATATCAAGAGTTCAAGAATAATTATATAGATTTAAAAAGAGTAGATCTATTTTATCACTAATAGTAAGGTAGTCTATAACCCAAACTAAAGGTTTTTGTTTTTTATACTTATAATAATTTTTGTCTTCCCTTGAGAATGAAATCCCTCAATACCAAGATTCTATTCTATATCTGCATATCCCCAATTTACCTTAACCTAATGGATCAGCTCTGTCTTGCTATCCTCATAATCCCTATATCAATATCATTATTGGATTCTCTGTCTTTAAATTCCCTCAATACCACGATTGTAATCTCATATCACATGGAAAAAAATTGTAAAAGGTTCAAAAGGAAATAACCTAGATATTTATTCCTTTAAAACAAAAATACTCTAAACTAATAGAAAATTCTAGGAACAAGTTTTTCATTAATTTGAAAATTTTCATAGCTCTTGCACAGTAACAAAATTATCAAAGCATTTGCAATGTTTCAACCAAATACTTATTGAATGACTTGGTACTTATATGTAACCCTTGTGATGGTTATATTTTCTCTAAAGGTTAAATTTTATCTGAGTTTATTTCAATAATTTTTAAATCTATAAATTCAATAGTTTTATCATAAAATAACATCTGACATTGTATAGATTTTCACCATTACAGTGTAAATGATATTCTATTTTGATAGAAAATTGTTGTTGGTATTCATAATTTAAACTAGGTCATTCCGATGGACTTCATTACTGATGTCGTTATGATAAATTCTATATGTTTAAATTTGATGTTATTCTATTCCAAAATTAGTCTGATTATAAATACTTTCTTAGCATCAAAACAAGACAGAAAGTTTTAAATATGATCTGATAACGGTGAATCTAATTGTTAACGGTTCCTACTAATTATGATAATAATTTTGATTAAATTTACAATAAATTCATGAATACATTAAAAGTACTTATAAATATGGTAAAATGTATAGGTTTTCTTAAAAAAAATTAAAATACATTGGAAATAAATAGTTAGTAATCATGTGTTTTCGAAATGGTTCGTGATTTTTAAAACAAATGTAATGGAGAAGTCATAAAGAAACTTATGACAAAAAAATCTACCCCTTTCTAGAATTCACAAACCACAAAATTAAATATAAAATATCATTGAAAAAAATAAATACATTATAATTTAATTATATCATATTCATAAATGAAATTGAAGCTTATCTCCCCCTGTGATTTAAAACTCATCAGATTGCATTGATAAATACATGTAACACCCACTTAGGACAAAATATCCCCTAAGGATCATACTCTCCCCCTTAAATAAAACATATCCCTATTAATATAAAATTATCCTCCTTTATAATTTTCAAAATTAATGGGGAAAAGTCATTAAAACCATGAAAAGGGTTAGAGAAAAATATATATGAAACAAAATAATGAATTTATTGGTCATCCAAAAAATTAAAGAGAATTCAAACAATTTAGAATGGTAATACATTCAAATTTTTTTAAAATGTTGAAAATGTAATTCATTGATAAAAACATTACAAAAGATAAAAAATGAAACAAGATTTAAATGGAAAAATATTTAATATTTCTTCTTCATTAAAGATATCATTATGGTTTTTATCATTTTGAATAATTTCCTTTATTCCATAAGGCATTCTATGAATTCATCTTGGGAGAGGCCTTTCTCTTCCTTGATCTGAATATTTTCTTCCAAATCATTATTCTAATTCTTTACATTGATGATTTCATATTTTTAATTCTTATGCTTTAAAATTTATGTGTTCATGTATTTTAGTTTATCATTAATACCTTTCAATTTTTGAGTCCGAATATCAGCCATATTATTGAATTTCTCCATAAACTTAACCTTATCTAACATATTTTTGGATTAGTTATTTAAGGATTCTATGTATTCATTCATGTATTTATTCAATTATTAAAATAGATTACTAATGATTCTTGATATCAGTATCAATATTTTGATACCATTCCAAAAATGTGTTAAAATCTTTCTTGTGATCTTGAGAGCTTTCTTAAAGAATTTTAAGCTCAGCCTCATTCTTATTTACTCTATCTGATAAAACTTTGACTTACTCGGAATTCTAAATTTGTCTTATATAAACTAAATAAAATTTGGATTCTAATCTGGGAAATTGTGGAATTGTTTCTTCAAATATGTATAAAGTTTTAAGAATATAATGAACTCCTCATACATTAATTGTATCCATTGAATATGATATTTCAATTATACATAGTTCCAGATGAGAGGTTCCATCATCAATTATTCCCCTATTATCATCTTTATTTTATACTGTATTTTCAATTCTTTCACTAACCATATTTTCATCATAAATATATATTATATCATCATCATCATATATTTTATAATAATAATCTCTATTAAATTCTATTATAGTGTCCCGATCTTTGTCATCCTTCTTAGATGAGGATTCAGGTTCTTTCATAGATGGGGAATTTTTCTTTTCTGGACATTAAGATTATTCTTTTTAATCAATTCTATATGGTAACAATGATGACGAATCATTTTTGTTCTTAAGGAAAATTTCTCGTACTAAATATATTCATACATTTATTTATAATGATCTCCATCCTCTTATTCTTCATTTTCTTCATCATCTTCTCCTTTTTAATCGTCCCCACCAAATGGAACATATTTCTCTACAAATTATTTAACAAAATTTCTCCCTTCCTCAGAACCTTCTCATTATTTTTATAACATATCAATTTTTGCATCATCTTATTCTATATATTTTAAAATATCTTCATGAAGTTTTTGTTTTGATCTTAGATTAGAATTTCCATAAGCTATCACTTCTAAATATTTCTATAGTACTTGAGGAGGTACCAATTGATCTGTAATAATTGTTATTCTCTCTTCTACTATAAAGGGAAATATGGTATTGACAATAGTTGTTTCTTTAAAAAATAAACCATCATGCAGAAATATCTGATATAAAGTAAGAACGAGATTTGATGAATATTCTTCTATATATTTTAACAATGATTTTATGAAAATTACACCTTGGAGTTTCTTCTTCAGTTTCTTCTCATTTTATTCTATTTCTAAATCCTCTGTACAGTGAATTCTAATAGCCAAATCCTCTACTAGGACTAATCGGATTAGAGGATCTCCTTATTTTTACTATGTATTTTTTTCTTCTCCATTCATTAGCTACTTAATCTATCACTTTTCTTTATTTCTTAACTTTATGAGGCTCATAATAGTATACGTTTTGACCGTTTATTTTCCTTCTAGATTAATGTTATTATTTTTCTTTTGAATACATTTCTTCAAATTCTAGGAGGATTATTCTTCTGGAGAAATACCATGTGATTTTTCAACAAACATATTCTTTCTACATTAAAATAAAACATCATTCATTTGAGAGTACCATTACTATTTAATTGGATTTTTATATTCCTCCTCATTTATTTAATTGTAATACTAATTAATTTTATGCATTCAATAAATAGATTAGATATCAGTGCCAAACACTTAATGATCTGGGATTTAATAAATTTGGACTCCAGCTTGATGATTGTGAGAAAGATGTTTCGATATTGTATTTATCAAAAATAGAATCCACTAATTTCTTTTTATTAAATGATCCATGATTTTTAATCAACATATTTCAAAGAGAGAAATTTTATCCTTTTAAAAATAATCCAAGAAAAAATGTTTCTTTCTAAAAGTCATCTCATAACCTTTTTCATACACTATGAAGAAGATAATTTTTATTCATTCTCATTGTAAAACCTTAATGGATTATATAATTCTCAAACTATATCAACATAAACTAAATATAGAATCTTTTCATGTTTAGCTACACAAAAGGATTGAAAACCTAGAAATTATATGAATTCCATTAAGATAGAATCATATTTATCATAAAAAGATATCTCAACTAGTATTTCCCAAAAAACAAACCATTCATCGTAATAATTTTTTCATGAATCGTATTTTGTGAACAATCTTGAGATTATGGAATTCAGAGTAAATAATTTTCAGATAATTTTTGGAGGATTTTGATGTAGACATAAATTCATCTTAGGGAAGAATATATTTCCATTTAGGGACATGAGTTTTTCGTATTTTATATAGACGGTTCAGAGAAATAGTTCATCTTCCAAAAAATACAATGGTTGAGATTAAATCTTTTCTAATCTGACAGTTAAGAAGGATTTGAAGAAATATTTAAAGTATTTTGGAACTCTTGAGGTTTTTTTGAAAACATTTATCATAATTATATAGTATATGATAGCAATTTGAAGAAAATTTGAGAATTTGTCTACTAGATGGATTCTGCTTGGTGACTTTAATACCATCTTGAGGCCGAAGGAAAAAAACTGGAAGCAACTTCTACAGAGATTCATCCAAAGAATTTCATTACTGCATTGATCAATGTAGACTGAGTAAAGTTCCTATATCAGGTGAAGAATTTACTTAGAGAAGATACACTCTTAATCGGAGGCAAGCAAGTAAATTAGATAGGCTTCTGGTGAAGATGGATGAAAGAAGTGACATAATGGACGTTTCTAGCATGACCCTTCCAAGACTACATTCAGACAATAATCCTATTTTGGTTGACCTTTGTTTTAGTACTTTGATATCATCCCCTTTACCCTTTAAGTTCAACAATGAATTGATGGTTCTGCCAGGGTGCAGGGAAATAATAATGGAGGCATGGAGAATTGATGTCACAGGTAGCTCTTTTCACATTTTGACTTCCAAGTTGAAAATTGTCAAAGCTAGAATCAAATAGTGGAGTATAAAATACTTCTCCAACATTGAGAATTAAATAAAAGGGGCTGAATTAAATCTAATAATATTCCAGTAGAGGAATATGCATCAGGAAATTCCATCTCAAGAAGAGATACAAGATTCCTTTAAGCTTGACAACATCTTGACTCTTAAGGAAAATCTGGTCCGAAATCAGCTAAATGTTAAGTGGCTAAAGGATGGAGATAGGAATTCAAGATTATTTCATTGAATTCATAGGGAGAAAAAGATTAATATAACCCTTAAGGATCTTAAGATTGATAGCACTTTTTTAACATCTGAAAATGATATTGCTAATGATGTGACTTGTTACTTTGAAAAGTTATTCTCTAACCCTGGGGAGAACAACCCAAACAATATAATTAGATGTCTTGAACCAAGTCTATATGACAATCAGAATAAATAACTCACTGAGATTCCTTCCTACAAGGAGATACATTATGAACTCTCCTTCTTAAATATGGATAATGCTGCTGGTCCTGATGGGTTCACTAATAAATTTTTATGTTCTGCTGGGACATTAACCACATTGAAGTAATTAATGTTGTTGGGGAATTCTTTCAACATTATTTTATTCAATTTGGGATGAACTCCAATTTTATTGATCTAGTGCCGAAGAAAGAGAATGTATTGGATATTAAAGACTTCAGGCCCGTTGCAATTAGGAACTCCATTCCTAAAGTTCTTTGTAAGATCATGGCAATCTGGTTAGGCGAAGTTTCTTAGAATATTTTCTCTTCTAATCAATTTGTCTTTGTACCTGGTAGGAATATTCAGAACTGTCTCATTACTTCATCAGAAAGTATAAATATTATGAGAGGCAAAGTACAAAATAGAAACATGGACTTGAAGGTTGACATATCAAAGGCCTTTGACAAAATACGGTGGGATTTTATTTTCACAATCCATAAGATTCATGGCTTCTTAGGGGAATTTATTGGTATGGTCACCTCCATTTTGAAAATTTATAGTGTATCCATTCTTATCAATGGATCCCCTACGGGTTTCTTCCAATGCACTAGAGGAGTCAGGAAAGGTGATCCTTTATCTGGGCTTCTGTTCTCTATGGATGAAGATTATCTTAGTTTGTGCCTTAATGATCTTGTCAATACTGGATTTTATCAAAGAATGAGAGCAGGTAGGAATTCCATTGCTCCCTCACACTTACTTTATGTTGATGATATACTTTTGTTCTGTAAGGCTAACATGGAAACTATTTCTTTCATCAAGAGTATCTTTTCACATTATGAATAGGTTTTAGGCCAGGAAATCAGTTGGAATAAATCATTTGTTTTATTTGGAGAAGGAGTTCAAATATTGAAACAAAACTGGGTTGCTCGTAAGCTTGGTGTCAAAAGAGGTTCTTTTCCTTTTAATTTTCTGGTTATCCCTTTATTTTGGAGAAGGGTGAAACGTGTCCACTTTGAGGGCATAGCTCTGAAAATCAGCAATCAGTTGGGAAGTTGGAAAGGGAAGACTATGTTTCAGGTTGTTAGAGTTTGTCTTGTCAACTCTGTTATCACCTCTATGTTTGTTTACTACTTTTCTGTATACAAATGGCAAAGAGCTCTTCTCAAGGAATTGAGTGGATTGATACGTAATTTTATTTGAACTGGGTCAACCCATCATAGGAAACTTGTCACTGTTGCTTGGAAATATTGTATAAATCTAGTGAATATGGGAGGAATGGGAGTTAAGGATATCAGAATATTCAATGATGCTATTCTTCAAAACTTCACTTGGAGACATTTGGCAAGCCTGATTACTCCCTTGAATTTCTTTTTGGGAGGATCATTGACAGGTTTCAAAACAAGAAGTGTATGTATTTGAAATCTTCTGTTTGGCCTTCAGTCAAAAGCACATATTCTAATATCACGTCTCAATCTATATGGTTGGTCTTTCTTGGATCCCATATGAATTGTTTGAACACACCATGGTTGTCCTCTCCCATTAAGGAATCTATCACCATTCCACATTCCGTGAAAATTCTTTCTATATCTGATATTCAGGGGAACATTGATGTCAATGACATCATTCCTAGTAATATTTGTATTGAGATTACAAATTATTCATATGTTGATACTGATGTACTGATCTAGAAACCTTATCTTAATGGTTCCTTTTCCTACCTGGATTACTACAAGATGATCTGTGGTGTACCATCTGGGATTCCTTTGTGGGTGGAGGTTGTTCACAAGCCCTATATATTCCCCAAGGATGCCATCTTAATCTATAGAATTTGGAAAGAACGCCTACCCATCTAGTCTACTTTGCAGTGTACAGGCCTCAACATTACTCTGGTATGCATCTTCTGCGTTAAGGGTGATGAATCTATTATGCATCTATTTATTTAGTGCACCTTTTTTGATCGATTATGGACCGATCTACAAACAACTTTTCAATGTTGTTTCAATTTTTTCTCAATTAAATCGCTGCTTTTCTCATTCCTTCAGTCTACATTTAGTGAACAGCTGAAATCCCTGCTTATTTCTGCTAATGTCTCGGTTATCTCTTATATATGGAAGTCTCAGAACAACATTTTCTTTAATAATGGAAAGCCTTGTTTTCGGGAATGGGTTATGGTGATCCATCAAAGCATCAAACTTGCATCGATAAATCAAACTGGATCAATGAACAATGATATATCAGAATTTCTCCTTTTGAGAACTCTTGGTGTTAGTGGAAAGGAAAGAAAACCAAGAGTGATGAAATACATCTGGTGGATTCCACCAATCTCTGACTGGTTAAAAGTGAATATTGATGGGGCATCTTCTAGTGCACCATGCCCTGCTGAGTGTGTTGGAGTCTTCAGAACCCATCAGGGCTTCGTTAATGTTTTTTTCTTCCATTGTATTGGGCATGCTCATGCGATTGAAGCAGAAATGTGGGTGATGATTAAGGCCATCGGGTATGTGGCTCGCTATGGTTGGTGTAGATTATGGCTTTAATTGGACTCATATGTTTCTATACAGATTTTGAAAGATCGGTCCTGAAATGATCCATGGAAGACGCTGTCTGTCTGGATTTCCTGCCTCAATTTTTCTACCAATTATCCCTTGATTTTTCTCATGTTTATCGTGAAAAAACCCATGTTTTTATGCCCTCTCCAAAATTTCTCTCATGGTGGTTAGTTTTTGTTGGTCTTTTGTTCTGCCCAACTAATGTGATAGTTTGGTTAGGAATTATTGTGATGGTGTTCTTTACACATAGATTTGTAAGGATCCCCTTTTCTAAGTTGTTTTGTTCTATTTATCTATTTATATAATAATTTGTTGGGAGTAGGAATATTCCTGTCTCTCAGAACTTTTGGATAAAAAAGGTAAAATATTGTAAAATTGTAGTGGAAAAATGCAAAAGCTATGAACAATATCTTTCAATGCTCTTAAGTGTAATCGTCTTGCATATCAATATTGTACTTAAAAAGTTTTCTAAACTAATATGAATATAATAGACTTAAAATATTTAAAATTTTAGTTGTATTATTAAAAAATATATGTTTTTATAGAAATAAATAGTTCTTATAAAATGATAATTTAAAATAAAAAAACATTGGAAAATATTTTCTTAAATACTATAATTTTTAATAAGAGTCCAGAAAATATGTAAAATTTTCGAGATCCAAGGATTCTTTTGATAATAATGACTCTGAATTTTTTTTAAAGAAACATGGTTCCGGAAAACCTCCTTACAAATTGTTTTTTAAGAAAACTAATATTTGAAAAATGAATACTATTAAAAAAACAAACATATGTGCCCTAATTTAAAAGAATAAATATAGTGTAAGGATATGGGTAAACATGATTTATATTTGAGTTCTGACATCACATTGATAATTCTAAGATTTATATTATATAATTCAAATCTATCATATAGTAATGGTTTTTTTTGAAAATATAAGCATGTTTTCTTGTGTTATGATGAATTGTTAAATGATATCTCCTTAAATTGTGTGATATTTATGAAATTGATGCATAATATCAATACGTTTCATGAAGGAGTGATGTATAGAATTCATACATAAATTAATGCCACTAATAATATCATATAGTATTTTAGTTTTTCTGAAACTCATTCTATAGTCAGTGAGTTAGTGTTGCATCCACAAAACTTGAGCACAACAACATACAACTACAATTTCTTATACTCCAGCTGTGGAAAGTGCAACTGATTGTTGTTTCGTACAACACTAATAAACTAATGAATCTCAAATGAAATAAAATGTTATGGATGTACTTTTTCTATCCATTCTACAACCACAAAAGTTAGCATCCTAAATACATTTTTAGTTCAAAAAAATTTCTAGAAGAATAGAAATGTCTAAAATCCATAGTTCCCTTAAGATAATGAAAATTTAATCTTTAATATGGGATACCCTTTGATTTTCTTGATATATTATTCATTGTAAATTAGAAAACATTATGTCTCTTCAACTAGATGATTAATATAGTAAGATTGATATCATACCTCAAAAATTTATTTCATCAACTGGTTGTCCAACCTCATCATGATCAAGTTTATTTGAGGTTCCTATGGGAGTAATAATGCTTTTAGTATTTTCATATTCCTTAAAAACATAGAATATATTTTATATACTTATGTTGAGATATATAAGTAACTTTAATTTTTTTTGGAAAATTTGATAGCAAAGAAAAAAATTTCAACTCACCGTCATACTCATCTCAAAATCTAATTTCATAAGATCTGCCAAGGAGTTAGTTAGATATTGTTGGTCAGAGTAGATTACTAAAGAGGGCGGTGAAATGAGTATCTTTAAAAATTTCTCATTAAATAGTATTTCAAAGATCTTTCCTTATAAGGTTAGAGACAATCCAGGTATTCAAGGTTATACTGTTATAAGAGTTTGACTGTTTAAATAACTTCTTAGAAGATTTATTAGTTCTCGTTAATCTTAATGTTAGTTATTAATATTACTTTTGAAGCTATTTTACTAAGACAAGGAAATTATAACTTCTTTCCAAGATTAACTATCAAAATGAATTTAGTGATTTTTAGTTATACAGTAAAGCAGTAAAAACATAAAAGACTAAATTAAGCAGTACAATGGATATGAAACAAGTGGTCCAGTATGAAGCCAAAACCTAGTCCACTCCACTTGTTGATCACCATCCACCAAGAAATTTATATAAATAAACATGATATATACCCTATATTGAGGTTAAACAATAGTACATAGGACTGTACAGGTTACACAGGGACCTCTTCCACAATTCTTCATGGGTACAAACAACCAGGCCACATAAGGACCTCTTCCACACTTATCTGTGGGTATACAAATGTGTAAAAAGATTTTTTAGAAAGGATTTCATGTATCCTTTAGTTTTATAGAGGAGACAGAGTGTGTTATTATACCAAAACACACACTTCTCAAAAGTAAATAAAATGATGCATAGCAGAACAGAAATATTGAGATAGGTTTAGAGTTCTCTGAGTGTTAGTCATTGCAGATCTGGACTTCTTGAGATGAAGAAGATGTAGAACTGAAGTACTTTTATGGAAAACAGAGTTTCTCAAGTCAGACAGATCTGGATTGTGTTCTTTGTGGTGTTTTACAGTGAAAAGTTTTTCTCAGAACTCTTGTATACATCATCTGTTCTTCATTAATGTCGAGTTGTATGAGTCAATTCTTCCTTCAAGAATTTTCTATGTTTATTCTTCATTTTCATGCTCATGACCACTATCTTGTTCTTCATTTTAGTATCATGTTTCTCTTCTTTTTCTAGTCCTCACTACTCTTTTTTCTTGGAGTGCATGTGTTGGAGTTGACAGGTGGCATGTATTATGAACCTCATACCTCATACTGTCAGATGATATGTGGTGTCTCCTTCACACAGTGTCTAGATGGGTCATGGTGTCTTGATATCACGGTGTCTTGATGTCATGGTGTCTTGTTCATGGTGTCTCATGGTCACGGTGTCTTGATGTCACGGTGTCTTGTTCATGGTTAATTGATCTCACAGTGTCTTGTTCACGGTGTTTCATGGTCACGATGTCTCATGGTCACAGTGTCTCATGGTTATAGTATCTCATGGTCAAGGTGTCTCATGGTCATGGTGTCTCATGGTCACGCAGTCTCATGGTCACGGTGTCTGATGATTATAGTGTCTCATGGTCACGGTGACTCATGGTCATGGTGTCTGCTTCATAGTGTCTACTTCACGGTGTCTCGGGCTTAGGCAAATATCAGAATTCATACTTAAGCAGTGATATTTATGGAATGGATTAAACGTAGTCATTTTTCAGATAAATCATTAAAAAGTGAATCAAAAGAGATTTTATAGTAACCAAACTGAGGGTATAACACTTAAGAGCTTTGGATAGCTTTTACTAAACAACAATACATTTGATGTGAGATAGATTTCATAGAGTTAAAAAAGTTTATAGACTAAATAGTATTCGTTATCATTAAAACATGATTAGTACATGAGGAGTCCAAAATTCTCCCCCTTTTGAGGATCAAAAACCGTGTAAATTTAGATTGTATATTTGTTCTAACAATATAGTTCAAATGTGAATATAATATATATAGAGTAATTGCAATATTGTCCTATATTTCTCTCATATATTTTTATTTCTCATATATTTCTCCCCCTTTTTATATTACCAAAAAGTAGCCGGGAAAAGAAAGACAAAACTGAGAAGAAAAGTGCAGAAGGTATTAGATAAAAAGAGGGGCATTACAAAAAGTAAAACAAATATAACAAGATTCCCATAAAAATAGAATAAGCATTATCCTTCTTCATTGGATGGTATTATCTTAGCCTTTAGCAGCAGTAGTAGAAGATGAATCCATAGAAACAGAAGATGAAGTTGAATAAGGGAGTTAGTTGGTTGAGAGTGAAGGTAAAGGAAGACCGTCAAAGATAGAGGGAGCCAGAGTTGGTGTAGTAGAAGGCTGAGGCAGTTATTGATCATGGATCTCATTCCTGATCTAACTTAGTGCTTGACTGAAAAACATATAAGTGGAGGCTAGGGAAGAGGTAAATGTAGGAAAACCTAGCCTCAGAGGTGCAGCCGCAGGAGAAACAATGGTAGTACTCTGTACATGAATATAGGGCCTCATAATCTTAATAAAATCCACAGTGATCCCTCCACCATAATTCATAGCTTTCTCAAAGTCATCCTTGTTTTCCATAAACTTATCCAACAAAAGAGTGAACTCTATGAGATTTTGGACTTGAGTCTTGAAAGCTTTAGTAACAGGGGGAATCCTTAAATTTTAAACAAGGTATTTGAAATGATTGTTCATGTCAGTCTTTTATAATATCCAGTTGAAGTAGAAATCCACTTTCTTGAAAAAATATTACTGAGAATCATTTGAAATTTTTGAATGGATTTGGACCAGATAAAGATCTCTGTCATTGTTCTCGACAACTTCAGATGGATAAGATGTATTAAAACCACTAAGCACTGTCGGAAGCTCTTATTTGACCACTGTTCTAAGCATATCACTTTATAAGGATGGTTGAGATTATTTTCTAGATGCTATAGAAAGATTCACATCTGAGGTGAGAGATTTCAGTTGATTTATCTCTTTTTAAAGGCACCCAGTATACTCATCATTGAGTTTTTCAACGTTAACAATAATCTCATGCATCTCCTTTACAATCGGTTTTTTTAGTTCTGCAACTTTTTCAACTAAAGAAGCTAATTGAGTTTGAATCTGGGAGACAAAATTCTTAGGGGTTTGAGGAACAACATGTTCCATAGGATGAGAAGAAAGCTCTGATCCTGAATGCATATCTTTCTTCTTGTTTTGAATCATACCTCTTAGGGTCTTCACTACATCACTAAGCAGTCTGTTTTCAACTATGACTTCTTGAATCTCATGAAGAATTTTGGGTTGAGTCTTCCAAATTACTTTTTCCAACAACAGTGAGGAATCTCTCTCACTTAAATTCATTACGGGAGTCTGTTGGGTATTTAGCAGTTTTTCAACTCCAAATAGATGAATAGCTCAAAATTTCTTCAAATCATCATAACTCACCAAGGATGGGTGTCTTGGTGATGGTTCAGAGACAGATTTCAATTGGAATATAGTGGAAAGGTCTAATCCTTTTACAGATACTTGTTGAGAGTCATCCACATCATATAAACTAGGGAACTTATACCGAGTTTCTACTGGGCTTCAATCAACCAGGTTTGTTACATCAATAGATTCTAGATTTGGGGGTTGCTCCCCCTCAACAGTTGCGTCCTTCTCAGGATTGAAAATCATAGGGTCTAGATCTAATTCCACAAATTCAGCTCTTGGTTCCTTTCCCATTTCATGCCTAGCCAACTGAAAATCTATCTCCATCCTTTCCTCAGCCGAAGGAATGACTTTAGGAATAGATTGGTCCACTGGGAGTTCCTCAAGGGAAGATCCTTGCATAATAAGTAATTCTTCTTCTATAATATTTTAAATAGCATTCTATTCGGTTTTTTTGAAAAAATATTATGATTCATCCTCGGGTTGATATTCCAGATTAGAAACATCCTTAGAGGTAGGAACTTCCTTTTCACTTACTACATGAAGGACAGGAGTACTATCATCCTTTTCAAAAATAGTTTCCCTAGGAGGCACATCAGCCTCTTCTTCTTCTTCTTCAGAATACTCAACAACCTCATCTGGTTCCAAACCAGGATTAGAAATATCTCTTGTTCTTTAGTGATGTTCCACTGGATTGAATTTCTCATAGATCCTATCATTGTCTTCCACCCATGCCTTTTTCCAAGGATTCCAATTGATTTTAATATTCTTGATGATGAATTTCAAAAGGCAGAACTCACATCCTTAATTACTTACTCATTAGGTCCAACCATACCTTTGGCATAAATAATGGATAAGATAAGCCGAGAATAAAATAGGGAGGTTGATTTGGATGTGGTTTTGATCAGCTCACACATATGGTGTATGATATACTTACTAAGGTTGATCTTATTCCCATTTTTCATAAGATGAATCAGAAACACATACAGATATTTTAGTATAGAAAATTCACCTTTTTTGGGATATTTAGGTTCTGTATAAACTTATACAGAAGTCTATATTCTCCATCCAGTTTAGCAGCAATGTCTCTCCACTTGGTGCCATTTCTGGTTATCCTTTTGAAAGCATCTTCCAACACAAAGAATTCACTGGAAGGTTGAGGTCCTCTCTGATAGTTCTCACAGATGCCTTCATGGGGTATCCTAAGGCATGCAGCCCATAACCTCGAAGATAATGGGAATTTCTGGTCATTGATCTAGCTTCTCACTACATAACCATCTTTAAAATCAAAGGAGAACTGAACATACTGATAAAATTGAGCCACTGATTTAGGGTATATAGGTCTATCTGCCTTCGAAAACAACTCTATCCATCCTTTATCTTTTAAAAATTTCATAACCAGTGACTTAATTGACATAATCCATTTGGTTCAAATCTTTTTCTTAGGAACTACAACTCGATTTACCATATTTTGATTTAGGGGACCTTCAGGTGCTAGCTTGGGATCGATTTTCTTCTTTTTTGAGCTACGTTTTTCAGGAGTCGATGATGATGGGTGTTTTATCCTGGACATTCACCGAAGGTTCGAGAGAGGGAAGGGTTGAAGGGTCGATAAAGGGTTACAAAATGAGTGAATAGAAGAAATATCAAGTGATGGACAAGTGATACTTCATTTATTTTATCATTTAGGAATACAAAACGTTGCAAAAGTAAAAGTGCGGGAAAACAGAAAGGTGAAATGAATAATTACCATGATGAGATTTTTTACTTTGTAAATAAAAATCATAAAGAATTTTTATGGTGAGACCATATCAGGTCTTTATGGGGAGATAGTAAATGAACATTATGGTGAAACAGTGAATGAGTGTTACGGTGAGACAGTGAACGAGTGTTATGGTGAGACACTGAACGATCTTTACGGTGAGACAGTAAACACGAAAATACTAACTATGAGACTGTAAATAGTAAGATATACAACTGTAAGACATAAAATAGTAAGATTTAAAACAGTGGGGCATTTACTTAAGTTTTATCATGCCTAATTCATGTATGATATAGTCTATTCTTTCATAATTTAATGGTTTGTTAAATAGGTCAGCAAGTTGATACTCAGTGCCAATGAATTCCAAAGTGATATCACCCTTTTGATAATGATATCTCAAAAAGTGATGTCTTACATCAATATGATTTTTCCTTGACTGTGAAATAGGATTTTTTTCAGATGTTAATAGCACTTGTGTTGTCACAATCTATAGGTACATTCCTAAATTGATATCCATAATCTAGTAATGTGTGTTTCATCCACAAGATTTGTGCACAAAAACTACCATCAGTTATATATTCAACTTCTGCAGTAGATAATGTAACAGAATTTTTTGTCTTACTACACCATGATATGAGTGACTTTCCTAAAAAGTGACATGTTCTAGAGTATCTTTTTCTATTGAACTTATAGCCAAAGAATTCATAATCAGAATAGATAACTAATTCAAATGAGTGTCCTCTAGGATAGAACAATCTTAGATTGGGTGTATGCTTGAGGTATTTGAAAATCATCTTTACATCATTCAAATGAGATTCCATAGGATTTTATTGAAAATGATCTCACGTAGACACACTAAAAATAATGTTAGGTCAACTAGTAGTTAAGTAGAGTAAACATCCAATCATTCCTCTATAAGTGGTTTGATCAACAGATTTTCAATCTTCATTAAGATCCAACGTAGAAGTGGTACTCATGGGAGTGTCGCTACTTTTTGTGCTATCTAATCCAAAGAATTTTAGATGATCTCTATTATATTTACATTGAGTTAAAATAATACCGTCATTATTTTGAAAAATTTTAAATCCAAGAAAGAATTTTAGTTCACTCATTAAACTCATTTCAAATTCATTTTTCATCATTTTAGAAAAAGCAACACATAAAGAATTTCTAGAAGATCCGAAGATAATGTCATCTATATAGATTTGGACAACTAAAACTTCAATAGATATTTGTTTTATAAAAAGGGTAGTATCAACTATTACTTTTGAAAAACCTTTGGAAATGGGAAAACTACTCAACCTATAATCCCAAGCTCTTGGAGCTTGTTTTAAACCATATAAATCTTTTGAAAATTTAAAAATATGGTTTGTGAAATGGGGGTTTGTAAAGCCAGGGGTTGTTCAAAAAATACATACTCATTTATATACCCATTTAAGAATTCAATCTTAACATCCATTTGATAATGTTTGAAATTCAAATGTGCAGCATAAGAATGCATGATTCTGATGGCTTCAAGTCTAGATACTGGTGCACAGGTCTCCTCATAGTAAATTCTTTCTTCTTGACTATAGACTTGTGCAACCAATATAGCTTTGTTTCTAACTATGTTACCCACTTCGTATACCTTATTTCTAAACACACATTTAGTGCCTATGGTTAATGTCTCCTTTGGTCTTTAAAAAAGTTTCCAAACATTGTTCCTTTCAAACAGATTAAGTTATTCTTGCATAGCCATCACCCAAAATTCATCATTGATAGCATCATTAATGTTTTTAGGTTCAAGTTGTGACAAGAAGACATGATGTTCAAACTTATTTCTATAATAAGCTCTTGTTTGAGTTAATTTGTCTAGGTCTCCTATGATAGCATCTAAGGGATGGTTCTTAAGAGTTCTAAAATCTCTAGAGAAAGAGGGACTAGTGATTTCAGGTTCATCAACAGGTTCAGGTTCATTGTGACTTGAGTCTATGGAGTTTTCAGTACTGGTAGTTTCAACGGGTTATTTCATAGAAAGGTTTGAGGATTTTGGATAAATGTTTAGATTTGATACATCATCCTCCTAGTTCTCTAGAATGGATTTAGGCTTATGTGGATCTATTTCATCAAATTTTACATGGACAGATTCTTCCACACATTTATTTCTTTTATTGAACACTCTATATGCTTTACTAGATATGGAATATACTAAAAAAATCCTTCATCACTTTTGGATGAAAATTTGTCAAGATTGTCTTTAGTATTAAGAATATAGACTTTGCAACTAAAAATTTTGAAGTAGTTAACTTTGGGTTTTTGATTGTTCCATAACTCATAAAAAGACCTCTTAAGAATAGGTCTGATCAACACTCTATTGATTATGTAGCATGTTTTATTGATAGCTTCATCCCAAATATAAATAGGTAAGTCATATTTACTCAACATTGTTCTGGAAATCTCTTCCATGGTTCTAGTTCTTCTTTCAACAACTCCATTTTGTAGAGGTGTTCTAGGGGTAGAGAAATTGTGACTATAACCATTTTGTGAGCCAAAGGATTCAAACTCTTGATTTTCAAACTCATGTCCATGATCACTTCTTAAGGATTAAATTCTAAGTCCACTATGGTTTTCTACAGACATGGAATATTTATTTAAATAAGAGAAGGATTAACTTTTTTGATCCATAAATAAGGTCCAAGTATTTATAAAAAAGTCATCTACAAGAAGATAAACATAGTGCTTCCCATTTAAACTAGAAACTCGAGATAGTCCAAACAAATCCATGTGAACTAGTTCAAGAGGATGAGAAGTGGACACTTCTTTCATTGGTTTGAATGAAAAATTGTGTTTTTCCTTTTTGATAGGGATTACACACATTTTCATTTGGAAAATCAAGTTTGGGTAAGTATTTAACTAAGATTTTTCTAGTTATCATTGTAAGGGAGTGAATATTACAGTGTCCTAGTCTCTTATTCCAGATCCAAGACTCTTTATGAAATACACTTATGCATGAAGCATTTTGACAAGCTAAATAATCTAAGTTAACAGAGTAAACATTTTTATTTCGTAATGCATAAAATACTAATTGGTCATTAGAATTAAAGACTTTGTAAAAAAATTTCAAATCTAACATGAAATCCATCATCACATAATTGTGATATACTAAGTAGATTATATTTTAATCCATCACAAAACAGTACTTTATTATATTAAAACTAATTTAGGGTTACCGATTTGGCTGAGGCCAATGATCTTTACTTTGGCATTGTCACCAAATGTGACATGTCCTCCATCTATTTTTATTAGGTTCTTGAAGCATTAGTATTCTCCTATCATGTTCCTTGAAAATCAACTTTCCATGGACCATAGACTTTTACATGAGATCATTAAGTATAGTTCCTACAAAATGATTAAAAAAACAGATTTTGGTTCCCATACTTGTTTGGGTCTAATAATATTTTTAATAAGCACTTTAGGAACCCATACCTGTCTCATAGGTTTCCAATAAGAATTATGTAATGTATTTGAAAAAAACCTCTATTTTTTCTTAAAAAAACATGAAACAATATAATGTGTATCATAACAGGAATTAGATTATTTGTTTACAAAACTGGAAGTAAGAATGTATGTCCTAGATTAAGAGACAAAATTTTTTCTACCAAGATTTCATTTTCCAGGTTGATAACCAATGTCATTTTTATACTTAGGGGAAATTTTTTTTCCTAGAATTTGAGTAAGGGTATTTTTCCCATTGGTAAACTTTTCTAGGCCATTGTTTAATTTCTCATTAGACATTTTTAATTTTTTGTTCTCTTTGAGCAGTTGAGCATTTTTCTCCTTTTCAGTTGTGAGTTCAGATTTGACATTCACAGTAAGAGCATGTTGTTTCTTCAATGATTTATATTTGTCTTTTAGTTTACTATATGTTTCCTCAAGAATGTTGCAGTATTCAAACATTTCATCATTATTCATATTTTTAGAGTCACTCTCATTTTCAGAATGATATTAATTATGCACAAGAGAGTCCAGTGTTACCTAAGAATTGTTTTTCATAAAAAAATATTGGATTTGTTAGCCTGTTCATCATGTTATGTTTCTGAGTCACTTGAACTGTCCTCAAAATCACTCCAGGTTGACTTCATTTCCTTTTTATACATCCTGTCCTTGTCCTCATATTTCTTTTTGTACTTGAGATTTGGACAGTCAGCCTTGATATGTCCTTTGCACTTGCATTCATTGAAGACAATCTCGTCATTTTTGTCACTTCTTTTCCAATCCTTCTTCCAACATCATTTTTGGTCTTATTTTAACTTGAAGATAGGCTTTCGGAAAAATTTCTTCTACTTGTAGAATGTTTTTAATATTCTAGATAATTGATTCATATCTTCATCCCTATCAGGTGATTATTGTTCACTACTGGAACATTCTACAGAAACATCCAATTTCCCTTTGTCTTTGTCTTTAGTGGTGGTGGTCTTGAATGCATCAGATTTCCTTTTTGATTCATCCTCCACCTCCTTGTTCAGTTTTATTTTCTTTTCATACATCATCAGTTTCTCATTTAGTTCTTTTACAGGTAGCTTGCTGATATCACATGATTATCTAATAAAGACAGAGGTTCCCCTCCATCAGTTAGGTAGACATCTGAGAATTCCCTAGATATGTTCCTTGGCAGTGACTTCTCTTTGAAGAGAAATAGTTGTGTTAAAAATCTCATTGAACCTAAGATATATGTCATAGATATGCTCATCAGGTTTCATTTTAAAGTTATCATGTTTAATAGTATTAGTATTAAGTCTCGTTTCTTTTACACTACATGTTATTTCATGTGAGACAGACAGGTTATCCTAAATTTCATGGGCAGTTTTATAGGCAGAAATTCTATTAAATTCTTCATCTCCTAAGGAGTAGTATAAAGAATTTATATCTTTTAAATTTTTATTATAGGAATTTTTGACAGGTTTATCCCATGTGATTCTATGAGTAGCAGGAATTTTATATTCATCTATAATGGAGGACCAAAATTTAAAACCCATACTCACTAAATGCATTTTCATTTTAATTTTCCATTGAGAATAGTTGGTTCCATTAATGAATGGGGGTCTGTTGGTGGCATCACCTTCCAATTTTTTATCCATAATACAAAAATACTTTAAAAGATCTAGAAATATATAATTAAAAAAATTACATATGTTTAAAGTAACACTACAATCATAGTTGAGGTAGGTTAAACAGAGTCTTAATAAACAACCTCTGATACCAAGTGTTGGTCGGAGTAGATTACTCAAGAGGGGGTGAATTGAGTATCTATAAAAAATTTTGGTTAAAAATATATTTCAAAAAGGTTTCCCAAAAATGTTAGAGACAATCTAAGTAATTGAGGTTATACTGTTATAAGAGTTTGATTGTTTACATAACTTCTTCGAAGATTTATTAGTTCTCGGTAATCTTAATGTTAGTTATTAATATTACTTTTGAAGCTATTTTACTAAGACAAGGTAATTATACATTTTTTCCAAGATTAACTGTCAAAGTGAATTTAGTGGTTTCTGAGTTATATAGTAAAGCAGTAAAAATAGAAAAGACTAAATTAAGCAACATAGAAGATATGAAACAAGTGGTTCTGTCACAATATGAGACCTAGTCCACTCCAATTGGTGATCACCTGACACCAATAAGTTTATATAAATAATCTTGATCCACACCCTAGATCGAGGTTAAACAATAGTACACAAGACTGTCCATGTCACACAGAGACCTCTTCCACAGTTACTCGTGGGTAACAACAAGAAGGCCCCACAGGGACCTCTTCCACACTTATTTTTGAGTATACACAAGTTTATAAAGATATTTGAGTAAGTATATCTTGTATCATTCAGTTCTATGCAGGAGACAGAGTGCGTTATTATAAATAAACACACATTTCTCGATAGTTAATAAAATGACACACAAGAGAGCAGAAATACTGTGATAGGTTTAGAAGTTCTCTGAGTGTTAGTCTTTGAAACTCTGTAATTCTTGAGATGAAGCCTATGCATAACTCAATCCCTCGTATGGAAAATAGACTATCACAAGTCATTCAGATCTGGCTAATGTTCTTCATGATGTTTGACAGTGTGAAGATGTTCTCTGGATTCTAGTTTGCTTCGTGTGTTCTTCAGTAGTGTCGAGTTGTATAATGAAATTCATCCTTCAAGAATTTTCTATGTGTATTAGTTGTTGTCATGCCCATGGCCACCATATTGTTCTTCTTTTTATTATCATTCCACGCTTTTTTTGGGCTGCAGTACTCTTTTATCTTAGAGTGCATGTGTTGGAGCCGACAGGTTTCATGTATTCTACACCTCGTACCTCATACTATAAGATGATATGTGGTGTCTTCTTCACATAGTGTCTGAATGGGTCATGGTGTTTTGATATCATGCTGTCTTGATTTCAGAGTGTCTTGTTCACCGTGTATCATGGTCACAGTGTCTTGTTCACGGTGTATTGATGTCCTGGTGTCTTGTTCAAGGTGTCTTGATGTCACGATGTCTTGTTCACGGTGTCTCATGGTCACAGTGTCTCATGGTCAATGTGTCTCATGGTCACGGTGTCTCATGTTCACAGAGTCTCATGGTCACCGTGTCTCATGGTCATGGTGTCTCATGGTCATGGTGTCTCATTCTCACGGTGTCTCATGGTCATGGTATCTGTTTCACGGTGTCTGTTTCAATGTGTCTGCTTCACGGTGTCTCAGACCTAGGCAAATATCTGTATTCAGACTTAAGTAGTGATATTTATGGAATGGATTAAACTTAGACATTTTTCATAGAAATAATTATAAAGTGAATCAAAAGATAGTGTATAGTAATAAAACTGAGTACATAAAACTTAAGAGCTTTGGATTGCTTTTACTAAACAACTGTACATTTGAAGTGAGATAGATTCCATAGAGTTAACAAAGTTTATAGACTAAATAGGTTTTGTGATCATTAAAACATGATTATAACATGTGGAGTCCAACATATATTTTTGAGTTGATCCGAATATAATTTCATCAACATAAATTCCAAAAATCATATTGTTTTTGTTAACTTACTTTTTAAAAATAGTGGTATCTTCATCTCCCTTAACAAATTTTTTTTATAAGAAATATCCTATTAACCTAAAATACCAATCTCTAAAGACTTATTTCAGACCATATAAATCATTGGTATGTCTATAAAAATATTTGGGGTGTTTTGTATTTACAAAACTATATGGTTTTCTATATAAACTTCTTCTGAACATATTCCTTAAGAAATTTAAACTTCACATACATTTGGAAATGTTTGAAATTAATGAATGTTGTAAAGGCTAATAGAATATGAATAGATTCTAATCGTGCTATCGTTGTATAGGTTTCTTCATAATCTTTATATTCTTATTAGTTGTACCTTTTTTCAATAAGTGTTTTTTTATTTCTAATGACTATTCCATTTTCATCACATTTGATTCTAAAAACCCATTTTACTCTAATTGTGTAAGTTTATTTTGTTCTTACAACCTTGGTCTATACATTTTCCCACTTGAATTCATTTAGTTCATCTTTAATATACTTAATCCAATCATCATCACCTAATGCTTCATTAATATTATTAGGTTAAAATTGGGAAATAAAACCAATATTTTCACTGTCATTCTTTAATGAACTTCTAGTCCAAATAGGTTGATCAACATGACCAATGATACAATCACTAGGATGATTCCTAATAAAAAAACTAACTTGGGTTTTTTAGAACATGTTCATCAATATAAGGTAGAAAACAATCCTGAGTAAATACCCCAAAAACTATTTCTTGTGTGTTTTTCTTATAAGAAGATTTTTATAACAAATTTTGAGATTTATTTTTTGAAAACACATCTGAGGATATTGATTGGGATTGTTTAACAATAGAAGGGTCCATTTCCTAAAATTTAACATGTAATATTTCCTTAATAGTACAAATTTTTTTATTATAAACACAATATGTCTTATAAGTACTTTAAGGGACATAGATATACCTTAATCGGATTTGGGTATGAATTAGTGTAAGTTATCTTTAGTATTCAAGATGAATACTTTTCATCCAAATACACTGGAGTAAGTGTCTTTTGGTTTTCATCATGTCCATAATTGTAACATCCCAGGTAAATAAAGAAATAATACATTTTCCTATTTATTAATATTTTGTGAATTAATTATTAATTTTACTTTAATGGGGTCGCTATGTTTTATGGCGTACGAGACACGCAATAACGTGTTTCTTTGAAATCTTACGTTGCACACTAATAATATAATATTATTTTTATAAATGGTAGTTAACGCCTAGACGTTGTGTTGGAAAAAATGAATAAACTTATTACAATATGATTATTCATGTTTTTTAAATGTTTTTACTTTTATCCAATAAATGTTAGAGGCTTAAAATATGAAATGAATTTGATTTTAAGCCTAAATACTCTAATATTCATTAAAAGGTCGATTTATCGCCTTTTGATGGTGAACAATCTTTAAATCTAGTTTTGGTCACTATTATATGTTCTATTTGACCAAATAAAATTCTTATTTATAATTAGGACACCAAAATTTACATTCAGTAATTTTTTGGTATTTTTTTGATAAAATTCATTTTTTAATGAATAGTTAAAAATACTGTATTTTAATTCCAATCTACCTTTTAATATAATTTAATTATATGGCTAGTTTACCTTTTTATTTGGTTTTAAAGTGTAATTAGATTATATTTTAACCATTTAATCCAATGGGGGTCATTGGAATTAATTTTACATTGAAATTGGACATAAACAAGTGCCAATATTTTGATAGATATTGTTTATTAAAAACACGCTATTTGTTTTGACAACGAGAATTAATTTCAAATCAACAAATGAAACTTATATGTTTTGAATTTTGTAAAATAGACATCATTTTTGAATTTGGAATATCAAATATATCTTAAGCTAAATTTTCGGTTTTTTTATTAAAAACTTCAATTTTTGGTAAATAGTGAAACCCCTAAGTAATAGTTAAAAAACTGACTTTTTCATTTAAATGAAACTAAAAGTCATTTAAATGAAATTTTACCGCTTCTGTGAATTGAATTTAAAAAATTTGACAAACATGGTTGTTATTAATAATTAAAATTTGGTCCAATAAGATGAAAAAATTGGTAAAAAAGTAACTTTTGACTTTTATTTACCGCGGTTAAAGGTTAATAGGGTATTTAAGGTAAAAAGAATATTATAATAATAAAAAATTACCTTAACACTTGTACTAAACTTATTAGATGAGTCTTGGTCGACCGTAGGCATCCTTGTATCGATTTTGGGACTCCATGGATCCACTTATGTGTTGTAACGACACTTTTTTTTAATTAACGTAATGTAAAGGCAAAAATGACATAAACAAATATCTTTTAGTAAATCAACTTTTACAAAGGATTATATAAGTTATTGTTTTGACTATAAATATTATTTGGAAATCTCAAATTATTTCCTGCATTAGGGTGATTTTTTTATAATTTTTAGACATCAAAAAAATTAAATTATTTATGACACAAAAATGATGCAGTATTTACCTCATTAATAAATGATTTAAATAAATAAGACTATAAATATTAAAACAATATCCAAAACCTGCCCAATTTTTATTGGATGGTTCTATTTTTACAATGATTCATCCTATCATCATCTTTAATGATTTTTGGACCTTTTCAAACCGAAGATAAGTTTATAATAAGATAATTGTTTCAAGTTTTCCTGATGAGGCAATCCTCCCCCTTATAAAAGGACACCACTTCTAACCAATTCCTCACACCTCTAAAGCCTTTTGTCTCATCTAAAATCTATTTAATTAATCTCCCTAAATCCATATCCTCTTCCTAGAATCCTTACTATAGGAAAAAGGAAATTCCAGATGGCCTTTTGGTTCTAACCAAAGGGAGTTACCCAAATTAAAGGTAACGGTTTCTCTTAAATTCATTTCTTTTATTTTACTTCTCAAACCCCCTAAACTCTTTTTATGCCTTTATTTTATAACAACACAAGTATCCTCAATAAACTAGGATTTTGTTATGAGATATATTAAAACTACACTTACACACACCTCCATCTAAGGGGTTAAAAACACAATGTTTCTGTGGATGGAAAACTAACGCCTCACAAAATGATGATTGTTCAATTATCTATTACAACCTCTCATGGTGGCCATTATGATGGAACTGTATTTATACACGATATATATTATGTTTTTTTTCTTTATGCCTCTGTATTTTTCATTTATAGAATGCCTTTATGGTTTCTATTATTGGTAAACATGATAATTTCATTTGAGGAAGTGAAAATTACCGCCCCCTCAAAGTGATATGACTCGTTAATTCCTTATATGAGACGTATAAAGGATGGAGTTAATGATATAATATATCATATTATACTGTAATTATAATAAATATATATGTATCATTATATTTTAATTCCATTAAAATAATAAATAGAATTGAAAGTATCATTTATGTGTACGTACGACTTATCGTCTCTTTGAACAATGAATTTCATTTCTTATCTCCAAATGTTATGTACTATTAGAAAAACATACATATAATTGATATATATGATATCTATGATATCTACATAATGAATATAATTCTGAAGGTTATGGATATTTGACCACATGAACAACTTATAATTATAAGGTGTTCTTTTTTGACTCAAGTACCAAATATCGACAAAACGACTGTTACTAACATAATTGATTACATAATATTTATAACACGTTAATAAGTGATATAAAAGGAATAATAAATTTTAAAAAGGTTCTTAAGAAATTATAAATTTAATTTTTTTATTATTCAATAAATTAAAGAAATAACGGGTTAAATCAGACACGAGGTAAGAGACTTCTTCTCAATCTCCTTTCATTGAGGCATATTTTGTTTTAATACACAACTTTATTTTATGCACTATATAAACACCTTTTACTTTTCAAAGGGAATATTTCTCTACAAATATTTTTACTAAAAAACAAAAAGGAATGATTCTTTTAACAAAATGTGGTGACAATGACCTTTTCCGCCACCGTGAGTATTATTTGATCTTTTTCTTCCTTAAAAAGACGTAATGTTTTTTTAAAAAATAATTACCATATACTCTTTTTACATATTTTGGTAATGAAAATGGTTTTTAGAATGTATTAATTGTTTTAATGTCTTTAAAAGATGTATTGTGATTGTAATGTGGGAATTTTACCTTTCTTTTAGGCTTATGTTATGTGTTATGGTTCTTGGGAATTGTTTACGTATACGGGTGGTTCCATGATAATCCAAGGGCAGGTGAGCCCGAGATAGCTCTCCAATGCATTGGGTAATGTGATACAGGTAAACATGAATTTTTCTCCTAAGAGATTTACGGAATATACGGTGATGGGTATTCAAACGTAACTCCCTATGTAGTTGTGATAGCTACAATGTAAGTATGATATGGATGCCACAATTTACCTTTATGATTTATGATTTCTCTGTGTTATTCATAAACCTTATGATTTCACGAGGTATGTTAATGAGCTTATGTTATGTATTTATTAATGAACTAATTTTTTCTTTCTTTTTTTTATAACCCCTGCTAATATTTTTATGCTCATCCCATGTTTTGAAATGTTTTTCACGGGACATAAAGCGAATAGGGTCAAAGATGGGATCAAGGGAAATTCATGCTGTTTAAAACATGGAATTGGACATGACTCTTTTTTTCAATAGTTTTTATTTTACGAAAAAAGGAAACTGAGTATAAGTATCTATTTTTTAATTTTTGAGATGTAATGTAATTGTTATGGCCTAACTCTCTAAAACTCAAAACCTGGAAAGATCCTCAATGTTAATTATTTGTTTAATTCAGGATTATGTAATGTTTTAAGTCTGGGTCCTTATAGTTGGCATCAAAGGTCCGTTTTGATAAATTTAGGAGTTAGGGTATTGTTAAATGAATATCCATAAATTAATTTATGTTAATTATATAGAATTTAAATATTACCATGTTGCTTCGCCTAAGATATTTCTATGTTAATAATGGTTTTCTGTAGAGGAAACAAGGCATCTATGTTGGGACGACATCGGGAGGAATACAACCTTCTAAATCAGTAACCTAAGATGGTCAGAATCAGAACATAATAGTTCATTAAAGTGATGGAACAGTTGAATCAGGATATAAATGGTGGTGGTATCCATGCTTGAGATCAGTCATATCAACCACAGAGAAATATGTCAATAGTAGATAATTTCATGAGGTAACATCCCCCATCATTCGAAGGATCATCTGACCCTATGCTAGCAGAAGGGAGGATGAAAGCAGTGTAGAAGAATTTCAATATTATGGGGTGTTCAGAACATCAAAAGGTTATTCTCGTTGTTTACCATTTTGAAGGTGAAGATGAGTAGTGGTGGTCGATGATGAAAAATATCAGGGATAGTGAAGAGATTTATGATCTTTATTTGGATGAACTCAAAGATATGTCTCTTGATAAATATTTTTCTACGATGGTTCGCCTTAGGATGGAAAAAAATTCCTAGAATTGGGGTAAGAGGATGACTTAGTGGATTCTTAAGAAGAAAAATTCACTCGACTGGAAAGGTATGCTCCAAATTGCATATGAGATATTAATAGTAAATCAACCATTTTTACTCAGGGTTAAAGCCAATGTATTGAAGGGCATTAGCTTCCCGTGATATCAAATGTTATGAAAAACTTTTTTGATGTGCTGAGAAGGTGGAAATGGAATTTGTTTATGATTAGGTGTTCTTTGACCAACAACATAATAAGGGGTCGAGGTGGTAGGTGAAAGGGAAGAACTCTTCAAAAAATTCTGATGGTAAGAATCTTAAGTTTATATTTTGTGAAAATAGTGGTAAAAAGAATACTGGGGAATGTATTTTGAATTCTAGAAAGTGCTATCAATGTGGTAAACTGGGACATAAGGATCTTAATTGCACTGAAAAAGATCAAGGTAATGGTAAGACAAAATATGATTTACAGTCAGTAAAAATTATTAAGTGCAATGAAATGGGTCATTATGAAAATGAGTGTCCAATGAAGAAATAGACTGATGGAAAGCATCCAAACTAAAAGAAGAAAGGGTTGGTGAAATCCTTTGTAACTACTTCAGCATATTTTGGTTCATCAAATGAATTAGTATCAGGTACACTGTTTGTTTGTTCAGATTATTCCAATGTGTTGTTTGATTCAAGTTCTACACTCTCTTTCATTTCTGAGAGTTTTCTAGTAAATTGGGAATTCCATCTCAAGATATGAATCTTGAACTTATGGTAAAAATACCTGGTGGAAATGTTGAGACAAAAAAGAAATTATAAGAACCTTTATGTCCTTGTGTGTGGAATGAATCTACGTGATAACATTATTTCCTTTCCTCTAGTAGAGTTTGATTTTATTTTGGGTTTGTATTTTCTTTCTATTTATTATGCTAAGATTGAATGCAGAGCTAAATTTTTTTCTTTTCAGAATTATTTTCAGTTTGTGTACTAGAATTAACTCTTAAATTTGATAACATACCAAGAAACTGAGAAACTAGTATAAGATGGAAACAAATGTTACCTTTTACATATTGTTGAAAATAAAAGAACTGTTCAGATTAATGATGTGCCAGTGGTAAATGTGTACCTTGATGTATTTCGTGATCAGCTACCTAGTATTATACCTGATTAGGAAGTCGAATTTATTGTGTAATTATTTCATGATTCTAATCCAATTTCAAAAACCCCTTATCAAATGTCATAAATTGAACTTTTAGAGTCAAAGAAGCAATTACAAGAGTTATTAAATAAAGGCTTCATTTGACCTAGCACATCGCCATGGGGTGCTTCTGCCTAGTTTGTTAAAAAGAAAGATGGTTAAATGAGACTTTGAATTGATTATAGAGCATTGAATAACATCACTATTAAGAACAAGTCTCCTTTGCCTCATATCGATGATTTTTTTATCAACTCCAGGGAGCTCAGTATTTTTCAAAGATTGACTTGAGATTGGGGTACCATCAGTTGAAAGTAAAAGAATAATACATCCTAAAGAACACATTTCATACTAGATATGGACATTATGAATTTTCAGTTATGCCTTTTGGTTTAACCAATTCACCTATTGTATTCATTGATCTTAAGAATTGAATTTTCCGTGAGTTTTTTTATAGGTTTTTGGTTGTGTTTATTGATGATATTTTGGTTTATTCAAAAAGTAAATAGGATCATGAAAGTCATTTAAGGGTTGTCTTGAAAACTGTAAAAGAAAAGAAACTATTTGGGAAATTCAAAAAGTGTGAGTTTTAGTTACAACAGATTTCTTTCCTTGGTCACATTGTTTCAAAAAATGGAATAATTGTTGATCATTCTAAGACAAAAGTTGTTAAAGAATGGCCAAGACCCACAAATATAACTGAGATCCATAGTTTTCTGGATTTTTCAGGTTATTACAAGAGGTTTTTGGATAATTTTGAATGGTTATCTTGTCCGATGACTATGTTAACTCAAAATGGTGTTAGTTTTATCTGGAAAAAAGAATGTGATAATTATTACTAGGAATTGAAAATAATATTGGTGAATTCTCCAATTTTGGAATTTCCTTCCAAAAATTGTGATTTTCTTATCTACACTGATGCTTCGTTGAAAGCACTTGGTTTTGTCATTATGCATAATGATCAGGTAATTTCTTATGCTTCACGTCAGTTGAAACCACATGTGTTGAATTACCCTACACATGGTTTTCTATTAGCTTCTGTTGTTTTTGCATTAAAAATTTTGATGCATCATCTGTTTGGAGTAAAATGTGTAATATATAATAATCAAAAAAGCATAAAGTATATATTCACTCAGAAAGAATTGAACATCAGATAGAGGAGATGGTTGTAATTAATCAAGGATCTTGATTATACAATTCATTTCCATCTAGGAAAAGAAAATAAAGTGGTTGATACTTTGAGTCAAAAGAAAGTAATACTTCATTAACCATGCTATGTTTGGAATGAGATCCTTTGGTTTTTGATTTGATGAACATTGGAATAGAAGTTGTTGGTGCAGGAAATTCCCCTATTTTGTTTCAGGTGTTAGTGAAATCATCTCTCTTAGATAGAATTAAGTAAGCACAGAAGGAAGATAGTGAGTCCCATAAAAAGGTAGATATGGTTCATAATGGTATGTATCTTGATTTTAACAATGATAATGACTGTGTTTTGTGGTTTGGGAAGAGATTATGCGTCCCTTGTTATTAGAGTTGAAGAAATTGTTATTATGGTAAGCTCATATCCAGGTTTTCAGTTCATCATGGCAGTAATAAGATGTATAGAGATCTTTAGAAGTATTACTGGTGGGATGTAATGAAAAGAGATATTGTTGACTTTACTGTGAAGTGTTTGACTTGTCAAAAGGTAAATGTAGAGCGACAGTTAACGAAAGTAATTATTTAGTCTTTACCAGTTCTATAGTGTAAATGGGAAAACATATCCATGGAATTCATTGTGGGATTACCAAAGACATCTCGAGGTAACAATGCAATCTGGGTTACGGGGACGTAAAGCCTTGAGGCTCAGATTCGTGCTCAGTACCCCCACTTGTTTACTTAGTTCTTAGCTATGGATTACGAGGACGTAAATCCCAGAGGTGGGGAGATTGTAAAAAAAATTCCATGTAATTTTTTTAAAATATATGGGAATTTAATAAGTCCGAGAAAATTTACGGCACGTTATTTCAAGGCACGGAGTGCCCCGAATTAATTTTTGAACATTTGATTCGGTACATTCAGTAAACGTGCGAGTAGGTTTTTCTAACATTTGAACCGATTCTCGGAATTAATATCTAAGGGCACCGTTGAAGTTTCAGCGCTGGTATTCACTTAAGGATACCTTCACCTCAACTGTAGTTGCTCGAGGGTCAAAGTAAACTTTTCACATATTCATGAAAGAATAAAATAAAATAAAATGGTGTAGAATTATATATTTATTTTCTTTTGAAACTCCCATGTGGATATTTTGTAGGTGGGGACCACCTGAACTAAAAACTCTCATGATAGGTTATAGAGGTGGGTACAACAAAGCATAACCTCCAATGAATGGTTATGGTGGTGGGGACCACCAATGGCTTGAAACCTCTTGAACTCCCTATTATGTGGGGAGAAAAATCTTGAGCTCCCCCACTTAATTATGACAACTCCCCCCATTAATTTATTATTCCAACTTATGTAATTAATTAATCGAATTTGAAATTGTGCCAACAATTAAAATTGGGGAAGCATATCATAAGTTAGCTACTTTTCAATTTGGTGGTTTTGTGAGAGGAGAAATATTGGGATAATTTCACATCTCCAACGAAGAACTCCATCGAAGAACGTTCTTTGGAAATAAAGGGATAAGACGATGAGTGAGCCTGACATCGAAGTGTGGTTTCTGAAGTGATGATTGTTGGCACTCTCTTCTCCTTCTTCGACTTCCTTCTCGTTCCAACATCAACGAACAATCCAAGGTAGGGGTTTAGTTCACATGTTATTCCTTTCTAATTTTTCTTTTGTAGGGTTGGGAATAGTGATTCACAAACGTTTTGGAGATTGATGTTCAAAAATATCTCCCATACACGTTCTTGATTCAAAAAGGGTGAACCACTTGTTATGGCTCTAACGTGGAGGGGGCAGGCCAAACAAACATGGTGTGACCCCTCCATCATTCTTATTTATTATGTTCTTCGTGATGGAAGAAGGAGATTTACACCACAATGAAGAACGAAGAGAGAGGCTGGCTAAACTGGCTGTCGGCGAAGGCACGGTGCCCAGTCACTCCACGGCTCCACCGCCCACGACCTCGGCACCCTGCGGCCGAGCTGCCGCCCGAGTCACCGCCACTGTCCGCAGCCGACCCACCTCCCTCGGCCTCACGACCCACGACACCACCGCCGTTTGGGGACCCGCCGCTCCGCCATGTGGCCCCTCTATCGGTGGCCCCACTGCGCCACCTGCGACCTTGCCGAGATGCCATGTGGCCTCTACCCTCCTGCTCGAGCCGTCTCGCGGCCTCCTCCCTCCCAGCCGAGCCGCCCCTGGCCATGCCATACCGCCTCGTGCCCTTGTGGAACCCCCCGTCTGAGCCGCCCCGCGGCCTCCGCCCTCCTGGAAGAGCTGGCCTGGGCCCGGCTAAGCTGCCTCGTGCCCTTGCAGCACCCCCGCGGATGATCCTCCATCGGCGGTAGAGCCGCCATCCAAGGTAGAGCCGCCATCCGCGGCAGATTCGACCCACGGCCTCCGCCGCCACGCAGCACCCACAGCCCCACTCACAGCCCCCGTGGCCTACCGGACCACACATCGCAGGCTAGGGCCGACCCAGTGGGTTAGGCCAGCTCGACCCAGACCAGGCAGGTTCGGTCCGACCAGGTCAGACTGGACCCAGACCCACTTTGACCCATTTACGCAATTTTTCTTATAACTTTCTCATCGGACGTCTGTTTTATGAACCATCAATGGCAATGGAAATCATGGATTGAGATGGTCCCTTTGATTAAACACCATTGTAAATTTGGATAAGGATTGGGTATGGTCAGGTTGGATCGAGTACGAATCCAACCGGGCCCTCGGGACTAAAAGGCTAATAAATCACAGACCATGCGTCCGAACGACGCACTGTCTGTTGCATTGAAGACCCTATGACGTGTAGGTCCTTTGAGATACTACTTCATGGGACTTTGTTGTTGTTGGATTATTGACCAGTGGCTTGGGGAGCGAACCCTCCCAAATACAAGCAAGCCTAGTGAGGGAACTCAATAGTTGACTTTGACGAGAAGACTGACTAGCGATCCTGTGTGGGTTAGCTCCTAGGGATCCTCTATGAGTCAGCTCCTGGAAATCATGTGTGGGTTAGCTCCTAGAGATCTTGTTTGGGTTAGCTCCCAGCAATCCTATGTGGGTCAGCTCCTAGTGACGCAATGTGGGTCAGCTCCTAGCTATCCTGTGAGGGTCATCTCCTAGAGATCTTGTGTGGGTCAGCTCGTAGCAATCCTGTGCGGGTCAGCTCCAAGAGATCCTGTGTGGGTCAGCTCTTAGAGATCTTGTGTGGGTCAGATCCTTGTGATCCTATGTGGGTCAGGTCCTAGAGATTTGTTTTGGGTCAGTAGCAGACCCTCTTAACTAAATATGATGATTTAGTAGTTATAAATAATCATCTCTACTACCGTACCTAAGTTATACCCGGTGTATGCTAAGTCAATACATGTGTGTCACTTTTCATCATGGTAATAATTTGGTTGTATTCTTCTGTGTGGTGTACCTGTGTGGTACTTGCCTTCGTGGTTCTCCTTCCTTTGAGGAACAGTTGAGCTTTGGACTTTGAGTTAGACTACTTGTTTTCTTCTTAATTGAGATGGGTTTACTTGATAACTTAGGTATATGTATGGGCATATACCTAAGTCAAGTTGTCACTAGTTTACATTCTTTGTGGTTTATCCATTGTGGATTTTGTGAGAACTTGAGGGTCTCAGGGTCCCTACTAAGAATCGTTAGACTCATCCCAGCACAAGTTGTGCCAGCACCTAATTGTGTTGGATGCAGATGACGGATAGCGCTGATCAAGGTTGAGAGTACCCAGACTGGACGGTGCTCAGAGGTGGACCATACGACCTGTCGATACACAGAGGAGACGAGTGGGCGAGGAGTGTTGTGGAGGAAATTTTTTCCTACCCTTCAATTAGGTACTCAGAGGACGAACCAATAGCTTCCTTTATTTTTCTTTAGTTGTATTGTATTTCAGTTGTAATTTTACTATTACTATTGGGCTTGTATTCTGGCCCCTTTTTTACTTTCAGTGCTATTTTTGGTGTACAGTTTACTTGTGTTCGTATCTTGTTGTGTGCTTGGTTGCATGTTTTTACAGGTTATGAAGGCAAAGTCTTCCCAGTTTTAGGGAATATTCTTTTGGTGCTAGTCGACATCCCCTGGCCAATGAAAGGTGGGCTTGGGGTTATTCTCGGTATGAGCAATGGAGGATGGGTCATGAAAAATTGGTATCAGAGGAGTTAGTTCTACCGCAGAACATAGGACTCTGATCTTAATTTTGAACAGAAATAGTGTTAAGTGTACCGAGTATGGTAATCAGTATAGGAAATACAGTTTTGGTGTGACAGCCGACATATCCATACACCAGGTCCTTGACTTCTGATTTTTGACTCAATGCACGTAAACACTGATTTTGTGTGTGTTTTCAAAAGTTTTATTTGTGATATTTTGATTCAGCTCACCAGGTATAACTTATTTACTATGGTGCACCTGTTTCGTTTTAGGATTCCTCGACACAAATATCTCGCTAGGGTTATGAGAGTTATACACACTGATAGTCCACCGAGCGACGAGGCCTCGGTGCAGGGCCCTCTTTTAGTAGAGGCACTAGTAGTACAGTTACCCATTGGGCCACCTATGCCACCAGCCCTGGTAGTAGAGAGTGCATTCCACTTGAGTGCATTGCACGAGTTCTAGTGCTAGAGGCCACCCAGGGTCAGGGGAGAGACAGACCCACAGGTTGCTGAGGATTAGCTGGAAACTTTGGTGAGAGTCTTTCGACTAGTCGGGACACCAGCCGGTCTCATGGTGATCCTTGTACAAATCATTCTACAGTCAGTTACAGGTAGATGGTGGATCTTGATGCTACATGTTCACGATTATGTGACACTTCTCTGGGTAGACTTCGAGATCATGTTTTAGGAAAAGTTTGTCCCATCGACTCTTTGTGTAGTGCGCATACAGAAGATACTTCATCTATAGTAGGGTCTCATGACTATGGTTCAATATTCAGTGAGGTTCACCGACCTCTCATGCTACTACACTGATATAGTGCAGGACCCATTCTTCAGGGCCCAGACCTTCAATAAGGTACTCAGTCAAGAGATCAGGGCTTCGATGATCTAACTCAACATCCCGACGCAGGCAGGGGTGTTAGAGCAGGCCCATTTAGTGGAGATTTTCCTTGCTGAGAAATCACCAATAGCAAGACCCACCATCATCCATCACGTAGTGAAGTCTTCTGCAGCTGGCAGAAGACAGATGTTCTAGAGGTCCAAGAGGACCAGACCAAATGTGGACGACCGCATGACTCAAGATCGGTTGTGTGGGGCACCTGAGGCAGAGCCAGTCCTGCCAAGAGTGGGGTGTGTTTCAAATGCAATGGGTAGGGTCACATGGCTTGTGAGTTTCTGACCAGCCGTATGGATGATCAGAAAATTGTCAAAGTACCACCCAGGTAGAGACAAAGATTTTACTGAGGAGGTCCACAAGGAGTAAGCGGATGTGGCAGAGGAGATGGTCATGAAGCTGGCAGTGGGAGACGATTTGAGATGTTATTGCCACCACCCCCAAGAGGTCCACCCTGACCACAGGGAGCAAGTGGGCAATGGATTGCTCAGCTCTAAGCAGGTGAGGCTTATGATCATGGAGCTCCTGAGATGATATGAGGTACGATCTGTGTGTACTCCACCTTAGATGTAGTACTTATATACATAGGTTCTAGTAATTCTTTTATTTTTGCTGTCCTCATTCCGAGCTTGGAGATTCCGATGAAGACCTCGGCTAGATTCTTACAGCTAGAGACTCCTATTGAAGAGGATTCGACGACTACGCACCGGTGCTGACAGTGTGAGATTTCTCTAGGAGGAGAGAGCTCTAGCTGGGATCTCCTAGTAGCAGCGTTGAGGCCTTACGACATCATCCTGGGTATGGACTAGTTATCTACAGTCCATGTTCAGATTGACTGTATTAGGCACAAAGTGCAGTGTGTCCACATGGATGGGACTATTTTTACCTTCACTCGTGAGAATGGAGCCTTTGCAGCACTGAACAGACTTTCTTGTAGGAGGGTGTAGCCAATCACTCATCAGTTGGCTAGCCTTACCCTCACAGCAGTTTATGTGGAGAGTCTGAGATATCCTATAGTGGTGGACGAGTATGTGTATGTCTTCTCTGATGATGTTTCAGGTCTACCTTCTCATAGAGAGTTGGACTTTTAAATTGAATTGTACCCCAGGATGGCACTGATATCTATACCAGCATATCTGATGGCTCTTGTGGAGCTTCGTGAGTTCTGGGTACAGTTGGAGGACTTATAGGGGAAAGGGTTCCTTTGGCCCAATGTTTCTCCCAGAGGAGCCCCGATTTTGTTTGCCAAGAAGGCGGATGGGTTCTTGAGGCTTTGTGTTGCTTAAGAGCGCCTAAACCAGGTGACCGTGAAGAACAAGTACCCACTCTCAAGGATCGATGACCTCTTTGATCAGCTAAAGGGATCATAGTGGTTCTCAAAGATAGACTTCATATCAGGTTATCACCAGCTCAGTGTGCGAGATGAAGATGTGAATAAGACGACTTTACGATGTCAGTACGGCCACTAAGAGTTCTTGTTTATTCCATTTGGTGTAACCAATGCTCCAGTAGTGTTCATGGGACTCCTGAACTGGACATTTTAGCCGTACCTTGATCACTTTTTAGTAGTCCTCATCGATGACATTCTGTTCTACTCGGCTACTGAGGAGGAGCATGCCTATCATTTATAGGTAAACTGGACACACTTCGACAGCAACATCTTTGTGGTAAGCTCTCGAAGTTCCAGTTATGGATATGAGAGGTTCCCTTTCTATGACATGTCATATCGGAGGCTGTATTTGCAGTGGATCCAGTGAAAATTGATGCAGTACTTGCTTGGGAGCCACCCAGGAGTGTGACGGGGGTTCATAGTTTCTTGGGTTTGGCTGGATACTACCAGAGATTTGTGCCAGATTTCACCAGAGGTGTAGCACCTCTTTCAGCATTTACGAAGAAGGGGAAACCCTTCGTTTGGTCAAAGAGATTCCAGTAGAGTTTCCAGGAGATGAGGCAGAGGATAACTAGTTCCCCCAACTTGAGGCTTCTACAGGAATGTGTAGGGTACGTAGTCTACTACAATGCATCAGGTACTGGAATCAGATGTGTCCTCATGCAGGAACGAGGATTGAGTGTATATGGTTCTCGATATCTGAGACAGGATGAGAAAAACTACGCTACCCATGACCTGGAGTTAGCTACAGTGGCCTTCGCCTTGAATATGTGGCGATGCTTTCTGATGGAAAAACGCTTTACAGTCTACTCAGATCACAAGAGTATTAGTTATATCTTTTCTAAAAAGGACCTAAATCTGAGATAGCAACGTTGGATTGAGTTCCTATTGAAATATGACTTCAACATAGTCTATAATCCTGGAAAGGGGAATGTTTTAGCAGATGAAATCAGCAGGAGTTCTGGTATATAGTTGTTTGGTGAGGCAACGGAGCTGTTTCCCACCTTGCAGATATCCTTTTTGGTTCAGGATAAAGTAGCTTTTCTTCAATCTCTTAGAGTCCCTACCCCACTTCTTCAGTGAGTTAGGGAGGTACAGTGTGGCAACACTGACTGTGAGTCAAGATGTCCTCAGATATCTACAAGACAAGCACCTAATGGATTTTATGATGGTGGGTAGCATGTCATCCTCTTCAAAGGATGTACCATGGTACCAATGTCACTTCGGGAGGAAGTGTTGGGGGATTTTCACACATCCCCTCTAGCGGTACATCCAAGAGTGGTGAAGATGTACCAGGATCTCGAATGAAAGCAGTGGTGGCCGGAAATGAAGAAAGCAGTAGCAGAGTTTCATTCTCGGTGCCTCACTTTTCAATAAGTGAAGGTAGAGTATCAGGTACCAGCAGTCTTGGTTTAGCCTTTAGAGTGATTAGAGTGTAAGTGGGATGTGATATTCATGTACTTCATGATAATACTTCCACGTACATCCTGAGGTCATGACTCGATTTGGGTGATCGTCGACCGACTCACCAAGTCGGCCCACTTTCTACCGATTAGAGAGCAGGGTTCATTTGGGAGCTTGGGATGCCTCTATGTGAAGGAGATTGTGTGGCTACATGGAGTACCCTTGACGATCATCTCTGATCATGATGCACCTTTTAATTCTTGGATATGGAAGGGGTTATAGGTGGCTTTAGGGACGTAGCATTGTTTGAGAACCACCTTTCATCCTCAGAAGGATGGCCAGACTGAGAAAACCACTCAGACCCTCTAAGACATGCTACGTGCTTACGTCCTCGACTCCGGTCGTAGCAAGGAGGATCACTTTCCTTTGGTAGGGTTTTCCTATAACAATAGTTATCACTCCACCATTAGGATGGAACCTTTTGAGGAATTCTACGGGTGACCTAGATGATAACATTTGTGCTGGATAGAACCAAGGGAGTTCGCACTCGTGGGACCAGAGATGGTACGGGCTAACCCATAGAAGGTGTAGATCATCCAAGAGTGAATGAAGACTGCACAGAGCAAACCGAAATCTTGTTTCAACAGGAGATGAAGACCTCTGGAGTTCGAGGATGGAGGCCACTTCTTTCTACAGGTCTCACCCCAATGAGGTTTGCAGATATTTGGCCTAGGCTGCAAGTTATCTCTGAGATTCATAGGACCTTTTCAGGTCCTCAGTAGAGTTCACGAGGTGGCTTACCACTTAGCTCTTCCACCTCAGTTGAACCAGGTGCACAACTTCTTCCATGTATCCCAGCTGAGGAAATACGTGCACAACACTTCCAACATCATCGACCATGGAGAGTTGGACATTGACAATGGGGAGACTTTTATAGAGGTTCTAGTTAGGATTGAGGATCGACAAGAGCAGATCCTTCATGGGCAGTAGATACCTCCGGTGTGAGTTCGGTGGTAGTAAGGGAACCTCCAAGAAACACATGGGATTGGGAGGCTGAGATTCGTGCTCAGTATCCCCACATGTTTACTTAGTTATAAGTTGTTACTTACGGGAACGTAAAGCTATAAGGTGGGGATAATGTGTTTATAGGACATAAAGGCAATGCCCTCCCAGTTTTAGGCAATATGACTTTCGGTGCTAGTCACCAGCCCCTGGACTATGGAAGGCGATCTTGGGGTAGTCACGGAACGGGCCCCGGGAGACGGGTCGTGACATTGTTGATTGATTGCCAAAATCTACTCACTTCCTTCCTATTTGAGATACTTCATCTCTTGATCAACTTTCGCTATTGTATGTTAAATAGATAGACATATTTCTTGGTGTTCCCCTCTCTATTGTATCTGATTCGGATTTGAGGTTTACTTATGACTTTTGGAAAATCCTTCAGAAGTCTTTGGGTACTAAATTAAATTTTAGAACTTCTTTTCACCCTCAACCAGATGGGCAGTCAGAACGAACAATTCATGCCATGGAGGATATGTTACGTGCTTGCTCGATGGATTAACAGGGAGATTAGGACCAACTTATTTTTTTGGTTGAATTTTATTATAATAATAGTTTTCATTCTACTATAAAGATGACTCCATTTGAGGCATTATATGGAATGCGTTGTCGAACTCCGGCTTTTTGGGATGAAGTAGGTGAAAGGAAACTGATGGGACCAGAATTGGTTGAAGAGATGGCAGAAAACATTCAGTTGATTTAGAAGCACATGAGAATAGCTCAGAGCAGACAGAAAAGTTATGCGGATAACCATAAGAATGATATTTCTTTTGAGGAAGGTGATCATGTCTTTCTCAATGTTTCTCCAGGGAAAAGTGTGATGTGTTTTTTTAAGAAGGGAAAGTTGAGTCTGAGGTTCATTGGACCTAGTGAAATCATGGATAAAGTTTGATCAGTTTCACATAGAGAGGCTTTACCACCATGATAATCCTAGGTACACAATGTCTTTCATGATTCAATGTTGAGAAAGTATATGCCAGATCCATCTCATGTTTTAGTCCGAGAGGTAGTTCAGTTGTAAGAGAATCTCTCTTATGAGGAACAGCTTGTCTAGATTCTTGATCGTAGAGATCAAGTGTTGCGAAATTAGGTAATTCACCACGTAAATATTTTGTGGAAAACCATATGGTTGAAGAGTCAACGTGGGAATCTGAAAATTCTATGTGGGATAAATAACACCATTTATTTGATAAGTGAATAAAATTTCGAGGATGCAACTTCAAAAGGGAGGAAGGATGTAACATCCCAGGTAAATAAATAAATAATACATTTTCATATTTATTAATATATTATGAATTAAATATTAATTTTACTTTAAAGAGGTTTCTATGTTCGATGACATACCGGATACACAACAATGGGGTTCCTTGAAATCTTAAGTTGCACACAAATAATATAATATTATTATTTTAAATGGTAGTTAACGCCTAGTCATTGTATTGTCAGGAATGAATAGAACTTACTAAAATATTATTATACATGTTTGTAAAAAAATTACTTTTGTCCAATACATGTTAGAGGCTTAAAATAAGAAAAGAATTCGATTTTAATCATAAATACTCTAATATTCACCAAAATTTCTATTTATCACCTTTTGATGGAAAGCCATCATAAAATCAAGTTTTGGTCACTCTTATACGTTCTATTTGACCACATAAAATTCTTCTTTAGAATTAGGACACCAGAATTTACTTAGGGTAATTGTTTGGTATTTTCTGATAAAATTCATTTTTAAATGAATAGTAAAAAATACTATATTTTAATTCAAATATTCCTTTTAATATATTAAATATTTATGGTTAGATTATATTTTTAATTGGTTTTAAAGTGTAATTAGATTATATTTTTACCATTTAATACAATGGTGGTCATTAGAATTAATATCACATTGAAATTTGACATAAACAAGTGTCAATCTTTTGATAGATATTTTTTCTTAAAAACACACTATTTTCTTTGACCACATATTAATTTAAAATTAATTAATGAAACATATATGTTTTGAATTTTTTAAATTATACATTACTTTTTAATTCGGAATATCAAATATAGATTAAGCTACATTTTTTGAATTTTTATGAAAAACATCAATTTCTATGAATAGTAAAACCACTAAGTTATAGTTAAAAAAACTAACTTTTTCATTTAAATGAAATTTTACCACTTCTATGAATTTAATTTTTAAAATATTATATACATTTTTGTTATTAATATGTAAAATTTTGTTCAATAAGAGGAAAATATTCTCCTGAATAATAACCTTTAACTTTTATTTACAGGAGTTAAAGGTAACATGGGTAATTCAATGTAAAAACAACATTATAATAATACAAAATTAACTTAACAATTGTCATAACCTTATTATATGATTCATGGCCGACCATGGGCATCCTTTGGTCGATTTTGGGACCCATGGAGCCACTTATGAGTGATAATGACACTTTATTTTAATTAGCTTAAAGTAAAGGCAAAAATGACATAAACAAATATATTTTACTATATCAATTTTTACATAGGGTTATATACGTTATCATTCAGACTATAAATATTATTTGTATGTAAAAAATTATTTAATATATCATGGTATTTTTTTATAATTTTTATACATCAAATAAATTAAATTATTTAGGACCCAAAAATGATGCATTATTTACCTTATTAATGAATGATTTAAACAATATGCTAATAAATACTAAAACAAATATCCAAACCCTATAAAATACTTATTAGATGATTTTATTTTGAATGCGATTCATCTTATCTTTGACTTTAATTCTTTGTGTACCTTTTGCAAATGAAGATAAGCTTATAAAAAAATAATTGTTTCTAATTTTCCTAAAGAGCCCATCCGCCCCCTTATAAAAGGACACCACTTATAACCAATTCCTCACACCTCTCAAGCCTTTTGTATCATCCAAACTCTAACCAATTAATCTCCCTATATCCCCATCCTTCTCCTAGAATCCTTACCTTAGGCATAAGGCACATCAAGAAGACCTTTTGGTTCAAACCAAAGGGAGTTACCCAAATAAAGGGTAACAGTTTCTCTTAAATTCATTTCTTTTATTTTACATATCCAACCCCCTAAACTCTTATTATTCCTTTATTTTTTAACAACAATAGACTCCTATATATACTAGGATTTTTTATGAGAAGTATTCTAACTACACTTACACACACCTCCATCTTATGGGTGAAGAACATAATGTTTTTTTGGATGGAAAACTAACACCTCACGAAACGATGATTGTTCAATTATCTCCTACCACCTCTCATGGTGGCCATTATGATGGAAATGTATTTATATATAATATATATTATTTTTATGTTTTCTTTATACTTATGTGTTTTCCATTTATAGAATGCCTTTATGGTTTCCATTATGGGTAAATGCCATAATTTCATTTGAGGAAGTGCGGACTACCACCCCCTCAAAGTGATATGATTTGTTAATGCCTTATCTGGGAGGTATAAAGGATGGAGTTAATGATATTATATATGATATTATAATATAATTATAATATACTTATGTATAATTATGTTTTAATTCCATTAAAATAAGAAATATAAACTAATGTAGAGTTCCTGCGTACATACGGCTTACCGTCTCCATGAACAGTGCATTTCATGTCTTATCTCCAAATGTTATGTACTATTATAAATACATACATATTATGGATATATAAGATATATATGATATCTAAATCATTAATATCATTCTGAATATAATGGATATTTGTCCACATGAACAACTTGTAATTATAAGGTGTTCATTCTTTACTCAAGTACCAAATATAGACAAAACGATCGTTATTAACTTAAATGATTACATAATGTATATAACATGTTAATAAGTAATATAAAAGGAATAATAAACATGAAAAAGGTTCTAGAGAAAGTTTAAATTAACTTTAGTTTATTATTCATGAGATTAAAGAAAGATCAGGACAATTCATACATGAGGTAAGGTATTTAGTCTCATTCTCCTTTCATTAAGGCATATTTTGTTTTAATACATGACTTTCTTTTATAGATTGTATAAACACCTTTTAATTTTCAAAGGGAATATTTTTCTATGAATAGTTTTACTAAATGACAAAAATTAATGTTTCTTTTAACAAAAAGTGGTGACAAAGACCATTTCCACCGCCACGAGTATTATTTGATCTTTGGCTTCCTTAACACGCAGTAATGTTTTTTAAAAGAAAATATTTACCATATACTGTTTTTTTGTATTTTGGTATTGAAAATGTTTTTTATAATGTACTTATTATTTTAATATCTAGAAATGATATAGTGTTATTTCAATGTGGGAATTTTATATTTTCTTTTATGATTATGTTATGTGTTATGGTTCTTGGGAATATTTTATGCAAACGGGTGGTTCCGTGATAATCCTTGGGCGGGTGATCCCGAGATAGCTCTCCAATGCATTGGGTAACGTGACAGAGGTAAACCTGAATATTTCTCCTAAGTGATTTAGGTAATATACGATGATGGGTATTCAAACATAACTCCTTATGTAGCTATGATAGCTGCAATGTAAGTATGATATGGATGCCACAAGTTACCTTTATGATTTATGATTTCTCTTTGTTATTCATAAATATTATGATTTCATGATGTATGTTAATGAGCTTATGATATGTATTTATTGATGAACTAATGTTTTATTTAATTTTTTTTATAACCCTTATTGAGGTTTTTATGCTCATCCCAAGTTTTGAAATGTTTTTCACATGACTTGTAGTGAATGGGGTCGAAGATGGGATCATGGAAAAGTCATGCTTTCTAAAACATGGAACTGGACATGAATCGTTTTTTCACATGTTTTTATTTTATGAAAAAAATGGAAACTATGTTGAAGTGTATACATTGTAATTTTTGAGATGTAATGTAATATTTATGTCCTAACACTCCAAAATTCTAAACCTGAAAAGATCCTAAATGTAAATTATTCGTTTAATTCAAGATTATGTAATGTTTTGAGGTCGGGGGCTCATAATAATTCATAAGGAGTTTTATTAATAGGAGTTAAAATTAAAAAATTATTCATAGTATTGCAATTAGTATTAACCACTTCATCCCAAAAATGATTAGCAATTGATAATTCACTAAACATAGTTCTTCTTATTTCTTGAAGAATACGATTTCTGTTTTTAATAATGCCATTTTTATGACATCTAAGATCTATATGGTTATGCTCTATACACTTATTACTATAAAATGTTACAAAATTATAATTTTATAATTCTCCACCATGATCACAACGAATAGTTATCAAGGGAAGGTTTTCTCAGTTTTTAATTTTGCTACAAAAGCATTAAAATAACACAAGGGTTTATATTTCATTGATAGAAAATAAACCCATGTGTATCTTGTGTGATAATAAACCAAGATATATATATATTAGTTTCCTCTAATACTCCAATTTTGTGTGGAAATAAATAATTTCATGTGAAATGACTGTAAATAATTAGTAGTTGAGACTTTTTTAATAGATTTAAAGATAAAATTATGTTGCTTACCATATTGAAAATGGTCATAGAATTGTGAATAATTAACTCCAAGATTTGGTAGATCCTTAAAAAGTATATTCATAGTTAGGTTGGATATGATTCTAAGGATAAATTTTCCTAACATTATATTCCATAACTAAGCTTCACCTTCCCTTTCACTATGTAAAGGTAATTCTTGGCTCTTAAGTCCTTCTAAGTACTGTATTCAACATTCTCTTGCGGATGAAAATAAAGATTATATTCATCCTTGGAATTTTGTGCAACAAAATTATTATTCCTAAAATTAAAAAAAAACTAACATTAATCGCATAATTGGCTTATTCTTATAAAGATGTTGATATGAACTTTAACAAACAATCAAGATTTGAATTTAATGCATTACCAAGATGACCTATATTACCCATACCAATAATATATCCTTGACAATTAACTCTAAATGTAACATTTCGACATTTCATCTTGATTATTTTTTCAAAGAAATCATTGTTACCAGTAATATGCTGACACCATCCACTATTCTTATACCAATTATTCTTATTGTGGGTATTTTTCGTGTTTTCTTAAAAAATGGTCAAATTTTTGGAACCCAAACCTTATTACATTAAGAAATGTCACAAAATAAAACTTTTGAAAACCACATTTGTTTTTAAAATGGTCTTTTTGGAAACCTAGGGACTAAACTATATTAAGGTAAAATTATTCTCCAATGACATCCACTTTGACACTTTATGAAAAATGGGAATTTTTTGGAACAATGATATTTTTAGTAAAATTTTATTTTCTCTAAGTATAAAATATTCTAGAACTAGTATCATGAGGATGAATTTGTTTATAGATTTATAAAAACCTTACTTACTAGAGGTAAAGGTTGAAAAAAAATCTTAAAGAGGAAATTTCAATTTTTTTTATAACTACATTTGTATCCACTTGAGTAATGGTTTTGGAATTAAATTTTTTCAATTCTATTTTATAAAATAATATTTTCAGAAATTACATTTGATAATTATTTATATGTATTACCTTTTTCAAAAATAGATGAATCAAGATATTAAGAAAGATCTTATTATTATTTTGTTAAACTGTTAAATAAATAGGTTTACTTATCTTATTTTTACTAAATTTTCAATTTTTATTTTCATTGAGAATTTTAGAACAAGAAACATCATTACATAAAGGAAGAGTATTATATTATATAGGGGAAGATTCTACATCTAAGGAATTATAATTTTTCTCATTATTGAATTAATGATAATTTTATTTTAAAGATGATTTTGTATGGTTCTCAATAATATATACCTAATCCCTAAGAAGAAGAAATATTTAGGTATTCAGGAAAGAATACAAATGTTCCTCTATAAAAAATATTATTAAAAGAAGATTTATTTGGGGAATTTCCTCCACCTTCACTCCTAGAGACATTTTCCCTAAAGGATTTCATTCCTTTTGTCTTATAAAATGTTTTATAATTCCATTAATAGTAATTATCCTTCCTATATTTCTTTTTCAACCTTAAATAATTCAGCCTAATATTTCTATATTTTTTACACTCATAAAGAGCTACATTAGAATATTTCTTATCATTCTTATCGTTGTTCAATTTCTTATATTGATACTGAAAATAATTCTTACCAACTTTTTTGTTCATCCACCAAGAAATATTAGATCGTTAACATTAAAATTGATTGTAGTATCTGATTCAGAATGAATACCATCTTCTTTATTTTGTGAAGATATAACAACTTTTTCTTCAGACTAGGTTTCAGTAGGTCCGGTAGAATTTGTACAAAACACTACACTGTCATTATTTTTCTTTTCTTTCTTAGTATTTATTTTGTGTCTACATTCATATTAAATCAATGTTCTAATAAGATAATCCAGAGTGATATTACTAACCTTCCTTGTTTCATCAATATATTTTCTTTTATATTCTCATTCATTGGGAATTATACTTATAATTTTCAGAAAAATAATATAATCATATAATCCTATATCACCCATAGTTTGAAGAAAATTAATAAATTTCCTAAATATTTGATTCACCTTGGAATCTAATTCACCTTATAATAATTCAAATACTTGATAATAGAATTTATGAATTTTACTCTTGGTTTAAAAACCCATGGATGTGAAATAGTGTGTAACTGATTACTCGTTACAAATTCTATTTTCTACTTCACATGGTGAAATTTGAATGTATATTGTTCTGGTTATTGAGAACAACAATGTATTCCTTACATTGTAATTCAAATGATATTCAATCTATTCTTGATTAGTAAAGGCATTAACTTAATTATCTAGTACATTGTAATCTTTAGGGAGCATCAAAAATTATCAACCACAATGTTTTTAAAAAAGTAGTCACTCTATCTCAACAATATTGATAGTCAACTCCAACAAAAATTAAAGGTCTATTTAGATTCAGACTATATAACAATCCTATATTGATCCCTTCCATCTTTTGAAAATAGATACAATTTTTTTCGTTACACATTAGTGAAACATATATTCATAAGAAAAATTTTTATAGAAGTTTTTTAAAACCTTTTAATAATAAATATAAAAAAATAAAATGGTATTTAATTAGTGAAATAATGCATTGATAAAAAAATTTGGATCAGTATATTATAATTATACGTATTAGGATAAAAATAATATATTCTAGATGGATCTATTACATGTGTGGTTGAATTTTAGTTTTAAAAAACATTATTTAAAAATAAATCAAATTAATTCAATTCACACACCTTTTTATTAAAAATATCAGATTCGGAATGGGCCCTCAGTATAATTACCATAGTATCATAATTAGAGTGATTTTGATATATTTGAGTAAAAAAAATATAGTTATAAAGAATATTATTATACCATATTCAGAGAGGATACAATTATATAAGATTAAAAAAACGTAAAATAATGAGAAAAGATATAATCAAAGTAAAAAAGGTTACATTCAAGATAGATATAATTAATATTTTATCTCTAATAGTCATATCAGATCTGATTAGTAAAATAGATTTTATTTTATCATATTCATTATTGTTATAAGAATACTAAAATATAAATGCACAGCGCTATTAAGAACATATATAAAAAATTCATTGAATAACAACAATTTAATAATGACTTACTGTTATTTAAAAATAAAGATATCTTTTATCCGTAAGATTAAGGTAGTCTATATCCCAGACTAAAGTTTTCCCTTATTTTATAATAACAAGAAAGCATGTGTTTCCTCCATAAGGAAATACCTCGATACAAAGATCATATTCTATATATTACCATCCCTTTAATCCCTTGATCTGATGGATCGTATCTATCTTAATATCCTTGAAATCCCTCAATCAATATGATGACTAGATTCTCTATTTTCTAATACCCTCAATCCCTTGATTGTAATCTCAGATCATATGTAAAAAAATTTGAAAAGGTTCTAAAAGAAACAACCCATACAGGGATTCCTTTAAAAAAATTACTCTAAAAATTTACAAAATTATAGTAGCATGCTTTTTAGACTTTTCACAATTTTCAAAGCTCTCTCCTAATATAAAGAGTAGTGAAGCATTGATAATGTGTCGTCCCAAAATTCATTGAATGGATGGGTTTTATATGCAACCCTTCCAATAGTCATATTTTCTCCAAATTCCAAATTTTCTCCTATTTGTTTTGCAACAACTTGTATAATTGTTATTTCAATGGTTATATAATAAAAGAACATCGTACATCGTATTGATTTACACCATTAAAGTGGAAAATATATTCCATTAAGATAAAAAAATATTATTCTGTATTAATAATTTAAATTAGGTTAGTCTAATTGAGTTCCTCAATAATGTCATTAATATAATATTTATAATTTTAATTTATTGTCAATCAGCTCAGACATCAGTCTGATTATAAAGTCATTTTTAGTTTGAAAAGAAGACAGAAAGTATTAAATCTGATATGATAACGGTGAATCTAATTGTTATTAGTTCCATAACAATTATAATATTAGTTATGAAGAAAGATAGTATTAATTCATGAATAATTTAGATTTTATTATAGGTATGGTAAAATTTATATGTTATCTATGAAAACATTATAAAAATAATTTTTATATAAGAAATAAATAATCAAATATTTATGAAAGATTTTATGATTTTCAAAAAAAATGAATGGAAAAGTCATAAATAACCTTTTCACTCAAAAATATAGTATACCATCATGGTAAAACTATAAATTAAAATATAAAAATAATATTATTAACATCATTTTAATTTTGTTTAAATTTATTTAGACAGAAAATTAAATTGATAAATAAGTACTCAATATATAGTAAATTCATTATAAGTATTAAAAATACATTTTCGAAAATAAATATTTTTATTAGTTTTTCTAAAAACATAATATAATTAATTTATTCCACTTTTATAAAATTTATTTGAACAAATTAACTACATTTTTGGAATTATAATTTCAAAAATTATCTTATAGATAATTTTTTATAATTTTTTGTAAATATTGATTTTTTATGAATTGTGAAAAATAGCAATTTTTATTGAAAAGAATGATTCATTTAAAGTATTTAAGTAGTTTAATTCTTTTTTTATAATGATTTTAAGTGTAAAAATAGCTCAATTATATTATTAATAATCCAATTCATGTCATTAAATTTGATATTATTTTTAATTTTAGTATAAAAAATGGTATACTAAAGAAAAAAATTAGAAAATCATTTCTCATCAAATTTTGAAGGATTAATTTTAAATTAAATCATATAACATCTATGAATTGAATTTTTCTAAGAAAATTGATTTAATATTTGGAATAATGATTTATATATTTGGTAAATATGGCATTATCTTTTTGGTAATAATGAATAGTAAAATCAATTAAAATAATCCACATTAGTTAAGGTTAAAATAGGTTTACCGATGGTTAAAAAAGGATAACGGTATGAATGAAAATAAAACATGTATAAAACTTATTTTATGTCTTTATTTAAACCCCATTTTATCCATTATTTGAACCAATATTCCATTTTATTCATTTTTCATGATTTTAACATTAATATATTTTAGTATTTTAAGAAATTCTTAGTGTGTCCTCTCCCCCACTTATAAAGGGACGCCTTACCTTTATCCTGTTTACCCCAATCTAATCCATTTAAATTGACACAGAAATACCCAATTATCTTATAAAATAATAAAAACATGATTTATAGTTTTTACTACTCTTAAATGTCATATCAAAGGGTTCATGATAATGGATCTAAAGGTATCCTACCGAATAATCTGTAATCATCTTAATCGAACTTTTTCATTTTATTTCTTACTTTTGTATTCAAAATATAATAATATCTTAATTATCCGAAATATAAAATATTTTTATGATGAAAAGGGATCCACAAATATTCACCCTCTATTTCATCAAATATGTAGTGAATGTGTCGCGTGTGCATACGTCTGGACTACCACCTCCTCGTAGTGATACAATTCATTTATATATTACCATATTTCATGGATGTTAATTATTATTAGTTAAATTTTTATAAATTATATTTATTACATAATTATTATTTTTTAATTCTAATATCATATCACCCTTCTTTCAATCCAATTCGTTTGAAAACAGCAATGTCGCTCATGTGTACGTGTAGACTACCCCCTCCACAAAGTAATGTGAACCATTTTTTGATAATTCTTTACATAGATGGAAAAAATTATAGATTTAATTAATATATATTATATTTTAATGATTTTTTGGAGGTTAATGTTTTTACCATTATTTCATTTCTTTATTTAAATGTCAAAACATAGTTGATGTCTGTATACGGTCTACCATCTTAATGAATGATGTAATTCATTTTTTAATATCTACCTTTTATTGATTGATATATACATATATATAAATATAATGAATTAATATATAATTTATATTAACATTAAAATTCTTTATATGAACTATCCATAATTAATATACAAGTACTGGAACTACATAACTGAAATTTTCATTAAAAATGAAAATGTAAATACAGAAATATAATGATTTTAATATGAAATTATTAATAAATTTGTGTTCAAATGTTATGATGGGGTCATATATAATATTATAAGTATGTAAGTTAATGTTTTTAAAAAATTATTTTAATTTTTTTTAATTTTATCCATTGATTGTTTAATTTTATTTTACCATTATTAACTTTTTACAAAATGGTTTACAATTAATCTCATTATTATTTTCCACAAGAAATAATATATTATATCTTATATAGGAATTTTAATTTATGTTAACATCCTATGATGTTACTTATACTTTTCAATAGATACGATCCAATCGTGGAATCCTTGTTTTTTCCTAGATGGTTTATTATTTTGATGATGAGATATTTATGAAACCATTTTATTTTCCAAGGGTATTTTAATTATGAAATGTTGAAAATTTTAGGAAACCCATTCGCTTTACATTGTTATAATATATGTTAAATGATTCATGATCTTGTGGAACAATTATGAATGGATTAAGATTATGTGATGGGTGGGACCAAATTTTTATATCCCTCTACTTCATTGGGTAAATATGGGTATCTAATGAGATAAAAATGACTTAGTTGGGGACTGAATTTAAACGAGTAGGGGACTTTGTCGACTATGAAAGTCATGGGAGTGAACCTTGAATAAGGATAATATGTAATGGTGAATAAACCCAACCCACTATGATAGTCTTGTAAGTGATCTGTAACTATTTAAATGTTATTCCATTCTTATGTGTCTTCCATATGATTCTTATCTTCCAAAAATACAATCTTCATCTATGAATAAAGGTTATGATCTATGATATACAGGGTATAGTTTTCAAATGTTAAGATTATTTTCCCAATTAATTATGATTATGTAATTCTTAAATAGTCATTTATATCTACCTTTTTACCCTTTTTAAGAATATATTATCACCCATTATTATTTTTCCTTTAACTAGGCTAAAAGTAATGGTTTTAAGTTTGACATGTCTAAGAAGGGATCTGGTTATGATCAAACTAGTGGGATATTATGTACATGTATTATGAAAGAGTTCTTTATGTAACCATGTTCCCAAAGAAACTAAACCTACACAGTTATGGTATTAATCATAATGTTATGTATTTAATACTCATCTTATATGACATGATATTTATGTATGAAAATAATAGGTCACTATAAATGATTAAGTGGATGGGGGGAATCATGGGGTTATCCTCTATTAGCACTATCTCTGCTCTTTTAATCAAAATCTTCCTAGACATACTTCCAATGTGTTTATAGAAGAGACTATTCTATATTTTTTACCAGAAGCTAACAAGCTACAAAATTCTATACTTTGAGAATTTTATACCCTTGAAATGACTAATTTCTATGAAAACTATAAGAAAAACATATTGTTCTAGAATTCCTGATATAGGACAATGAAAAACAAAATCCTGAATAACAAAAAGAGAGTCGTTATCACCTATCTATCGATATAAAAAATCAGTGCCTTAACATTTGAGAACTTCTATATCAATCTATTCTTCTTAGGATGTTCTGATGAATTAACTCTCTAGCTAACTGAAAAAATTAATGAAACTTCTTAATCAACTCTACTACTTCTAGAACCACCATGTATAAAGGTAATGTAAATTAGGGCACCCAATTTTGAATAGGGGAATAATATACCTTTTCAAAATATTATGATCTATCCTCCTCATATGGGAAGAGTTTTGGGGAATATCCAATAATATTCTTAAACCAAACGCTGATCTCTCACACAATCATGCATCCCAACTAAAGTGGGAGGAAATATTATCTGATATCCATATTGAGTGTTGTTGAGTGAAACTTTTTATAGTAACCCAAAATTTTCATACATATATATTACCTGTTTTTATATGAATATTAATTACATTACACAAGCACACACCTAAGGATGGTATTGGTATATTGCCTTTTGAAACATAGAAACATATACAAATGGTTCGTACAAGTTCTGGTTCGTCTCCCCCTTATTTCCTCATAACTATCAACCTTCTTAGACATTTCACACATAATACCTATCATTGTGGCTCGGGAAAAAAACGTAAGAAAGGATGATTTTAGATGATCAGTAATCGTAAACAAGGAAAACATGTAAACATTACATGAACACAACCGTATAATGGAATGGTTATAACATATGAAAACTATAACCAACATATCCATGATAAAAATATTGACTCCTGAAAAAAATAATGGAACTCCATAAGACATGAATAAAAAGTAAGTAAAAGAACATGAGCCTCGAGATCATAACATTGATATAATACATGTTATTGTGGAGTGAACATAATTATATGAAACATTATTTCAAATATTCAAATCATTAAATTCATAACTTGTAAGGATTGGTTTGACCACCCATGTACCAACATCGAGCTTGGAAAAACATCTCATGTTCCCTCCTTTCAGTCTTGGGAAAATGTCGTGTTTACCCTCAGAGATAATAGAACATTAATCATTACACAATTAATTTAAGGGAGATATAAGTCCCACAAATAACATGATGAAAATCATTAATACATGTACCACAAGATAAAAAAATTCAGTATACCAAAACCCATAAAAACAAATGGATTTCATAAAATTTTCATCACATATTATCCTATAGAAAAGAAACAGTTTCCATAATCATTTCATAATTTCATTAAAAAATAATCCATTAAAAAATATTTTTTTCACAATAATTTTATTATGGTATAACTCATGTAATATAAATAGGTTTCATAAAATTATTCATCATAAAAAATAATTTTAATAATAAATAATAAGAGTATCCTTGGATCATATCCCCAAAAATAAATAAGTCGCGTCAATGGATGAAATCTTAAATGGATAATTATTTTGAAATATATATTTGAATGTTCCATGAAAACAATATCCACTCCACTTAAAAAATCACTTTTCAAAACATAATATATTTACAAAATATTTTCCTTTTAAAATAATCAAGTAAACTTATAAAAGAATCATTAAATATCATTTAAAATATTTCTTTAGGAAATTTTCAATTACAATTTAAAATAAATTTTAAAAATATAATACATTTTCAAAATCCTTACCTTTTGAAATAACATTGGAAACATAAAACATTAATCTTTAAAACATTGAGTTTCCATTCAGGAAAAATTTTTCTTCATGTCATACAAGTTGAAACAAAGATTACATTTAAAATTTTTGGTAAAATCTAAGCATGCTTTGTTTATAAAATTGCATGAATATTCCTTTTTAAAAAAAATTTAAAAAGGTAAGACATGGATAAATCGTATTTAATAAATCCTTTATAAAATTATAAAATCATTTTTAAATAATTTTTCAAAAACCTTGATATGGTAGAAAAAGGGTTTTGGCTAAAGGCTGAAATAAAGACAATTTTTCTTGAAAAGAATATTCTAACTTATTTAAAAATTTTAGTTTTTAAAATTGAAGGAAAACATTTATTCTATATAAATTTCTATATGATATAAAATCCATGCGGTTTTTGAGAGATAGGTCATAATATTTTATCATTGGAAGCATTATCATAATCAATCTTGATAAACAAATAGATCGTAAAAACCCCCTTACCACTTGGTAAAATAAAATCGTAAGACCCATGAAATAAAAAAATTATTCGAAATTTATAATATCATTATAGTACAGTTCAAATTTTATTTATATACACCTAATAATATAATATATTTGTATAAAATAACCTATGCCCTAAAGAGTAAAAATTGAGGCAGAAATACCTTACAGATTTTGCAATCATTTGAATCATAAGACCCATTAAATAATAAAATAAAAAGACAAATTAAATAAAATTAAAATAATTATATTCATGATATAATGTGTCAAATAGGTATTATATACACAACGTAGAAGAAATTAATAGTGATTATGGCACATATCTCCCATAAATTAAATAGAGACTAGAAATCCCTTACCTTAAGTCTCTACTTCCATGATATGAATTTAAACCTCCTGTATAATAAATATTTATTTATTAAAAATATATTAAAGAACCACACGTATATATATCATACCTCTTATTATTTAATTTTGACCTTTTATTACAAATTTATTAATAATTCCATGTCAAAAACATGTTTCGGGCAATAACTGCATTTGTCATGTATGTTTCGATTTATTATTAATGATCCTCTTAATTTGATCATAGTTCTATCATATCTGTAATTTTGAACATGTTATATATATCACATATATTCAATATATATTTCTTTATAGTAATTTATACAATTTGGAGATATAAAATGAAATACATGGTGTATGGAGATGGTAGGATGTACATACAAATGAATGTTCTTTTCATTTTATCGATAAATAAATTGATATAATGGTGAATAATATATTTAAATTCAAAAATAATTTTTATTCCCTATATATCACATAAATTAATTAAATTTACACTACTGATCTTCCATGCAAAGTGTTAATTAAAAATGAATCGCATCGCTTCACGAGGTGGTAGTCTATCTTGCAAACGAATGGCGTTATCATGTACCCCACAAAATATAATGTAAGAATTAACATTTGATATCAAAATTAAATAGTTATATTTAATTTAAAAAAATCATATATTTTCATTTTATCTATTATAATTACAATCTAATTAAAACAGAAATGGAAAATATCTCACCTCAGTTCGTTAGGCGGTAGTTCGCTGTACAAATGAGCGAGGTAATATTTTTATAATGGGTTGGGAAATAATAAGTCATATTTTGTATTGTAATTAAATTGTTATAATAATATCAATTATATAATATATAAATATTAAATCCATAATTATATCCAGCCAAGAGAGGTGGTGATGGAAAACAAATAACATCAGTTCATGTGGCGGTAGTCAGTTGTACAAACAATCAATAGTTTCATTTCCCATTTTATGGAAGTTGAAAGGGATAAAATTTATTATACTAACATAATAAAATATCAATATTTGTTAGATACTCTTATTATTATATATGAAAAAATTAATAATATTTTATGTAGTTATAAGTAGTAAAACAAAAACACGTAGTTTAAAATTTTACCACTTCTTCAGAAAACCTGTTTAGGCTTAACATAAAGTCTTCGTGGATTAGATTTAAAATATAAAAAGTACTATAGGATGTGTTATAGGACATAAATATTATATTTTGGTAGTTATTTTTTAAATCAATTGGTTTTGGAAGTCAGGAGAGGAGAGGATAGTGGTGTTGTGTCTTATAAATGTGGGAGAGGAAACTCATGGAAGTTTTCAAATGAATATAGTGTACCCATATTTTTCACATGCCCCAAAGACCCCAAATGGGTCAATAATGAAAATTAAAAGTAATAAGGTTAAAATATGGATATAATTTTTTCACAAGTTTCATGTTTATTATACCGCTTATCAATTAACTTTGACACCCAGTAATCTCATTTTAACCTTAACCATAGTAATTAATTTTTACCATTTTTCTCTTCATATTGAGAAAATATTATACTATTATTATTACAAAATTTTAAACATTATGATTAAAAATATGGAATATATTTTTAAAATTTACACTCATATAATTTCAAACTTTTATGTTAAAATTAAACTAATATATATGATGAGAAATATGTTTTCGAAATAGGAAAGGTATAAAATATTAAAAAAAAATTATATCACGATTTTATATGAAATTTATTCCAATGGCCTAAATTGGATTAATATATATATCATTGAATTTGATTTACTTTTAAAACCACATTAAAATTAAATATATCATTTAAATTATTTGAATAAAAATTAATGCACATGTGCGATGTGGGATCCCTAGAAGATTAATGGTGGCCCTCGGAGGCATCTCATGTGGCGGTAGCGTCTATAGGATGGGGGTGGTTCTATGATGGATGGGAAGGAATCAAAAAGTGACGGATGGTGATAGTTCAATGGTATACCTCTCTAGATGAGAAACAGTAGTCTATCCTCATTGGCCGATGGATGATGATAATGTAGGGGTGGTTTACAAACATATAGAATATTTAAAGATAAATTTGGGTCAGATATTTAGATACAATCCCAAATTATGTGAACAGAAAAAGAAATCACCAAATACCTAAAATAATGTTTTTATGAAAGAGAGATTATGGATTTTCCATTAGTACTAGATTAATTTTAGTACTTCATGGGGATTTATTGTTCATTTCATTTCATGTCGGATCATTGGAAAAAAGTTAAGAATCATTTGGGTGAGGATTTTAGTTGGGTGTCTGGTCTTGGGACTTGCAAAAGATAGGTATCAATGAATTATACTTATGGGTCTATATATAATTTAAAAATTTTTACCATAAGATATTAAAATTGTTTAATCCCAAAATAAAAAATATTATGGCTTTTGGGATTTCAGGGAAAAATGAATTTTTTTTAAAAACCAGTATTTTTACTATTCAATGTAAATTTTATCTTTTCAGAAAATTTTCAAAAATTAAATACAAGATATGTTTTTTGTTATAATTTAAAAAATTATGTTATTTATATCATATATAATATCTGAAAATGGGACAATTAATTTTAAAATACATTTGCAATAAGTGAAAAAACAACTTTTTGGATGAAAAAAATACCATTTTTATTTTATTTTAGATTTATTCTAATATCCTGACTGAAAAACATATAATATGAATTTTGTAAATTTTATTGAATCATTAATATATTTACTTCGTTAAATAAAATCACTAAAAGTTACATATTTAAATTATTTAGATAAAACATTTTTTTCACATAAAATTTATTTTTGAGGCAAAATATTTCACTTATCATTAAATGCTTTAAATTAGTTTCATTTCTAATGAAATGTCCCCCCAAATAATTATTTTTACATCCAAGTGTAAAACATATGTTTACATAATTCATTTAATCATATTCATACTCATCACTCCAACATCTTTGTGATAGCTACCATATTAAATAATTGTATTTTAATAGTATGTCAAGTTTCCTAAAAACTTTATGTTCCATGAAATCAAATCTATCAAAGAAATTAAATTTATTCGAAAGAACATATTTCATAAAATCTCGGTTTGTTTCATTATAACCCCCTTAAAATGATATTTTCCCAAAAAAAATCATCACTCCAATAACAAAATGAGGATAATTCTACCTCATTACATCATCAGGTTCCAACAAATCTTCCTCAAGCTTGTGGTTGTTCCGTAGAACATTGAATATTTTAGTGGGTTTATTTTGTAACACTTTCTATATCATATCAACAATCTCAATTGGTTTTTCCACATAAGAAATATCATTCTTAGTGTGATGACCAATGATTCTATTACATGTTAAGTGTTGGGTATATAATTCCTCAAGAGTGATATATAGAACTCATCATGTATAACGACCCATACTTTACATACATTGTTAATACTTCAAAATTGAAGCATACTTATTACAACATATAACAAAACCACGAAAGGAACGTATAGGTATAGTGTCTTTAGAAACTGGGAAACATAAACAGTTGGTTCATAAAGCGTCTACACTCTCCCCCATTTATTTCATCATATATATAGTCCCTTTTGGAATATCTTACTTAATAACCTTCTTCCTGACCTGGGGAAAGAAAACATACAAAAGGGTGAGCTCAAATTCTCAGTAAGGGTAAACAAAATAAATATCAATCACATCATATACATAAGCACATAACTTTTGGAAATATTAACCTGCAAAAGAGATCATAATTTCATAACGTGGGATAAATAATGGCAGTGAAATGTAGTCACAATAATCACAACTTAAAATATGAAACTTTGTGGAATACACACACAATCATAAAAAATCATTTCTTGTTAGTCAAGACTCATTTCCAAGACTATCTTAGTGGACAAAGTCCATTTCTGAACCGAGTTCACTCCTCGTTTCAGTCCTGTTTCACTGAACCGGTATAACCTACCATTCCAGCCATTTCTATCTCATGAGATATAAAATCTTTACCCAATGCATTGGAGGGAGATATAGGTCCCACCCATCTCATAATGATATCATTCTTATGTGTGCCACAAAATCATAAATCATACATCATTGCATAACCCATGTAATAAAAATGGGAATCTTAAACATCGGGACATCATAAAACAATTCATATAAGATAAACGAATTCATAAAAATAATTCCATCACAACATAATCAAATCAATGTAATAATAGGGATAGAAACAGAACCCTTTATTATCTTAGATGGAAAATAATTTTGATAAAACACTTGAACTCCATTCTTGAAGAAAATATCCTTTCTACTTCAAAAACATTTTCCTTTCTTAACATGTCATGCAATTTTAAACTAAAAGAAGTTGATTAAAAATAATCTTGAAAACTTGTAAGGGAAGCTTCTTGGAAATAATGCTTTAAAAATCCATTCATGCCGTATAAGTTAAAAGAAAACATTCTTCTCATACTTTTGTCGGATAAGTCAAAAAGTACCTCGTACGAAAGACGACAAAAGATTCCTTTCATATCTTTTACTAAAAACTCACCGAAGGGTAAAATTGAATATAAACTATTTTAGAAGGATATGAATATTACATATTGAGGAAACATTGATGTGGATGATAAAATACACCACAGTAAATACCAAATTATAAACAATCTCGGATAAAAATGAGATTGTGATATTTCCCTTACCTTAGGTCCGTTTTGCTTTGTAAGTGTCTGAACCTCCTGTATAATGATTTAAATAATATTATTTACTTATTCCAGAATCATACTTATTTTTATGATATCATATATGGTCATTTTCTTAGCTTCTTAGTAGTAATATTTCATTGCTACTTGTTATTCGGGTGTTTATAACTTTTTGTTCTTATGCGTGTTTTGTCGAATTAATTCTTATTCTAATATTTAGGTTATAGATACCTCATTTCCAGAATGGTATTAGTGTAATATATATCATATTAATTCATTCAATTCATTTATATAATCATTATGAAATGAAGATCATGTAGAACGAGTCGCATCACATCGTGGAGACGGTATTCCGTACGTACGCACGAGTGATGATATCGTTCCTATGATCGTGGAATTGTATTGGAGTGTATGTATACAATTTAAGAATTAGTATCACTTTATAATAGTCATATATAGTCATTATTTATACCATTATACCCATCCAAGTAAGGTGGTGGTGGAAAATAGATTACACCACGGCGTGGAGATGGTATTCCGTATGTACGCACGTGTGGTGATTTCTTTTTCCATAGGATGGATAGATGGTGAAATAGGGTTGTTTCATACTTATAATAACATATCAGTATATGAGTGATACTAATGTTATTACTTCATAATGAAACAACTAAAGAAGAATAAGTGGAAGAAGAAATAAAGAGGAAAGAATCGGTAACGGACATTACCTCTTCTTTGAAGTGCTTCTTTGAGACCTTATTTTAGGGCACTAAAATTGGTCTTTGAAGAAGACCAGGACCTCAAGGATGTCTCTAGGAAATTGGAGAGGAGGAATTGGAAGGGTTTGGCCGAGCATGAAGGCTCAAAGTGGTTTGAGCAAGAGGGGGAGGATGTGCCCTTTTATAAGGGAGGGGGGCACCTTTGGAATAACTAAAACTATTATCTTATTATAAAGTCAAATTCGGTTTTAAATAGCTCCAAATTGATATCTTTCGAACCTAAGTTTGGGATGGGTCGAAATCCTCTCATACAATAGAATTTAGACAAGTTTAAGTTCCTATTTTGACCTTATCATTTATATTTAACATTAAGTTAAATAAGTTTACTTTTACCGTGTCTTCTTGTGTTCTTATACTATAAGGTTCATAAACTTACTATAAGCAGCCAAACGAACCCCAAGTTGTTTATTATTAATATATATAACCTTATCTAATTCATTTTTCCGAACCTTATATTTTTAGGAATAAAATAACAATTACTAATATAATATTTGTTTTAAAAACTATTTTATGTCAATTTTGACACTATTTAGTAATTGATTTTTGTGAAAATCATAACAGAATTATTAGTTCGAAACAATTTAATTAAATCAATACTAACATATCATATTAACATATAAAATTAGTGGAATTCATAAAAAGTCTCAAATTACATTTATTTTGGTGTTTATAACATTAATTGTGTCAATATTTCATTAATAAGATAATTACTACATCATCTTTGTGTCATAAATAAATTAAATTATTTAATGTCTAAAAATTACAAATAAAATACCATTATGTAGGAAATCTTTTTATATTTCTAATGAATATTTATAGTTGAATTTATCTTATGTATAACCACATATTAAAAATTATCTACTTATTAAACTTTGATTTTAACTATTTTAACCCTTCTTTAAAAAAATTAATAATAAATGTCCTAATCTAATCCAAGTGGGCATAAATGGTCCTATTTTATTCATAAGTTTGTTTTTGGTCGAATTACACTTATCCAATAGAATTAGGACATGTGTTAGGGTAATAATAATATCATCTTTATCCTTAATTACCCTATTTACTTTTAACCGTGGTAAAAAAAGTAAAAAGTTACTATTCACCCAAAAGAAAATTCATCTCATTGAACCACATTTTACTTACTGACATCAACCGTGTCTCTTGGATTTTTGAAATTCCACTCACAGAAGTGGTAAAATTAAGTTTTATGAAAAATTCAGTTTTTTTAACTTCCACTTAGTGGTTTCACTATTCATCAAAAATTGAAAGTTTTTAGAAAAATACCAAAATTTCACCCTATGCTAATTTCGATATTCCGAATCCAAAAATGAAGTCCATTTTGAAAAATAAAATTTATATAATTTTGAAAAGTGGTTATTACTATTCATAACGGCTAGTTTTAAAAATATATTAATTGCATATCGTTGTTTAGTGAAACTCAATATTGCGTACGACGCAAGCTATTGAGGAAGGTCGCAATTTCGTGTAAAGCAAGTCAAGAAAGTGTTGTGTAGAAAAAGATTCCTTTGATGATTTATATAACATAAAAGTCTCGGGTGTTACATTCTACCCCCCTTAAAATGAATTTCTCCATCGAAATTCGTCACTTTGTAACAAACAGATGAGGATACATCTCCCTCATCATATCCTCAAGCTCCCATGTAGCTTCTTCTAATTGCTGGTTCCTCCATAAAACTTTCACCAATCGAGTGGTCTTGTTTCGTAGGACTTTTTCGCTCCGATCCAAAATCTTTATCGGTTGTTCTTCATAAGAATGATCATGCTCCAGCGGTACAACTTCTGAGCTAAGTACATGTGAAAGATCAGGTATGTACTTTCTCAGGAGAGATACATGGAACACATCGTGAACTTGAGAGAGATTCGGTGGAAGCACCAATCAGTAAGCTACCTTCCCCACACGATCCAGTATTTCGAAAGGACCGATATATATAGGGCTCAACTTCCCCTTCTTTCCAAATCTCATAACCCTCTTCCAAGGAGATATTCGTAAGAACACTTTATCACCCACTTCAAACTCTAGGTCTTTTCTTCGGTTGTCGGCATAACTTTTCTGTCGACTCTGAGTTGCTCTTATGGGTTGTTGAGTAGATCTGACCTTTTCTGCCATTTCATCAACGAGATCAGGTCCTAATAGCTTTCTTTCCCCAACTTCATCCCAGCAAGTTGGAGTCCTGCATTTCTTTCCATAGAGAGCTTCGTAAGAGGCCATCTGAATACTGGAGTGAAAGCTATTATTATAAGAAAATTCCACAAAAGGTTGGTGTTGATCCCAACAACCTTTGAAATCCATAGAGAAAGCTCTCTACATATCTTCGAGAGTTTGAATTGTTCTCTCAGACTGACCGTCTATCTGAGGATGATAAGCAGTGCTGAAACTCAACTCTGTATCCAGAGTATGCTGAAGACTTCGCCAGAACTTCAAGGTAAATCTCGGATACCGATCATATATAATAGAAAGTGTTACTCCATGAAGTCTTACCACTTCCTTTACATATATCCTGGCAAGCTGATCCATAGAGAAATCCTCTCTAATAGCAATGAAGTGTGGAGACTTGGTAAGACGATCAACTATGACCCAGATAGAATTATTGCAATTGGATGTTTTAGGAAGTCCTGTGACAAAGTCCATAGTGATGTTTTCCCATTTCCATTCCGGTATGGGTAATGTTTGTAACATCCCCTTAGACTTCTGTCTCTCAGCTTTAACTTGCTAACAAACCAAGAATCGAGAAACATATTCAGCAACATCTCTTTTCATGCCATCCCACCAGAAGTACTCTTTCAGGTCCTTATACATCTTCGTGCTTCTAGGATGAATAGAGAATGATGAACTATGAGCCTCATCCAGCAGCTCCTTTAATTCGGGGATGGGAGGAACACAAACCCGATTCCTGAACCTTATTATCCCATCAGAATCAAGGTTGAATTCAGGAACATTTCTCACCTTCTTTTGTAACTCGACATCTTCTTTATGTGCCTCTTTAATCTTCACATGTATAGATGGTTGAACATTCATTTGAGAAAGATAAGATTTTTCCCCTTCCATTATAATTCCAAGATCCATCCTTTGTAAATCCATAAATATTGGATCTTTTGTGATCCTCATTATGGATAAACTAGCATGGTCTTGTCGACTTAATGCATCTGCCACCGTGTTTGCTTTCCCAGGGTGGTAATGGATTGAGCAGTCGTAATCCTTAATCTACTCCAACCATCTTCTTTGACGCATATTCAGCTCCTTTTGTGTGAAAATATACTTTAAAATTTTATGATCAGTATAAATATCACACCTTTCACCATAAAGGTAATGCCTCCAAATCTTTAATGCAAAGATTACCGCAGCTAACTCCAAATCATGTGTTGGGTAATTTTGCTCATGGATTTTCAACTGTCGTGAGGCATAAGCTATCACCGTATCATTTTTCATAATAACACACCCCAATCCCTTCTTGGATGCATCACTACAGATCACAAACCTTTCTCCACTATAAGGCAGTGTGAGCACAGGTGCACTGGATAATCTTCTTTTCAACTCCTTGAAATTCTCTTCACATTCTTCCATCCAGACAAACTTAACTCCTTTCCGAGTTAACATGGTGAGTGGATTAGATAATTATGAAAAATCTTTCACAAAATGTCGATAATATCCATCCAAACCAAGAAAACTTCGGATCTTAGTTACTGTTGTTGGTCCCGACCATCTTTCGATAACCTCTGTTTTTGCTGGATCCACAGATATCCCCTCTTTTGAGATTATGTGACCCAAAAATGAATCTTTTTGAATCCAAAATTCACACTTGGTAAATTTAGCATAAATCTTCTCCTTTCTCAGGGTCTTCAATATAATTCTCAAGTGATCTTCATGTTCTTCCTTGCTCTTTGAATAAACAAGAATATCGTCTATAAAGACTACCACAAATTGATCAAGAGAGTATCTAAAGACTCTATTCATCAGATCCATGAAGATAGCAGGGGAATTAGTAAGACCAAATGGCATCACTATAAATTCATAGTGTCCATACCTTGTACGGAAAGCCGTATTTGGTATATCCTCCCTTCTGACCCTTAATTGATGATACCCTGAACGAAGATCAATCTTGGAAAAGTATTGAGCTCCGCGTAGTTGGTCAAATAGGTCATCAATGCACGGGAGAGGATATTTGTTCTTAATAGTGATCTTGTTAAGTTCTCGATAATCAATGCAGAGTCTCATTGATCCATCTTTCTTCTTAACAAATAGAACAGGTGCTCCCCAAGGTGATGCACTAGGGAGTATGAAGCCCTTATCATGATTCTCTTGGAGTTTCTTCTTCAATTCTTGCAACTCAATTGGGGCCATTCTATAAGGTGTCTTTGAAATAGGAAAAGCACCCGGTACGATTTCTATTGAAAACTCAACTTCCCGATTCGGTGGAAGACCCGGTAATTCCTCCGGAAAGACATCATCAAACTCCCTTACAATGGGTATATTTTTATTTTTGAGTTTCTCACCAACCATTTGAGATAAATAACCTTCATTTAGTGGAATCAAGACCCATAAGGTAGAAGGAATTTCCACTGGAAGGTTATGTTCATCCTTGCATTGATAGACGATCATAGATTGATCTGGAATATGAAATGTGACTTCTATTCTTTGGAAATTGATATGAGCTCCATATAAAGAAATCCAATCCATGCCAAGAATCACATCAAATTCCACTGAAGGATCACAAGATTTGCAGGAAGCACTTTCCCACAAACTTCGATCGGAGAAGAATTATAAACTTTTGATGCGACTGTTGTGCCATTAGGTGTTGTCACAGCTAACTCAACATCTAATTGTTGAGGTAATACAGTGATACCCTTAGAAAATTCTTCAGAAATAAAAGAGTGGGTGGATCCAGAATCAAATAAAACATTTGATACTTTAGAGTGGATGGTAGGTGTACCTTTTACAACATCGTTATCGTACTCCACATCGCTAATAGAAATTGCATGTGACATTCCTTTGTCTTTATCCTTAAGAGTTTTTTGACGTCGACCATCATCATCAACCCTTGGATTAGGGAATTTATTGGCATAATGTCCCATCTCCTTGCACTTGAAACATTGAAGTGTAGTAGGTTCATTCTATGTATCCCTTCCTTTTTTTGCATCATTAGACATCTTCTTCCCATCATCCCGGCATTCAAATGCCCGATGACCTTCCTTTCCACATTTGAAACATTTATTTGTCCCTTTAAGACAACTCCCTCCATGTTTCTTACCACACTTTGAGCATAAGGGAAAGCTCATCTTCTTTTCAGTGTGCTCTTTAGATTTTCCTTTGAATTCCATTTTCCTCTTCTTATCAAACCCATATGACTGATGGGTTACTCCAATCTCCATCTCGACTTTGAGAGCACATCAAACGATTTCCTCATAGCTATTGAAGTCCCTTATGGCTAACTCCCTTCAAAGACTTGGTTTTAAGCCACTAAAGAATCGATCGATCTTACTCTCAGGTTGGATAATAATACCAGAAGCGTACCTTGCAAGTCTTGTAAAATTTTCTTTATACGTACCAACAGATTCATCATCTTTTTTGCTTCAGTTCAAGAAACTCTTTCTCCATCTTTGTTCGGAGAATATGAGGGAAGTACTTATTGAAAAATAAGTTCTTGAACTCATCCCATTCTATGGACTCAATTTCATCCCTTTGCCTCATATTCTTAAAAAGATTCCACCATTCATCAGCATCTCCTTCCAAACGATACACTGCTAGGATGACTTTATCATGTTCAGAACATTGAAGAACTGAAAATATCTTTTCAATAGTACTAATCCATTGTTCATCAACTAATGTATCAGTAGACATGCTGAAAGAAGGTGGACGCTACCTCATGAAGGATTCAATAGAATGTTACTCCTTCCTTTGCTCGTTTGGAAGTCTTGCATGATTCATATCTTGAGAAAGTTGTGTGAGCATGGCTACAAGATTTTTCATTCTAGCTCCCATAACGTTTGGTTGCTGAGGGGGACAATCATTGCATTACCCATCGCATTCCGCATTAACATGGTTCCTTCGGGTTCCCTCCATTGACTAAAACCAAGAAGAATAGTGTGAGCAACACTAATTATAATAGGAAAAACACATAACCAAGAATAAAATTTCACACTTAAGGTCTTATCCTAGGTTATTCATGGCCATTTCTAAAACACTAAGATTGTGTTCTATGCTTAGACATATCCTTAGGGTTTTTACTAAGGCTTTCACATCCTAGTTTCAAAAGGTTGACTATACCTTTCCTCTGATACCAAATATAATGACCCATACTTTACATACATTGTTAATACTTAAAAATTGAAGCATACTTATTACAACATATAACAAAACCATGAAAGGACCGTATAGGTATAGTGTCTTTAGAAACTGGGAAACATAAACAACTGGTTCATAAAGAATCTAAACTATCTCCCATTTATTTTATCATATCTACAGTCCCTTTTGGAATATCTTACTTGATAACATTCTTCCTGACCTGGGGAAAGAAAACATACAAAAGGGTGAGCTCAAATGCTCAGTAAGGGTAAAAAAAATATCAATCACATCATATACATAAGCATGTAACTTTTGGAAATCCTAACCTGTAAAAGAGATCACAATTTCATAACATGGGATAAATCATGGTAGTGAAATGTAATCACAATAATCATAACTTAAAACATGAAACTTTGTGGCATACACACATAATCATAAAGAATCATTTCTTATTAGTCAAGACTCATTTCCAAGACTATCTTAGTGGACAAAGTCCATTTCTGAACCGAGTTCACTCCTCGTTTCAGTCCTGTTTCACTGAACCGGTATAACCTACCGTTCCAGCCATGTCTATCTCATGAGATATAAAATCTTTACCCAATGCATTGGAGGGAGATATAGGTCCCACCCATCTCATAATGATACCATTCTTATGTGGGCCACAAAAACATAAATCATACATCATTGCATAACCCATGTAATAAAAATGGGAATCTTAAACATCGGGACATCATAAAACAATTCAAATAAGATAAAGGAATTCATAAAAATAATTCCGTCACAACATAATCAAATCAATGTAATAATAGGGATAGAAACATAACCCTTTATTATCTTATATGGAAAATAATTTTGATAAAACACTTGAACTCCATTCTTGAGGAAAATATCTTTTCTACTTCAAAAACATTTTCCTTTCTTAACATGTCATACAATTTTAAACTAAAAGAAGTTGATTAAAAATAAACTTGAAAACATGTAAGGGAAGCTTCTTGTAAATAATGTTTTAAAAATCCATTCATGCCGTATAAGTTAAAAGAAAACATTCTTCTCGTACTTTTGTCGGAAAAGTCAAAAAGTACCTCGTACGAAAAACGACAAAAGATTCCTTTCATATCTTTTACTAAAAACTCACTGAAGGGTAAAATTGAATATAAACTATTGTAGAAGTATATAAATATTACATATTGATGAAACATTGATGTGGATGATAAAATACACCCCAGTAAATACCAAAGTATAAACAATCTCGGATAAAAATGAGATTGTGATATTTCCCTTACCTTAGGTCCGTTTTTTCTTCGTAAGTGTCCGAACCTCCGGTATAATGATTTCAATAATGTTATTGACTTATTCCAGAATCATACTTATTTTTATGATATCATATATGGTCATTTTCTTAGCTTCTTAGTGGTAATATTTCATTGATACTTGTTATTCGGGTGTTTATAACTTTTTGTTCTTATGCGTGTCTTGTCGAATAAATTATTATTCTTATCTTTAGGTTATAGATACCTCATTTACAGAATGGTATTAGTGTAATATATATCATATTCATTCATTCAATTCATTTATATAATCATTATGAAATGAAGATCATGTAGAATGAGTCGCATCACATCGTGGAGATGGTATTCCGTACGTACGCACGAGTGATGATATCGTTCCTATGATCGTGGAATTGTATTGGAGTGTATGTATAATATTTCAGAATCAGTATAACTTTATAATAGTCATATATATTCATTATTTACACCATTATACCCATCCAAGTAAGGTGTTGGTGGAAAATAGATTACACCACGGCGTGGAGACGGTATTCCGTACTTACGCACGCGCGGTGATTTCTTTTTCCGTAGGATGGATAGATGGTGAAATAGGGTTGTTTCATACTTATAATAACATATAATTATATGAGTGATACTGATGTTATTACTTCATAATAAAACAACTAAAGAATAAGATGTGGAAGAAGAAATAAAGATGAAAGAATCGGTGACGGACATTACCTCTTCTTGGAAGTGCTTCTTTGAGACCTTCTTTTAGGGAACTAAAATTGGTCTTTGAAGAAGACCAGGACCTCTAGGATGTCTCTAGGGAAGTGGAGAGGAGTAATTGGCATGGGTTGGCCGAGCTTGAAGGCTCAAAGTGGTGTGAGTAAGAGGGGTAGGAGGTGCCCTTTTATAAGTGAGGAGAGGGGCACATTTGGAATATCTAAAACTATTATTTTATTATAAAGTCAAATTCGGTTTTAAATAGCTCAAAATTGATATCTTTAGAAGCTAAGGTGGGGATGGGTAGAAATCCTCTCATCCAATAGAATTTATACAAGTTAAGTTCCTATTTTAACCTTATCATTTAGATTTAACATTAAGTTAAATAAGTTTACTTTTACCGTGTCTTCTTGTGTTCTTATACTATAAGGTTAATAAACATACTATAAGAAGCCAAACGAACCCCAAGTTGTTTATTATTAATATATATAACCTTATCTAAGTCATTTGGCCGAACCATATATTTTTAGGAATAAAATAACAATTACTAATATAATATTTGTTTTAAAAACTATTTTATGTCAATTTTAACACTATTTAGTAATTGATTTTTGTGAAACTCATAACAGAATTATTAGTTCGAACCAAGTTAATTAAATCAATAATAACATATCATATTAACCTATAAAATTAGTTGAATTCATAAAAAGTCTCAAATTACATTTATTTTGGTGTTTATAACATTAATTATGTCAATATTTCATTAATAAGATAATTACTGCATCATCTTTGTGTCATAAATAAATTAAATTATTTAATGTCTAAAAATTACAAATAAAATACCATTATTTATGAAATATTGTTATATTTATAATTAATATTTATAGTCGAATTTATCTTATGTATAACCCCATATTAAAAATTATCTACTTATTAAACTTTGATTTTAACTATTTTAACCCTTCTTTAAATAAATTAATAATAAATGTCCTAATCTAATTCAAGTGGGCCTAAATGGTCCTATTTTATTCCTAAGTTTGTTTTTGGTCGAATTACACTTATCCAATAGAATTAGGACATATGTTAGGGTAATAATAATATCATCTTTACCCTTAATTACCCTATTTACTTTTAACCGTGGTAAAAAAAAGTAAAAAGTTACTATTCACCAAAAATTATTTTCATCTCATTGAACCACATTTTACTTACTGACATCAACCGTGTCTCTCGGATTTTTGAAATTCCACTCACAGAAGCGGTAAAATTAAGTTTTATGAAAAATTCAGTTTTTTTAACTTCCACTTAGTGGTTTCACTATTCATCAAAAATTGAAAGTTTTCATAAAAATACAAAAATTTCACCCTAGGCTAATTTCGATTTTCCGAATCCAAAAATGAAGTCCATTTTGAAAAATAAAATTTATAATATTTCAAAAAAAATTTATTACTATTCATAATGGCTAGTTTTAATAATATTTTTATAGCATATCGTTGTTTAGTGAAACTCGGTATTGCGTACGACAAAATCTATCGAGGAAGGTCGCGATTTCGTGTAAAGCAAGCCAAGAAAGTGTTGTGTAGAAAAAGATTCCTTTGATGATTTATATAACATAAAAGTCTCCGGTGTTACATCATGAACTTGAGAGAGTTTTGGTGGAAGATCCATACAACAGGATACCTTCTAGATAAAATAGAATAAAATACCTAGGGATTGCCTTTCATTTATATTATAAGAAAAAATTCATCTTTTGGTTGTTCTTTGATCATATTCTAATTCATCTCCTTCCCTAATAAATAAATATAAATTATTTTTCCTAAAGCACTATTGGACCACAAGATCCATAATAGAATGATAAGTCATTCTATATATCTATAGTTATCATCATATAAAAATGGTTACCATAAGTTATCCAATATACATACATATTCATATGGTCATGTAATAAATTAATATCTAAAAAAACATCCAGAGTTGAACATAAACTATTCCATAAACGTTTAAACTTTTAACACTTCCAAACAAATTATAAAGAAGGTAAAAAAATTTCTCAAAATAAACTCAACATTATTCCACTAAATATCATTAAATATCACATAATTTTAAGATACTATCTATGTGACTACCTTTATCATATATTCACTTAATTAATAATAACAACCATAATTATCATAAAAACTCAATTAATACATACACTCTTACTCATTCCTTAAAAAAATCATTGATTACTGAAGATATTCCATTAATCCAAAAAATTTATAATCGCCATCAATGATAATATACCACATTGTTCAAATAGATTCAACTAGTTCCAACAGCACTAATACAATACATTTTACATTATAAATATCAATGATCTATTTATTCCATCATAATTATATCAATATTAAGAACATATTAAGGGTTATCTTTCAATCAATCATTTTTCACATAAAATATCACCTTACCATTAAATAAAATTTCTTTTTAATCATTAACATTCATCATATTCTTGAAATGTCTTAATGAAAAAATTCTACAAAAAATTTCTTATATATTTCATAATTATTTAATTCTAATACATAAACACTTATGCCATTCTACTTCATTCTTAAAATATTTATTAGTCTTCAGCATTTAATTAAATAATATATATTTCAATTCTCATATATTCATCATCAACAAGAAACCCTTAACTTATACCAATTTTCTTATCCTCCTCTTTATAATTTCCCCCATGTCATCGATTTTCATAATTCACATACCTTCCAGATATAAAAAATTCATCTCTTGATAATAGTTTTGGGAGAAAAATATTGTCAACCATTTTTTTAACTAAACTTATAATTTTCCCTTGTAAATTGATTACTCTAGGCCCACATTTTCAACACATAAAAAATATTTACATTCCTTTCAGACATTCCCTTTAGATATTCTTCCTACATTCATGACATATCAGAAAATGGATCTTATTTCCTCTATGATCCCCACCACCTGATCTCTTATTGAACTATAACCTTCTCTTCTTTGGTGAGGCTGAGAGTTAGTTTAGGTGAATCATGAAATTAATATATACTCATATATGATTAGGGATAACCATAATATCATTCACTCTAGTCACGGCCCCATTTGGTTGTTCATCAACACATTGTCTATAAAATTAAACATTATCTCAGTTCCTTTTGTTTCCCGCCATTGAAAAAAACCAAAAAACATAGTGTGAGAAATAATAATCGTAGTGGGAAACCTTATAATCATGAAAAATAACTTATTGGATGTCTAAATAATGAACCATTATTTTCAATATATCACACCTTAGGATAAACCTATGTCATAATTAAAATACTACAATGTTGTTCTTAAAGAGTTTTATAATTCCCATAATAAATACCCTAGGAGTGTTAAACAATTTGCACAGTGAGGACCATTATTGTATACCAAGTCATGATAAAATCAATCCAAATGTGAACTTTTCATATTTATTACCCCTAGTTACATCTATTCAAGAACCTAATCCACTTGTGTATCTAGACACTGATGTATTTCCAGGAAGCAACTCTCTTTATCCTTCACCAATATTCTGTGATATTTTTCTATACATATAATTATACATTGAATTATATTTGAAAATAAACATAGTGTCTAATAAAGGATTTATAATCCTATTTTATAAATATTAACTAAACATATCCTCTAATAATAACTATAGAGACCCAAGACTTTAATAAATAAATATTTCATCTTTTTAGACAAATATGCATTATGTTACACAAACACACGCATGTGGATTGTAATAGTGAATATATTTTAGACACTTAAATACATAAACAAATGTTTAATAAGAGTTATACATAATCTCCCACTTAGTGTCTCATAACTATCACTATTTATAGATATATCACACATAATACCTGTCAACATTACCTAGTTAAAAGATATATAAGAAACTGTGAGATCATATTATCAGTAAGGGTAAACAAAATAAATACATAAAAATAAAATGACCATAATTGTATGATCACATGAGAATAATATACGGAAACCATAATATTAATATAAAAGATCAAAATCTAGAGTCAGGTCATAAATATTAGTTGTTCATAAGTTATAAATCATAATAGAATCAAAGAAAATGATCTATTGGAACATAATATTGACTTAAGACATGTAATTTTGGAATAAATTTAATCAAATAAAACTATATGTGAAATAAAGCCACCAACACATTTATGAAATTTTAGGTTTGGGAAAACCACCCATGTATCTACTTCGAGCTTGGGATAACCACTCTCATAACCCATTTTTGAGCTTCAGATAGCCTAATGTGTACCTACAGAGCTCATAGAACATTAATAATTACCCAATGTACTCAAGGGAGATATAGGTACCACTAATAACATAATTAAAATAATCTATACGTGTTCTAAATGATCATCAATCATTTATCATACTATGACCAATGAAAATAAATGGGTTTCATAAAAATTTCACCATAGAAAAACTAGGGTAAAGGATCCATGTTTCATAATCATTTCATCATTTCATCATAGAATAACTTGTGATAAAAGAAGTGGGTTTCATAATAATTTTATCATGGTATAACAAAGGGAATACAAAATACATTTTAAAAATCACTTTTTAAAACAAATAAAAAATTCAAAATCCATTTCATATAGAATAAACATGGAATCTTCTAAAGAAATATTTAAACATCATTTAACCAAATTCTTTAATAAAATAGAATTTAAAATTTGAAAATTAAATTTAAAAACACAAAACATTTTCAAAAAAAATTCATTTGGAAATAAAATTGGAAACATTTAAAAGAATAATTATAACATTGAGATTCGTGAAGGTGGAAAATTATGTTCATTTAATACAATTTAAAACATTGACATCTCTCACATTTTTTTAAAATAAAAATGGGAATTTTTTGGAAAATAACATCAATATTATATTTAGAAAACATTATCATAGGATAAAATGGGTAAACATTTATTTAATAAATCATTTTTTTAATGTTAAAAACATATTTGTAAATAGTTTTGGAAAGCATGGATATGGAAGAAAAAGGGCTTTCGATTGAAAAGAGAAATAAAAATGATTTTTTAAACAATACATTTGTATAATTAATCATTTAATAGATTAAGATAGAATAAAAATATGTATTGTACATTAATAACCATAAGCGAAGAAAATAAATGAGCTTTTTTGATATAAATCATTGAAATCACTATAATAAACAATCCCAATAATCAATTAGTCATTAACATAAGACCCTTACCACTTTTGTTACATCGAATCTTAATAACCATGATATAATAAATTTAAATGAAACTTTTAATATCATAATAATAAATAAATTAATGATATTACAATTAAAATGGGTTGTATATACACCCCATTAAATATGATAGGTGTATAACATAGTATTTGTCTCAAAGAAGACAAATTGAGAATACAATCCCTTATATATTCATTAATATATTGAATCATAATACACATAAAATTATAACATAAATATAAAAAATTAAATATCATCAAATTAATTGGATTCGTTATATAAAAACTTATAGGTTTAGTATAAAAACCACACAAAGGAAACATGTGGTGATTATGGAATATGTCTCACAGAAATAAAGGAGGGACATAAAATATATTACCTTAAGTACCAAATTCCTTAGTAAAAATTAAAACCTCATGCATAATAAGAATAAATTTATAATAAATATTTTAAATGAATATAATTATATATATATATAACAATATATTATATAGGTATGCCCTTTTATTAATTTTTTATTAAAAATTACAATTCAAAATCTTGTTTCAGGCAATAACTGCATTGTTTTTCGTGTATGTTTTGATTTTTTTGCAGTCCTTTTAATTTTATCATGGTTAAATAATATAAATAATCTTTACCATGAAATATACATCATATATATTCTTCATTTATATATTTTCTATAATTTATAAAAGTTATATATATAAAATGAAATATACCGTCCATGGAAACGATATGTCATACTTACACAATAACATTGTTTCCATTTTATTGGTCGATGAAATTAAAGTAAGGTAATTAATATATTACAATTATAGAATAATTTTTATTTCATATAAATAAAATATATTAATTAAAATATCTCTAATTACCTTCCATGAAAACAGTTGGTGAAAAATGAATTATATCAGTTCGTGAGGTGGTAGTCCACCGAAAACACGAATGATGTTATATTATACCCCACAGAATTTCATGTACGAAATTATTTGTGATATAAAAATTGCATATGTATTATTATATTAAATATATAATATATGTTAATTTAATCAATCCTTATTACCATCAGGTAAAATAGATATGAAAAACACATCACATCAGTTCATGAGGCGGTAGTTCATCTTATACATGAGTGACATTAATGATTTTTAACAGGTTAGGAGGTAAGAAAAAGGATATGGTACTATAATTATTGAGGACTAATAATATCATAATTATAATTTATAAATATCCACTATATCCATGACTGGTGGTGATGGAAAATAAATAACATCGGTTTTCAAGGAAGAAGTCCACCATACACATGATCCACGATTTCATTTACCATTTGATGGAATAGGATATGATTATGAGTTATTATAATAAACTAATAAAATATATATTTTTGGATATAAGGGTGTTATTATATCATCATAATTCAATAATATTTTAAGGGTTTATAGGAAGATGTAAAATATAAATACAATGTTTAAAACATACCTCTTCTTCGGAAGACCTCATTAGTTTTAACCCAAATCCTTACTAGTTTGGATTTAATATAAAAAAGGACTCTGGGATGTTCGTATAGATGTAAGTAAGAAATTATAGTCGTTAGGCTTTAAAAAATAGTTTTTTATGTGTGAAAATGATAGGATAGGGTTGGTCTTTTATAATTGGGGGAAGGGACACACTTGGAGGTTTTGAAAAGAATAAAATGTACCCACATTTTTGAAAGACAAAAGAATCCAAAATTTGTAATTATAGAATATTATATTTGATAAGGTCTAAATATGATCATAATTTTTTTATATGTTTATATGAAATTTTTACCCTTATGTTATTATTTTAACCCTTAGTAAACATTTTTTAACATTAACCGTGTTAATTGAGTTTTATCATTTTTTATATTTATTTGTGAAAAACAATTATGTTGAAGTTATTATATAGTATTTATTATGATAATTTATGATATTTTACAAAATTTTAGATATTTAATTAACAGAATTATAAAATTTTATTTTGAAATAAAACTTGTAGATGTGATGAGAAAGCAGTTTTCCAATGAGAAAATGATCAAATGTTTAAATAATTTTAATAAATATGTAATTTAACACATTTAAATTTTTTAAAAATATGAAAAAATATTTACCTTTTAAATTTGTTGAATGAAAAGAGAGTTTTTAAATAATATCCTGTATTTTTCATTATTCACTGAAAATTTTATCTTTTTATAAATTTCTCAAAAATTCATGCCTATATAATTTTGAAAAGATTATTTAATAAATATTTTTTAATTTTTTTAAAATAAATTTTCTAATATCATCCTAAAATAATTTTTAAATTAGTGCACAAAAGGAAAAAAACATATTTTTAGAAAAAATATAGTTTTAAGTCTGAATTTGGATTTATTATTATATCTTGTGAAGAAAAAACATAAGATGAATGTTAAGATTTTGTTTTAATAATATTATATACAAATTTCAATATAATCATTCAAAAAAATTGGTTTCTAAAATTAATTTATATAAATAATTTTTTGCTCAAAAAAAATATAATTTTTTTAAAATATTACCTTTATCTTTGTACGGTTTCTTTTATTTTCATTTATAATTAAATGGGTTACCAAAAATTAAAATTTATATAAAAGTATAATTAATATAGTTTAATAATTTAGTTATTCATATACATACAATCTATTCAATTGGTAGGTGATAATTATCATATTAAATAATAATATTTTAATTGAATGTCATGTTACGTTTAAAATCAGTGTCGTGTGTATCAAAAGATACCAATGAAATTGAATTTATTTATATATATATATATATATATATATCTCTCTCTCTCTAAATTTGATACACATTTAAATTAATTTCATCTAAAAATCATCCCATGAATCCAATGGTGCCTCATGGTTGATAAGAAAAAACACAGAACAGATGAGAAACACTTCTCATTTAAATAATGGATAATGGGATCTAATTCTCCCTCAGAATGAAAATTAGAATTAAATGAATATTGAGATATTAAAACCACTAATATCCACATATAAAATTTATAATACCCATATATTTCACTTGTATTTTATACCTAGACTATTATAGAATCATTCTCTAAGACTCATCCTCCTCTATGGGTTCCACATTGCTGTTGTCAAAAAAATATTTCTATTTTCCCTCTCCAACCTAAACCACATATGAAAGATAAACTCCAAAAATAATTTTAGCACTGAAAATGTAATCTCTTAATCCTTTGAACATATAATATTATTGAAAATAAATTAATTATGTTCATTGTATTCTCCTATAGTCACCCAATTTAATACATAGGAAAACGTGGAATGGTGCATCTGACATACCACTGTCTCTACCTAAAAATCATTATCATCTTATCTAGCTAGTCTAATAAGCATGTAGTACATTCATAGAATCATAGGGGGATATAAATGCTTATTTTATAGTATTTACTCTTTACTACATAACATAATAAGTTAGATTTAAATAATTTCCCAACTAGTCACATGTTTTATCATTTTCTCCAAACTCAAATCAACATCCATACTCTTAATGATAGTTCTTAAATCACTCATTCATGACTGGATCTTATTGAAGACCCTACTATTCTAATAGTGAAGATGATGGTGACCCCTAAATCCTTCTTTTTTTAGGATACATGTTGGTTACTATAACATGGAGAATAAAAACTTGTATATGGGAAGAATTACCCACATAAAAGTAGGAATATAAATAAGTACCAAAAATAAACTTGATATAAAATTAAACTAATATCCTACAATGCATGTAAAGTAACATATAATAATTAAATCCCAAAATAGAAATATCAATAAAAAATCTCATTTCGGTAGCTCAGAGACACCATCCGTGACTCCATGACCTAGTAATTTCCAAACTGATCACCAACTCCCTTTAGTAAATTTGAATAATATATTTATATATATATATATATATATCATAAATCCAACATGTATACTAGGTAGTGTCATTTAAAAAATATATCATGAAATTATGGGGGAAGCATACTAATTCCTTGATGAATTAACCATAAAAAGAATCACACAAACAATAGGAAACCTATGACCATTCTAACTATGTCTTACTCACCAAATAATTCACCCAAGGTATACACTAGTGGAAATATTTGTTATATACATGGTCAAATATCATGGATACAGACCATATGAAAAAATATTTTATATTCAGCCATGGTTATAATGTACATGGAGTTTATTTTAGTATAAATAGCCTCCAAGTCAATTTCAATGGAAGATAATATGGTAATAGCCTTGTTTACCTAGTTTACACTGGGGAACCCCTACAAAAAAAATTCTCCCAATCATGGTTGTTGGATATATGAAAAAATAGGATTCAAACCTAGACCTAGTACTCTCTAAAAAACACACACGACCACTACACTCATAGGAAAATTAAATATATAAAAGTAATATTTATTTAAATATATATATTTATAAATTTTAAATTATTATATTTTATTATAAAACTAATAAAAAAATATAATATTATTAAATTCCAGCCTATGGCCATGTTCAATTGACCCAAAAACCATATAATATATATAAAAACAACCTATTTTACCCAATCATCATTAAATTTTATGTTCAATATTACCTATCACATTTACATTCATTTAATCATATTTAAAATCAACCTATTCATTAATCATAAGTCATAAAATTTCCCATAATTCAGATTTTACATTTAAACCTCCCACTTAAGAAATATCATTTACCCATTTCATTAAGTAGTAATTCCTTCACCTTGTTAACCCATAAACCCATTCAAATTTAATTTATTTATATATTGGTTCATTCATTTAAGTATAAAATCATATTTTTTGGATACTAAAACTCAAATCGCATCATCCATTCAAAATACTGTGACAACCATAAGATGTTCCCATTATAACAACTACTAAAACCATAAAATATCCACCAAAATCGAAAAAACCATTCAAGTACAAAAGAATCATCCATGTCAATGTAATAATAGTGATGAAATGTATTATCATTCAAAACCTCAAAAAACACCCTAACCTCACCATTATTAACATACACCATATCGAGAAAATTTATCTCACACACCATTAATAATAGCAACCAAAAACATTATAAAATAGTATAGAACATAGTATAAATTCCGATGAGATGACTACTTATTAGTTAATTTTCTATAATAAATTATAATTCTATTTAAACAAAATTCACAATCCAATAGTAATATTCCACCATATAAATACGATATTGTGTTTGTTAAGCTTATATAGAGAGTTATTAAATCCTTTTTATAAAGGAATGCAAGATTCCCACAATAGAAAACATGAATTTATTAACAAAAATATAAATAAAAGAATTAATATATAAGAAATATCATGATTAATTCATACCTACCACGCAATAAAATTAAACACATGACTAATCCACCTCCACACATAATTAAATAGTAATAAGTCGCAAGTCCTTTATAACAAATGACCCTTTAATAATATGTACACTTTAATGAGTAAAAAGTTTCCAACACGAACTACCAAATAAGTTAGGATCAACCACAAAGTTTATGTCTGGCCATTACCCATCCGAGAAATAAAACAAATTCATAAACATCACTTCCATATCCCCCAAAAGATTAAATACTGAGGAGAAACTATGAAAAAGATGATAAGATCACACATTGGATCATATTGAGTTTATCTCTTAAATTCAAGAGATGAAACCTATGAAATGATGGACCAAGATCTCTAAATTAAAACTTCATATCAACAAGATTATGAAGTATGGTGTAAAAATATATAGGTATTAGATAATATGGAAAAATTTATAATTATTCTATAAAAAATAATTTCACAAAATTAAGAGTAAAAGCACACTATAATTCAGGCTCGATCTAAAAAACACAACTTGATATCCACTCAATCTTATTGTCAAATAATAAAAAAAATTGATAAAACAAAATATGGGAATTACAAGATCAAGGTGTTCATACAGAAACTCTAAAGATATGATACCCATGGAATGAATCATAGACTCTTCTTTTGAATCCATGAGACCTCAAAAAATCTTGTTGAAAATGTAGACACCTCAACGAAATTACATTTTCCCATGTTAATGATATGACAATCTTTACTATGGGAAATTTACACCAAAACCATCCACCCAATGTCACAATAAAATTTCATCAGAAAAATAGATAAACTCTTAACAATCAATCTCCAACTTCATCACTTTCCACATGACACAACCTCATCCATTTATTGAAAAATTACACTTACCATAATAGCTCCACTCTTCTAGCCAAGTGGACACACTAAATTTCCCATGATAATTTTGTGATCTTGTATAATGACTAAATATTATCTAAAAATCATCCATATATTCCATTAAACCTCCTCTAATCCTTTGTAACAGAATTTTTACTATATTAATGTGATGTAATGGTCTAATTGTTTTTACCATTATAGGGTTAGTTATGAATGATAATTATAAAGTTTAGATATCATCACCTATAGGTTCACAAGAAGGTTATCCTAAATATGGTATTATGATTCAAATTTCCACATTATGTGTTTCTAGGGATACCCTTAAATGAAATGAATTCTGTATCTATGTTTTTGGTACTCATGAATATTATCTTATAAGTATTCCTACATAATATTTTTATAGTATTCAACAATTATATCTATGTTAAATTATAATTAGATTCTAATAAAAATAATCAATTGATGATAGTCTTATACTTTTTTAAAGGATTACAAATTTAATCTGAATAATCAAAGTGTAAGTTTCATATTCATGAAGTCCACTTACTGGTGTAAGTTTTATTATAGGATAGTTTAACTATATAATCTATGAAAATAAATGAACTTATTTCATTAAAACCATTGAGGAATATTTTCAAGGTGTGTATATTCCACGATTTTATGAGATATTATCAGATACTCATGGAACAAATCTCTAAAATTTCATCTCTCATGATCTCCTTTACATGAAAAGGGAATATATTCATATCATTTGAGTGATTATATATATATTTTGAGGTGTTTAAGAAGAGGTTTATGAGTGATCTTATCCTAAGGATTATAGATTAAGGAGTTGAGTATGTGGTGTTTTTTTATTCCTCTACATATAGGTATATTTGTGTTTTAATAATGAGACTAACTATGATTTCATAAATGTCATGGTAGATGCGAATCTGTAAGTATTACCAAAAAACCAAATATTTAGAGCTTTATGTGATGGTGTTCACTTAATATACTAGGATACATGACCTTCTAGATGAGTATATCTTGGTATATTTTGAACATAAGGGTCTCAAATACATCTTGGCTATATGATATCATAACCTGAGGTAGAATAAATGGGGGGTATTGGTAGGTACAATAATTTCATTTTTGTCTATACTCTAGGAATGGGAAATGTGTTGACTAATTATCTGAACAATGAAAAACACATTCTATGTTGATAGAGGAGGCATCTGGGTATTTTTCCATGATGTAGACGACCTTGTTGGATACCAATGATGATCCTTATTTTTTTACAATGTTATTGTCCCCTATGTTTCTTAATTGAAGTATGGAGGCCCAATGGATATGTATTTACTCTGAGTTCATGTATGAATAGATAACTAAAGGTGATGTACCAGATGGATTATTCAAAAGTGGGGAGAACACTATCCTCTTTCAGGGGAGGGGCTTAGTAACATTTTTATACATTAGTATATGTTTAATGAATCTATCACTTAACCCTTAATGTAACATCCAGATGTTTCTATGGTGAATAAGGATATCGAGAATCAGTATTGATGGTTTGGAATACAGTATAGTGTCATTGAATTCATATCATGGTGTCCCACTAGTCAGTATGTAAATTTATAACACCAAGTCCCATGAGGATTTACATAACCTGTAATGGTTATGAAGTTGAGGGGGGTGGAATTGTGATGGATTTATTGATAGTAATTTCATACTAAAAAAGTATTCTAATGCTATCAAGGTTATCATCGAATAACTAACCAAGTCATCCCACTTAATTCTTATTTAGTAAACAAATTTGGTGATGGTCTTGGGATTCTTGTATGTGGTTGATATAGTTTTGAAGCATGGGATACAGTCAATGATCATTATTAATCAATACACAATTTCACATCCCAGCATTGACAATGATTCAAGGAGTCATTTAGGAAATGGTTTTGATTGAATACTTTATTTATTTCTTAAATGGTAAACCAAATTGACTAAACTGTTCAAGTTATTATAGAGATATTGAGGGTTTATATGAATCATTTCAACCAAATATATGAGGATTCATTACGTTTAGTGAAGTTTTCATACAAAAATAGCTACTACTCCACTATTAGAATGCCACCTTTTGAGGGCACAGATGAGATACCATATAAGTCACCCAGATATTGATCAGAAATTGTAAATACATTACATATAGGGGTATAGTTTTCTTAATTAATGTCATAAAAAGTGCAAGTGATCCTGAAGTATATTTGAAAAATTAAGATCTATCATAAGTCCAATGTGGACAGATTATAGTTCCCCTAAGAGTTTGGGTTTGTATATCAAGTGTACCTAAAGAAATTTATAGGAATATGTTTTATGGATTTTTGGTTTGGGAATAAATATATCCCTATGGTTTATTGGTATATTCAAGATCCTTCACATAGCATATGAGTTTTCTTACCTTGTAACACAACCCCCATAATTATATTAAGTGCACAATGCCTCCATAGTAACAAAGATTAAGAGAAACATACATTACCCATCACACATTATCCACTATGGTGAGATGGATATTAAGGGTGATGGTTCCCTCTCATAGTACTGGGTGCAAATTATAAACCTATAGGAGTTGACCTGACAGGGGAATCTGTTGTTATTATTGAATAGTATGTGTAAGTTTGGGAACCTTTAGGATAGCTTGTGGGTATTCAAGAGGATGATGTGGATTCAATACCCTCTTCTATTTGAGGATGCTAATATTTTTCCGAAAAAATACTTAAGTGTGTTTAGGATGTAGTGACCCACATTTTTTCATTTAAACCTTTAAAATATTTTATATATTATTTTTTGAATTTTTCACTGAACCACTAATGTGTAATTTACATCATGAAATCCTGAATATATTATGTTATTTTTTGTATTTCTTATTGGGTTTTTGAGAAGGTTAATATTCCCTCCTTAATGGAACACCAAATGGGAAAATAATTACTATAGTTTAACTCAAAATATGGGGTTTACCCTAGAGGTGACATAATCATGGATCACATTTTTAGCTCAAGGATGGGCCCATTGTAATAGTTTTAGAAAAATTATAATATATATTAATAAAATGATATAAATACTATGAAACATATTTTTAACTCTATTAAGTCAAATTTATCCATCTTATTTAGGTTTATCCATTATTAAAAAATCCAAAATAGTTGGAGGGGAGGAGAATCAATGACATGGAGCTTCAATTCCCAGTTCTACTAAGAGGTCATCTAAAAATCTTAGATCTATAGTGTATTCCATAAATTGAAAATTTTTTGATTAATGAAGGAATTTTTATTTCATTTTATCCCACTTTTATCATGAATTTCATGCTTATATTAATTTTTCATGAATTTTTTCAATGAAAAAATCCCCACACTATCCAAAATCATTCCCCATTTTAACCACCCCCTCCTAATCTCCATGTATTCACCGTTGAACTTCAATCTATTTAGTGGTTTGAATATCATGGGTTGGAATGACTATTATGAAATGAATCAAGTAATGAGGCACCATTTCGGGTGAAGAAGAAAAAAAGTGGTGGTGTGGGTGATGGTGGAAGGTTTCCAATGGAATTTCGGGTGAAATAGGATCTTAATTATAATGGTGGAGTAGATTTCTAATAGGTAGTGACATGGTAAGTCTTTAGGGATATTATGTGAATAAAAACAATAGATATTTTCTAAAGAAGGATGGAGAGTGAGGATTTTTTGGAGGTAGTAATTACTGCTGGAGGTGTGGTTGAGAATTAGGAGATTGATATTGGAAATTCAAGTACATTTTAAGGTGAAAATTTTAATCGTTCCATGTAATCCAGGCAATAGGATTTTTACATGTAGAAAACATGATCATAAAACATGTAATCTATAAAATAAATTCCATGTATCACACCCATATATTGGCTAATATTTTTATATCACATTAAATATCACACAATGTGTAAATTAATTATACATTTCATTTAGTGTGAAGTCTTAAATCTCAATGAGTACATGATTAAAAACGCATGTTACCACATTTCTCCCCATGACATCTTAGCTAGTGGAAAAACTTTTTCCCTAAATATACAAATTGAGTTAATAGTGTTACACACCTAATCAACATACAGGTCTTGAAACTGTATAGATCAACCATCACAAGGAAATTTTATTATTGTACATGACTTGATAAATACCATGGGGATACACATTATATCCCCTAAAGTATATGTTGTGTACAAAAGATTTGTTGGTGTATTTTGCATCTACATTATTAAGACTCATATTTATGAACATTAGTTATCCATTTGGAGAATATTTCAATGTACAATAAGATGATATGTTCCTTTTCAACATCAAAGGAGACACATAGTTCCCTTCAGAAAAATTGGATTTCATAGATTTGTTAAATCAAGGACAATATATAATCATCATGATCAAAGTAGACCCGGGGTTGGGTAATCCTTTGGCAGTCTGTTGATGAATAAGAGATGGTACCCAACATTATATATGGATTTCGGAACTCTCTACATACTTTAGGTTTAGGTCCTTGACATTCAGAAGTGTATTTGGTAAAACTATGGGAAAAAAGAGGTATGAAACCCTTATATGACCAATTGTGTATAGATATACCATATTTTTTGTAAAGACCCGGAATTTCCAGGTAATTGTTTCTAGTTATATGGGAATTTTATGAGTCTGTGAAAATTGACTGCGCGTGATTCTGAGGCCCTGTGTGCCTGGAATGAATTTTTGAACATTTCTTTGGGTACGTTCAGTAAACGTGCGAGCGGGTTTTTTTAAATTTTAATCGGGTGCCCATAATTTAAATATGAGGACACCGTTGAACTCGTAGCGCCATTATTCACTTAAAGAGACCTTCACATCGACTTTATTTGGTTGAGGGTGAATGTTAGTTTTCGTGATTTTCATGGAATAAGAAAAATAAAATGTTTAACATTTTTATTTTTATTTTTGAAACCTCACTACATAGGTTATAAAGGTGGGGACAACCCTAACTAGAAAACCCCCAAATTATATTCTAGCGTTGGGGACCACCCGAACCCCCCTTTAATGGGTGATAAATCTTGGACTTCCACCCATTAATTAATTATTCCAACTTGATACAATTAAGTATGCCAACGAGACACAATTAATTGTGCCAACAATTAATTGTGCCAACATAAATTAAATTTCTGAGCCTATTTTAATTTATTTTGGATCCTCATTTGATAGTCAGGAAAATCATTGGAAAGGGAGAGGGGTTGTAAGGAAGAACTTTGGGAGGAACTCATCCACCAATGAAGAACTTCTTCTCCAAACGAAGAATGCCATATCCACCAAAGAATGTTCTTTGGAGCCAAGAAAGTGGACGATGCATGAGCCCGACTTCGGAGGCGTGTTGCGGAGGCGACGATAGTTGGTACCCTCTTCCATTTCAGTATTTTATTCTCATGTCACATCAGCAAACCTTCGATGTAGGGTTTTTTTGTTTGAATTTTCCCCTTACCAGTTCTGGACAATTCTTCGTGATTCAATAAATATTTGAGTCACTTGCTACTGCTCTAACGCGGATGGTGCAGCCCAAACGAACATGGCCCGACCACTCTACAAATCTTTTTGCATTTTTTTGTTGCATTCTTCGTGATGGAGGAGGACAGCGATCGGTGTCGGTGATTTCCACCTGTGGGACAAAAGAGCGGTGGTCGGCCACACAGTGGGGACGGTGGCGCGCGTCTGCACCGCCCGGAGGGGAAGGGTCATGGCTTGTGTGGAGGAGGTGAAGGGAGGATGGATGGACTAGTCGACCGTTGGCAAAGGCGTGATGCATGACCGCAGAGTGCAGAGCAGATGGATCACCATTCGGCCAGCCGTGGCAGACCGCCGCACCTCAGATACCCCACCGCACCCCGGCCACCCCACCGCACCGTGGCTGCCCCACACCATAGCCGCCCCGCCCCACCGCAGCCATCACGCCGCACCGCGGGCCTCCTAGGCTGGGTCACACTACGGGCTAGGTCACACCGCTGGCCGGGATGGACCCAGTGGGATGGGTCAGGCCGACCTGAACCTGGTCGGGTCAGCCTGGGCTGGGTCAGTCTGACCGGGTCAGACTAGACCCAGACCAGTTTTGACCGATTCCACACATTAGGCCATATCTTTGGCACTAGGAATTCGATTGAAGAACCGTATATGGTGCCAGAAACCTTGGACCAAGATGGGACATTGGATATACCCCACTTTATATTTGGATAATGTTGCGATACAGTCGTGTCGGATCGAGCATGAACCCAACTAGGCCCTCGGGATTAAAAGGCTAATAACTTACAAATCGGGCGTATGATTGATGCACCGTCTATTACATTGAGACCCCTATTTCATGTCCGTCTTTTGGGATACTTCTTCATGGTAATTCCACGTATTTGGTGTATCGACCAGTGGTTTGAGGTGCGGACCCTCTTGGAGACAGGCGAGCTTAGTGCGGGAACCCTGTAGCTGGTTGTGGCATTGTACTAGGATCATGTGTGGGTATGACGATGTACTAGGATCATGTGTGGGTGGGATAATGTACTTGGATCATGTGTGGGTCCGACAAAGTACGAGGATCCTGTGTGGGTCTGGTGATGTACTAAGATCCTCTATGGGTCTAACAATGTACAAAGATCCTGTGTGGGTCAGATGATGTATTAGGATCCTATGTGGGTATGATGAAGTACTAGGATCTTGTGTGGGTCTGATGATGATTTAGGATCCTACATGGGTCTTCCTCTTAAGAGAGTAAGATGAATTAGTAGTTACTTCTAATCATCTCTACTACTGTACCTAATACATACCTGGTATGAGCTGAGTCCACACCATTGTGGTGATACCTTTGTGCTATTCTTCTGTGTGGCGTACTTTTTTTGGTACTTTTCTTTGTGGTGATACCTTGGCGGTATTCTTCTCTGTGGCATACCTGTGTGGTACTTACTTTAATGGTATTCCTTCCTTTGTGGAACAGTTGAGCTTTGGGCTTTGGAGTTGGACCCTGTATTTCCTCATGATTGAGATGGGTATACTTGATAACTTAGGTATATGTATGCACATATACCTAAGTAGGGTTGGCAGTTGATTTCATGCTTTGTTGTTTGTCCATTGTGGATTTTGTGAGACCTTAAGGTTCTCAAGGTCCCTACTGAGTATCGTTATACTCACCCATGCACGGGTTATGCCCACACCTTGTTGTGTTTGGTGTAGATGACAGACAATGCTGACTAAGGACGAGGGTACAAGGACTGGAGGTAGCTCGGAGGTGGATATTTGACAAGGCGTACCGCAGAGATGACCATTCGAAAGCTATACCTACCCTTGATGTAGGAATTTTGGCGGGTTTTCATAGGAGTTGTTCCATTTTACTTGTACTTTTCAATTACCCTATACTTTCCAGTTTGGCTTGTATTCTAGCCCCTTTTTCTTACTATACTCACACTTTTACTATACAGTTTACTCATGGTCGTATCTTGATGTTTGCTTGGTTTCATGTGTTTACAGGATATGAAGGAAATGCATTATCGTTTTTAGGTAATACGCATTTCGGTGCTAGCTGCAAGCCCCTGACCTATGGAAGGCGGGCTTGGGGTAGTCACGGCAAGGGCCCCGGGGGACGGGTCGTGACCAATTGGTATCAGAGGAGTCGGTTCTACTTTATAGCATAAAACTATGATCTTATTTATGGAAATATTGTTATGTGTAGTGAATGTGGTTATCAGTTTATGGAAACCAGTGTTGGTTCGGTGGCTGACATCTCCATACACCAGGACCCTGACTTCATATTTCTGACTCAGTGCACGAAAACACTAATTGTGTGTGTTTTTTGAATTGTTTTCTTTATGATATCTTTGAGCCAGCTCACTAGGTATAACTTTCTGACCGGGGCGCACCTGTTTCTTTTCAGGATTCCTCCATGCAGATAGCCAGCTAGGGTTTCAGGAAGAGTATGTGATGATAGCCTACCGAGTGACGAGGCCTCGATGCAGGGTCCTCTTACAGTAGAGGCACCAGCCGTACCATTACTCATTGGGCCACCGATTCCACCAGCCCCCAAGTAGAGAGTGCACGCCACTTGAGCGCGCTGCATGAGTTCTGGCACCATAGGCCACCCAGGTTTAGTGGAGAGACAGACCCACAGGATGCTGAGGATTGGCTAGAGGCCGTGGTGAGATTCCTCCGACTAGTAGGGACACCAGGTGATCTCATGGTGATCGTTGCCACCATTATTCTACAGGTAACAGTAGGTAGATGGTGGAGATTGATTCTCCAGGTTCATGACGAGGTGACACTTTTCTGGGCAGACTTTGAGAGCCTGTTTCGGGTAGATTTTGTCAGAGCAGCTCTTCGCATAGTACGCATAGAAGAGATTCTTCATCTGTAGCAGGGCAGCATGACTATGGATCAGTACTCAGCAAGGTTCACTAACCTCTCACACTAATCCACCGATATGGTGTGGGACCCATTATTCAGGGCCCGGACCTTCGACCAGGGACTGAGGTTGGAGACAAGGGCTATGATGATTTCTCTTAGCATCCCGATGAAGGTGGAGGTGTTAGAGAGAGCCCTCTTAGTGGATATTTTTCTTTCTAAGAAGTCACCAGCAGTGAGAACCACTACAAGAAATCACATTGAAGAGTGTTCTACACCTAGAAGCAGACAGATTTCACAGAGGTCCAAGAGGACCAGACCTACATGTGGATGACCGCATGACTTAGGATCAGTTGTGCGGGGCACCAAAGAGATAGTTAGTCGTGCGAGGAGCAGGTGGTGTTTCACATTTGGTAGGCAGGGACTCATGGCTTGTGACTGAACAACCCGTTGTACGGATGATAAGATGATGGTTGAAGTACCACCCAGGCAGAGACAGAGGTTCGACCGAGGAGGTCCGTAGGGAGTAGGCGGACGTGGAATAGGACCTGGTAATGCAGCTGGCAGTGGGAGATCATTCGATGTGATACCACCACCACCAGGTGGTTCACACCGACCACATGGGATCAAGTGGACAGGGGCGAGCTCAGCTCTAGGTAGCTGAGGCCTACGACCATGGCGCTCTGGAGATGATATGAGGTACGATCTGTGTCTAGTCCACCTTAGTTGCAGTACTTATAGACATAGGTTCCAGCCATTCATTTATTTCCACTTCCCTTGTTCAGAGCTCGGAGATTCCTATGGAGACGTGGGCTCAATCCTTACGGCTATAGACTTCTATGAGAGAAGATTCAATGATTACGCATTGGTGCCGGCAGTGTGAGGTTACTCTTGGAGGCAAGAGCTTTGGTTGGGATCTTCTACTAGCACCGTCGAGGCCTTACGACGTCGTCATGGGTATAGACTAGTCATCTACATTCCATGCTCAGATTTAATGTATTAGGCCCAAAGTACGATGTCTCTACGCAGATGTGACTGGGTTTACCTTCACTGAAGGGAAGGGAGCCTTTGCAGCACAGGATGGATTTAACCGGAGGAGAGTGCATATGATCACTCATCAGTTATCAAGCCTTACCCTCATAGCGGTTGATGTGGAGAGTCCAAGTTATCCGGTAGTGGTGGACTAGTACGTGGATGTCTTCCCTGATGATGTTCTGAGTCTACCTCCACGTAGAGAGGTGAACTATTACATTTAATTGTACCCAAAGACAGCACCGATATCTACACCAACATATCATATGGCTCTTGTGGATCTTTGTGAGCTTTGGGTACAACTGTAGGTCTTACAGGAGAAGGTATTCATCCAGCCCAATGTTTCTCCTTGGGCATCCCTAATTCTGTTCGCCAAGAAGGCGGATGGGAGCTTGAGACTTTGTGTTGACTATCGGCACCTGAACCAGGTGACCATGAAGAACATGTACCCACTTCTGAGGATTTACGACCTCTTTGATCAGGTGAAGGGAGCACGGTGGTTCTCCAAGATAGACATCAAATCTGGCTATCACCAGCTCAGATTGCGAGATGAGGATGTGCCGAATATGGATTTTAGATGTCGATAAGGCCACTACGAGTTCTTATTTATTCCATTCGGTGTGACCAATTCCCTAGTAGTGTTCATGGGATTCATAAACAGGATCTTTCATCCATACCTTTATCTCTTTGTAGTAGTCTTAATTGATGACATTCTGATCTACTCAACTACTGAGAAGGAGCATTCCTATCATTTGCAGATAGTTCTAGACACGCTCCGAGAGAAACAGCTTTATGGTAATCTCTTGAACTGGTAGTTCTGGATCTGTGATGTTCACTTATTAGTACACATCATATCGGAGGATGGAGTTTCAGTAGATCTAGTGAAGATTGAGGCAGTACTTGCTTGGGAGCCACCTAAGAGTGTGACGGATGTATAGAGTTTCTTGGGTTTGGTCAGATACTATTGGAGATTTGTGCCAAAAGTTTCTAGAGTTTCAGCACCTTTATCAACTTTGATAAAGAATGGGAAACCCTTCGTTTGGTCGGAGAGATTCCAGTGGAGTTTTCAGGAGCTGTGGTAGAGGCTGACTAGTGCCCCCATCACGAGTCTGCTAGAGGAGAGCGTAGAGTACGTAGTCTATTGTGACGCATCAGGTATTGGGATCGAATGTGTTCTGATGTAGGAGAAAGCAGTGATCACATATGGTTCTCGACATCTAAGATAGCATGAGGAGAACTATGATACCCATGACCTGGAGTTAGTAGTAGTGGTCTTCACCTTGAAGATATGGAAACATTACTTGATGGGAAAGCGTTTTATAGTCTACTCAGATCACAAGAGTCTCAGGTATATCTTATCTCAAAAGGACCTAAACCTGAGATAGTGGTGTTGGCTTGAGTTTCTCTAGGACTATAACTTTGAGATAGTTTATACTCCTGGGAAGGGGAACGTTGTAGCAGATGTACTCATCCAGAGATCTAGTATACATCTGCTAGGCGAGGCGATGGAGCAGCCGACCACTTTGTAGATATCCTTTGTGGATCGAGATGGAGCATCTTTTCATCAGTATCTTATAGACACTCCCCCAATTCTTCAGAAATTCATAGAGGTGTAGTGTGAGGACACTGACATCAAGGATCTACGTGCTCAGATATCCACATGACAGGCACCTAATGGATTTTCTAAAGGTGGGGAGCACGTCATCCTCTTCAGAGGATGTACCATGGTACATGTGTCGCTTATGAAGGAAGTACTGAGGGAGTTCCACACATCCCCTCTAGCGGTACATACACGAGTGGAAAAGATGTACCAAGATCTCTGATGATAGCACTGGTGGATGGTAATAAAGAATGAAGTAGTTGAGTTTGTCTCTCGGTGCCTCACTTGTCAGCAAGTGAAGGCAGAGCATCAAGTACTAGAAGGTTGGGTTCATCATTTAGAGGTCCCAGAGTAGAAGTGGGATGGGATATCCATTGACTTCGTGGCAGAACATCCATGTACATTCAGAGGTCATGATTCTAACTAGGTGATCGTCGACTGACTCACCAAGTCAGCCCCTTTTCTACCGATCAGAGACCAGGGTTTAGGAGAGATCTTGGGATATCACTATCTACAGAAGATTGTGCGGCTACATGGAGTACCCTCGACGATTATCTTTGATCATGATACATTTTTCACTTCTCGGCTATGGAAGGGGTTTCATGAGGCTTTTGGGATGCATCTTCGTTTGATCACTACCTTTCATCCTCAGACGGATGGCCAGACTGAGCGGACCATTCATACCCTCGAGGACATGTTATGTTCTTGCGTCCTCGACTTCGGTCGTAGCTTGGAGGATCACATACCTTTTTTGGAGTTTGCATACAACAATAGTTATCACCCCACCATTGGGATGACATGTTTCGAGGCTTTGTACGACTGGCCATGAAAGTCACCTTTGTGCTGGAATGACCCAGCGCAGTCAACGCTCATTGGACCAGAAATGGTATGGGTTACATTAGAGAAGGTGCAGGTCATCCAGTCGCGGATGAAGACTGCATAGAGGAGGCATAAGTCTTACGTCGATAGGTGACGGGTACCTCTGGAGTTCGAGGATGGTGACCACATCTTTCTACGGGTCTCAAATCGACAAGGTTTGTGGATATTTGGCCATGGTGGCAAGTTATCTCTGAGGTTCATAGGACCCTTCCATTTCCTCAGTAGAGTCGGTGAGGTGGCTTACCACCTAGCACTTCCCCCTCAGTTGCACTGGGTGTGGGGCGTCTTCCACGTATCCTTGCTGAGGAGATACGTGCACGAAATTTCTCACATCATCGACCATGGCGAGTTGGACGTCGATGATGAGGCAACTTTTATAGAGGATCCAGTAGATATTGTAGATCGACCGGAGCGGGTCCTTTGTGGGAGATTGATACCTATGGTGCGCGTTCGCTGGCAGCACGGGATGCTCCAGGAGTGCACAGGGGAGTGGGAGGCTCATATTCATGCTAAATACCTCCCACTTGTTTTCCTAATTTTGTGATGTGGCTTTTGGGGATGCAAAACCATGAGGTCTGTAGAATGTAAAGACCCGTAATTTCCATGTAAATTATTTTTTTAAATTATATGGAAATTTTACAATTTCGCGAAAACTAACGGCGCGTGATTCTGAGGCCAAATGTGCCTAAAATGAATTTTTGTACTTTTTTCTGGTACGTTCAGTAAGCGTGTGAGCGGGTTTTTGTAACTTTTGAACCGGTTCTCGGAATAGAAATCTGAGGACACCATTGAACTCACAGTTGCTCTAGGGTGAAAGTTAGTTTTTGTGATTTTCATGGAATAATAAATATAAAATGTTTAGCATTTTTATTTTTCTTATTAAAACCTCTCTACATTGGTTATGGAGGTGGGGACCACCTAAACTAGAAAACCCCCCGAATTAAATTCAACCGATGGGGACCACCCGAACCCCCCTTAAATGGTAGATAACTCTTGGACATCCTCCTATCAATTAATTATGCCAATTTTATACAATTATGTATGCCCATGTGATATAATTAATTGTGCCAACGTAAATTAAATTAGTAAACCTATTTCAATTTTTTTTGGCTTGTCATTTGATTTTTGGGAAAATTGTTGAAAAGGGAGAGGGGTGGTAAGGAAGAACATTGGGAGGAACTCATCCACCAATGAAGAACTTATTCTCAAAACAAAGAACTTCATATCCATCAAAGAACATTCTGCGGAGCCAAGAAAGAGAATGACACACATGACCGAATTCGGAGGCGTGTTGTATAGGTGATGATCATTGGCACCCTCTTTGCTTTCACCATTTTCTTCTCACGACACATCAATGAACCTTCTAGGTTGGGTTTGTTGTTTGAATTTTCCCCTTACCCGTTCTTGACAATTATTCATGATTTAAGAAATATTTGTGTCGCTTGCTACAACTTTAACAAGAAGGGTGCATGCCAAAAGAACATAGACCAACCACCCGGTAAATATTTGTGCATTTGTTTCTTGCATTCTACGCAATGGAGTAGGACGGAAACAGGTGCCGGTGATTGGCACTGGTGGGACACAATAGCGGTGTTCGTCCACACGATGGGGACTGCGGCGCACGTCTGCACCCCATGGAAAGGAAGCGTCGCGGCTTGTGTCGCGGCGACGATGGTAGGGGGACCGTCGACGAAGGCTCGGTGCATGACCGCACCACGCAGAGAGGACGGCTTGACATATGGAAAGTTGTGATGGACCGCCGCACCACGGCCACCCCACCCCATGGGCCGCCCAATGCTGGCCGGGATGGACCCAGTAGGATGGGCCACCCAGCGTCGGATGGTCCGCCCAGCACAGGTCTAGCCAGACCTAGAAGGGCGGGCTGCCCAGTGGTCCAGGACGCACCATGGGCCGGGTCGTGCCGCAGACCGCGCCGGACCTAGCAAGTTGGGCCAGGCCGACCCGAACCGGGTTGCGCCGGCCTAGGCTAGGTCGGTCAGGTCGGTCCGACCGGTTTGGACCAGACCCAGACCCATTTCAACCCATTCCACACATTCATCCATAACATTGGCACCGGGCGTCCATTTGACGAACTATCTGAAGCGTCGTAAACCTTGGAGAAAGTCGGTCCTTCTGATATACCCCACTTGTGATTTAGATAATGTTTGGATGTGGTCGGGTTGGATTGTGCATGATTCCAATGGGGCCCTCAGTACTAAAAGGCTAATAACGTAAAGACCGGGCGTCAGATTGATGCATTGTCTATTGCATTGAGACCCCTATTACATGGAAGTACTTTGGAATACTTCTTCATGGGACTTCATGGCAGTTGGAGAATCGACTAGTGGATTGAGGAGAGGACCCTCTCGGAGACAAGCGAGCTTAGTGAGGGAACCATGTAGCTGGCTGTGATGATGTACTAGTATCATGTGTGGGTATGGCGATGTACTAGGATCATGTGTGGGTCTGACGATGTACTAGGATACTATATGGGTCCGACGATGTACGAGAATCCTCTATGGGTTTGACGATGTACTAGGATCATGTGTGGCTCTGAAGATATACTTGGATCCTATGTGGGTCTGACGATGTACCCGGATCCTGTGTGGGTTTGATGAAGTGCCAAGATCCTGTGTGGCTCTACTGATGATTCAAGATCCTACGTGGGTCTACCTCTTAATAGAGAAAGATTAATTAGTAGTTACCTATAATCATATCTACTACTGTACCTAAGATATAACTGGTGTGAGATTAGTCTTTACCTTTGTGGTGATACCCTTGTGGTATTCTTCTGTGTGGCGTACATGTGTGGTACTTTTCTTCTAGGTGATACCTTGGTGGTATTCTTCTATGTGGCATACCTGTGTGGTACTTTCCTTCATGGTATTCCTTCCTTTATGGAATAGTTGAGCTTTGGGATTTTGAGTTGGACCCTGTGTTTCTTCATGATTTAGTTGGATATACTTGATAAATTAGGTATATGTATGGGCATATACCTAAGTAGGGTTTTTAGTTAATTTCATGCTTTTTGGTTTATCTTTTGTCGATTTTGTGAGACATTGATGATCTCGAGGTCCCTACTAAGTATCTTTATACTCACCCCTGCATAGGTTATGCCTATATCTAGTTGTGTTTGGTGTAGACAACGGACATCACTGATTGAGGATGAGGGTACCCGGACTGGAGATAGCTCGGAGGTGCACATTAGATGAGGTGTACCGCAGAGACAATCATTTGAGAGTTGTACCTACCCTTCAGGTAGGATCATTGGTGGGTGTTCATAGGAGCTGTTCCAATTTACATGTACTTTTCAAATTTCTTGTACTTTCCAGTTGGGCTTGTATTCTTGCCCCATGTGCTTACTTTACACACACTTTTACTATATAGTTTACTCATTTTTGTATCTTGCTGTGTGTTTGGTTGTGTTTGTTTACCGGATATAAAGGCAATGTCTTCCTGTTTTAGGGAATATGCCTTTTGGTGCTAGTCACCAGCCCCTAGCCTATGGAAGGCGGGCATGGGGTAGTCCCGGCATGGGCCCTAGGGGACGGGTCGTGACATTTTTTGGGTGTGGGTACTCTATCTATAGAGGTAGGTACTCTTCCATTTTATAAGTATATATCGATGAGGTGTAGGTCCTCCAGGTGGATTCAATAGTCCCTCATATAAAACTGTTTAACATCATATAAGTATGGATCCTCCGATGTAGTTTATGAAATGATATATGGGTTTTGAAAAGTCGAGAAGTACAATAACTTGGGTTTCTCATGGTGATTGACCTTTCCATAACTAATTTGTGGAAAATATGACTCTATTACATCTCTATATTTTTTTCCTTCAAAGAATATATTAGTCATTTCTTACCAACTTCTAGGTGATCTAAATGGTCTTCCCATATTTCCTTTGTGGTTATTGGGAAATTATATAAGGTATTTATATACTGACCCCTACATAAGAATTCATCAACACAAGTCATTTATTATATATATAGGTGGAAGTTTAGTGGTGATCTCAGTGGACACAGTGTGGGTGTAGTTGGAGAATAGTAGTGTTCAGAGTGGACTTCCCTAGGACAGTAATCATGTGGAGTGATGTGTATTAAGAAGTCGGCATCAATTATAACTATTATAGGATGGTTAACATTTGAGATATTGGGATATATTTTCTCCCTTTATTTTTATTATATCACTTTTTCATTATGTCTAGACTATTTATGTGTCTCACATGAATTATCTATTAATGGTGGGTTTATTTCATGTCATGCATTTCTATTATATCTAGTGTAGAGATATGTATTTATGGATAGTTACTTTCTGATAATACCTCACATGTTTTTTTGTTTTTAATTGGTGTTAATTAATACCATCGGGCCTATTATTGGGGTTTTTAAGTGGCACACTCCACTTATTCTGGTCCAAGTGGGGTCTCAGTGGGTTGGGTCATGTAATAAACTTCTCACTAAATATATAATGACACTACACCTTTTATATATACTTAAAATAGATGTCAATATTTTTTTGTTGGATAATTAATTTTATAGACCCTCAACTAATATATTCAATATATAATCACATGATCGCCCTATATAAGTAAAAATCCATGTCTAGTTCTTCTAAAATCGATATACATGGAATTACCATCACTTGAAAACGGAAATATAAGAATGGATGTTTTCTAAACATGGTCTTAAAATCCTTTAATCATTTACAAAATATAAAATTATAAAGTAATATATAATCCTTTCTAATAACATACATCATTAGTGAAGCTATGTGTGAGAAATATCAAATAATGAATCAATAATACTCATATAATAAAAAAACTATATTAATCAAAAAAATTCTTTCTTTTCTATTATATAAAAACTTCCATATTGTCCAGATCAATATATATCTAATTTTCTAAAATGATATTCTAAATTTATTTAAATTCATGAATAAAAAATATTTATTCATTTAATTTTTCAAAGATACCATTTGCTCTAACAGTTCCATGTACATTCAAAAAATTTCACCCATGGTTAGAACTTGATTGTAAATAATCCAATATATCAATGATTATTATAATGAAAATTTATTTGTTATATCTATAAAATATTTGATTCAACAATTCCATGAAAATAGTTGGAATGTTAGTGCCCTCAAATTGAATAGAAATATACTCATAGTAGATAAACTAACACTAAAAAGTTATTTTGGGATAATTTCTTTCATCAACCTATGTTTATGGTATCCTGATCTCAAATTAATTTTGTAGAACCATCTATATCCATTTATTTTATCACATATATCATTAATTTAAAGAAGATAATATTTCTCATATCTATAACTTGAAATTACTTTCTATATTCAATATATAATTGCAATATATACATTATCCAAAAATATAAATTTTGCGGTTGATGTAACTTTTGGATTTTGTTTTTATTTTTTTCTAGTTTAGATTTAAGAGAAAATTAAATGTTTGATAAATATGGTTGATGGAGTAAAAATATGCCAATAGAAGAAAAATTCAAGGATTCCCATTTCTAAATGGGTAATTTAGAGTGAAGCTACCATCATCACTACCAAAGGAAGAATAAATTTTAATGGTATTTTCTTGAATAGAATGATTATTCATTTGGATTTTATGAATGATCTTGAATAGATTGGAAGGATCATTTTCTAAAACATTTCAAAATAAGAAAATAATTTATCTTTTTAAGAGATTGATGATATGATATATATGTAAAAGAGTTGTATAATGTTTTAAAAACCATCCTTATGTTATTTATTATGAAGGTTTTTGTATTTATTGATATATAATCTCTCAGATTGAGGTTTATATTTATTAAAGTAGAAGATATAGTGAAGAGGAAATTTGGTCCACGTGAATACATTTTCTTGAGTATTTAATATGATTTTATATACCATCGAAAAAAAATATGAAGAGGTTTGAATTTTTTTGATAATTCCTATAATTATTTGAATATTATATAAGTTTATTAGAGTTTTGAAATGAAAATAGGTGATTTTATGATTCTATAAATTAATTAAAAAAAATCATTTTGGAGTAGATGTTAATATTTTCCAAATTCAAAAATATGGATAATCCCTTGGAAATTTGTATGAGTCATTTCCAAGCGATGGAAAAGTGTTTATCAGTCATTGAGTTACTCCATAATATTTATAGATTAATATAAATCAGTTATTTTATACTAATGTTAAAAATTTGATAAAAGATTATTATGAGTCATTTAGACAATGTAAGAGTCATTATTAAAGAAACATAATGATCGTATGTGTCATTTTTAGGTTGTGTATGATTCACTAAATACTCATATGAATTTTCACACCCTATCCTCATACACTTATTATTTTTTTATCCTTTTATTTTTCTTAGATCATTGTGTCAAGGTTTGGGTTTTATTCATGTTCAAATTTTGGAGTTTTAGAGGTTTTGTGGAAGTTTTCCAAGGGGAGAATCATTGTCACACGGTTAGTAGTAACTGTAAAGACATTGTGCGGCTAGTGATGGTCAGACAGAACCAACCACATTGCTTGATCATGTTGTGTGGTATGTCCCAAGTACCTATGTGGATTCTCTTCCTCGAAAAGAGGGGTCTATAAAATTATAGCATAGTTTGGAAAATCTTGTGGCCCTGTCAGGTCATTAAAATTACCTTCTTTTATTTCACACTCCTCACTTTTTCCCTAACATGAGATTCTCCTCCTTTCCTCCATTTTGGTGCACTAAGTGCCCCTCCCAAGGCCTCCTCTCTTTCTCCCAATCATCTAGGATGACCTCTCCTTCAGATTCAAGGTATGGTTTTAGGGTTTTTTTCAATATTTCCTTATCTTTACCTTTCCCTCTTTCTTTTCTTGGTTTCCATTGTTGTTTTCTTCCACTTGATGAACCCTAATACATAGGTTTGGTGTTTTATATGTTTTTACTTGGATTTATGGAATTTGGTTGGTTTGTGGTGCCTTTTTCTCCCTTCCATTGAAGTTTCATTCCAATCGTGCAAGGTTTCAGTAGGTTTTTTAATCTTTTATTTCCTAAAGACTTTCCTTGATACTTATAATTTTAAATAAATTTATTATATTTATTCACACCTCTATGGTACCATTGTTATACCTATTATGGTATTTTTGAATTTATAAGGTTTTCCTAAAATAGGTTTTAAATGATTTTTGTATAAATTTTCTAGGATTAAATACCTTGGATCATTGATTGAATTTCCTAAGTTATTTTAAAGAGGAATTGGGTATTTTATAAAATGTATAGTCATTTTCATTATAGCCATGGAATTTTTTGTTAATCAATTTGGTTTGGTGATTATTATTTGGTTATGTTATGGTTTTATTTTTGTGTTAAAACACTTTGTAAAGGGGTTAAGGGCTTTATTGTTATAGTTTGTTTCCTTTTAAAATAATGTGGGAGAGTGGTGATGGTTAAATGGTGAGTGGTGATTTTTTGAAAAACGTTTTCAAATGTTTCCTTTGTATGTATGTTCTATTAGATGAAACCACATCCATGGGTGGACTAGGTTCCCAAGTGTATATTCCCTCAAGTGAAGATGTCACCTTAAAAATGGGGTTTCCATTAAAACCTTATTTCCATAAAATGGATTTTTTGTGTGTTTTCAAATAAATGGTTTCAAATTTATTCCTCATGGTTTTGGTCTATTTGTCCTTGAAAAATATTATGGTGTGAGTTGAAATGTGTAAGGGACCACTTTTGATTTTAACTGTAAAAGTGGAGTTTGTTTGATGTTCTGGTAATGTTTCTATAAGTGGAGAGTCAAAGGCCCATTTGGCACTTCAAACTCAAGGATAATTTCTGTGTTAACTTTTAAAAGGGATTTTTGGTTAAGAAAATCTGTGAGCCTGATTAGAAACTTAAAGAAGTTTATGAAATTTTTTTAATGGATATATGGTATAGTGTCCCAGTTGGCACCTAATGATGAGAAATATATATGGATGTATGTGGGGATCATTTATAGGAGGGATTTCCCTTTATGGTTTATCATATTTTGGGGATTGTGTTTGGGGTAGGAAATTATAGGGATGATAGCTGAGTGGAGGCATGTGCACATTGGCCTCCTATTTACTTAGTATTATCACTACCACCAAGTGTTAAAGGGTGTCTTATATAAGATCAATATGTCTTGGTATGTTTTGTATTCAGGGATAATAATGGAAGAAAACTGATGTCATGTTGAGGCCTCACATGGGGTGTTGACCCATGTGGAGTCCATGTTCCCAATTCAAGGCCCTCCTAGTGTTATGACTTACTTGGGGCATGTCCCACCACCACATCCTCGAGTTATTCATAGACACTAGTCCCTCATTCTGATAGATCATCGTTTTTCGTGTTTCGTTTTTTTTTGTCGATGTGAGCGAATTTTGAAAATTAAAGAGGATTTTGGAATGAAAATGGATTTAAAAACAAGAAGAGTTTTCCATAAAATTGTTTTAAATTGGCAACATGGGTTTTGAAACATTTAAAATTTTTTGGTTTGAGAATGTGGAACGGATGCAACCCTTGGTATTCCTTATGGAAGTTGACATGTGTGTGGGTATGGGTGGAATGTGCATATTGGAACGTGAGGATGGAAATTGAAGTACACACATGTAATGGTTCATAGGATAACATGGGTGGTGTTTTGGAATTAAATTATTAGTATAGATTTTTTTAAACGGTTTTTATGAGAAAAATGGTTTTGGAAATTGGTTTTTCTTGTAAAATGGGTTCTCTTATTTGTGGATTTTTATTGAAAGAGGGACGTCTTGAAAATTCAAAAGAAATATCCATTTTTAGATAAGTTATTTCTGGTTTTGTTTGTTTATGTTTGTCTTTAAGGCCTATTTCTTTTGGCTTTGAGGTGTTCTTTTTTACTTGTGCATCAGTTTGATGTGGGATTTGGTTTGTGTTTTCCCATGTTTGTAAGTAAATTCCACCCAGAAAGGTCTCCATGTTTTGTAACATTTCATGCCCAATTCCCAGTCCTTCTCGGGTGTTGCATGTTTTCTATGGTGATCGAGGTTTTCTTGAGGCTATAGGGTGGTTTCAAGAAGTAGGGAGTGTTTTTAGTTTTTTGGAAACTCTTGAATCTATTATAGTCTATGTAGTTCAGATACTGTGTGAGGGTTTATCCTTGGACCAGTGGGATTCAGTTTCCCTTTCATTAACGAAGGTTGTGATGACATGGTAAGATTTTGTGACAACTTTCGTCCGACAGTTCATTCTGGAGAAGGTGAAGTTGAAAAGGGTGGAAGAAGTTGAGAGTGTTTTTAGTTTGTTGGAAACTCCTGAATCTATTATATTCTATGTAGTTCAGATATTGTGTGGGGGTTTATCCTTGGACCAGTGGGATTCAGTTTCCCCTTCATTAACGAAGGTTGTGATGACATGGTAAGATTTTATGACAACTTTCGTCCGACAGTTCATTCTGGAGTAGGTGAAGTTGAGAATGGTGGAAGAGTTCCGGGGTGATTGGCAAGGACAGTGGTTAGTGAAGGCTTGCATTGACCATTTTAAAAAGATGGATTCATTTTCTTTGGAAGTAGAATTATAGGATCAGATGAAACCCATCACTTTTTTGTTGGGTCTCCATCCTAAAATTGCAGATGAATTTATCTCATCCTATAAAACCTATTTCAAGAAGTTTGTGGGTGATACATTCATAGCTGAGCTAGTTTTCAGGGTGAATCCACTCGTATTTGGCTCCTGTGAAGGTTCCTCATCTAGAGAGTGAGGTGTGCTAGAGGATCCTATTTCTTGATAGTCTACTTAATCAGTTCTGGCATCCAGTTTTTCGGACCACTCGCTTGTATATTTCCAGTGCGGATGGTTTGAACACTCAAATTCATTTTTTTGTATTCCTCCAAATACCTTCCATTGTTGTGTACATTTAGGTAATCTATAGAAGTTTTGTATGAAGTGTTGTCTGAAAAAGAATTCCTGATCAAAGGATGTGCTACCTGACTTTGAGGTAGGATATGCTTCATCCATCAGATCCCCAACCATAGGTGTTGGGGTGAAGCTCGTGCACAGTGAAGAATTGTCGGGGTACTAGAATCTTTGGTTCTAGCCTTTTTTCATAATATTATTCGTTTTGGTAGTTTTGTGTTCATATTATATTGTAAAAAATAATAATGAACTTGTTCTTTTGTAACCTAAGTGGTTTGGGGATGTGGTTTCTTTGATCTTTCCTTTTTAAGGTGTATTTGGATTCGTTTTGGATTGGATTTTTCATTGGAGGTGCTTGTTTGGAAAATGTTTTGGTTTTTTGAATGGGATGAGAGGTATTTTTGATCTTTTGTTTATTATTTGTTTGAATTGTTCTCCTTAGTTTTCCCTAGTGATGGTAAAATTCGCTAGTGTGGAGAATGGTTTTGAGTTCTGGTGATGATGTTGTTCTCCCTTGTTCGGAGGGTTTTTGTTTCTTTTTGTAGGTTTTCCAATTCACGAGCCTTGGTTTCATGGCTATCTACATAGTGGGTTCTCTATTTGGGTTCTTGGGGTGGATTATTTGGTTCGTTCTAGAAGTTAGTCAAAGTCTAGTTTGGAGTTCCCATGTTGTCATCCCCCGACTGGTGTGTTTAAATTCTTATATCTAACGTCAAGGGAATTATTATGGTGGGGAGAACCCTTTCATATTCTCCCCTTTTTGTGTGTTTTGGATTCTCTTTGATCATTTGGGTGTGACCTGTGGGGATTGATTTCAATCAAGGATCCTTATTTTTCCTCTGTTTTTTTTTGGGTGTGGACTCGACTTTTAGTTATCCAGTGGCTTGGTGACTTTCTGGTGGAAGGAAGTATCTGTGGTGGGGAGAATTTTTATACCCTGACCTCTAAAACTCCTAGTTTTGTATCCTATTATTTGTATTATATCGTTCGGTTGAGGTCTGGGTTTGAGTGTCGGTCAAAAATTTTTGGTTTAGAGGTTTTGGGAGGTTTTCAAAGGGGAGCACGGTTGCCGAACAATTAGTAGTAACTGTACGGACACTGTATGACTGGTGCTAGTCTAACAGAACTGAATACACAGCCTGAGCATGGTCATGTTGAATGTCTCAGGTACTCATGAATATTATCTTCCTTGGACAGAGGGGTCTGCACGGATACCTCAAGGTTTGTAAAATATTGCAGCCAAACCATGCGGCCATGAAAAGTCATTAAAATTACCTCTTTTTATTTCCCTCTCTCCACTCTTTTACCATATCTCAGGCTTCTCATCTTCCCTATTATTTTGTCACACCAAGGGTTCCTCCATAGGTCTCCTCTCGTACTCTCAATCATCTCGAATGTCCTCTTCATCATATTCAATGTAAGGTGTTAGGGTTTTATACCATTTTCATCCCCTTTCTCTTTCCCTCTCCCTTTTTTTGGTATCCACTGGGGTTTTCTTACATTGTCCAATCACTAATAACTAGGTTTTTTGTTTGCATAATTTTTCCATGGATCTAGGGTGTGCGGTTGGTCTTTGGATCCTTTTTGTTTCTTTAATTAATGTTTTTTTATAGTCGCACAATGTTTCGGTAGGTGTTACCAAAATTTTAATTCCTAAAGCCTTTCCTTGAATCTTGGTATTTTAAATAAATTTATTAAGTTGATTTTCACCTCTTTGGTACCCTTATTAATCATATTATGGTATTTTGGAGTTTATTTGGGTTAATAAATATTGGTTTTAAATGAGTTTTGTGTAAGTTGTATAAGACTATAATACCAAGGATGCTTGTTTGAATTTCATATGTTCTTTTTAAAAGGAATTATGGCTTTTATGAAATGTAAAATTGTTATCATTATAGAAATGGAATTTTTTGTTAACTAATTTGGTTTGTTGTGTATGATTTGTTATGTTATGGTTTGAATTTTGGGTTAAAACACTTTTGAAAGGGGTTAATGGTTTCAATTTTATGGTTTGTGTCCCTTTAAAGTAAGGTGGGTGAGCGGAGATGGTTTAATGTCAAGTGGTGATTTTTTGGAAAAGAATCATATGTTTTATTTGGATGGAAGTTCCATTGGATGTTGTAACATCCATGGGTGCACATTGTGAAAACATGGATGTGCCCTACAGTGACGATGGCAGCTTAAAAATGGGGTTTCCTCTAAAACCTTGTTTATATAAAATGGTTATTTTATTCATTTTCAAATAAATGGTTTCAAATGTATTACTCATGGTTTTGATTCCTTTGGCCTTGAAAAATATTTCAGTGTGAATTGAAGGTGTAAGTACCTGTTTAGTGTTGTAAATGTAAAAGTGGAGTTTGGTTGATGTTCGAGTAATGTTTCTAAATGTGATGAGTCAAAGGTTCGTTTGAAACTTCCAACTTAGGGTTACTATATATGTTATATTTTAAAAGTTATTTTTGGTTTAGCAATTGTGTGATCCTGATTGTCAACTTCAAGATTTTTATGAAATTTTTTGAATGGATATATGGTCAAGAGGCCTGGTTGGCACAGTATAATAAGAAATTTATGTGGATGTATATGGGGAACCATTATATGATGAATTTCCATTCACTTTTTATCATATATCGGTTTCAATGTTTAGGGAAGGCAAGTATAATGATGATTGTAGAGCTAAGTCACGCATGTGTTTGCGTCCTATTTAGATAGTATTTTTATTACCACCATGGGTTCATGAGATCTTATATATGATCAGGTGAAATTAGCTTACCAACCCTAATTAAATGCATTGGTACCCTCTAGATTTGTAGATAGGCCACGAGGGATGTCCCACTGGTTGGCTAGGATAGGGAGGCATGTTGGTTATAGACATAGGGGCTTCACCGTACACTAGCAGGTGTTTCCAAACTGAGTACGTCCAGGGGTTTTAGTGATGTTCAGGACCACCCATGGTTATTATTTATATTTCTTGTTTACTATATGTTGTTATAGTTATATTCCCTCATTTTTTCTCTATTTTTTATTAGCATAGCCTCGGTTCTCCTACCATTTTAGTTACAGGTTCAGCTTTTGTTCAGGTTTCTTTGCTCAGATGCTCATTATCGAGAAAGTTCAGTCTTGTTGTTGGAGGTGACCAAGAGGTCACATATAGATTATGGGAAGTGTTTTAGTTGTTTTTGTTTTTGTTTTCAGCCTGTTTTGATGTACTTTATATTCGGATCAGCTGTTTATTTATTGTCATTCAGTTGTTCATCTTTGTTACATTTTTTTCAGGTTCTGTTTTTATCTATGGTCTTGGTCAATTTTTTTGGGCAGAAATTATTCTCAAAGTGTACATTTTTATGCCCGACACTAGCTTGCATCCCATGGGGATCACTAACACCCCTCACGACATGTCGCAAACTGGCTTAGGTGACCCGTTATGGGTCGACCCGGGTTGGTTCGTGACATGACTTCATCTAATTATTTTAAAGGTTGTGACTAAATAGTGTGTGACCTGTGTTTGATTTATGGTACACTGTATATGATTCGTTATATAAAAATTTTGTATGGTTAATCCCTGAGATAAATTTTGATAATATGGTAGATGAAATAATTTTTTTGATAATTATATATTCTGAGGATTATTCAAATGGGATAAGTTTAAAGATGTTCTTTCGTAATGAAATCATTATTATTCTTAATCAATCAATATTTTAAGTTTGTTTTTATCAATATTTAATGAGAAGAATATGGTATGATCATTGTTATATTTATTTTGAGGTTTTAAAAAGATAATTTTTAAATATTAATATTAGCGATAAAAAATGAATTGGTTCTTAGAAATTAAATATATTGATATTAGAATAGTAATTTAGTATTTAAAACATTGAAAAATAAATTATTTTGGTATAGTTTTCTAAGAAATTAATAATCAATAGTTGTATAATATTTTAGAAATTAGATTCTACTAAAATAAATAAATTTCACCTTTATAAAAATAATATGTTCATTCCTGTGTTATTCGTAAGTGTTCTGAAATTAAAAATGGATTTCAATTTTTTTTATTTTTAAAATCTAAAATTATGATTTGATATGAAAATCATAGATTCCAGTAGAAGTCAGTACTACTTACAAAAGATCCCTCACACCACAGAGGATTTAGCATGACACAAAAGGGTGTTACTATTTTTATTTATGTTTTGAAAAAAATTATGTGTGGATGCTTGTGGAGTTTTTTTAAGAGACTATACTCAAGCCTTAAGTAATTTATAAAGGACACAATTTCTTCTATGTAAAAAAAATAAGAAACTAAAATAAGTATTCTCGTGGAATTTCAATAGAGATCATGGGATATTCCAATGTAAAAACTAAGAGAAAATATATATGGAATAACTTTGGTCATATCTTGAGTTTTTTTTTGATTTATTGTAAGATCCTAAATATTTCCATGTGTGAAAATTGTAAGAATACCCCAAGGAAAGGTGTAGTGCTTCTATAGAGAACTAAAATCTTGAATGAAATTAAAAACAATTTAAATTTTTTTTTTAAATATATATTATTCTTAGAGAAACTATAAATATCCCAAAAAGAGGATAATCTTTTACAACAATGTGGGTAATATCTTTTTGTTTATCAAAGAAGGAGATTCTGAACTTTTTCTCTTAGGAAGATATTGTTTATCAAGATAACTAGAAAATGAAAAAGAAAATATAGTATAAAAACTAGATTTTATGACACCCTGTATTGAAGAAGTGGTGATAATGAAAGAAAAAGTGGATTGAGAGAAATTACAATTTGAAATAGATTCTATAGAGTATATATTAGTAGTTCAGTTCATTAATGTATTAGCTGATTATATCCAATGAATATATTTTTTATAATATCTAGGAGTAATGTTGTAAAGAAAGAATGAGATGAAAATAATTATTCTTAAAGATCTAGATGTACTCAAAGAATCGTTTTGAGAAAGAAGAAGATCATATTATTGGATGTAGTAACATCCTAAATTAAATTTTTCATTTTCATTAAAAAATCGCAAGGAGTTGCAAGACCACTGATGAGACTGAAAGCCATGGGATATGGTATAAAGACATCTTCACTTTCATGATATAGTGAACACTCATATATGTAATATGGTGAACACTCACCAGTATAATATTTTGAGAGCGTATATGATTATTCTTACCCCGAAAACTTTTAGTTTATGATACAACAATTAGTGGAAAATATGTCCCTCTATGAAACATGATAACAATAAGGAGCAGATTCACACATCAAGGTGGAACCTTAAAAAACATGGTGTTCTGCACTTTAATTTATCACATACATTTCATGTGATTTATCTGATTAGATAGAGTATATATATATCATAATAGGAGGTAGTGGTTCAAATACTAATGGGGGATTATAAAATTTATTTGGTAAAAATTTATCCCAACATGATTCACCCACCCCCCAGCAGCTCATATTTCTATAACCATTAATAAGATTTATTTTAATTATTATAAGATAAAACATTGACTTTTATTGGATCTACATGTTCTTACTATATTGTATTTGTTATAATTTTATGATATTAAAATTTTAAATATTTTCAAAAGTTCCCCAAATTGAGATTTTAGCCCCTATACCTATTAGTGAAGAATTGTATGTTTTAAAAAAACTAAAATAATATGGAATAAGAAATAGGAAAAGAATCACATAAGAATTTTAAAATTGAAAGAACCAAAAACAACTAGTTGAAGGTAGTTAGAGTGGTTGATATTATGTTAAATATATTGAATATTATTCATATAATTAATCAATTAAAATCTATAATGAAGATATATACATTTAATCACTCTTTAAATTTTATTTTGAAGTTAATAATTATCTAAATAAAGTTACTATTAATGTTTTGACTCATGTATTTATATATAAAGGGTATACCTAATGAAAATTCCAATTAGGAAAAAGAAGTTGAAGTAATGGTAGATGCTTTATCTTAAAAGGGGAGAAGATGTAAAACTATGATATAATAAGTAAATGATGATGTTAAAAAATTACTTATTAATAAAAGATATTAATTAATGGATGAAAATTTACTAATAGTTTTATGTGATAAATATTTGTTTAGGAACGTTGTTTCTTAAGTAGTATATGCATTTAAAATTTTATAAAAAGTATATGTGGATGTAAAAAAAATATAAGATGGAAATTAATGAAATGATGATGAAGGTGCTTGATAAAATTATATTAGATGCAATGAAAAAATTTAATGATAAAATTATTGGGTAACATAGTGTGTTATACTGTAGGTTTATATTAACTTTTGATGAGAAAAAAACTCTCATTCTTTCTTCCACCACTAAGGATATGATGAAGAATAAACTTATTCAAAAATTTAATTTTAACCTCCTGTAAAAGAAATTGATGGTTAATCATGAATAAGACTGTATAATGTTGTGTTTATTAAATATATATAATAAATATCCATCATGTGATATATTTTAATTAGTATCTTGGTCTCTCATTGCAACACATTATTTATAAAATCTCAATTGGTATCAAGCATCAAAACTGATAAAAGAATGAATCGAGATTGTATCTTAAAGAAGAAAACACCATGAAAAATGTTTTAATAGTGTGTTACTTAATGGGGATATGATATAAAGGTAATATGACATAGACTTATTAGTTATCATTAGATCATTAATTCTATAAAACTCCTATATATATGAAAGATGATGTATTATTTTTACTTCCAAACTGCTATTTTGGATTAAAATGAATGTGGTTATAAGGGGGTGTAACTCTCTAACATAAAGTGAATAAAAATACATTAAATTTAATTTTTATGTGGTTTTTCAAGTTTATTTTAATTTTATATAGTTATTAATAAATTTAGTTTTACAATCCCTAAAAGAATAAATTTTGAGTTTTTATCAGATCATGATTATTTTTTCGAAAACTTAACATCCTAAATCATAAAATCTTATTTTCTACATCAGGTTCACCCAAGTATAGATTGTGTTGATTAGTTAATGGACCACTGTAATGAAAATTTTAGTTCCACCCTTCTTCCAAAATGAATTAATAGACACTCTCATTAATGGGGATAATAAAGCAGAATCACATAAGGGGATATGTTTTTTAAAAAAACTTTAAGAGTAAGGGGGAGAATGTGTTTTCCTTTAAATAAATTCCATTATATTCATGGAATATAAATATGAGAAATAATAACCAACATTAATATTTTAATATATATTCTATAATGGGGAATGTAAAGACATTGACTTTAGAAATGAAGTTGGTATTGAGAAAATTACAAAGGGGGAAATTGGATTCTTCTAATATGATAAAGAGTAAATAAAATTGGGTTTTCCATCATCAACACCAAAGGATTAATTTTATCAATATACATATCTATAATAATATTATTATTTATTATGGTTTATACTGAGATATGAATAGTTTTGATTATATGAGATGGAGAATTTTCTATATAATTTCAAAATAATTGAAGATGATGTATTTTAGGGATATTGGATATCTGAAATATATTTATAATATCAGGATAAATTGGGGAAAATCATATATTTTTATTTAAAATAGTGGTTTTTTTATTATTGTTGAAGATCCGCTTTAGGAACGATAAAATTGATTTAGTTTAAATCTTGTGTTAATTGGTTGTAAGGTTCATGGAAATACTCTTACTTGACAAATCAATATGATTCTAATTATCATATATAAAATATATATTGTTTTAGAGTTATTTTTAAAATTCATGTAATTATTTATAGTTTTTTAGGGTAATTATTATTTTGGAATGGTAAAAATTAATTTTATGTGAAACTCAATTAATTTGAAGATATTAGATCTTTTGGATTTGAAGTTCAAATTGTGAAAATCTAAAATATTTTCTAAGCATTAGACACTTTTTTTGAGTTATATCTAAGTTAAGGAAAAAAAAATTGATTTTTTGACTTATTATGTATGATTCATTCATGAATATGTATTATCCATTTCATTCTACAGTTAAAAATTTAACAAAAGGTAAAATTCCCTATGAGTTATTTTCAAAATTTATGAGTCATTATTAGATAAATTGAAATATTGTGTGTGTAATTTTGATGTTTTTTATGAGATATCATAGGAACCTATGACATTGTATGATTGATTTTGAAGCTATGTTTATGTGGTTTTATACCTAGATATGAAAATTGGTACTTTTCTTATGAGTTACCCCTTAGAGTAATTATAATAATTTTGAAGATGATATACTAATTTCTAGAATAATACATTCTAAAAAATATTAAATAGTGATAATGTAATAGTTGTTCTTTCATGATCAAAATATCATGATTCTTTTTCATTCCATGCTTCATGCTTGTTTTGAGGAATATTAAATGATGATAAGATGATATAAGTACTATTTTACTTATCCTATCATTTTAATATGAGAATATTTGTAAATCAATATTCGTGACGAAAAATGAACTTTTTTTGGAAAGTAAATCTAATTAGGTGGGTACTTTATTTTATTGTTTTAAACAACATAAGATATTATGGTTTATTTTGGTTATCAAGAAAAATAATGATCAGTTGTTTATGAATTTGTTTAGAATTTAAATGAGTCTAAAATTAGGAAACTCTCATTTAAATGAATCTACATTTTAAAATTTTTATAATTATGTTGTCATAAAGTGTTGTAAATATAAAAAATAGATTTTATGATTTTTATAAGTTAAATAGGAGGTGTGATCTATAACCCACAGATTCAATATGGTGTTTTTATGTGTTACAAAGGATAAATCACACTATAAACAAGATGCAGTATGTTGAAACATTATTTTTTAATTTTTTAATATCTTTAAATAATATTTTTTTAATATTCTTGTGAATTTTTTTTGATAATACCATCCTTGTTCCTATTTCAAATTTTTCATAAGATCAGTTCAAATTGGACAAAAATAAATAAGGAAATATGAGAAGGGAACACTAGGAATTTCAGTTGAGATTTTGGGAGATACCCATTTAAAAATCTAATAGAAAATCTATATAGAAGATCATGGGACACTTTATACTAGGCGATTTGGTTTTATCATTCATGTTAAATCACGAATATTTCCAATTATGTATATTGGGTATAGTACTCTAAGAAAATCAAGGTGATTATATAAGAAAATATAATTGCCAACAAAAAATATAGCCTCAGAGTCTAGTAGGAAAAGGGATATTGTGCTAAGAGTAATTGTACAACTATCAAGTAATAACAGAAGTTTTAGAAATGATATTATGAATATCTTTTTCTATATAAAATAAAATATAGAGAAACCTACCTGGGTCTCTTGAGAAGATCCATTATATTAAAGCTATAGGGGGAGAAGAAGGATAATATTTTTGAAAACAATTTATCATGTGATACCTAAAATTTCATAATATATTAAAACATATAAGAATTAGTTCAATATAAAGGCGGATCTAAAAGAGACTCTTTAGGGTATCTACCTATAGTAGTGTTTCTAAATTTCATATTTGAGCATATATCATGATTTAATCCCCAAATGTTTATTTTTGGGAACCCACTTACTCTATTGTAAGAACCCAAACTTTTATTAATAAACATTCCACTTGATCTAATTAAATACCAAATTATGTTAAATGGTTATATAAAACATATGCACTTCCATGGTTTTATTTTTTTTTATTTTAAAATACTATTAAGAATTGTTACAAATTCTAATATATTCGTTGAATGGTGATCACATGATTCGTATAAATATAATGCTTTAACAAATCCAATTTACTCAAAAAAAAGGAAGTGATAGCCTCATTCAGTAGAATTTACCTAAACGAATCCCATTTTTTAGAGCATGTAAACAATGTAGCATCAATGGGATTTACTCTGGTCCATACCCAATCTGAACTTCAACACGTTAATATTTAACAGAATCACCTATGGGAGAAGTGTAAGTTAATAGAGATTACCACCCGAGCGATGTTATCCGAGATTCCCCAAGAGTCTGTCACCATTGCACACCTTACCCTTAGGACATATGTGGCTGTTATAAAGAGTTATGTAACAAGACCATAGCACTATGATTATTTGCATTATTTTTGTATAAATAATATACCTTCATTTAATTAGTGTTACTTTGTAAATGATTTTTAGAGCACAAATAGTATTTTTAGTTAATATTAAATTAAGAAAATTATTTTGATAAATTAATGGATTTTTTAAGTAAATATTATTTTAATAAAATGTTATTACTAAATAATTTTTATTAAATATATATTATCATATAATTTGTATACAATTGTAATTTTTATTAAGGGTTGAAAGTTTTTTTTGTCAAAACCCATGAATTTTTTATTAATGCAGGTTTTTATTTTAGAAGTAAAAATTCACATATTTATAAAATTATTTAGATAAAATGAATATTATTTTTGGATTTAGGAGGTCGAAATTATTTAATGGTGAATTTTTCATAATTTTCTAAGATAGTCAATGTTTTGGGTAAAAATCAAATACCATTTAAATATATAATATGTTTTTTGAAATCATAAGTACCCAATAGTGATGTAATAAAATACTATAAAAGTGATATTCGGCTAATATATGTTTTACCTTTAAAATGAGGTGGTTTTATATTTTTTTGATAAATTTTATGGTTCCTTAGTGGACCCTCCAAGACTTATAAAATATTTTATCTTCTTAAAATGACTTCCTTGAGATTGTGACTCCCCTCCACATAATCAAGCTGAATATTATAATAATTTCATACATTGGCATTATTAAATAATTTTCTACACTCTAGTTTGGAAAAAACCATTGGAAAAAACCATGATTTTGTTTGTGGTTTTGATTACTTTAATGTGTACTTTACAAAACCAAAATAATAATGAATTCTCTCTCTTTTCCAATATAAACCCACTCAATATCCCATTCCTCTTCACTAAAAACATTTAGATCTCGACCAACCTCTTCCTTCCTCTCTCTATAATACTCCCAAGTTTCTCCAATTTCCCAATAAGCTTCTCTCAAGCCTCTCCCTAGCCTTTCGGATAACACTTCCAGGTAAGGGACCATCACTTTCCTTCCTTCCTTATTTATGTCCATGTATCCTAATATGGTTATTCCCTTTTATTTCCAATTTTAAAATTTCGAGTATGATTTAAAACTTCCCATATAATTCCCTCCTTATGTTTGAATGATTATATACCCCATTCTCTCTCATTAATTCCTCCCATGTACACTCATTACCATACCGAAATTCTGTAATGGATTTCTTCCTTTCTCATTTTTGTCCATTTTTTTATGTTAATATACCCTTTTATTGTCAATTTAAAATGTTGGGGTAATATTTAACACCTCCCCCATACTTTCCTCCTTATTTTTTAATGATTAGAGTCCTATTTATCTTTAATTAATCCCACCCATGTACACCAGTTATCATACTGAAATTTCATAAGAGTTATTCCATTTCACCTCTTTCTTAAACTATATTAATTATTTTTAACCTTCTATTTACGAATTCCATGTGTTGGGAAATGTATATATATGATATAATTTCTATCCTTTTAATTTTAATATTAGTAGATACTGTGTTATCTATCATCAACCATTTTTTTTGAATTTTTATGTCATGATGTTATGCGGACGAAGTTGCACAGTGATTTTCAAACCCAAATCATTGTGTAGTGAATACCAAAACCATTTCTCTATCAAGGGTATTCACCATTATTCTTGTATACTTATTGATTATAGAATTTCATGTATGTATTACACATTCATTTATCATGGAATAAATGATGATGTTGAATGATTTCGTGTTATATGATCCATGTGGCACACCTATGCATGACATGAAATGTTTATAAAAGATGTGCTATGATAGCCCTCCAATGCATTGGGTAAAGAATAGTATCATGATACACCATCTACAATGATTTTTTACTCATTATAATTCAAGTTCAATTATATTTTACTCATGTTAATTCCAGTGAAATGAGGGTTTACTCATGATTCATGTGTAATGAGCCTTGGATCATGCTAATATCATGTTAAATGTTGTTTCCAAATATCCATGTTATGATAATCATGTTATATCATGCCATTATGTTCATATTTATCTTATGCTCTGTTGATGTGCCTATTTTTTAACATGTCTTGTATTCTTCATGTTATTCCTTTTTTACTCCCTTATTGAGCTTTATAGCTCACCATTTTCCTATGTATGTCCTCAGGTTATCTCTTAAAATGCTAACTAGGAAGAAATGTTGTGGCCATGTAAAAGAAGTTTTCAATAATTATGTTGTTTTTATGTCTTATGTTGTCGTGTAATGTTCTTAATATAACAAGAAACTATAAATCGCGATCCTCAAAGTTTTCTTAAGTTTAATTTTATGTAATAAATCATATTTAAGTGTGTAACAAAGAGGAGGGTTGTTATAATTGGTATCAGAAGAAATGTTTAGTTATTTTTGGGATTAAGATAAAAAAACCACAGTTAAAGACATAAGAATAATAATAAGTATAATAAAAAAATCCCTAAATTTTGGTGAGTATAGATTAAGTGGTTTATCAAAAAAAATGCATCCTAGTGTGAATATGAACAAGTAGAGGTGGCTCTGTAACAAACGTATCTAGGGGTAAAACCCAAAAAACCTTCTTTGATCTAGACTCGAACTGGAACTCGTGCATGGAAACGGGCCTTGGTTCTCTCTTGGTTTGACACTCTCAGGGGATATTCTTTGATAAATTCATAATATTAGTATGAAATATAATTATGAGAAAAAAAACTCCCCTAAGAATATATGTTGGGAAGTAGATCATGGATAATATATATTGAAGCCTATGAATTCATAAGTTAAGGAAATTAATGTAATCTATAATTTATCCATTTTTCATTGTATTCCCCTTTATGAGTTACCCATAACATTCCTTTTATTCTATTCAGTGGTCGGTAATAGGAGGACTCGGTCTAACAACCAATGATAAGATCAATGTGAAGACTGTTCTAATGAGATGCCCAATCTGATGGGAGCAGGAATTGCAAACCCTTATCATGATACTCTATCATCTAACTCGAGTTTTGAATAGAAACTTGGGTCAAGAGTTACATCCCACCCCAAGAAATAACAATCCACAATCGAGATCTTCATGATACAAAGGCCTTTTACTTCTAATGGATCATCTGATCCCTCAATCAGCGAACAATGGATCAACTCCATTGAAAAGATATTCTCTATCCTTAAATGTTCCAAACATGATATTGTTCTTATGTATGCTTATAATATGGAGGTTTAATTTGATCAATGGTGGACATTGATCATAATTACGAAGCATGAGGAAGTGATCGAGGCATTGGAATGGAAGAATTTCCAAAAAAATGTTTTTCATTAAACATTTTTGGTGCACCCTCTAACTTAGGATTGAAAGGGACTTACTTTCCCTCAAGAAAAAAGGGGAAAAATCCGTCAGAGCATATAAGGATAACTTCAAAAGGCTTTCATGATATGTCTATGTCTTGGTCAATACCCCCAAATTTAATTTTGACCGCTTCTTTGGTGGGTGATAACCTAGCCTATAGAATTCCCTTGCAATCCGTGACTTCTATAGCTATGAGAAAATTATTCAATGTTCCCCCAATGTAGATATGGATATCGGAGAATCTCATGGTTATCATAGGGATAAGAATCATAAATTGGACTTTAATTCTGGTTTTCCGATGGGAAAATCCAATGGTGTTAAGAAATTTCATCACCCCAATTTCCAAAGGTGTCGAAAGAAGCACCCTAGAAATTTCCAGAAAGGGGGTGAGGAAATTCTTTAGGGGTGGAAGAGAAGGGAACCTGACCATTAACTGTCATCAAGAAAAAATTTCTATTGTGATAGAGGAGAGTAATGTTTTTTTTGACCCTCAACACATTGTCCATTTCTTCAACAGCAAAGAACTAGGGAAATTCTCAAACCAGTGTGCTAGTCTCTGGGTTTTAAGAGGCAACGAAAACCTCCAAGCTAGCAAGGGTGATATTTTTCCATCACTATCTCTGATGAGAACCTTGATAATGAAGTAGTGACAGGTGTACTATTTATTAATTCAATAATAGAGAACATACTTTCTGATTTTATTTCTATGCATTCTTTTATATACTAAAAGTTTATTTGAACAATCCAAATACCACCGCAAATCATGGAAGTAGAGATATTAGTGAGAACGGAAAATGGGGAAATTGTTGAATCCAATGAATATAACTCCTCCCCTATCACAATTTTTAGATTTAACTTCCTTTTGAACCACTTCATACTCCCTCTAGTGGAATCTGATGTAATTCTTGGCATGGATTAGCTTTCCCCATATAGAAAACGCATAAATATTCATCAAAGGGAAATCACTCTCTATATGGAGAATCAACCCCCAATTCTAATTAAGTGCAAGGAGGAGGATAAATATTCATTACCACCATCATCTCAAGAATGAATATTACTTCCCTATAAGCACACATATCTTTCACAAATGATTGAGTCTATGGAAGTAACCATCCTTGAAGACATTCTTATTGTGAGGGAATTAGCTGAAGTGTTTCCCGATAAATTTTCGGGTCTTCCTCCTAAAAGAGATACTGAATTCTATATTGATCTTATACCTAGGCCATTTCCAATATCCTACTTTATATAGAATGGAAGTTGTGTAGAATGGCGAGCTAAATAAAAAAAATTAGAAGAATCTGGATAAAGGGTTTATACACCCAAGTGCTTCACGATGGGGTGAACCAGTCCACTTCGTCAAGAAGAATGATGGTTCAATGCACCTTTGCATTGATTATCGTGAGCTAAAAAATAACAATATATAACAATTATCATATTCCAAGAATTTATGATGTGTTCGATCAGCTACATAGAGAACAATACTTCTCCAAGGTGGATTTTCAGTCATCATATTACCAAATAAGGGTGATGAAGGAGGATATCCCCAAGACTACTTTTTGTATAGGCTACGGGAACTATGAATTCATATTAATTCCTTCCAGACTAACTAATTCTCAATAAATCTTCATATAAATGATGAATAGAGTCTTTAAATATTACCTCGAAAAATTTGTGGTATCCTTTATAGATGATATTCAAATATACTCAAAACCGAATGAGAAGCATGAGGAGCATCTATGAATTGTACTAGATATCTTGAAAAAAGAGAATCTCTATAAAAAGTACAAAAAGTGTGATTTCTGGTTAAAGGATATATCATTCATGTTTCATATCATCATAAGAAATGGGATATCTATGGATCCCTCTAGTAAAAATTCAATTGAGGAATGGTCGAGGCCAACATCTATGATGGATATCCACAGATTCCATGGGTTAGCTGGATATTATCATCGATTTGTGAGAAATTTCTCTCATTTGTCCAACCCTCTTACCAAGAAAACTTAGAAGGGATTCAGGTTTTCTTGGAGTGATAATGTGAAGATTGCTTCTAGGAGTTAAAAGTAGTCTTATCACTACACCCATCCTCACACTACCCATAATTGGAGAACTTTGTGTGGTATTCAGTGATGCATCGAAGAAGGTATTGGTCTATGTGTTGATGCAAAATGAAAAATTCATTTCTTGTATTTCAAGGAAATTGAAAGTTCATCAGAAGAAATGTCCTACATATGATCTGGGGTTGGATGTAGTAATCTTGACTTTGAAAATTTGGTGGCATTACCTCTTTGGGAAGAAGTGTAAAATATATATGGATCACAAAAGCCATAAGTATATATTCACATAGAAAGATATGAACATGCGCAAATGAATATGGTTATATATGATCAAAGACTATGACTTCTCAATCCATTACCACCCTAAGAAAGTTAATAAGGTGGCAGGTTCTCTAAGTCGAAAGGACCCAGTGATTCTTTCATTGATGATAATAGAAAAGGATCCAATCTTCTTAGATTTTATGAATATGGACATGAGAATCATAAAGAAGGGAACGTCATCAATCCTTCCAAAAATTATTTCTCAAACATCCATTTTGTAAGGTTAAAGGATGATCAAAAGGATAATGTTGGAATTAAGAGGAATGTGGAAACTATCAAAAAAGTTAAATCCTCAGATTTTAATTTTAATGAAGAAGGAATTGTGAGATTTGGGTCAAGACTATGTGTTATATAAAATCTAGAGTAAAATAAATAAATTTTGGATGATGCACATAGTTTAAATTTATCCATTCACCCAGGAAACAAAAAAATATATCAAGATATCTAAGAGAGTTATTGGTGGGATAACATGAATGAGGAGATCGTTGAGTATACATCAAAATGCTTGGTATGTTAGCAAGTGAAGGATATGTGTCATAGGTCTAAGGGGATGACGAAACCATTACCCATACCAATATGGAAATAGAAAAATATCACCATGAAAATTGTCAATGGACTATAGAAGAAATCCAAATGAAATAATTATATCTCGGTTATTGTGGATCGTCTTAAAAAGACTGCACACTTCATTTCAATTTTGAAGGATTTCTCATTGGATCAACTGGCTTGAATATACATCAGAGAATACCACTATTGATTATATCCAATCGAGATCCAAGATTAACCTATAATATCTGGAAGAGTATCAAACTTTATCTGAATACTAAGATGAACTTTAGTGGGGCTTATCATTCTCAAACTGATGGACGATTTGAGTGGACTATCTAAAAACTTGAGAACAAGTTGAGAGTATGATTTGTGGGATTCAAATAAGGATGGGATCAACATCCTCCTCTGGTTGAGTTATCTTACAATAACAATTTCGAATCAAGAATATAAATGGATCCTTATGAAGACCGTTATGGGTATAGTTGTAGAACACCAGCATTTTGGGATGAAATTAGGGAGCAAAAACTATTAGATCCAAAAATGGTCGAAGAAATGGTAGAGAAGTTTAAGACCATCCAGTAGCACAAAAAATCTTCTTAGAGTCGACAAAAGTGATATGATGATAATCATAGACTAGACCTAGAATTTGATGTTAGAGACATGGTATTCCTTTTCATATCACCATGGAATAGAGTTATGATATTGGTGAATAAGGGAAATCTTAGTCCAAGGTACATCAACTTGTTTGAGATCCTTGATCGCATTGCAGAAGTGGATTAATAACTATCACTCCCAATGAACTTATCACAAGTACATGGTGTCTTCTAGGTATCACTCTTGAGGAAGTACATACCCGACCCATCACATATACTAAATATAGAGGTGGTACCATTAGAGAATGACCCCTCATATAAATAAAATATGGTGAAGATCATTGATCGTAGGGAAAAATTATAAAAAATAATATAATTCCCTTTGATATGGTGTTGTGGTGAAACCAAAAGTTTGAAGATGAAACATGGGAATCAGAGGAAGTGATGAAGCAGAGTAACCCACAAATGTTTTAATATGGGAAAAGAAAATTTTGAAGGAGAATTTTCTTAATGTGGGAGATTGTAACAAACCAAAATTTTATTAATGAAAATTATTATTGATCTAATTAATTGTCTTATTATGTAAAATGGTTATATAAAACATATTAACATCCTTGTTTAATGTTTTTGGATTTTGAAATACGATTAAGAAGTGTTATTTTTGGTAATATAGTCATTTAATAGTGGTCACGTGATTAGTATAAATATAGGGCTTTAACAAATCCAATTTACTCATAAAAATAAAGTGATGCTCTCATCCATTAGAATTTCTCCATACAAAGCCCACCTGTCAGAGCTCGGAAAAGAGGTAACGTTGCTAGGATTCTATCTGTACCAAGCCCAATTCGAGCATCAACATGTTAAGCTTGAACAGAATCACCTACGGAAGAAGTAGAAGTTAATATAAATTATCACACGAGTGATGTTATCCAAGCCACCCCAAGAGTCTGTCACCATCGCATACCTTACCCTTAGGACTTATACAGGTGTTATAAAGGGTTATGTAACAATACCCTAGAACTATAATTATGTGTATTATTTTTTTATAATGAATACACATTCATTTTATTATTGTTACTTTGTAAATGGTTTTTAAAATATAAATATTATTTTTAGTTAATATTCAATTAAAAAAATTATTTTGATAAATTAATGTATTTTTTAAATAAATAATATTTTAATAAAATATTCTTACAAAATTAATTTTTATTAAATATAAATTATAATATAATTTTTATACAATTGTAATTTTTATTAAGATTTGGAATCTTTTTTTGGAAAAATCCATGAATTTTCGATAAATGTATGTTTTTATTTTAAAAGAATAAAATCAAATATTTAGAAATTTATTTAGAAAAAATAAATATTATTTTTGGATTTAGGACATCAAAATTAACTAACGATAAATTTTTTATAATTTTCTGAGACAGTTGATGTTTTGGGTAAAAATTAAATATCGTTTAAATTTGTAATGTGTTTTATGACACCATAATGACCCAATAGTGATGTGAAAAATACAATAAAATTTTTATTTGGACAATATATGTTTTAAATTTAAAATGTTGTCATTTTAGATTTGTTTTATTAATTTAATGGTGCCTTAGTGGACCCTCAAAGGCTTATAAAATATTGTACCTTTTTAAAATGATTTTTTTGAGAGTGTGACTAGCCTCCACATAAGAAACCCTAATATTTTAATAAGTTCAGATATTTTCCTTATACAATAATTTTTTCTACTCCATTTTGTAAATAAACATGGCCAAAACCATGGTATGGTTTTTGGTTTATATTAGTTTAATTTTTTGTGTCCAAAACCTAAATAATAAAGAACTCCCTCTCTTTTCTTATATAAACCCACTCAATCTCCCATACCTCTTCACTCAAACCATTTGGAACTCGACCGAAATATACCATCCACTCTCTAGAATAATCCCAAGGTTGTCAAATCTCCCAATAATCCTCTCTCAATCCTCTCTAAAACCTTTGGGATCACACTTCCAAGTAAGTGATCCTCACTTTCCTTCCTTCTTTGTTTATATCCATGTTTCCTTATATTGTTATACCATTTTATTTTCAATTAAAAATGATAAGGTATGATTTATCACCTCCCCTATACTACCCTCCTAATGTTTGAATGATTAGATACCCATTTATCTCTCATTAATTCCTCCCATTACACCTGTTACCATGCCAAAATTATGTAAGGGATTTCTTCCTTTCTCGTTTTTTTCTAGTTTTTTTATGTTTATATACCCTTTTATTTTCTGTTAAAAATTTTGGGGTTTGATTTCTCACCTCCCTCGTACATTCCTATTTATTTTTTAATGATGATATACCTCTTTCTCTCTCATTAATACTTCCCATGTACACCTATTACCATGCCGAAATTTCATAAGAGTTATTCCATTTATCCTCTTTCTTAAAGTTTCTTCATTATGTTACTCCATTAATTCCCAAATTCCATGTGTTGGGAAATGTATCTATATGACCCCCTTACTATCCATTTCATGTAAATATTATTAGATACCCATTTCTCTCTCATAATCTATTTTTATGAATTTTTATGTCACATCGTTATGCTACCGAAATTGCCCTATTATTTTCCAAGCCAAATCAATATGTAGTAAATACCATACCCGTTTATCCATCATGGGTATTCACCTTTATACACATATAATTATTGATTATATAATTTTATTTATGTATTAAATATTCATTTATCGTTGAATAAATGATTATTTTGAATTATTCCATCTTATATGATCCATGTGGAACACTTATGCATGAAATGAAATGTTTTTAAAGGGTGTGCACTGATAGCACTCGAATACTTTGGGTAAAGAATATTATCATTATAAGGAAAGTAAAATGGGGGTTTAATTATTATAATTAAAGTGAAATGAGGGTTTAATCATGATAATGTAAGTGAAATGATGTTTTACACATGCTCCATGTGCAATGAGACATGGTTCATGAAAATATCATGTTAAATGTTGTCGCCACATCTCTGTGTTATCATAATCATGCTATATCATGCCTTTATGTTCACATTTTTAGAATATCCGTTGATATTAATATTTTGTAACATGTATTGTATTCTTTATGTTTGGTCTTGTTTAATCTATCACTAGGCTTTATAGCTCACCATTTTCTAATGTATGTCCTCATGTTATCTCATACAATGCTTTGTAGAAAGTAATGGTGTGGCCATATAAAATAAGTTTTCAATAAATATGTTGTATTTTATGTCTTATTTTTTCATGTAATGCTCCTAATTTTCTAAGACACTATACCTCTAAATCCCCAGACCTTTCTTAAGATCATTTTTATGTAATAAATCATGTTTATGTGTATAATAAAGAGAAGGGTTGTTAAATCTATCCTACATTAATATTATATGATTTTTTCCTTTACATAGAATTTTCTTTGGAATTATCCTTCGGAATATCCTAGGGTGTCTCACCAAGGATTTCTCAATTTTATTTTCCAATGGTTAACAAAAACTATCTTCTAATACCAAATATAGAGACCCAATATTTTTATACAAGGATATTACATATTTTTCTAAGAATATTCCTTACATTAAAGAAAAAACACAAGGATCATAAAGGTATAGTTCCTTTGTAAACTTAGAAAAATAAGCAACTATTTCACAAGAGTTCTATATCATCTCATACATATTTCCACATAACTAGAACTCTACTTAGTGATATCACACGTAATACCAATCACCATAACCTATGGAGAAGAACCATAAGAAATAGTGATCTCTGATTCTTATTATGGATAAAAAGGGAAATATGTAAATAGAATGAGTAAATAATGGTATGAGAACATGAGAATAATATTTTAAAACAATATATAACATATCAAAGATCAAAATCATGAGCCATGGCATAAGTATTGGCATTTCATGAAATAGGAATCATAAGAAAATCACAGAACATGGGACATGAGAGAAAAACATTCCCATAAATCTTGGAATTGTGGTATATAAATAATCCTAGAAAACCTTATGTCAATGATACCCACCAAGTCATTCATAACATCTTAGGCTTTAGCTAACAACTCATATATCTACATCGGGCTTGGGAGAACCTCTCAGGTTTCAACCGTTTGGGATTGGGATAACCTCCAATGTACCCTTTGATCTCATAAACAATTAATCATTACTGAATATGTTTTAGGGAGTTATAGGTCCACTCATCATATAATCCATACATTTTTATACCAAAATATCCTAGAAAATTCATCAAATTAGAAACCATGAAATTTAATGGTTTAAATAGACATATTATCATATCAAACTCCATTTTAATAATATGGTTTAATAAATATTTTTTAATAATTAAAATAAACTATCCATATAAATACTAATAATGGTATCATTAGATTATATGCAAAATAAAGAATAATTAACATCAAAGGATTTCATCTTATATGTAAAATTATTTCAAAAAGACACAAGGAACGTTACCTAAGGAAAATAACCTTTAATTAAAAATATCTTTTAAAAAAATCATAAACCTTTTTTTAATTCCATTTAGTTGAAACTAAAATTTAAAACTTATAAATTATTCTATAAAACTTTTAGTGGTCCTCATGGTGAAAAATTCTATACATGTTAAAACAAAGATTCTTTTCAAATTTTTATATAAGTAAGATGGAATTTTTTTAGAAAAAGACATGAGGGTAACTTTTAAAATATATTCTAAAAAATTAAAACAAGGGTAAAAATAAAATTAAATAATCCCATGTTAAAATTCAAACATTTTTCAAAACATTTCTCGAAAACATGGATATGGAAGAATAAAGAGTTTTCGACTAAAGACTGAAACAAAATTGGTTTTCATTAAAAATATTATGTTAGAATAATGAATAAATAAGGAGAGTAGAATTAGAGGAAAATATATATTATTAATAAATTACCATTTTATAGTAAAATTCATGAGTTTTTTTATGGATAGTTCATAATATTTCATCACTAGAAGCATTATAATAAAACATCACGATAAACGATGAGATTGTGTCATAAAACACTTAAAATTTTAGAAATATTGAATCGTAATCCCAATGAAGGAATATAAGTAAATTAAATGTGAAATTTCATGATAAAGAGAAGCTAAGATATTTCAAGTCAATGGGTCTACATATACCTCTCATAAAAGAATATAGGTTCATAATATAATGTGTATCCCCAAATAAACAAATTGAGATAAAAATCACTAACAAAAGTCTTGACTTCCATTATTGATGTTCAAAAATACTATATAAAAAATATAAGTTTATTATTAATATATTAAAAAAAATTATATATATATACATGTCATATGATATTATTTCCTTATTACCTTTTATTACCCGTTTATTATCAATTGGATGTTAAAATATTGTTTCGGGTAATAACTGCTCTGTTTTTTCTATATGTTCTAATTTTTTAAATTCAATCCACATAACTTTATCATGATTCATTCATATCCATAATTTTTAAAATGAAATAAATATAATATATATTCATTATTTATGTATTTACATTAATCTATATAAGTTAAATATAGAAAATGAAATACACCACTCCTGGAGATGGTAGGTCGTACGTACGCATGAACATTGTTTCCATTTCACCATGGATGAAATAAAAGAAAAGTAGATAATATAATACTTTTAAAGAAACTTCATAATTTCAAATGTATTATATTTATTAGTTTATGTAACCCTAATTACCTTTCATGAAAGTCATTAGTTAGAAATGAATCACATCATTATGTGAGGCGGTAGTCCTTCAAACACATGAACAATGTTATCGTATCCCCCATTAAATGGAATATAAGAAGAAATATGAGATATTATAAATATATGAGTATATTTAATTTAAAAATATAATATATATTCATTTAGTATATCATTATTATCATCGAATTAAAATGAAAAGGCAAATCACATCATAACATTTTGTGAGGTGGTAGTCCATTGTACACATGAGCAACGTTATTGTTTTCCAACTGGTTTGGAGGGAAGAAGTTATATGATATATTATAATTATATAGACGTAAAAATATCATTAATATAATTTGTAAACATTAAAACCATCATTATATCCATCCTTGATAGGTGGTGATGAAAAATTAATAATATAGTTTCATGAGACGTTAGTCTGTTGTATACATGATCAACAATATCATTCCCCTTTTGATAAAAGTAAAGATGGATATAATATATTCCATTAAGATAATGACATATCAGTATATGTTAGATACTTGTGTTATTATATCAAAAAAAATGTTAATACTGTAAGGATTTATGAGAATAATTAAAACAAAAATGCATAGATTAAAACTTTACCCATTCTTTAGAAAACCAATTAATGTTAAAACTAAATCCTTCATATATTGGAGTTATGATATCAAATATTCCCATTGGATGTGTTTATGATTTTAAGGATTATAATTTTATATATATTGGTTGAAAAAATGGTTGTGTCAGGGTAGACTCTTGAATTTTTATTTTATTATTAATATCATTCATCTCCTTGAATATTATTCTCATAAAACTTATCATATAGTCATTTCCATTATTATGGATATTCACTCCATGGTTTGGTAATTGCATTATCCTCATTACTACCATAAAATGAATTACCATTTGATTTCAATTCCTCCTGGACAAGGAAAAATCATCATGAATATATCATAATAATTTTCTAGGCATATTAAAATAAGGCTTTTCTCAAGAATGAATTTGTTTTGGTGTTGAGTTGTGATCACATATCAATTCCAAATTCCATTCCATTATTATAACATAGCTTTAAAATTATTTTTTATTTTAATTTAAAAATATAAAAATAAATTTAACTTCTCATTCGAATCAATTAATTAATGTTCAACAATCTTAAAATTTTCAATTTCAATTGTTTTATATTTTTATTATATGTGAAGGTGATTTAGATAGATTGTGATGATGTTTACTAAAATGGAATAAACATTATGGAATCCTAGGGTGAAATGACCACTGACATTTACATTTTAAAAAATCAACAAATAAAATTAGGATAAAATTTATTGGTTGGATCCCTAACTATGTGTAGTAAAACTATATAGAATAAATTTATGGCCCCATTAGAATTATTGAATATTTTTTTATTATATCTAGAAATTTTTTTCGATATTGTGTATAACATTTAAGGATATTTTTGTAATATTTTAGGGTGTTCGGTGATGGCCATGAGTTAATACAAGGAGTTTTATATTTAATAAAGTGATATTTTAAATTATTTAAAATGGAAAATTATCAACATCAAAATATTTATGGGGGATTTAAGAAGAATAATGAAGGACTTAATAAGGGTAAAACCAGACTTCATTGTTGTCTTTAAGAAGACTTTGTATGATTCAATCTTAAATTTTATGGAGTCATGGGAGAGTTCCGAAAGTCATCTCAAATCACAAAAGAGTAAAATATGTCATTAAAAGACTCATAAATAAATTTCGAATAGTTTACAAGTATTTTTTAAGAGTAATGTGGAAATAGAAATATTAAAAATGGTGTCTGGAAGAGTAACTCCTCGACTTCATAAGAGTTAGTTAATCTGATAAATCATGAAAAGAAGAGAACGAATTCAATTGATTCTTAACTGTTCATTTAATTCCAAAATATAATCTGTCATAGCCAAGATAATATTGGAACTTATTAACAAAATTAATTGAGTTAATATTGGTCTAGATTGATATTATGAGAAATTATTGGAGGGGTTTTGATTCAAATTGAATTTCATAATTCCTAATAAAACTGGATAGTATGTAATTTATTTTCTCACACAAAAATTCTATTTTTTACGGATAAATATTATGATCAAGTAATAATTATTTTCAATAAAATAATTTTGTAAATATTTATTAAAAATATTAAAAAAGTATAAAAGATAAAAATGATGAGAAATGATGAGTTTGAGTGTTGAAAAATGAATTTGGTACCCTACTTCATTGAAAAACTGATCTATCAAAGAGTGAGGAGAAGAGGAAAATCAATGACCTACACTGAAACTTAGAATTCTGACTAGGTCAAGGAAATATGTTCAAGTTTTTGGCCAGTCGATAACTTATTAGTGATAAGGAATATTATAATCTCATGTGTGCATTCTCTGATGAAAAAAATTATTATTCTGTATAATAATGATAAGAAAGTTAGACCTACTGGTTTTCATTGATAATTTTATATCTATGTAATTTCTTCGGGAAAGAGATCATATTATTAACATTAAATCATATAATGTTACCTAGAGGATATTTTCATAACAAAGAGAGAGGATATAATCTGAGGGATAGTGGTACCAAGATAAATATATCCTGATATTATTTTTGTCACTATAGATGTTTGCGGATTAATTTGGTCCTTATTTTGAACAAGAAAAGGATGGTTTAGAAAGATTTAGGGATATACACATCCCCTATATTTTATTCACTATTATATTTCATATATTTTAGGTCTTGGACCTCAACCTGGGCTATGAAATGAGTAGTATCACCTATTGAGGTTGAACTGTGTAAAATAAGTGTGTGATTTCCATCTCCATTATGTTTTTATGTACATGAGTCGAGGGAGAGATCGTAAATAATGTATCAAAAATTTAATCAACCAAAGAATATTAATTAAAATTTATTTTTAGAAAACACTTTACCACTAACTCATCCCCCCCCCCCAAGTGTTATTCTAACTCACCTAGTCATTTCAACTGGTACCAGCGAAATATATGTTCCCTCCAAAATCATACCACCATTAATAATGGAATTTAATAATTCATTAAATATTAAATAAGTCATCATATTTTATGAGAGGATATTTCTTGAGTATAATAATCAAATTATACCATATTTACTTTTATAATGATTGGAGGATGGTGATATTTTTACTATTCGTTTTCCATCTCTTGAGAGGTATTCTCATATGAATATCATATAAAAGAGTAATTTAAAGGTATATGGGAAGTCCAGGAATGTGATTATATAATCCTTTTCTGCAAATGAATACAAAAAAGATATGGGTATTTTAACAACCCATAAAAATAGGATGAATAAGAAAATATATATGAGGTGAATGTAAAAAATAAAAGAAGTTGAACTAAAAATATGGGGGTAAAAGTTTCAGATATTATGATGATTGCACATAAGGATTCATATAACTATTTGACCATGAAAAATGAGATATTAATTAATATCAATGAATTTTTTGATAATATAGAAGACTCTATAGTTTTAAAAAATTTATGGATAAATTTACTCAATAGATTCAACTCAAAAATTTCATCCATGTAAGATATATACAATCCTTCCCTTGAAGAACTTCACAATACCCTTATAAATTATGAAATGAGAAAATGTCTAGTTATCATGAATATGGATACAGATTCAATGGTATAAAAAGTTATAAATAATTTAGTGATCATGGAGAATGAATTTTATTAACTAGTGAAACAAAAGAAGATTATGAGAACAATGAAAATCCAAAACTATTTGGGGATTTTGTTTCTTCAAATTGTAAAATTTTTGGTAGAAATAATGATGGAAAGCTTCAACATAAATTATTTCAGTTGGGTGAATAAGAAATTTGTTTGTAAAATATCTAGGATTAAAGAAGTGTTTGAAGTCCAATGAGTAATAGGATTAAAATAATACATAGATGAGGTCAAAAAAAAGTTCAATAAAATAATATAATATGTTATATTAAGGTATAAAGAGTATGTAGAGAAGAAAAAAAGTGAATTTATAAGGAAAATTAAGAAAAAATAATCGAAGAATTTATTCTAAAATGTATTGTGATGGAATATATTTAAATTTCAAGGATTTTTTTGAGAAAAAGAAAAGAAACATCATTGGAAGTGAAGAAGATGATGATGAAGATGTGAATTATATGGTGTAAAGGCTAAAAAATAAACCTGTAGTTTTTCATGAAAAAAGATAACTAAAAAAGGAAGTAAAATAACTTAATAATCATGTGAAAAAGGTTTAAAAAGTAATTCAAGCTTCATATTAGGGATGTTTATCAAATTTATTATATCATGATTCTTAAGTTAAATGTGTCCAAACATGATAGAATCATAAAATTATTTGAAAATAAGATGAATGATCCGAAATAAATTATTAACTATGAGGAATAAAGGTGTCGTAAGTCTAATAAGACCCTTAAAAATATGGTTAGTAACATTGATAAATTTTTTGAGGTGAAAATGGATCCATCATAAAGTAATAATAAATATCATTTTTCAACATAGGTAAAATATTCACCTTTTGTATTTGAAAATAGTAAAAAAAATATCTAATTTTATAGGTTCTAAATTCAAATATGTAAAACAAAGTTTTAAAAAACCCCTTAAAATATTACTACTATAGTTAAGGTAATATTTATTATTATATATAATAAATATTATCGTAAAATTATATAAAATTAAGCTAACGTGTCACTATGATATATGGTATATTTTCAATGAAAAACTCAATGGATTCATAGAAGAAATAGTATAAAGGGATACCACTAGTGTTGTAATACATAGGGGAATAAATTATATTTTTCTTATAATATTTCTCTCCATTGGAATTGAATAAGTAATTAATTTAAGGGGATCTATTCAAAAAATAATTGTAATGGTTATGTGAGGATTTAGACGGTGGATGGACATTCATATGTAAAGTAAGTCCGAAATACGTATGATTTTCTTAAAGAGATATATGGGAGGTGTGATTATAAAGGTCAATATATAAAAGAATGTATTACCATGATCTTAATTCAAGCATAATATATTTCTAAATTAAATAATATTTAATTTAAAATGAAGTATTATAATCCCCTTATTCTTTAGGAAGCTATTAACGTTTGAAAAAAGTGAAATCCATGTAATCTTGAGAGTAGTTTTTTTATCAAATTTGATAGGGGCCAAAATGTAAAAGAATATTTAATAAAATTATGGTGGTGGACTAAATTTTTTTGAATGAAAGGTCTTTAAAAACTAAAGGTTTTGGAATAGCTGATATTGAATCCCCCAAAAACAGAATCACTAGATGTTTTATTTATTGAGGGTTTATTATATAATTTATTTTTTGTGAAAAACTTATACAATGATATGAATGAGGTTGTATTTTTAAGTGACATGGTACAAATTAAGAGGATAAGGTTTGGAAAGATTACTACATTATGAGAAAGAACCATGGTTTACTAATTTTTGATTGGAGAATTAAATAATTCATGCTACATGAGTTTAAAAGATGACACAAAATTATGTCATGGAAGGTTGGGAACAATATAAAACTATTTTGATAAAACGTTAAAAGGGAGATGTGGTTTTAAACTTTCCCCGCCTCAAAAATTAATGGAAAAAATATGTGAGACATTTAAAAAAGAATAAATTCACTCAATGACCCCATAAATGTGTGGAAATTCGTATTAGTAATCCCCTTGCCTTTTTAATTTTATCTTTTACGGGACCATGAGACAAAAATACACATAATCTTATCATTATTTCATCACATATAATGATTATTATATATAAATAACTGATGTTATTTTTACAAACAAAAATCTAAGGAAATATATATGTTCATAATTATTAGAAGAATAGTTTTGAAAGATTTTGGGACGGCCATTATGAAATTCAAAACTAGAAATGGGAAGGATTAAAAATTAGTTCAATTGAATATTATCTTGAATAAAATGGCATTAAACATCAATATATCATGTTTTACACTCCATAATAAAATGGAGTGACTAATAGGAATAATATAATTTTTGTATAAATGGGTAGGAATATGTTTCCTTAACATAATCTCTCAAAACAATTAGATGGAAAACATTTTCACAGTTATCCATATTCAACATCGATTTCTCTTATGGATCAAAACCAACATGAATTCATATAATTTTAAAAAAAATAAATCACAAAGTGTACTAACTCATATTTTTTGGTAGTTTATTATATATAAGTATTAAAAATGGAACAATGGATAAATATATTGAGAAAGTTGAGGAGGGTACATTATTAGTATACTTATCTGGTAGAAAATGATATAATTTCTGGATCCAAAGTCACTATAATGTGGGGGAATATTAAAATTTTATGATATTTTCAAACCAAAAATATTGGTATGGATGATGAATTTGTTTTTCAAATTTGTTTAATGTAATAGTAAAAATTTTGTGGACTCCAGGGAAGAACAAATTGAGATTGAACCATGGGATGTAAATGTGGACTCCGATTAAAATATTTATAACAACCCTACTATTTATAGAGAAAATAAGAAGTATCAGAGAGTGAGAAATCATGTGGATGTATAAAAAATTTAATTATAATTCACAATTATCCTATCTAAACTAAAAGAGGTATGATATGTGATGATCAAACCACTATAATCTCTAGAGTTCACCCACATTCTATTGGTGAAGCTATTAAGAATGAAGAATGTGTTGGTTCTATGAATGAGAATTAAGAACAAATTTTTAACAATGTGAGTCTAGATTTTTTTTGCAATTCCAAATGATAATAATGTTATTAGGTCCAAGTGGATGTAGAAAAATAAAATGAATAACAAGGTAAAATCCATAATGAATAATACCAGACTTCTTTTCAAAGGGTATTCCCAACTTGAAGGAGAAGATTTTGATTATACGTTTTCTCCAATTTTTATTCTAGAAGTAATTTTAATTTTCCTTGTTGTAGTAGCTTACCGTAATTATAAAATAAATCATATGAATCATTAATCTTCATTATTCAATGGCGATCTATAAGAAGAGGTGTATATTTAGAATCATGATGGTTTTTCATCAAAAAAAATGGTTTGAAATTATGAAAACTAAAGAAGGATTTATATAGTTTTAAATATGCCTAAAATGCCTGGTATTAAAATCTATATAAATATTTTGAATAAATTAAATTACAAAATAAAAATTGTAATAAAACTCATACATCAATGAGTTTAAATTATTCACTCTCATTAAAACTATTTATATTGATTGAAAAAAATTGACATTAGAACAAAATGTTTTTACAAGGAATTTTCTAATCAAGTTAAGAACCACTTATAAATGTCTGCACTATGAGAGATTTGATATTTTAGGGTAATAAGTGTGATACAAAAAGAAGCTTTTTATTGTCCTAACACATGTATTCCAAATAATTCATAATGAATTTTTATATGGAGGACTACAAACCAGTATATAAACCCATTAAATTGGGGATTAAAATTCTAAAGGATGATATAGGCTATAATTTTAATCAACTAGAATTTATAAAATTATTTGGTATCTTAATACATCTTTCTAAATATATATTATACATTTTAAATAAAATTATATTATTATAAAGATATTATAGTTATCCCAATAAATCACATATATTGGATGAAAAAATTGTCTTTACATATATTAAAGTTACTATGAGTTATGGATTTATGTATAACAGGGTAAGAACCTTAATATGTATTGATTTACTAATATTGAATGGGAAATATATTATAATGATATATAGTCCACTTCTGGTGAAATTTTCCTCTTTAGATTATGTTTTCATATCTAGAATTATAATCAACTGAATTTAGTGACATTAATAACCATATAGGATGAGTATATTAATAATATTAGTTCATTCACACAAATTATTTGGATGAATGATAGGCCTTTTTAGTTTTAGGGAAAAATTTTAAAAAACCTCTCACTATTCATTTTGATAATCAATGTATTATTGGACTTTCCAAAAATATTATTCAATACTCGATGTTTAATAATATTAATATTAAATTTCACTTCATCAATGAGAGGGTTTACAATGGTGATATTAAACTTGACCTTATACCAAATTGGGACTAATTGATTGAAATTTTTTTCAAGAATATTTATGAAGAAAATTTTGACACATTAACGTTGGAAAATAATTTTTAACTCCTACAACACAATTGAGAACCTTTTTGGAGCACACAATACTATATATCCAGGGACTGTTAGACACAGTTTTTCAAAACTGTGGCGATAGGTTTTTATGCCCATTTTATAGCAATGGTTTCGATAAAACAATGGATATATGCATATTTTATAACCATGGATTAATTAACCATTAATATAAATTTTTTGTTCCAGTATATATCCACGGTATTGGAAAACCATGGCTATAGGTCCCTGGATATATCCATAGGTAATGAAAACTATAACTATGATTTTCCCACACAACCGCAGGAAAAACAATTTCCCAAATGAAATGTGTATTAATATTTATATCCATGGTTTACCATCTATTTCCATGGTTATTATATATATATATATATATATCAAAAATATACACATTAATACATAAGATTCAAAACAGTGTAGTGGTTAAGTGTCTAGTGTCGAAAGTGGAGGTTTGGGGCTCAAATATGGTTACACACATTTTATTTAGAGCCTAATGTTGTGTATTAGTTTGAAAAAATGGTTATAGACCTAGTTCCACTATTTTAAACTATGAACATAGTCCTCTTTTAATGGTTTTATGTTGTGGCTATAACCTTATTTCCAATATTTCAAACATTGTCTATAAGGATATATCCATTATTTGAAATGGAGGCAATAGGTTCAACCCTATAACCATTCCAAAAGGTTCCAATTATATCGAAAACATAGATTTAGGAAATAGACCTGAGTTTTACATCTATAAGAATGATTTTTTACCATGGATATATGCAAATTTTCTAGTTTTGATAGCTGATGATACTTTTATTGTATTTTTATAGGGTGATAAGTAGATGCTCAACTCTTTTCATGAAAGACACTTTTTCCATTCAAAATAGAGGAATTAAGTGGCATGTCAATGGGAGAGAGGTAAATTTCATCCTTATCAGTTCTCAATTAAGTAGTTTTGTTTATAATGAAATGGTTGGAGTTATTAGAATAGGTGATTTTCTTCAGTGACGGGGGAATCATATTATCACTTGTCTAAAATTTTGAATGATACTGAAGTTAGAGTTCTATCAAAAACACTAATCTAAAATGTGCTGTGGCGTTAAGATCCTTGTCTCATGAAAAAGTTCATGATGTAATTTCCCTAAACATAGGATTTTTTTATTAATGTATTTAAAAATATTTATATAGTTTCAAAACAATTGCAAAGTGATAGATGGAATTTCCCTTCAAAATTCTTTATAAATTTTTCTATTTTATCAACCAATTTTTAAATACTTCGAAGAATGTTTCAATATGTGTTTGATGTTTTTTATGTATTTAGATAAGGCTTTGAGTTTGTGAAAGATGTTCTGTATTTTAATATTTCAAATATAGAATTATAGAAAATGGATAAGTCCTGACTTTTGAATAGTCATGTGGGGTTATTGAAGACAAATACTATATTTCAAAAGGTTACAAAATGAATTCAAAATATATCTTGGATTACTTTTTAATAGTCCAAATTATTTTTTGAAGACTCATGAAAGATTTTGGACGTGTTATATCCAGTTTTGGAAGAGTAACAACTGAGTTTGGAAGTAAATGATCAAAATTTAGCAGAGTAATTCAAACATTAGAGGTTAAAGGGAATTTTTTGAAGAGTAAATCCTAAACTTCTTAAGATTCATCACTTGTGAAAAATCAGGAAACTATTTTAAAAGAGAATAGATGATATTTATATGGTATAAATTATTCAAGTGGTTTAAATTCATATTCATATTCATTGTTCTCTCTAAATCTAGAAACATTAGAATTTATTTTTACACATTGAACTTCTATTTTTAAGAAGAATTCATGTGATTAAGAATTAGGTGATTTTTTTTCCAAGAATATATAGACCACTAAGGATGGGAAGTTTTATGAATGGTGATATTCAAAAATTCCCTTTATCATAAAATTACAATTTACAACATGTTCAAATTTTGATCCTCACTACAAAAAAATAGTACCACAATCACAGGAAATGAAAAATATATATATAAAAGGAACATAGGTTTTTACAAGGATCTATCTAGAAGTTGGTACCCATTAATTGTCCTCCTAACTCCTATCATTACATAGATATCAACTAAATAATGAAAGGGAATATAAATGATCCAACTTTGGTATCGAACCTTACATATCTTGATATGAAATATTAATGGTTTCCACAACTTATAAGATTTTATTATTCTTCCAAGATAATATAATATTGTAAATTTAAATTGTCCACACTATAAACTCTATATGGGAAAATTTATATAAATCTTCATTCACTTAAAGGTATACTTAAATCCTCAAAAAAATTTATACCTTTAATATTTTTAAAATTCATATCATTACAAATAATTTTGGAATGATGGCTCTTCTTCAACCCTTTATATTTTTTAAACAAAAATGGTTGGCCACACATATAGTATTTATTCTCTAATAATTCATTACAAACCTCATTAGTTATTCTAAAAAAAACATCTTTCTTTATATACTCTTCTATTTCACAAATAAAATGGACATCCATCAAATGAAATTTCGTTAATTTTAATCATTTATAATTTTCTAAAAAGCCTTCCAACCAGTACTTCTTTATTGGAGTAAAGAATTTGAATTAGAAATTCCGTGAAAATGGGATTCAAAACACTATTCAAAACATCCTCAAAACAAAAATATAATCATGAATTCCTTATTTATAAATATTATAAAATTTAATTAACAAATCACTAATATCATAATGGTTTGACATTACAAGTATATAATTTACACCCAAAATAATTCAGATAAAAGTCTTTAATATAAGTTAATTATCTCCTTCTAGTTCATACTTTTCCTACATTCAATCTTCATAAGAGTTCAATACTTCAAAAATCCTATGAAACGTTTCTTTTGATTTTGGTGGCTTTTTTGTATTTCATATCCATACTATTTAAACTATACCTATATTTTATTCTTATTATATACTCACCCTGAGGTTTTCATTTGTTTTGATCAACTGATCCACTAGTATCTGATGCGTCTCAGTACTTATAAATATCTTTACTCAATACCACTTCCTTCTACAAACTCAGACTCATCCTTCTGAATATCTCACCATATGATTATTCTTCATTTGGTAATTACACAGGATCAATATTTTTATCAATCCTTGTATTGAGCTTCTTAGTAAACAAGTCATCTTTTATATCTCAAAAAAATATGTTTAGAAGTAAATTATTAATTACTAGATAACAACATAGTTCATTATTTTGGGAACATCATTTTCTATTACTCTCACTATCCATAAAGGGTTCCTTTTCTGATAATATTGATATTTTATAAATTCTTAATTTTACATTCTCATCTTGATGGTTCTCTTGGTGTACCCTGATTTATTACAACGGAATATTACTTCTAATGAAATAAAAAACATATTCTACTTATGGACACTATATCTTTCAAAAACAATTGATTGAATCTATTTTTATCTTCAATAAAATTTATTTTCTTTTAATGAATGTCCTTTTTTCCATTGTATAAATTTAAAAAACATGTATTGTTCATAAGAAATATTATAGTAAATGTTCTTCATATCAAATAAATAACTATATTTTTAACTTTTTTCTAGTATTCTTAAAGTTAGTATTTTTCTTTTTCTCAACTCCAAAAAAATTGACATAACTTTTTCTTCATACAAGAATATACTCCTTGTGTTTCATTATAATCATCCACAATACTCTATCTCTGTTGTACTCAAAATCACAAGACTGTGTTTCTTATTCTTCCCATTCATTTTCATTCTTCCAATAATCCAACAACATAATATTTTTTCCCAAGGTATTGATGTTCTTGATTCATAAAATTTCCTTCTAATATCAAAAACCATAGTTTTATACTCATCTCACTCTTATTATTCCTAAAATAAATTTGTATAACCTTTTTTATAAGGATAACCATAATATCAAATTTTCATAAAACTAAAAAATATTCATAAATAAAAAAATGACATAATAAAAAATAATTTCAATAGTTCCAAACTAAGGGTTCTTCAATCACCCCATTTAGACAAGTTAAAAATAAAAACATTGATAATTAATTTATTAATTGATCCAAAATTTACATTAAAACATAGTCTTCATAATAATGAGAAATCCTAAAACAAAAATACTAGATTAAGTAGTGTTTTTAAATGAATTTTGTCCCCAAGTATTGATTAATTTTATGGTTATGATATTGATGTAAATTCCCTAGAGAACATTCTGGAATATTTACTTCCATGTTCTAGGATTAAAACAGATTCATAATCATAAATGAATAATAAATTAATTTTTTTTACTTCTTCTCCCCCTTTGATAGTAGAATCCAAAGAAATATCGGGGTTACCTCAATAACTTTCTTATGTTAGCAGTGGTGGTTGAAAATGATGTTTTATCTTCAATTACTCAAATCATTACCTTGTCATAGCATTGGTGAACATATAAAAAATTTGATCTTTTCTAATAAAATACTCAGAATTAATTTCTAAAATAGATAATTTTTCCTTGAGGAAATGATATTTAATATCAATATTCTTCAAACATGATTGGTTCAACTAATTTTAAAATATATCAATTGAACTTTGGTTGTAAAAAAATCAATGGATTTTCACTATTCACCCTCAAATATTCCATCTAAAATTTCATAACATCATTTATGTACATGCATGGATGGAAAAAAATATACTCTTCTTCTATTATCCTTAAAGTCACAACACATTTTTTTTACTATTCTACTCAAACAGCTTTCTCCTGAAAAAAATTTACTCCAGATATTTATTTCTAATTATTGACATCTCTAACTCAATCAATATGAGTGAAACCAAGTATGTTCAATTCATTACTCTCTTTATATATATAGCCATTATTTTATGTTTCCTTAACATAAATAAGGATTTTTTTTATTTCCATAATGTCTTCTTCCATTGTATAGATCTCATACCTTACACACAAAGTTATATCAAATATAATGTATGCTCTTTTTATAGTAGGATCAAGTAAACATCACATTAACTACCAAAAGTCCTACTGATTTATACTTTTTCTAGTTCAACCATTCCTCATTTTTACACAAACTATAATGGTTGTGATATCTTCCTTGGATTATTCCATGAAAATTTTAATTATTAAGCCATTGGAATAGTTTCATCAGGAAACGAATATGTATCTTACATTCTTTTTTAATTTATCCCTATAAATAAGTTCAACTATCTCAGCATGGAAATATCAAAGTTTTGCAACATCTATTCAATAAATTATTTATAAGATTTAATGCTATCACTAGAAAAAATTATATTATCAATGAAAAAAAAGGAAATCATAGTATCAATACTAATATATTTCACACATAAGTTTCTATAAACTTTTTATTTAGAAAATTTTAACTGCTCTAGGAAACAATCTTATTTTGAATACCAGGAATGAGGATCCTTCTTTAACCCATAAAATTATTTATTTATTTTTTACACCATGGTTTATACATTATCATGTATGAATCCATCAGGTCTCTCAATGTAAAACTCTTCAATTTCATAGTACAATAATAATTACTTAACATAAATTAGATAAGATTTGTAAATTTTATGAGTAGAAAAAACCAAAAACAATATGATATTTTAAATTCTTATAACATGAGAAAATTTTTATTCAAAATCAAACCCCTTTAACTATGAGTATCCCTTTCAAACAAGCCTAGATTTATTCCTTAAAATTTATTTATTTTTATTTAAATTATTTCTAAACAACTATTTATTTTTTATAATAGTATTCCCTTATAATTAAGGAAGATGATCTCGTGTGAAATTTTTCTTAATTTGTTCTAAGTCTTCATTCATCACATTTATCCATTCTTTACACATAAAAACTTCTCAAAGAGATTTTGGATATAACAGTGATATAAGTTTAATTTTCTTTTAATATCTTAAATTTTATATTTTCATAACTAGAGACACTTGGTCTATAAGAAAATTATTTGGTTCAATCCATTTTTATAAGGACTTTACATTTAATATTTTTCCTCTAGTATTATTATCCTCGTGACTAAATTGATCTTAATCTACCTGTACAACGTTACACTTTTAATAATCTTCCTTTTCATTAACATTATATAAGTTTCCATTATATATTCTATTAAAATTTTCACAATATCTTCTATAACGTTTAATATGGTCTACTGGTTTTCTACATTTAAATAAAAATAATCAACAAACTTAGGTATTCATTTAATCTAAAATTTATTTCTTCTTCTGTTGGGTGAATATCCCATGAAAATTCTATCTTCTACATTTTCATACAACTCTCTTGAAGCTAGATTTTGGATATTCAATAAACCGGGACTAACAAAAAACTAAATATATAACTTTATACATATTCTTGTACCACATCCTCAAAGAAGTAATGTTTAAATATGGTATTATTAAGAATCAATTTTAAACATTTATTGTTATACTTAGACACTCTCTCCAAAATATAATTGAATAATTATATTAAGAAATAATGATTCTTCCCATATCTACTACAATTATGTTCTTAATTTTTATTACTCTATTTTTATAAGGATTAAAGGAAACTCTATAATGGTTTTTTGTTACATGTTTCTTTAGGTAGGACATGAAAGAGTTACATGTTTTTTACTTTCTATTTTCAGTTATTAACTTTTAAATATATATGACCAACTCATTCTTTACTTACCTTCTAAGGATTTAGAAAATATTCACAACTTCACGTTTATGTTTCATGAATATTACATTGTTCATCCAAGTGAAATCACAAATAATGGTAATATAGTATAATTCACCCTTTATTGATTGATGTCTTGTCCGGTCACATTGGTCAGAATTCATGACCTCAAGTGTTTGAGAGGATTGAATTTCAACTTTCATATAACTTCCACTTACCATCCTTCGTTTTTTAATGTATTGAAGATAAAATTATGTTTTATCTTTATTATTGGATGATCTATTGTGACATATTCCTTTGAAATTATTCTCATACTCTTTTGGACAATATGGCCAAGTCTCTAGTGCCATAGCTTGTTTTTTTAGAAGCCAAATAACAAAATGTACTAGTATATCTTTTCTAAAATAAATTACAACTAGTTATTTCATCCTTAGTAACAACTTTTATTTATTTCAAACATTAGATGATATAAGAATATTTTTTAAATATAACTTTCTTCCCATTATAACAGATTTGGAAAACACTTAGTAAGTTCTATTTAAGTCTATCAACAAATAAATCTTATATTGAATTTAACATTTGAAAATAAATTTATTTCATACAAATTACTCTTAATTTTAAATAATTATAAGGTGACTTATCCATTCTCATAATCTTCAATTTTTTCAATATTTTATCACTAATTTTATATTTTATGAAAATCCAATGTCAAGTATCCACAGTTTATTTTACTATCTTTTAGTGAAACATTAACAATAAAATATTTATGTTTATATTCCTTTTATATTCTTCCTTTTATTATGTTTTTAAGGTAGCTTTCTCCAATTGTGTTTCCATGCAATAATCATCATCTGGACCACATCGGTCACATATTCCAATAACATATTCTAGATTCTCAACTAGATTTTCCCTTGCCCAGATTTTGACATATAATTACTTTTTTGTATCTTTCATTAACATCAAGATATTATTTCCTTTTATTAAACTTTGTCATGACTACTCCAATGAAGAGAAGTGTTATACCAACTATTATATTCATTATTTATAAACATGCCATAGCACCAATAATATTTTTTTAACCACACTCTTATATAGTAGTATGGTTTTTCAATTAAATATGTTTTATAAAGTTAAAAATATGTTAAAACATATAATTTACATTGTTTGGTCAATATTTCATCTATAAGTTTTATTAACGTTAATGATTTATCATATTATATCATAACCTATGCTAATTCATTATTGGTTCTTAAATCTATTTGGTTAGAATAATCCTATGAATTTTATATTTAGTGAAAGTGGATTTCTCTTGATTTTTTAGAAGAGCTTTATCAAAAGGTAGATATTTTTCTTTCTTTACCTCCAAAGATGTTTCAAAAATTCTCACTCAACTTATTTAAATTATTTTCAACAACATTATATCATGATTATGACTTACTTATCTATCCTTCCTCAACATTGTGTTTTTCATTAAGGTCTTTCACTATATTTCCCTTTTTTGAAACATTCAACTTGACTTTTTAATTTCCTCTATGTACACATCTTAATTTTTAACCAATACATATTTTATTAATTCTTATTTTCACATTTAATTTTAAAAACACTATCTTATTTCTTTAGTTTGATATTATTTTTGAATACATGACTCTAGTTATAATATCATTTTATCATCTTTATAAGTTTCTCCACCCCATTTTTATTCACTACCTAAAGTATCTTCATTTCTTTTAATGTGATCCATGAAGATTATGAACTTCTACAAAACGTCATATTCTGGAGAACTATTATTAATAGAGTCATCCTTATTCGAGATTTTCATTAATTTTTGGGGAAAAATTATATAAAATACTATTCTGGACAAGTTTAGTTTTGATCAAGGGTTGATCCACAGATAAGGACATTTGAGAGTGTTCATGAGTGTGACTGACAAAGAAAAAAATGGAACTCAAAAAAATTTAAAACATAGGTGGTGGTAATGATGAAATAATGGAATTTAAAGTGTCTAACATCGATGAAATGGGTGAGATGAAAATACTAAATATCACATAGAAGGAATGGATAATATAAAGATAAGTTAGGGAACTCAATTGATTGGTTCTAAATAATTTTTCCTCTATTCACGTAATGTAAGATAAATAATAAATATGAATGTGGTAGGATAATTATTTTGAATGATCAACCTGTGTGATAATGTAGAATATAGTTCCTCACTATAAAAATAATTCAACTACACATTAATGATATCAGTTGTACATTAAGACCTACTTTTTAGTTATACCTGACGTACTACCCTCAATAAGAAAATTCCATTTTGGATGTATTTTCAAGTGATTTGATAGAAAACAAAAAGATAAATCAAGATCATTTGTCACTAACTCCTAAGGTTTCCATATGAACACTATCTAAGAGATGAGGATAATTGAAGATTATAGAAGATGAAAATAAATCCATTACTAATATAAACAAAAAAACATGAAAATAAAATGAAAAGAGATAGATATCATCTCTTGGAGATTTTAAACTATTCATATCCATCCTCATCCTTGAAATGCTCTACTCCTCCACCTATCTCTCTTTTGACATGGCTTTATCTTCCCCTTTTTTTATTCCTCACCTCCTAACTCACCAACACATCCCTGAAGTCTTCTCCCAAGCCTCCACATAACACATTCAATATAAAAATTCCACTTCATTTGTGAAAATAGTTGACCCTTCATAACAGAACACATTTCCCCCAAAAATTCTATACTCATTAGTGAGCATAATATTAGTTTTAGATGGAATCCATGTTGTAAGGGGTCATCAAGGTTTTTATTCTTCCCTGATTCAGCCAAACCATATGAGGGAAAAGAATTGTTAAATCTAAAATTAATAGATCTTATATGAAAATAAATTTCTACATGTTATAAATTCTTAGTAAATATTTAATCTTCTCATTATTGAATAACGATGAATTTATGTGAAAGAGAAAACCCCCAAAATTTATATTTCCCTATGTTACTTTCACTAAAAAAATTCCATTATGTGGATCTGGGTAGGTTGAGAATTCACAAACATAGTTAATTAGATACGTGAAAACACAAAATAGTAATTTAGATACATTAAACATTCATTTATGTAATGGAGTAGGTAACATAGGGAATTTGGTTACATGATCATTCTCTACAATTGGATTCATTCCCACCTGGGTACGTGGATTTTGGCAATGTGGGAATTTATCTTCATTGATTTTTTTATGTAAAGACTTTGGTTCTAAAAATATTTCTCCATAGCAATTTTTCTATATATATATATTTGGGTATGTTTAGATCAGCTTAGCTATATACCTATCCAAAATGGAAATTTGATTACGTAGCCAAATCCTTCGTATATATTTTCTTACTTCATCATCTTCAAGTAGAAATTCACCTGTAAATGATATTAGTAATTGAAAATCATAGAAGAAATTATTATTTCTAATATATGTAATGAAAAATCAAGAAAAATTGTTTCAATAGATCAGAATAAACATATATTTCCACACAAACACAAATATTCATGAATTTTACACTTAATTAATTAATACTAAATAATTTCATAATTAAAGCACATTTCACTATTCAAAATAAAATTAAGTAACAAAAACTACTGTGAAAAAATGAATCCCAATAAAATCTACATCACATTCCACCATAATTAATATATTTCATTCTTAGTAAAAAATAATGGGTTTTATTTATTTACAAAAAATCTTACAAAAATTGATTATTGTTCCCATCTTTTAGTTCTCACCAAAATCAAGGAAAATCACAGATCCCTTCATTTCTCAAAATTATTAAGCCTCCAAGGTGAATTCTCCCCACCCCACTACATCCAATATACTTAAAGTTCTATTACTATGAGGGAGTTATGTTATATTTATGTGTAATTAAAACCATAACAAGAGTATCATTCATTTTTCACTTTCTCTAGTCCCTCAACCGATGATCAACTTTCCACCTCACTGATACTACAAAAAAAATTATTCTAAGTAAATTTCACCATTTTTCATTTTTTTCAATATTCCTAACATGTGGATGAATTCATTTTCCACACATAGGCACATTATTTGAATTTCTCCAAGGCAATAATTTTCAGTTCACTGTTCTAAGAACATATTGAATTTATAAATAGACTTTCTTTATTTTCATACATTCATATGAAGTTCCTAATGTCTCATATATTCACAATGGGATCCAAATCTCCAATTTTACTCCATTTTCAAATGACTTACATAAATTTATTTTATTTTTCTCTCTAATTAATTCTATCTCATATGTCCAACTTACAATATTCAGGTTCAAACATCTAATTCCCTTAATTTTTAAAATCAAATCCATGGGAATCCTTCATATCACACTACATTTCATAGTTCCTAAATAGAATTTTCATAATAACATTGGGTAAAACACTAAAAAATAAAGAAAGTATAGTAATTTAAGAAACACTAAAATCCTCTAAAACTAGCCTGACATTTTTACCATAAGAAATACTGGTTGAATTGTTTTTCTACAGTAAAAAACCATAAATTAGTGATTTTATTTATAAGGAATATTTTAATTAAATCCTAAGAGAAAGAAAACTTGTAAAATAAATTTGGGAATTTATAAAGTGAAAATAATTGAATAATAGTTAAGGAACATTTTAAGACTCATATCCCCAAAAATTAAAACCCAACACTATTCCCAATGTTGAATCCTAAGGTGGGGGAAAAGTTTAGTTCAAATAAAGTTTTAATTTAAACTATTCAGAAAATATTTAGAGATTTTTTAGTGAAGTTGAAAAATTATACTTTTCAAACCTATCTCAAACGATTATTGATTTTCAGAACATGCATACAACATCCTATTTTCTACTACATATAAATTTTAAAACATAAAATTTGTTTAGATTGTTTCAGCCTTTACATTTGAGTTCAAAAACGGTTTTCAGAAGATTGTGGAAAGAGAAATAAGTAGATGAGTTTAGTAACCAAACAAAACACAATAGTAGTCATGATCAATAGACATAGAAACATGCTTTTAGCAAACAATAGAATAATGATATAAAGGTTTCATCATAAAAAAAGAGAAACAGTAATTAAAATAGGTGGGATGTCTGAAAAATGCATAAATTAAATCATTTTTCCTAGGTATCAAAAATCTCAAGAATTTAATCTTAGCTAAATGTGACTTCTTTGGTTTTATTTTTGACCAATCCAATACTTTTCAATTAAATTATCAACAAAGTTAATATAGATCAGCATTTAAAAAAATTAACATTAAGAAATATGTGGAAAGAAACCAACATTTGAGTTTAGGATGATTTTATCATGGAATATCATGAATTAATCCCCTTTGAAATAAAATAAAACTAGAAATTCAAATAAGAGGTTATCCACCGTAGTATCTTGGGTTTGAAATTATTTACAAGGGTAAGGATAAAAAGTGTAAGAATTTATCTACTAAAACTAACTAAATTAGAATAATGAAAAAGGAATAATATCCATGGTTAAGTTCTTGTGAAATAGTAAATTTAAAGTCTTCAATTACACATTGTAAGTAGATTATAATTGAAGAAAATATATGGAATCCAATACCATTTATTACCTCTAAAATTTGTGTTTTTCTATCTTCCCATTCATGAGGAATGGTATGGTATCCTTCTCATCCATCTCGGTAGCCCTATTTATAAGCATTCTCATAATAGTGACCAGTCCTGACCACTTCATTTTCAATTTTCCTTGAAAGATAATGAGCTTGGAATTAAATAGAAAGACCCTTTAAACAACCAACATGTTCTTATTCTAAATGACTAACTCATGAATAGATATTTTCCTCTATTTTTAAATTATATAATTTTTTATGATTCACTTTAGATTTTCCTCCAACTTACTTAATTCAAATAAACTTATGTCACCATCATATTCAAAATAATGTTCAGTCCCATTACATCGTAATAAGACTTATTTTGAACTCTATAATAAGAAATATATTTCTAAAGAGTATCCTATATGGAGACATTCTTATAGGAGTATTATAAGTTTTCATTTAAGTACACTAATATACATCTGATTTTATTAAATAATATACTCTAGATATAGTCACTATCTTTAAAAAAAATAATTCTAACCACTCTATTATAATTTTCAACATGACAACCAGATTGTAAGAGATATGTGGTTCCAGTTCTGTTAGTGGAACTATACTTTTCAATTAAATCATTTAACATTTATTTCATGAAATGTGTTCCTTTTTTACTGATGAAATATATTATAACTATAAATAATGAAAATATATTCACCTATTTGGAATTGAAAACACAAAAAATAAAGATTTTTTAGAAGAGAAACTTATCTATCCCACTTGGACACACAATTTAATGCTTCCATAATATACTCATTCTCATAAAAAGATGGATATAGTCCCATGAAATCAAAGCCCCACAATAACAAAACATATATATTTACTTTATATGATAATTATTTTATTCTAATAATCTATCCCATACAATGGAATTTTTCACCACCTAACACAATACTCTTTGAAACATTAAATAGAGTAGGGTAGAAGAAACTAGCCTTCAGAACTATCTAGGCAGTTCTCTCACCCCCATGAAAGCCTCAAAGGGGTAAATAGTCATATTACTTGACAATGGGAATGATATCATCTTTAAAAATACATATTCTGAGAATTACATCATTATATCTCCACAATAATAAAGGCTCATCCAAAAATTAGTACTTAAATTTAAAGATTGATTTATTTATTTTATTCCATGGGAGATCCTTGGGAATGACTCCAAAATCCAAAAAAATTGAAAATGTCCACCAACCAAAAAGATTGACTCATTTGGGAATCAAATAGTCATTCATCGAGAAACGAATTTTTTATCTCCAATCTTTTTATAAATTGGGTGTTGGAAAACATTTCTAATTGGACAATAACCGCATTTTCCTATCATTTCTTGTCTTTATTTTCAACTAGATTCTCTTCTAACCAAAGAGAATATCCCATAACCCTTGGGTTGGGTTCTTTTATATCCAACGAGCGATTAAGAGTTCAATAATCAGTAAAAATTGTAACCTTACATTAAATGATGTATTACCTAAATTAACCAAGGAAAAATCATAACAGTAAACTACTTCACTATGGTTGAGTAATTTTCCTATGCATCATCCCATGTATTTCTCACATTTTAGATAACATGTAGCCTTTACCCAATCCAATTACCCAAAATAGCACCCACTCCCACATCACTAGCGCCAGACATAACATCAAAAGGTAATCTACAGTCATGTATAGGGATTATAAGTGAAGTTATGATTTTATCCTTGAAAATATTAAATGATTCGAAGAATTTTTTATCAAACTCAAAATGGTGGATCCATGACTAATAGTGTGAAAATGGGCCCATTGATTTTAAAAAATTACTCGATGAAGCTTCTGTAAAAATCGATTTGGAATAGAGTGATTCTAACACTTTTCATATTTTTGGGTGGTGAATACTTATAAACCACCTCAGTTTTGGAATGTCCGTCCTTGGTTTCCAGTTTAGAAACTGTTTGTCCTAAGACTGTCCCCCAAGTCACTATAAATTAACACTAATCTCAAATTAAAACGTGGTCTTTTTCTAGACATATTTTTAAAATAGTTTCAGGATTGTGAAAACAACACAAAAAACTTCCTCCAACAAAATATAAATCATCCATGAACACTTAGATTATTTTTCCAATCATATCAAGTAAAATAGACGTCATATATTTCTAAAAAGTGTTTGGAACACCACACAATCCAATGTTAATTTTCTGGAAATAAAAAATTCTGAATAGACATATTATAATGGTTTAATCTTGATCTTCGTGATCTATTATAATCTATATACAACTATAATAGAAATCAAAGAAGCAGAAAAAAATCATTTTTTTTGCAACCACTCTAACATTTTGTCTATAAATGGCATTTGAAAGTGGTCTTTCCTAGTGGAATCATTTAGTTCCCAATAATCAATGTACGATACCATTTTTTTTAATTTTATTTAAAATTTCCCATTGTTTTTATTGGATATAACGGCCACACTACTCTTATTGGGAACTAATTGAACATGTTTATCCCTAGGGAAATTAGAAATGTTGAATATTATTATATCATAAAGAAATATAATTACTTCCTTAACAACCACTTATTTCATGTTTTCATTCAATCTTATTTGTGATCCAATTTTAGGTTTGTGGTTTTGTTACATGATAATTATATATATACAGTAAGATGTGATTTTACAATTAATGTTTGTACTATATAAACCAATGAAATTTTTGAATGTGATTAAAAAGGATAAAAACTTTACTTCCCCAATTACATTCAAATCATAGAATATTATGATAGGTAACATAAAACATTGTCGAGGAAAATAATATCTCAACTGATCAAAAAGTTTTTTGAGATTCATATTAGGTTCCCTAAAATAATATGGTTGAAAATTTTTCCATTGAGTCCCATGAAATTCAATTTGTTTCTTAACATCTATAAAAAATCATAAATATCCAAAATTTCAAGACCTAAATCAAGATTTTCATCATTATTATTCATGGTGTACATATCACTTCTCTATAAATACATACTATATTTTTATAAAATTTTCTAGAAAATACATCAATGTATTTCAATATCTATCCCACATACTAATTATGTTATTCCTCTTAAGTTTAAATTTGTAATGTATCCTCATATTCTTTTAGAAATTCACAGAGATCCATAATTGAAAACTGTTCTTCTTAGGAGAAAATTAATGGAAGGTTAGGCTAATTATTTATTTCAGAATAATTATCCAAAAACTCATTTCAAACATTATCAACATTCTAGTAATATGAATTTTATACTTCCAATGAGATTTTTCAACCATGTATTTCCTAAACAATTGCTAAAGAAGATAAAATGAGTCCATTTATTTAATAAAATTGACTCTTGAATTGTGCTCTCTTGAAATAGGTTCCCTTTCACTTTTGAGGAGACTAAACTCTTCTCCATTCTCTATAAAATCAAAAAATGAATTTTCCCATAGAAACAATAATATCATCTATAATTATATTTAAGGGAATACCTATAATAATGGGTAATTTAATTTCACACATAATATATAGAATGATAAAATTATTGGAGAAGTTCAAATTCCCTACTATCAATAAAAAATAATCAACTCATCGGATTTTGTGAGTAATAGACGGGTCAAGTAACTATAAAACAAAGTTGTGGGTTTTGTTTATCCTAAAATGAAATTTGGAAATAATGAAAATGGAATGAGTTTAATACTAGAACCAGGGTTGCATAGATAGTTAATCATACCACATTCCCTAATTGTTCATGGGTTGAAAATCATCCTAAGAATTATCGCATAGATGGAATCTTTATTTTCAAGACAATGAAATAGTCTTATATGTGTATGTAAGAAAAACATTATTCTCATGTTATTAAATTGTAAAAGATCTTACTTATTTATTTCATATAAGATAAAAATATAATTACTTATTCTATTAAATATAAAGTGATGTGATGTTTGTTAATAAGTTCAAGAAATTTGAAAAGTTTTGTTTCATGATTTCTCTTTTTGATTATTTTATGGAATGGAATAGCGGGGGTGAAATTATCACATTTTTTGATATACTCTCCATTTCTTCTTCAGTAAATTTATTTTCTATATATTATTATATTTTCAAGTCTTTTACATAGATTTTTTAAACTAGAATAGTTGTAGTGATTGAGTTTTCATTATTTTTGTCCATATTTATAGATTCTGAAATTTACAGATTCTAGGTTTTAGTTTCAACCAGATTACCATTTTCATGATATTAAGGATTTATTAGAGTTTCTTTATGGGTTGAATTCTATTCTAATTAATTAATACCATAAAATTATATCTAGTTTTAATTTTAGTGGTTCTTTATATTTTACCCATATCTCAACTTATGAAATCTCTACACAAATACACCATTAACAACTCTTGGTTTTTCTACTCGGTATCTATTTATGATTTTTATGAAACATGTTGAGCTGTTTTTTAATTAAACTTAATTATATATTATTGAAACATACCTCTGAAATTATCTTGACAACTAGAGTTTTATGACCTTAGTTGGGTTCAAAATTGTTTTCGAGGTTATTTTCAGAATACAGGGGGAACATTATGTCTGGGAACTTTATACTCCCTCTATGAAAGGTTCAGTTGGTTCTAATAGCCCTTGTTATATGTTATTTAGAATGTTTCATCTTTAGATTTTATCTTGGGCCACTAAATAGGTACATTATAATTTTTTGGACACTATGCAGGTATCAATAATTGGGCAGTAATATTGATAATTCCCAAATATTTCACAATAGTCACATTTTACCCTAAGTGTATTCTTTTAATTATAATTTGAAGACCCCATTAATTGAGACTCAACTTGTAGAAAAGGTTTTTTTTTCTTCCTGAAAATTATTCTTCTTCTATATAATTTTTCATGTTATTTTTTTCAACATTGTTGAAAATTTATTTAAATTCCTCGGTGGTTTTATCAAAGAAATCCCCACTAGAAAATTGATATACCTGTGTTTGGTGGTATGGTTTGAGATAATTGTAAAATATTTCTCTGAGAAAGTTGGTGTACAATGATGGTTGGGGAACTATCCCAGTATCCCATTGAATCTTTCATATGCTTCATGGATCAACTCACCCTCATATTGAATGAATCTGGTGATTTTGTGCCTAATTTCAATTATCATTATATTGGGAAAAAAATTTGTGACAAAAGAATTATTATTTTAATTCCTTATATCAATATCTTTTTTTATACATTTTATAAGACTGTGATTGTTTTATTTCCATTCATAAACATATTTAAAGAATATTATTTTTAACTCCTTCTAACTCAACCCAATCAGTGGAATCAATTTCACAACAAAATAGAAGACCCTAATGAAGTCTAGAAAATATTCAATGGGAATTCAATTGAATGATGGGAATATAGACAGGTGTGATTGTATTAATTCATAATTATAATACATAGGGGTTTTATAAATTCAATATGGGTTTTTAGAAATTGTTTCCACTTAAATTTCCCTAATTCCAACTCTATGTATCATCTAATTCCCAGGTTGAGGTGAGTTAACATTATCTTCCAAGTTGTTATTCAATTTTTTATTATATCTATTAAATTCAATATTACTTATGTATTTTTTTTCAAAGTACTAAGGTATATTTTTATCTTGGGAATGGAGGGATCTAGATTTCTAGGTGATGATCTAGTTTTCATTAACTAAAAATTTCAGTTTATTTTCTTGAATTTTTTAGTATTTTATTTTTAAAAAATATTATATCGACTTAGTTGTATGTGAAATTCTCATTCAATGACATATAAATTTGGAAATTACTATCACTAATTCCAAAATAATATAATTATTTAAAACAAAAATTTATGCTAGTTTAGTGTTGAGCAGGGGTTGATCAATAGGAAAGGACTCTTGATAGTGTTAGTGAGTATGACAAAATAGGATATAAACCAACCAAAAAAAATAATGAAAATGTGGGTAATGGTGGGTTTGAAATTTTCATAGTGAAAATGTCTAAAAATGATAAAATAATGGACCTTATATAATTGGAAATCATAGATCAGTTTGTCAAAATATAGAGATGAGTTAAGGGAACTTGATTGGTTGGTTTTAAATAATTTTTCCATTATTCAATTGATGAAATAGTAATAACTAATGGTGGTTGGGTAGTTATTTTAATTGTTAAACCTATGAGTGAATGGATATTACAGTTTATCACTATAGAATTCATATAACCACACACTAATGAGATCAGTTGTGAATAAAGTTCTACTTACCAGTTGATCATGATGTACTAACCTTGATGAGAAAATCCTATTTCTTAGGTATTATCATATGATTAGAGAGATAGAAAATATTTTTAGTTGAGATCAACTCCCACTTACACTTTACCTATCTATATGAACACTATCGAATAGATAAGTATTATGGTAGCTTTGATTAGAAAAATTCACTTGAATGAGGTAATAAAGATTACCAACATAATCTCATTCCTTGATATAATTGATCAAAAAATCAATCCCATTTTAGAAAAAACATTTCTCAATGAATCCTTTAAAATTATAAAAAAACAAGTGAAAATAAATTATTAATAGAAAGAGATACTCACTCAAAGGGCTTCATCAATTCCTCTCCATCATCTTCCTTTCAGTTCTCCACTCCTCTCTTTGTATCTCTTGTGTCACGCCTCCCCCTTCTTATTTTTTACCTTGATATCCACTTAGATCACCAAATTAGCTCCAAAGTAATTTTTTCAGCCACCATGTGGCATACTTATAACACAAATTCTTCTTTATCAGTTGTGCTCGTTTATTCTTGTTAACTAAATTCATTTAACCGAAAAATTCTCTACTCAACAGTGATCATGTTATTAGATATGGATAGATTCTGTGTGGAAAGGGATCACTAAATTTAGTCTTCTTCCCTTATTCAATCAAACCAATTGAATATAAGGCACAATTAACTTTGAAATAAAATATTTGATTCAGAAATAAATTTTCTCTATATTAAAATTTTTTTAGGTCACCTGTGAGATTCCCAGTGATGAATGATCACATCAATATGTGTGACTGAAAATTATTCTATTGATATTTTTTCACATCCATTTTCTTAATAAAATTAAATTATATGGATCTGGGTAGGTAGAGAGTTCAAATATGTAGTTAATCGATTGTATGAAAATCCTAAATGTGAGTTAAGATACATTTGGCATCTCGCTATGTAGTGATGATGGTTAAATAGATAATTAAATTATGTGATAATTCTCCATAATGAGACACGTCACCCCCCATGTGTGTGGATTTTATCCACATAGAAATTCATCTCTATGGAATTGGTTATGTATCGATTATGGATTTGTGACTTTGGATTCGTATCAATTTGGGTATAAAGAAATTTTTGTATGTCAAGATCAAAATGGTTTCATGCGTATCTAAAATGGATGATCATTTAATTGTATAACTCCTTTTATGAAATTTTCCTATATCAGCATATTCAAGTTGAAATTCCACAATGAACGATATCATCTATGAAAATTTATAGAATAAATTATTTTCTAAAATAAATATAACATCACATCATGAATAATTTGGACAATATATCACCAGAAACATATATTTTCACTAGATTTTAAAAGCATGTGAATGTTACACTAAATTAAATAATTCTAAATAATTCCACAATTAAATCACATTACACCATTCAAAACACAATTAACTTACAAAAAATCAAGTTAAAAATGTATCTAAATAAATGTCACATCAATCCTATTCCGTTTTCCTCAACATACATCTATTATTCCCTTTGATAAACATTTTTTTACCTTTGATGAATAATTTATCTTCATTTAATTTCTCACCCCACCTATTTCCATGATGTTTTTATTTGGGATCAGCATTTCCATATTCTCCATAATTATTCTTTGTATAGTATATTATGGAATCTATAATACCCACAATACCAAAACATTGGATTGGTAGTTTTTCTATATACTTCCTTCTACCTTTTGGATAATTACTAGAGATAAGGTACATGGTATTATTATAATCTTCTTCTTTATCTTCCATATAATTCAACTTACTGTATCACATTAAATCATCTTATATTTCTCAAATTTTTAGCTTCCTCAAAGCTTCAAATCTATTTCTTCCATAATATTCTTTTTGAATGTCCTAGATTTCTTCATTTCAAACAAAAAAATCAGGTTATATAGTCCACCCATAGATAAATTATCTTTACCTTTAAAAGTAGATATTTTATGATCAAAGATATTAGGAAAGTTACTCATCAATGTTTATACAATATTTTCATCATTCAAGACAACTCAGAATGTAGTAATGTTGCTAAATATTTCATCCAATCATGTGAAGTAATCAGTAATAGTTTCTCCTTCCTCCATCCTGATATCATCAAACATCCTTCTCTAGATTTGAATGTTTCTTATCTTTACTTTTATATTCCCCTTAAATATTCATTCATGTGTTTTTCCATGTTTCATTTTTATTTTGGAGACCCACTAAATCTAGGTAATCTTTTTCAGACAAATAAATTCAAATATCATTTAAAACATTTACATCTACCCTGAGATTATTTTTTCACTAAATGAAATAGAAGAATCATTCTCCAGGGATTTAAATCCTATAGTAACTACATCAATAGTATGTAATCCAAGAGATCTAAGTTAGGGTATCATTTTATTTTTTCAAAAAAATAAAATGTTTTCCATCAAAGGTAGGAATTATTATATTATTCACTTAGATGGGTTTTCCATTATAAATATTATATGGATATTAAGGAGGGAACCATAGTTTCTCTGATACTAATTTATGGTACTAGGGATATATGTACCATGAAGAAGTTGGGGTTATATAAGTGGTTATATTTGATATTTTCCATTCTCCTCAAATTAATCTATGTAATATGTTAATGTTAATTTTCTCTCAACTTTAAATATCAATATAAATCACATGAAATGACAAATAATATAAATACAAGGAACACATGTTTTTACAATTTATTTTCCAATGTTGGTACCTAGTCATTATTGATATGACTCCTTTCATGCCACGAATGTCCACTGAAAAATGCAAGAGAATACAAATAATCTAACTCTGGTAAATATAATTCTATAACATGATAGGAAATATTACTAGTTACCATTAGTTATAAGATTTTATTCTTCTTCCAAGAAAGTTTAACATGGGACCTTAGAATTCTAGTCACTAAGAACTTTTTCTATAATGATATCTCTAGATCATCATTTAATGGAATGTGTACTTCAAACCTATCAATTTCGTACACTTTAGAAATTTAGAAATTACCCCTTATCACAAATACAGTTTAAACACCATAAATAGTTCAACACATAAAATTTTAGGAAAATTATGGTCATCCATAATTACATTATTTATTCGCATATAATTTTCCAAAAAACTGAGTAGTTAATATTGATGGAAATTTATTCATTATATACTCCTCTATTTTTTGAATAAATCAAATATTCATGGAAATTAACATCACAAATTATAATAAATTATAATTTTTCATTGAGAAACCCCAACCCCTCATAATTTATCAAAGTCAACAACTCACATTATACCCTTAAACAAAATAGACTTCTACACACTTTCCAAAACATCCTCTAAACACATCTAGAATAATGAACTCATTCTTAGTAAATATTGGAACATTGAAAATACATATAATTAACATCATAATGGTTTGAATTTTAAAAAATTAAATTCCATCTTGAATATTCCATTAAATAATATTCTGAATAATTCAATCTGCTCATTTTGGTTCAGACTTTACCTCTACTCAATATTTATCTTCCTTTAGTACTGCAAAATTACTCTAACAAATTCCTTGTGTTTCTCATGGTCTCCATCCATTGAAAATGTATACTATTGGAATCGATTTAGCATCCTCTCCTTCATATCAACTCAACATTATATTTTTATATCTTTTGATAGACTAAACATCTTGTATCTAATTCTTCTTACATTTTCCACATATCTTAACACAAATCAACCTCTTTCTATAGTTTCGAATTCCTTCTTATGAGTATCTCATATTTAATTTATTTATCATTTTGTATTTACTTAGAAATAATATTTATATCAATCTATATACATGTATTCTTAGGCATGAACTCACCTTTCAAATTACCTAAACTCCAGCTTCTTTGGAACTTCATATTTACTGGATAACAGTACAGTTCCTTATTCAGATTATATATTATTTTGACCTATAAATGTATTGATAGAGTTATTCATATAATAATATTCAGTTTTGATAAATTCATTATCTAGTTTTCTCATATTCATAGTGCTCTTGTGTTAACCTCAAACGTCACAACCTAATCTTCCTTCTAATGAAATCCCAAAACTTATTCTATTTACAAAATATATTTTCCAACCAACTCATAATGAATCACTTTTGATCTTTTATCAATGATATTGTCTTATGATGAACGAATGGTGTATCAATGTATGAATTCAAAAAATGAAATTAAAGTTCACCTATAATCTTCTAGTAAATATTATTCTATTGTAATCAGTATTTATAGTTTAAACTTCATTGTAAACTTTTTCTATTTCATTCTATACATTATCTCACAAAAATAATAATTTTATGCAACATCACATGAATTTAATAATGTTCTCCTTCTATTTACTCTTTTTCCCACATCACCCAATCATTATTGTACTCAACTTTACAATAATTTGTTACTTACTCTGCATTCTGATCATCATTATTTCCACAATCCAATAACTAATTCCTCTTTAAATGTTCTAGGTTTTGGTATTATTGATTATTTAAATATTCTTTAAAAAAATACCTAGGTTTCTTTACTCATGTCACTTTTCTTATTCCTAAAATCCATCCACAATACCTTATTCTGAGGATGATTAAAACATCACCTATATCTAAAACTCAAAAATGTTTAAATAAACATTGAAAATATCCAATAATTTCAAGAATTCCAGACCAAGAATTCATCATGATTTTAATAAATACATATAAAAATATTTATATCAAATATTGATATAAGATAAAATCTAGAAATAATGAGAAATGATAATTTTGATAATTTTGGAAATAAGCTGATACTCTACTCCATTAAGATATCTATATATTGAAGAGTGAGGATAGGAATAAGATCATTGACCTACACTAAAAATGAGAATTTTTATTTGGTCAAGTAATTTTATTCTTATTACTAATTAATCAAGTAATTACTGGTAAGAATGTAGAAGATAATCACATGCATGCATTTCCTTATCTATGAGATAATTATACTAAGAGAAAAAATACATTAATTAGTCAAATAGATATAATACAAAAGAATCTATAAAAAGAAAATAACTTTGATTCATATACCCTATAAATGGAATTCTAACTAACTTGGTCATTTCAAAAATTAGGGCTAGTTTATAAATTTTGATTTTTGAATCAAGTGATCTATTTCAAAAAATGAAAATTATTATAGTCTATAGTACATGTAGTTATTTTGATAATAGCAACCATCCTAGAAACCAATTAACACAAGATTTTACAAGTGGATTTTCAAAAGGATTTCCAAAAACTCTTTAGTTTTTTTAATGTTGATATAAGGCCATTTAATTTCTAAAATCTGTGGTAGAAGGGTAATTTTTAAAGCTATATGAAAAAATTGATACTTCACTTTTTTATAAATTACCACTTTTGTTACCTCATTTATATGTTTTTCTAGGTGTGAAGTTCTTTATTTTTAGAAATACATTCGGTTATTATCATTACATTTTATGTTTTGGAGCTCTCTATCCGTATAGAGAGAGATACAAATAATATGGATATCAACTCAATGCACCTCATCCTCTTGATAGAAATACGTAAAATATGACATCATTTCATGTGAGCAGTGGAATAATTAAGGGATTTTAAAATCCATGTTATCCACTATGTTGGTTTAATTGTTTATTTTAAAACACTTCATTTTGTAATATCATACTTGGATACTTTTTTTTCTTTTATTGAATAAAAATCTTCTTTGTTTCTAACAGATTTGATTGTTATTTTGATTGTGTGACTTTTTTTGTTCTAATCATACAAAAAAATCTATTATTTCCAATATATTTTATATCTCCATATTATTTAGAATCTCATATTCCATGTATATGGGTTATACCAAGACCAACCAATTTTTATGTCAAGGTTTAGTTCTACGTTTATTTATTTAAAGTCTTGGAGGATAAATGAGATCTTCATTAATCCTCAACCAAAGAATTTTACCTAACATAAAAAATATTTACAATCAATGAAATCTTCCAGATGTGTAGAAAACATGTAATTATCAAATCCTCACACCTCTAATGATACCCTCTTTATTTTTAAAAAATCAAAAATAAATCATTGTTTGTTCATTTCATTGTTTGTTCATTTCATTGTTTTTTCATTCATCTTTATAACCCTTGTGATTCAGTTTTTATTAATAAAACTTACTTAAAATTTAAAATTTAAACCCACAACCATGTTTGAGATATTAAATAGGGTCAATATATATAATATATCATCTTCTAAATCAATTAATTTGATATATAATGATTGTGTGTTCAACATGTGATATAGAGTATCATCTCGTGTGTAAAATTTATTAAATATTACTCTTGATGGTCTTCCCATGGCCTGCTTGATTGGGGAAAGGATTTCTAGGGAAATAACGGACCCACTGAATATAATTCTAAGATTCCATAGCCATTGATAGCCATGGTATAACAATAAGAGTGTGTTTACCTAATACCCAAAACCCAAATGGATAATCCTTTGAAAGAGGTTGTTATGGAATTGACTATGTTAGCTTCTATTTAACATCTTTTAATAATGGAATTTTTATGTCCATCTGTGATTATCAAAGTTAGTTTTCTTAATTGGTTTTGATAAGTTTCACGAATCATGGATTTTTTATATGTGTAAGGGTTGAGTGTATCCCTCATTGATTGAGTGGACTTGAGGGGAGACCTTGTGTTGAAATTATAAGAAGGGATTTTTCTTGCGTATATGGAAAAATATGCATGTTGAGATACATATTGGTTGGTACCAATAAAGATTGGGGTCATATTTCCCCTATCTATTTTCATTGATATAACAAGAACATTATTTCTTATGGATGATATCATTACAGACATGGGAATATGAATCCCAATTCCATTATCATATTGTGAGAAAGATATATATTATTGGAAGATGAAATAACTATTGGGATGGTCAACTTTCCCATTTTTCCTTTTTATTCCGAATGTATCATAAAGATACACTGAGAGGGGGTGAATTAGTGAATTGATTTTTTAACCGAATAAATAAAACATAAACTTTTAATCAATTATAAGTTATTCAAACCTATATCTTAGTTATTATGTATGGATAATTATTTTCCAACCTCCCCCATTTCACTCATATGTAATTAAAATAGTATAAGGAATGGAATCACATGAATAATTTTACAACGTTTGATAAAAAATTGGAAAAACAACTCTTTTAAATATATGGTTATTATCCTTTTTAATAGATTTTTCATTGATATTATTATGATCAACTACAACTAGGGCATGGTCATTATCATCCAAAACCCACATTGGAACCTACATGTGTACAACATACCCATGAATTACACTAATTATCATCAGTCTTATATTAATCCATCCAACTTCTTGAAAAATATCACTAATATATTCGATATCTTAATGTATCAAATGAATGATAATCCTTCATATGAATAGTTATTTGATTGTTAATGTTATCATCTGGTACAACAGCTTGCAAGCCAACACTTTTCCATAATTCCAAAAATAAAATTCTATTATCTATCACCTTCATGATATTCATTTTCAAGATCTTATTTAGATTGAACTTAACATTGGTCTTTCACTTTATATTTTAGTTTCCTGAATTTTAAAAATATCTCACCGCTTCTTCTGAGGAATTGTATGTTTTAATATTCTCAACTATTAAACCTAGATAATTTTATAGAATTTAATGGTCAGATACACCCTCTCTTCTATTCACTTATAATATTAGATTCATCTCACTCAAATTTTCAAATGTTATTCATACTATATATAACCATGAATACATTGATAAAATAATGGCATGTGGACTTTAACCTGTTAACCTTCCACTTATATCAATCCTCTGCTAATAACATTCCAAGACCCTAAATATTTCAAGGTCAAATGTCTTCTCAATGTTTTCAAAAAATATCAGTTAGAATTATAATCATTCCTTCATATATTTTGAATCATTTAACATCCATCTAAATAGTTTCATGATGTGTTTGAATTAAAAAAGTAAATGTGAAATCACTTGTCATCTTTTGGTATTAAAACCTTTTAGACATTACAAAACTCATTATCATTCTAAATCTACCATTTTCTCCCCACCTCATCTACCCTAACATTCTATAGTATTTTAAACAAAATAATAATTATTATTTAATTACTCTTAATATTTTGGTATTAATCCCTCTATTTATTCAACAATCTATTGAAGCTTTATCTTACATCATCTCATCATAACACATGATCGACTTATTTTTTAATCATCTAGACTTAAAACATTAATGAATTCACCTCTCTTGTGATGAAGCTATATTTCATTAAAATCAACACTTGATATTATATTATGCTAATTTTTTTGGAATTTATTATTCTCATGAGTGATCCCTAAAATGTTCCTTTATTCTGTTCTCATAGCCAATATCATTCATTCATGCATATAATACATCATTATTTTTATTAGAAAAATTCCTTAGTTGAACTCTCTAGCATAACTTTTACTGCTTCAAGTCACAATCTCACCCTGTTTTTGTCTACTGTCTTCAAATATTCCGGTTTTCAGAATGATTTAACACCACCTCATATATTGGTTCTTTAATAACCACCTAATTTACCGTCACTATAGCTTCTAGTGACATAACAAATTCATTATGTTCCATTATAATCCATAATTTATGGGGTATAATCCTTTATCAACCCCCCCCCATATTTTCTAAACTAACTCATCTTGAATCATAATTCATCAAAGTAGTTATAATGTATTTCATATTGAATGAATATTTAATTAATTATATAGATTAATATCTAATCCACTTATGTAATTCTATCTTGATACTCCTAATTTATGGCTTATTGTCTGATGACATTTCAACATGGTGTCTGAATCTCATCATCTTGTAGTATACCTTCTAGATCCATTGACTCATCGAATTTAGGCAACAAGTTGAACATGAGTATGTTTTTTCAGTTGAGATATATTGGATAAATATTAATTTTGTAGGGTCAAATTTACTTTATGAAGTTGTATATAAGCCTTTGAAAATAAATTAATTGTCTTAAAGAGACTTTTCATAACCATATGATGTCATGTATTAAGCTTAGAAAGTATTCAGGACAAAGCCAAATTTTTAATTTCCTTTATCCTTCCCTATCTCCAATCATATTGACTCTTGGTCTACAACTCTAATTTTCTTCAATTTATCTCAAATTCATCAGAATCATATTATCTTATTTGATTTATTCTTTTAGTGAATAGTAAAATTAGCATTAGGATACATCTTCTGTGAGCATATCTTCCATGTATCTAAGAAGGCATTGTGAGCTTCATCTTCAAATTCTCAATTCTATGATCGAGATATAACTATTGATCAACATCTTCTGATGTTACTTATATTTTAATAAAGATAAATAATCTATAGTTTTACTTTATTCTTCATGACTTGTCAGGAATTTTTAGTTAACCTTAGTTGAATAATCATTAGATATCCCAGATGGTTCTGAATAGCATTACCCTTGAAAATATATCTTTACTCGTTATTAGTATAAACTCTATTATTATCCATAAAATCCATTGATCAAATACTTTCTTTCATTAGGAAATATTATCAATCCTTTCTCATTATAACCTATTATAAATAGTTATGTCTCCTTTATATTTATTATCTTACAGAGAACTACCTTTTGAGGTAATAACTTCTGACACCCCTTAGAAATCTCCCAATTCTTCTCCAATTTACTCTTAAATTTAAATTATATTTTCCAAAAATTGATGTTTATTGATAACAAATAGAACACTAATCATCACAAGTAACCCATTTTTTTCTTAAATCTCACCCTTTACATTTTTTTCAAAAACAAATGAATTATAAATTCAATGATATCTTCTCCCCCTTATTTAAAATAAATTAAAGTTTCACTTGTGGGGGAACATTTATATCATACTTACTTACAATACATTTTATATCATTATCTTAATTTTACCAGAATTAAAGACTTTATTTTCATATGATAAGAAAGGAACCATGTTTATTAATGAGGTGACTCAAAAATTAAACAAATCCAAGTCTATATGACCACTCCTCAGTATTAAGATTTACTTAAACATCAATGTTATCGATTATAAATTGATTGTGTGATACCAGCTTAATTGTATTCTCTAAGGGGTTAATACAAGGGATATTTCCATTATAATGTAATATCCTACATCCATCTCAATAGATTGATCAAAAACATTCAAACCTAAAATATGTTTATTCACCTTCTTCAAAATAATATGTTTTCATAAAAAGTTAAAACTCTCAAAATAAATATTCGAATTATATTTTATACAAGGATATGATAAAATATCAACATAAATAAATAATGATATTATATTTAATATTTGTTATTTTCAATTTTGAATAACCATCATCACCATTATCCGAATAAATCTTTTATAGAACTCCATGAACCAGAACATCAATGTACGAACCTTCAGCTCTTAGATAGTCCAAAAATTATTATTTTCAATAAAAATTAAAATATCTCTACAACCACCATATTCATATTCACTCCACCTAAATAGATGATCCCATTCTATAATCATGGTCAATATCAACTAATAGTTCTTTTTTCATATCAATCAAAGAGTGTAGATGAGGAAATTCATTCCAAATTTAAATAGGGTGAACAAATATGGATCTTATTTGAATTTTTTAGACATTACCAACACTCAATACTTTATGTGTAAATAGACATTTCATAAACATCAATTACATTCTTAATGAAAACATTTATAACTTTTGAGGGAAAAATGTTAATTTTCTTTTGCCTCTTAATTATTAAAATTGTATTGATAAGTGTTTCTAAATCCCAGATACATCCTTCAAATTAGCTTCACTTTTCTTCATATAATCACCATTTATTTTATAAAAACTAATCCCCTTATTCTATATAGATTTATACCATTTTCATTCACATTGTTCTTTAAGTTGAACTCCCCTATTTTATTATGATTATAGGGAACACACTCTTCTTAATTTTTTCTTCCAAAATCCTTTCTTTTCCAACAGTTACGACTAAACATTCAACAAAATTTCTGGAATATGTTCAATATTATCTATAAGTTAAGGTTTATTATTCAAGACGTTCTTTTTAGTATATGTATCTTCTAAATATTTCTTCCATTGATTCAAAAATTTCACATTTCAAGGTAAATAATATTTGATAATTTTTAGAGAGTGACTTGTATTTTTAAATATTTCACACAGCTTTTTAATTTTCATTATGTCACCCTTTTGAGTTAACTATAAGTGAGAATAAACATTTTTATTAGATTGGACTTCCACCAAGCTAATTGTTTTATTTATTTCACAAATTTATTAATCTTGTTGTTCCGTATCTCTTTTATTAATTTTAACATCCTTGGAATTGTTTCACTTAAACATGATGTGTCCATTACTTCAATCAAATAATTGTCTCTTATTTTATATATAATATTATTTTACTTTCTTCAAAGTAATGTTATACATGGTATCTTCCATTTTTATGCCTTATGAAATAATTATAGTCCCTCTTTATTTTATATTTACTCAATTTTCATATCCTGTAATTATTATTTAGATTTGAGTTGTGATTAGTAAATGTAAATTAGAACTCAATAATTTTAAAACCCTAATATTTTTAAGAAATTAAATTATATTCGAAAATGTTTAAGATACACAACACTGATCTTAAATGAACAAAAAAATTATTATTTAAATTAAACTTTTATAAACTAATCTTTAGATTGGAGGGTATGAATAAGATTAACATAATCATGAAATAAACATATATATATATATCCAATTCAATACAAATTTATTTAATAATTATTAATAAATAATCACTCGATTTTATGTAAATTCGTTTTATGCTTCAAAAATGTATTTTCTTAAAAAATGATTTTTATTTCTTTTAATGGGAAAATTTTAAAATTAATTTCCTAAAACATTATAAATTTTATTTTATAAAAAGGAAATCATTTTTTAAAAAAATATATCAAAATAATATTATGATGATATTTTCATTTCTTTTTGCAAAAGTTTTATTTTTTAATGAATTAGGAAAATATTGATTTTTATTTAAAAATGTATTTTATTTTAAAGTATTTATAAATTAAAATTATTTTTTGGATTAGTTTTAAAATTTTATTAGTTCATTATTATTAAAAATAATCCAATTAGGGTTTTTAAAATTATTTTTATACCATAATTTACTATAACAACACTTTAGACTTAAAAACATAATTTTTCTGAAAACATTTTTTTCACACATTGTGTGTTTAATTTTAAATTAAACTCTACCACTTCTAGGTTTTGAATCTTTAAAATGGATAATTTTTTCAAATCAGGAGGTAGAAATTTTTAAAATAGTTCCTTTTATATTTGTTCAATATCAATATAAACCTTAGTAATTCTTTTTACCGTGGTAAAGGGGGAATTGTGTGATTATAATTAAAAAATGATAAGGACTATATAGTGACCCAAAAACATTATTTAATTTTACTTTATGATTTTAACTATTCAATAATCATCTAAAAGAAAAATTTAGGGACTTTTTTCATTTGGACATGATTTTGAGCTTTATAATTTTGAAGTTGATATAAAACCAAAAATGTCACGCTCTTAGTTAAAATAATTATAATATTTTAATGATATAGATAAGATAGATATTTGTTCAGTGTTAATTAGTAATTTTGAAGATAAATGATTTTTTTATCATGGTAATTTACTTATAATTTTTAGTGAAAAAATAATTTCTTTAAATTCATATGCTGCACTGATACAGTTCTTTTGCAAGTAGTAAAAACATCCATAAAATGATTTTAAAAATTCTACAAATAATATTATTTGAGTAATTTTTTGTTACATAATATTAATAGATAAAAATTTCATATTATATCGGTTTTATGCATATTATTTTAATTAAAATGATTTATTTTACTTTTAATGTTGAATTATATAAATAATTTCAAATTTTAAAATAATTTCATTATATAATAAATGAAATTTTATTAACTAATATTAAAATATTAAAAAAAATATTAATCGTAGATATTTTTATAAGGTTTTAAATATCAATCATGGACTATTTATAGGAAATATGTTATTTTATAGTAAATATATTAACCCTTAAGTCTAAAAAAATTGATACCATAGTAATTTAAAAACATTTTAGCAAAGGGTTGAAACAAATAGATAAGGGAAAAAATGTGATCCAAAATTATAAAACAAATTATTGGATTTTTTTATTTCAAATCATCCTCATATTAAATTTTAATATTATGAATTTTAATCAATTTTAACATCAAAATAAATTTATATTAATTTAATATTTTTATGATTTTCCAAGAGTGACCATCTACTCTCTTATAAAAGAGAAAATATTCATTTCATTTATTCAAACATAAAAATCCTTTTAGTTCATCCAAAACCTAAAAAAATCGTTTCCTTAAATCCATCCTCATTTCATAGTTCCTTTTTTTATCATAAAACCAACATATTAAATATTTTTGATCTAAACATTAAGAGTATGTTCAAAGAAAAGGTATCATTCTTAACTTAGTTTTTTCTATTATTTATCATTCCAAATCATTCTAATTTTAGTCAACCATAATTATTTAATAACATTACTCTCTCCAAAATACTAAGATTATTTTTCTTAATAACATAACATGTATATATTTCCACTTCCATTAAATGAAAAACAAAAATTTCATTTGTGTGTATGTGAAAAATCACCATGAAAATTGATAAAATTTGTTTTTCCATCACCATCTTTCAAAGATAGTTATAATTATTATTTAATGTGTGTATATATATATATATTTATGTTATTAAGGAAATATTTATAACTTTATTACCTTTACATTCACTAGAAAATTATAACATCATTGGTGTGTATGTGTTAGTAACCGCCTCCATGAAGCGATGTGATTAATTTTTCATCACCACAACACATTTATGATGCCAATAAGTATATTTAATGAAATAATATGTTATTTGTTATATAATGGTAATTATATAAATATAAAATAACACTTACCTTCATTTGATAATTAATGTTGAAAAATGTAAATGTTACACTTGCGGATGTATGACCTACCATCTCCATGATTGTAACATAGCCCATTTTTCATAACCAAAATTTTTGTTGGCTTTAAAATTATAATTAATGTATAAAAGTGATAACTATTTAATGATTATTATTCTTTATATGATGTAATAATTACCACTTTGACCATATTAAACTTACTGATGTCATATTAGACATATGATCTAAATATCATCAAAAGATCTAATGTGAACTTAAATGATTAAGTAATTGTATATGCCATGGTATTAAGTGAAATATAGTGGATAATAAATTATAAAAAAATTATTAAGAAAGTAAATACATACCATAAATTTATTATTCAAAAATATAAATAACATTTTTAGTGATTTAGAATTTTGGTAAGGGAAACATTACTTTTGAACCCTCAATTTAAAAGGTATCATGTTTTATTTTATAAATCATTCTCATACATGTCCATGTACAACTACCTTTTTTATTAAAAAAATATTATTTATAAATAATGTTTTTCTAAAGGTAATTTTTTCTATATTTTACTTCATTACTATTTTTTTAAAAGAAATAATATTTTAAAGGTTGCACATTGGGGTATATCTCCTAAAAATCATCTTTTATATATTATATTTCAACTCTATTTTTTCTATGTCCATATTTATTAAAATTATTTTATGGATGTATTTATATGGACATAAAATTATTATAAAGGAAATATTATGTCTCTTTGGAATTTCTTTAAATTTGTTCAAAGTGGAATTGTTTTATAGAATTTTCTGCCTTTCTTTTTAAGAGACTAAATGATTTTTCTATTTTAACATGTAGGGGGAAAATGACAGTTCCCACCATTTTAAATGATATATTATTTTTATCTTTAATTATAATTTTTTATAATTTATTAAAATAAAAATACCTTTCCATTCCTTTTGGGTATTCTAGTTTTGAAAATCAGTTTTGAAGAGAAATAGTATTTCAATATTGAAAATTGTTTTACAATTGGGTTTAAAAGAGTGTTTCAAAGGTTTTATGATAAAGGTGAATGTATAAAAACTTTTATTCATCATATGGTAATTTATCATCATATATGAGATAAGGGTGATCCTGATATAGATTATATGATTGGTTGATCACCATAATAGCTCATGAAAAAAAGGTAATTCTGATATTTCTTATACAAAGGGTGAGCCCCATTATATCTCTTTAATGCATTGTGTATGTTCCATGTCATCAATGTCATAAATTTGGGAGTTACTGATGTGTTTTATTTTAGGGGTTTAACAGATCTCCGGTTATTTCTATCACATATTTAAAACAAACCATGAATATGATAGTAGTGAGAGTTTCTCCTAGGAGGTGTTTCTGTCAATAGATTGCTTTGATAGGTGCCAATTATAGCTCACTAGTAATAAATATTGACCATTATAGTTAGTATCATATTATGGTCAAGAAAACATTATAGGTTTTTAGGTTTTCATATGATATAACCTATAGAGTTAGGGATACCATCGTGGTTTTACAACTTTAAAGCTGATCATAGGTTCATAATTTTATATACCCATTTTTCAGTTTTAAGTAATCAAATTTTGAGTTGATTAATGACATTCGGGGAGAGTTTTTATTGGGATTAGGTATATATAACACTTAGGTTTAATTTGAAGTGTTACGTTAGTAAGACTTCCATGACATTTTTTGCTATAATTTTAGCAGTATAGGTGAACTTTAGGTTTGTGATGTTTATATAGTTATGAGTTATCACAATTTGGGAACATATGGTATAGATAACCAAGGGATTGAAAATGAATTCGGTGCCTAAATAAGTTATAGAGATCCTGTTTTTTTCTTCTAACACTATGAATTTTATTAAAGATTATTTTAGGAGCGAGGAGTTTATACAGTGTGAAATTTTGTGTCTTAGTGTTCCCATAATTAATATTATAAAATTTTAAATTATATTTTATATCATGTGTGCATAATTTTTCAGAAATAATGAATTATCTCCAACATTTTGTTTCAAAATGGAAATTTGACAGCATGGTTTATTCTAGAGCATGAGGTTTATCATAAGCATGGAATAAAGAGGGTCATCACGAGAAGTTCAAAAAAGGAAATCGTTGGCAGGTGTGTCAAATGAATTAATTAAAATAATTAATTCATTCATTTAAACCTAATTCCCTATACATATAGTATGTTATGGAGAATATCCAGAGTTAGCCAAATAACACTAGGAGCATTGATAGGTGGAATCCATTATTCTTTATTGATATACTGAGATCAGAAGACGATGAGATTCAAGACCTAGGTGAATCGAGATGCAGCGAATGTAACATATATTCACCCATCATTGTTGACCATGTTCTTCACCAATGATTGCTCAAATACCGATCTATGACTTTTCATTTTTTTACTCCTCCCATTATGACTAAAATATTTTTCTTGATCAATTCCTTTTATTTGATCTGTGTTTAATCTGAGCCTTTTCATGTGCCCATTTACCAGTATTCAATTTCTTATTCAATGTGTTCCCATTGTCCCATGTTTTTTATCATTAATATCTATAATCTATTTGTGTTATGTAATAAATCTGGTCTAATGACTGGTTCATTCTTTTATTGTGATTTTCACCCATATTTCATCAGGATCTTCATCATTGGCCTACAGGGTCACGATTTGACATTGCCAAGTGAGATCAAACATGATCAAACCCCTGAATTTACATAAGTTTCATGTGATATAAATAGTTTAAAAATAATAGGATGGGTAAGGATAGTTTTCAGGATGCGGGTGATTACACCACTTATTGGTAAACTGTTGAAGAAATGACAGGCTCCACGAGTGGCGGCGGCATAAGGTGGGTCCATACTGTTAATTCATAATCCATTTTTTCAGTAAATGGATGGAAAAAATGATTTATAGATGTGATTACCATTGGTTTCAGGTATCCTAAAGTTGTGATTTGAAGTGGAAAAGGCATATCTGGAAGAATGTATGGCGTATATGAGTTTCTATGAAAATCATGACTACACGCTATGTAGTTAGGGAGAAAACACATCGTGTTATTCAGAAATTTTTGGTGCTAGTGTTTCTAAGAGATCATATGTATCAAACATGGTGTGGAAACCCCTCACACCATATGAATCAGTAATGGTGTCCTATCATGTACTCTAGGAGTACTCAGACGTGAACATATTCAGGCACACATCATATACAGGAACATTGGTAGTGTATAATGATATGGACATGAGAACATGGCTTCACACTTGGTGGTTGATAAATTCCATGTATTATACTTACACACCATGTGGGACTTCATGGATGCTAAGTCATGTGTAGGACAGGATATGGATAGGCAGCGGAGTGGGACCGCACACAATGTTGGTCCCCTACTTTCCATGTACAACCTTTTGAGGGAACTTATAACTATCATATCTTCTTCATTTTGACTCAGATTTTGGAATATTAGAATACTACCCAAAGTTTGTTTCTACGTAGAACATGATAGTTAACTTCATATTGGGTTTTGATATATTATGTGTGATGTTCTGGGTGTGATACTTTCTTAGGTGATACTCAGCAATGTAAGTGAACATGAAGGATCATCATAGAGATTATAGTGGCATCACCCTACTAGGAGAATGCAAGGATCCTCTATCTATCCATATATTGGAACCCTTATTCCAGTATGTGTCATGGGTCCTCTATCTATTCCACAAAGGGTAATCCTCCTTTTGGGACAGGGAATGAGTCATCTACCATCAATATTTCACCATCATATGGTGTCAAGGCATGGATCCCCTACCATCAGAGTGTCACCCATAAATCCTGTTAGGACATGGGTTCTCTGCAATTATATTGAAACCCTCCTATTGGGATAGGGAATGGGTTTTTTATCGTTAGAGTGTCACCCTCATATTGTATCAGAGTGTGTGTCCTCTACCTAGAGATTATTTCTCATCAAATTTTTAGAATAGAGGTGATGTGTGGATCATCTTGGATAATTATTCAAATTTTCATGTGATTTTTTGGAAATCCTTGATGGACCTATTGAATTTAAAGGTAGACACATTTCCATGGTTGGTCTGTGAGATAGATATCCAATTTTCTCTCGTCTATGTTTCTTTACATCCTTGTTGTTGTATTTCATATCTTTTTATGGGTTGAGTTATTTACTTTTATTATGTCTCCTATTTCTTCCCCCTCATCTTTTTCTGCATCCAACTAGGTATGTATATACTCACCCCAGAATTGTATTTTCCTATATTTTTTTATAATGAAAATTAATTATAGGTTGTTTATGATTTCAAAGGATCATAGGGATACCCAGTTACATGTGATTATGTATGGTGGCTAGGTATTGGGGATCTGGAGTGGTTATTTTTCAAAATTTACATTTCCATTTATTTTTAGGTTTGGATATCTTTCTTGTTGGGTGTATAGTTTTCCCCCATTACTTTTAGAACTTCTTTTTCTTTCTTTTGTATTTTCTAGAGGTTGTTACATGTATGGTTTTTATTTTAGATGTTATTTTATTTTCTTTTATCCCCCTACACATCTGCTTGGAGATAGTTGTGTGTGATCATATAGATACTTAGGTAAAAAACTCCCTTACTAGTTTTTCCTTTTGATATTTGTCTCTAGACATTATCCTATAGAGTTAGGATTGAGGTATTTGTATTTTGGATCTCCAACAGCCAAGTGGGATTCAGTGGGTTGGTTCATGGAAGATTGGTATTGAAGGAGTTTAAACTCAAGAAAATGTTTGGAGTTTTTTCCCCTGATGAGGCTTGTTTAGGACATAGGTAAGTGGTTTCAAATTGTTTTGAATGTTTATTTTAGCTCAGGGAACCTAATGTTAGTGTGGTGGTCGACATATACAAACATCAGGACTCCTTCCACCTAATTTGCAACTTGAAATTCCATGAAATTGGTTTTAGGGAACATTGGTACATGTATCATATATGATTGAGTATTTTGAATATCCTTCTTGAGTCAACTCCCCATATATATACACATATTTTCATCGGAATATGGTATCTCTTGATTAAATTTTACAGATACATCCTTGAAGAAATCTATCCATGTTACTAATTCAGGATCATGATGACAATATGATGAGTGAGGAGGCCTTAGTTTAGGGTACATAATGGGATTTTTTTTCTCTAGGCAGGTAGGTAGCAGTACCCCTACATTTAGAGAAGTCAATAGTACCAACATAATAGGATAGGGATAAATGAAGGCTTAGTGAACTCCCTGGGTTCAATCTCTAAAGGCTGTTGAGGTTATGTGATGAGATAGATCCCAAGATGATGAAGGATTGGCTAGTCTTAGGGATATAGGTTTTAAAGATTATCTGGACACCGACTGACCAAGTGGTTTCACTGGTAGTGAATATTTTCCAAAGAGAAACTAGGAGATGGTAGAGTCTAGTCGTGAAGATGCATGATGATTTGGCACTCTCTTGGACCAACAATCATCATCTATTTCATGAACATTATTACCCCTCTCTATTACAATTAGTTTAGATTCATGATCATCTAGAGCTGCATCGGGGAAGGATAATAGATTTTGAGTATTTTTTAAGGTTCACTAAAATCATTCTGTGCTCCCTTGATGTGATTTGGTATGGATACTTCTAAGTAAAAAAGTTTCAGCAGGTCTCCATAGAGAAATTTGTTCCAGTGTAGTATCCTTGTGCATTCCCACTTATGAAAGACTATTATATATGGTTCAGGTGATGGATAGATTTTTGTAAAAGGGGTCCCATGTAGCTGGAGCTGCTAGTGGGTGTTATAGGTCTGAGTCATATTCATCATCTAGTAGGAACTAGTCGACAAGATCATAATGCATGAGATCTTCACAGTACTAGACTCAGGAACATGGTCTAGGGCCATAGGGACCATATAGAGGATCAGGGTAACCGAGAGGGGGAGGCTCAATGCATGTAATTGGCGAGGTCATATGGAACATCATTTCCCAACTCTACATGCTATGAAGGATAGACAGATAGTGGATAGACTTCCATGAAAGAGGCAGTGCCAAAATGGATCTCCCGACAAAGGGTAGGGAAGCCCCCAGGGAGGTGAAGCTATAAGAAGATTAGGTGGGGCTACTAGAATATGAGTTGTGTGTGGTTGATTTCATTATGACCTCCTTCCACCACCATTACCAGGAATCCCATTTCATGCTCAGGGAGATAACAACTAGGATCATGGCCATCTGTAGGTGATGGATACTTATGACCTGGAACTGCATGATTTGATTAGAGGTATGATCTATGTTTATTCAACTCTTGATTCCGTATAATTAGACATGGGTTTGAGTAATTACTTTATATCTTTACTTCTGTTATGATAAGTGGTACTCCCAATAGATGATTTATCCTAGAATAGTTTCCTTGATGTTTTGATAGGGAATTATTCTTTTATAACTTTTATCTTCCAAAAGTGATAGTTATTACTTAATGGATAGAGTTTCTCGATAGATATTTTGGTCATCACGGTGAGACTTTATGCCATCCTCTTGGATATGGAATTATTGTTCATAGTTTGAGAACATATTTATTGTAATTTCCAAAGAATTATATTTTTTTTTATAGATGGGATGACATTCTACTTTTCAGGCGAGAGATATCCAATACCAAGATGAATGTATTTTGGGAGAAAGTGGCTACAACCTATCACCCGTTAGTTAAAAATTTTATCCCTTGGCATAATGGTCTCTTCTATAATATTTATTCCTTCATTTGTGAAATATTTTAAAGAGTTATTCTATGAGTATATTCTAGGTATAGAGACCCAAAGATTGAAGTATATGGACATTATATTACTTTTTTGGAATACATAATACATGAAAAAAACAGACGCCCAAAGACCGTATTAGTTTAGTGTCTTTGGAAACTCGGAACGTAATCTTCTAATCATGGTGAAAGATCTTTAACATCTCCCATAAAGATCTTCCCCTTTGGTTTTCTTACCTAAAACCTTTCTTTATATCCTGGGGAAAATAAAACATAAAAATGGTGAGCTCAAATGATTAGTAAGGGAAATCATAAGGAACATAAAACAATCCATAAACATTTGAATGCAAAAACATGAACATAAAATCTAAACATCATAATATTTAGCAAAGACATAAATCTTGGAAGTACGTAAGGAATATATCATAAAGGAACATCAATAATGATAAAATATCATGGGAATAAGACATGTAATTGTGGAAAACCATTAATCACATGATATGATTTCCATAGTATCCAAGGCATTGCTTCCAAGACCATCTTAGTGGACAAAGTCCCTTTCTGAATCGAGGTCACTCCTCGTTCCAATCCTGTAACACTGAACCGGATTAAATTACAGTTCCATCCATGTCTATCTCATGAGATATAAATCTTTACCCAATGCATTGGAGGGAGATATAGGTCCCACCCATCTCATAATGAAATCATTATTTCATGTGCCAAAAAATCATAAATCATACCTCATAGCATAACCCATATAATAGAATGGGATTATTAAACATCATTCCATCATAAAAAATTCCATATAAAACAAAATGGATGTAATTTAATCATAAGAAAAATCAAACCATGTAAATAATAGAGACATTATACTTGAAACATAAACATATTAAATAATTTCATTTTAGATGGAAAATAGTTTTGATAAAACAATTGAAATGAATTCTTGAGGAAAATATCCTTTCTTCTTCAAAATCATTTTCTTTTCACAAAATTCCATGAAATTTTAAAAGAAAAGGGTTTTGTTGAAAATAACATTCTCCTCGTACTTTTGTCAGAAAAGTCAAAAAGTTAATCGTGTGGTAAACAAAAGTAAGATTCCTTTCATAACATGTGGTAAAATTCAAAAATGGGTAAAAATAACATTAAACATGCATGAAAACATTTTTAGAAAACATGTACATGTATGATAACAATAACCCCAGTAAATACTTATGAATAAACAATCTCAGATAAGAACGAGATTGGAATAGTTATCCCTTACCTTATGTATGATATGCTTTGTATGTATCTGAAACTCCTGTATAATGATTTAAATAATGTAATTAAATAATTATCGAATCATATTCATTTTTATGATATCATATATGGTTCACTTATGACTTTATATTACTCGTTCTTTTGTAAATTCCATGTTAAAGCAGTGTTTTGGGTAAAATCGTTTCATTTATCGTACGTGTTTCTACTTTTTGTTCTTGATATTATTACTTATATCCTGATTTAATTAATTCCATAATGTAAAACATGATTTATATATAATATATATTCATCATTTACATATATATATGATAGATCGATAAATGGAATGAAGTACACCGTTCATGGAGACGGTAGGTCGTACGTACGCATGAATGCTGTTTTCATTTCCTTATTGAATTGAAAGGAATTAAGTAGATGAAATATATATATATATTTATACATAAATCCAGTATCATTATTATGTCATATATTTAACTATTTTTCATTATATATACATTATAATCATTCATGAATGGTTAACATGGAGAATGAATCTCATCGCGTTGTGGAGACAGTAGTCCGTACGTACGCACGAGCGATGATATCATTCCCATGATCGTGGAATTGTATTGAAGTGTATGTATAATATTTCAGAATCAATATCATTTTACAATAATAATATATAGTTATTTATTTTCACCATTATACCCATCCAAGTAAGGTGGTGGTCAAAAACATATTACACCACGGCGTGGAGATGGTATTCCGTACGTACGCACGCGCGGTGATTTCTTTTTCCGTAGGAAGGATAGAAGGTGAAGTAGGGTTGTTTCATGTTTAAAATAATATATCAGTATATTAGTGATACTGATGTTATTAATTTATAGTTAAATAATTAAAGAATAAGAATTAGAAGAAGAAAGAAACTTGAGAGAATCGGAAGAAAATATTACCTCTTCTTCGACATACCTCCTTTAAACTTCCTCTTAAGGATGTAGAGTTGGTCTTTTGGGAAGACCAGAACCTCAAGAATGTATATAGGGAAGTTTATAAAAGAAATGGGCAGGGTTTGGACGAGATTCAAGGCTCAAAATGGTGTTAATATAATAGGTAAGGTGTGCCCTTTTTATAAGGGAGGAGAGGGGCACCTTTGGAAAAACTTAAAATATTATTTTATAATAAAGTCATATTCGGTTTATAATAGCTCCATATTGATTTATTTAGAATATAAAGTGGTTATGGGTCAAACTAATCTCATAAAAAAGGTTTTAGACAAGTTTAGGTAACTATTTTAACCTTATCTTTTATATTTAACTCTAAGTTAAATAATTTAACTTTTACCGTGTCTTCTTGTTTTCTTAAAATATATGGTTAATAAACATACTATAACAAGCCAAAAGAACCCCAAGTGGTTCATTATTAATATATATAACCTTATCTAAGTCATTTGGACGAACCTTATATTTTTAAGAATATTATAACAGTTAATAATATAATATTTTTTTTTAAACTATTTTATGTCAATTTTGACACTATTTGGTAATTGATTTTTGTAAAAATCATATCAGCATGATTAGTTAGAAAAAAGTTAATTAAATAAATACTAACATGTCATATTAACCTATAAAATTATTTTAATTCCAAAAAAGTCTCAAATTACATTTATTTGGGTATTTATAATATCAATTATTCTAATATTTTATTATTTAGGTAATTACTGCATCACCATTGTGTCATAAATAAATTAAATTATCTAATGTCTATAAATTATAAATAAACTACCCTTAGGTATGAAATATATTTATATTTATAATTAATAATTATAGTCAAATTTATCTTATGTATAACCATATATTAAAAATGTTTTAGTTATTAAACATTGATTTTAACTATTTTATCTCTTTTTTAAATAAAATAATAATAAATGTCCTAATCTAATCCAAGTGGACCTAAATGATAATATTATAATCCTAAGGTTGTTTTTTATTGAATTAAACTAATCTAATATAAATATAACATGTGTTAGGGTAATAATAATATCATTTTTACCCTTAATTACTCTATTTACTTTTAACTGTGGTAAATAAAAGTAAAAAGTTATTATTCAACAAAAATTATTTTTATCTTATTGAACCACATTTTAATCCTTTATATTAACTATTTCTCTCGGAATTTATAAATTCCACTCGCATAAGCGGTAAAAATAAGTTTTATGTAAATTTTCGAATTCTCCTAGGAGGTGGGTAAAAGACGGTAAAAAGTTCAATAAAATTTTTATATATCTAAAATTATTATAAAATGACTCCAATGAATTACATTGAACTTATATCGGTATTATGTATCAATTTTGACCTAAAATAAATTTAAATAAAAAAATTATTATTTAAATAAAAAGTCGGTTTTTAAATAGTAACCCAGTGTTTTCACTATTCATCAAAAATTGAATGTTTTCAGAAAAATACCAAAAATTCAACCAAGCTAATTTTGATAATCCGAATCTAAAAATTAAGTCTATTTTGAAAGATAAAATTTCTAAAATTTCAAAAAATGTGTATTACTATTCATAACGGCTAGTTCATAATAATATAATAATAATTTCTCGTTTAGTGAAACTTGGTATTGCGTACTACACATGCTTTTGAAGAAGGTCTTGATTGTGTGTAATGAAAGCCAAGTCAGGGATGCATGTAGTGAAAGCTCTGTTTAGTGTTGCGTATAACATAATCAAAACTTTTTCATTTATACATTAAAAAAATCTATACTTAATGTTGTGTAGTATAATTTACACAAAACGAACTTGAAATTGTGTATAACACGAGCCAAGAATAGTGTTGTGTATACTGCAAGATAATATGGTGTTGTGTATAGTACAATCTAATCTTGGTGTAGTTTATAAAAGAAGAAATCAAAGAAATTAAAAGTAATATATCTCATAAAATCTTGGGGTGTTACACTAGGGATACCTTTGATGTGGAAGATGGAGTTTTTAATCAACTTCCACCACGGGACTGCTCTAATATCTTATGTGGCATGTTGTATGGCCCCTATCAAGATTTAGAATATGTTATTGCAACTATAGGACCTTTAAGAGAATGGATTCATCAAACCCAGTGTGTCTCACTAGGCATATCAAGTTTTGTTTATGAAAAAGGTTGATAGGATCATGTGGCTTTGTGTGGATTATCACTACTTGAACTAGATCATGATAAATAAAAAGTGCCCCTTTCCAAGGATTTATTTCATCATTAATTAATTACAAGGAATTATATGGTTCTCAAAGATCAATCTTACATATGAATACCACCAGTTTAGAGTTCAGGAGGTAGATATTTCAAATCTCACATTCTAAAGTCACTATAGACACCACGAGTTCCTAGTGATAACTTTCAATCTGATCAATTCACCCAATATGTTTATGTATTTGAGGAACTCAATCATATATCCACACTTGTAGAAATTTTTTTTCTCCATTTATGACATACACAAATACACTTTGTCGGTGGAGGATCATGTAACACAATTGGGGATGATTTGATATATCCTTTGGGACCACCAAATTTATGGTACGCTCTTGAAGTTCAAGTTTAGGATCCATGAGGTTCAATTTATGAGGTCTATCACTTCTGATCAATTATTAGATGGGAACCTGGTGAATATTTATATAGTTCCTTCTTTTGATCCTCCCAAGAGTGTGTTAGAGGTGCTATGTTTTATTGGATTTTTTTGGTACTATAAGATATTTGAGGTAGAATTCTCCAGAATTGAAACCCCTTTGAAAACCTTTAAAAGAAAGATAATAATTTTTCCAATACTAATAAATTCCAAAGGTCCCTTTAGAATTTGAGGATAAGGCTAACAAGTAATCCTAATTTGAGTCTACTGAAGGAGGGTGTGGAGTATGTCATATATTGCAGTGCTTATCGAGCCGGTATCAACTGCGTGTTGATGGAGAGGCAGGTAGCTATCGCATATGGGTTTAGGCAGATGAGAAGAAAAAATAAAAAATACAAGACACATGACCTAAAATTGGAAGTGGTATTCTTCTCTCTAATGATAATGAGGCACTTCTGGGAAATCTCTGTTTTATTTAGAACATTAGAGTCTCTGGTATGTCTTCATGCAGACAGACATGAACCTAAGATTGAAGTACTAGTTAGAGTTCCTGCTAGACTACCACTTTGAGGTATTCAATACTTCAGAGAAGGTAAATGGGGTGGGATATTCCCTTAGAAAGAATTCCCAGGTTTGTTCACTGAAAGATTTTCCAGATTAATTCACTTCATTACAGTTATCCCAGGTCTAGGAGCAGCGTGTAGCTTCTCTTCATTTGATGGTTTTGACTCCTCCATTTATCCAATGTGTGAGGGAGGCTCTATTGAGATACATCAAATGTGAGGTCCTAAATGAATAGATATCCTTGGAATATTCACTAGATAGATTTTATGAAGGATGTAATTATGTTATCCTTTTCCTGGATTTGACGTTGGTCTAAGTCAAGATGTTAGATGATGTGATGAGAGAGTTTCAAATATCACCTTTGTCTATACATAATGGTGTAGAGAATATGTATAGAGATCTTCAAAGGTAGTATTTTTGGGCTATAACAAGGTTGATCATGGATGTGTTCATCTCTCAATGCCTCACATGTTAGTAGATAAAGTATGATCACTTGGTTTTGGAATGTTTTTTGTAGCCTCTTGTGATACCAAAGTAGAAATAGGATTGTATATCCATGGACTTTGTGATACAGATTATATGGAAAATGGGAGTCCATGAATCCATCTAGTTGATATCTAACTAACTTAACAAGTTGTGCCACTTCTTTTATATCAGGGTGTAGAGTTCAGTAGAGATTTTGGTGCATTTTCACATGTGGGAGATTGTCTGCCTTCGTGGGGTTCATTTGATGATTGTCTCCAATTGTGAATAGTGGTTAACATAATAGTTGTGTAGAGGAATAAATGTGGAATTTAAGACCCATACGAGTATGTTTACATACTTTCACCCCTAAACCAATTTACAGACTTAGTGAACTATTCTAGAGTTGGAAGATATGATATGGTATTGCATGTTAATATTTATCTAGAGATGGGAGGATCACTTTCCCTTGGTGTAGGTTTCTTATAATTATAATTACCACTCTCGTATTGATATGGAACCTTTCAAGGCCCTGTGCAGGGGACCCTTCTAGTCACCCATATTTTGGAGTGAGATTACTGAGGTATCTCTTATTGGTCCATAGATGGTTCAGGTGATGATGGAGATGGTCTAGGATAACTATAAGTAGATGAGGATACCTCATATTAGACCAAACTCTGATACATATTGATGTTATAGGCTCTAGGAGTTCGAGCAGGGAGACCATGGTTTCTTGAGAGTCTTCCCATGAAAAGGGTTATGAATATTTTGTTAGGTAGGCAATATATCCCCTAGGTTCATAGGATTGTTCTTGATCTTTCAAATGTTTAGTGAGGTTTTTTACCACCTCACCTTAACCCCAACGTTGGAGTGGTAGAATGGTGTCTTCCATGTGTTTCCTTTAGAAGTTACCTTCATGATCTCGTGCATGTTATTGACTAGGGTGAACATGAAATCAAGGATAGATCAACCTTTGTGGAACACCTGGTGGTGATTTAAGATCGATAGAAGATGATCTTGTATGGGTGATCCATTTATTTGGTTGATGTGTTGTGGCAATACAAAAGAATATAGGAGAGATCCTAAGAGCAGGATAGATTTATGCGGGCTCATAATCCCACCATTTTTTATTAGTTTTTACTTTTTTTAATCAAAATTTTGAGGGAGGTAATAATGTAGAGATCCTATTTTTTTGTTTTTGTGAATTTGATTTATATCATGGAATATATTGAAATCTATACACTAAGACGGTACATAATTCTTAGGCTCAGTGTTCCCATAATCAATTTTATAAAAATGTTAAATATATTTTATATGACACATGAAATTGTTTTCAGAAAAATGTAATATACACTAAAAAAGTCTCAAAATTGAAAATTGAGACCACGATTGAGTCCTTATTGCATGTTTACTCTAGGCACGACCTAAAGTGCGTTGGAACTGGATATTTAGATAAGGCGGTCGTTGGCGGGTAAGTTATGTGAGTTAAATATTTATTTTAATTAATTAATTCAAACCAAATTCTCTATATATATATATATAGAAAATGATATGGTAAATCTATAGGGTTATTTTCATAACCAAGTGACTGTTGAGAGGAGTAATACACTGTTCTTCATTAAAAGATTGAGATCAGATGATGATGAACGTATGGATCATTGTGAATCAAGGCACAGAAAACACAGTGGATCATACCCAATCATTGGAAATCATGTTATTCAAAAATTATAAATCAAATATAAAGGTAGAAATCATCATTTTTGGATCACTCCCTTTATGATTATGTTCTTGATCATTACCAATTAATTTTCATTGATCTTTGTTTAATATTATCATTTTCATGCACCCATGTATCAATTTTTAATTGTTTATTCAATTTAACCCCATTATGAAATATTTATCACCACATATATCCCCAATATATATTCTTTTTCCATGAACATCTGGCCAATTATTGGTTAACTTTTGTTAATTTTATTTTTCCCTATCGTTCTTAGAGAACATTATTATTGGCCTATTGGGTCACGGTTTAGCATTTCAAGGTATGATCAAACATGATTAAACCCCAGGAATCAAGGAATATTAAATTTTGAAAAATTTATTAGTAATTAGAGAATTTATTCGGTTGGTTTTATTGATTCATTTGATCCCACCATGGATCAAGGATTCAGTGAGGCAACAGAAGGTTCCACGAGCTATGGTAGCACAAGGCGAGTTCATACATGTGAGTCGAATTCAATTTTTCATCCATCATAAGGCCAAAAGCGATAGATGGAGGTGATTAACACTAGTTTTGGGCTTCCTCAAGGTGTGATTTTATGTTTCAAAGGATGATATACAAGAACTCGTGGTAGATCTATATTTCAATGAAAACTATGACTAAAAGTTGTGTAGTTGAGAATAACACATAGTGTGTTCTTTGGAAATCGACGACACGAGAGTTTCTAGAAGATCATAAGTATAAAACTCCATATGGGAAACCACACACATTGAAAATTTGTGATATTGTCTTAACATGTACAGTGGGACTACACGTATATAGACATGGAAATTCACACACCATGTACAGGCACACAGACAGTGTGTACTGACACGGCCAGGAAAACACGTCTCAGTCGTGGGTGGCTGAGATACACTATATAGTATCCGTAAATTCCATGTAGCACTACATGGAAATTGATCTATGTGCTTGAAAGAAGACGAATAGATATAAGATCGGGACAACACACAGTGTGGGTCCCCTATACATCATGTTCCTCCTTTTGAGGAAACCTCTCCCTCTCATTTATCCTTTATTTGGACTCATATTTTGACCTGTGGGTATCCAATTATGAGTGTTTTTCTATATAAAATGAAACGGTTTCCTTAATAATGGATCTTGAGATATGATTCAATATTTTTTTGCATGATTTTTCTTTAGTTGATGCTTGACATCAGTAGTGATTATGCAGGATCATCTGAGAGATTAACGTGGAAGCCTCTTACTAGGATAAGCTTGGGTCGACTATCTAACCACATAGTGTCACCCTATTGCTCGGATAGGTAATGGTTCTTTTATATATCAAGACAGTGGTACTCCCTTTCTATAATAGGGAATGGGTCCTATATCTATAAACAAAGAGGAACCCTCCCATTGAGATAGGGTATGGATCCTATACAAATAGAGTGGCACCCCCCTGTGGTGTGAGGGCATTTTTCCTCTTTTATTAGATTGGAAACATCTTATTGTGTCATTTCATGGGTACTCAACTATCAGAGTGGAACCCTATTGTTCGGACATTTCATGGGTCCTCTAACATCATATTTACTCCCTATTACTACTTCAAGACATGAGTCCTCTTCTATCAGAGTGGAACCCTCCTATAGTGTGAGGGCATGGGTCATCTATCCATAGAGTGGCACCCTCCTATTTTACTAGGTAATGGGTTCTATACCTAGATGTTTTTTACCCTAAAATATGTGTCATAGTTTAATGTTGTGTCTCATCTTGTATACTTCCTCGGATAGAAACACAAGATGTTTGGCATCAATGATGGCCCACTTGGAACTAAGGGCAGACTCTTTTCCTAGGCTAGGTTGTGAGATGGATATTACATTTCTCACTCATATGAGTTTATTTTTTGATAATATATATATATATATATATATATCCTTTTTTTTATTTTTTTCCTTTTTTATGGGTTTATATGTTTACTTACATTTTTTTCCGTATTTTTCCCCTTCTACTTTTAAGGCGTTTAACTAGGTGTGTATATACTCGCACCTACATGGGAATTTCCCACACATATCGGGTCTTATGAAAATTATGAACTAGTTGATGATGATTTCAAAGGATAATAGGGATACACTGGTGCATTTTACCATGTATGGTGTTCCGAGTTTGTAGATCTAGATTTAGGATCACTCGTCATTTACTTTTCCACTTATTGTTAGGTTGGGATATCTTTCTGGTTGGGTGTGTAATTTTTCCATTTTATTTTCAAATTATATTGTATTAATCTTGAATTCCCTATAGGTTATTGCATGAATGGTTTATAATATCCTATTATTAGCATACATATACATTATATCTTTTTTTGAGGAATACATAAAACATTACAAAAATAGGCACCCAAATACCGTATTATTTTAGTGCCTTTATAAATATGGAAATGTAAAGTCTAGTACATGAGTGAGATGAATTATATCCCACTTGGTTCACCAAGACTAAAAACCGTATTTTAAATATCACACATAAAATATTTCTTCATAACCTGGGGAAAGGAATAATAAAAGGTGTGATCTCAATTCCTTAGTAGGGGTAAACAAGGGAGAGACGTAAGCATAAACATGATCATAAGGGTATGAGAACATGATCATAACATTAGGATTCCATACCCTGTAAATCAAATATCATAAATATGAATCATAGAAAAAATATATTAAAAGTTCATAAGAGATGAATCATAAGAGAAACAATATCATAATCCATGAAAATGTAACATAGTAATAAGACATGGAATTGTGGTATACACATAAATATGTAACATCATTCCTTATAAGTAAATATAAATTTCTAAAACTTATTATGGAACTTCATGGGGACTTCACCGGCTAGGAAGGACACACCACCATACCCACTTGTATAAATTTTCTTATAATGGATCAAATTCCCATCTCCCTATAGTAGATCAGTTTTCCCCATCTTCCCAAAGTGGATCAGATTTTCCCATCTACCAATATTGGATCAGGTTTTCCCATCTTCCAATAGTGGATTGGGTTTCCCCATATTCCAATAGTGGATGGGTTTTCCCCATCTTCCCATAGTGAATATAGTTTCCCCACCCTCCCATAGTGGATAGGGTTTCCCCATATTATATAGTTGATCAATCTTATCTACTTGATTCCCATAATTATCTCATGATATATAATATTTACCCAATTCATTGGAGATAGATATAGGTCTCTCCCATCACAAAATAGAATCATACATACATGTTCCATGAGATAATAAAACTTGTTTCATATCATGACACATAAATGGATATGGGTTTTATAAACATCATGTCATGACCCAAGAAATGATATCGGTATCATAAAAATTTCAACAAATGATTACCTATGCAAAAAAGATATGTTTTATAAAAAATTCATCAAATCACAACCCATTAGAAGAAGTGGGTTTAAAAGGAATATAAAATGTCAAAGATAAACTATTTTTATAAATATCATACCATCAAAACATAAACCATTCAAATAAATAATATGAATGGAAAATTTGGATCATTTCCCTATAAAGTCATGAGTAACATCAGTCGATGATATCTTATACAAAAAAATCATTCTGGGATGTATTTTAAAAATTATTTCTTAATGAAAATGTCCATTAATCATTGAAAAATAATTATTAAAATCTAAAACCTTTTGAATGCTATTTTATTTGATATTAAACATGAAAAATTGAAAATAAATATAGAAAAAATATTCCTAGATAAAATGTAAAATAATATTGAAAACCTTTTGAAAACCTTTTTCCTAGAAAACATTTAAAAAATTCTTGAAAACATTTAAAAAAACATTCCCCTTGAAAACACATTAAAAAATATAAATAAATATTTAAAAAAAATTAATACCATTTTTTGAAAATATTTTTAAAACTTTTAAAGAAGTCTTGAAAACATATTACAACTTATTTCATTGAATATAACCTTAAAACATAAAATTAAAGGATCATATTTTTTTGAAAAAATGTTTGTTTGGAAATAATTTTAAAAATTATAAAAGAAACTTTTTAATCATTGAAATAATTTTCTTTGAAAATAAAATTTCAAAAATATATTAACGATTCTTTTAAAATCATTTAAAACAATGTTTAAATAGAAAAAAAAATTAATAAAAAAATTATTTGAAACCCATTTTAAAATCAAAACATTTATTGAATATTTGGAAAAATATTTTATTTAAAAAATAACCTTTTAAACATAAAATTGAAGCATCAAGGAAATTACAGTCATAATGTCGGGTAAGTCTATACATGATGAAAATTCCTTTTTGACCATTAAAGTGTAGAAAAGTGTCGTGAAAAGAAAAAACAAGATGATTCATTTTGAAAAAGTTTTTTGAAAAGGTAATACATTTGTAAAAATATCCTTTAAAAATAATTTGATTATAGTAAAAAGAATTGAAAAAAAAACTAGAAAATTCTGTTTTAAAAACACATATTTCCTGCCGAAAGGGGAGATAAATTCTGATTTTCAAAAAAACAATTTATTAATTATATTAAGTACCAAAGAATCTAAAAATGGTACCATTACTTTTATACAACATTAATAACTATAGGGTAAGAAAATTCATGATAATTCTTGAGATATTTATCATAATATTTCATTAATAGTAGAATAATCATAAATAATATAGTTAAACGATTCTTTTGAAGCAATAAACCATCACTACTTTGGTAAATATGAATCATAATAAAATGGAAATAATAAAAATAAATAAATATTAATATATTATGAAATTAAGTAGATTCATGATATAACATTTCAAAGGCACTATAAAAACCTCATAGAAAAATATTGGTGCATAACATGGCATGAGTCTCACTGATGAAAAATTGAGGCAAAATTACATTACCAATTTGGTAACTTTTGAAACATAAAACCCATGAAATAATGAAAATAAAATTTATATTTATATACAAATAAATATAATTATGATAATCATATAATACATCAATTTTCATTATACACACTACACAAAATAAATAAGTGGTGAATAAGGCATGTATCCCATGAAAATAAAAATTTAGATGAAATTACCTTACCATAAATAATTAATTTCATTTTACACATTCTATACTATTTTATAATAAATATAATTTTATTATAAATATACCAAAGAATCATATTACTATACCTGATATCATAAATTACTCACTTATGACTTTTAATTACCCGTTTATTAAAAATTCCATGTTAAAGTAATGTTTCGGGTAATAATCACTTTGTTTATCATATGTGTAATGAATTGTTATTCATGATCCTTGTACATAGAAAATGATTTAAATATTTATATAATTTAAAACATGATTTATATATCATATATATTTAATATATAAATATTTAAATTAATATATAAAATATACAAATATTAAACAAAATAAACCATTAATAGAGACAGTAGGTCATACATACGCATGAACGCTACTTCTGTTTTATTGTTGTATTGAAAGAAAAAATGTAAATGAAATATATGTATATATATATATAATATAATTATAGCATCATTATTATTTCATATATATCATATAAATTTACTAAACTCGTCCTTAATATATTCCATTTAAAGGTTGAATGAATCACGTCGCTTTGAGGATGCAGTAGTCCACACTTCCACAAATGAAGTTTCCATATTTTGAAAAAATGGAAAGCATGAATTTATTTTTATATAATATATACAAAAGAATAAATAAATAATAAATTCCATATATATCATATAAAAACATATTTTAAATCATAATTTTCATCCATGATAAGTGGTAAAGGAAAAATTAACATCGTTTCATGATACGATAGTTCGTCGTACACAAGAATGGTAAGTCGGTTGCTCATTAGATGGAATTGTGTGTAAGTGTATGGGTAACCCTTATAATAAAAATATATAATTATATTTAGTATGTTTATGTTATTATATGATCATTTAATAAGAATAATTTAATTATTTGAGAAAGAATATAAAATAAAGGAACTTAAAGAAGGATGTTAACTCTTTATTTGGTAAGTCCTCTTAGTTTTCTCCAAAGGGATTCATTGGAAGAATTTATTCCCAAAGGTAGGATTAAAGTATAAGGTATTTATTTTGGTAACTGAACTGGTTGGATTTTTTCTTAAACTAATTGGTTTTATTATTGTGAATAAGGGGAAGTGGTGGTGTCCTTTTATAAGGGAGGGAGGCGACACACTTGGCATTTATGAGATCTAGTTAGGTGTACCCACGTTTTTACCTAAAAAAGTAATACAAACCCAACCAAAATCATTAATATAAGGTTTATTTCCATAAAATGGGTGTTGTAAAAGTTTATAGGTCATTTTGGGTCTTATTTGTAAGGTTTAGCCCCTTGTTATGCTTAATTTTTCCTTAATCACTCTGATTAATTTTAATCACTTTCACTAATATTTTTGGTCAAAATTTAAGTTTATTTTAACAGACTATAAATATTATACTAATTGAAATAATGAATTTAAATTTTTCTACATTCATTTTATATAATTTGGAAAATTAATTTTGATTTTAATCCCACAGATGGGGTGAGAAATCAGGTTTTTAACGTGCCAATGATGAAAAGTTCATTAAACTTTTATATCTAAATTAAAATTAAAAATTATACCAATGACCTACATTGGATTAATAGATTTTATAATTGATCAAATTTTAATTTAAAAAAAATTAACATATAATTATAACTATATAAATAAATTATATGAAAAGGTGGTTTTGAAATAAAATTCAATATTTTCACTATTCATCCAAAAATGATGTTTTTTAGAAAAATACTAAGAAATTCATCCTAAGAAAACGTCTAAATTATGAATTCAATAATAAATTTTTTTTTTCAGATTAAATTTAAATAAGTTTCTAATTTTTATTTTATTTTTGTTCATAGAATAATATAAAAACTACTTCTTTTAGGAAAATAGTATTTTCAAGCATATAAAGACTTTACAAAAAATTGTATTTCTTATTATCAATATGATTTATATATATATTAACATTATAAATTAAATTTAAAACGTATTTATTCATATTTATATTACTAAATTTAACAGATATGTTATAACTATCATGTTTAAATACTTGTAATAACAAAATTTTGTTTTGTAGAACTTCTGTGTTGCGTGTAAAGCAAGCCAAGTAGGTGTTGCGTGTTATGAAAGAATAACATGGTATAGTATATAATGAAATCCATAATTATTAATTTCATATATAAAAATATATAAATTGTTCTATGTTAAAAAAATATAAAAATATTAAATTTATTCTATAAAATAATTCACAAAATATCAGAGTGTAACATTCTATCACATTTCCAATGAATTCCTCCCTCAAAATTCGTCTTGGTTTTTTAACGGTTTAATAATTTAAATTTCCTTCCATATAAAAACTATATAGTAAAAAATTAATACTAAAACATTCTTTAAAAAGAATATTTGGAAACATAACAACTACCCGGAGTAATACATCACTAGTTTTCCACATAGGAGAACATTGGTGGCAAGTCAAAATAAGGACTTGGAGGAAAATTGATTGTGGTAATAATCACAAAAAATTGAATGATAAATGTAATGTTAAGGGATTAAAATTCATAAATCTATAATTATTAAAAACTCAGTATTTTAAACAAAAAATAATCTATTAGAAAAACATTTTATTTCTACATTATTTTCCTAAAGTTGAATAATTTTCGTGAAAATATATACTTACATGATCTCAGTAAAACCTCCTCATTTTTTTCCTTGATCAATTACCACTTAAAATCTTTCTCCAAAAAACAAGGTTATATTTTCATTCCTGAAGCACTAACAAATCATGAGATTCATGATAATCCATCCCATCTGTCATCATTTATCATCAATAAAAAGTTGTAAGAACATGTTATCCAATATGTATAAATCCTAATTTTGTGAGATAATATTATAATATCACAAACTTCTTGATAATTTTAACTAATTATTTCTGTAAATGGTTAAAATTATAACCCTTATGAAATATTAATATCCAAAACTTCAGAAATCAAGTCATGAAGTTAGCTTAACATTGATCCCACATATGTCCAAAAGTATCGCTTTGTTATCACATTCCAATTATGTGAATAACCTCAATGTATATTTTCGTGAGGCATGGTAATAACCATAATTAACATAATTCCTTTTGTAAAACATGAATTATTCTTTATTAAAAATTTTTATTGATATATTCCATAAATACAAGAAGTTATAAACTTCATCCATGGTGACATATAATAATTTTTCAAAAATTAATTAATATTTTCTATAGTAATTGATATAATCTAATTTACCTCATCCAAATCAATAATCTCTTTAACCAAGATAAATATAATTTCCTTAACATCTTGAGCACATTAAGGGTTACCTTTTTTTAATCCAAATATCCCATTTTAAATCTTCATAACCATTAAACGTATCCTTTTCAATATTTTATGAAAAAAATACACTGAAAATACTTATATATTTTTCATGATTCATGTAACATAATATATGAATTCCAAAACATATACACTTAACTCATCCAAATTTATACTCAAACCATTACATTGGATTCACAATCATATTCCTTAATACCACTTTCCTAGAATATGAAATATGAATCATGTATTAATGTTACACAAACTCAATAAAATAATTCTTCTTATATTTAATATAAATAATATTGGAATAACATCACATTCCTTTCACATCTTATTTTTAGTCTTTTTAACTTTAGCAGTATAACCAATACTTTTGGATATTCTATATTATATTCATGATATTTCCACAAATGAAATCAATTTTCATCATTCCTATACATTCCACATCTGAAAAATTCTATGTTAACCCAATTTCTTCTATTCCCCTGTGTAGACTAAAACCAGAAAGCATAGGTTTAGAAAAACTTATTGTAGTAGAAAAAAAAATAATCATAAAATAAAACTTATAGTATGTCTAAATTATGACACCTTCCTTAATCTATGACACCCTAGGTTTGTCCTAGGTTATTCATAACCAACTTATTTTTTAAAAGTTTTATGGTGGTTTGTGAAGAGTTTTTGAATTCCCAAAGAATATCCCTTGGGAGTGTCAAACTTGGTGTGTAGTAAAAACCATTTTCATGTACAAGTTTATGCTCGAGTCAAGCCCGACACACCCTATTAGAGTTGTTACACCTAGGTACATCTGTTCCAAATCTCATCCACTTATAGTATCTAGAAAAGAATGTAATTATAGGAAACCACTCAATCTGTCCTTTTCCAAAATTCTAGGACAATTTCTTACAGTTTTTCTCATCCTTGAACTTATCCTTAGATACATCCATTTAAATTACCTTAGAAATATACATAGGGATATAAATAAAGTTTCCACTTCCTAGTTTCCAAAGGATGAGTAAATTTATTCTCTAATACTGTAATAAACCATATTTCAACTAATGTAGAGATCATTATTTTTTATTCTTTGAATGCCTTAAAAGGCCTAAATATAGATGTCTAATTAATCCAAGGAGTTCCTGGGAGAATCTGGGGGTCATTCAGAGCTTGGAGCTCTAAAATAGTAAAAACAGACAAGGAAACATGGTTTGTTTTCCACAGTGAGACCTATGGCATACATCCGCGTGGTCGGTTGCATACATGAGATAGAGCCCTTCTGCATGGTTTGTGCACAATTAGTTAAATTTATTCCTAACCATGTGGTTTCCCCCATGTAGAAGTTAACTTATCATAGTTATCACACGGTTTGTCCAAATAATGTGGCCAAACCGTGTGCTTTGATATTTTATGGAAAATTTACCATTTTACCCATCTTTTAATTTGTAATCCAATTTTATTTTACTTACCCTCAATCAATTTTCCAACACCAAATTTCATATAATTTTGGGTACAAGAACACATAAACTAGGAATTGAGCTACATCCTTCCTCGGGTGTCCAATATTGGATTCATCATAGGCATTAGACCAATCTTGGTAAGATCTCCTAGTCTCTCAACTCATATCAAAGTTAATATTTCCAACCATTTCATTGTTTAGGTGAAAGATCATTTCCCATATTTTCATGTCATTCGAACGTATCTTAGATCTCTTATAACCTACTATTAATGTGAGGTTGATAACAAGTGAGGCATCATCTACAGCCTCAAGGTAGGTGGTCATGTCATTTTCCCTATGAGTTTTGTGGTCTCATATCTATTTTGTTGTTCCCTATGATGAAATTTTCTGAAAATATCAATTATATTGATTCATTCATGTATAATTGACCCTTAAACCTTAATATAAGTCAAATGGTCCTTTTTTTGGTCAGTTATAGGGTGTGTGCATTGTCTATGGACACCTCATAGCTGTGCAAAGTGAACTTTTCCCTTTCTCTGAAAATGGAATATTCCTTATTAGCCTCTTAAGAATTAATCATAGCATTTAAGTTGAATTTCCCTTATAAAATAAATGCTTTATTGAACTAAGGGTCCCTTTCATGTGTTTAGACACCCAATACTAGGAATTTTCCCACTAGGTAATTCTCTTATTGATCATGTCACCTCTTTAAAGAACCATATATCGTTTTTAACTAAATTTCCTTGAATTAGTGATTTGAAGGTATTGGTTTATATAGGATGTATTTTGGATTATGGTGGCATCATTTAAATGAACTGACCATAACACCTTTCAATTGAGACATGATTTGTATAATTTAATTCATCATGTTTTGATAAATTTAATGGGTTAATTTAAATTAAATAGATAATGAATGATTGATTTCCTTTCAAAAATTTAATCAATTAGTTTTAAATTGAATAACCCCAAGGGGAGGTACGTCCATGAACCTTGTTTATAAATATATGAATGATTATTTAGAATGAAAATGATTTGAAAAAAGTGAACATGGAAAATAAATGTATAAGAAGTTATTTATTATGTATATATTACGAATGATTATGACTATTGTATATATATGGGCTAGATGAAATAAATGGATGGGAGGTAATGCCTCATGTGAATTATAATTATAATAAATCCTTATCGAGGTCATGTACAATGGTAAGAGGTGTTGAGTTATGAGGGAAATCACACTCCCTTACATTGGGTGTGGAGTATGGCATATCGCACCAGTGATACTATATGGGTGTTCGGATTTACGTGCCATATTCCATAATTAGAGTGATGCCATGATGGTTCACTGATCATACTATGTATTGTTGCATAAAAACTCTCACTCTTCATGGGATGTAGGGAATGTACTCTATTTCATGAGCTTATTGGATCGTTATATAGGTTATGGATTTCTAAGGTATGCCTTGGTCAAGTCTATCACTAGTATTATAGGCATATGGTCATTAAGAATCCACACACACTTAGTCCATGTAGGTGGATGCAATTTAGAACAAAACTATATATATATTATTACGAATTGTATATATATATATAGTGACATGATTATACACTCCACTCGGTTGTGGTTCAAAGCAGGTCGACTCACTATGTGTCATGTAGGATCCTAGTTTGGATGGTTATTTATTTCAAAATTTCTTTACTTATTTGTAATACTTACACACAGTTTATTTATGAGCATTACTCTGATTACATGTAGACACTTTTGGTGGTGGACTATTGATATTTTTATCTCCCACCTTACTCAGGCCTACCTTGGCACCCAAGAAGATTATTATTCGGGAGGTATGGATAAGTAAAACCACCATTCTATAGGTTATTGACTTGAAATATCTTAGTTGTAACATAGAAGAAGAGGGTCAAGCATGCACTTGAGATTCTTGTGGATCATATTTTTGTTATTTTTGTACTATTTTATTTCATTCCTTTCCCATTTCCCCCTTTTGTGTCATTATTACATGAATATATGTAACAGAAACTACCTTAGTTGATTTTGAATATATTATGAGTTGTTAGTTAGTTATTTCTTTCGCTGCTTAATTATTCAATTATCAGTTTACTCTTTTGTAGTTTATTGACTATTTCTGTTTATATTATGCTTATATTGTCAAATGTTATTTATTTTATATGTTGTTCTACTCTAAAATTAGGGTATAGTCTCTCCACCATACCACCATTACACCCTCTCTACTAATCGACATCCTCTGGTATACACGGAGGCATTCTTGAAGCCATACAACCCACTAACTAAGGGAACAGGTTAAGTGGACCCTGGTTAAATACTTTACAAAGTGTTTTCATAAGGTTTCCTTTATTTATTTAATATTTTTAGAAAATAGAGTGGAGATTTGTAAATTTATAAAACACGGATGTAATTCGTGCTAGGAAATCACGAACCCACATTCAAGGAAAAGGACAGGTTTCCTGAATTATAACTGATGTCACGATTTTTTCATTTAATGTTGATATGACTTCACCATTAGGTGATGTAATTGGTTTCTAATTTTATTGATATTTATGTTATTGAAATTATGATTTCATTACTCTAGACCAATAAAATGGTGTAAATATATTACAAGCATCACTATAGGAACATTATGATTTATAGGCCAGTCATTTTCCCTTATCATGTCTATCTTCAGTGTTAATTTTCCTGCTAAATATTGATAGTTCCTAGAATATGAATTTAATAATGCTAAAACATCCCTTAGGTATTGGAATATATTATTGATACTTAAAGTGACTACCTTTGCCATGTTTTTTCCCTGAATAGGTTAAAATGGATACCTTAAGTGGTCAATTATGGAATGTTGAGATATTGACCATTGGTCACATCAGCTGTAATCTTTTATAGGGTGGGTTAAGTGGATGATATATTTGGATTCATAAGGAGTATAGGCCCTTATGGATCAAAAATGTTAATCCACTAAATTCAACCATTTAAAGGTGTTTACCTTGTTTTAAACAAGAACATTTTCAAAATAAATATGACTTATAAAATGAAAATAGCCATATTGTATATCCATCATAGAGACTTAGACCCGAATCCAGCCTTAGTAGTGGGTAGTGGGGTATCCCTTTTTTTTATTTCCTATTATAGTATTTTAACCTTTTGGAACTGGATTTTGAAGCAAGAAGAGAGGTGTGGTTGTTTCTATAGGGAGAATTTACACCATTCCTAGTTTCCAATCTGTATTTATTTTAGTTTATTGAATATATTCTGAGGAGTGTGTTTGGGATTATAATTCCATGACATTGTGACGTCCTCCAGTATAACTCCTTGAAGGGGTTGATGGCCTTGTAATAAGGGTGGTGGTCCATGGGCCACCAGTGATTTTTCATGTAGAGCCACATGTGGCTCCTCTTCCAGTTCCAGATATGTGCATTGATGACTAGTTTTTGATATGGGTTTCTATGTATGTTTCATTCGATTAAAGGTGCATTCTAATAGTCCTTTAGTATGGAAGAGTTAACACACAAATTCTAGAAGTAACATCCTCCCACCCTTTGGGGGGATGGCGAGCATCTTGTCATAGAGTCTTGGCTCCTAGAAATCCTTTCAATATTATAGTATCTTGAGAAACCTTTAGAGTGGAGGGTTGATCTAGTGAATTATATTCTATGAAACTCTAGTATGTGGTAGTGGGATGTAATCACCATAGAATATCAATAACAGAACATGGTCTTTGGTGATTTTAGTAGATCTTCTATGACTATTCCTTCCACCAGACTATGATGACTGACAGTGTTATAGAATTCATGAACCAACATTAAGGGATTATGTCAGTTATGGAATACTCTACTTGTTTCATAGTGCTATAGTGATTCACTCATACTCTAGTTATTGATGATTTAATGACTGCTATATGACTCGAGGATGGGTTGGCTTGAGACATACAGCCACGGGTCAATGTGTTCAGGTTGACTAACACTTTAGAAATTTTCAACCACGAACTAATTGGAGGGAGGAATTTGGGGGATACTGAAGGTGATAATCAGTGAGTTTCATCACATATGGATTCTAGTTTTAATTATTCTATGAGAGAGAGGTATTTTGAGGCTAATTTTGGAGGTAAAAATAGTCAAGATACTCACGCAGATATTTTTCTTATCTGTCACCTATATGGGAAGCCAGAACACAACGTGTCTCAGTGTCCACAGGATCTACTCGAGTGAAATGGTTATGGAAGGATGGGGAATATAAATAACTTTTGGAGAACTTTCCCACAAATTCTATGTGAGAATGGATCTGTACCTACTCCTCTATCAAGAATAGAGCCAGCAGGATCACGAAAGGCAGGAAATTGAAACACTATAAGTAGACCAGGAAGAGTTAGAGATCAAGGAATAGGTTGTAAAACTTATGACTCTTAGTTCAAAAAGAGTGGGCCTACTCAAGGTAGTCGGGTAGTGACTCAGGTCCATGGTATAGGTCAGTTACATGCAGCACAACCTATGCCTGAGGAGTAGAGTGTTGGAACTTCTTCAGTTCGGGGTAATATTCTAGTTTCCTCCACTTTAGTGTTTGTTTTATTTTACATACGCACATCTCACTAATTTATATCTAAGACTATAATGGTATGTATGGTCCTCAATATTGAACACTTTCATGGAATAACCATGCTAGATACACTATTAGGTATCCATTCAAGGGTTCAATGTCATTTTGAGGATTTTTCCCTTGAGATAGGTGGTTACCTATTCATATAGAATCTTTACATCCTTGACATGAAGGGTATTGATGAAATAATTGGGATAGATTGGTTAGTTCCCTATTGAGACTACATTGTCTGTTGTCATCACAGGGTAAATATTACATCACTATAGGGTGGTAAGAACATGCATAATAGATAATGGGATGTCAGTGCGACATCAGTAGGATCCAATTAGAAGATGAGTAATGTGACAGCTCAAATCGCTAATATTTTCATCAATGACTAGGGGTAGGAACCAATTGTCTTTCCTATTATAGAAGAGAATTTTAGAGATGTCTTTGCTAATGAATTATCTTATCTAACTTCGGTGAGAGAGGGAGATTTTATTATTGAGTTAGGGAAAGGAGAAGCATTGGTGACCATTCTTCCTTATAGGATGAAACCTAAGGATGTTATGGAACTAAAAATTTAGTTGGAGGATCTAGAGGATAAAGGATTTATATACCTCATTACTTTTCAATGGGGTTCATCAGTCCTTTTTCCATGAATTCGGATAGTAACCTCAGGCTTTGGGTCTATTACCGTCATTTGAATCATATCATAATAAAGAATCAGTATCCATTACTTGGAATGAAAAAACTCATTGATCATCTCCAAGGAAAGAAATTATTTTCAATGAAATACATGAGGTAGGGATATCATTAGGTGCATGTTCGGACTTCATAAATACCTCGCACAGCTTTTAGGATCATGTATAGCTTATATGAGTATATTTTTATGCTATTTAGACTCACGAATGCACTTAGAGTCTTTATAAATATTATGAATCGGGTTTTTAACCTCTATATGGATTTATTTGTGTTACTCTTTATTGATCATATCTAGGTGTATTCATGATCTATACATGGCCACACAACGGATCTTGATATAGTGTTGAATACACTGAGAGAGCACCATACCTATACTAGACTTAGTAAATTCTACTTATGGGTTGACAAATTCTTCTTATTTGGACCCATAATCTTGGAGTCAAGAGTTTTAGTAGTCCCCAAGAAATTGAGAGCCATAGTTTTTTTGGGAGAATCCTAAGAACATCATTGAATTTCATAGTTTCTTGGGGATTTCGAGATACTAAAGATGCTTCATATAGGATCTATCCTACCTTACGGTCTTGAAAAAGAAGGCTATGAAATTCTAATGGTTAGAATATTGTGAAGCATCCTTTCAGGAGTTATAGGGTCATTTGACTTCAGTGAAGATATTGATTCTATATAATCCAGGAAGGATCTATGTTGTGTATTATGGCACATTAGGTATAAATATTGGAATTATTTTAATTTTAGATGAGTGAATATTCATGTATGGGTCTCGTCAGTTAAGTCCTCATGAGTGAAATTACCAAATGCATGATCTCGAGCGTAATGTTGTATTTTATTCCTAATGCTTTTGAAGACATTATCTTCGTAGAGAATGTGTTTTGGTATTTACATACCAAAAAATCATCAAGTTAATATTTATACAGTGGGATCTCTATATCAAGAAGCATAAGTTGGTGGAGTACCTACAATCATTTGATTTTCATCTTGAATGCACGCCTGGTAAAGGAAATGTTTTGGATGGTGCTCTAAACTGAAATATTCATACAGATATGGTTTAGGAATCCAGTGTAAAATAGGATCTTATGGAATTACTCTCATATATGCATGTTAAGGTTCAGAAGGGTCATGGTAAGACTAGTCTCTATGCCTTATTAGTGATATCTACCCTTCTAGAATACATAAGATTGAGGCAGTTATTTGATCCCAAGGGCCTCTTCCTAAGGACATCTATTTCAGATGTTAATATATCTTCTCTTTGGAGTGTGAATGGGGATGATACTTTATTATTCCATGGGAATGCCTCGGTCCTAGAAGACATCAATGAGTATAAGATATAGGAATTACATGCCTCATCATGGTTGGCTTACCTCAGTGTCACAAAAAAATGAATATATATCTATGACATTAGTATTGGTGGCCTGGTATGAAACATGAGATTTCAGGCTTCATCACTTAACTTTACACCTTTGATTAGGTGAAGGTAGGACCTCAGTGATTGGAAGGGATTTTGGAGTCATTTTCCATTCCCAAGTAGAAATGGGATGATGTCTTAAGGGATTTCTTTACAGGTCTACCTATATCACTTTGAGTAAACGATACAATGTGGGTTGTCATTTATTATTTGAAGAAGGTCACACACTTATTTCTTGTGCAAGATACCTTACCAATAGATGAGATAGGAAGGATGTACATCAGAGAGGTTTTACAACCTCATGGATATCATCCTTCTATCATTTCTAATATAGATTCTCATTTAATGTCATTATTATGGAAGGGGTTGTTGAAGGCCTTGGGTACACAGTTACTTCGAATAATGACCTATCACTCGTAGACTATTGTAAAAATGAAGCGTATGATTCAGGTGATAAAGGAAATGTTCCATGCTTCTGTCCATGACATTGGGGGGTTCTTGGGAGAAACATATTCTCATTTCACGTTTTCTTATAATAACATCTTTTAGGATACCATTGAGATAGATCCCTATGAAGCCTTTTATTGTATTTAATGTCTCTCACCTCTGTGGTTTCTAGATGAATGGGAGGCAGATGTGCTTAGACCATGTCTTGTGCAAGAGACTATAGAGATGGTCCAATTGATCAGAAAAAAAATTTGATAGCTCATTATAGATAGAAGTTGTATGCCGATAGACATCATTGAACTCTCAAGATCTTTGTTAGAGACCAGTTTAACTTACGAGTCTCACCCAAGTTCAAGCATAAACTTATTCGAATGTAGGGGAAGCTCTCACTAAGATTTGTTAGACCCCTTGAGGTTGTAAAATGGATGAAACTAGTGGATTAACACTTGGAACATCAAAATAGATATCATTCCATGTCTAATTTCATTCATTTATCTTATCTTTGTTGATACTATCTAGACCCAACACATGTCATTCATCTTTACGAGGTTGAGATGGATGTAGATTTTTCCTTCAAGGTGTATCCGATGTGTGTTTTTGATCTGAGCATGAATACACTCATCGGAAAGAATATTCCATTGGTATGGATTCTATGGAAGCATAGTTGAGTATAGGATGAGATCACAAAGTGAGAAGTTGACATATGTTCTTAGGGGATGGAACTCCTTGTTGATGATATCGTACCCTCAAAAGTCCAACTTATGGTCAAGTTACTTTATAGAGGGGTGGTTGTAATAGACTGTCCTTTTAATTAAGATATGGACCATTAGTTTTTCTTTTACAATGCCTTAATTGGCCCTAATATTGATGTCTAATCAATCAAAGGAGTTCATGGGAGCATCCTTTAGTCGTTTAGTGCACGGATCCCCAAAATGGGTAAAAAGAATGGATCACATAGTTTTTCTACAACCATGTGACCTAGGGTGCATGGTCGTGTAGCCGGTTGCAAACCCGGGATAGATCCATTTTGCACAGTCTCTATATGGTTAATAAAATTGTGCTCATAAATATACGGTGTGCCCCATGTAGTTATTAACTAGGCATGGTTTGTGTACGGTTAGTCCAAGTTGTGCATCCAAACTGTGTCCTTTGATATTTTCATGTAAATTTACTATTTTCACCTATTTTAATTTATAATCCAATTTTCAAATTCTTTTCCTCTATCCAGTAGCCAGCACCCCATCTTACTCCTATTTTAATCTCAAGAATACCTAAACCAGGCATTGAGCTAGATCCTTCCTCTGGTGTCTGATCTTCAATCCATCGGAAGTGTTTGATCCTTCTCAATATGTTCTCATATTCTCTCAAATCCTATCAAAGTTTACCTTTCCAGCCATTGAACTATTTAGTGGTAGGTTTATTTTCCCTATTTTTAGGTCATTGGACCATTTCTCAGATCACTTCCAACCTACTTCGTACTTTAGGTCGATGTCAAGAAAGGTGTCGTCTATAGCCTTGGGGTAGCTAGTGAGATCATTTTCCCATTGAGTTTTGTCATCTCATAGATATGTCATTGGGCTACATGCCAACCTTTTATGGACATCTACATTGTTTTTATTCATTCATGTCTAGTTGAACCTTGCACCTTAATAAATTCCAAATGATACTTATTTGGTCAGTTAGAGGCTAGTTTCCTTGTCTATAGACACCCCATAGTTGTGTTAAGAGAAATTTTACCTTTTTGTGAAAAGTGAATATGCGATATTTTCCTTCTAAGCATTCTGGTTATCTTTTAAGTTGAATTTCCATTGTAATTTGAATTCTTGATTAAACTATGGGTCCCTTTAATGTGTTTGGACACCCTAGACTTGGGATTTCTCATGTCGGTAATTCCCTTGTTGATCTTGTCACCTATTTAAAGATCCCTTGATCATTTTTAATTGAATTGTCATTCCTTAGTGATTTGAAGGTATTGGCCTATATAGGATGGCTTGTTCATGATGGTGGAATCATTTAAATGAAATTACCATGATACCTTCCAATGGACACATGATCCTTATATGTGAATTTTTTATGTTTTGAAAAATTGAATGGGTTGATTTAAATGAAACAATTAATCAATGATTTATTTCCTTTCCTAAACTGAATCAATTGGTTTTAAATAGAATGGACCCAAGGGATGGTAAGGACATGCCATTTTTTATACTTATATGAATGCTCATTGAGAATAAAAATGTCTTAATAGAAAGTGAACATGGCCAATGAAGGCATAAACATTTATGCCTTATGTATTGTATTATGAATGATTATACCTCCTATAAATATATGTGATAAAAGAAATAAATTAATTGGAGGTAATTCCCCACCCCATTTATATTTATAATATGCCTTTATAGAGGTTGTGTATGAAGGTAAGGGGTGTTGATACAGGGAAGAAATCATGCTCTCTGACATCGGGTGTAGAGTATGTCATCTCACACCAGGGATACTATATAGGTTTTGGGATTTACAAGCCACATTCCATGATTATAGTGATGTTATGATGGTTCTCTCATCATCCCAAGTTTTTTTGCATGAAGTCTCTCACTCTTCTTGGGGTGTAGCGAATCTACCCTATTTCATGAGATTATAGGCTCATTGGACTGGTTATGGATGTCTCAATTATGCCTAGGACCATTCCAGCACTATTCTTCCAGGTATATTACCATTAGGAATCTATACGTACTGGGTCTACATAAGTGGGTGAAATATAGAACTAAAATATATACATATTATTACTAATTATAGATTTAGTGACATGATCAAACTATCCTCCTAGTGTTGAGTCGAACCAGGTAGACTCACCTTGTGTCCTGTAGGAACCTGGGTGGGATTGTTATTTATTTCAGTATTTCTTCATTTATTCTGTTATACATGTGTGTTATTTAGTTACGGTAACAATGATGATTACATGTATACACTATTGGTGGTGGCCTACTGATGTTTTTATATCACACCCAACTCAGGCCTCCCTTAGAACCAAGGAATACTGTTTCGTTGTAGCAATGGGTAAGAGGAATTTCCCTTCTATAAGTTTTTGACGTGCTTATATTAGTTGGAGGTTAGGACTAGAGGATAGATAATGCACTCGTGATGCTTAAAGAGCAACTTTATATTATTTTTATACTATTTTATAGCATTTTTTCCCTCTTCCCATTTTTTATCATCATGACATGCATCCATGTATCAGACACTACCTTAGAGAATTTTAATTCTATTACCAATATTTGGCTATCTATTTCTTCCACCACTTACATATTCGGTTATATATTTACCCTTCCATATTTTATTGATTATATTCATTTATATTATTCTTTATAGTTTGAATTTTATCTATTGTATTTCTTGTTTTACTCCTACATGATGGTATACTCTCCCCACCATACCACATTTTCACCCTCAATCCAAGTAAGCAGCCTCTAGCATACGGGGAGGCCTGCATGGGGTTATATGACCCACCAACTCGGGGCAATGGATAAGTGGACCCCGAGTTGAGACGTTATAGATACCAACTATAGAAAATATGTCTTAACATACATAGAAATTACATCACTTTTTTTGAATACTTAAACCATTACACAAATAGACACCAAATGATCTTATTATTTTAGTGCCTTTTGAAACATGGAAATATAAATGATGGTACATGACTAAGCGATATTATCTCCCACTAGATTCTCCAAGATGATTACCCCTCTTAGACATACCCATCATGAAATATAACTTCATAAACTAGTGACGTAAATAATAAAAGGGGTGAGTTCATATTCTTAGTGTGGGTAAATAAGGGAGATATGTGAGTATAAATATGAGCATAATGGAATGATAATGTGATCATAACATTAAGAGATCATAACCTACATATCAAATATCATAAATATGAATCATGGAAATAAATATTAATGTTTCATAAGACATGAATCATAATTTTAAAAATATAATAATCCATGAAATCATTACACTGAAACAAGACATGGAATTGTTTCATACAAATAAACATGTAATATCATTCCATATAAGTCAAGAATCATTTATAGAACTTATAAGAGAAATTAATGAGGACTAAACCAACTAGGTGGGATACATCACCATAACCAATAACATTACTTTACTTGTAAGGGATCGGTTTCCCCATCTTCCCATAGTGGATTGTGTTTCCCCATCTTCCCATAGTGGATTGGGTTTCCCCATCTTGGCATTGCGGATAAGGTTTCCCCATCTTACATAGAGGATCAGTCCCCTAAACTTTATTCACATCATTATATCATGGAATATACATATTTTCCCAATTAATTGGAGGGAGATATAGGTTCTAATCATAATATAATAAAATCATATATACATGTGATACAAGATAATAAAACATTCATCATATCATGACCCACAAAATAGATAGGTTTCATAAACATCATATCATAGCCCATGAAATGAAATGGGTATCATAAACATTTCATCATATCATTACATATGGAAAATAAAAAGGTTTAATATGAATTTCATTAAATTATATCCATGAAAAGAAGTAGTTTTGAAAATCATATAACTTGTGGAAGAGAAACGTGTGTTAGAAACTTCATGCCATCAAAATATAAACCATACAGAGAAAGAAAATAAATAAAACCTTCGGATCATTTCCGAATAATGGAATTAGTAACATCAATGTATGTTATCATATATGTAAAATAATTTTTATACATCTTTTGAAAAAATATATTAAGGAAAATATTCATTCTTATTTAAAAAAATATTTTTAAAACATAACATCTTTTCAAAAGAATTTTCTTTGAAAATAAACTTGAATACTTGTAAATTAATCTATAAAAAAATTCCTTTAAAAAAATTAAAATAATATTGAATATATTTTCAAAGTATGTTTCCTTGAAAACATATAAGATATTCTTGAATACATTTTGAAAACATTTTTCTTTGAAAACTCTTTGAAAATTTATAAATAAATCTTGAAAACATTTTGAAAATAATTTCTTTGAAAATACTTTGAAAACTTATAAATAAGGCTTAAAACGTTTTGAAACCCATTTTTTAAAAATAACATTGATAAATTATAAAGAAACCATGAAAACATTTTGAAAATAATTTATTTGAAAATAATTTAAAAACTTATAAAATATTATTTGAAATAATTGAAATCATTCTCCTTGAAGACAAACATTTTAAAATATATAAACAATGATTTGAAAATAATTTAAAACACTTTTTAAACATAAAAAATTTGAAAACCTATTTTCTCTGAATTTTTAAAAAAAATTAACAAATTTCCGGAAAATATAGAAAACTAATTTTTAAAAAATAACCTTATAAACTTAAAAACAATGCATTAATTAAATTATGGTCATAATGGTGGGTAAGTCCATATATAATGAACATTTCTTTCGCACCATAAATGTTTAGAAAAGTGTCTTGATCATAAAATGAAAAGAATATTCATTTTAAAATTTTTTGTAAAAATTTAATACATGGGTAAAAAATAAAACTAAATATCATTGGATTATAGTAAAACAATTTTTAAAACTTTTTAGAAAACTTTTTTATGAAAGAACACATATATCCAACTGAAAAGAGAGATAAAGTCATATTTTTATAAAATGATTTTATTGATTGTATTAAGTACAAAAGAGTGGGAGAATGATATCGGTACTTGGATATATAATTAATAGAAATAGGGTAAAAATCATGATAGTTATTGAGATTTGGATCATAGTATTTCATTAATGTTATCATAATCATAAAGAATCTTGATAAAGGATGAGATTGTAGCAATAAACCTTAATCACTTTCATAAATTTAAATCATAATAAAATAGAAAAAATAGCATTAAATGAAGTTTAAAATATAATTAATATAGGGAGACTCATGATATAACATGTCAAAGTCAATACATACACCTCATAGAAAAATATATGTTCATAACATGGCATGTGTCTCAATGATGGAAAATTAAGACAAAATTACTATACTGAATTGGTAACTTTTGAAACATAAAAACCATGAAATAAATATAATCAAATGGATATTTAAATACCCATAAATGTATGTAAGATAATCATATAATAAATACATTTGTATTATACACACCACACAAAAGAAATTAGTGGTGAATAAGGCATGTATCTCAGAGAAATAAAATGTGAAATGAAATTTCATTACCTTAAATACTGAATTTCATTGTACACATTATATACTACTATATAATAAATAGAAGTTTATTATAAATATTCCACAAAAAAATATTATTATATATAATACCATATATGAATCACTTCCGACTTTATATTACCTATTTATGAAAAATTCCATGTTAAATAAATGTTTCGTTTAACAACTACGTTGTTTATCATATATGTTTTGACTTGTTATTCTTGATACTTTTACTTAAATAAATATTTATTTGTTTAAATAATATTAAACCTTAGGAAAATAACATATATATTTAGTAAATAAATATTTAAATTAATCTATAAAATATAAAAATATTAAATTAAATACACCATTCATGGGGACGGTAGGGCGTACCTACTCACGAACGCTACTTACATTTTATTGTCGTGTGGAAAGAAAGAAAGTAAATGATTTAAATTTATATACATATATATATATATATATTATTAAAGTAGAATTATTATTTCATATATATTATATACTTTTACTAAACTCATCTTTAATAAATTCCATGTAAGGTATGAACAAATCAAATTTATTTGAGGAGGTGGTAGTTCATACTTCCATAAAAGAAGTTATCATATTTACAAAAAATAGAAAGAATGAAGGTGTTTTTATATAATAAATAAATAAGCAAAAATAAATCATAAAAAGCAAATATATATCATATAAAAATATATTTTTCACCATAATTCCAAATCATGGTAGGTGCTAAAGGAAAAAACGAACAACATCATTTCATGAGGTGGTAGTTCACCGTACACAAGAAAGATAAGTTGTTTACCAATTATATGGAATTGTGTGTAAGTTAAGATAAAAACCTTAGAAGAAAAAAATATAATTATAACGATGATATTTTTTTTATATGATCATGTAATATAGATAATTTAAGGTGTGGAGAAAGAAAATAAAACAAAGGATCCTAATGAAGGATGTTACCTATTCTTTGGATAACTCCTCTTAGTTTTCACCAAAGGTATTTCTTTGTTAGATTTCACACCAAAGGGAGGCTTAAATGAGTAAGGTAAAGATTTTGGGAATTAAATTGGGTATATTTTGGAGGAACATAAGTGGATTTAGAGGTGTGAATACGGGGGAGAGGTGGTGTCCTTTTATAAGGGAGGGAGGGGACACACTTGGCATTTTTTAAAACACGTTATGTGTACCCGTGTTTTTACAAAAAAAAAGTAATCAAAAAAAACTAAATAATAGAATTTTCATTATGGATATTTTTCCATTAAATTGGTTTTTGAAAAGTGGCTAGGCCATTTTGGACCTTAACATTAATGTTTGGACCCTTGTTAAACATTATTATTCCTTAATCATTGTAATTAATTTTAATCAATTTCAATAATATTTTTGGTCAAAAATTAAGGTGATATTATCATACTAAAAATTTTATAATAATTAAAACTCTTTATATCCATTTTTTTAAAATCAATTCATATAATTGGAAAAATTAATTCTAATGTTAACCCTACAGACGTGGCGAGAAAGCGGGTTTTTAATATGAGAATGTTCAAAAGTTCAATAAGATTTCATATATAAATTAAATATAAAACTGATTACAATGACCTAAATAGTATTAATATATGTAAAAGTGATCTATTTCGACTTTAAAATCAACTTAAAATATAATTTAACTATATAAATAAATTAGTCAAAAATATGTTTTGAATTAAAAGACAGTATTTTTCAAAAATATTTAAAAATTAATGTTTCGTATAAAAATACTAAAAATTAACCCTAATATAATTTTGAAATTATAAATTAAAAAATTAATTTTTTAATCAAATTAAATTTCTATATTTATCTACAAGTAATCTTATTATTGTTCATATAATGAGAAAAAAAGTAGTTCTTTTAAGAAAATAGTATTTTCCAACATATAAAGACTCTGCTAAAAATGTATGTCTTATTATCAATGTGATTTATATACATAACCATTATACATTATATTTAACTATTTGTTATTTCTATTCATATTAATAATTTTAATGGTTATGTTTTAACTATCATGTGTAAATAATTATAATAATAAAATATTTTTTCATAGAAATTCAGTGTTTCCTGTAATTAAAGCCAAGTCAGTGTTGTGTGTAGTGAATGGTTAACTTGGTTTTTTCGTATAATGAAAGAAAAACTTATTTATTTTTAATAAAAAATGGTATCTTAATTTTTGTGTGAAATAAAAAACATCAAAATATTAAACTAATTCCAGAAATAATAATTCACAAAATATAAGGGTGTTCCATGGTTATTACTCTAGATGTTACTTTCTTTTCATTAATTCATCTCCAAATCTACATTGAAATGGTTGTCTGTGTGTACAGTTACATAGAAAAATTACACCCATATTAGTTATGTCTTTCGGTGCTTGTCGTCAGCCCCTGGCCTATGGAGGTAGGTTTGGGGTATTTTCAGTTTGTCTCTCCATCTTCCAGACGGGCCTCAGTAGGTCAGATCATGACATGCCTAATGAATAAGTACATTATTTTTGGGAACATTATGTGGTTAAGGTAAAAAAATATTATGGGATTTTATTTGTTGAATGAATTTTGATTTATATTTTTTGAACCTTTTAATGTTTCTTTTTGGTAATTCACATTATTTAGAGAAATTATTATAATATCATGGGGATTATATAATTATGGAATATATATTTTTAGGTATATAACTTTATGTGTTATTAATGTCCATTGGAGATTAATGTAACATTAATCTTGATAAAATTTCTAACCAAATCCATATTGTTTTTTTATGTATCAATATTAGTCTGGTATATTTTTCGGTATGTTAAAGATAGTTATTTTTTGAATGATCTATGTTTTACTCATGGTATTACTATTGATTTTTTGATATTAAGGTATTATTTATTTCTGTAAAGGTTTATTTATATTGGGAACTATCTTACCTCATGCTAAACATTTTGGTTCGAATTAATGTCTATGAGTAAAAAAGAATATATTTTTAAACTTTGGGATATTATTTGATCCATATAGTTTTATTTTATTTCTTTATACAATAAAACAATTCAGCGGGAATACTTATCTTTTGGATAAAAAAGATGACATTGTGGTGGAAATTGATTAAGGAATTAAATTCCACATGCCATGTAAGTGTATTTATTTATGTTCATGGTCAAAATGATAATGGAATTCCCTATAAATATGAAAATTTAATTTAAAAAAATTATCATAATACATTCATTTATAATGAATATATGGTTTTTTTCACACCACTTTAGTTAATATATTTGTGATGGTTAACTTTCTCATGATCATTCACTTTGTTGTCATCAATGGTCTTTTTCACTCTCCATTACTACATGGTAAATACACTTTTCTTTCATATAAATATTTTCAATTCACACCATTTTTTCATACTTCAATACTTATTTATGTTTTATTCAATATGACATCAATATATCACTTCACTATTTTTCTAGAAGAAGTTTTATTAGAACTTTTTATGAAGTGGGATTTCAATAATGGTGTTTCCAAATGTAAAACATTTTATTACTATTAACATTTTTAAATTTTTATGATGAATTTTATTAAAGTGGGGAATGTAACTCCTTAATACTTTTAAATAAATACATTATGTTTGATATTCAATATGACACGCAACAACAATCTTGAATAAACTATAAAATATTATTATTTAAATGTGACTGTTATAACCTAACCATTGAATTGGTATGTTTGAATAGGATAATCCACATCATTATATATATATATATATGATGTAATAAATAAAAATTTATTTATTAATTATTAAGTAATAATTCGCCATTTTTTTTTAAAATAGTTTTATTCCTCAAATATATATTTTCGTCAAAAATCATTTTTCATTATTTTGGGGAGAAAATATTATAATTAATTTATGATAGTTTGATAAATTTTATTTTATAAAAATAATATTGTTTTTTAAATCATCATATCAACATTTTTGTATGGTGATAATTTGATATTTTTCTGAAAACACTAATTTTTCAATGAATAGTTAAAATGCAGATTTTTTTGACAATTGTATTTTCATTTAATGTGTTTATGAAGTAAAATTATAATTTATATTCTTTTTAAAAATTAAGTAGTTAATAATTAATTAAAATAATCCAATTATTGGTCTTGAAGTAAATTTTATACATGAATTTAGTATAAAAACATTTTATATTTAAAATGGGTATTTTTCTTAGAACCTCTTTTTCATCATGTTCCTATAGTTATATTTAAAATTAAATTATACCATTTTTTAAAAAAAATATTTAAAAATGGATTCCATGTTTAGAATCCAAAGGTCTGAATTTGTTAACTAGGCCCCTTTTATTTTTTATCAATATGAATTGTAATATTAGTAATTTTTGTTACCACAGTAAAGGGTAAATCGGTTAGTTAAAGTTAGAAAAAACGATATGGACTAAAGAATAACAGTAAAACTGGATTTGATTTGATTTTATGTGTATAAATTTTTCATAATCATCCAAATGTAAAATATATGTCTTTTTAGTTTCCATTTGGATATGAATTTGAGCTTTATAATATTTAAGTGGCTATAAAGCTAAAAATTTCACACTCTTTTATTTAATAACTATAATATTCCTAAAATAGGTATAAATAGAAGATTTGTTTTTTTATAAGCTATAATATTAACTAGAAAATTATTTTTTTGTCTTGGTAATTTATTTTTAATTTTTATTGAATAAATAATTACATTAAATGATTATGAAACACTTGAACAATTCTTGTGTAAGAAGTAAACAAATATATGAAATGATTTTGAATTATCTAAAAAATATTATTTTAGTTATTTTTTAATTACTAAAAAAATTATACAATTAGGACATATTATAGAGTTTTGGATTCATTTTATTCTAATTACATTTTTCTTGTAGCTTTAGAAGTCAAATTAATTAAATATTTCTAACATTAACATTAATTTTGTTTTAAAGGAAATAATAATTTATTAAATGATATTAAATACCTAAAAATGTTATATTTAACCAATTAAATGGGATATTTTTAAAAATATCAATTATATTCCATATATGGGATAGTTTTTAATTTATATTAACTATATTAACCCTTAAGAGTAAAAAACATTAATATCACTCTAATTGTCAAAAGGGTTAATGAAGTGTTAAAACAAAAAGATAAGGGTAAAAATGTGATGAAAACATGTAAAAATTTTATTAGATGATATCATTTTGAATCATACACATATTAGATATGAATATTATCAATTTGGATCCATTTTTTACATCAAAATTAATTTATATTAATTAAATATTTTTTAACATTTTTATAGTGACCCTCCCCTCTCTTATAAAAGGGAAACTCCTATAATCATCAATTAAAACATAAAAAACCATTTTTTTTTGGAAAATAATATCCTGAATACATTCCCCAAACTCCCTTTTATCTTAGAGTCCCTTTTTATCATAAAATCAATATAGGAAAGCTTTTTGTGTAAACCGTAAGAGGTTGTTCGAAGAAGAAGTATCGTTCTTAACCAATCAACTAAATTTAATTCATTCTTGTACCTCATTAAAATTGTATTAAACCATGTTTATATAATAAAAAATATATGTTAAATATATTGAGATGTTATTAAGTAAATTTTATAACTGATATCAATCTTCACATCCATCAAAAAGAAACGAAAATGTCGTTTGTGTGTACGGAGGACTACCTCCTTGTGAACCGATGAAATAATTTTTCCCTCATTGTATCTAAAATATAATTATAATGATAGATTTAATTTTTTTATAATATTAATTAAATTTATCATTAGGAATATATATAATATTATTAAATTTCTTACCTTTCAATTCACTGGAAAATGATAATGTCATTTGTGTGTATGTGTGAACTACCACCACTATGAATCGATGTGATTCGTTTTCTCTCACCACTTCACATGGATGATAAAATTTTATATTTAAAGAAATAGTGTGGTCATTATAATATAGTTATCATTATACAAATATAAAGTAATACTTATAATCTTTCCATAATGATTGTTGAAAAATTGAAATGTTACACATGCATAGGTTGGGCCTACCATCTCCATGATTGTATCGTATTTAATTTTTCACGACCATGTTAAAGGGTTGGTTGAAAAATAATTTATGTCTACAAATGATAATTATTTAATGATTATTATTATGGATATGATATAGTAATGACAAATTTGACAATAGTCAACCTACCAAATTCAGATAGGATGTATGAGCCAAATATCATCAAAACATTCGACGTGAACTTAAAAGATTAAGTAATTGTATATGAAATGATAATAAGTTAAATAAAAGGTATAATGAACTAGAAAATGGTTATTAAGAAATTAAAAAATTATCCTAAGATTTTTATTTAGGAATATAAAGAACGTACATGATGATTCGAACTCAAGGTGAGGGACACTTTACTTTAGAAACCTCATTTTAATTGTTACCATTTTTATTTTATAAATATTTCTCATCCATTTATATTTTTGAATTATTTTTCTAAGATAAATTATGATTATTAATTAATGCGTTTTTAGAGTTAATTTTTTAGGAATATATTACTGCATTGCAATTTTTTAAAAAGATATAATCTTTTTAAGATTTTACATAAGGGGACTTCTTCCAAAAAACCACTTTCAAAATTTCCCTTTAAACACTTTTTTTCCTTGTCAAAATTTCATAAAATTATTTTATATATATATTTAAAAGGACATTAAATAATTATAAAGTAAATTTTATCTCTCATTAAACTTCCATTAAAGGATTTTAAAAATGGAACCTTTTTACAGAATGTTTTGAATTTCTTTACAATAGAGAAAAGGAAAGTTCTATTTTAGAATACACCATAAAAATGACTTTTTTAAAGGTTCACTAGGCTAGATACCCTGTGGGGGGTGAATCAGGGTATGACAAATTAAAACAACTGCCCCTATTGATCTTGTTTTTTTGTTAGAAAAAAACTCTCTTCTCTATCTCTTTTTCACCTTGAAGAGTATGAATGAATCATAAAGCATGCATAGGACACGTCAATTTTACTTGGTTTACCCTCACTCGGCTACGTCCAATGAGAATACACCGGTGATGCGTTGAAGTACCAAATCCACTATCGGCACACTTCTGTTTACAAGTTTGAAGAGGACTCACTGTCCCTTTTAGTTTACAACCACTCGTAATATGAAAGCTCACTACCCTCTCAACTGAAGTGTTCCCACTACATCTTCAGAAGATCCACTCACAATTTTTCACTTGTAGGACTTTTCAATATCTATAATGAAATATTCATCCTTAACTTTTGATAGATACTCTGTTGGAATCCAACTTTCACCCACAAATGAATGTCTCTTTGAATCGGATGTGTCATGAAACTCCAAATCTTTCATGCAACCCTTACTACGACTTGCGCGCAACTTTATCTCCTTGTGAGAAAATTATACTTTTGGCATGAAACACCCATTGCACGCAACATAAATTTTTCACGCAACTCGAATATTATGCGTAACTTTCTTAGCTTGAGCGCAACTCAAAATATTTTGTGCAACTCCCTTTGCATGAAATTCCAATGCGATATGGTGCTTGGATTTTTTCTCAGTATTGTTCTTTTTCGAATGAGGGGGGTCACCTCATATTTATAGGTGTTCCTGACCCCTACGCGGAAGATTTAACTTTTTTCGCGCATGTTGCTCTTTGAGTGTGAAAAACCCTTTTTGATGTCGCATTGGGCACACAAGCTTCTTTCGTGCAACCTCCCCTTTCACGCCAATTTCTAAATCTTTCATGGACATCCTTCCATTACCATTTTTCAACATTATTCTCCAAAAAAAATCCTTGCGCGCAAGATTTCTTCGTGCAACTCTATCTTTCACACTCATCTTAAAATCTTTCACGTGTAACATGCCTTTTCCATTTTTCAACATTCTCATAGCTAAACATAACTTGCGCACAAGTTTCCAAACCACCCTGGATCTTGCACGCAACTTCCTTTGCCAAAAACATGCTTCCCCATTTTTTGATTTTGAGGCCCAAAAATTTGGCAAACACTGGAATGTTATGCCACCTTAGGTATGTTCTTTTTGTACCACCTCCATATCATCCATACTTTGTCATCGTTTATTGTCAGCAAAGGTTGTCGACAATATCAATGGAACTCGACAAATCAACATATAAACCCCATTCATCAAGAAATTAGACATTTTGGTCTGATCTATCAATAAACACATCATGGAAGTCTGCTTTGTAAACAAACAAAAACAACTCAAAAATTCTTCAATGATACCTTTAGGTATTTTTACCCAACACTTTTCACACCATCATAACTTTTTTTGGCTTCTATTACAAAATTTCATGATTTATTCAAATAATAACCCTTTTTTCTATAATTATGTTATTATTGTTTTAAAAATGATTTTTGAAAAGTAATGGTTTTTCAATATCCAAAAGTATTTTGAATATGGGTTAAAAAGAGTATTTCAAAAGTTATATGGTAATTTTTTTAGCAATAAAATATATTATTTATGGTATGGTAATTGAGAATTATATATGAGAAATGGGTGATCCTGAGACAACATATATGAAGTATTGACCCCCATTATATATCATAAAAATCAGTGAGCAGGATAAATATTATAGGAAGAGTGAGACCCAATATAGCTCCTCAATGTATTGGGTGTGATACTTGTCATAAAATCCATGAAGGAGGGAGTTAGTAATAACATTTCTACTATAAATATAACTGGGCTCCAGATATTTCAGACAAAGGTTCAAGAAATGTTGTGAATATGATACTCTATGTTTCTTAAAAAGGGTTTTCAATTTCTTTCTATGGGGTTTAATGGATTTCTTTAATAAAAAGTTCTGTGCTTTCTATGAGAAAATTATTTTTTTCATATGATCAAATAATAATGTGATAAATGTAATTATTGGTGTTTTTACTATTTTTCACAGGCCTAATGTATTTCTCATTTTTATATCCCTTTTTAAAGCTTTGTAATGATATTTTAGGAAAAGAAAAAAAATTCATTTAAAAATATTTATATTATGGGAAAACTCGATATTAAGGGGATTTTTTCACTTTTTAATGTAATATTTCTTTATGTAAGAGTGGTGACCAAATTCTTTAGAAATATAAACCAAAATTATATTTTGGAATTAAATTATGTTAATTATAATAAAAAGACACTCAATTATATATATTTTTTTGAGACCTTACAGTTTTTATCAGATAAAATAAACCATAACAATCCTTAGAGTGTCTCACATGCCAAAATTCGGAAAATCATTGATCCCCACCCAAGGGCCTCATGAGAAAAGGGATTCCACTAGGGATAGTGTTGAGAGACCCTCTTTGGAGATAAATCCACCCATATATTTCTCTAATATGTATCAATTATTTCCCAGTGTTAATAAGTAAATACGGAAATATTAATACTAATACCACTTTCATTACACCTTTTATATAAATTCCCAAGAAAATAGAATCGATTGGAAGTAAACAGATTTAGATTATTATATGAGTTTTTTTGTAATCAGAAAATATTTATAGACGTATATTTTTCACCCCATTAATATAGTATTCCCCTATTTTCCTATAGTTGATAAGTTTCTCCAATAATCAATAGTCATGTGTTTGAACTTTCCTAAGCACCAGTAGTATCCAACCAACCTTCCTTTTTTCCTTTGTGTATTAGTATTTAAAGAAGGCATGTATTTAAGTTCTTTTACATGAATTTCATCATTATGATAATATTGTGTAAAATAAGATCTTAAAAACCTTTCTTCATCCACCTTTATTTATGTGGTGAATTTCACAATACTTTTGTCCACCCATATTTTTTCACAACTAAAATTGAATCCTACACTATTTAGAGAATCATAATTAGTATGATATTAATTTTTATATCAAGGGGTTACCCTTTAATATGATCTTTTATAAGATGTATATTCTAGTAACATTAAGATTTAACAACTTATTGAGTAATTTTTTTTAAAATTTAGACTCTTAAAAATTTTGGTAGTGATTTTTTCTCGATATATTATGAAGATTTGGGGGGTAACTTCTTCAAAATCATTTAGTTTAACTTCTTATTCCAAATGCATTAGGTTGTGATTATTTTTTAAACATCAACAATAATTATCCCTTATATCTATTCTTCATTAATATTTCTAATTTGAACATCATGAAACGTCATTTCTTCTATTGTATAGTATTAAATCTATTTTCTCTACTTGTAATTAACATCCAAATGATAATTATTAATAACAACCATAACTTCTGATAAATGAATAGTTTCGTCAAAAAACTTTGTATACACTAGTTTTATACAAAAATATCTTTTCATTTATTCTTAAATTAATAAATTTTTCAATAAAATGTAATAATTATTTTTCCTTTTCTTCCATATGTTTTTTTAGAGTGATTCACTTGCAAAACATTCTTTCTAATGCATCATAAATTTCAATATCTTTTGATTCTAGAAATTATTTCTCTTCTAGTAGTTCCCTAATAAATAAATAAAAATTATGAAATAACTTCCATAGAACACACCTCAAATAATTGCTGATATTGTAATAGAGTTCCTTTATTTTTTAAGACTTATACACACCATAGTTAGACATTTATTCATTTAGAGCTTCAGTAATATTTTTTTCAAAATAATCACTTGTATGATTATATTTTAGTAGTGATGGGTAATTCCTCAACTAAAAATGGGTGTGTGACATTCTCAAAATCTTAACTTCTTCTTTATTATAGTTTCTTCTTGTTTTGGATGAAACCTATTTGTTATTATCCATAAAAATACCTTTTTACATCAACTTAGGCCTCTACATAAATTCATTATGTTCTAGAAGATGAAACTCTATAAATTTTTGAAATCTATAAGTCATTTAAAAATGTGAAAAAACTAGTTGGAAGAAAAAGAAGATATCTAATAAAATAGAACCCACGCTGATGCCATTTTTTATACCTAGTGGATCATGTGGCTACATTTAGAGGGGGTTAATTAATGTGGAAAATATTTGACTAATTGTATTCAACTCAAAAATTTACCCCCTTTTTGTTATTTGAAATTATATCTCAGTTAAGATGTATAGATCTTGATTATGTGACCTCACCACTTACCATCATATATAATTCAAATAATGAATGACATAACATCACAAATATATTTTTATAAGGTTTTGTCCCAATGTGATAAACCTGCTCCTATATACATAATATTATTGTACCAAACTATAGGATTTACACAGACAATATAATGATCAATTAAATGGTGTGTAATTATATTATCATATGAAACCCACATTTCATAACACACATGTATGTTTTACCTATGAATTATATTTAATCCCATAATTCATATATTATGTTCTCCAACTTCTTGAATAATATCATCCATTTTCTTATGTTTTCACTCCATAAAATGAAATACCTTCCTCCACATAAACAGGTCTATGACTGCCAATTTTATCTCCATGTAAAACTATAATAAAAAATACATTATTCTTAAACTTAAAAAAACTAAATTTCACAAGATATAACCTATATGTGATTCAATGACCAGATATTGTGTAGGTTTCACTTCATGATGATCATGATATATATATTCTAGTAACTAAAAGTTTTGAAATGTTTCACTACTTTATCATAAAAACTACAAATTGAAATACTCTCAACTATTTAACCCTGATAATATTATATATTATATTGGTCGATATCATGCTCTCTTTTATTCATAAGGAATATTATCAAAATATCGCACACATTATTGAAATTTTATTCATTTTTATATAATCAACAATCATCCAAATAAATATAAACACGCATACTTCAATCTCTAAGTCTTCCTCTTCTCTAATTCTTTGATTGAAATCTTTCAAAGACCCTAAATATATTAAGGGAATCATTATTATTTAATCTGTACAAAAATAAATTCTAAAATCATTATATTTTCTGAATGTTTTTTAAATATTTAAATTTCCCTATTAGAACTATCATAATGTTTTTGACATCACAAGGTTTGGGTAAATTCACTCAGCATCTTTCAATAATATATCTTTTGTGAATGTTACTTAGTTATTTCCTCTTATGAATCTAAATTTATCTCTACATTACATAGCCTTTAAAAATTCAAATTTTATTATTCTATTTCTCATGATCTTCTTCAATTTATCCTTCCATTTATCCTAAACAATTTTTCCCACAACCGGTAGCATCTCTACATAACTATTAATCCATTTATTTTTTGATGACTTAGACTAGGGCCATTTCTAATTTTTCTTCCCATTCGATGAAGTTATATTCTAATAAAATCAACACTTGATCTTCAGTGACTTTGAGATTATCAGACTTATTTCTTATCATGAAGGAAACCTCCAATAGTATTAGTTTCCTTCATCTTCTCGGTACTTGGATCATTTATTAAATCTTCTCACACATTTTCATCTTCATAAGTCAGTGTTATCATAAAAACTATCTAGCACAACTTCTTGGGATTCACCTCACAATATCACTTAAGTTTTTTCTATTTTATAATGATCGAAATAACTTTTAACTTTTTTAGGAACATATAATATTTCATTACTTTAACTTATACCTCATATATCATCTCTCTTTCTTACAGTGTCATCAAAAATCCATAATGATCCATGAGAATACATAAATTATAGTGTGAAATCCTTTTTCAATCCTGCTTTATATTTCATTAACTAAATCATCTTGGATAAAAATTCCTCTAAGTAATTTTATTGTATTTTATCTTCAACAAACATTCCATACATCATCTAGATTAATGTATAATCCACTTAGAGAGTCTAGCTTTTATACTCCTAATAGAATCTTTATTATTTTATAAAATTTCAACATAGAATCCATATCACATCAGTTGGTAGTATACATTTTATATCATTTGTCACCTCAAATTGTGGAAAACTATTAAACTCAATGATATTTTTTCATTTTCCATATAATAACTGAATTTTCATTTCATAGGGTTGAATGAAATTTATAATGTTTTGAAAGATCCTTTAAATTTATTTTAGGAACCTTATGAGTAATTTTATCAACTATACACACGTATGTATTAACCGTATTAAGTCTTTAAGATGTAGCCAAATTTTTATAGTTCATCATATTCTATTATCATTATCTCATCTAAACTTTTAATCTTCTTCTCCATGTTTATTATAATTATCTCAAAATCATCACAAGTATAATTTCTTCTATGATCCCAAATTTTGGTAAATGTTAGACTTATATTTATGATAAATATTCTATGAGACTATATTTTATACATAAAGGATGGTACTATGATCTTCATCTTCAATTTTTAATTTATATGATTATGATATAACTATCAGTCAACATTTTTTTATGTTACTTTTATTTGAATAAACCCATATTGTTGGTGGTTATGCTTCATCCTTCAGAACATAACATAAATTTTAACTTAATATTAGTTCAACAATCATCATATATTTAGGTCACTTTTTTGTAATTTTATCACAATAAATAGGTATTCATTCATCAGTGTAATAAAATAGATTCTTATTAATGTATTATGGTGATATAATCCATTCTATCATCCAGAAAGGTTATCCTTCCTTTCCCATTATCAAGTTCTATAATTAGGTCATCAACCATTCTAGGTTCTATATTTTCAAAAATTAAATTTTAGAGTAATAATAATCAAAATGACCATATAAAACTCTAACTTCCTCTTTTATTTCATTTTATATTTCAATTAACTTTTCAAACCATTTAGGGCTATTCAAAAAAGATACAAAAAGTACCATCACAACTACCCCACTGGGATATTTATCCACTATGATATATCAAGATAATATCATGATGATTTTGAGATGATACCATTCTTGTCTTGTACTACTTATTGAATTAGTCTTCTTATTTTCCAAATCAGGGATTTAGTTTCCCATGGGGTGAGATCATATAGGAAATTTCTTCCTTTTCCCTTTTTCATAATATTGACAAGCATTGATCAATATATCATGGATTTTAATCATTATATACATGGGTTTCCTTTCCTATTGGCCTTATAATGTGTCATATTTGGATCAAGATACTTTAGAACTAAGTTCATATAAATATGGGAACATTTCCCATTGACCTTATATCACAATATTTTGTTCAAAAACCCTATGATCTAAGAAAAATACTAATATGGGGTCACCAGTCCCATTTTATGACAATGTCTAACGAATGAGATGGATACAAGATTTATACACTTATCCTAAGGTGCTTAGATTTTTATACATGGTTGTTGAGACCCCGTATGGGATGATATCCTTATAGGAATAGGAACATACTAAATAATTGGACTTAGAATTAATTTTATATATTTAGAGACACCCCATAACTGGATAAAGGAGGCATGGACATAACCTGTTTGGCTAGTTGATCACTCAATGGAATGACATTATTTAAGGTTGTTATTTTTTATTATTACTCTAGAATTTCACTAAATTCTTGCACTATATATTTTAGATTTGTTAAGGACATTATTGGTGGGGGACTACAGAGTTTTTCTAGCACCCTACTCAAGAACCTAGGTACAAAATCTCATTTAATATTCTAATATCTAGGTAATAAAAGTGCCTTACAGATATTTATGGTTGAGTTGTGGATCGTAGGTTGGATCTTAGAGGTAAGACTAAGTAACATCTCAAGACTCGTAATGAGTTTCTCCAGAATGTTTTTCTTTTTGTACCTTAATTTATATGATTATAAGATATTTGAACTTTTATATATATATATTCCTTGTGTGATATCATAGTATCACATTTTTTATAGAATATGAATTTTTTTACTTTAAATTGGAATTTATTTATGATGTACACCTTTAAAACGTGTTTATTTTCTGGTGACTATTTATAAATTTCCTATCTTTTGTTTTATAATTATATATTCAAGATAAGATATAGTCTCCTCAATATAGTTATATACCCTCACCACTAGTTAGAAACCACTTAAATATTTAGATTTGTGCATGAGTTATGTGGAACTCAGTTTATTTATGGTAGAGGCAGACTGGGTAAGGTTTTCTACATTTCACATTAACCAGATTTTCAAATAAACCATTATTACCCAACTACATGTGAAAATTAAATTTATAATCCTTCTTCAATCTCTCTAGTATCATTGTGATAAAATAATATGTTGTGTTTTATTATTATTTTTACCTACCTTGCATCACCTTTGGTGAACCAAATCTTTTATGAGCATTCGTTTCTTATTCCTTGGACTACTGTGATTATCTAAACTTCAATATGTGTTCTTTATTCTTATTATTAACTTCTAAAATTTAATATCATAAGTTCCCTAGTTTTTTTACAACTAATCCACATGTCATGAAATATCCTTGATTCTTTGATTACTCCTAGGATCATGTTCATTGACAAGATTTCAAGGATTTATTTTAATAACTCACCTTAACAACTTTATTTATCTTCAATGAGGTATTGATTAGCCTCTTCTTATCATGGATGATTCTTCCCTAAGAAGATTTTCCAACCAATTTAAAAAGATTAATATTCCTTCCATGTTTGATCTTTTTATGTACAAGCTTCAATTTAAAAATTCATCTCAATAATGAATTATCTTAGTTCATTTTATCATAAATAACCCATTTTCTCTAGGTTTGTACTTATTTATGATGTAAAAAATCAGAATCAGTACTTTTTTTATAACCCATAAGTGTTTAAAGATTTTCTTCATCACAATTTCATTACCTACTAATGTAACGCCCCGAGCCCTCTCTTCTATACTTGGTGCTTTGAAAAATGTTGTGTAATTTTTTTTATAGAAGTAATTAAAAAATTAAACAACAATTTAATGAAATGAGGACCTTTTACCGGTCTAGGTTCTAGAATACTGGACATAACCTTACATTGATTAGAGTTAAAAAAATAAATAAAATAAAACAACTATCCATTATTCTTTCGTGCACGCTATAACAAAGATGAACAACTTTGAAATTCAATGCAACCTGTGAAAAACTTTTCAAAAACGTAGGGTGAGCACAAAAGATTCCCAGTAAGGGGTTTTTAAAACCTTGGATAAATTCCTTTTAAAAATATCATTTCGATAATACATTTGAAAAATTAAATTGTAAATACATTTGTAAAACAACCTTTACAAAATAATGTAATTATTTTGAAAAATAATTATACTTTGAAAAAACTTTTAAACTAATCTAGTGATTCGATTGAAAATATTAAGCAAGATTCTAAAAAAAACAGTTGAGGACACTCGAAACTTTGAAGTAAATCTTGGGCCTACCCACTTGAGGGATGGATTCACTATCCAATTCCCTATCATATTTACAAAGTTTGAGTATCGGTTTTTATAAAACATTTTTGTTTTAGCTTTCTTTCAAATAATTTTCACTGGAGTTTTTAATTTTAGAAACATGTTAATGAATTTAAATAATTATTTCCACTAATATCTATATATAAGTATATATATGTGTGTGTGTGTGTGTGTGAATTGTTTTTGAAAAACACTTGTGAGTATTGATTCCCAAAAACTCACGTCACTTGGCATGTACATAAACACCAACATACCCGATCTTCCATTGATAAATAATAAAAAGAAATATCAATGATTTGTTTTCATGATTAAATGACTTAAACAGTTCTTGTAATTCCAAATCATAAAATAACAATAAGCATGCACCGATGATTATAAATGATATATTTTAAAAATCAACATTTCATTCATGAGTAAAATTATAAATATAAACAGGTACAAGACAACTTAAAATTATAACATTTCTATAAAAATTTCATCCAATTCCATTAAAATTCATTTCCTTGTAAAGTTTATCCAATGTTCATGAGTATGTGTATATACCTATATATGCATATGCATGTATGAAGTTTCATAAACGATCATTGATATATTTCCATAACCTTGATTTTTATATGACTTGTATGTGACATAATAAAATTATGATATTCTTAACTTCTATACTAATTTATTTAAAATAGTTATTAACATAAAAATTATACAAATAAATAAATATGTGTCTCATAAAATGAATTCATGTTTGAATAAAGCTTTGATAAATAGAAACAACCCTTAGCAAGACTAACGTGAAATAAAATTAAAATATAACTTTGATACATAAATAGATATATCCATCTCATTTAATTAAAATGATTATAAAAAACTAAATAATAAAAACGTATTCAGAAATAATTTTCCCTTATAATCAAATTTTTCATACATATAGAACAATAATTAATCTCACTAATTTATATTTCAGAAACATGTAATAAAAATATATTCATTATGCAAAACCATAAAATTAAAATCATAATTTTTAAATAAACTTACTATCTCTTACTAATAATAGATAAATTTGGAAATCAACCAAAACAATCCCTTATAGAAAACAAGAAAATAAAATTTATAATTTGAAATGAATAATCAAAATTCCATTACAAAAATAAAATAGAATAACATAGTGAGTATTTGAAAATAAAAGTCCCTTACATATTTTTTTTATTGAAGAACCACTCCCTCTCTAAAAAGCAAGGACGCAAATCCTTAAAATGGAAATGCAATACCCTCTCTATTTATAATATCAAATGAACAATATAGAAAAAAACACTATTAAATGTAATCAATGCAATGTCCCCACAAATTTGTTTTATTAAACTGTTTTTTGAGCAATCATGATATATTATATTCATATATTGCTAAAATTGGATAGAGAATATATTGTATTGATTGTTTGAAAAATTGATTGATACATATTATATTGGATAATTTGGTTGGATTGGAATCTTCGTTTTGAAGTATTCAATACACAACCACACAAAAGATGTGGATCTAAAATCACAACTATTATATGATAATAAATACAAAGAAATAGCATCAAATTAAGATAAATTGAAGGATCAATGAAAAAAATATAGATGCAATAGTATACATAGAGGCTTATCTACCATGCATTGACCTATATCCATACATAACCAAGCTGAATTATTGAGAACCAAAACACACAGCATCTTAATCTATTTAAAGCTTCAGCGTTTGAAGAAAAATCCAAATGGAGTTGAAGAAATCGTTACACCAACCGGACCAAACAATGAATAAAACACAAGTGGATGAAAATTGACAATGATGGAAGTTAATGTACAATAATCAGATTTTGAAATTCATAATACTTATAGATCTAAAAAAAAGATAGATAGACCTACCTCTCTTCAAAAATCAAAACCCTACCTGCAACTCGAACCATCACCGCTAAAAATAGAACTTCCATGCCTGAATCGAACCTATATCGGTGGCTAATATCCTTCATTATGCCTCGACGGTGCTTGGTATTTATTACTCTTACGATTGGATTCGACAAGGAGTGAACTCTACGCTAAGAAAACCTCGTTCGGCTTCTCCTCTTCATGATGAACTCTCCCAGAGACAAACTCAAATCCTACGGTTTGATGATATCTGCACCTCAGTTTTGACCATGATGCTTAGATCCATGACATTCTCAGCTTACCCTTCAGCAAAACTCAAACCTCTAAGAACCCTCCCGGTGTCAGACTCACTTTTGGAACTCGATCCTGCATATGGGATTCCCAATTTCATCTTTTTTAAGCGTTTAACAATTATCCTATTTTGTATGTATATCTATATAAATTTAACACTTTTAATTTATAAATACAAATTATATTTATATTAATCATAAGATAAAATTTTATTAATATAAATTTTTAAACAATAATATATATATATATATATATTTGTTAAATAAACTTACAAACATAATTTGTCATCATAAAATAAATTATTAAATACATGATATTAATTTTCTTTAAACGAAATGTATTTCTTTTCATTATTATTGTTATTCTTTTTACCATTATTTCAAATCTTTGTTTATTATAAATATATTATAATTTATTATAATTCAACGATTTATAATAATATATTACATTTATTATTACCTTTAATTGAACTTATTTTATATCAACGGTTATCAAAAGCCATTTCTCAATTTCAATTTAAAAACTTATGAAAAATATTTTTTTTTTAACGGTCGGATAAAAATACTAAAAATATCAATACCTAACGGTCATTCAAACACTCAGAAGAAAAAAATATCACGACACTGATTCCACTGATTTTGGAGATGGTTTTATATATCCCTCTTATTTTTAGTTTCATTGCTATTGTTCTTGCTATAACATTTGTGCTTCTATCAGATCCTTTAGATGATAACTACTCAATCGACATCGGTGTGTTTCTCAGTGGTCTTCCAATTTTTTTATTATCAATAGAAGTGTGGTTAATGGGTTAGTTTTTATGAATCAAGGATGTATTGTTGTATTCGTATAAATAAATTTCTTACTACTTATATATTTGCATTTAGAAATTTATATATTTTATTGCATCTTGGAATCATTGACAAAACATAAAACTAAATTTTAAACCTTGGGTGTTACATTCTCCCCCACATAATTGGATTGTGCCCTTGTAGTTCATTTACACATATCACTCTTAATTCTCCTCTATTATGAGTCTCACGTGATGTCCCCAAGGTCTGTACAGTTGTCTTCCATGGTTGACATATCTTCCTATGAGATTAACGTTCAAAGTGTCTTAGAAATCCTCCACTTACTTTTCCCAAATGCAACTAGTGAAAGAGGGGTTGTATGGATGTAGGATCTGGAAGACAATCCTCAAAGAATGATAATAAAAATAGTATCTGATAAGTTCATCTTTAATTTTATTCCTATAAGAAAGTCTCATTGCACCATATTCAAAAGTTTCTAAGTCATTGTAAATTCTTCCTATGAAGAAAAAGCTTAAAAGTTGACACATATAAGCTGCATGAATATTCCCTTATTCAATTGTTCTATAAATAGTTGAGATTGATTCTGGATTCCTAAACCTGGTAAATCACCTAAAAAGTCCTTCGTAATATGCCCCTTGGAATCTATAGAAGTTATGTTGGATCTGTCTGATGTCTTAGAAGATGAAACTAGAACCACGATGAAAACTAAGTATATCAGGTGTGTCTGATATATTATAAATTCGTTTATAGGAAAGTTGGATGGCTTCATAGGGTTCAGATTCTTCATTGCATGATTTTTCCATGATCATAGAAAGTAATTCATCCGGAAGGCCTAAGAGACTTGTTTGAGTTCTCCTTCCTTCCATCTGAAAATTACAAAGAAGGATGTCGGCTGAGAAAGGATAGTAAATTTATCGAAGGGTTATAAATTTACAAAGTTATCTAGCTTGTGCCTCTGATACCAATTGTAACTCCTTGAGCCCACTCTTCTGGACTCGGTGCTTGGAAAAATGTTGTGTAATATTTTTTATAAAAATAAGTAAACAATTACACAACACTTTAATGAAATGAGGACCATTTACCAATCTCGGTTCTCGAAGATTGTACACAACCTTACATTGATTAGAGTTAAAAAAAATTAAAATAAAACAATTATCCACTACTCTTCCGCACACACTAAAAAAAAAGATGACCAACTCTAGAATTCAACGCAACCTATGAAAGACATTTCAAAAATGTAAGGTGAGAATAAAATATGCCCAGTAAGGGGTTTTGAAATCCTTTGATAAATCTCTTTTAAAAATATCATTTCGATAATACATTTGAAAAATTCAATTGTAAATAAATTTGTAAAACAAACATTACAAAATAATATAATGCTTTTGAAAAATAATTATTCTTTGAAAACACTTTTAAACTAATCGATTGATTTGATTGAAAATATAAATCAAGCTTCTAAAAACAAAATAATTGAGGACACTTGAAACTTTAAAGGCTATCTTTGGCCTACCCACTTGAGGGATGGATTCACTATCCAATTCCCTATCATATTTACAATTTTTGAGTACTAGTTTTTATAAAACATTGTTGTCTTAGCTTGCCTTACTTACATATAATTTTCACTGGAGTTTTTAATTTTGGAAACATGTTAATGCATTTAAATAATCATCTCCACTAATATCAATATATAATTATATATATATGTGTGTGTGTGAATTTTTCTTTGAAAACACTTGTGAGTATTGATTCCCAAAAACTCACGTCACTTGGCATGTACATAAACACCAACATACCCGATCTTCCATTGATAAATAATAAAAATAAATATCAATGATTTGTTTTCATGATTAAATGACTTAAACCATTCTTGTAATTAAAAATCATAAATTAATAATGAGCATGAACTGAAGAAAATAAATGATATATTTTTAAAATAAACATTTCATTCATGAGTAACATTATAAATATAAACATGTACACGACAACTTAAAATTATAACATGGCTATAAAGAGTTCGTCCAATTCCATTAAAATTCATTTCTTTGTAAAGTTTATCTAATGTTCATGATTATGTGTATATACCTATATATGCATATGCATGTATGAAGTTTCGTAAATGATCATCAATATATGGCCATAACCTTGGTTTGTATATGACTTTTATGTGACATAATAAAATTATGATATTCTTAACTTCTATTATAATTTATTTAAAATAGTTATTAATATAAAAATTATACAAATAAATAAATATGTGTCTCATAGATTGAATTCATGTCTGAATAAAGCTTTGATAAATTGAAACAACCCTTAGCAAGACTAACATGAAATAAAATGAAAATATAACTTTGATCCAAAAATAGATATATCCATCACATGTAATTAAAATGATTCTAAACAAACTAAATAATAAAAATGTATTCAGAAGTAATTTTCCCTTAGCATCAAAATTTTCTGACATATAGAATAATAACTAATATCACTAATTTATATTTCGGAAACATGGAATAAAAATATATTCATTACACAAAACCATAAAATTAAAATCATAATTTTTAAATAAACTAACTATATTTTACTAATAATAGATAAATTTGGAAATCCAACAAAACTACACCTTATAGAAAACAAGAAAATAGAATTTATAATTTTAAATGAATAATCAAAATTCCTTTACAAAAATAAAATAGAATAACATAGTGAGTATTTGAAAATGAAAGTCCCTTATACATTTTTTTATTGAAGAACCACTCCCTCTCTAAGAAGCAAGAATGAAAAGCCTTAAAATGGAAATACAATACCCTCTCTATTTATAATATCAAATGAACAATATAGAAAAAAACACTATTAAATGTAATCAATGCAATGTCCCCAAAAATTGTTTTTATTAAAATGTCTGTTGATCAATCATGATATATTATATTCATATATTGCTGCAATTGGACAGAGAAGATATTGTATTGATTGTTTGAAAAATTGATTGATACATATTATACTGGATAATTTGGTTGGATTGTCATCTTCTTTGTGAAGTTTTCAATACACAACCACACAAAAGATGTGGATCTAAAATCACATCATATTAATCTATTTTGTGATTTTTTGTTTGAAAAAAAATCCAAATGGAGTTGAAGAGACTGTTACACCAACTGTACCAAACATTGAATAAAACACAAGTGGATGAAAATTGACAATGATGGAAGTTCATGTACTACAATCGGATTTTGAAATTCTGTATACTTTTAGATCTAAAAAAAGAGATAAACCTACCTCTCTTCAAAAATAGAAACCCTACCTGCAACTCAAACCATCACCACCAGAAATCAAACTTCCATGCCTGAATCAGACCTATACCGGTGGCAAATATCATTCATTATTCCTCTATGGCACTCTGTATTTGTGACTCTTACGATCGGCTTCGACAAGGAGTGAACCCTACGCCAAACAAACCTTGTTCGGCTTCTCCTTTTCACGAAGAACTCTCCTGGAGACAAACTTGAACCCTACGGTTCGATGATCACCATGCCTTAGTTTTGACCATTACACTTAGATCCATGACTTGGTCGGCTTACCCTTCGGCCAAACTCAAACCTCAAAGAACCCTCCCGGCATCTGATTCACTTTTGGAACTCGATCCCGTATACAGGATTCCCAATTTCATATTTTTCTTAAATCATTTAATAATTTTCATATTTTGTATGTATATCTATATAAATTTAACACTTTTAATTTATAAATACAAATTAAATTTATATTAATCATAAACAAAAATTTTATTAATATACATTTTTAAACAATAATATATATATATATATTGTTAAATAAACTTACAAACATAATTTATCCTCAGTATATAAATTATTTAATATATAATATTAATTTTTTTTAAACGAAATGTATTTATTTTAATTATTATTGTTATTCATTTTACCATTATTTCATATCTTTGTTTATTATAAATATATTGTAATTTATTCTAATTTAAATCTTTATAATAATATATTACATTTATTATTAATTTTAATAATAATTATTTTATATAAATGGTTATCATAATCCATTTCTCAATTTCAATTTAAAAACTTATAATGGATAGTTTTTCTATAATGGTCAGATAAAACCACTAAAAATAGAAATAACTAACGATCGTTCAAACACTCAGAAAAAAAAATATTGCGACGCTCAGGGCACTTCTTTTGGAGATGGTTTTATATGTCCCTCTTATTTTTAGTTTCATTGCTATTGTTCTTGCTATAACGTTTATGCTTCTATCAAATCCAAATGATGATAACTACTCGATCGGCATCGTTTTGTTTCTCGGTGGTCTTCTTATAGTTTTATTATTGATAGTAGTGGGGTTAATGGGTTAGTTTTTGTTACTCAAGGATGTATTATGGTATTTTTATAAATAAATTTCTTACTACTTATATATTTTCATTTGGAAATTTATATATTTTATTATATCTTGGAATCATTAACAAAACATAAAACTAAATTTTGAACCCAGGTTGTTACAACTAATCACCTTATCTTTTAGGTTATTGTCCACCATTTTTATTAATTAAAGTATACTTAATATAATCTCCTTTAAGAATTAATTTATTATTCCTCCATTTTGAGATCATTGAGTTATTAATTTTACGAGAAAATGGAATATTATCATATTTTATTTTCTATTTCTTGATAAGATCTTGTAACAATATAAATACAAAAAATTCATGATCCCTAAAATTATTCATAAAATTAGAATCATTTCCATTAATCTATTTTGATTAAAAGTGATCCATGTTTACAACTTTATATAGTATTTTTGTAAAATCAACTTGAAACCATTATGTTTATACCATTACCCTCTATTGATGACATTATAAACCATTAAAATTGCTTTAAAATATAATGATTCATCTTAATATTTGAAGGTGGATGTATTAATGAAATCAGTATCTCCTTGAGCCAACTGAAACATCCATTTATGAATTTAAATTTAAGGTTAAAGATTTGTATTTCGCTATTAAATCCTTATAGTCTTTTCTAAATATTAACATGATATTTCATTAACGCTGAATCATTACCTCATCCTATTTTCCATTATTTTATTATGGTTATTCATAATATTTTTTTTATACAGCTTCCTATAGTATTTTAGAAGCATCCTTGATAAAAAAAATTAGAAGGATAATTAAAATTTCAATTCATATTTGGATAAGGGATGTGAAATATTTAAAAAATATTTTTTTGAAAACCTGTATGTTGATAGATATTGAAATGGTTATGATGGTTATATTATAGATGGTTTCAAAAAAAGTGTACAAGATGAAAGGTTTCTTGGTCTTCATGTATATTAATTATGTTTTAAAAAATACTTGTTAGTGATATAATTTTTAATGATGACTCTAACTAATAAGGAAATAATGTTTCTTTATGATTTGTAATGTGAAGCCTCATATCATGAGTTTAATAAGAGGAATGCATAAACACCTATACTAACAATAACTTAAATTGGGTAAAAGGAAACAAATTAGTGTGATGTATCAATTGTTGGTCTTGTATATGTGTTAACATAAAAATAGTAGATTTATACTTATGATTCTTGGTTACATAGGCCTCCTAAACAAAAATAAATGAAACAAGATATATATTATTAGATAGTAGTAAATCATCGTAAATGTTAGAATCAATATTTTCTTAGTGAGGGTTGTTTTATCACATATATCAAATAATATTAAAGTAAATATTTCCCCAATTAAATATAAATTTTAATCAATGGATATGGGTGAGGTATTTATGGACTCCTAAATTTAAGATATTATATACTCATATGACATAAAATATAGTTGTAAATTTTTTAAGAAAGAAGTTACAACTATAGGTGGTGTATGAATCACATGAGGAGTGGTATATTATGTGTATCTTCTTGTAGTTACACTTGGATGTATAGGAAGGTTAAGGATTTGTGGAATTTAAAAACTTGAATATTACCTCATAATTGGTGAACTAATTGAAACATGGTTAAATTATAAATTCTATGTACTAGTTCATTAATTAAATTATTTATGGTGGTGATTAGATAACTAGTTGGACTCTAGATTCCATTACCATTTTTCATGTACATCAATGACTAGTAATTTCAATACATATGAAAAAATGGTGGTGTATAATTATCATGCTTCAAAATGGGTTTCTCATTCTAGATTATCTAAGACATACCATGGTATTTGGTGCTAGTTATGGAGGTTAGGGATGAATAATGATATTATAAGGTTCATTTCAAGATGTTTTTCCCTTAATGTTGATAACGGTGGAGCATCAAAGATCTCCTGGTATGACCCGTTCACTTTTCATTCCATTTTTTAAATAGGATGAAGTCATGATGGGCTTTATGATGGTTCTTTCATGATCATCTAGATCTCGAGACATCATATGGGTGTTTATAAATCGATAAAAAAATTACCATAATTATAATTGATTTTTGAGACACCATCAATGAGTGTTTTGGTCATGTTTTATATAAAAAAATAGTATATTTCCATGCAATTCCCTTGAGTGTTGAATCTATAAAAAATCATGTCTTGATCCTAGAATATAGTATGGAATTGAACATCCATTAGTTATATGATTAATGATATGTGTCGTATACTATATGAATGTAAATTCTCATTCCATTAATAATATCCAAATCATAGAGGATATATTATGGTAATGTATTCTAGATTTTATTTTATTTTTGGAATATCATTTATAATTAATAAATTTCTTTTATAATAATAGTTCCAAAGAATATATTCAAATGGACTCATTCAATGCATTTAAAAGAAGTAATTTTTTATTACCTTTTTTTATGGAATTGAGGGTATAATAATTTCATGTGTAAATTATTTTCAAAGAAAAAACTGAATGAATTCGGTTGAATAATATATTATTGGAAATTTTTCAAATTTGGAAGAGAAATAATGTTTAATAGAGATGTTTATTATTAAAATTTTCATGGGGTATAGTGTGATCTTTTACTATATCTTTAATTAGGATTTCATAGTTTAAGTAGAAACATTTTTCACTTTTTTGTAAAAACATTTGGGATCTTGTAATGTATTAGGAGTTAGATTATTAGTTAAATTTAACTTCATGGTTTAGCATAATACATGCAATTTTCCATGTATACCAGTTATGGAAATTTGAGTCAAAATGTTCTCCTGAAATTAACTATGAAGAGGTTTATTTGGACTAAAATTAATTATCCATTAATCTAATGGTATGGATTGTGGATTAGAGTTATAATACTCTATGAATATATTTTATAATTGGTGAATGTAATGTGAAATGATTGTCGGTTTCAAAAGGATTTATGGGACTAAGATGCTAACATGACACCTTGATAGCTTGAGTTATTAATGATACTCTATATAACACTTTATATTGATAGAAACATTATTTTGGGAGGTTTATAATGACTCTAGGATCTTCAGGTATGCTTTAATATTTTAATTTGTCTTTTATATGTTTATATGGATATTTTAGGTTTTGAAATAAATTTTTGGTAGTTGACTGAGGAAATTATGGTTTATGGTGGAGGGGTGGAGCTGATATTATATAAGAAACACCATCAGGTAAATGGTCAGATAACATTGAGTACCCATTGACTCATAGGAATGAAACACTTGTGGTTTAGGCTCGTATAGTGCAAGTCTCATTTTATCCGTCTTTGTTTTTAAAACATGATAGATTTTAAGGATCGTTCTCTTTCTTTTATAGAGAATGAAACTCCATTTTTAGGACATTATTTTTTATATAGAAAATTATACACACATAGACAATTATATCATTGAAAAATAGATTGATTGTCATGTTTAAGTGGTATCAGTTTTGGATCGGTATCCTTATGTCACACACTTGTGTTTTTGAGATACAATATAAATATTTTTTGAAAAAATAAAATTTAAATGAAATTTGAAAGTATGTACAAAACTATAAAAATAAAAAATATATATAATTAGAGTTTATATTGTGGTTAGGTAACCCCAGACCAACATAAGGATTACATCACTAAAAAAACTCACATGTGTATATCATGGCCATAGTTAAGTCATGATGAAAATTATAAAAAATAATTAAATTATATTTCAATTAGTTATGAAACCTATAGTTTCATAGTCGTACACATTTCCTTGTGTATAATCTTAAAGGTACATAATACCATTTATGTTTCAGGATCCAAATATACATGCATTGCATATATAATATGAATTTACAATCAATTCCCATAATCAAATGTTTAGTGTCTTTAGGAACTATGTATATAACACATCATAAACATATAATACACAATATAATTTAATCAAATACTTCATAAAATACCACTTATTAATATATAATGACATATTTAAAACCTAAAATATCTTGGTGAAATGGTGAAACATAAGAAATTTTTTATCTCAAATTATCCTTAAGGGGTAAATAATTATCAATAAAACATATAGGGTTTATCAAAAGACTATAAATTATAAAATATATAGTCAATAGATTAATAGAATGGTTAGTAGAATAAGGTCATGAAAACATGATAATTGATCATGAGGTGTGATAGAATAATCATTTATTATAAAAAACTGTAAATGGTGATCATGAAAGTTACATCATGGCATATGGAGGTGAAAACATAAGACAATATTCATGAACTATGGTGACATAAAATAAGAATGTGACTTAACATTAAAATTTGGAACCCAAAAAGTGAAATAAAATCATAATATATATCAAGTATGTCTATAAATACCATCATAACATAGTGGATTAGGTTTACTCGCTAGTTGCATAAACAAACCATATTAGGTTTACTCATTGGTCCAATAAACATAGTGGATTGGGTTTATTCCCTTTGTCTATTAAGCATAGTTATCTTATGAGATGTAAAACATTACCCAGTATATATTAGGGATATATGATCATTTTCCTACCAATCACATAGTAATATAATCATATATATGTGTAACAAATATGAAAAAAATCACAAATCCTTAAAAATTATAAAATGGTTTACCCATGTAAATAATATTTGTATCTAAATAAATAAAGTGGTAATATAGAAAAATAACCCTTTATTTGAATAATAAATTATATATTTGGGGTAATAGGAGGTGTACGGGGGAATTATGGAATAGTATGAGTGTTGTCGATTGGATTGTTTAACTGGAGGACCCATTCTATGTCATGGATCCTTAGGTTGTGATGTAAGAGTTGGATATGTGTTTGGTCCTTTAGATTATGATTTGGAGGTTTAATAAGTTGTATTCTATACTTCATACAATTTTAAGGTAATTATGGCTTCATTTATAGGACATCTCCATGGATCCTGAGGGTTTGGGGTTCTTTTTTCTATCTTCATAAGTGTTTATAAAGCGTATGTCCTAGGATACATCATTGATATTAGTAGTTGTGTTATTTGTATATTCCAATTTTTGTAATATGTTATCCTGATATTTATGTTGTGACCCAATCCTAAACCTGGGTTTCTAAGATATGAAGGAAGATACATGAGCATTTTTTTATAGATTCTTAGGGGTTGGATATAAACGTTTATAGTGTAGCCTCACTTATTGTGCCATATTTTTTGAGAAAAACCTACCTATTATGGAAAGAAAAATGAATTATAAATGAACCATGGTCTTGGGTGTTTTTGATTATGTTAATGATATTTGATATACAAAAACAAAAATGTGGTATGGTTGGATTAATGCACTAAGATGATTAAATGGAAATAGGGTTTTGAAATATGAATTATTAAAACATGTTGGATGGTGAAAAAAGGAATGATTAAACTGGAACATGTAATGGGATTAATTAATTCTTAGTAATTTCTAATTACTAAATGGAAATGAATAATGATGTTGAATCTTGGTGTTAGTGAGAAAATATGGGATATTGATTCTCATGACATTGAGCTAGTTGTCAAGTGTATTTTGGGAAGACAGGTGTAGTTTAGTATACATCTAGGTAGTTTCCCTTTTTTGTGTGATATACTATTAAATGTATCTTCTAATTTAATTTTATACTTTGATCAATTCAGTTAGTCATATGATGCACAAATTTTTTAGTTTTTGGGTGTTCCCCCTGTATATAGTTTAGTGATGGAATGGGTGGCTAACTTATCCATATTACATGCTCTCTATTATTATCTTTCATTATGTGTAGGAGTATCTTGGATATAATTTATTAAGGTAAATTTCATTTGTCTGCATGGGTTTTGATGGATCTTATTTTTACTATATATGTTTGTGTGAGCTATATCATCATGAAGTTACAACACACGCATGTATTCCAGTAATAGTGACTATGATTACCGAAGGTTTACATACATGGGTAGTGATGGATTAAGGTATAATGTATGATACAAGGGCTATGATAGAATTCAAAAATTCTACTTTGTTGTGGAGGGTATGAGATATGGTTGAGATATGTGTGTATGGGGTGGAGGATGAGATGTGGTTGAGGTATATGTGCATGAGGTGTAGGATGGATTATATAATGTATTATTGCACATTATAATTGGATTTGGGGTATGAGAGAAACAAACAAATGGTGAAGTGAATGTTATATAGATTAATTGTACATATTCTTTTTCAATAGATATTCTTACTTTTATGGGTTTCTTTATGAGTGATCTATACTGAGTATGGGATATATTTTTACCTTTTTAGTTGACATGTTGGTTTCATTTTTTTTCATCGGGCATTAGTATGTTTCTTTCAAATTTATATTAGAGGTTTTAGAGTCTAGTATACTGATTATACCTATATTCTCACCCCACATATATATAAAACTATTTTATAGGTCCACATTAGCAAATTAGTGGTCGATCTAGGTGATACTAGCTCAAAGTAGTTGTTCTAGAGCTATTTGAGATCATCGTCACTTTATAGACTTTGTTCTAGGTATTTTATTTTTTTCCATTATGTACGAAATTGCATTATATATTAGTATTTGTTATTTATTTATTTAGTGGTGTTTATTGGAGGATATCATCAAATGTATTATCCTAAAATTTATATATTGAGTTTATGTCCTCCCATTTGTATACATTTTGTACCCTCGGTGATATTCTATATATCATGGCCTATTGGTGGCAGACTTCATGGGTTTTCATGATATTCACTACCATCCTAAGAAGGGTTCCAGTGGGGGGTGTTATGACAGAGTGGTGTCAAAGTTGATGGTAAAGAGATGTGATAGAGCATAGAGATAAGTTGTGGTGAGGATTATAGGGTTCGGAAGGGTAACAATATAAAATATAACTAGAACATGATTTAAAATATAAAAACTTTCTTGGGAATTAGATTTAAGGTCCCACATAATCCAACATGAAGACATTTTGTTCACAGAACTTGCTAAGAAACGTGAAACTTCTTGTGAAGTAGAGACTTTGGTATGGATCTTGCATCCGGATTGTTTGCACCCATATTTAAATTAGGTAGATAATGGGAATTGATTTATATCTTAATTAATTAACCTTAAATATTCTATATTGTATATTAATGAGACCCTAATGTTTAGTCTAATTTAGTTATGGATCCAATTCAATTTCTTCATCGGTTTCATGCAGAAGGCATTTAGTGATATGCATTAGAACATTATAGTATATTTTTGATCAATGATGAAGATTCTTGGAGGAAAATTCATTGAGAGTTTCAATTACATGTTCATTAAAATTATGAGGCCTTCATTTAAGATAAAGATATCAAGTATTAGTTAGGGGAGGTAGATATTTCATTCACCTTGATCTATAGTCTAAGAGATCACTGGATTTTTTTTGGTTGTGAATATGATGCATGGGGAAGATAAAAATTTGGGGTTCGTATTCCTCAAGGATCACAAGAAGTTATCCGGTTTATGGGAAAAGTTCCATGATCAGTTCCATCTTGAGTTTCCTTCATTAAACATAATGGTGTCTTGTCTGAAGAAGATCCTCTCTCACCATTAGGGGAATTATAGAGATAAAAACTTTAGTTTATGGTCTAACAACCATATACATTACGCTTCAAGTCTTATTCTATATGAGGAAGCTTGTATGAGTCATTTCAAGGAGGATTTACGTCCAAATATCAAATTTCATGTCACCTCATTCATGTTGTTGACATATCTCAAGGTGCTTTAGAATGAATAATTCATTGATATGGTTCTAAATGAGACCATATTGTCAAGTGATAGTATCTTTCAAGTCTCCACATGAAGCATAGATGGGTCCATGAGTTCTCATTTTCTTATTTAGTTGAATATTGAAACTATAGAGATTTGGTTTCAAACTTATTTATCTTCTCACATAGGGGTTGGTAATTATTAAACCCCAACTAACAGATTTTCTATCATTTGTTTTACATTTAGATGGTATGTCCATTGAAGGGTTAACTTCTAGACCTTCCTTGGAAGTATGTATAGAGATTATGGACCTATTCATTCTTATGAACTGTTGCAGTATCCACTGTGGTACCACCAATAGTAAGGTGATCCACATTTTGGTCAATAGACAGAGGATAGGGTGAGCACATTATATACTCATGATGGCCTTTTACTTCAATATATACATCATATAATAGTTATTTAAGTTTTCCCCATCAACTTTGGAGAGGTCATGGATCCGAATATGGTCAGATGCATGTCTTTGAGTTTCCAGCGCCCAATGGGCCAAACATTGTTTGAGGCCCTATCTATTTATATTCTACTTGGATCCATGTATTATTTTATTTGTTATTTATGAACTTGTACATCTCATCCACCCTAGTTCAAGCATTGTTACTCAAGGTGGAGAGGCTTCCAGTACCCATGGCATTGACTATTCCCATTAGAGGTATAGGTAGAATGTGTAATGTGTATAAAGATTTTGAATTGATGTTAATGTGACATCACTCTTAGGAAGATTTCCTATGTTTATGGAAACACACATATGATATCATCCTTGGAAAAAAATGGATATATTTGACATAGGATATTAATGAAAACTATTATATTCACATTATATTTTATGATGTTAGTGGGGTCAGGGTTGTTTTTTTTTGGTAATTGATACCCTTTGATATTGTTAGATGTATGTTCAGTCCATGTATTATATGATAGTTGGTTTATTGTTCATTTTGGTAAGGGATTTTCTTGTGGTGTTTCACAAGTTTATAGATAAGTAAAACAATTTATTTATGGAATATATTATGATACGACCCCCTTGGTGTGAGATCGGGTTTCGAATAGAGTTATAATTGTGTGTTTCTATGATATCGATATACCCATATTGGATAGGATCTGTATATTCAGATTGATGATATTCTACAGTGACATTTGATTCATCCTAGTGTATCAGCCTTGTCCGCTCCATTGTTTTTTTGCCAAAAAATGATAATGGGAGTCTATTATTGTGTATTTATTATCCTCACATATGTTAAGTGATTGTGATGAACCATAATCCACTTTCACATATTGATAATATATTCAATCATTTGAAGGTATCTATTGGATTCATGAAGATCAATTTTAGGTCAGGATATCATCATATGTGAGTGATGAATGGGGATATTCTAAAGACTGCTTTCATATTTTATTATGGAAATTATGATTTCATTGTAATATCATTTATTTTCATGAATACTCCATCCAAATTCATGGGACAGATGAAAAATATATTCAAAAAAATCGTCATTTCATGGTGGTGTTTAACAATGAAATCTTTATGTATTTGGTGTATAGGGTGGATCATGCAATGCATTTATGATCTATTTTAGGAGTGATCTGGCTTTATCAAATATTTGGGAATATATATAAGTGTATTCTTTGGTATCATGAGGTTCATTTATTGGGCTATGTTGTGTCTCTACATGGATTTGTAACGGATCCTTCAAAGATTAAAGTGATTTTTTCTTCAGTATCCTTGAAGAATGTTGTGGAGGTTCATGGTTTACTTAATGTTTTGGCCTATTCTAGGAGGTTAAAAAGATATTTCACTCATATTGTGGATCTTATGATAGCTCTGACCAAGAAGGATCAGTTTTTTCTATGGACTGGTTAGTGTAAGGATTCTTTGGGGTATTTAAAGAAGAAGATAGTTAGGGTTGTGGTTCTTTGTCTTCCAGAGGAGGGTGTTGTGTTCGACGTTTATAGAGCTGCCTCACATATTGGATTGGTTTGTATTCCAATGTAGTAGAGAGTGGATATCCATCTCAAACAAGCCTGGAAACCCTAGTACACTGGTACCCAAGCCTATCATAACATAGCGTAAAGTGATTTCCCAATCCATAAGGGTTAGATACTAGTACCTTACATTATGTCAAACATCAAATGGAATGGTTTTTCCACAAAAAAACTACTGATAAATAATCATTTAAGAAAAAATAATAAAATAGTTAGTATTATAAACCCAATTCAAGGATAAAAGTATTCCAAGTAGACTGATAAAATTACCAAAGTAATATATCACCAAAAATGTGACCCAATATCCATCAAGATAATGTATCATGATCCCTATGTAACAAGTTAATTATAGCTCTACTGGTCACCACCATCACTCTAGGATCCCATGGTTAAGTACACCTTCTTCCTCCAAGTGGTGGTTTCCCTTTTCATATACCACATATAAAAAATTCTTCAAACCTCCAAATTCAAAGGTAGGATTTGATCAAAACAAACCAATAGGATTCCAACAAATGGTTCATATGTAATTCTAATATAAATAAATCCTATATGATTAAATTTTAAATAAAAAAAGAATGAAAATAAATATTTCACATTTTAAATAAAAACATATTTCAATAAATATAGATAGAAAATATATCAAAATATACTTAAATGAAAATTTTATAAAAATGGAAAGAAAATGAGTAAAATAGTTTTGTAATCTCTAGCATGTAATAATCAAATCAAACCCAAGAAAAATTTTCATAAGAATAGTTGTCTATTAGTTTCAGGCTATAGGATCCTAACAGTTCTCAACCAATCATCATGTATCTTTGTGTGTGTGTGTGTGAACATCCCTAGGCTTGGGCCATCAGGATAAAATCAACTAATTCCACATCAGGGAATTAATGATGAACTAGGTTTAGTTTGAGTTTCCATTGTCAATCCATTATTTTGTATTGAGAGTCATATCATTCTTTTTATAATCAACCAATGACTACCAAGGATACATCTTCTTCAATCAATCAATAAATCAAGGTAAAATCATTCATTTTAATTCAATTAATCATTCATAATTAGAGATACCAATTTCATTTTCAATATGATATTTAAATTTCAAAACCAAAATAGTGGTTTTCATCAAGTTAATTCGTTTCAAAATCAATATTAATTTTAATCCATTATTCTCAACAATAAACATCAGGTAATTTCAAGAAATCTTTTATAAAATCACAATATATTTTTGAATACTTTGAAAAAAAGGTTTTATTTGAAAAATATCCTAACTTTTAAATCCATCAAAAATCCATCACAATTAAAGGTTTATAAAATAGTGGAATATATATTTCAAATAAATAAGGAAATCATGGTTACAATTGTTAAAAAAATACTTATGGAACCACCTACCTTTAATAGCATGATCAAACAATCACTCAAATTTTGAAATGACAATGGATTGTCTAATGCGAGTTAGGTAAAGGAGAAGTCACTAAAATAAAAAATACAACATGAAAAAGTATCAAATCTATCAAAAAATTGAGCATTCATAACTCTATAAAAAAGGATATGAGGGATATGATAAAGATTCCAAATCAATGATAGATATACTTATCATAGGTAGATCAATCGCAGCCATTTCACTTCCATTCAAGAGTAAAGGGGTTGAAGGGGCCAAAATCCTCTCTTAAGGACCTCAAAAATCAAAGTAGTAAAAATAAATTTAAAGGGTAAGAAGTGAGAATAATAATTGGGGTTTTGGATTTAAAATCCTAGAAAAACTATAAAAACACAATATAGCGCCCCATGAATATGGTTAGAAGAGGTGAAAATAACCATGAAAATAGTGTATTCCAATAAACCATGTTGAAGCCACCCTCATACAACTAGCCACCTAAATCTATGCTACACACTACACCCAGATCATCTTTACTCAATACAATGTTACAACATAACCAAAATAGATAGAAACATCAAAAACATTATCATGAGACTCCACTGTATAGCCAACTCCATGTTTTTTAGTAGTGTAAAAATTGGAAGAACCATCAAAACTCTCTACATTGAACCCTAACAGTATACACTGCAGCCCAATCATAATTGATAGAAGCACCAAAAATGGATATTCCGCAACAGGATCTCCCACGCCACAACCATACTCTCTTATCTATAGCACCTCTCACTATGGTGAATCTCCATATAAAAAAACAATAAACAATTTCAAAAACTCAAGAAAATACCCAAAACCTCACCCACATAAAAAAGTGATCAAGGAAAATCTGTAAGTACTACCTAAAAGTTGTAATGTGATTTTACAAAATCCCACCATAAACTCATTACACACCTAGGAAGCCTTCCATTAAGACTCTATGATAAATAGAAGATGACACTTATCTCTCACCAAATATTTATGCTACCATGTTTCACACAAATTAGAACCATACTTCCATATCACTCAAACCAGAGGTGTAAACATCCCATGAATAACCATTATCACATAATGAATCATCTAAACTTATGGGTAAATCATGGATAAATTTGTTTCAACATCAATGTCCTCACAACTTGGAACATGAGATGGATCAATGAGATACTTTCAAAGTTGTGATGCATGAAATATGTCATAAATCATCAATAAATAAGTTCATAAACCCAATTAGTGAGAAACCATTCAAATTTCATCATCAAACTCAAATGGTCCCACATATATCGAGGAAATATTTCCTGGTTTCCTTAGAAATTGATGACCCAAAATATGTAAAACTCTCAAAAACATATTCTCCCTAACTAAAAACTCTAAAAGGAATCTATGATGATTAGAATAATATTTATACTAGGTATATGTATTCACCATTCTTTGGATAATATATTTAATCATTTTAATTGTCTCAAGTACCAAACTAGGTCCCACCAAAGAAGCTTTACCAATATTTTACCAACAAAACAATGATTTTCATAAATGGCCATATGAGGCCCCAGTGGGTGTTATATGGATGGATGAACGATAATTGATGTTATATAAAAACTCATCTTTTCAAATATTCATATCCCAAACTCCCCCAAAGTCAAGAACACAAGTAAAAATCATGTCTTCAAAGATCTGTATAGATCATTCTATCTGGGTTTCCATCCGTGGATGATAAGCATATTCTCAAAATCACCTAGGAACCCATTGCCTCCAGGAGGCCTCTTGAAAAATAATGAGTAAATCAGGGATCCTTATCAGAAACTATAATAGATGGAACTCTATAAATCTAACAATCTCCTACATGAATAGGTATCCAAAGTCTTTGGATTTTTTTCTTATCATGAATGGTTATAAAGTGAAATGATTTTTTTATCCAATCGATCAATAACTAGATTGAATTCATCCCCCATGGGGAACGAGGAAACTGAACCATGAAATCTATATAAATTTCATCCCATGTTCAAGTTGGAATAGGAAGGGGATGAAGAAACCCTGAATGTTTCTGGTGCTCAACCATGGGCAGTTAGCAAGTATAAAAATAATAAATATAAGGATAAATATTTCATACTTGGACACCAAAATTTCCACTTTATATCATAGGGCATTTTCATGGTTGTAGGGTGTACTACCCAATGGTCATAATGGTAATACCCTATCAAAGGCCTTCTCATAATAAAAGGTAAAACAAACCAATTTCGGAAACATAGGATACCCTATAAGGATAATGACCACTCATGGATGGTCTCACTATTTTAAATAGGGTCCCTAATTAAATGATACACATCATCAAGATTACACTCCTAAAAAATTATCTCTATAAGTGATGATGAAAAATGTACACTTTCCTAAATAATCCTGGACTCATCCTCATGAACTACCAAATTTATACAAGAAAAGATAGACATCATGTTTCATTTCTTTAATGATTATTTCATGACATAAGTTGAAAGTTTCCTTATTAAGGTATATGTCGTGATATTCCACTTTCTTGGGGTATTAGAAATCTAAAAATAAAACTACTCTAGGTGCTCCACCCAATTACTCTGTTGTATAATCAAATACTTTTTTGAGAAGATATAACTATTAATTTTTGTGATCAAGATAGAAAATAAACCATTATTTAAAAAGTTAATTTCACTAACTCCTAAGGGTTTGAATCATAGTTGTGAGTTCTAAATCATTGTTCATATAATTCATCATTTGTTTCCTAATTTGTTCGGAACATTAGGCCATCATGTGATCTCCCTATATGAGAACACGGTTGAATCCCAAACCTAATGAATCAAAAATTAACAAATATACTTTGTCAACCTTTGGAAGAGTCAACACTAGAACAGAATTCAAAAGTCATTTCAACACATTAAAATAATTATGACACTTCGAATCCCATAAGAAAATTACTCCTTTCTGAGTGAGAAGAATCATTGGAGAAGTTACCTTTAAGAAATATTTTATAAAACGATGGTAATACCCCACTAAACAAAAGAATATTTGAATATAAAAAGCATTTAATGGTTTCTTCCATGTCATAATAGCTTTCACCTTATAATGATCAAATGAAATACCATTTAATGAGACGACATGTCCCAAGAAAATCACTTCATGAGTCCAGAAACTACATTTTTATATCTTGACATAAAGTTGGTGATCAATCAAAATTTCTATAACTGCTCTTTGTTGATGCAGATCGTCTTCCTTGGTCTTATATTAGAAAAATATTTCATTAAGAAAACACCATAAATGATTCTATGTACTTATGGAATAACCTATTAATAATAGATATAAAAACATTAGGAGCATTGGTGATACCGAATGGCATAACAAGTTACAAATGATGGACATACCTACTCCTAAATCTAGTATTTATGTTATTATATTATTTAAATCTCAAATAGTGATAAAAAGATAAAAGATAAATCTTTAATAACCACTTAACCCATTTCAAATATTAAAATAGATCATCAATTTATGGAAATGTATACTTTTTATTTACTGAAACTCAATTTATTTTTTGTAAATAATCACAAAGGAAAAGTGTTGCATCAACTTTATTTTCAAAAACAACACGCACCGCCCAAGGTGACATACTTGAGCGTATAAATCCTTTATCCAAAAAAACATCCAACTGGTTCTTCAAATATCATACTTCATTTGGTTCTATATGGTAAGAAAAAATGGAGATGGGGTGAGTACTCAGTACTAAATCAATGGAGAACTCTACTTCCCTTAAATGTGGTAAACTAGAAAATTCAGATGAAAGCACGTGGGGAAACTCAACGACCCCTGGAGGAAGATCACCACTTAGATATTACTTCCCCAGTTCAAAATATAAAACTAGTATGACCTTACCCAACTCTTAATGCATATCTCTAGATCAACTAAATCTATAGTCTCCCTCTCCTCAGAAAAAAAGGAACACCCTTCAAAGGTAGTAAAGGAGACCAATCAAAGTTAAATGTTGATTTATGATTTATGGGTTATCAACCAAACAATACTGACAATTATGTGAAGAGGATTCATGTTAAGAAATATAAATCCCCATGTGATATTGATCTTCAATAAATAGAATACATAATAATGGAATTAGATACCTTACTCTCTCTTGGTTCTGAGGGGTGTAGTAATATCGATCACATAAGACCTAATATTTATAGGAAGGTAAAAAAATTCAATAAAAATATTTTATATTAAAAAATTATATGCTCATGTATCAATTAAAAAATACAGTAGAGACAATGTTATAGTGAAGGTAACTCTCACTTCCACTAGACTCACATTATCTTCCTCTGGAGACTCTTCCACTGTGTGAAGAAGTTTCATTCTAGATTCTTGTGGCCAGAACCCCTTAGTTATTGAATCATATAATTTGAACAAGGTACTTTAATGTTTTTATGATCTTATTCTACTAAATAGGGTATAAAAGTTATGGTACAACTTTTTCAAGTGTCTTGAGCGATTGCATGAACTATAAATATTTGGTGCCTTGGTACAAACTCATTTATAATGTCCAACCATGATACACTGGAAGTAATTAAAAGTGTTTACTCTAGACACAAAATAAGTACTAGATTAAGTATACTATTGAGATATATTTTGAGATTCATCATGATTCTTCTTGAATTTAATTGAACTAACAAAACTACCACGGAGAGTAAGAAAATCTACCATCAACCCTGACCTACCAAATAGATCAGGCTTATCCATCAACGCCTTATCTATCAAATAAATATATGAAGTGATATTACAGATGAAACTTGATAAAAAAAATATAATATCAAAGGCTCATAATGAATTTTTGTGCCATAATTTCCTCATTTTTCACCACCCTAGAAGAAAACTAAACAATTTCAGCAGAATGGTTTGCATACTAAGTCACGGTCTTATCACCCTATTGGAGGTTGATAAATTCCATAGAAATTTCAAAATCCATATACTATTGATATAATTTTTTAAATAATTCCTTAAAGTCTTTCCAATCTAATACATCCTTTTTCTTCACTGTAACTATTGAATCCCACGACCTCTTTCTAGTCCCATCAAGACAAAATGTATCAAAATTCACCTTTATAACTACTTGAACTTCCAAAAAATCAAGAATAAGATAAATATTATTCCACAAATCCTCTTCCTTGAGAAAATAATTTGAGTATCGGAAGTAAATTGGTTTCTATAAAATAAATTAATAAGCAGAATTTCTAGTTTCATACCTTTGAGGTTCCACTATCGAATCTTGGAAAAAATTCCCCACTCTATCAATGAGTTTCTAATCAACTGGATGGCTCTCTTGATGTGATTCATTGGTAGCTCCCTCCAAAGGTATATTCAAATGTATTCTCAGGATAATTTTACTAAATATCATCCATAGGAACATTAAAACATCATAAAGGATACTAATATCATCAACTCACTCAAGATATATAAGGAAATTGATGCACATAGATCAAATTGAAAAATATTAAAATTAGAACAAATTATTACACAAATGCACTTTTCCCAAACACCCATGGTTAATTAAGGATAACTATGATGATAGATAGCTAGGAATATGCTTATAAATACCTCCTAAGTCTCAATAGTCCTATCTCGACCCCTGATACAAACTTTCATGATCTATCATGGATAACCAGGTACACTAGTACACGAACCAGTCCTAACATAGCCTGAAGGGTGTTCTAAATCCCCATGGGTTGGTGACTAGAACCTCATATCATATTAAATATCAAATGGAATGGTTCTTCTACAAGAAAACCCCAATGATACATAATAGAGGAATATAAAATAATAAAAAAGTTGGTATTTCATACACTCATCAAGGAGAAAAGTAACACATGTATACTGATAAATATACCAAAGTGAGAAATCATCCAAAATAATACACAATATCCATATGGAAAAAGTATCATAATACCCACATATAAAGTGTATTATAGCTCCATCAGTCACCTCTATCATACTAGGATCTCATTCTTGATCACTACTACAAAATCCAGGTCGATGTTTCTCTTTCCCAAGACCTGGTATAAAAAATCTAAAAAATCCCAATGGAAAAGTTTGGGTGTGTGAAAAATATCCTAGTAGGATTTGATAAAATGTTCTATAATAATTAAAACACAAATAAAAAATATATGCTTAAATGTTAAAAAAAAGTGCATGAAAATACATTTTCACATTCTCATTCGAATAATATTTAATGTCAAATAGATGGAAAACATAACGAAATAGGAATAATTGAAAATTTCCCATAAAATTGAAAGGACATGAGTAAAATAGTTCTGTAATTGGGGGCACATAATAATAAAATCAAAAAAAATAAACCCATTCAAAATATATATGGTTTATTAGTTCCAAGATATAGGATCCGCACAATTCTTTTTCAATCATCATGTGTTAGAGTGTGTGCACATTTCCATAGGATCATGCCAATGGGATGGATTAAATTGACACCCAATTGGGGAAATCATGTTGAACATGGTATAGTTGGAGTTTTCATTGTTGATCTATTTCTAGGGATTCAAAGTCCTATAATAGTTTTCCTAATCACCCACTAACTACCCAGGATCATAATTGCGTTAATAAATCAATAAATCATGGGAAAATTATTCATTTCATTTCAATTCATTATTCAATGTTAAAATTTACAATTTAAATTTAAACATGCCATTTCAATTTCAATACCAAAATTGGTGTTTTTATCAATATCATGTCAGGAACCAATTCTAGGTTCCATCTAACCTGACACACATCCCGATTAAAGGCATGTCCTAGGGGTATTTCCCAATCCTCATAGGCTAGAAACTAGTTCCTGGTTATTGAAAATGCACTTTGGGAATTATTTCACCCATTTACATAATCACAAATTACCAAAAAGAGTAGAAATTACATAACTAAAAATCCTAACCAAATAAGGTACAATAATTTTTATATTTAATTTTTACAAATTTAATTAAAACCAAAAGAACTATAAAATAATGGGAACAAAAACTATATCCCCAAAACCACAGGGAAATAAGAGGAGCATCATCCCCAATCCACCACCAACAACACCTGCAAGAAGTGGAACACTAGCAATTGGATCCACCATCACCACCCTAAATCATCTTTCCTTTACATAAGTCATACATTGTAAAGTTTAGATACACCCAAGGGTGTATGTAGGGTGTGAGAAGAATCCCAGTAGGATTCTACCCAAAAGAAATTTTCCATACTATAATATTACAAGAAAAATCAAAATGAACATTTCCCTAATATAGATTGAAACATTTAAATGAAATCATTTAAAGGAAAACTTTATCAAGAAACACATGTCAAGGAAAAAAAAATTTACAAATAATCTAGCTTAAAATAAAAATGTACACAAGTTATACCATATACCAATAGATATAACCACATTACATAAGCATCATGTCACAAGAGAGCACCATGGGTGAATCCTTATAGGTAACTAACAATAGTGGGACCCTATGAACTTCATACTTCATTGATTAAAATCCTAAAACTAAACTATGAATATTATACCCATGCACAATCTACTAGAGAGGATCCCATCCCAAAATTCTAGTTTTCTCTAATCGTATCATATGCCTAGTTAGGGTTGCAATTTTCAGTCCTTCTAGATGAATCTGGGCCTCATCCACTTCCGAATCAGATAGCGTATTAGTTCTCGTTCGCTCACCTCGATACATGTGATTCCCTTTGTTCTCAAATTCTATTTCACATAGCACGTCAATTAGAACATTCAAATACACATATCAAGAATCATAAGAACAGATGTAAGTAACCACTTTTACATTTTCACATTGATCCAACAATAAAAAACCACATGGAAACAACCATTTTACATAAAATCATTTTCCATTTTACATGTACACCAAACCCATTTGGAAATACATTTTGAACCTCTTTCACAATATATGAAACCCATTTGGAAACGCAATAAGAAGAAAAAATATAGAATTCAACTCTTTCCATGGCTAAATTCCCTTTAAAATTCATACTCACGTCAAAACCATTTTATAACATTCTTCACATAACTTTCACAATTGAAAGACACATTTATGGTGCACAAAAAAGAATCCAACATGCAACAAAAAATGAACTTTCTTGAAAAATAATCTTTCATTACATTTGAACCTATAAATGTCTTTGGAAACACATTTCACACCTGTCTCACATGGATTAAACATATTTAAGAAACATCAAAAAAATCAGACATTAATCATAACCACTTTCTTTTAGAAAACTTATTTTAATCACATGTTCATATCAAAACCTTTACAAAACATATTTTTCACCAAACAATAATCCATATAACACTTTTCTATAATCAAGAAATCAATAAAAACTCACCTAATAATGTAAAATCATGGAACCACCTTCCTCGCACATAGAAACATCTAGAAACTAGTGAAAAACAAAAATCACACAACCATGAGACCCTGCCAAAAAAATCAAACAAAACCTATCAATATTTCACCCAAAACAAGATCAACCCCACTTTAGGTCAAAAACCCCCCACTAGAAAATAAGAGTTCAAGAATGAGGGATGAAGAAATCTAGAAAGAGGGAGAAATCATGATAAAAGATACTTACATGATGATTCTACGAAGTTCCTACACAAAACCCACCCAAGTACAGGAGTTCAAGAGGTCCACAAAGGCTTAGAGAAATCTCCCATGGTTGAAAATCCCAAATAGGGTAGATGAAAGGTGACTTAGGGTTAAAATTGAAGAGGGAAAAAAGGTAACATTCCATTTTTTAATGACCTGTATAGTTCGATTGGTTAGCCCGTATGTTTTTCCAAACCATTCAGCAACTGGGAATCCCTCTCATTCTAATAGGAATAAGCTACATGGTTACCCCACACATTTTTCCAAACGGTGTGCTAATCATACTATCACTATTAACCAAAATGAACATTTTTTCCATGGTTTCCTCGATAATGGATCATGCTTTCCCCTGAATATGAGCTACTACTTATAAGTAAAAAATCTAATTTTTTTACCAAAACCTGAAGCATAAACCTAAGAATAAATAAAATAGTGATAAAAACTAGGGAATACCTCGAGAAATTCATGGATGTGACAATTTTCTCCCCCATGAAAACTTTCTGACTTCAGAAAGTCAAACTGAATCATGATCAGAGAATAATAACGGATCCTCTTCCTCAAACCAAGACTTCCACTCCCGCATTTCATGCACATCATTACCATGCTTCCAAATAACCTAGACCAACCGAATTTAATTGTCACAAATAAATTTCTGTTGATAATCTACGATCCATATCATTTGTTTAAACACAGATAAATCAAGATCCAATACCAACTCTTTTCAATTAAACACATGATATAGACCTGGGTTGTACATTTTCAACTAGGATACAAGGAACGTGTCAAGAATTGATGTCAACTGGGTGGGAAAAATAACTTATATTCTACCTTACCAATCCACTCAATAATCTCAAATGGTATGACATACCTCTATGTTATTTTCCATTACATCCCCAAAAGGTGATCACCCAAGTGAGGTTCCACTTTTAGGAACACCTTATCACCCATATAAAACTCCAAATCTTTGAGCCTTTGATCGGAATAAGATGTCTGACGACTCTGCACCATCAAATATCATTTTCTAGTCAACTTAAATTTATTAAAAGTCTCCCGCATGTGGCTCAGTCCCAAAAATATTATCTCACCCACCTCATCCCAACACAAGGGAGATCGACAATACCATCCATAAATCACCTCAAAAGGAGCCATTTGAATTGAGGATTGGTAACTATTTTTATATGAAAACTCAACCAATCATAAATGGTTATCCCATGAACCTCCAAATTCTAAACCACATGCCCAAGTGAATGTCTTCCAAAATATGATTCTCCCACTCCATCTGACCATCCATTTAAGGATGGTCTGGCATGATAAAAATAACATATAACCTCATCGCCCTCTAAATTTACTCCCAAAACCGTGAGGTCAAACTTGGTTCCCTTCCAAAAAAATACTAATGGCACACAATGAATCCTTACAACCTATTGAATATTCAACTGACCCAACTCATCCACTTTTTTTGAACCTGTGATTAGAATGAAATGTAATTATTTGGTTAAAGATTCAATCAATACCCAAAATTAATTTATTTATGTTGGTGTACGAGGTCATCCAACAATAAAATACATGGTGATATCACCCCACTTCTAGTTAGGAATAGGTAGCGACTAAAGAAAAATGGATGTAATTTGGTTCTCTTCTTTAACCTGGTGACATATATAACATCATAATACAATTTCAGCTACATCTCACCTCATAACTAGCCACCAAAACTATCAATAAATTTAATATTACATCTTGGTACCAATAGGATGAATGGACAATTATGACCTGTGTATATCCTACATCACCACCTTCATCAGTGACAATGGCACCATAAAGCGTCCCTTGAAACAAAAAACTCCATTAGGTCACAATTACCATTCACAAGTCACCTCCCCACCATTTAGAAATTTCATATAATTTTGGAACATCTCATCACTCTACTTCTCTTACTGAATCACCTCCATAAGAAAAGGTTTTAGTTGAACACTAGCCAAGAACACACCTCCAATGTGTTCCTTGGTCTCAAGATGCATCCTAGTGAAAAGACCCATCAATATCCACTCATCACTGGAATTTTTAAATGATTTCATGGGAAATTTTCTTCTCATGTCATCTGTAACTGCATTTTCTTTGTCTGGGTATAGAATATATCAAAATCAAACCCCTAAAGTTACCCAACACAATGATGCTACCTCAAATTCAAATCCTTATTGGAGAAAATGTAGGATAAACTCTTATGATCAGAATAAATCAAAAACATCTCCTTGAAAATATAATGGTTTCGTGTCTTTAAGGAATGTATCAATACTGTAAACTCTAAGTCAAGGGTTGGGTAATTATTTTGATGGGAGTGAAGTTGGCAGGAATCATACGCCACCACATGGTTATCCTACATTAGCACACACGCAAGACCCATACTCGAGGCATCACAATAGATCACATATCCCTTCCCAAGTTCTAGTAAGATGAACACAGGGGATATGGTCAATCATCAGTTGATCTCTTCAAAGGATGCCTAACATTCTAGGCACCATTCAAACTTTATCTCTTTCTAGGTAATAGCTTTCATCGATGAAGAAATCAAAGATAAATCTCAAACAAACTACCTATGATACCCTTCCAGGCCTGAAAATCTTCTAATTTCAAACACATTCATCAACTATTACCATGACATAACTACAATAATCTTCATGGGATCCACCTAAATCCTTCATTCCTAGATCACTTGACCTAGAAACATTACATCCCTAATACATATGGATCACTTGGAAAGGTTCATGTAGAGATGATGACCCAGAAAGGTTCCTAACACAATTCTCAAAAAGCCTCGCATGCTCCTCCTCGGTACGAGAATATACTAGTATGTTATCCACAAATACCCTAATAAATTAATTATGATAATGGTGGAACAACCTATTCATGAGTTCCATAATTATCACTAGAGCATTCGTTTAACCGAAAGGCATGACCAAATACTCAAAATGGTTGAACCTGCTTCAGAAGGCTGTTTTATTATCATCCTCCTCTATAACTCTAACTTTTTGGCACCTAGAACGTAAATCAATCTTGAAAACCCACCTTGACCGCTAAATCTGATTGAAAATGTAATTAATCTAGGGGAAGGGATACTGATTCTTAATTTTTACCTTGTTTATATTCCAGTGAAAAATGCACAACTTGAGAGATCCATCAGCCTATATCGCAAACAGAACCATGGCGGCACAAGGTGAGATTCTCGGGTGAATGAATCCTTTGGATTCCAAATCGTTCGGTGGTATCTTTATTTCCCTCGACTCTATGGGTGTCATACGATATCAGGGAAGATATATTGGATATGTTCTCGAAACCAATTTTATAGGGAACAACACATCTTGCTCCAGAGTCAAACTTGATAAATCCTCTAGAAAACCTTTGGGAATTAATCCACCATAGGAGGTAATCCACCCTTAGGAAACCATCATCATCCTCAAATGTGATAGATTATGTATGATAAACAATTTTTTGCAATTCCAAGAGTGTAGGTCCAACACATCCCGAACAAGGATCTCATTCACCTTAAAATTTTTGGTACTTCTATCATGTGAAAAAAACTCACTCTCCGCCTATAGTAATCGATGTGCATGTGAAAATTAATTATCTAATCCATAACAAGGATTGTATCAAAGTGTTCCATTTCCAAAACCACAAAATACCATTCTATCTTGACCCTTGACATGGTGATTGTGCAAGACAAACACCTGAAACCCAAAACTCTCTTATTACCAAATAGTGTTACCAACTCCATCTCATACGGCATATGTTTGGTTAGAAACTTTATCACATAAAAAATATGTGAAGAAATAAAAGAAACTCAAGAACCATTATCAAATAGAATACTAGCTAAAGACAATGCAATAATAATGGTACCTCAAACATTCATAGGACCAAAAACCAATTCTACTGGTTCTCATTCCACTGTATGAAACTACCTCATCTCATCCTAATACTATGAGTAACCACTGGTCTTAATCTCTACCTTTAACTGACTATGAATATAAGATGATCCATCCTAGCCTCCAGACCTCTGGACTAAGAACCCTTTGTGATGGATGATTTTGATCGGGCTGACATCCCCTTGAAAGCTATATATCCTGCACCACTCTGATATGGGTGTTCCACTCTGCACAAATCATTGTAAACCTACCAAATCTCTACACCGATGACAAGGTCTAGGTGGATATTATCATGAATATATCATGTTCTATACCTTTCCACACTGATGGCACACAACTAATCCAGCATTGGAAGCCACAGACAAAGACAACTGGGAAGGATAGCCAGAACTACCACATCCCTCCCTCCCTTTCCCATCTTGCTTCCTCTTATTCTCAGATGAACTTCCCCTGCCCACTACTGACACTACTCTAGAGAAACATGACTTACCTTCATGATCAATATCAATCGTCATAGCATAATTAACCACCTCAACATAAGTCTACAACTTGAACATGAATACCTAAGAGCATATTTCTTTTCAAAATCCCATCTCTAACTTTTGAGCCTCCAGTTGCTCATTGGAAACGACCTCAGCTGCTCACCAAAATAGCTCTGCAAAGTGGTAAGAATACTCCATCACAGTTCGGACTCCTTATCTAACCTCCTAAAACTCACGAGACCTAAAAAAATTGAATTTTTAGGAAAATATTTCTCATTGAAGACAACACTAAAATCAGTCCATACCCTTTACTCATGATTCTCAGCTTGCACCACCAAGTCCCACCACTTCCGATGGGGACCTTCCAATAAGAACAAAGCACACTTCACTCTAAATACCTCAGGAGTATCAAGAAATTATAAAATCTTCTCTATCTTCTCAATCTTCTCCTTTGCTTCCTCGGGTTCTGTGCTACCCTGTAAAGGAGGCTTGTTCTAAAGGAACTCATGAACATTTTCCTTTCTAGGACCCGGTTCAGCTTCTTTAACCTGATCAGGACCAAACCCCTCTCCTTGACCCAAATCATGGATAAAATTTACCACTTCTTTCAATAACCTTTGATTAGTTGGTGAGAGAGAACTCTCTTTGGACTATTCTGATGGTTGCATAAGAATTCTCGGAGGAGTCATTTTAATACACCAAGAAACAACCACAAGAAAAGACCATCAACACATTTTCTAAAAACAATCAGCAGTAATATCAAATCTCAAACACTTACATAAATCATAACATAACCAAATATGTTAAAGTAACATACCAAAACAACTACTCCACCCCCATCGGGTGTCCAAAACAATCTTTAGCTTGTACGTCTCACCTGGAGGAGACGTCAAACCAAATCCCAACATCCCATGGTGACTCAACTCCTGTCATGAGGGGTGTTGTCCAGACACCCCACTCACAACCATAACCTCAAACCCCAAAACTCCAAACTCTAATCTATCTGGACTCATACCAAATTATATGAACCAAAATGAATAGAACATGTTATAATGCCATTTTTTCAAGAACCAAGTCAGTGTTCCATCCAACATGACACCCATCCCAATTCATGGCATGCCCGAATGGAATTCTTGACCCCCGTATGCTATAAACAATTTACTAGGTATCAAAAATGCACTTTGGGAATGATTTCACCCATTTAAAAAATCGCAAATAGTCAATAGGATTAGACATCACAAAACATGTAATAATAACCAAATGAGGTACATCAATTTTCATATTAAAAGTTTACAAATTTAACCAAAACCAAAAGTAGAACAATAGAATGGGGACAACAAAACTATCCCAAAAACATATGTGCAAAAGAGAACCATGGGTAAATCCCTATAGGTAACTAGAACTAGTTGGACCCTATGAACCTCATACCATGGTGATTAAAATCCTCTAACAAAACTACCTACTGTGTTCCCGTGCATGAGCCATGGGAGGGGATCCCATCCAAAAATTCAACCAGTCTCCAATCATATAACATTTTTAGTCAGTGTTGCAATCATCAATCTTGCAAGATGAATTCTAGCCTCAGCCACTTCTGAATCAGCTAGTGTACTAGTTCTAGTTTTCCCACCAAGATACCCAGGATTCCTTTTCTGCTCAATTTCCATTTTACATATCATATAAATTATCACATTCACATGCATATATCAAGCATCATAATCACATAAGGAAATCGCCAATTTCACATTTTCACATTCATCGAATGATCTAAATCAACATGGAAACAAGATTTTTTCATAAATAAAACAATTTTCCATTTCACACACACACCAAAATCATTAGGAAATACATTTCACACCACATTCATAATTTATGAACCCTAATGGAAATTCAACAAGAAGAACGTATATGTAATCTAATCATTTCCAGGGGTAAACCCCCTTTCAAATTCATATTCATCAAAAAAACATTTTATAACATGCTTTACATCTATTTAACAATTCAAAGACACATTTAAGGTAGAAAAGAAAAGAACCAACATGCATCCACTATTTGAAAGATGACCAATAACCGTAGTTCAAAATTGTGGGTATAGCCCCATGGTTCTCAAAACTATGGGTATAGCCTATACTCACGGTTTTGAGAAACGTGGGAAACCAAGGTATCAGGATAGCTCCACGGCCTATTCCAAAGGTTTGAAATACCCTGGGTATAGGTTTTTTCCTCTATGTCATCGACATATACCCATGGTTATAAAACCATGGGTATAAATATCACTAAATGGCACGCACCCACGATTATAGAATCATGGGTATAAAATTTCTTAAAAACGTCAAAAAATCCCATTCAATGCGCCCTACAAGATTGGTTCAGGTGAACTGTAGGTAAATCCTAGAACACATCACCAACTGAACCACTTCACTTTGATACCTATTGACATATATCTTCAAATATATATTAATATATATATTCCTTATTGGAAAAAAATCATATGGCAAGGATCAAACCCACGACCGAGTGCTCTAAACTCCATTGTCTCACCAACCAAGCTACGTCACTTTCTGTCTGTAAATATCTTTTTCTGATTTATTATATTAATTTAAACCACCAGTATAGAAAAAATTTGGCAACGGGTTTCGAACCCACACCGAGGCTCAATCGGGAAAGTCCCCTTCCACTAAGGAAACTGGATTTAACTCACCGTGGGTATATACTTATATATCAAAGGTTATTCCTATGGTTTTCATGAACTATGGGTATAGATTCCCCCCTAATAACCATGGTTAAATGTAAACAATGGGTATAGGTTTTCCCACAGCATTCCTATGAAAATTTTTAGTTTTCCCGTGCTTACGTGGGTACCCTACACCCACAGTTTAGCAAGAACTGTGGCTATTGGTTAGAAAATGTCACATATACCAATGGTTTTCCGAAAAACCATGGGTATAGACCCATTTTCCAGCATTGACCAAAAACCCATTTTCATGGAAAAATACACTTTCATTACATTGGAACCATTAACTATATTTGAAAACACATCTCTCACCTTTCTCACAATGGATAAACATATTTAAGAAACACCACAACAAATAACACATGAAACATAACCACTTTCATTTAGAAAACTCATTTTCAACACATGTGAATCTCAAAACCTTTCAAAAAAAATTTATACCACAAAAATAATCAATAGAACACATTTCAACAATCAAGAAAGAAGTCCAAAATCATCAAAAAATGTAAAATCATAGAACCACCTACATCACACTTGGAAACTTCCAAAAACCCAAGTAAAACCACAACTGAACCACTACAAGACCATATCAAGGTAATATCAAACAACAACCATCAATATTTCACCCAAAAAAGATTAATCCCTCTTTTAGTCAAACAACCCACTGAAAAATAAGAACTCGATGAGGGAGGAAGAAACCTAGAAAGAGGGGGAAATCATGAGAAAATGGACTTTCTTGATGATTCCTTGAAGTTCCCACACCAATACACCCAAATATTTGAGTTTAATAGGTTTAAGAAGTCTTGGAGGAAGCTCCAGTGGATGAAAGAGATTTACCATTAAAATTGAAGAGGGAAAAAAGGTAATTTTCGACATCTTAATGACGTGGATAGGGAACACATTTAGCCCATAAGGTTTTCCAAATCGTTTGGAAACCATGAATCCATCGTTATCCAAGAGGAACAAACTGCATGGTTAGCCCACATCATTTTCTAATAGTTATCCAACTGTGTGGTTTCCACTATCCAAAATGATCACTTTGAACATGGTTTTCTGGGTTATGGTGATTAATTTCTCAAAATTGTGCTCCAAATGTGTTTCGCTACTACAAATCCCAAAATATCCATTTTTCACCAAAAACTGAAGGGGAAACCAAAGGATAAATACAATATTGAAAATGAAAAAAGGAATATCTAATAATAAAATCATTGATGTGATAGATCATGCCTTTAAAAATAATATTTCATTTTAATCCTATTCTCAAGAATTAACATCAAGTAATTATAATGCATATTTTCTCAAATCAATACTTATTTAAAAATATTTTAAAATTAAGATTTATTTTATAAATATCATTCCACTAAGATCAATCATAAAATCATCACAATTCATTGTTTGAAAAATATTTTATTATAAATTTAAAATAAAAATATCAATCATGGGTTCAATAGTAGTAAAATATTTATGAAACCACCAACCTTTAATCACCTAATAAAACAATCACCTGAATCAAAAACAAGTAATGGAGAGTAAAATGAGATATATATTAAGGAGAACTCCTTGGAATCACAATCCATCATGCAAAGGATCAAATCTGTCAATAACATGAGGATTCATCACTCTCATAAAAATGAAAAAATATACTGGATAAGGATTACAAATAAAAGATAGATACACTTATAGTAGGTAGATCCATCACATCCACTAGCACTTCAATTCGAAAGGAAAGGGAATTTAGTTTTCAGATTACTCACTCGAGAGACCCCAAAATCAGAGGGGTCAAATGGAGTAAAATGGGAGGAATTATACTAATAAATGGGATTATGGTATTTTAAAGCTTGAAAAAACCAAAATACCATGTTCCATACCCCCTTAGAAATGTCATAGTAAAGGTTAAAATAAACTAGACCATAGTGTGATCCAAAAAACGACACCACAACCACCCCCAGCCAACTGGCCTCATGAATCCACAATGAAAACTATGAACAAATCCATTTTACCTAATGAAATAATTTTGTTAATCCCACACACCATTCCATATACACGCTTAGAATAGAAAACTCATCAAAAAACCCATCACACATCTCCATGGTATTTCTAACTCAATACACCAGAGTTGTACCTAAATTGGTAAAACCACGAAAATTCTCTACGCTGCATCCATATTGTCTACGATGAAGACCATACATAATTGGAAGAACCACCAAAACTAGATACATATAAGTTGGATCTATAAGCTTTCATCGATACTTTCCTAGTTGTATCACCTTTAAATATGGTGTAGCTCCCTATAGAAAACCAAAAAAAAACAAGTGAAAAGGTCCCATAACCATACAAACACAAAAAGTAATCAAGGAAAAGGTGTAGGTTGTACCCGAATGTGGTAATAGTTTGTCACATTATCTAATATTTGTATTAATAGTTACTTACATAATAATTTAATTACATAACCTATGATATTTTTCTTGGGGTGTTTGTGTTGGTTATGAAGTTGTGTAGTATTATATCATTGGTTATCACTTTTTGGTCTGCATAGATCATAATAACTTAAGGAATATCCTCTATTATGGGTATTAATAGATTATAGATGGTATTATTTTATAATTATGCCTTTTAATTTTATTATACACTATGTAAAATGAATATTTTGGATAATTCTTTGACTAAAAGTTCCTATGTAGATTTTGTTTGTGAGTCTAGTGATGGATGACGGTAGTGAAGGATATCTCCATGATTCACATTCCTGTAGAAGTATTTTATGGTGTAGTATTCCCTTAATAAATATTGGTTTAGAAATATTTCAGTTAGTAGGTTAATGAGTTCTATTTGGGGTATTTGAAGGTGGAGGTTGGGTGTGATCATGTTGTTTATGGCAACGTCATTGAGTGATACTCTAACGATGATCAGCATCAAGTGTTATTTCAAGGGAGGATCATCATTATTTCAGTGATTAATGATGTGATTCTATATGATTTCCATATTTTACCCTTGTTCGTATATCCTAGTGTGGATAAGATTTATCTCACCTGTCAAGTTTAGTTTTAGTTATCGAGAATTAAGTGATCTTTTGTAGTGTTTGTGTCTTTGTGTTTTATTTGATAGATGATGTAGGATGAGATTCGTGTCTTTGGTGCGTTGCTTTAACTTATTGATTTCACCTAGTGGAATTGGTAAGTAATATTGATGGAATTATTCACTATTTTTTTCTCAATTTAAAGGAGGATGGAATAATATACGGTTGATTCTCATCCATTTTATAAATACATATCACTTATTATCGATTAAAGATTCAATATTGATAGATATTTGTTTGAGGTAGTATCTGAATGATGGGTGAGGATTTATGGGATTATAAAGAGATTTATATTTGATCAGGATCCATTTTTTACCTCTAAATATTGAATATATCTCCAATGTGAGTTTGAATCATAATTGTACCTTACCATTGCTTTTCATATGTAGAAAAATGATCAAACTAAGTGGACTATCCCAAAATTAGAGGACATGTTATGCACATGCACTCTGTATTTTATAGGTTTATGGGTGTGTCAGTTACCCTTGTGGGGGATCAATTTTAATAACTTTTATCACTATATAATTGTTATTTCCCTATTTAAAGCATTGTATGGAAAAATATTTTTATCCCTATTTTGTTAAACTGGGGTTAGAGAGTCATGAGAATTGTTGTTTTCTAAATTTTTAATCAAATTTCATTAGAATTCAAACCCAAATTGACCTCGAATTTGGGTAATTAATTTTTTTTTATTTTTTGAAATCTATAATTTAAATATGAAATGTAATTAATCTTGTGTCTAAATTTTTTTATTTATTTCTATGAATTAATTGAAATAAATAAATTTATTTGAATAAATATTTTAATTTTTAAACTAGATAGTTTTTAGGATTTCAAATTATTTTACTTCAACAACTAATCTATACATAGAATACACATAGATCCGGATTTCATTTTTTCATGCTAGAGGTAAAAAATAGAAAAGGACTACTTTTAAAAGTTTATACAAAGACCATATGTAAAATTTATAGGTCTAAGGATGGAACTTGAAAAGGAGAATAGAAATCCATATAAATTACAAAATTTTAGAATACTTACCCAAGAAAATCATTAGAAAAATAGAAAAGTAATTATTTTTAAGGTTTAAAACCATGTGTAATGTTTTTATCTCAAAGGATTGAAATGAAAATTTCATGAGGATTTTTTATGACTTATGGATTTCATATAACATCCTGTAGATGATTTTCTAAAATGAAAAAAGGGAGGCTGATTTCTTAAGACTTATCACATTTCATAGGACTTTATAAGTCATTTTGTATAACTTTAATGAGAACTTATAACTTCAATACTTTCATAGATATGGAGGAGAATGGTCGTATGAATTCCCCAGCTGTTGTATAACTTTTTGAATTTATCAAATTTCAATAATGGGTGAGTGATGCGAAAGAGTACCTCTATGTATCCTCAATTATGTAAAGTTGTCTAAGGGTCTATTTTAGGGTACACATCCACAATGTAAAGGTATAAGGAATAATCTAGGGCACTATATAAAAGTACCCAAATGCTTCTGAAGCTGCATCATGTTATCCACAATATGTTGAGGCTACATGAGTGTCATATTATAGAACGGTATCAATGTAAGGGTACCCAAGGGGATATTAAAAACTAAATTTCCAAAAATGGGAAAGGATGAATGAAAAGAAATTTTAATTCCTTTAATTTGTAAAAATCAAAAAGAAATTTAATAGTAGATCCACGTGAATATCATCAAGAAGAAAAAGAATTTATAGATTATTGGAGGAATTTTTAAAAGATAGAATATTTGAGATCATAAAATCTGAGTAAATCCACAAACATGAGCTAAAAATGTAGTAAATCATATAATGAGATTTATGCACTAAACTCCAAGAGGATCTCAAAGATATTCCATGTGGTGAAGCTGGAGTTCATGAGACTCATATAGAAAAATGAGTTGATCTGATTAAGAAACCATATAAGCTACTATAAGAGAACCATTGTTCATTATTTCTAGGGGAAACCATCATTGATCTTTAGATATATTTTTATTGAATTTATTACATTCATATTTTCATTTTTTTCAGTGTATCTGATTATGGAATAGTAGTCCATTAATTTTTGATTTGAGGAAAATCACCTCATTACCTTTCAATTAATTCTAGTCTTCAATGATCAATCTATTTTATTTCTTTCCCTAAAAATGTTTGATAGCTTATTCAAGGGGATATTATTTATGATATTTGTTTTTTCGAGTATTATTTTCTCATTATTTGATTTCAACACTAAATAAACTTAGAATTACTTCACTTCCTATGATGGAGAGTAATGGTTTGATTAAAGTGTAATTTGATATAACTGATCATTAAGCTTGGTATGATTAGGGGATATAGTGATTATTATATTTCCATATTTAAATATAAAAAATTATGTGAATAATATCAATTGAAATCCAATTTTATTTAGAGATAGTGATATTAGTGGATAATTTGAATAGTTATTTAATAGGATAATGAATGGATAATCTGAGCTTAGAGAAATAACTTTAAAAAAGATATTAAAACCAATCCAATTGCATTCTCAACAAATATATTAGTCAATTTTTATAGCACACACCAGACCAACATCAAAAAAGTAAAAACCACCCATGACTCCCTCCTCTAAAGAGAAAATCCAAGTCCAACTATCACTTATTAAAAAAATTAAAAATAGTTTTATAGTATCACAAAACTGGCTCCCCATCAACTTTGTGTCATTTTTGAGGAAGTCGTTATTATGTTTTTTTCTTTATTTTGAAATGGATTTTTAAATGAGTATATATAGTTCATATCACCTTTTTTATCCAATGGTTTAAATAACTGAACTAGGAATAATCGATAATCTATCAAACATTAAGATAGATTGGGTGGAGTTTTTAAAAGTTTTATTAAAATATTTCTTACCCTAATATTCATTCTATATGAGACTTACTATAGTTAATGAAAATATGGAGGATAATTTTGATCAAAATAATATGAATTTTAACTATTATTATGCACCTCAATTTAATAATACTAACAAGTTTTTATAATAAAATAAATAAAAATATTGATATCAGAGAATTAGAATGATATCATTATTGCCTAAAGTTAATGGTTTATCCTGAGTGGATCTCAACTTAAATTTAAAGGATTTTTTGCATTTATGGAACATCATTAAGCTTAGAGGAGTCCTCAAGACTCATATTTGATTGAAATTGTAACACCCTGACCCCAGTTACCTAGATTCTGTACATTATTACATAACATTAGCATGATCACAAAAGATCAAGTATCAAAATACCGATTAGTTTAGTATCCTTGGAATCACTAGATAAATTCATAAAGTTTACATTACATTCTAAAATGAAAATTAAAACAACATAGTCTACATATTCCACACTCATATAACCTCATAATATCCCTCCAGGTCATTCATAAATTACTTATTCACATCCTTAGAAAAATAAAACATAGAAAGGGGTGAGCTCAGATTCCCAGTAAGGATAACAATATAGCAGAAACTTTCATAAATAAGTGTAAACCTTTAAGGCAATGTATATGTAAAAAAAAAAGCCTTTTAAACTTGAACTTCATCATAATATGGCTGAAATAAAATAAAATAATTCCATTTACTTATTCACATGGATATTCTACTAATTGAATAATCACATGCAATATCAATAAACACTTTCATAATGATGGAATGCATAATTCCAGACTATCATAACCACGTAGCCAAGGCCTCGTGCCAAGACTACAAATATGATTTTGTCAAGGCCTCATGCCCAGACACTATTTTGTCTCATGAGACCTATTGATGCATCGAGGAGATATATCAGGCTCCACCCGTCACCTATTAAATCCAATTTATTCCTCATATTAACAGGTTTAAACATAACATAAAAATTCGTATTAAAACCAGCATAAGAAATGTCAATAATTTCTCTATAAACCATGAATGGTATAAAAATAACACATCCACAGTCAAACATATCACAGAACCTTAAATACAATATGGATGTTTTGTATCATAATAAATCAACTTCAAATAATCTTAAAATCCATCAAAGGATGTTGACATAGATGAAATCAAAACTATTTGAGAGAAATATCTATTTTTTTAAATCATTTAAAAGTAACATAATTATAGAATAAAACATTTAGTTTTAAAATATTCTTATCAGCTTGTAAGGGAATCTTTGAGGATTTTACAATGGTGCAAAATAGTCACACCGGCCGTATAAGTTAAAAAAGACATTCTTACCTTTATTCTATCGAAAAGGTTAAAAAGGACCTTGTTTGGAAAGCAACAGAAATATTACTTTATAAAATTATTATAAAAAGTAAACAAGGGTATAATTGAATTTAACCCATAGTCTATAAAATTGTAATAATGTTTTGATATACATTCTTAAGAAACATTGATGTGGATGATAAAGAGGTCCCAGTAGATAATTACATATAAAAAACCTCGGATAATGAAGAGATTGTGAAATAAACTCTTACCATGTACTTTTCCTTGTTTGAGGGTAGGTTAACCTCCTGTATAATGGTAAGATAATTGTTATTAAATTATAAAAGAATCGTGTACATTAATATGATATCATATATGATCTTTTAACATTTCTTTGTTAATAATATCTTAGTATTATCGTCGTTTCGGGTGTTAACTTACTCATTTTCTTTTATATGTTTTGTTACATAAGTCGTGTTTTTTATCGATAGGTTGTATATTATTCATGTCCAGAATGATATCAAGTCCTTAAACATTATTTTTAATAATCAAATGAGAATTATACTTGCATGGATACGATGTGTAATGGATCTCATCGCGTTCGTGGAGACGGTAGTCCGTACGTACGCACGAGCGACAATATCATTCTTTTGATATAAAAATAATATATAATTGGATGGTATATCATATATACAGAATAATTATCATGTTATATTTATTATTTACATGAATTAAACATCATTATTATACCCATACAAATAATATTGTATTGAATAACAATTACACCACGACGTGGAGACGGTAAGCCGTACGTACGCAGGTATGGTGACATGTCATTCAAAGGATCGATAGGATACTGAATATGGTTGTACCGTATTTTTAATTACATCACAGTATATAGAAGAAATGGGAGTAATTATTTTAGAATGGGAATAACAAAGAAATAATAAGTTGAAGAAGAAAGGAACTTGAAAGAGGGTGGTGAAAACATTGCCTCTTATTCGGGTTCTTCCTTTTGACTTGATCAAAAGGGCTCCTTAGGTTGGCTTTCTGATCAAACTAAGGCATCTAGGTTGAAGTGAGGAAAATTGAGAGAATATTTTGTCAGGGTTTGGATGAACCAAAAGGCTTTGAAGGTGTGAATAATTGGTTATAAGTGGTGTCCTTTTATAAGGGGGAGGAGGGGCTCTTTAGAAAAAACATAAATTATTAACTTATAATAAATTCATATTCAATTTCTAAAGGCTCCAAAGTGGATTATTCAAATTATAAGGTTGGGATGGGTCGAAATAATTTCAAACAATAGATTTTTGATAGGTTTGGCTCATTATATTGTCCTTATCTTTTAGTTTTAACTCTTAGTTAATTAGTTTGACATTTACCAGGTCACTTTGTATTTTTATATTATATTGTTAATAAACATACTATATACTTTCAAGATACCCCCAAGTGGTCCATTAATGATAAACCTATCATTATATAAGTCCTTTGGCCGAACCTTATATTTTTAAGAATATAATATGAGTTAATAATATAATATTTGTTTTAAAAACTCTTTTATGACAATTTTGACACTATTTTACTAATTGATTTTTGTTAAAGTCTTAACAAATTTATTAATTAAAAAACATTTAGGCAATAATATCATGTAATATTAACCAATAAAATTCATGTATGTCATAAAGACTTTCAAATTATATTTATTTTAACATTTATAATACCAATTATTTGATTCTTGCATTAATAAGGAAAATACTGCATCATTATTGTGTCATAAATAAATTTAATTATTCAATGTCTAAAAATTATAAATAAAATACAATTTTTTAGGAAATATTTTAATCTTTATAATGAATATTTATATTCTAAAATCCAACATATATAACCCTATGTAAAAAAATTTTCTAAAAGATATATGCTTATGTCATTTTTGCATTTACTTTAACTTAATTAATATAAAGTGTCATTATCACTTACAAGTAGCTCCATGAGGTCCCCAAGTCGACCCAAAGATGCCCATGGTCGGAAATGTATCAACCAATAGGGTTAGGACACGTTTTAGGGTAATTTAGTATTATTATAATATTATTTTTTACCCTTATTTACCAGATTTACCCTTTAATAATGGTAAATAAAATATTTACTGAAGTAATTATTCCAAATGTTCTAAAATAAAAGTTACCTATTTACAAAATTTGGAACTATTGATTCTAAATATGGAATCCATTTTTCTAAATTTAAAACACATAAGTGGAAGAAATTAATTTAAAATTAATTCCCATTATCTAAACAAAAAAGCGTGTTTTTAACAAATAATAACTATCAAAAGATTGACACTTTCTTATGTCCAGTTTAAATTTGAAATTATGTCCAATGAAAAAAATTGTATTAAATGGTAAAATTATAATCTAATTTTACTTTAAAATAACTCAAATTCATAATTTATCAGTACTAATTATTTTGATTAAAAAAGTTGTTTTTAATTAAAATTTAGTAATTTTCACTATTCATCAAAATATGAAAGTTATCAGAAAAGTACCAAAATTTCACCCTAAGATAATTTCAATATTCTGAATCCAAAAAATAATTCTATTTTACCAAATTCAAAACATAAAAGTTTCATTTATTAATTTAAAATTAATTCCTGCTATTAAAACCAAAAGGCGTATTTTTAAGAAATAATTACTATCAAAGGTTTGACACTTGTTTTTGTCCAATTTCAAGGTGAAATTACTTACAATTATCATCATTAGATTGAATGGTAAAAATATAATCTATTAATACTTAAATACAATTAAAATTTATAATTTAACAATATAAATTATTTTGATTAAAAAAGTTGTTTTCAGTTAAAATATTGTATTTTTCACTATTCACCCAAATATGAAAGTTATCAGAAAAACACCAAAACCTTATTGAAACTATATTTATATGTCCCAATTATAAATAAGAAGTTTATTTTTTCAAATTTAATATATAAAAGTTTCAAATATTAGATTTAAAAAGGATTCTCCATTAAAAGGCGGTAAAATTGCATTTTTTGTAAAATACTTCTTTAATCTGAAAAAAAATGTATTTGTTCTTAAATTATGTCTAAGAAACTCATAATATGGATTCTAAAATTATAAGGATTATATAAAGTTCAAAATTCAGTTAACACTATTCATAGCCGCTTTTGAACGGCTTGTTTGTTAAGTCATGGTGCATTAGAACTCGGTGTTGTGTGTGGTGAATGTTATTTAATTACTTTGAAGAAATAACGTACTTTAAAATCTTGGGGTGTTACATTCTTCCCTCGTTCAATAAATTACGTCCTCTCAATTTGAAACTATTTTTTGAAAATAAAAATTTGAAAATAGAAAATACCTTTGGGAAAACCCACATCGGAAATTAGGTTAATAAAATTACTCTTAATAAGAGGAAAAGGGAAATGAAAGGGTCAACACCAAATTATGATCTCGATTAGGAGAACATTGGTGGAAATTAAGGACATATAATTAGAGGAAAACGTAAATATTTATAGGTAGTGATTGAGGTCATCAATCACAAACAAGTGTAAAATTGAGCACCTTAAATTCATTAATCTATTATGATTTAAAATACCATCAGTTCAACAAAACATATGGTATTAGGATAACAAATTTTTTGTTTTAAGATACCTTCACTAAATTATAAGAATTAATTTCTTCATTGAATAATAGAAGAAGAGAAATATATACTTGACAAGTAGAGTCCCATCCTTTAACTAAGTTCTACCACAAACTCATCTTTCACTCTAAAAGATTATAGAACTTAAAAATAATATTCTATTTATCCTATTTGTATAGGATTCAAAAAAATGAATTTATAGTTCAACTAGAAGAACCATTGAAAAACTACATTATTTATTCCAGGACATCACGTGGGTCAGTGGTAGGTGATACACCCTTGTCGCCCTTCGGTTGTGGGTTCAAGTCTCTTGGCCATGCCAGATGCAACGGGTTGGCGCCCGACCTCTGGGTTGTCCTTTTTATGGAAATCCAAAAGTAATCTCAAACTAGACTTATCCAAAATACTCCTGTCCAAACTCACAGTCCAAAATTAATAAGGTAGGTGAACACAATGAAGATCATTTTTCTACGTAATAGCATGGGAACACCTTCATCATGTATTCTTTTAAAACACTGAAACATCCAGAAATACCATAAAACCATATTGACTACATTCATGATCCCTTATTACTTATAGAATACTGGATATACACCTTCTATCAAACAATTTTGTAAACTCCAACAGTGATGGAATATACAAATCCTTAATCAGTTTCAAGGTAGTCAAGAATATCCAATATAATTTATCCAAATTAATCATGTATTATTCCAAAATCACTACCTCGGTATCAGAACCATATTATGGTTTATCTTTCTCTCAACCATATATTTTCCAAAAATTTAACCTGGTATTGAGTAACTTTTCTTTGTTCCACACAATCTTATGACCTTAATAAAATAGTACTACAGTACAATCCTTATATACTCCATAATTATTATAACCAGTTCATTATTGATACAACACTTGAATGACATAATTATCTAATAACAACATAATAACTCTAATTATTCATCCTCATCTGTGGTATTATCATAACTTGATTATTATTCAATGGAATCATTTGGGGCATACTCTGATGATTTGTACATTGGTACGCGTAGTGTCCCAACTCCTTTCATATGAAGCATTGTACATTTGAAACCTTTTTCTTACCCTTGTAGTCACGTACATGTTGTCCTTTTTCTCCACACTTATAACAAACTACCATTCCTTTCAAGCAAGTTCTAGGGTGTTTCTTCCCAAAGTTATCACATATAAGAAAATTCTTCTTTTCCCTCTTCCCTTTATCCATCTTTCTCTCTTCCATCCTTTTCTTCTCTTGCTTCCATTAAAATCCATAGGACTTAGATAATTATTTACTTATCTTATTAACACGTGATACTATTTCTTGATATGTTGAGAATACATGGGAGACTATTTCCCTTATAAATGTTATCTTAATATCATGAAAGATATGATCCTTCTTATTCTTTGGATCATATGTATTGCTAGAGTTCACATTCCTTCTACTGGGCGCCATTTCTATACAATAGCATAAACTAGGTCAGTTTATGAATTGCAATGAATAATTCCAAACTTGTAAAATACCTAACGTAAATAGAACAGTTTCTGGATGTAATACATAATCATAAAAATGTTTTCTTTGAATAATTATATACTCATAAGCCCTTCATAATGGTTTGTAAAGAAAATAAGAATTATCCTAAGCATATCCCCAGGGAGTGTCGTAACCAAGAGTGCATCAAGGCTCGTTGTCGTGAACCAGTTCCCATTCGAGTCTAACTCAAATCAGTGTTTTCAAGTTTTAACCCTAGGTACATCTGTGACAGAACCGCCTCTACCTGCTCGTATCCAGACAGGGATGTAATGCTCGGAAAACTCACAAAATCTCTACAATACCAAAATTCTAGGAAGTTCTTATATACTAATCCTCAAAGTTTTTCTTAGGGCTATGTGTTCTAATCAGAGTTTATCTAAATATATTTTTTCCAAGGTTTGTACTAAACATCCTCTGATACCAACTGTAATGCCCCAACCCCAATTACCCAAAGTCGGTGCATTATTACATAACATTGGCATGATCACAAAAGATCAAGTCTCTAAAGACCGATTAGTTTAGTAGCCTTGGAATCACTATATACATTCATAAAGTTTATATTACATCATAAAATGAAAACTACAATAACATAGTCTCCATATTCCACACTCATATCCCCTCATACTATCCTTGTAGGTCATTCATAAATTACTTCTTCACATCCTGGGAAAAATAAAACATATAAAGGGTTGAGCTCAGATGCTCAGTAAGGATAACAATATAGCGGAAACTTTCATAAATAAGCATAAACATTTAAGGCAATTTATAACTAAAACAAAAGCCTTTTAAACTTGAACTTCATCATAATATGGCAGAAATACAATTAAATAATTCCATTTACTTATTCACATGGATATTCTACTAATTGAATAATCACATTTAATATCAATAACCACTTTTATAATGATGTAATACATAATGTCAGACTATCATAACCACGTAGCCAAGGCCTCGTGCCAAGAATACAAATAAGATTTTGTCAAGGCCTCGTGTAGAGACACAATTTTGTCTCATGAGACCTACCGATGCATCGAGGAGCTATAGTGGGCTCCACCCATCACTTATTAAGTCCAATGCATTCCGCATATGAACATGTTTAAATATAACATAAACATTCGTATTAAAACTAGCATACGAAATATCAATACTTTATCCATAAACCATGAATGGTATAAAAATAACACATCCACATTCAAACATATCACAAAACCTTTAATAAAATATGGAATTTTTTTATCATAATAAATAAACTTCAAATAAGCTTAAAATCCATCAAAGGATGTTGACATAGATGAAATCAAAACTATTTGAGAGAAATATCTCTTTTTTTTAAATCATTTAAAAGTCACATAATTATAAAATAAAACATTTACATTGAAAATATTCTTATAATATTGTAAGTCAAGCTTAGATGATTTTACAATGGTTGAAAATATCTGCACCCGCCGTATAAGTTAAAAAAATACATTCTTACCTTAATTCTGTTGAAAAGGTTAAAAAGGACCTTATTTGGAAAGCGACAGAAAGATTCCTTTATAAACATCTTATATAAATTCAAAAAGGGTATAAATGACTTTAAACCATAGTCTATAAAATAGTAAGAATGTTTTGAAATACATTTTTAAGAAACATGGATGTGGATGATAAAGAGGTCCTAGTAGATAATTACGTATAAACAACCTCGGATAATAAAGAGATTGTGAAATAAACCCTTAACTTGTACTTTTTCTTTTTTTGAGTGTAGGTTAACCTCTGGTATAATGTTGAGATAATTGTTATTAAATTATACAAGAATCATATACATTAATATGATATCATATATAATATTTTAACCTTTCTTTGTTAATAATATCTTAGTATTATCGTCGTTTCGGGTGTTAACTTACTCATTTTCTTTTATACGTTTTGTTACATAAGTCATGTTTGTTATGGATAGGTTATATCTTATTCATATACATAATTATATAAAGTCCTTAAACATTATTTTTAGTCATCAAATGATAATTATATTTTCATGGATATGATGTGGAATGGATCGCATCGCGTTCGTGGAGACGGTAGTCCGTACGTACGCACGAGTGACAATAACATTATTTTGATATTAAAATAATATATAATTGGATGTTATATTATATATACAGAATTATTATCATGTTATATTTATTATTTACATGATTTTCACATGATTATTATACCCATCCAAATAATAGTGTATTGAATAACAATTACACCACGACGTGGAGACGGTAAGCCGTACGTACGCAGGTATGGTGACATGTCATTCAAAGGATGGATAGAATACTGAATATGGTTATACCGTATTTATAATAACCTAAAATTATATAGAATATACTGGAGTTATTATTTTAGAATGGGAATAAGAAAAAAAAGAAGTTGAAGAAGAAAGGAACTTGAAAGAGGGTGGTGAAAACATTACCTCTTCTTCGGGTTCTTCCTTTTGATTTGATCAAAAGGGCTCCTTAGGTTGGCTTTATGATAAAAATAAGACCTCTAAGGTTAAGTGATGGATGTTGAGAGAATGTTATGGTAGGTTTTGGCCGAACCAAAAGGCTTTGAAGGTGTGAAGAATTGGTTAGAAGTGGTGTCCTTTTATAAGGGGGGGGGGAGGGTCTCTTTAAGAAAAACTTAAAGTATTAACTTATAATAAATTTATATTCGGTTTCTAAAAGCTAAAAAGTGGATTATTCGAAGTCTAAGGTGGGTATGGGTCGAAATCCTTACAACCAATAGATTTTATACAGGTTTTTGTCATTATATTAACCTTATCCTTTAGTTTTAACTCTTAGTTAATTAGTTTGACATTTACCATGTCACTTTGAATTTTTATATTATATAGTTAATAAACATACTATATACTTCCAAGAAACCCCCAAGTGGTCCATTAATGATAAACCTATCATTATATAAGTCCTTTTTCCAAAAATTAGATTTTTAGGAATATAATATTAATTAATAATATATTATTTGTTTTAAAAACTCATTTATGTCAATTTTGAAACTATTTAATAATTGATTTTTTTAAAGACTTGTAAACATTATTAATTAGAAACTAATTCATTTAAGCGATACTATCATGTAATATTAACCAATAAAATTCATGTATGTCATCAAAACATTCAAATTATATTTATTTTAACATTTTTAATACCAATTATTTTATTCTCGCGTTAATAAGAAAAATACAGCATCATTATTGTGTCATAAATAAATTAAATTTTTAAATGTCTAAAAATTATAAATAAAATAAAATTATGTAGGAAATCTTATTATATTTCTAATTAATATTTATAGTCCAAAATCCAACATATATAACCCTATGTAAAAAATGTTTCCTAAAAGATATATGCTTATGAAATTTTTTCATTTACTCTAACTTAATTAATATAAAGTGTCGTTATCACTTACAAGTTGCTCCATGGGGTCCCAAAATCGACCCAAAGATGCCCATGGTCGGAAATGTATCAAAATATAGGGTTAGGACACGTTTTATGGTAATTTAGTATTATTTTAATATTATTGTTTACCCTAATTTACCAGATTTACCCTTTAACAATTATAAATAAAATATTTACTGAAGTAATTATTCAAAATGTATAAAAATAAAAGTTACCTATTTACAAAATTTGTACCTCCTTATTATAAATATGGAATCCATTTTTCTAAATTAAAAACACATAAGTGGCATAAATTAATTTAAAATAAATTCACGTTGTTGAAACAAAAAACGTGTTTTTAACAAATAATAACTATCAAAAGATTGACACTTTCTTATCTCTAGTTTAAATATTAAATTATGTCCAATGAACAAAATTGGATTAAATGGTAAAACTATAATCTAATTATACTTTAAAATCACTCAAATTCATAATTTATCACTATTAATTATTTTGATTAAATAAGTTGTTTTTAATTAATATTTAGTAATTTTCAATATTCATCAAAATATGAAAGTTATCAGAAAAGTACCAAAATTTTAACCTAAGATAATTTTGATATTATGAATCAAAAAATTAATTTTATTTTACCAAATTCAAAACATAAAAGTTTCATTTATTAATTTAAAATTAATTCCCGCTATTAAAACCAAAAGGCGTATTTTTAAGAAATAATAACTATCAAAAGATTGACACTTGTTTATGTCCAATTTCAAGATGAAATTAATTACAATGACCATAATTGGATTAAATAGTAAAAATATAATATATTTATTCTTCCATACCATTAAAATGTATAATTTAACAATATAAATTATTTTTATTAAAAAAGTTGTTTTCAGTTAAAATATAGTATTTTTCACTATTCAACCAAATATGAAAGTTATCAGAAAAAACACCAAAACTTTGTTGAAAAACAAATCTTATGTACCAATTATAAATAAGAAGTTTATTTTGTCAAATTTAATATATAAAAGTTTCAAATATTGGATTTAAAAATGCTTCACCATTAAAAGGCGGTAAAATTGCATTTTTTTTAATAATTCTTTTATCTGAAAAAAAAATTGTATTTGTTCTTGCATTATGTCTAAGAAACTCATAATATGGATACTCAAATTATAAGGATTATGTAAAGTTAAAAATTCGGTTAATACTATTCATAACCTCTTTTGAATGGCTTGTTTGGTAAGTCATGGTGCGCTAGAACTCGGTGTTGCATGTAGTGAAAGTTATTGAATTACTTTGAAGAAATAACGTACTGTGAAATCTTGGGGTGTTATATAAATATTTTCTCTTATCCATTAAAGTATCATACAATGAATGATTATTCAATCTTCATCCTCAAGAATTTACCATCTAGGATGAACAATTATGGGTCTTTCTCTCAAAGTTCTTCCCTACAACAAAGATAACCTATTTGAGGAATGAGATATATGGGATAAATTAAGCCGGTGGAGAAGATATATGTGTATTATGAGAGATTTAAGAGTTTTACATCATCCTTACCAAATCATCCATTTTAATACCATCATTTAAAGGTATTATATTACTATGTATAATGATAAAATGACTGGGATATTGTGTTTTCTTCCTTCGGATGAGAACGAACTAAAAAGTCACTTTCCAATTCTAGAGAGTTAATATAGAGGTTTTTTCCAAAAAATTCAACAAATCAATTCAATATTCAAACTATAGTAATACATGAAGTAAAGTGTAAAAATATTATTTATTTTGAAATAAAATTTAAGAACAATCCTCTCTTGTAAGATAGATGGAACTAAATTAAGTTTAGAAAGAATCACCTTCAACACCCCAAAATTTATATAGCTTTTAAATTATCTAGACTATTACACTGATGGTTTCCCTAAATTAAAATAGAGATATGATGTCTTGTTCTAGAGGTAGTATCAGCCACATGAAACTAAAAACCATGGTTCAAAGAATACTCAAACATCCAATAAGGATCTATAACCTAGAAGTCGTTAAGGATACCAATCTAACAAGCTTTCCAGTATCCTTTACAACCAACACCCCTTCGAATAAATTACTCACATCCTTATACAAGATATAAAAAATAAAAAAAACTAAATTTTTATCCATAAATAATCTATTAAAACATCTGGGACTGTCTCAAACCAACCAAAAAACTTCCCTTATCACTCATGGTTTAAATTTAAAGGAGATAAAAGGATTGTTCGGATAAAAGATCTAAACCCTTATTGATTTTGTAATTTAAAATTCAGGTAAACACATTACCCAATAAATTATTATTCCCAAAGGATATTATATATATATTTATAGGATGAGTGTATATGAGGTGAAAATTAATAAATAAACAACAATGGATTCCGATGAACATGTAGTACCAACCCCTATGAAACCAATGGAAAGAGTATTTGTAAAGAAATCTGAAAATGAAGTCCCTTTCAAATCTCCCAGAGTAAATAAGGATGAATGAAAATTCATGATATAGGACCATCAATAACCCCAACCACCCTTATCTGCACGAATAAACCCACCCAATAAATCTAATACAGAATAATTACAATAATATTATTGGAAATTCAAAATAGTGAAGATCAATACCCCTCTACAATATTTCATCCACCAAATCCAAAGTTATGCATGATTTTTGAAAGATATGTTCACCAAGATGAGTAAATTGAAATGACATAACAAGTTTAGTTTTTTAGAAATTTATCTCATCAATTCACCCCATAAATACTTACAAAAATTCAAAACCCAATAACTTTTACTATCCATTACACCATAGGATAACTCGATTTCTCTTATGTATTATGTGATTTAGGAGCATCAATAATTTCCATTACTTACTTGATGTTTTATTCTCTATATAAATGATAACTCAATCCATCTAGAGTGGTTGTACAACTTTACAACCAAACCACTTCCAACCCTATTGGAGTTATAGATGATGTCTTGGTAATAGTGAAAGGATGTATTTCTCCCTTCTAAATTTTTATATTCTAAATATAGAATGAGAAATAGGTAAATATCATTCCAGCATTAATCTGGGTAGGTAATTAGTTAAAACAACTAAAACAATAATAAATTTCAATAAAGGAACACTCTCAATGTATTTTAGGGAGGAAACTATGAATATTAGTATCTTAGAATCAGTTAAATAACCCCATAATGAGAAATATATTTAACCATTGAACAATTATAACATTATGTATCTTTATAAGGAAGAAATAAAAATGTTTGATGAAATTATATGATGAGGAGAAGCCTATGAAACAATTAATTTTTCAGATGAATGTATTTTTTAAAATGAGTAAAATCTAGAAATAGTTTTGGGTGTTGATTATTTTTAGGATATAGTTGAAATCTATTTTCATGATTTACTAAAATATTTCATTACCACTTCTATATTATATGTGCTGGTTTTAAACAAGGGGAATACATAGTGAAATAATAATTGACCACCCTACCCCCCAACTAGAAATTAATTAGGAACCATCTAACTTGAAATATAATTTTCCCAATAAATGAAAATATGAAAATAATAATTTCAAAAAAAATTAACCTATCGAGATCCTTAGTTTATAGAAATTCAGAAAAATAATTCTTGGGAAATAGGTTGGTTCACATGAGACATTCTAATAATTATTCCCACAACTTGGTTTCACAAGATGTTTCATGAAAGTGACTCAAAACTAGTGATACCTCCACAAAGAAGGCTCAACCCAAGCCTTATAGAAGTTTTAAAAAATAAATGTAGTGATTGTTAGGAGTTGTAATCATATACCCCATATTAAACTCCAAATTGGTGGGTCCCATTTATATAGTACCTAAAAATACTAGATTCACCATTTTTCAAAATGATCATAATGAGTTAGTTCCCACTATGGTTCAAAATATTTGGAAGGTCTGCATTTAATATATTATATTAAATCATGTGACCCAAAAGAAGTATTTCCAAATCCTTATTATAAATCAAATTCTAGGGAGTCTTTAGAGGAAAAGAAATTATAATTTTATAGAATGATTCACAAGGTATTTTCTTGTTCTAGTTTCTCTAGAATACCAGAATAAAAAATATTCACATGCCAACTTGCTATTTTTTATTAGTAAAGAATTCTATTTGGGTTATAATATTCCTCAGTTAATTTTGAATTATACATGGTAAGTATATTTTCAAAGTTTATTTATAGATTTTTAATGTCTTTTTAGATGATTTTAATATATATGGATCATGTTTGAAATACTATCATGAGAATCTATAAAAAAACTAATGAAATTTACTCATAGGAACTTATTTTTGAACTTTGAAAATTTTCATTCCATAATAGAGAAAGGTAATGTGTTTTGGCCACATAATTTCTAAATATGGGATTCATTTTGATAAGTCCAAGGTTGAAATAATTTCTATAATACATTAACCCACCACTGTTATACACATTATATATTTTCTAGTCCATGCAAGATTTTATAGGATGTTTGTTAAATATTTTAATAAAATTACTTTACCCTTTACTACCTTGTTTAAAAAAGAAACATTTTTTGTGTTAGATGATTCATTCAAGGAAAATCTTGAAAAACATTAAGATATATTTTTAAAATCTCATTTAATCTATCCATTAGACTAAAACACCTCTTTTAGAGTATTTTGTGATGCCTCGTACAAAATTACTGGAGCATTGTTGTCTCATAAGATTGATGGGAACTCATATGTGATCAACTAGACTTCAAAAAAAATAAAAACAACCCAAATAAATTCAAAAAAAATAAATAATATGTTTTTTGTAATATTTCCATTGGATTAATTGAATCCATATGTATTATAAAGGAATGTAATTTTGTATGACCATGCAACATGATGGTATTATATCAAGAAAACTAAAGAAATAGCGTAATTTCTAAGATGGAGGTTTTTCTTATAGGTATTATAATTAGAGATTAAAGTAAAATGGGATGTGAAAATATAGTATTATATTGCATGATCAAGTTATCATGCACTAATGAGGTAAAATGCTAACCTTGATAGCCCAGGATGACACATTCCATGATAATTAGTTGTACAGAGTTAGATGAGTAACATAGTATGATAACATTGTGAATTTTTATATCACGTAAATGGAACCATACTTGTTTACTAAGAATAAAACAATTAACCCAAAATAAGATTTAAATTTTAAATCATTGATGATATTTATTTAATGAAGATATATATTGTCCAAGTTATTAAAATATGTATCCCTGAGGAAGAGGTTATGTCTGCGCTAACATTTTTTTAGAAGCTTACTTACGGAGGACATTTTTAACCTCATAAAAGAGAAAATAATTTTTTTAAAATATTGGCTTTTATATCGCACTCTTTTTTAAGACTCATATTAATTTTTTATAATATTTCAAAACTAACAATTTATTAGAGGAGATTCCCAAAGGTGCGAGTTTCCCAAACATCCTTCAATTTTTTTGTGAAGTATTTTTTTATGGGATTAAATTTCATTGTGAAATTCCAAATATTTTTTCTGTTTTCCTATATCCTATTAGTATTTTATTTTTTTCTATGTATATTTAATCAAAATTAACCTAAACTGATTATCCTAAAGTTGTGATTGTGTGTCTAAGGTTAGAAATTTTTTGTAGTCCCAGAGCACCTTGATCCATGTTCAGTGATAAAGGAATATAATTATATAAAAATAAAATGGAAGACATCATGAAGAGATATGTAATTAAACACTAGTCTTAAACTCCATAACACCCCTAAAAAATAGGTCATCCATGGTTTCCAATAGAGAATTTAAAATGGTTTTAGATAAAATATTGAAGCCTAACAAGAAGGACTTGAAAAAAAAATCATTATGACATACTATGGGAATAAAGGATTGCATTCAAAACACCCCCAAGGTATTTTTCCATGAATTGTCTTTATAAATACAGTTTTCATTTGTTTTTTGAGATGCCACATAAATCCTACTATGTAGTGAAAAAAGTGAATTGGTAGTTTTTTAAGTGTGTATATAAATGAAATATTTAAATTATAGAACTAGAGGAGTTGATATGGGGAGATTATGATAACTCCCTATTGTAAAAATATAAATCCAGATCTACTAATGGAACAATCATTGAGAAAAATAATCTTTGAAAAGGGAGATAAAGTGTATTTGTTCTCTTCTAGGATGAAAATCGTGTCTTGTAATATTTTTTTTAAAGTGGAATTAACCTTTTTTAGTAACTACACATTTTTATTTGGTGTAGTTAAAATAAAGTTATGTGAATCATATTACTTTTTAAGGTTAATTCATAGATACAAAAACATTTTCAAGAAGAATTTTGGAAAGAAATAATGGTGGTTTCAAAACTCTTATTTATTGATTATGAATTCAGGATTTTTGGGTTGTCTCTCCCTATCATATTATTCAATATTCTCACTCTATTAATATGTTATTCATGAAAAACATGTCTACTAAAATTCATTAGAAGTGGTATTTGAGATAAGTTTGGGGTTCAGAAAAGTAATTTGGGATGTAAATATATATTTTATAATTTTTTTAATTTTTTTCTATATTATTTTGAAATAAAATAAAATGAATCAAAGTGATCACAAAACTATTTTAAAAATGTTTATATATATATATATATTTTAATTCTATTTTTATATTTTTAATGTGTGTATAAATAGGAATACTTTAGATCAAGTTTTTTATTTTCAAAAAAAATTACCATGATTGTGAAGATGTACGTCATTAGTTCAAAAATTATTAACATTAAATAATTGATAAGTGAATTTAACCACATTTGTTTCCAAAAATATGGAAAATTGTGGTTATTGAAAATGATCATAGTGGAATCAAAATAATAGCATGAAGAAACATTATTGACGAACATAAACTATGGTAAACTACCCATAGTTTTTTATTTGGAACTCAAGTAGCCTACCTAATGGAAATTTGGATATTTCCTATGAAGTAGAGTAAAACAAAAGTTTGTTTACTAATCTAGAGGTCTTCATAAGTCAATATAATCACATGTATGTGTGTGTTATCCATCAAATAAGAGTTACATACATCAGATATTTGTCTTACCCAGCATTGATTATATACCTTGTCTATAACAATTAGTCCTAAGAGACATCTTCTATATTATAGTGGTTTAAGTTTTTATATAATCTGCACTTATCCAATAAGTGGATTGCATTAATAATTATTGATAAAAAATAAAAAAATGAACATTGATAAAGGGTATGAAATGATTTTTGGAGTTATAAACATGGATGTAGAAGGGGAAGTTGATATATCTAAATTTAATTTGGTAAGTAACAAGGAAGTGTGAAGAGTACCATTGGAAGATGATTCTTTAGGGTGATGGATATAGGAAATTTCCACCTGAAAAAATCATGATTCTACTATGATATATTCTTTTTAAAAATCTATAACTATGTATTTTAAAAAAACTGAATTAAGGATGGTGGAGTGAAATCATAGAGGTTGCATAATATAATCAAGTAATGAATAAATTTTTTATTTCAGCCTTCTGTATATAGTGTAAATAAGACTAGGTACAACAAGGTTTTTCAAAATAAATGTATTTCATTGTAATTCTGAAGAGATAAATAGTGTTAGTGATGGGGAGTGATGAGAGCCAATATTTCCCAAATTTGTAACTACTTTTCACAAAAAAAATTACCTATAATTGATCTACAACTATAGTATTTAATTGACATGTGTATTTTTTGAAATATTAAATTTAATTTTGAAATATATTTAATCTTTGTTTAAAAATGTTTTATTCATTTTTTAAAATTAATTGAAAGCCTTAAATTTATTTTAATAATGATTTTAATATGTTAAAAAGATAATTTTTTTAATTTACAATTGTTTTATTTCAATAATTAATATAAACATAGCCTATATTAAGAATTTGATTTTATTTTTTCAAGACGGACGTCAAATATGGAAAAAGATAAATTTTATAAATTTATAAAAATTCCCTATGGAAAGATTGTATGTATGAGGATGTAAATTTATAAATGGAATAGGATTTATTAGTATTTAACACATTTTGTAAGAGTTCCCTTGCCAATATTATGGGAAAATGGGAAATTAACACTTGCATAAGGGTATAAATATGCCATATATAAAGGTTCCATGTTCAAGGATATAAATTGAAAAATCGATTAGGATTTCATATGAATTATAGATTGTGTATGACTTCCCCATGTAATTATATAAATTAGAAAAAAGTGGAATATTTTTTATAACTTCCTTAGTTTTAGAGGACTTCCTCTATCATTTATTATGAAATTCCTAAGATCATATGACATTAACACTTTTCAAAATTTAGAAGATCCAGATCATAATAATTCCCTAACAACCATACAAATTCAAATACATTATTTAGTTTCAAGCATGAGTGAGTGAGGCGTATTGGTGCCTCCATGTCTCTTCTATTTCACCTAGGTATCTAAGGCACAATGTCAGGGTACTCAACTATTATGTTGAGGTATTATACTCAATCCAAAGAACTGTGTTAAGGAACTCTAATGGTTTTGAAACTATTTCAAGGTATTCACATGCTATAGAGGCTACAAGAGTGTAATCTCTGAGAAACGTATCTACATAGGGGTACCCATTGAGATATAAAACAATAAAATTTTCAAAATGGTGCAGGTCTACCTAAAATCGATTATCATTCCTCTAGTTTGTCAAATTAAATATTAACTTCAATTGATAAACCATGGAGTGATCATCAAGCCAAAGAATAAACTAGACATATTAGAAGTAATGTTGATCATTTAGAAGATTTGAGATTATTTTAGGTGAATAAATCAACACCCTTGAGCTAAACACAAGGAATAAATAAAAGAATGAGATAGAGGAACTGAAATCCAATTTGATATCTATGGTTCTACATGTGATAAAGTAGGTTCCCTCCTAAATCACATTGAATACGTATCTACTACAAGCGAGTAACCATGGTTCTTAATATAAGGAAATCATTATTCAAGGCTATCAGAGAAGGAAATCAGTAATCTATGGAGATGTTGATGCTGAATTTATTTCTCTCTTTATCACATTCACTATAATTCCTCTAATGATGGAACATAAGAAAATTAGTGGTTAATATCAGTAGAGTCTCTTTACTCTTTATCAATTAATTTTTTTCTCTAATTATTAATTGCTTCTGATTATTTTTCTATAAGTAATTGACAGTTTAATCCAAATGATATGTCAAATAATCCTTGTTTTTAAAAATTTTATTCTATCATTCTTGTATTTTCACAAACAGGACACTTAGATTTAATTCAGTACTTGGGATGGGTAGAAGTTCACTGATCTAAGAGTGATTGGATATATTTGATCTCTAGGCTAGGAAATCTACAGTGATTATTGTATTTTTTATTCAATCCAAAACAAAAATTTGAGGGTGATCAAATAAGATCTCATTTGATTAAAATGGGAATACGAGAAACAATTTGAATAATGATTTAATAGGATAATGAGGGTATAATATAAGGTAATATTACTATAATTAAAAACTAATGATAAATCAATCCAATTGTATTCTCAAAAAAATTAATAATTCATTTATTACATAACCCAATTAACAAGAATCACAAAATAAAAACACCCCAATAACACCCTCCTCTACAGAGACAATTTGAGCCATATTATCACTACCTTAAACCTGATTTAAAAAAATTGATAGGAGCCTTGAGATGATATCCTTATTAAAGAGTCAAAAAATTTCAAGTAAATATTAGTGAATATCATGACAGAGAAGTTTTACGTGATATATGAGTGAATAAAAGAATTATGGGGTCATCAAAAGTATCATCATGATCATAATAAAAGGATTCTAGAGTTTGTTGTTTGATATAATGTTTTCATAAAGGAATATCCTCTCCATGGGTAGTGGAGGTTTAATTTAGGGTGTAATATTTATTCCTAGTTTTTTAATTCCATCATGATCCTGGTGCATTTTGATATTGCTTCATATCATATAAAACTTCTCTAATAGATGATATAGGTTCAAGACCTCTTTTATGCATCACAGATCCAGTGGTATCTTCATGAAGATTCACATTTCATTGATTGAGGTTATCTAGGAGATACATATGATATGACCACTAAGGAGGATCTTATTGAGGTTTTAGAATGGTGGGGTGGTGTTTTATGTGGAAGTTTTATTCATTGAGTTCATGTCCTTTAGCAACATGGTTTCTAGGAGTAGTGTACTTGGTAGTGGGAGTTTTAGATGCAAGCTTAATATCATAAGTTGTATAATGTTTGATTTTCTTTTTTACATGATATATTTTAACTTTGTTATTTTATAAGATGATAGACGTTGTTGAGTGATTATGTTCCTTATTAATATAAGGTAATGGTTTTCTTATTATTATGGAGAGATCTGTGAGAGGTATCACATGGGGTGTATGTTTTGTTACTCTTTATTTACTTCCTAATTTTTGAAATAAATTTTGGAGGATGAGAATTGTTTGAGAGGTATATGATGTAAGGACCAGTTTTTTCAAACCTCTTACTTTTTTCTTTTGGGTGATCATAGTTATATGGGGGGTACGGAAGAGTATAAGTGCTTTTGAGAAAATATTTCTATCGAATGACCTATTCCAGAGAATAGATCCTTGGTTTTCTCTATATTTTTGAAACATAGTCCTTTATATTTTGGTTTTTAGGACTGATAAGAAGGTTTCATTGGTTATACTAATTAGGAGGTCATTGTGACATAGTGTATAAGACTCCACAATAGAGACTAAGGGGTCAGGTTACATATAACTATATTCAAAGGGGTTGATGTGGCATAGGGTTTAGATTGTTATTTAAAGGTATTTGATTGAGTTCATTATCTCTACCATATTTTTACCACAATGGTGGGATGCATAAATTTCTCTACAACCCTAACTCAAGTTTTTAGGATCAAGAGGGATATATATGAATATTGAACCATAGATTTTGATTTGGTGTTTGGATTCAAACCTTTGTGGCATAACCTCCCATTTATTTTCATGTTTTTAGTTAAAATCATACCTATTGCATTGTAGTTAAGAGAGTAACATTGTGGTTTCATTAAAATACACCTTTCATAAAATAAGGATCCCTCTATAAATTCACCTATTTTATCCTTGTTATTTTAACCAAAGGAAACCCCAAAATACCTTTTAGATAATTTTGATCCTTATTTATGGGATTAAACTCCACCTTCTATAGATCATTTGTTGGTGATGTGATGTGAGTTATTATCTTCCTCATTATTTCTACTCCATCTATTTTTTTCTCAACTAATGATAGTTATTTTATTTCTTTGATTCAAGGGAGATACCTAGATGAATTATAACTTTAAGGATCATGGGATCCTCAAAATAATATGTTATCATAGGAATATTATTCCTCTTCAATTATTTCTTAGTAAACGATGAGAGCTTTATCTTAGGGTAAGGGAGTCTTTAATTCTATTTATTTTATGTCAAGTATGAGAATAAAATTATTTATATTATTTGGACTATTCTTGAATCAAACAAATTAAGATAATAACCAGAATTAAGATTGAATAGAAAGGGTATTGTGATTGTATATTGTGATACTATATTGATGATTCCACCAGATATTTACTAGAGAGTGTATTTTTTCCTTATGATTGTTTTCATTCCATAGCATGATTGATGTGCATAAAATTGGTTAATCTATATAGAGTTGTTAAAGAAGAAGTGAATTGTGAATAAGGATTGTGACATGAGTTATTATCCTCCATAAAAAAATTATGTGTAAAAGTATCACTCAATGTACATTTACGGTTTATTCTTAGCTATTTGAAGCTACTGATGTTTTTTTTTCTGAAACCTACGAATAATGAATCACTTAATTATAGACAGTGATGAAAATGTTTCTTTATATAGGTAAAGTTATTTTGGGATATTTTTACCCCAATCATAATGTTATTTCATGTATTCTATGTTTTTTATCTACATGTTATAGAAGCAGTTTACCCTTGAGTCTTATATACAAAAAAAGTGATTATTGATATGTATGTGACATAAATATTTTAAGAACTTGTAATGTTTTTTGTGGAACCAATATGGTTAGTAAATTAAGAAATGAGTGGATGAAATCAAATGAGATAAGGCTTTCTTATTTTATATTTTTGAGATAATTTTTTATGTTGGGATTAATGTATCAGGATGAGATCGGAGATTTCCTACTTCTCAAATTATAGACTGGTAAATGAACTTTAAAAGTAACCCTTGGTTTTGGGTGTGGTTGATGGTAGTACTTGTATATAATATATTAAATGAGAACTATGGGATTGTTTTATTAAATCTATAGGAGTATGGAACAAAAAGTTGGAATGGAAATGTGAATTAAAAAAGAAATTTGGAATAATTAATCTAGAACATGTAATGGGATTAATTAAAAGTTTCTAATTATTAATTACTCAAGATAAATGAATAATTATGTATAATATTTATTCTTGTTTAATAAAAAGAGATCTTGTATCCTAGATCTTAACAGTGGAAATCAGGTGTCATGTGGGATGATAATTTAAGTTGATTCTATGGAAATTTAGTTTCCCTTGGTAGGTTTTGTGATGTACTATTCATTATATTTTTTGATTTCATATGTTCCACCACTATAGACATACAGCTATCCAGCACCCAAATAATTTTTGTCAGGATGTTTTACCAAAAATCTAGTTTATTTAAGGAATATATGGTTCACTTATCCCTCTTCCTCTCTCATCCTTCAGATGTTGCATGATTTGTATTCTTATCCAAGATGAAATGGATTAAGGTATAGAATATGTTGATACATAACCTACAATAGTGCTCAGTTTTAATATAAATGTGTGTGTGGGTTGTATTTTCTTGGGGATATAGTAAAGTGAAGTATTATAACTACATTATTTTATTATAGGTGTACTTACATGGATATGATATCTTGAGCTATAATGCATGATACGCAGGTTGTGATGGATTTTGGACTTGTTAATTTTTTATGGATGTGATGAGATGTGATTGAGATTTGTGTGTATGGGGTTCAGTATGGGATGTGAATAAGGTTTATGGGAATAGATTGTATCATGAATTATATAAGAAACTATATCAAATGACATCTTGTGTTAGAGTGTGAGAGAGGAAACCCAATGAGAAAGTGGAACCAAGGTACCATTATTATTTAAATTGGTTTAATCTAGATATTTTTATGTGTATGCGCTACTTGGTGAGAGATTAATAATGAGGATGGCATATAGTATTACCTCTTTATAAAATTATTTGGGTTAATTTTATTGTTCACTATGATTTAGTATGTTTCTATCACATTTTTACGAAAGGTTTTGAGGACTATCCTACTAATTATACATGTATTACCCCCCCCCCCCGTATATAAAATATTTTTTAGTCCACTAAATCTAGTTCGTGATTGAACCAGCAATTACAAGATAATAGTGATTTTTTAGTAGTTTTTGGAGTTCTTAATCATTTTATAGGATTTATTATTGGTTTTTTGGTTTTTTTTCAATTGGGTATGACATTACATTATGTATTGAGATTGGTTATTTATTTTTAAATAAGATGTGATTAGTGGATATCATCCTCTATATTATCTTAAAATTTATATATGAAGGGTAAATCCTTGTATTTGTATGCATTCTACACGCATGGTGCAAGTCTCTAACCTATGGCCTATTAGAGGTTCGATTCAGGGATCACGTCCTTCTTCACTACTATCTGAAGAGGGGTGCTCGTTGAGGGGGTTAATGAAAATATGTTATTTATATTTTTTTAACAATGGGTTATATGGTCTAGTCCTTAAATTTCCAAATCCAATCAAATTTTATGATGATCTAGGTGAACAAACTTCAATATAAAAATATATTAAAGGTTATTCACAGTAGAAAGTTGTCGGAGGAAAGTTTTTCTTTATGAATGATTAATAATAAGGTATAAAAATAGTAGTGATAGATTATTTCTATCATTTATATTTCATTTTCACCTCCACTATATACACATGGGAACTTATAAAATGAAATTAAATATTAATTTTAAATTGTGTCCAATTGAGAAAATTATACCATAAAAGAATATATACTATAAAAAGTACTCAAAAGTTTAATATAAAATTGTATTGACATCGTTGAAAAATATTTTAGAGGAGTACAATTTTTTAGAAAAAAAAGATCTTTGATTTTTATGAAACGTTGAAATAAATAAGAAAAATATCATGTTCAGGAAGAATATAAATGTAAGATAGTTTTTAAAAAATTCAAATTTTAATTATCAATAATGATTATAAAATGTAATATTAAAAATTTAATTAAAAATTATATTCAATAGAATAGAGAGACAAATGGAACAAAAATACTGAAATGAATTTTCATAACTTTTGGTGAAATTTTATTAATATCAAATAAATAATTCACTTTTAAGAAAAAAAAATCAAAAAAAGTATTTTTAATAATTATTTTAATAATTAAATACGCCAATAATATTACCTTTAAAATAAATAGTATTTAAAGTAAAAGAAAGTTATAGAGGAATATAGTAATCAATTTTGGTAAAAATAGCTAATGGTCATGGGTGATGCATGTCATCGTAGGCCAAATGTTTATAGGCACTATCATTGTTTAAGTATCCATATGACCTATTGACATGGGCCTAGCCCATGGCCATAACTAGTTTTAAGATATATCATGGGATATATCCATGGTATATTTTTTTTTATCCATAGGATTTTTCCATGACAGTAGTAGTATAATTCCATGGGCATGGTTTTTGATTGTTACAATTGCGGTCATGTCCTATGACATATTTAAATGAGTTATTGCTCAATTTACATGGGCTCGAGACATCCCAAATGTGGAATATATCCATGAGAAGTTACTATTTTTATATGGTTTTTAATATATCTATTGGAAATTAGTTTTCATTATATCACGTTAAAAAAATCATGCTCCACTGTAACACCCAGAAAATTTTGTAAGGTCAATAGGTTTCTTTACATGAAGCCTCGGGTCTAGATGAACCCTGATATAGTAATCATTATAAACTAGTATTTAATTTGGAAGGTATGAATATTAATTATTACATTATTAAATATATTTATAATGGTTTTAAATAATAAACAAGTATAAATTAATGTATAATAAATGAGTACTCAAGGTTTGATAATGGAATTTTATGCTTCAAAAATATGTTATTTTCAAAAATTATTTTAGTTTCATTTTTTGATGGAAAATAAAATTAATTTATATGTTTTTTATAAATTTTGTTTTATATAATAAATATAATTTTTTAACTCATGATTTCAATATTATATTTGGGTGAATTTTCATTATTTTTCTTAAAAAAATATTTTTCAATGAATAGTGAAAAATATTGATTTTTCTTAAACTAACATTTATTCTTAAATAGAAGTCCCATTATTTTTAGAATTTTACCGTAACATGACATAATAATCTTTTAATTATGAATAATATAATTAGGTACCTATGAATCATCATTATACTTGAGTTTGATATACCTTTATTTTTCGGTTTTCAAACACATTTTCCTAAAAATAATTTTTAAAAATGTCATGTGTTCTTATCTTGGTAAATTAAATTAATATTTATTGATTAATTATTTTAATGAAATTTATATATTATATATTCATTAATATTTTTTACATTAAGTTTATGTTTTTTTGGGATGGTTTAACTGGACGTGATTTTTCTGGTACATTTTTTTAGAATGGATTTTCATTACGTTTTGCATGATTATTTAAAATTAAATTCTTCCAATTATAGAAATAAAATATGGTAAAATTTAATCCATTTTTATCAAAAATATGATTAAGAAAATATAATAGGGTTGATATAATTTTCTCCCCTAATTAATAGTAAAAACAGTGAAAACATTACCACTATTAAGGTTAAAATAGGTTTATTAGGGGTTAAACCAAGATATAAGGGTGGGAATACCAACCACCCCTGTCTAATTATTATTTTTATAGATAGTTAATCATTATATTAAAAAACCTTGTAACCATTGTCCATTTTAATCCACATTCACATGAATGCAACCTTATATTACTGAAATGTTTTAAACAATTCCATGTGTGTCCCTCCCCTTACATATAAAAGGGTAAAATCCTCCCATATTCACCCAATTTTATCATTATAGATCATAAAATACATACTCCAGTACCTTATTATATTACTACCCTTAATCATATAGATTCTTTTCTTCTCCTAAGAAAAATCTATTCAGGATTAAGGTGCCATCCAAAGGATGTTTCTCAAAGAAGAGCTATAAATCTTAATCGAGTTCTTTTAAATTTTATTCTTATTCAGCCCTATACAAACTTATTGTATATATAAAAACATTATTGCTCAAATATCATAAATATACTGAGATGTTATTATCATGATGTCTCAACTAGTTCCAAACTATTATCCATTAAATGGTTGGTGAAAGTATCGCATGTGTGTGTGTGTGGATTACCGCCTCTACATAGTGATATGATTCATTTTCAATAACCATTATTCATGGATGATTACTATGATTGATTAAATATTTATATATTATATTTACTATATAATTATTCATCAGTAGTTTTAATATATTATCTAACTTATCACCCTCTAATGCATTTGAAAATGATTATGTCACTAGTGTGTATATGTGGACTACAACCTCCATTGAGCGATGTGATATTTTTGTCTTATATTTACATGAATTTTATCAAGGATAGATTTAATGAATATATATGATAATAATTATATATTAATGATTCAAGAAAGTTTAATTATCACTTAACTTTCTTTTGTTTCATCCATCAACTAGTGGGATACATCACTCATGTGTACATAGAGATTATCATCTCCACAAAGTGATGGAATTCTTTTTTCGTTCCTGATTTATATTATTTTTGATAAATAATTATATTATTAATGCATATGATATTTATATAATGATTAAATTATTTATATTTTTTAACCAATATCAATATAGATATACTTAAACTAGAATGGGTTTCTTTATCTAAATTTTAAATTCATGGGGCATGTTTGATAATGTGCATCATCATTTATTTTATGTGGTATGAGTACTACATAAAAAATATATATTTTTATATTCAAGAAATTCATGTGGTTTTAAGATCCATATAAATTTCCTGCCTTACAAGGCCTTCAATTTAAAAGATTTCAATGTTGTGAGGGTTCTTCATCTCAATATTGTTTTATTGAGACATGTTTGATATTTTGAACCTATTTATATTTAAAAGGTGTATATACTTCCCCATTTTCTTAATTAATGGTAAGTAATGTCAAATTAAAATTATTTCAACCAAGGGGATTTGATTAAAAAGTTACCAAACTGTTAAGGGTTTATGCTCTCAAAATTTTTTCTTTGGGATATATGTTTTTCTATACACTTATATTCATTTATGAGGTTAATCCACTACCCATTTCATATTATAAGTTATGAATATAATTATATTCATGTTATTTAATTTCTTATTTTATTTTATTCATTTAATTATAATTACAACTCAAAATTTATGAAATCAATAATGTTTTTACTTTACAATCTCACATTTTACAAGGATTATTTAAGCTTATATTTACAATAAAGAAATTATATGATCTATCTCTACAAAATATCAGGTATTTTATACTAATCTATTTATTTCTAGATATTACATATTTTCCTTTTATTTCCTCTATTTAAGTACTCAATAGACTAAATTAATTTTTTAAGGAAAACTAGTCCTGTTTTTCTATTCAGTATGAAATCTTTTTCTTCCATGTCCATAATATCATTATAATGTTTTCAAGAATGTTATCATATTCTATGAAAATTATATAAATTATTTTTTGTACTATTATTTAATTTCATTACTGAGGTTTAAAATTAATCTTATTTCCCTTTTCATAATGTGGAATATTATAATTTTTACTCAAAATATCAAAGAACTATTTATTTTAATATACATTGCGTGAATATATTTTCCCACTATCATGATTATGATTTTCTTTGAATCCTCCTTTACAGGTTTCCAATTATTTTTTAAAATAAAATATTTTCTTTGATTTTTTTATATATTTTAAATAATTTATTTCAAAATGAAAAAATTGTTTTCCTAAACAAAAGTTTCAGTAATATTTTTAAGGTATTTTCATCTCGGACAACATATTTTTATGTTTCCTATGATTTTATAGGGATGTAATCCAATTTTACCATATTAATTCATTAATAGAGTGGTTTATAATAATTATTTTTTAATTTTTATGTAACATATTTTCTTTCCGTGGAGTATGCTATGATGAAATGATGAATGTTTCATAATCATGTAGCACTAATTTCTATCAATTTTGATTATGTTATGGGTGAGAAAGATATAGCTCTAGATGATGGGTGGGTCAATTACAACCCTCTAGTGAATTAGGTAATGATTGTGGTGCTAAGAAACACCTAATAGATAACCGAGTTAATAAACTCCTAATATATTATGGAGTTAACTAGATGGACATTACTCCTAGGAGAATGTTATAAATGACGGGGTAGGCATTAAAATTATAGAAATCTATTAAAAATGATAGTATTGGGAGTTAACCTTGACTAAGAAAGTGATTTTTTTAAATTATGTATATTCCATAGACTTATTTACTATACTTATGACATATTATCATGGAACATGATTGATGATTCGACACACTAATTACTTATGTCTATTATTGTAACAAATCCTTATTCCATGATTTATGATCAATGGTCTTTGACAGTTTGTCTAATATGATTGTAAGTTATAATCATGTTATCATTACCTTATGGTTATATTATACTCAAATATGATCATTAATTAATATCTCTTATGATTACCCTTACCGAGAACCTAAGTTTACCATTTTCTATGCTTCCTTTCCTCGGTTTATGAAGAACTTTTCTAGGTATGATATGTATAACAAGTGCTCTAAATGTGAAAAAATTATTTATAAATAATGTAAATATTTTATGTACCAGTTTTTTATGTATCATATTTTATAAAGGCATTAAACCTTTATGGTTCATTTTTGATTATACTGATATATGAAGAGTTTTCATAAAAAAGATGTAATATTTTTTATGAAATTTTTGGGGTCACTACAATTTCTATCATAGTAGGGTTTAGTTATTTTCAAAAATTAGTATAAGGAAATGTTAGTGAGAAACATTAGGATAATTTTAATTATAATATAACCTTCTATGCTATTATAAATAATAGAATGTGGTTTTCTGAGAAAATAAATTTCAGTCTGGACACTAGAAATTGGGTGAGAAATGGCATAGATTTACCTAGGGGTAATGATTTTGAATGGGGAATATTGGGTATTAACTCCATCTCCATCAATTCATGGTGATTGAGACATAGACTTCACACCTGGATAAACATTCTTAGGGTATATTCTTAGATTAATTCACATTTTATTTATAAACCATTATGAAGGATTTGAATATATAATGACTATGGATAACCTAGTTTAAAACAAATGTGTCGTAGATTAAAAAGAACATGTCAAGATTAAGACTTACTATGAATGATTTTTCATGATAATATGATTAATAAATGTGATTATTTTTTATCAAAAAATTCCTTTTGGTTTAATTAGTTGGTTGGAACTAGAAGAATTCAAGTTAACATTGTATATGATGGATGATTCAGTGATTTTTCTCATGAAAAATTAAATTAAATGGGAGATGAAATGGGAGAGGTTATGATTATTCCTAACTAGCTATCCAGATATATGATTAATAAAATGAACATTAGTGGGTTTTGAATGAACCAAATTATAGAAAAATGGATATCCATGAAGACCATAGAGTAAATAAGATTAAAATTATTATATATTGAGAATGCATAAAGAATCATCATGGTAAATGTCTCAAATGAACCAAGAAGATGTTTTGTTTATAAAAAGGGACATAGTTAAATTAATTTATTAAGAAAAATGGAAAGTTTTATTAACATTGTGTTTATAAATAATTTTTTCTGTAAGGTATCATCTATGGTTTAATGTTTTAAATTTTTAATGTATGGGAATTCTGAAAATTTATTTCCTATGGAGAAATATTTAGAAGAGGATTGGGAAGGTTTTATGAGTAAATGTTTTACCTGTACTCTTTAATAAACTACATATGAAATATAGAAGTTAAATGTTATTTTAAAAGTATTTATTATTCCAAAGGTAAGAAAAAAAATAAAATTGAGGTTGATGACTCATAATATATGATTCATATTTCATATTTTAGGAAGAGTGTATTATATAGTAAGATGATTAAGCCTCATTGATGGTTTAAGAAGGAATTAGAATGAATTAAGTGTTTATGTGTTGGAATTCTTGAATTATGTTATATATGTGTTTGATAAATGATATTATGGTTGAAAGATTAACACCCCAAGGTTATAAAAATAAATATAAATCCATGAAACTTTGTTTTAATTAGATATTTATAACTGGACTTTAAACATAATTTTTCCTCTTCTATGTTTTGAATTTTTAAAAACAGTCATCTGCAATTGTGATCAGAAAGTTATTTAGAGTCTAATGGAACCAAATTTATTTTTTTTGAATAGTAACATACCCTTATGAATATTAATATAACCCTAATTAATATTAAATTTTATTATTATTATTTTTTAAATCTTTATGAAAATGAAAACTTGATTCATTTTTTAAGCTGTTAAAAAATGAGTTATAGATTTAAAATTGTTATTTTTGAATAAATTATGATTTTATTTAATAATTAAATTAATTATATTTTGAAATTTATTTTCAAAAAATTGAGTTCATTTTTGACTTCTATATTTAAAAAAATGGGTACGGTGAAGTTTTGGGATTTTTCTGAAATTCCTGAATTTTTTATGAATAATAAAATACGATAAATGTTATATACATTTTTTACTACATTATAGGTGATTCAAGGATGATTTAAGCCCAATTGTTTCAAACTCATATGAAAGTTTTCTTATTTTGGGTCACATGAATCAATAATATTCATATTCTTGGGAAAAACATTAAATTAATGATTAAACTAATGTAAAATCCTTCCACTCCTCCACTATAAATACCACCATCATTCCCCTATTCCTCTCACACCTCTCAAGCATTGATATTTTTCTAAGTAATTCCAAATTCCCTCCACAAGTATCTTACCCACGTCCTAGATTTTTTTTCTCACCAAAATTCCAAAACTAAAGGCCTTAAGGAGGATCTAAAGGAGAAGAGATCAAGAGGTAAGAATCCTCCTCCTTTTTCATGTGTTTTCATTCCAAATCCTTTCTTTTCTTGTAATATATTTCCCTCCACATATCAAGAAGGTATGAAATATCCAGAATCTAATATATTCTGTATGTTACAATGTTAACGTAAAATATTCATCACATTCCTTCATCTCCTCGCCCTCTTGTTCTAAAAATAAAAACACTATCCATGATGTGCCGCTTTACCTAAATCATGGACGATGTGTTTTCCATGTCCATTACATCCTTAAAATATGATCATAAAACCCTTTTAATGAAAGAAAAATAATTTAAATTATATTTTTTTAACATATTTTATGTTCTGGAATGAACTTCTATGCATGAAATTATATTATATAATGAAACAAGTTTATGATTATCGAGGAACCACTAAAAATGATATAAACAAACATCATTAATGTTTTATCTAATGATACATCATCATATATGATAAAAAATGATTTATGGTATTATTATATATTATGGAAACATATTAATACCATTTCATTCCACTTCAATAATTTCATTTCCATACGACAAGAAAATTAAATAAAAACAGTCATAAAAATCATGTAAAGAACACACCCAAAACAATGGAAGGAACAAAATACTAATAACTAAAGGGTGAAATGATTTTATAAAATGATCATATAAGGTGTTATAAACATGAATATGTTTTTGTAAGATATAAATATCACTCTTTAAACCATTATATAGGAGGTTTAAATGAGTTTTAAGTAAGAATAACCCAAGGTAAGGGAATTCAAAACCTGATTTCCATTATTTGGGTTAACATTATACTTCATTATTTATGTGGTATTAAAATTGTTTATGAGAAAAATTTTGATTATATTATGTTCAATTATAAGTATTTACAGTTTTTATATATATTTTATCCACTCTATTAAGTCTCACATCAGTAATATTATATTTATATGGTACTTTTCATTTAAAATCCTCTATTAAAATTCTATTTTACAAAATTTGAAAGAAATAGTTTTATGAAATTTTTTATATTGTATGATTCTGTTATAGTTCATGGGGATTGTTTATGATGAAGTTTTGGACCTATATATCCATCCAATTCATTGGTTATGTGTAAGTTGGAGTTCGTCTATATAGTTACTCCAATTGTAACTGTGATGGTTACACAAATTATAAGGTAATTGTGAGGGTTACAAATTGAAAGGTAACCAAGAGGGTTACAAGATTATTTAATTAATTACCAAAGATAAATTTATGGTTCTATTTATTATCTATATGTTTTTTTAGATCTCTTTCAAGTCTCATGTTGCAAAAAGTAAGTTTATTTGGGTGAAAAATATGTCTTTTGGAAAATGATTTCATACGTTACAAGTATTCATGGACTAATGTTTTATTTCCTTCTTTTTATATCCCTTACTGATATTTTCTAATCATATCAAGTTTTTAAATGATTTTCACAGGTTATATGTATGTGTAAGACAAATAAGGAATCCAATACAAATGTTACGAATATTTTTCAAGGAAAATATGTTTTATTTGAAAAGATTTATATTTTGGAAGAAATAGATAATGTTTTTGTGGTATTTTATCTATATGAATATGGAATGTTATGTATATATTATATCCCATTTCTCTAAAAATATAATCTTGAAAAGATCCTAAATATGAAAGAAAGTGATTTCTTGACTAAAATTCAAGATTATATAATGTAATAATGTTGGGTCCTTATAGTAGGTATCAGAAGATGGTTTAGATAACATTAGGGGTTAGTATGATGTTAATAGAATACCATAAATGGTTTTTACTTTATAGTTAATTTGAAATGATATATCATTTAAATATTACCATGTCTCTTCTACTAAGATATGTTTGTTCATAATGGTTTTCCATAGAAGAAATAGGGAAGCTGAAGAGCAGAGGCCCCAACAGAATGATATCCTTTTGATTCTGTAGCCCGGAATAGTAGGGATTGAAACTAAATAGTTTATGACAGTAATGGATCATCTGATGTAGGAAATAAATATTGGTGTCAACCATGCAAGAGAACAACCAGAGGTACCAGAACAAAACATGACAATAGTGTAATATTTTATGAGACAACACCCTCTTTCTTTTAATGGATCTTCTGACCTAGTAGTTGTTGAAGGATGGATTAAGTCCCTTGAGAAGATATTCTATGTTATGGGATGTTCAGATAATAAAAAGGTATGTCTTTCCATTTATCATTTTGATGGTGAAGATCGACAGTGGTGGTCAAATGTCAAAAATATTAGGTATATAGTGGAGATTGATTCCTTATAGTGGGATAAATGTAAAGGTATTTTCCTTGAAAAATATTTTCCTAAGGTGGTGTGACTTAGGATGGGGAAGAAATTATTGAATTAATGAAAAAGTAGGATGATTTAATGGCTATGTATGAAGAAAACTTCATCTGACTGGTAAGGTATTCTCCAGATCTTATTCTGGATCTTGATAGAAAATAAACCACTTTGACTCAGGATTAAAGCCAAGGTATCGAAGGGAATTGGACTCCCGTGAATTCTAAAGTTATTAGAAACTCGTTTGATGTGTTGAGAGGGTAGATATAGAGTTTTTGATGATCACATGAAATTTGAAAATAAGGAGAATAATAGGTACAGATGGAAAGTGATGGGTAATAATCAACCAAACAAACCTAATGGTAAGAAATTATAGCTTCTAATTTTTGAAAAGTGTAGAAAAAAGAACTTTGGGGAGTGCCTTACCAAAACTGGGAAGTGTTTTCAATGTGGTAATCTTGGACATATAGCCTGAGATTCTAATTAAAATGATCCTAAGACTAATCTTAAAAATAAAACTATAAAGTGTTTTAAATGTGGAGAGATGGGACATTATGAAAATTTCTTCCCAAAGAGAGATCTCAATGATGCAAAGAAGATAGATTATAATAAAAAATTTGTAGTGAGATCATTTAAGACTATATAAGCAAATTTTGGGCCGTCCAATGAAGTTGAATCAGGTACCTTGTTTGTTTACTCATATATTTTTAATGTCTTCTTTGATATGGGCGTACATATTCTTTTATTACTAAGGAATGTTTTGGAAAATTGGAAATATCACCTCAATAAATAAGACTGAATCTTATTGTTAAAATAGCAGCGGGGGAAATATTATAAAAATAGGAATTATAAGAATATTTCTATTGTCATCTATGGAACTAATTTTCCTTCAATCCTTTTTTATCTTTAGTATAGTTTGATGTCATTTTGGGGATGGATTTTCTTTTTGTTTATCATACTAAGATTTACTATAGAACTAAAGAAGTTTTTTTCAGAAAGAATTTTAGTTTTTAAACAATAAAAACCCATAAAACTGATAACATATTAGGAAGATGAGAAACTATTAAAAGATGGAAATTAAAGTTATCTTTCTCATATTGTTAAAAACAAGAGAACTATTCATATTAATGATGTGCCATTGGTAAATGAATACCTTGATTTTTTTCCTAATGAGTTACCTGATGTCATACCAGATCGGGAAGTAAAATTCACAATTGACTTAGTTCTTGATGATAAGATAATTTCAAAACCCCCATATTCATTAGATAAAATGGAACTTCATTAATTGAAAATTAAGTTTCAGGATTTTCTTGATAAAGGCTTCACTCATCCTAGCACTTCACCATGGGGTGCTCCTATTTTTTCGTTAAAACAAAAGATTGTTACATTATACTTTGCATTGATTATAGATCTTTTAATAACATAACTTTTTAAAAAATTATCCTTTGACTCAAATCAATGACTTGTTTGGTCATATCTATGCATATCAGTATTTTTTCAAGATTGAATTGAGATCCTGATACGATCAGGTAAAGGTGAAGGAGGATGACATCCTAAAAACAGATTTTCATACTAGATATGAGCATTGTGAATTTTTTTTTATGTTGTTTGAGTTAACTAATGAACCTACTATATTCATTAATCATATGAATATAATATTTCCTTTGTTTTTGGATAAGTTTGTGGTTTTGTTTTTTGATAACATTATGGTATTTTCTAAAAGTAAATAGGAGCTTGAAAAACATGTAAGGGTTGTTTTTAAACCTTAAAAGATAAAAAACTGTATGTAAAATTCAAAAAGTGTGATTTTTTTGCAATAGATTTCTTTTCCTAGGCACGTTGTAAATAAGGATAGAATAACAGTAGATCCTACTGAAACAAAAGTCAATGATGAATGGACAAGACCAAAAAATGTTACAAATATTCATAGTTTTATTATATTAGCGTATTATTACTGATGGTTTCTTAAAAAAAATAACGGTAATCTACCCCGCTAACTTAGTTAAAATGTAAATGGGTAAAATTTATTTGGATAGAAGAATGTGATGTTTGTTTTTCAAAAACTAAAGAAGATATTGGTGAATGGTCCAGTTTTGGACTTGCCTTCCCGAACTGGTGAGTTTTTCATCTATAGTGATGCTTCATTTAAGGGACTTGATTGTGTTCTGATGCAGAATGATATGGAAATTGCTTATTATTCCAGATAACTAAAACCACATTAGTTAAATTATCCCACACAATATTTTGAATTGGCTGTTGTAGTTTTTCCATTGAAAATTTGGAGGCATCATTTATTTGGAGCCAAAATTCAAATATATACTAACCATAAATGTCTGAAGTATATATTCACTTAGAAGGAATTAAACATGACCCGGAGAAGATTTCATGAATTGATAAATTATTATAATTGTTCCATCAATTACCATCTAGGAAAATCAAACATAGTGGTGGATTCCTTAGGTCGAAAACATCATACATCATTATGCATGTTATTTTGGGAACATTATCCATTGATTAATGATTTGATAAATTTTGGATTAGATGTTGTGGTGCAGTAAATACCTCTATTTTGTTTTAGGTTTCAGTGCATTCATCGATATCAGACCTAATTAAGCAAGTGTAGAAGGAAGACTATGAGCTACAGAAAAAGATAGATTAGGTTAAAATGGGTAAGTGTTTAGAATTTAACATTGATAAAGATTGTGTTTTAATATTTGCTAAAAGTTTGTGTGTGCCTTTGGATTCCCAGTTGAAGAAATATTTTTTGTGTGAAGATCGTAGTTCTTCATTTAAATTTCATATTGGTAGTGTTAAGATGTATAGAGACCTTCGGCGATATTATTGGTGGGATGGAATTAATAGAGACATTGCAGATTTTACCATGAAATGTTTGACATGTCAATAGGTTAAATTATAGTGGCAGTTACCAAAGGGGATGCTTCAGACTTTTCCAGTGATAGAGTGGAAATGGGAAAATGTATCCATGTACTTTTTTTTGGGACTACCTAATACTTCTCTAGATAACAATATTGTTTGGGTTGTTTTTGATCAGCCGACAAAATCTACACATTTTCTTTCTATTTGTGGTATAATTTCTTTGGATCATATTTCTCGATTGTACCACAAATAGATTTTCAGGTTACATGGAGTTCCTCTTTACATTGTATTTTATCGGGATGCCAAGTTCACTTCTAACTTTTTTAAGGGACTTTAGAAGTCATTGGGCACATAGTTAAATTTCAGTACAGTTTTCATCCTCAATTAGATGGGCAGTCAGAACGAAAAATTCAAACTTTGGAGGATATTCTTAGATCTTGTTCAATGGACTACCATGGAAGTTGGAATCAACATATTTATTTCATTTATTTTTCCTATAATAACATTTTTCTTTCTAGTAAACTAATTTAACCTTTTGAAGCATTGTATGGGAAGTGGTGTTGAACTCTAGCTTTTTTGGATGAAGTTAGGGAAAGGAAGTTGATGGGACCATAATTAGTAGAAAAAGTGGCTGATAAAGTGAATATGATTCAGAAAAACATGAGGATAGCTCAGAAAATATAGAAAAGTTATGAAGATAATGTGAGGAGATAATTTTCTTTCGAGGTAGGTGATCATGTTTTTCTTAGAATCTCACCATGGAAGATTGTTATGTGTTTTTATAAGAAAGGAAAGCTATGTAAATGGTTAATAAAACCTTATGAAATCCTAGGGAAGGTTGGACCAGTCTCTTACTGAGTAGATTTTCCTCTGAGTTTATCTTAGGCACATAATGTTTTTCATGTTTCGATTTTGAGAAAGTATGTTCCAGATTAATCTCATGTTTTAAGACCAGAAGAAATTCATCTGGAAGAGAACCTTTCATATAAAGAGAAACCAGATCATATTCTTGATCGAAGGGAACAAGTATTGTTGAATAAGGTAATCCACTAGGTAATAGTTTTTTGGAGAAACCACATGGATGAAGAAGCAACATAGAAATCTGAAAATGCTATGAGGGAAAGGTACCCTCACTTGTTTACTAAGTAAATAAAATTTTCGGGGCACAATTTCTAGAAGGTAGTTATAATAAAACACCCCAAGGTTTTAAAACTAAATTGAAATGAATGAAACTTTGTTTTATATATATATTTATAACTATCCTTTAAACATAATTTTCCCACTTTTATATTTTGAATTTCAAAAAATGGTCATCTATAATTGTGATCAGTAAGTTATTTGGAGTCTAACAAAACCAACTTTATTTTTGGTGAATAGTATAATACCATTATGAATGGTAATATGAATAGTAATATTACCATAATGAACAGTAAATTTTATTATTATTTTATTTTATTAAGGATTTAATGTAATGACAACTTGATTAATTTTTCAAGGTGTTAAAAATGAGTTATAGATTTAAAATTGTTATTTTTGAATAAATTATGATTTTATTTAAAAATAAAACTAATAATATTTAGAAAATAAATTTCAAAAAATGGAGTTCATTTTTGACTTGTACATGTTGAAAATTTATTATGGTGAATTTTTGTGATTTTTCTGAAATTCTTGAATTTTTTATGAGTAGTAAAATACTATAAATTACGATAGATATTAAATACTTATTTTACTGCATGATAAGTGATGAAAGGATGATGTAAGCACAATTTCTTCGAAATCACATGAAATTTTTACTATTTTAAGTCACATGAATCAATACAATTCATATTCTTGGGAAAAACTATTAAATTAATGAATAAAATAATGTAAAATCCATCCTCTCCTCTACCATAAATACCACCCTCATTCCCCTATTTCTCTCACACCTCTCAAGCCTTGACCAGTTTCTAAGTTCTGAAAAATTCCCGCCCCAAGGCTCTCTTACACATCCTATAGCTTTTGGTCTCACCAAAATCCCAAAACCAAAGGCCTTAAGGAGGATCTCAAGGAGAAGAGATCAAGAGGTAAGAATCATCTTCCTTTTTCATGTGTTTTCCTTCCAATTATTTTCTTTTATTGTAATATATTTCTGTAAACTTATATAGGGGGTATCAAATCTCCATAATCATATATATTCTAGATTTTACCATTTTCATGTAAATTATTCATCATCTTCCTTCTTTTCCTCTCCCACATGTTCTAAAAACAAAAACATTGTCCACGATGTGCCGATTTACCAAAATTGTGGACGATGTGTTTTCCATATCCATTACATCCTCCAAATAGGATCATAAAACCCTTTTCATGATTTAAAAAGAATGTAAATTTTATTTTTTAACCTATTTTATGTTCTGTAATGAGATTCTATGCATGAAATTAAATTATATAATGAAACAGGTTCATGATTATTGAGGAACTGCCAAAAATGATCTAAACAAACAACATTAATGTTTTATATAATGATACATCATCATATATGATAATAAAATGATTTATGGTTTCACTATATATTCTGGATACATATGAATACCATTTTATTCCACTTCTATAATTTCATTTCCATACGATAAGAAAATAAAATACAAACCGGTCATGGAAATCAATTAAAAATGCACCCAAAACAATGGAAGTAACAAAATAATAATAACTAATGTGTGAAATGATGTTATAAAATAATTATATAAGGTGTTATAGATATGAATATGTTCCTTGAAGATATTAATAACACTCTTTTAACTATTATACAAGAGTTTTAAATTGTTTTTATGTAATAAAAACCTCGGGTATGGGAATTCATACCTCGATTTTTATTCTTTGGGTTAACATTCAACTTCATTATTTGTGTGCCATTAAAATTGTTTGTGAGATTAATTTTTTTTATATTATGTTGAATAATGTGTATTTATAGTGTATATACATATATAATACACTCTATTAAGTCACAATTCAATTATATGATATTTATAAGTGGAATTTCTTTTAAAATCCTCTTTTAAAATTCTTTTTTACAAAATTCAAAAGCAATGTTTTTATGAAAATTTTCATGTTGTATGGTTGTGTTTTTGTTCTTGTAAATTTTTTATGATGAAGGATGGGACATATATTTCCCTCCATATCATTGGGTATGTGTATGTTGGAGGTTATATGTATGGTTACTCCAAGTATAACTACGATGTTTACACAAACTATAAGGCGGTTGTGAGGGTTACAAATTGTATGGTAGCCAAGAGGGTTACAAGATTATGTAAGTAATGACCCAATGTACCTTTATGGTTCTATTTATTATCTATATGTTTTCTAGAAATCTCATAGAAGTATAAATTTTTTTCAAATTAAGTTTATATTGGTGACAAGTATGTCTTTTTTAAAAGGATTTCATACGTTACATGTATTCATGGACTAATGTCTTTTTTCCTTCTTTTTATATCCCTTGCTGAGATTTTGTTCTCATAACAAGTTTTTAAATGATTTTCACACGTTATACGAATGTGTAAGACAAATAAATAATCCATGTTAACTGTTCCTAGAATTTTTCAAAGAAAACATGTTTTATTTGAAACATTTTATATTTTGAATGAAATAGATATTGTTTTTGTGGTATATGATCTATATGAATGTGGAATGTTAATTATTATATCCCAATTCCCTAAAACTATAAAATTGAAAATATCATCAATATGAAAGGAAGATATTTCTTGACTAAAATTCAAGATTATGTAATGTAATATGTTCGGGCACTTATAGTAAGAATCAGGAAACATCTTAGGATTATTATATATTCGTTTTTATTTGAGGATTTTTAAGAATTGTTGGGTGGTAATGATAACCTTCAAAATTCATTTTTTGGTAGGTTGATACTTTTGGAAAACACAAGATTGAGGGAAAATATAACCCTAAATATGTAATATATGTTGAGATAAAAATGATTATTTGGGATTAATAGATGGTTTATGTAGATAAATTAAATTTAATAATATTGGTGACCTTGAATTTGATCAGTGATTTTATGAAAAATTGGTCTATGATGAATTTTATTTCATTTCTGGATTTATGGAATATATTGGATAGTATGTGATTGTATTTGATTGAAAGTATAATTTTTTTTGTAATATATAGGTTTTCATTGATGTTTTATTGTTATTTATGTAATTGGCATGTTTTAGGAGAATAAATTATCATGGTATTGACATATTTCATATATGATATTAAGAGCTACCTTAAGTTGTTTAGGGATTAAATTTAAGTTTATTTTTTAAATTTAATTATTTTTTAAAAAATTATTGGGTTTTTTATTTGGTCATATATATTTTAGGAGAGTCTTAATGTAAACTACTTATGGAATGCTATAAGTTTAGCATTTTGTATTGAGGTTTTATAGATTAAAGTATTATTTCATCATATAAATTATTATCCACATTTGATGAATTATTCTAACAATTTTGGTTTTTTTAAATATATATATGTGTAAGTAATTACTTTTCATTATATTATGGATCTTATGATCTATGAAATGTTAATTTTAGTGCTTTAATCGTGAAAATTTTCATATTCTTCATTCATTATTGGAATATGGGATGAAAATAAGTAGAAACTATTTGAATCATTAAAAAAATTATAAAATTAAATTTATGGATTTGAAGTAATTAAGTATGTATATTTTCTCATATTACATGGAAAAATAATTCCACAAATCTAGGTAAAATGACCTTACAACTGAATTTTTTTTCCTTTTTACAGTTATTTTTGATGAATTTATGTTTTTTTTCACCCCACACTGATTTTTGGTTTTTTTAGTTATAAAAATTCTATTTTCCATGTTCTCTACTACTCTCTATAACTATTTTGGCATTATATATATCATCTTTTCCCATATTTTCACTTCCCTCTACTTATCTCCATCGGGAAACTTGGTTATGTTTTATTTCATATGAACTTTCGGTTTCCCACTTCCATTTTTTCAAAGAAAGTTTTATTATCCCTTAACAAGATGTGTGTTTTCAACAAAGTTATTTTTGAATATTATCATATTATTACCAAGATATAAATTTTGATTATGGAATTTATTTAAGGGTGTGTAAAACCCTGGAAATTTAATAAGCTTGATAGCCTACTTTACACACAACCTCGAATCTAAATGAACTATGGTATGGTAATCATTTATAATCTGGTAATTAAATTTTAAGGTATTAATATTAATAACTACATTATTAAAAATATGTATAATGTTTTTAAATAATTAAAAATTATTTTTTAATACATAATAAATAATTTCTAAATTTTCAGTAATGTTATTTTATGCTCCAGAAATATGTTTTCTTCAGAAAAAGATCGTATTTCATTTTATTATAGAAATTATAATAAATTCATAGAATTTTTTGAAATTTTATTTTATGTAATTAATATATTTTTTGAATTATAAATTTCAATATTTGTTTATGGGGAATTTATAAGATTCTTCTTAAAAAAATTCAGTGGATAGTGAAGAATACCGATTTTTTTAAAACTTATATTTATTTTCAAATATAAACCACATTATTTTTTCAATTTATTAATTAGTTAATAGAATAATACTTTAATTATAAATACTAAAATTTATAATTTAGGAATATTTATTATTCTTTATTTTGGTATAAGTACATTTTTTACCTTTAAAACACATTTTTCTACAAACTTTTTTAAAGTGTGCAATGTGTTTTTATCTTAAAAAATTAAATTAATAATTATTTATTATTGTTTTTAATAGTATTTATATATAATATATTAAATAATATATTTTAACATTCATTTTATGGTTTTAAGGTTGAATGGAATGGAAATAAATTCAGTTTTAAGCTTAAAAATATATTTTTCTAAAACGGGTTTTCATTGCATTTTTCACACTTATTTAAAATTAAATTCTTCCACTTATATAAATTTAATATGGTAAAATTTATTACAAATATTTTATATTAATTATTAATATAATTTAATATTTTCTGATTATTTATTTATCATAATGAATAGTAAAAATAGTAAAATTATGTTATCACGACTAAGGTTAAAATGGATTTACATGGTGGTTAAACCAAGAGATAAGGGTACGAATTCCACCCAAAGCTATATAATTATTATTTTTTTAAGATATTTAAAAATTATATTATCAAATATGTGAATAAAATTTCATTTTTATCCACTTTAACATGAAATCATCCTTAATTTATTGAAATCTTTTAAGAAATTCCATGTGTGTCCCTCCCCTCACTTATAAAATGGTACCACTAATCCTCCCTTATTCAAAAAAATTGATCCTTATAGATTAGAAAACACCTAATAAAAACAATCATATATTCCTTCCATTCATCCTATATCTTCTGTTATTCTCCTAATACAAATATATCAAGGATTGAGGTGTAAGAAAAATGAGATCTCTCAAAGAAGTAGTATAAATATTTATTGAGCTCTATCAATTTTATTTCTTATGTAACCTTTTATGAACTGGTTGTATCAAAAAAACATGATAAATAATGTATCATAAATATATATAAATTCTATTATGATGATGTTACCTCCATTTCTAGACTCTTCTTCATCAAATTGGAGATGAAAGTAGTGTTCGTGCGTACGTGTGGACTATTGCCTCCACATAGTAATATGATTCATTTTTCATCATCATATTTCTTGTATGGTTATTATGATGGATATAATTTTCATATATGATATTTTTTGAAATAATTATTCAATTTTAATTATAATATATAATCTACCATATAATCCATTGGGAAATAATAATGTCGCTAGTTCGTACATGTGGACTTTGACCTCTACAGAGCGATGTGATTCACATTTTGTTTATCTTATACATGGATGGTGATAATGTAATATTTAATGAGTATATATATTATATTTATGATTTAATAATTATTTTTTAATGGTGAATTATCATTTAACTCCCTTCTGTTCCATCCAGTGAGAAGTGGAAACATCACTCATTTGTATGTATAGATTATCATCTCCATGAAGTGATGTAATTCATTTTTCATCACCGATTTATAATATTGGTTATAAATCATTATATAATGAATATATATTATATTTTTATCATGGTTAATTTTATGGAAATTGTGGATCCATGATCAATATATAAGGACCAGAACATCCCAAACAAAACATATTTTATAAATAAAATAGTTAACACCGAGAATAATGAATTTAATAGCGAATTATTAATAAGTGGTGTTAAAATGTTACAAGTGGATAGTATATGATATTAAAAGTATGAATATTATTATTTATTATAATTATAATAAATCTAAATCTATTATTTAAGAGTTCATAGCACTTATGAATCAATTCAGATATAAGGTAAAGTTTTATTTGTCTCATTTTTAAAATTAATCAGACATCTTTGATAGCATGCACCACTATTTATTTTATGTAGTGTTTTTACTACCAAAAAAATGCATTTTTCTATATTCATAAAATTCACGATATTTTTGAGATCCATATTGTAATTCCCAGACCCTAGTTTCCTGGAGACGGTGCATTATTTTATTACATTTCCATGATTATAAGAAAGTTGTATCCCGAAGGACCAAATAGTTTAGTAGTTTTGGAAAACTAGATACATACATAAGTTCAACATTACAACTTGAAATGAAATATAATATAGAAGATCCATTAGTAACTCTCATAACTCCTAGAGTGTCCCGGAAAGACAATCATAATACACTTCTTTACATCCTGGAAAAATATAAAACATAAGAAAGGGGTGATATCAGATTCTCAGTAAGGTTAAATAATATAGTAGATGTAATCATAAACATAAACACTAGGCATGGTGAATAACTAAAAACACATGCCTTTAAAAATAAACATAAGAAGAATATGGTAGAAATAAAAACTGATTAAATAATTCCATACCACATAACATTGTATATTCAACTCATAAAATAATCACATGGGCTATCAATATCTAGTTTCATAATTATGGAATTCATAATACCACACATTATAATCATTATATCAAGTCCCCATGCCAAGACCATACATAAAAGGGTAAAAAGATAAACTATTTTTCTCATGAGACCTACTAAATCATTGAGGGTCTATAGCAGGACCCACCCATCACATAATAATTCCAATGAATTCCTATTATGAATGGAGATAAACATAAACAACATATACATTCATATTTAAAATAACATATCAAATTTAAATAACTTTCCCCAATCATTAAATATAAACTCTAACCATTTGAAGTAATATTGTGAATGGTATCAAGATAGCACATCCACAGTCAAAATAATAATAAACCATTCAATAAAATATAGTATATGATATCATATAATATTAACCTCAATTAAACATATGAATAAACAGGAGTGTTGAAATATATGAAAATACTCGTATAAAATCATCGAATGATTCTTAAGATAATTATTATTTTACTTTGAAAAAGAAGAGTTATTTTGTAAAAATATTTTAATAAAAAAAATCATTTAATTTAGTTGTTTATAATAAAATTATTGGTTTTATAAAAATAATTATAGATAATATTGTATTTGAAAAAAGGTAAGAATTCAAGAAGTTCCTTTGAAATGGGGTTGTTTATCGAGAAGAATTTTTGAAACATCCTTTTAAAACATATAACTCTCCATAAAAGAAAGAAGGATTTTTATTGGTACACATATATAGAAAATTAAAACAAAATTTTTTATAAGTACATAATAATAATTAATAATTTCATTCCGTTAAGTAGATATTAATAGTAGCCCAAAAGAAAATGGAGGTTCGGGTAGAAAACCCTTACCTTATGTCTTAACATGTTCTGTACTTGACCTTAACTTCCCAGATAATAAAATTAAATCCTTTAATTAATTAATTAATTAATTAATATACTTATAAACACGTATATTATTCATTATAGTTTTAATAAGTTCATTTATATCCTTATTGATATGTTGTATGATTGAATTATGACATTCCGGAGTGTTCATTTCTTTGATTCCATGATCGGCTCGCTTGATTATAAGTAGTGGTGTTCATTTGAAATTGGTATAATTATACAGAATTGTAATTGCATGTTTTTAATTTTAATTAATAATTTTAAATGGTTATATATATCATTTGGTTACATATTATTAGGATGAATCATTAGATAATACATTTAGTGATAATAATTTACATTATTACGGTGGTTATTGATCGTAACAAACTCCTTTTATTTTATCGTTTTGTGTTATGTAAATATGTTAACTACAGAAAATAAAAAGGGTTATATTTTAAATTTTAAAATATTTATCAACCATTAAAATAGTTTCATAGACCACTTTTAATAAGAATTTTTAGAATGAAACTTCATTATCCATTAAGGTTGTAAATTGGCACCACCTGGACGATGATTTCATTTATAAAATAAAAGTGGGAGAGTAAGGAGATTGATAATGGTTATTAAATTAACATGATATAATTAATATATATATGTGTGTGTGTGTGTGTGTGATATGAGAGTTATCATTATTAATTGGATAGAGTATGTTACGATATAATAATAAAAGAATATAAATTGAAATGAAATTAAATGAAAAAAGAAGAGGACTTACCTTTTGAAATAACCTCCTTCAGAGCCTCCTTAAAGGGAAGGGTTTTGGTATTTTGGAAAGACCAAGTAATCCTACATGTTAGGAGGGACTAGGGAAGATTATATGGTCATAACTTTTAGAATATTCAAGGATTGTATGATTGAGTAGAATAGGGAGTGATGTATGGAATTTATAGTGGAGGAATGGAGTGATTTTTGAATAACTTATTCATTATTTTTTTTACTTGCTCAAGACTGGAAATAGTGTTTCATTATCGTGGACCAAAACATTAAAACGTCTGTTTGAGTCTGAAATAATGGTTTCTTAAATCATTTATGATGTGTGGAATAGTTTATTTATATTATAATATATTTATAGTGTAAATTACCATATTTTTCTTATTCACAAAAAATTCGAGTATTTCTAAAAAATCCCAAAAATTCACCATAACCATTTTTCAACGTGTAGAATTAAAAAATGGAATCCATTTTATAAAAATAATTTTAAAAATATGTGAGATTTAATTTTTAAATAAAATCATTATTTACTTGAAAAATACATATTTTAAATTTAAAATAGATTTTATAATACTTTCAAAAATTAACTGAGTTATTATAAAATTATCCTAAAATTATAGGACAAAAAAATATTTATTTAGGAATACATTTTAAGAATAATAATTTTATTTTAAATAAATATATTAATTTAAAATTTTAATTAAATTTTCATTACTCCCAAAAATATCAACTCTTAATTATCAAATTTTGAAATATTCACTTTCATTTATAAGGTGATTAAATTTTATTTATACCTACATGGGTGAGGTTTCTATAAATAAGGGTACATTAATATTCATAAGGTTATGTTATTATTCATAAAGGTGAGTTTCTATTCAAAAAAAATGTAAGTTGATCCTGTCAGACTCTAAATATCTTACTAATTGAAATAGAGTATGTCAATTTTTTGAAATTCAAAACACAAAAGACGAAAAATTATATTCATTGGATAGGTTATAACAAAGTTTTGTTTCATATAGAGTTAGTGTTTCATTAAATAATTATTAAATTTATTTTTAAATTCTTGGGGTGCTACATTCTTCCAATATTACAAAATTTTCATCCTCAAAATTGCTAAAATGTTACCTTATAAAAAGATTTGGGTAGTTCTTCATCATAAATTCCTCACGATCCCATGTTTCCTCCTCAATTTTATGATTTTTTCAAATTACCTTTACTATTTGAATCATTATATTCATCAACAAATGTTCTTTAGTCTCCAGAATCTGGATAGGCTCTTCATTGTAAGATAAGTCAGGTTCCTATTCTATACCATTTGAAGTGAATACATGCATTGGGTCTGGCATGTACTTTCTTAATAATGATATGTAGAACACGTTGTTTACCTTAGAAAAGCTAAGAGTCATTTCCAACTAATAATCCATAGCTCCAATACTCTCCATAATTTCAAAAGGGCCATTGTACATGGGTCTCATTTTCCCTTTCCTTCCAAATCTTAAAATTCCCTTCCATAGAGATACTTTCAATAAAACATGATCTCCCACTTGAAATTACAAATCATTCCTTAAATTAATACCATAGATATTTTGCCTACTTTAAGATGATTTGATATGGGTTTGAATAGTCTTTACCTTTTTGTTGTTCCCCCCACAAGCTCTGGGCCCACAAGATTCCTTTCACCAACTTCATCCCAATGTGTTGGTGTATGACATCTCTTTCCATACAATGTTTCATATGGTTCCATTTTAATACTAGAATGGAAACTATTACTGTAAGAAAATTCCACCAAAGGTGAATACTGATCCCATTTTCCCTGAAATTCAAGTGAACATAATATGAACATGTCTTCTGATTTTTTTATTGTCCTTTCTGATTACCTAACAGTTTGAGGTTGATAAGCAGTAATCAATCGGATCTTGGTATCCAAATATTTTTGAAGACTTTTTTAAAATTTCAATGTGAATCGTGGATCATGATCAGATTTAATTGAGAGAGTTTCTCCATGAATTCTCACAACTTTATTTATATGGAGTCTTGCAAGGCGCACCTGTGGAAAATACTCCCTTATAGCGAAAAAAATGTGTAGATTTTGTAAGTTTTCCAACAACTACCCATATTGCATCATTATTTCATGGAGATTTGGGTAATCAAGTGACAAAATCCACAGTGATGTCATCCCATTTCCATGTAGGAATAGATAGTGGTTGCATGACTCCTCTTGGATGTTTTCGTTCTTCCTTCACTTGTTTACACACTATACTCACGCAAGAATTCATCCAACCTCCCATCACCCACACCTCTAATTTTCTTTTAAAGATTCTCATCATCAGACTGAGAAGTATTAATTCTTTATAATAAATATGGTTAGGAAACCAATTGAAAAGGTAATGATGTTTCACCTTCTTTGATAAATCCCATATCCATCTTTATTATATCCATGAATATAGGATCCCTTTCAATACTCATTTTGTTTAAAACTCCATGATTCTTCCTACTCAATACATCAGCTACCATATTTTCTTTTATTGGGTGGTAGTGTATGGGACAATAGTGATCTTTGATTGGCTCCAGCCATCATATTTTCCACATGTTGAAGTGTTTCTATGAGAAAATATATTTTAAAATCTTGAGATCCATATATATCTCACACCTTTCTCTATATATATAGTGTCTCTATATCTTTAGAGCAAAGATTACAGCTTCAAACTCAAGATCATGAGTTGGATAGTTCAGTTCCTTAATTTTTAACTGCCTTGATGCATAGATAATAACTCTATTATTCTATATAAGGACAAAACCAAGCCCTTTCTTTGATGCATCACTATAAATCACAAATCCACCATTTCCCAAAGGTAGAGTTAGGATCATAGAATTCACTAATATCCTCTTCAATTATTCTAAAAATTCTTCACATTCTTTTTCCCATACAGACGTAATCCCTTTGTAAGTAATTTTGGATAACAGGTTAGCTAAATGGGTAAAGTTATAAACAAAACACATATAATAACCTACTGAACTAATAAAACTACATACCTCAGTTATGTTTGTTGGAGTAGTCCATTCATTAACCAAATTTGTATTTGTAGGATCAAATAAGATTCCATATTTAGAGACAATATAGCAAGGAAAGGATGTTGATTCAATCCAAAATTTACAGTTGATAGACTTCCCATATAATTCATTTCTTCTAAGAGTTTTCAGAATAATCCACAATTTATTCTAATGGTCTTCATAGATTTTGGAGTATACTCTGATATCACTAATAAAAACCACAACAAAGTCATCAAGATATTCCCTGAAAACTTTATTCATTAGATACACTAAAACATAGGGTTCATTAGTTATTCTAGAAGGAATTACTGTAAAATCATAATGCATATACTTGGTTCGAAATTTTTTCTTTGGAATATATTCCTTCCTCACACGCAATTTATGATATCTAGATCGAAGTTCAATATTCATAAAATATTGGGCTTCATGAATCTGATCAAATAAATCATCAATATGAGGAATTCGATACTTTTTTTATTATAAAAGCATTTATATCCCTATATTCAATGCATAGCCTCACAGATCCATCTTTATTCTTAAAAAAAGAATAGGGGATACCCATAGAGAAACACTAGGGAGAATAAATTCTTTATCACTCAATTACTACAGTTTTTATTCAGTTCTAAAAACTCTATAGTGGGAATTCTATAAGGATTCTTTGATATAGGTCTTGAATCAGGAATTAAGTCAATAGTGAACTCAACTTCCCTCTCAAGAGGATGTCCAAGTAATTCTTCTGGAAACACATCAATGTATTCTTGCACAATACATAAGTCCTCAATTTTAAGATTCCTTTCCTCACTCATAGAAATTGAGTTCTCATCCTCCAAAATAATTTCATCTAGTATAACTACTGGGGTGGAACAATATAAGAATAAAATTATTATGTTTCTTCTCTAAAGATAAGGGATTCTAAATCATTCTAAAAAAATTGTAACTTGCTTTTTCTTGAAATACATTTTCACATCATATCTTCAAATACAATTCATATAATGAATTATATAAAATTAAATCATAGGTATGATAATAAGGGAAGTAACTAAAGCACATTTATGTGTCATCAGGGGGACTGATAAATGCATCTTTGTTGCAATGATACTTCCCTTATGAGTTTTGACTAACAACTCCTTTATTAAACCAAATAGGAAATGCATAATTTTCATAGAAAACTTGGAAGATATAAAATAATGTGATGATATAGAATCAAATAAATCGTTGGCTAAGATTGATGAAATAATTAAAGTATCTTCCACCACATCATTATGAAAATCAACCTCATTAGTTTTGATCGCATAAGCTTGGCCTTGTCCCCTTGGCCTTCTCAGGGAAATGTTTCGTTGGTGCTTAGGACAACCATTTCTATAATATTCCATATCTTTGTAATTGTAACATTGAAGATCAGTGGATTATTTATTTCCCTTATGAGCATGGGATTGGTATCCTTTTACTCCACACTTGTAACAAACACCCATACCCTTTAGGCAAGTACTCAGTTGTTTATTCCCACAATTATCACAGGATGTAAAATCAATTATTCCCTTCATACCCATTTCCTTATTTCCTTTTCTAGATTATTTAACTACCCTCTTATTTTCTTTCATTCCCTTAAATTCATAAGACATTGAGGATTATTTTTCTATCTTCATAGCTCATGAGACTATATCTTCATATGATGAGAAACTTTGGGATACTAGTGTCATTCAAAGGAATGGTTTTAAACCATCAAAGAATTGATAAAATTTTCTCCTTGGATTATGTATGTAGTTCACAGAATTCTTTTCTAACCTTGGGAACTTAGCTTTATAATTTTCAACATCTGCATCCTCATTTTTCCACAGATTCAGAAACTTCTTTTCCAATCTACTAATTTTTCATGAGGAGAGTATTTTTATAATAAGATTTACTTAAAATCCTTTCATTCCATGTTTTCAATCTCTTTCTCCTCATGTGTTCTTTGAATTGTTGACCACCATTGATCAGCATCTCTTAATAGATAATAAAGTCCCAAAACAAACCTTCTCCCTTTCATTACATCCCAAAGAAAAAAAAATATTCCATAAAGAACATATCCATTTCCATGCTACGAATGGGTTTGTAGTCCCATTAAATGATGGAGGTTGTTTTTGTATAAATTATTCTAACATTTCTCCTCCACATTATGGTTCAGGGTGCTCAATATTGGTAAGTTTATTGTTCATAACCTGATTCACCTATCCCAGTATAGTTATAAGTTTCTCAGCACAAATCACAGCTCCATATTCAACATCATTATCTTGAATAGGGGAAAATCCCTACATGGGATACATTCATTCATGTGGTTTCCATTCCTTTCACTAGGATCCAATTCTAAATGATGGATTATATTATATTAGGTTATGAATCACATTACATAATTTCCATTATATGAATACTTAAAATAAATATAAATTCTATACATAGCTAATCCCAAAATCATAAATGTGGTTTATTTGAAGAAAAATTTACTTTAAAATAATTTATAATGGATTGTAAATAATATTTGAATTATCCTAATAATCTCCCTTATAATTTTTAAACTAGGTGTGCAGTAAGGCTCGTTTTCATGTACCTGGTTACCCTGGGTCAAGCCCGAAACACCTTGTTAGAGTTGTTACTCCTAGGTTTATCTATTCCTGAATCAAGTCCACTTGTAGTATCCATAAAAGGATGTATTTTATATGAAGAACTAGAAAGTATCTTCCTTAAAAAAATTATAGGATTTTCTTATATGTTTTTCATAAAAGTTTATCCTATAATTTTGTTCCCTAATATACATTTTCTAAATTCAGTATCCAAGTTTTCCACTAAACTTCTTATGATACCAACTATAATGCATAAAAACTTGTTGCTCAAAGCTGGTGCATTATTTTATTATGTTTTCATGATTAAAATAAATTCATATCCCAAAGGACGGAATAGTTTAGTAGTTTTGGAAAACTAGATATATACATAAGTTCAAAATTAAAACTTGAAATGAAATATAATGTATCAGATCCATTAGTAACTTTAATAACTCCTAGATTATCCCTACAAGTCATTCAAAACACACTTGTTTGAATCCTGGTGGAACATAAAACATAAGAAATATGTGATCTCATATTCTCATTTAGGGTATATAATACAGCAGAAATAATCATAAACATAAGCACTGGCCATGGTGAATAACTAAAAACTCATGCCTTTAAATATAAATTTCTACATAATATTGAAGAAATAAAAACTTATTAAATAATTCCATCAGACATGACATTGGATGTAAAGACCCTTACATTTCATGTAAAATGTTTTCTTACTTTCTTTGAGATTTTACGAGTACGCAGTTTCTGACAGCACCTAATTCTGAGGCCCGGTGTGCCCGGAATCAATTTCTGAAGTTTAGCTTGGGTACGTTCAGTGAACGAATGAGTGGATTTTTCTAACTTCTGAACCAGTGCTCAGAATTAAAATCCGAGGGCACCGATGAAACTGCAGCACCAGTAATTACTTCGGAAGACCTTTTCTGGAGTTGCGTTTTCTCGGGAAGAGTTGTTAAAAAATGTGGATTAAGTTTAAAGTGAAATAAAAATTGTGTTACAAATTTATTTCACATCCAAGTGGTTTAACCCTATGTGTCGGAGTTGAGTCGGACCCACTTGAACCTAAATCCTCTTGATAGGATATTAGTGAGGTGGGGCCCACACGTTCCCCACCCCTTCAAATTTATTTAACTCCTCTTCCACATTAATGATGCCAACTTATTCCACCATTAATTATGAAAACTTAAGATTAATTAATTGGGTGAATTCAACTTTTGAATTTTGAAAGGTTTGGCAAAGTAAAAATAAAATAAGGGGTAGATTATTTTATTTTAGGGGTTGTTGTGTTGTGTGGAGGATTGAGAGAGGGAGAGTTCTACACTTTGAAGAACTCATCTTCCTCCTTGAAGAATGCGAATAACACTGACACGCCATTCCATCTTCTCACCAAGTCAAATAAAGGGAGACGCCTCTTCCTCCACGGACGATCTCCGTCAACGTATATAGAGCCTCACCGACAACTCCGTATTCTACGATGTGAGCTTCCTCAAACTTTTTTAAGGTAGGGGTTGTTCATCGTTTAATAATTATTTTTGACGATATTCATTATTTCTTGGATGCTTGTTATCAATATAACGGGAGGAGGTCGGACCGCACGAACACGGGCGACCATCCTCCCCCTTTTGTTGTTGGACTTCGTTGTGGTTTGGAATGAAGGCGGCACGGTGCAACGGCACCGCGCAGAAAATGAGGGAACCGCGGCCGGTGCGGGCCGCGGCGAAGGAGCGCGGCGCGGTCGTGCCGCGCCGTTGGGGCCGAAAAAGGCCGCGGCCAAAGCCAGGCCGCGGCGGAGGGGCACAGCGCCATCACGCCGTGCCGGTCGAACAAGGTTCGCAGCCTAAGGCCACGGCGGTGCAGAGGAGGGTGGCCGGATCCACCGGCCGCCGGCGCTCCAGGAGGCGGGACCAACTGGTCACGCGATCTGCACAACGGCCGGCCATTATGGCCACCCGGATTTCGGAAGACTGGGGGTCGTAACCCCCGGAAGGTGGCAAGGGAGGGCCCCCCAAGTGGGGGCCGTCGTTTCAAAACGAGGGGGGCAATGCTCCCCCCGCCCTTCCATGTCCGCTCAGCGCGCGGGCGCCCGCACCTAGCCAGACCGGCCGCGCCGGGCCGGACCGCCTGCCCCTGGCTGGACCGCCTGTGCCAGGCCGGACTGCCCACGCCGAGATTGACCCCCACGCCGGTCCGGGCCACACCGGCTGGGCTAGTCCGCACCAGACGGTCCGACCCAGGAGTATCGGGCCGGGTCGGACCGGGCCCGAACCCCCTGTTTTCCAGACAGAACTGTTCAAACGCCCATAACTTAGGATACGGACCTCCAATCGGTGCACCGTCATTTGCGAAGCCATCCTTGGATCGAGGCGGTCATTTCAGTATATTACACTCAGGGTTTCGGGGAACTTTGTGTACTTCCGAGTTGGTTCGAACATGAAACCAACCGGGCCCTCGGAGCGAAAACGCTTATAACTTGAGCTCCAGACGTCTGATTAATGTGCCGTCAACTTTATTGGATTCCTCTTAGTGAGATGGTTCTTTTTCCACACTCCGCTTGAGGTTTGTACATAGATGGAGTATATTTGGGTTGGTTTTAGCTTAGAAACCAACCGATCCCCTGGGACGAAAAGGCCAATAACACTCAGACCGGGCATCCGATTGACACGTCGTCTGTCGCGTTGAGTTCATATTGACGAGATGGAACTTTGGGATACATCAATTCTGGACTTTGTGTCAGTTGATGTATCGACCCCCTTGGCTCGTGGAGCGGACCCTCCCTGAATCGAGCATGCTGTGTGTGGGAACCCTAGAGCTGGCGGCGACTGCGACGACGATGACGATTGTACTGGGATTCTCCATGGGTTCGACAGTGATTACGATCGTACTGGAATCCTTCATGGGTTCGACGGCGATGACTATTATTCTAGTATCCTATGTGTGTCTGGAAGTACTTGACTACTGTTCTTGTATCCTATGTGGGTCCGGCAGTATTTGACTCTGTACTTGTATCCTATGTTGGTCCGGCAGAGTAGCTGGTCTTGTATCCTTTGTGGGTCTGACAGCTTAGCTGTTCTTGTATCCTATGTGGGTCTGATATCTTAGATGAATCAGTGGCTACATCTGATCATATATATCATCTTACGAAGAAGTATACCTGTGTGAGGTGAGTCTTGACTTTCAATCATTATCTTCGATATGATTGACTTGCTTTCCTGTGTGGACTGGGTTGTTCTTTCCTGTGTGGATTTGGTTGTACTTTCCTTTGTGGACTAGATCGAACTTGGGCTCAAATGTTGGAGCCGAACTGGAATTGATGACTTAGGTATATGTATGGGAATATACCTAAGTAGATTTGGTTGTTACTTCATGATTGTATCATTCCTTTGTGGATTATCCTTTGTGGATTCTTGGATACCTTCAGGGGTCTCGGGGTCCCTACTGAGTAACGTATACTCACCCCTACACGGGCTATGCTCACACTACATTGTGTTGGATGTAGACGATGGACAACGCTGATCGATGTAGGATCTCGTGGAGCTGGACGATACCTGTAGGTGGATCACTGGACGAGACATACACGGACCGGACGACTGGGGCCGAGGAGCGGAGGAGACTATCTGTACCCACCCTTCCGGTGGGATTTCCATAGGACGGCTCGGTGTTGCTGCTTTACTTTTCTGCAACTGTACTCTCTTTTCAGTTGAACTTTACTTTTAGTTGGGTTTGTATTCTGTCCCATTTACTTTCTAGCACTTACTATTGTACTCAGTTTACTTAGTGTTTACTTCTGCTTGCACACTCTGTGATGTTTTTTTTCTTACATAAAGGAAATACATTCCCTTATATCAGGATTTACGCCTTTGGTGCTAGTCTCCAGCCCCTGGCCTATGGAAGACGGGATTGGGGTAGTCACGGCATGGGTCCTGAGGACGGGTCGAGACAAATTGGTATCAGACGAGTTCGGTTCTACCGCACAACTCAAGACTCTGATCTTCCTTCTATGTGAAGAAATAATGTTAAGGGTATTGAGTGTGGTTATCAGTCTAGGGAGTCCAGTGTTGGTGCGGCGGTCGACGTATCCATACACCAGGACCCTAACTTCTGATTTTCGAAAAAATACATGAAAAAATTGATTTCATGTGTGTTTCAAAAGTTTTCTTTGTGATTACTTTGTGTCAGCTCACCAGGTATAATGTATTGACCATGGCGCACCTGTCTCTTTTCAAGATGGCCCCACAGCGGCAGCCAGCTAGGGTTCCGAGCTTTGTGCGAGACGACAGCCCACCGAGCGACGAGGCCTCGGTGTAGGGCCCTATTACAGCGGAGGCACCGTCGGTACCTATACCCGCCGAGCCACCAATTCCACCATCCCCAGTAGCTGAGAGTGAACATCGCCTGAGTGCACTGCATGAGTTTCAGCGTCAGACACCACCCAGGTTCCACAAGGAGACAGACCCTCAGGCAGTCGAAGATTGGCTGGAGGCTTTTGTTCAAGTTTTCAGGTTAGTAGGGACACCAGCGGACCTCATGGTGATCCTTGCAGCGAATCTCCTACATTAAGAAGAAGGTAGATGGTGGAGCCTGATGCTCCAAGTGCACGACGAGGCATTTCTCCTTTGGTCAGACTTCGAGAGCTTCTTATGCTCGGAGTTCATTCCAGCCACCCTCCGTGCGGTGCGTATTCAGGAGTTACTGCAGCTGTGGTAGAACAGCATGACGGTAGCCCAATACTTGGCGAGATTTACCAATCTCTCATGCTATTCCACGGACATGGTACGGGACCCGTTATTCTGGGCTCGGACCTTAGAGCAGAGAGTGAGTCATGAGATCAGGGCATCGATGATCTCCCTCAGCATTCCGACACAGGCAGGAGTACTGGAGTGAGCCCTTCTTGTGGAAAGATTTCTTGCTGATCCTACACCAGCAGTGAGACCTACCGCAGGTCGGCACATAGCAGAGTCTTCTGCAGCTGGCAGTCGACGGATGTCACAGGGGTCCAAGAAGACCAGACCATCAGACAGACGACTTCAGGATACTGGATTAAAGGTGCGGGGAACACGGCACAGAGCCAACCTTACGAGGAGCAGGCAGTGCTATGCATGCGGTGGTCAGGGCCACATGGCTCGTGGCTGCCCGACCCACCATGCAGAGGAGTAGTAGACGATTGAGGGACCACCCAGGGAGAGGCAGAGGTTCGACCATGGCAGTCTGCAGGGGGCAGGGGGACAAGGCAGAGGAGCTGACGGAGAGAGGCAGGCATAGATTTTGGCAGTGGAGGCCTATGACCACGGCGCACCAGAGATTATTTGAGGTACTATCTATGTCTACTCCACCCTTGCTACAGTTCTTATAGACACCGGAGAGAGTCATTCTTTCATTGTCACTACCCTTGTTCGGAGTTCGGAGATTCCGACGGAGCCGTTGGCTCGATCCTTATGGCTAGAGACTCCTATGAGAGTAGACTCGATGATTAAGCACTAGTCCCGGCAGTGTGAGCTTACTCTAGGAGGCGAGAGCTTCGACTAGGATCTTCTCGTAGCGGCTTCAAGGCCTTATGACGTCATCTTGGGCATAGATTGGTTATCTACGGTCCATGCTCAGATCGACTATATTAGGCGCAAGGTGGGGTGTGTCTGCACCGATGGGAGTAGGTTCACCTTCACCGGTGAGAAGTGAGCCTTTGCATTGTAGGATGGACTCTCATAGAGGAGAGGACAGGTGATCCCTCATCAATTGGCTAGCCTCATCCTAGGAGCAGTGGACATGCCGAGTCCGAGTTTTCCTGTAGTGGTGGATCAGTATGCGGACGTTTTTTCTTACGACGTTCCAGGACTACCTCCTCACAGGGAGGTAGACTTCTATATTGACCTGTACCCCGGGACAGCCCCGATATCTACTCCAGCATATCGGATGGATTCCGTTGAGCTTCGAGAGCTACGAGTATAGCTATAGGACTTACAGGGCAAGGGATTCATCTGACCCAGTGTTTCACCCTGGGCTTCCCCAATTTTGTTCGCCAAGAAGGTGGATGGGAGCTTGTGACTGTGTGTCTAATACTGTCTCCTGAACCAGGTAACCATGAAGAACAAGTATCTGCTTCCGAGGACTGACGACCTCTTCAATCAGCTCAAGGGAGCATGATGGTTCTCGAAGATAGACCTCAGGTCAGGCTATCATCATCTCATAGTTCGAGACAAGGATGTGCATAAGACAGCCTTCAGGTGTCGATATGGACACTATAAGATCTTGGTTATTCCTTTCTGTGTAACCAATGCTCCAGCAGTGTTCATGAGTCTCATGAACAGGATCTTCCAACCTTACCTCGATCGATTTGTCGTGGTGTTCATTGACGACATATTGATTTACTCGACCACTGAGGAGGAGCACGCCTACCACTTGCGGGTTTTACTAGACACACTCCGAGAGCACCAGCTTTATGGTAAACTCTCGAAGTGTTAGTTTTGGATATGTGAGGTCCACTTCTTGGGACACTTTATCTTTGAGGTTGGATTTTCAGTGGATCCTGTGAAGATCGAGGCAGTGCTAGCTTGGGAGCCACCTAGGAGCGTGACGGAGGTGCGGAGTTTCTTAGGTCTGGCTGGGTACTATCGGAGATTTGTTCCAGACTTCTCCAGAGTTGCGGCACCGCTTTCACCTTTGACAAAGAAGGGGAGACCCTTTGTGTGGTCAGATAGATGTCAGAAGAGCTTCCAGGAGCTGAGACAGAGATTGAACGGTGAACCCATCTTGAGGCTACCGGAGGAGGGAGTAGGGTGGTAGTCTACTGCGATGCATCAGGGACCGGACTCGGGTGTTTCCTAATGCAGGAGCAGGTAGTGATCACCTATGGATCACGAAAGTTGAGGCAGCACAAGCAGAACTATGCTACCCATGACCTGGAGTTAGCAGCTGTGTTCTTCGCCCTAAAGATGTGGTGGCACTATCTGATGGGCGAGCGCTTTACAGTCTATTCTGACCACCAGAGTCTCATTTACATATTCTCACAGAAGGACCTAAACCTGAGATAGCAGGGATGGCTTGAGTTCTTCCAGGACTATGACATTGAGATAGTCTATACTCCTGGAAAGCAGAACATAGTAGTTGATGCTCTCAGTAGGAGGACGGGCATTCAGCTACTTGGTGAGGCGACGGAGTAGTTAGCCGCTTTATAGATATACTTCATGGATAGAGATGGGGCATCCTACCTTTAGTCGCTCATAGTTACACCTCCACTTCTTCAGTAGGTCAGAGAGGCACAGCGTGGGGACGTTGACTGTGAGACACGGCATGCATAGATTTCCACAGGATAGGCACCTGATGTATTTTATGTAGGAGGAGAGCACTTCGTCCTTTCCAGAGGATGTACCATGGTACAAGCTGCTTTAAAGGAGGAGGTGTTGAGGTAGTTTCACACTTCCCCTTTAGCAGTACATCCAGGAGTGGCAAAGATGTACCAGGATCTCAGACGACAGCACTGGTGGCCGGGTATGAAGAAGGTTGTGGCAGAGTTCATTTCTCGATGCCTCACCTGCTAGCAGGTGAAGGTGGAGCACCATGTACCAGTAGTCTTGGTACAGCCCTTAGAGGTCCCGGAGTGGAAGTGGGATGGGATATCCATTGATTTCATGACTCGGATTCCACGTACTTCCAGAAGACACGACTCCATTTGGGTGATCGTCGACCGACTCACCAAGTCATCCCACTTCTTACCCATCAGAGAGCAGGGTTCAGGGGAGAGCTTGGGACACCTCTACATTCAGGAGATCGTACTGCTTCATGGTGTTCCATATTCTATTGTCTCCGATCACGATACTCGCTTTACTTCCTGGCTTTGGAAGGGGTTGCAGGAGGCATTTGGGATGCAGCTACGCCTGAGCACCACCTTTCACCCTCAGACGGATGGTCAGACGGAGATGACCATTCAGAATCTCGAGGACATGCTCCGTGCATGTGTCCTCGACTTTGGTCACAGCTGGGAGAATCACATACCTTTGGTGGAGTTTCCGTAAAACAATAGCTATCACTCCACCATCGGGATGGCACCATACGAGGTATTGTACGGCCGACCTTGTAGATCGCCCCTATGTTGGAAAGACCCTGCGGAGTCCACACTTGTTGGTCCAAAGATGGTCCAGGACACGACAGAGAAGGTCCAGGTCATCCAAGAGCAGATGAGGACAGCTCAGAGCTGACAGAAGTCTTATGCTGACAGGAGGCGGAGACCACTAGAGTTTGAGGATGGCGACCACATTTTCTTACAGGTCTCACCTCGATGTGGATTACGGATATTTGGCTGGGGCGGAAAGTTATCTCCACGCTTCATAGGACCATTCCTGGTTCTCAGCAGGATAGGTGAGGTGGATATTCGCCTGGCTCTACCACCTCAGTTGTACCGAGTGCACGACGTCTTCCATGTATCTCAACTGAGGAGATACGTGCACGACCCAATGCATTTCATCCACCATGGGGAGATGGACATCGATGATGGGGCGACTATTGCGGAGGTCCCGGTGCAGATCGAGGATCGACAGGAGAGGGTCCTATGTGGGTGGTCGATTCCTCTAGTGCGCATCAGGTGGCAGCACAGGAACCTTCAGGAGAGCACTTTGGAGCGGGAGGCTCAGATTCGTGCTCAATACCCTCATTTGTTTCCCTAGTTTATGATATATCTTTATGGGTACGTAAAGCCCTGAGATGGGAGTAATGTAAAGACACATAAATTTCTAGGAAAATTTTTTCTTAATTTCATTGGAATTTTACGAGTACGCAGTTTCTGACGGAACCTGATTCCGAGGCCCGGTGTGCCCAGAATCAATTTTTGAAGTTTAGCTTGGGTACGTTCAGTGAACGAACGAGTGGGTTTTTCTAACTTTTGAACTGGAGATCGGAATCGAAATCCGACGGCACCGATGAATCCGCAGCGCCGGTAATTTCTTAGGAAGACCATTTCTAGAGTTACATTTTCTCAGGAAGAGTTGTTAAAAATGTGGATTACGTTTAAAGTGAAATAAAAATTGTGTTACAATTTTATTTAAAATCCAAGTGGTTTAACCCTATGTGTGAAAGTTGAGTGGGACCCACTTGAACCTAAATCCTATTGATAGGATATTAGTGAGGTGGGGCCCACACGAGCGCCACTCCTTCAAATTTTTTTAACTCCTCTTCCACATTAATGATGCCAACTTATTCCACCATTAATTATGAAAAATTAAGATTAATTAATTGGGTGAATTTAACTTTTGAATTTTGAAAGGTTTGGCAAAGTAAAAATAAAATAAGCGGTAGCTTATTTTGTTTTAGGGGTTGTTTTGTTGTGTGGAGGATTGAGAGAGGGAGCGTTCTACACTTTGAAGAACTCATCTTCCTCCTTGAAGAATGCGAAGAACACTAACACGTCGTTCCATCTTCTCTCCACGTCAGAGAAAGGGAGATGCCTCTTCCTCCATGGACGATCTCCATCAATGTATACGGAACCCCACCCTCGACGCCATATTCCACGACGCGAGCTTCCTCGAACTTATTTAAAGTAGGGTTTTTTCATCGTTTAAGAATTATTATTTGACGTTCTTATTTATTTCTTGGGGGCTTGTTATCAATGTAATGGGAGGAGGTTGGACCACACGAACAGGGCCGACCCTCCTCCTCCTTTGTTGTTGGACTTTGTTTTGGTTTGGAATGAAGGCGGCACGGTGCAACAGCACCGCGCGAGAATGAGGGAACAGCGGCCGGAGCCGGGCCGCGACGGAGGGGTGCGGCACCGTCGCACCGCGTCGGTCGGACAAGGGCCACTGCCTAAGGTCGTGGCGGTGCAGAGGAGGGTGGTCAGATCTGCCGGTTGCCGGTGCTCCAAGATTTGGGACCAGCAGGTCCCGCCGTGGCACAATGACTGGCCATTACGGCCGGCCGAATTTCTGAATACCGGGGGTCGTAACCCCGGCAGGTGGCAAGGGCGGGCCCCCCAAGTAGGGGCCGCCGTTTCAAAATGAGGGCGGCACCCCCCCCCCCCCCCCCTTCCACGTATTCTTAGCGCGCGGGTGCCCACACCAGGCCGAACCGGCCGGGCCGGCCGAGCCAGGTCGGGCCGGGCCGCCCGCACTGGTCCGAACCCCCGCAGTATTTGACTCTATACTTGACTACTGTTCTTATATACTAGGGGGGTCCGGCAGTATTTGACTCTATACTTGTATCCTATGTGGGTCCGGCAGAGTAGATGGTCTTATTTCCTTTGTGGGTCTGAAAGCTTAGCTGGTCTTGTATCCTATGTGGGTCCGACATCTTAGATGAATCAGTGGCTACATCTGATCATCTCTATCATCTTACAAAGAAGTATACATGTGTGATCTGATCCTTGAATTTCAATCATTATCTTCAATATTATTTACTTGTTTTCCTGTGTGGATTGGGTTGTGCTTTCCTGTGTGGATTGGGTTCTACTTTCCTGTGTGGAATAGATCGAACTTGGGGTCTGATGTTGGAGTCGAACTGGAATTGATGACTTAGGTATATGTATGGTCATATAACTAAGTAGATTTGGTTGTTACTTCATGATTGTGTCATTCCTTTGTGGTTTATCCTTCGTGGATTCTAGGAGACCTTCAGGGGTCTTGGGGTCCATACTGAGTAGCGTATACTCACCCCTACACGGGCTATGCCCGCACTACGTTGTGTCGGATGCAGATGACGGACAACGCTGATCAAGGTAGGAGCTCATGGAGTTGGATGGTACCTGGAGGTGGATCACTGGACGAGACGTACATGGAGCAGACGGCTGGGGCCGAGGAGCGGAGGAGACTATCTGTACCCACCCTTCAGGTGGGATTTCCAGAGGACAGCTTGGTGTTGCTTCTTTTCTTTTCTGCTGTAGTACTCTCTTTTCAGTTGTACTTTACTTTCAGTTGGGTTTTTATTCTGGCCCATTTACTTTCCATCACTTACTATTGTACTCAGTTTAATTAGTTTTTACTTCTTCTTGCATACTCTGTGGTGTTTTTTTCTTACATAAAGGCAGTGTCTTTTCTTATATCTGGATTTACGCCTTTGGTGCTAGTCTCCAGCCCCTGGGCTATGGAAGCCGGGCTTGGGGTAGTCATGGAATGGGTCCCGAGTACAGGTCGTGACATTGGATATTAAACTATTAGAATAATCACATGGTCTATCAATATCTAGTTTCATAATTCTTCACATCATAATCATTTTGTCAAGGACTCATGCCAATGCCATACATAAATGGGTAAAAGGCCAAACTATTTGTCTCATGAGACCTACCGATGCATAGAGGGTCTATATTAGGCCCCACCCATCACATAATAATTACAATGAATTCCTCTAATGAATGGATATAAAAATAAAAAATATATACATTCATATTGAAACTAACATAAGAAATGTAAATAACTTTCCTCAATCATTAAATATAAACACTAACCATTCGAAGTAATATGGTGAACAACATGAAGATGGCACATCCATAGTCAAACAAATAATAAACCATCAAATATAATATGTTACATGATATCATAGAATATTAATCCCAATTAAACATAATAATTAACAAGAGTGTTGAAATAGATAAAAAAACTCATATAAAATCATCGAGTAATTCTTAAGATAAATAATCTTTTAATTTGAAAAGAAGAGTTCTTTTGGAAAAATATTTTCATAAAATCACAAGTCAATTAATTTATTTAATTAATAATAGAATTTATGATTTTATAAAAATAATGGTAGCTAAAAATAGATTATATAGTTCATTTGAAAATAGGTAAAAATTTAAGAAGTTACTTCGAAACAAGTTTGTTTATCGGGAAGAACTTTTAAAAGATACTTTTAAATCATATTAATCCCCATAAAATAAAGAAGGATTATGATTGGTAAAAATATAAAGAACATTAAAACAGAATTTATGAGGATTAAATAATAATAATTAATAATTTCGTTGAGGTGAGTAGATAATAATATTAACTCGATAGAAAATGGTGGTTTTGGTAGAAAACTCTTACCTTTTGTCAGAATGAGTTATGTACTTGACCTTAACTTCATGGATAATCAAATTAAATCAACTAATTAATTAATTAATATACTTATATACATATTTTTTATTCATAATAGTTCTATTAAGTTCATGTATGGATTTATTGATAAGTTATATGATTGAATTTTGTCATTCTGGAGTGTTTGTTTCCTTTATTTTGATGATCAGTTCGCTTGATTATAAGTAATGGAGTTCATTTGAAATTGGTATAATTACAAAGAATTTGAATTTCATGTTGTTAATTATAATTAATAATTTTAAATGGTTATATATATCATTTGGTTACAAATTATTAGGATTAATCATTAGATAATACATTTTGTGATAATCATTTAGATTATTACAATGGTCATTGATCATAACAAACTCATTTTATTTTATCATTTAGTATTATGTAAATATGTTACATAAATAACATAAAAAGGTTTATATTATAAATTCTAAAATCTATATAAATCATTAAAATGGTTTCATGTACCTCTTTGATGAATAATTTGAAGAAAGAAACTTCATCGTCCATGAAGGTTGTAAATTGGCACCTCTAGGATAATGATTTCATTTATAAAATAAATGAGGAAGAGTGAAGAGATTGATAATGTTTATTACATAAACATGATATAATTTTATTATATATATGATGTAGTAGTTATCATGATTAACTGGACATAGTATGTTAGGAGAGAATAAGAAAATTAGATAAATTGAAATTAAATTAAATGAAAAAGGAATAGGATTTACCACTTCAAATGACCTCCTTGAGAACCTCCTTAAGGGGAGGCGTTTTGGTATTTTGGTAATACCAAGAGATCCTGGACATGGTGAGGGACTAGGGAAAAATATTTTGGAATAAATTTGAGAAGATTATAGTTTTATAGGAGTGAAAATAATAGGTAGTGATAGGTGGATTTTATAGTGGAGGAGAGAAGTTATTTTTAAATATCTTATTTATTATTTTATTAATTTACTCAAGAAAATAAATAGTTTTTTATTATTGTGACTCAAAATAATAATAAGTGAAAATTATTTATAACTAATGGTTTCTTACATCATCCATGCTGCAAGGAATTATTTATTTATCTTATAATGTATTTATACCATAAATTACCAAATTTTACTATTTACCAAAAATTCTAGTATTTTTGAAAAATACCAAAAAATTCACCATAACCATTTTTCAAAGTGTATAATTTAAAAATGGAATCCATTTTATCAAAATAATTCTCTAAATATGAGAAATTTACTTTTTAAACGAGATAATTATTTACTTGAAAAATAGATATTTTAAATTTAAAACTGATTTTATAATTCTTTCAAAACTTTACTAAGGTCTCATAAAATAATCATAAAATCATAGGAAAACAAACTACTTATTTAGGAATACATTTTATGAAAATTAATTTTATTTTAAATACATTTATTAATTTAAAATTGTAATTAAATATTTATTACTCACAAAAATATCAACACATAATTATTAATTTTTAAAATATTCACTCTCATTTATATAGTTCCTAAATTTTATTAATACATACATGGGTGAGTTTAATATTCAAAGGGTTATAATACTATTCATAAGGGTAATTTACTATTCATAAGGTTAATTTACTATTAACCAAAGATGTAATTTGATCCTATCAGACTCTAAATATGTTACTGATCGCAATTGAGTATGTCAGTTTTTTGAAATTTAAAACACATAAGGGGAAAAATTATGTACATTAGATAGGTTATAACAAAGTGTTGTTTCATAGAGACCCTGTGTTTCATGAATTAAATATTAAATTTGTTTGTAAATTCTTAGGGTGCTACACATATTATGTTCTTTCGTTACATTTCATTTGATTCAAGAGATACTAAAGTTGGATGGGTTCTTCATCTTAATGTTGTTTTGTTGAGTCGCATTTAATGTTATGGGCCTATTTATGTTTATTAGGTGTATATATTGTTACATTGAAATTTTATATCATGTATCCTTCATAATTTATGTTTTATAAAGTTAAAATTCATATTATTTCATCCAAGGTGATTTGATTTGAATGTTACCAAAGTGGTACGGTTTTACCGTCTCAAATTGTATTCTTTGGGACACATGTTATATTATAAAAAATATCTTCATTTATGAGGTTTATCTAATTATAATTTTATATTTTACATAATTAATATAATAATTTTTATGGTATTTAAATTTTATTTTTATGTTATTTATTTTTACAATTATGACTCAAAAATTCCCAAAATAGTAAAGATTTTATGTTAAAATCTCAATTTTTTCGGGATTGTTTATACTTAAATTTATTATCATGATATTAGGTGATAAATACATCTAAAATAAATTTTATTTAATAATATTCTTTCTATTTCTATATATTATATGTTTTCTTTTAAATTTCCTCTTTTTTAGTATTCAAGATACTAAAGAAACCTTCTTAAGGAAAACAGGCCTTGTTTTTTTATTTGGTTAAGAATATTTTTCTTCCATGTCTATATTTTATTTAAAATAATTCCAATAATGTTTTTTATTCTATAAAGATTATTTAAGTTCATTTTTAACTATATTTGACTTTATTTACTATGGTTGAAAAGGAATATTCTTCTTTTTTCCCAAATTTGGAGATTTTTACTTTTTACCAAAAATGTCAAATGAATATTTGTTTTATTGTACACAACATTGTATTATTTCCTCTCTATCATAAATACTTTTTACTTTAAATATTAAATTAAAATATTCAATGTTTATTTTTAAAATAATCATTAATATTTTGGAAATTTTTAAATTAAGAATAAGTCACCTCAAAATGAAATAGGTGTTTTCCTTAAGAAATGTTCCAATGATCTTTTAAATGTATTTTCAACTAAAACATACTCCTTTTATTTCACTTATTCTATAATAAGGATATAATAAAATTTTACCATCTTTATTATTTCCCTAGATGTTATATGATTTTGATTATGAAATATTTATGAAACCCAATTTATTTCAATGGGTTATGTTATAATGAAATGATGAATGTTTTATGATCTTATGGAACCCATAAATGTGGATTATAATTATTTTATAGGTGATCCTGATATTAATCATGATGAAATTTTGGTTCTTTATATCCCTCTAATTATTTGGGTAATTATTATGGATTTTAGAAACTCCTAATATATTATGGAATTAATAAACTCCTTATAGATGATGGAGTTGACAATATGAAAGTTGATCCTAAGAGAATGTTGGAAATGACTGGGTAGGCATTTCTATTATTGTAATTTATCCTCAATGAGAGTTTTGGGAATGAACCTTGACTAAGGGAGTAAATTTTTATGCTTATTTTTATGCCAATAACATGAATCTTATGATTATGATACATTTTCATAGACCATGATTGATAATTATACACACTTGTGACTTATGTCTATTATTATGACAAAGCATTTTGCCATGATTTATGATTAATGATCTTTGACTGATTATGAAGGATAATTGTATGTTATGATCATATTATTATAACATTATGATTATCTTATTCTTACTTTATCATTAATCAAAATATCTTATATTTACCCTTAATTTGGATATTATCCCACCCATTCTTATGTTTCATTTCCTTTGGTTATAAAGAAAGTTTTTAAGTTTGATATGTCTAATAAGGGAGATATATGTGATGAACTTAAGAGGAAATTGTCTCAATCATTTATGATCTATTTTTTTAAGTATCCAAGTTTCTAAATATATTAAACTTTTACTGTTTTGTTGTGAATTGTGATGATATATAATGAATATTTATCAAATGAGATGTAGTGTATTTGTATACAAAGCTTATGGTCACTACATTAATAATTCAAACCAAGACAAACTTTGTTAATATTTAATTAAATACACCACTCTATTATTAATTATTATATATTAATATATATATATATAGTATATATCTATATTAAATATATATTATTATAATTATTATATTAATTGTCATAACTTTTTATTAGGTCCACATGGTTTTTTAGACATCCCTACAACCATGGGAATCAGTTCCCATGGTATTATAGTGGTTCTTTCCATGGGTAAAAATGTTTGTGGAAATATTCTCATAGTAAAAGGGGATACCTCCACTAGAATACATGCCTATAGAAATAGGGTTCTATTGTGAGGACATACCAAAAAAGAAAAATGTTTCCATGGTAGTTGGGTGAAGGTGAAAGAGGTTACGGCCAAGGACATACATTCCCATGGAGGTAAGGGTCACTATGAGGAAATATCCCCATGATAATATATCCATGTAGTGGTAAATTATTGGTGAGAGAGGATTCCACCAAGAGAATACATTTCCATGGATCTACCGTGATTATGTGATTGGGATATCACAATAGGTATATATGTATTAACTCAAACAACTCTTCTTATCCTTGTTTTGAAAATCACAATACACTCTGTTTTTTTAGATAACTTAATGTTTTTATTTATATTTTATTTTACCAATTTTAATTTTTTGATGAACTAAATAGATTTCTTAAATTACTGGAACATAGTGAAGGTGTGAAGAATGTTGTAATTTCAAACAAAAGTATGTCTACTATGACCACTGCAGATTTCTCCAATGGAGTATATAAATTCAACTAAGGGTTCGAGTAATTTTATATATGAAGGTATTTGAATCTCATTTAATATTTTTTATGTTATTTACCATCACATTACTATAGAGGATTTCTATTGTTTTTTATTTCATTTTTTTATAAGTTCTAAAATATTGTGAGATTTCATTGTAAAGATATTAGTTTAACCATATAATTGATCATTGTCATATTTTTTTGATTGATGATATTCTAAGGAGGAATCTAAAGCTTTGGATCACACTAATCAATGAGACTCTAGATCTAGGATTATTTATCTCTAGAACCATTTATTTTTATAAATTCTAGGGTACTTTTACTTATTGTTGATCATTATTGTTATAATAGGTTTCTAGAAATAAAGGGACCTACAACCAACTTCTTATTTAAAAAATTTATGGTGGAGGATTGTATCTTCCATTTTGGAATAGATTCAAGAATTTTAAATATTTAGAACTTGCAGATACATTTGATTTGTTCTACTAATAAACTTGCAACTTTGTATTAATATGGAATAATTTCCATGATAGAAAGTTTTTATTTTTAATATCCTTTAAGGGGAATTCAAATTTCCATATGATACTCCACACATTCTATTTTACTTTGTTCTTTCGTTTTCCTATTGTATTATGTTAATCGGTTGAGTATTTATCTTTTGATAGTTTTGTTTTTTTATATTAAAACTCTTGGTTATATTATGTATTAACCTTTTTTACTCTGATTTTATTAGAATTTATAACTTCTATTCAACCAAGTACTTGAGTGGGTTATAAAATATATGTTAAATTTAAAAAAAAATTACCCCCACCCCCTAGATATTTCAATTCATTTTCCTCTAGGACAACATTTTGTATCAAAATAAGTGTAATTATTTTTTCTAATCACATGATTTTGTATTTGAGTTGGTTTCTTGATATCAGAGATTTAATCTATATTTTATCCATCCTATTGGATTTTAGAACTTTCATTTTCTCAAAATTTATAATTTTTCTTAAACAAACATGTAGAGGAATAATAATAAAATTTGTTTTTAATATCATAAATCTTCTCGTCATAGAAATTAATAATTTGAATCCAAGTTTACCACCAATCTTTGATGGTATAGATTTTGAATATTATAAATATGGAATGAAAATGAAATTTATCAACACTGGTTTGTTTCATTTTTTGATAATGAAAAAAATTTATAATCCAAAAGAAATAAATTTTACACTTACCCATGAAGGAGAAATTGGAAAATCTTTCTAATTAAAAACTTTGGAAAACTTTTCAATTCTCAATAACAAGAAACATATATAATAAAATTCCCTCATGTGATATTGAAAATGAAATTTATGGAATGTTGGAAATCACATAATTTAAAACGTCTAATGTTATTGAGACTCCACAGGAGATGTTATGAGGAGATTATTCAGACTTTTATTTTTAACCTAGTGAATCAGTAGCACAAATTCACTACTATTTTATGATAGTTGTTGATGGACTACAATAACTTATAGAAAATGAAATTATAGATGAACACCTAGTAGAGAAAATAACTGATTTTTTTATAATGAAATGGGAATCCAAATAGACAGCGATAGATGAAAATAAAAATCTAACCAAGATTACACTTGATGACCATATTGTGACTCTCATGCACTTGGAAAATCTATTAAAGTGTTGTGATAAAAAGGATAAAAGAAATAAAGGATTTTTATTATCTTCAACGTGAAGTACCCTAACTTCTGGGTCTCAAACATCAAACACTACTATTTTGAAGAAGAAATCAAAACATCATTCAAGTTTTATAAATTCAAAATCAAGTGAAGGTAAAATTTCGTATCTTACAATACATAAGAATAAGATTATAGAAAAGAATAATTTTTGTTATAATATTGAAATAACTTAAAATAAATTTCTTAAAAGAATGAATATTTATAAAAAAAATTAGTACAAAAAGTAGTGAAATTATACTTGATTATCCTAATCTAAATAATAAGAATAAGGGTAGGAAATCATCATCGACAAAATAAAGAAAACCCATCAAAGAAAATAATGATATATAGAATGTTAGTGAGGATCCATCATTCAAAATTATCAATGATAAATAGAGTGATGATATCAAGATTCTTATTATTTTATATAAAAGGCACCTTGGAATGACTAGTTTTTATAGGGAAGGTAACTCCTATTTATCTTTTACAATTATCAATAGATGAAAATTTTTATTTTACATCAAATAAAGGGATATATATAACTTTATATGAAAATTTGGATGATTTTATTTCATTTTAACATATTGTTAGATATGTGACATACCTAGAGGTGAAAAATAAAAATTTAAATAAATACTTTGATCAAGCCTTACTAGGGTTGTGGACACTCGTCAGAAAATTTCTAAGAAATATTATGAACTTATGGAATAAGTTGCTAAAAATAAGTATGAGGCTACTAAGTCTAAGAATGAAATTTTGATATTAACCAATGAACTTAAATCCAATGTTTTTTAAATGAAATCATCAAGTAAAAGGAAAAATGTTTTGATGTTGAATCCAAAAGTATATATTTTAAAGAATTTATTTATCAAAATTTATTTTGGATAGAAAATAATTTATAAGTTATATAATAATCTTTGAAAGAAAATCTAAAATTACAAACATGTCAATAAATCTATCATAATGTCACAACAATAAGATCAAACTATTAAATTACATTGAGACAAGTAGTGAACCATTCAGTATGAAATTTCAAATAAGTGGATATTGGAAGAATATATATTCACTAAACAAAATGAAATCCTTTAGAACCCACTAAGAATATATAAAATATGGGATAGATATGATTAACCACATAATAGATGGAAAATCATTTGAATTGATAGTGTTGTTTATAACCACCTCTGGACCTAAGTAGGATTAGATTCCAAGGACCAAACTTCATATAAAAGAAACCACTACGCATACCAATAGCTAACATTAAATATTTGATACCTAGTAATATTTTTTTCTAAATTTGTTCTCTCATGCATGATTTTTATATACAAATATATTTTTTTTTAATTTTAAAGTTCTTATTTTTTTCTAATCAAAATTTCAGAGAGTTTTATTTTTAGATAAATTTTTTTCTAAAAGTTATAATCCTGATAATTTTGTGTACTGGATTATTTTTTTCATGAAATATAAATTTGATAAAATTCATTTATCATGATATATTTTCATAAGTTATATTGATATATGATTGCAAGATAAATTATGAATAGAACTTACTAGAATCATGGTGTAATTATTTTATGTATGAGGTCTTTAAAGATTTTTTCTAAAAAAATAATGATATATCGATATTATCTTTCTATGTTATTTTACCTTAGTATTCATTTATTTCAAAAATATTTTGTACACAAACAAGGATATATTTTTCTCATGTTTATCTAAACTAAAAATAACCATGACAAGCTTTTCACTAAACATTTAAATTAAAATAGGATTAAATATATTAAACAGAATATAGGAATGATTAATGCAAAGTGATCATAAGTTCAACTTCTTGTTTCACTATATCCTAATAAATAAAAACTCCTAAATAAATAAGGAGAGCATTAATTATTTATAACATTGATAAATTTTAATTTACTCATTTCTTATTTTCAAAAAATTTATTATACAGAACATATTATATTAACATTAATGTGTAATGGAACTATGTCTAATTGAAGTTATCCTTTTTTTGTTGAATTTAATAATAATAAACTTTGGATATATACCATTTACAATAGGTTTTATTCTCACAATAATGAACCATTATAAATTTTTAAGTCTTTTTTAAGTATTTTTTTAAATATGTTACAAATTCTTAATGTTGTGATGCTCTAACAGTTACATTAATGGATTTATTTTACTCTAATAATTTTCAATTATTCCAATTTTTGAAACCACTCTTACAGTTTATATTATTGTCATTTTAAATATTACTCTTGCATTTGTGTGTTATTAACTAACTCATATATATGATTTATCACATTTGAATAATTTGGTTCTTATTTGTTTTTAATTTCTTATGTATGAAATATCATATGTTCTTTTCCCAATGCGAGTAAATGTTTTCCCTTTATTATTACTCATTTTTTTTATTTTAACTAACTCTAGATAAAAACACAATTTTATTACTTATCTATGTATATGAGTATATTATTTTATTCTATGGAAGATAATATAATTTATTTGGGACATTTTCTAGAACCATCCTCATCAAAATAAGATCATCCATGAATATCAAAAGAAAACTTCTAGAAGGATCATCTATTTTATTTTAATCATTAATTTTCTTTTACCTTTTTTCTATGATTATAAAAATGATTTAGAAATGTTTTTTAGGACTGTTTAGTAAAAGGAATAAATACCTCCCATGGAAATAAAATGGAAGTGGTTCGGAGAATATTTGTCTTTAATTAAAAGTTGTTTAAATGTATTAATAGAAAATTATAAAGTGAAGAGTTAATTTTATAGAAATTAAAATAATTTTCTCTATATTTATATCTAAACATTCATATAACTAGTCATTTCTTAACTTTACTTAAATTGTATCTATGTCATTGTTTTTGAAAATCACAAAGGTAGATAAATTGCTAGTATATTTTTCTTTCTTTTATTGAGGGGAATTATTATTCAATGGAAGATATTTTTTTATGGGGAATATTTTTTATTACTAACTATGTGTGTTTCTTAAAGGAGAAAATTTAGTTCCACATATGCTATATCCAAGTTAATATTTATGAAATCATAAAAGGATAATTATTTTTTGATTCTAATAAAATATACCTTTACTTGAGTTTCCATGCATGTTTTGTGGTTATCAAAATGTGAGATATTTTTTATTTAAATGATTCTTATTACAATTGTTTTGAAAATAAAGATGCACTTTACTCTATTTTTTGAGCTAACATGTTGTTTTTGTTTACATTTCATTTGTTCATTCTTAATTTCTAATTGTGTGTTTTGATGAACTAAATAGATTCATTGAATCTTCATAACTTATTTAAGAAACATAAAATGTTTTGATGGAACACTAAACTACCTCATCAAAAATTAATTCTACATTCATATGATGATAATAAATATTTCAATGTTTTTCTAATTAAACATGAATTTATTTTTAATATGTCCATTGAATTTTATTACAATGAAGTATATAAATTCAACTGGTGCCTCTAGTAATGGTAGATAAAATTATATATCAACCTCATTCAATCATTTTGAGGTTGTTTATCATATCATTGTTGTGGTTTATTTTGATAATATATTTATTTAATTATGTTTCTCAAATAGATACCATTTATTGATGTTTCATTTTAAAGCTCTTAGTTTTACCTTTTTATTTTTCATTGTTCGGCCTTCATAATCATTGAGATTCTAGTGAGTAATATACTACTTCTAATTTATATGATTGATGATACATGAATGATCGTATGTTTTCCAAACCATTGAGTTTATAAAAGTCCAATGAACACAGGATTGTTTTCATTTATTGAATATTGAATAGTTTCTATGGATATAGTTTCCTAGTACTAAGTGATTACTGGAGAAGTCCTTATGTATAATTGTATCTTCTAATTGGGGATATTTCTTATAATTTATAATATTTTTAACCTTTTTATACCATGTATTTGGTATACTAATCCTCTGGTCTCTTTGGTTTAAAAGATAAGACTTCTTTATACCATAATTTGTTTTGTAATCATAACTTTAAAGGGGTATCTTGATTTTTATCTTATATTCCACACATTAATTTTTTACACTGCTAAATAATTTTCTGATTATATTACATTTATTAGTTTAGTGTTTTTATTTAGATATTTTTACTTCCATATACAATATATAACTTTTTTATCTTGGATATTAACATTTTTTACTCTTCCTTGATACTAATTTATAACTTCAGACCAACTGAATATTGGAGTCAGAAGAAAAAATTATAATTTTTTTTTCGACTATAAGGCATCCCCAGCTACCTTTTTATTTAACTATAGGACAACAATGTATATGTGGTGATAGGTTACCTCTATGAATGGATAACTATATAGGCATATAATTATTTTTTTGTAGGTTTCTGGTGTGAGGCGACACTACCACAAAAATATATTCAGGTGGAATTATGTTTTTTGTGTGAGGGGATATCGGCATGGGAATATATGTTTGTGGTGGTAGGGCATTACCACCTTGTTCTCATACCACCCTTGAGCTCAAAATTTATTTCTTCAGTCATCCTATATAAATGGGTAAGATACCTATGGAAGTATCACACCTATGTCCATTAGAAAAAACATTCAGTTCTAATTGACTGACCTATGACCATGGGTATACCACCTTTGGCTATAGCTTCATCATTTTAGGTGTTTTTTCTAGTAGTAAATTGGAAAATATTCCTTATGAATTTCATATGGTTTGGAAAAAATAAATAACTATAATGTAACCATAAATTGTAAAATATCCTTAAAAATATTGAAGAGGGAACTATAAAAGTTATAGATATAATAAATGAGAAATATATGAAGAGGGGGAGATATAAAGAGTGATAAAAAACTAGAAAAATAAAAAATATATAGTGGTAATGTCCCCTTACAAACAATGTAGAGTATGAACTATAAATCCATAAAGTAGGAAATAAGAAAATTAATACATCAAAAAAATTAAAAATAGTAAATCATATATTTTAAAACATTTATAAGAGACATATAAAATAATATAGTAATATACAAAACAATACTTGAAAAAAATAGAGATTTATAATATATCTCCTTACCTCGAGTCCCAACTTGTTTTGTATGTCATCGAAAATTATGAATAATTAAATTATATTTATTAGTTTCTTACTTAATATACTTTTTTATTATTACTTAATTATTATATTTTATTAATTCATATATTATCATGAATTATTCTTTTACTGAATAGAATTATCTTGTTTCGATTGTTTTGTGGTGATTGGTTCACAATTCCAAATCCTCTTCGATGTAATAGAAATTATTAATGGTCAATTTCCAATGGTCCCATAGTATCTAGAAGTTTTAAGGTATGTAGTTTTTATCCTTATATAAGTATAAGGGTTTAATAGATCAATATATTCTTTAAAATATTAATAAATCATCAACTTCTTCATCATAAGATTGTTTTAGATGGTTAAAATTACTATAATTTTTTACTTTTAATATAATTATTTTTATAATCATTTATTCATTACATAATCATAAAAAATTATTAATGTTTTATTAATCTTATTATATATACTTTATTTTTCTTTATGAGACTTTAAAATATATTAATAAATATTTTCAAAGTCAGGAACTGAAATGGAGCATTATTACGAGGACCTAGGAGCCCAAAATTAATTTTGTAAATTATTAAATATATTTTATATCACGTAGTGAAAAATTTATTAATTATTGTAATATCTCCTTAATCAAGTATCAGATCAAAAATTTGAGTCCACGGTTGAATCTGGAGTGCGGGGTTTACCCTTGATGCTACCTAAAGTTTGTTGGCACTGAACATTAGGATGAGGCAGCTATTGGCAGGTAGGTTAAGTAAATTAATTATTTTATATATTTAATTAATTATATTAACACCTATTACCTACTTCCATATCAAAATATTCTATTATGGAAAATCACCAGGGTTCTCCACATAACCCTGGGATCTTTGAGATGAGGATTTCACAGACCTCTGTTGGCGAATCAAGATCGGATGATGAATGATAATATTGTTAAGGTATACCGAGGAACATAGAAAACAAAGGGTCCTCTACAGTAAGAGAAAAAAATTTCTTCACCAATGATTGATCCAAATTGAGGAAGGTCTCATCAATTTCGGTTGTCCTCCCCTTTTTTGATTAAATATTTGAATCATGGATTGTATCTTATTTTGAATATGTGTTTTCATACCCATCATATGAGCCCCATTGATGTTTAGTTTATTATTGGATTATTATATTTACATGTCATCGTTTTACGCCAATTATCCTCATTTATGAAAGTGTTGGCTAGGAATTCTTGGTCAATGATTCATGCGCCTTTTTTCTTGTTCATTTCCCCATTCATTCTTGGTGCTCTTCATCATTTCCCTACGGGGTCATAGTTTAACTTTATCAGGTGGGTTCGAGAAATATCAAATCCCCCGATTCATGGTAGATTCGTAAGAAACAATAAAATTGGAGATTTGATTATGGATTGGGATAGATCATATAATTTGGGTTATGAATCATGCAGAAATGTGATCTGAGACTGAGTGGCCGCAACGGGTGGTGCATCAGGTTGCATGCGGGATACGTGCAGATCAATGGATTTATGTTTTTATCCAAAATAGGGCCAAAATAGATAGATGAAGGTGGTTACCACCATTTATGGGTTTCTGAAAAATATATTTGTTTATATGAGAGTTGCATATGGAGATGTGTGAAGAAACTAGTGTTTTGGGGGAAAACGAGACTACATGACATGTAGTTTAGTGAACATATGTCGTATAGCCCCACCCATCTATTGCATTTAGGGTTTTGGGGAAGATAAAGATCACAAACCATGTGGATGGACCACACACCATATGACCCTTCCCATGTAGCCCAATCTAACACCAGTTTCACATGCTCGCGGCCCCATGTGGGAAGATACTTTGTGTACTCTTGGTGTACAAGGGCATGTGTCGGTACCTAGGAATGAACAGGTACACAACCAAGTATAATGACACATGCATGGATAGGAGCACAATGTTTAGCCCCAGTTGGCCAAGACTTGTAGTGTATTACTCTTACACAATGTGTATTACAACATGTCTAGAAATTTTTTTTTTGAAAGGACATGGTAGGGTCATCCATACCTTTTGTGTAGATACAGAGGTGGCACTCCCCTATCATTCTAGGGTATGGGTCCTATATCGATGGAGATGGTACTCCCACTTCATACTAAGGTGTTGGACCTCTATATCAATTATGTAGATGTAGAGTAGGAACTCCCCTATTGCACCAAGGCATGGGTCCTCTGTCCATGGAGATGGTACTTCTCTATTTTATCATAGTGTGGGTCCCCCATACCTATTATGCAGATACATACATAGCACACCCTTGTCACACCAATGTATATATCCTATATCCATGGAGACAGTACTCCCCTATCAAACCAGGGTGTGTTCCCTCCATACCTATTTTTTAGTTGTAGAGGTGTCACTCCTCTATCACACCAGGTTTCATGTCCTCTATCAACAGCAACAGTACTCCCATATCATTCTAGGGAGCAGATCCTCCATACCTATTCTGAAGAAACAGAAGTGGCACTCCCCAATCCTACCAGGTCATGGGTTCTTTATCTATAGAGAAGGTACTCCCAAGTCATACTAGGGTATTATTCCTCCATACCTTTTGTACATATATGGATATGGTACTCCCTTATCGTACCAAGGTATGGGTCCTCTATACTTGTTTTAAAGATACTAAGATAGTAGTCCCATTCCATACCAGGTCACAGGTCCTCCATACTCATTGTATAGATAGAGACGTGTTACTCCCTTGTTATACCAAGGAGAGGGTCCCATACCTTTTGGATATTATGCTTCATCAGACTTTGGAGTAGGAAGAAAGTTGCAGACACTCCCCATGTCTTATTTAGATAGATACATAAGATGTTTAGAATTATTGATCGAACATTATAAAAGTAGGTAGGCTCCTCGTTCTTGGATGGGTTGTGATATGGAGATTCATTTTCTCTCTTGTTTGGGTTTATTTTATAAACATATATATTTTCATAGTTGTATTTTGTTCCCATTTGATTTGGGTTTATCTGATTACATATATTGTGTCTCTAAATCCACATCCTATAGTTTTTAGTGAATCATACTAGGTATGTATATACTTACCCATTTATGGTATTTTCACACATGTGACGTGTCTTATCCAGACAACAAATAGGTCGGTGGTGATTTCATATGATCATAGGGATACCGGGGTTTATTTGACTGTATTTAGTGGCTGGGGCTTGGAGATCTGAAGCCAGGCTCTCTCAGTATTTACTTTCCAGTTTTTTTCATGTTGGGACATATTTTTTGGGTGGGAATATATTTTTTTTCTTTCATTTTTGTTTATTTTATCAAACTTTTTTCTATTCGCTATAGGTTATTAGATGCTTGGTTTTTTCTCTAGATGTTACTATCTTTTATTATTATTCGTTTTAACTTCTATATGGGGATGGTATGGTGTGTGAATATATTTAATTTTGGAAAATAAATCCCATTTTAGTTTTGTATTTAAGTAATTTTCTCTATACTTGACCTATGGAGATGGTATTGGTTTAGTTTTGTCTCGACCTTCTATTGGCCAGGTGGGCCCCAGTGATACAATTTGTGATAGATTGGTATTAGTGGTGGTTCAACTTTTTAAAAAAAAATTGAATTTTTTTTCTAATGAGGTTTGGTTTATAATTTAGGTAAATTTTGTAAAAGTTTCTATAGTGAAGCTTTTAGGCCTAGGAACCTAGTGTTAGTGTAGGAGACAATGTATCTATTCACTATGACTTTTCCAACCTTCTTACTGACTCATCATACCAAGACATCTGTTATGAGAAACATGGGTACATGCATCATATAGTATTGAGTATTGTTATTTTTTTCCTTGAGTTATCCCCCCATGTATATATTCTCAATTGACCATGGTAAGTCGTGATTAAGTTTTCAAGATTCCTTAATGAAGAAAACCATCCCAGATAACAATTCTGGATCATGATGAAGATCCAATGAGTGACGAGGCTTTAGTTTAAAGGACATCTTGTGAGTTATTTTCTCTAGGTGGGTAGGTAGAAGCACCTCCTCCTATCAAGTATCACATTATACAAGTATATATAGAAAAGGATACGTGAAGGCTTATCATGATCTAATAATTCCAACACCATAAGTTGTTAAGGTTCCGAGGTGAGCTAGATCACCAGGTAGTAGAGGATTTAAATGAGTCGGTGATCCAAGTTTTCAGACTTATGAGGATCCTAGTTGATCAGGTTATTTCATTGGTATCCAGTCTTTTCCAAAGACAAGGTGGGTTCTTGTAGAGTCAATTTTTATAGTTGCATGATGATTCACCACTCTCATGGTTTTACATCCAATAGTTATTTCATTAGGATTACTACCCATCATGATTGTTCTTAGTTTGGATCTAGGAGACCTTTTAGCTATAAGAAGAAGGAATGGCAGTTTTTGAGTGTGTTATGAGATTCATTAACCTTACATGTTACTCTATAAACATTATTAGGGATGTTTAATTATGGGGAAACAATTTTTATCATATTCGCAGTCGATAAATCTATGCCATTTTGTTACATTTTGTATTTCCACATATGTTGGAGTCCTATACTAGGTGATAGTAATAGATTGCTTCCTATATGAGGGGCACTATGTATCTAGAGCTATTAGTAGGCATCCCAGAGCTGAGTCATCTACATTGGCTGATAGATATCAAGTGTCAAGGTACAAGAGGCATACCCATTACTAGACTAAATAACATGGTTAATTAGCTCAGGGGTAGATCATAGGACCAGTGAATCCTAGAGGGAGTGATGTTATGCATGTGACAAGAGAGGTCACACCATAGTTGAATTCCCAAAAAAATGTCTTTAGGAGGGTACCAAGGTAGTAGATGGACCACCATGAAAAAGATAGTTCCATGATCATGGATCTCCCAGGTGTGGCCTTGGCGACCCATGGGATACGGAGTTGGTAAAGGAGTAGGTGAGATCCTAGAGGAGGGTCTCATGATGGTTAAAAAAATTATGAGCTCCCTACACCACAACCATCTTGATTCTCATTCCAAGCTTAGGTAGATGGTGGTCAGGGTCAGGGCCAGTGATAATCTATGGAGGTTTATGACCTGGAAACTCAAGAGAATATTAGAGGTATGATTTGGGTTTATTCCACTCTTGCTTCAATACTAGTAGATAGAGTTATTAGTTGTTCCTTCATATCCTAACTCCTTGTGAGATATCTAAGGCTCCCAATAGAGACAACATCCCATCATATTTTCCTTACAATTCCTATTGGAAATTCTTCTTTGATATTGTTAATCTTTCAAAAGTGATAGATGTCACTTTTTTGGGGAGAGTTTTTTATGGGATCTCTTAGTTAGGATGATGAGACTTTATGACATCATTTTTTGTATACACTATTTCTTCACTATCAGTGGCCATATTGAATTCCACCACAAATGATTTAGATACCTTTGAACAGACGGGATTAGATTCAAATTTATGGGTGATAGAAATCTCATGGAAGAGCATGTGGGTCTTATAATAAAGAACATACAACCCATCACTGATCATTTTGTGAGTTTATCCCTTGGCATAGTGGGATATTTTAGCATTTGGGTTTCTTCAGTCATGAAGGATTATATGGATTCATTCCCTGAGGATATTTTAGGACTACCTATGAGGAGGGAGATGGTGATTTTCATCACCATACACCCTAATACCACTCAGATATCTTCATCATCATACATCATGGCACCTACCAAGCTCAATGAGATAAGGGTGTATTTGGAGGACCTTTGAGAGAAGGGTTTTATTATACCGAGTGTGTCCCCATGGGTAGTTCTGTCATTGTTCATGAAAAAAAACGTATGGTGGAATATGGATTTTTATGTATTATTGTCACTTGAACCATTTCACGATAAATAAAAAGTACCCTTTAATGAGGATTGACATCCTATTTGTCCAGTTTCAAGGATTGAGATGGTTCTCATAAATTGATCTCAGGTCTGGCTACCACCATTTGAGGTTTGGAATGGATGATATTCCAAATCTGGCATTCCAATGTTGCTATGAAAACTATGACTTCATGAAGATTCATTTTGATGTGAAAATTTCTTCCACTATGTTTATGAATATGATGAACCGAATATTTCAATCATACTTGGACCAATTTAATTTTTTCTTCATTGATGACATATTCAACTACTCTATGTTAGAGAAGTAGTATGTAGAGAACTTAAGGATGGTCCCAGACTTTCTTTGGGGCAAATAGTGTTATGGTAATCTCTCTAAGTTATAGTTATGGATCCATGAGTTTCACTTTCTAGGGCATCTCATTTATGAGAATGGATTAGTTGTGGACTTGATGAAGATTGATGAAGTTATTTCTTGGGATCCACCTAATAGTTTGTTATAGGTTTTGGATTTTCTTTTATTTAAATGTTACTATAATAGGATCATGGAAGACTTCACTAGGATTATATCCCCTTTGACCACTTTGATATGGAAAGGGAATCCATTTACTTATATTATATATTCCATAGATCCTTTGAGGAGTTGTAATTGATTTTTACTAGGTCTCTAATTATGAGACTATCGGAGGATGGCATGGAGTATGTAGTATATTGATATGCCTTCAAAACTGGGTTCATCTTCCTGTTTATGCATAGGAAAGTAGTTATCGCATATGGGTCGAGGTAGTTGAGATCCCATGAGTATAACTATGTGACTCATAACCTAGATTTCGTAGTAGTGGTCTTCAGTCTGAGGATATGGAGGAACTATATTCTAAGAGAGAGATTTATGTTTACTCAGTCTATTAGAGTACCATGTATGTCTTCACACATATATATATGAAACTGAGACAAAGGCACCATTTGGATTTCCTACATGACAATGACTTTGAGGTGGTCTGGTAAGGAAAATTTTGTGGCAGATTCCCTCGACGAGAAGTCTCATTCTCTTCTGGTAGAGGAGGAATCTTAGAAGTTGACATCTTTATAGATGACCCTAGAATAGGAGAGGGTACATCTTATCTTCAATCGATAATGTTGAGTCATCTTCTTCTCCATCATTTGAGTGAGGATCAGTTGGGAGACATCGATTGTGTGGTCTCGAATGAGTATATATCCTTAGAAGATTCACCATATGGATTCTATAAATGATAGAATTATTTTATACATTCCTAGGGATAGATGGTGGTTCTAGTAACAATGTGATAGGAGGTGAAGAGAGAGTTTCACACTTCTCCTTTGACTATACATCTTGATGTAGGTAATATCTATAGGGACCTTCTATGGTAGTTTTGGTGGGTTGGAATGAGGTTTATCATGGTCGAGTTCATCTCTTTTTGTCTCAGATGTTAGTAGGTAAATGTTATTCACCATGTTCTAACATGTTTATTATAGAAAATTTCAATCCCAAATAGGAAATGGGATTACATATCCATGGAATTTGTGACAAGGCTTCCACGGACTTTGAGGGGCCACAATTCCATTTTGATAATAGTCGATCATCTAGCCAAATCGATGAACTTCCTTGCTATCATAGAGAAGGTTTTGGTGGATATTTTGGGTCACTTGTACATGTGGGAGATCATCTATATTAATGGGGTTCCCTCAACAATTATCTATGACCATGATTTAGGGTTCAAGTTGTGATTTCGGAGAGGTCTATAGGAGGCATTTGGGACCAAGTTGAGGATGGGTATATCTTTTCAACCCCATATAGATGGGTAGATTGAGTATATTATCCATGTTCTATATGATATGTTGAGGGATTATATTCTAGACTTTTTCCATATCTGGGAGGATCACTTACCTCGTTATAGTTTTCTTATAATGATAGTTATCACTCTATTATCATCATGAACCTTTCAAGGCCCTATGTGGGGAAATCTTATAGGCCACCCTTATGTAGGACTAATATTGGTGAGGAATCTCTTGTTAGGAAAATGATGGTGCAGTAGTTGACGGAGAACATCTAAGAGATCCTTGAGTGGAATATAATAGTCCAGAGTAGGAAGAAATATTATGTTGATCGACGTCGTAGGCCCGTGGGGTTTGAGTAGGGAGACCATGTTTTCTTGAGATTCCCCACATGATGAGGATTATATAGATTCACCCCAAGAGGAAATATATCCCTAAATTTCATCGGGTCATTCAAGATCATTCAGAAGGTTATCAAGATTACCTACCACATAGACTTACCCCCACAATTAGAGTGAGTTCATGACATATTCCATGTTTCATAGCTAAGGAGATATGTGCACGAACCTGTACACATTATTGACTCAGTAAAGATGGACATCGAGGATTGATCCACCAACACAGATTACCCAGTGGTGATCGATGATCAGTAAGACAATATCCTATGTGGATGGACCATTCCCTTGGTTCATGTAAAGTGGTAGTAAGTGACCATGAAAGAGATATCCTGGGATTGGGAGAGTTAGACGTAGGCATAATATTTCATCCATTTTTCCCAGTTTGTTCTTTTCGAGGGATAAATTCATGAAGGGGTGAATAATTTAGAGACTCTATTTTTCCCTTGTAAGCTATGGAAATATATTAAGAAATGTTTTCAGAGTCAATCACCGAGAATACATGTGATTATAAGGCCCAGTGAACCTAGAATTAATTTTATAAAAATATTAAATATATTTTATATCATGCGTGAAATTTTTTCCAGAACTAATGGAATATATTATGAACAGAGTCTTGGATAAAAAATATGAGACCATAGTTTATGTTGTAGCGAGGGTTGTACCTGATGCATGACTTAAATTTGGTTGGCACCGGATGTTTTGATGAGACAGATTTTGGTTGGTATGTTATGTGGATTAATTAATTAATTTATTTATTTAATTCATTTAATATCCATAACCCACTTACTTTTATAAATATCATTCCATGTAAAATCTCTAGGGTAATCCACATAACCCTGGGATAGATGAGAGGATGATTCCACTAAACTTAATTTTCTAATTGAGATCATCTATCAAATGAAAATAGAATTAGGGTGAATTGAGGCACATCATATTCAATGGGTCTTCTCACTCATTGGAAATTGTGTTCTTCATCAACAATCGATCCAAATCAAAGTAGGGCCTCCCGATTTTATTTACTTCTCTTTTGATTAATCTTTCAATCATGTATTGTATCTAATTTTGATTATTCATTTTCACACCCATCACATGAGATCCGTTGCTGAATAATTTTTTATCTAATTGTTATATTTCTATGCCATGGTGTCACCCCAATTGCCTTTTTTTATAAAATTTTTGGCCAAGAACTTTTGGAAATGATTTATGAATCCTCTTTCTTTTTTTACCACGTTGTTTTTTTGTTATAAGTCATTCACCTATGGGGACATAGTTCAACATTATCGGGAAGGTTTGAGTGTGATTGAACCCCCATATTCATTTAATATTCATGTGAGATGAACAGATGGCTGATTTTAGGATGGATAGGGATAGATCATGGGATCGAGGTGATGAATCTTGTGGATATTGGATCTGAGGCTGAATATAAGTGATGTGAGTAACATTGGGTGGTGTGAGAGATATGTGAAGATCAATGGATTTTGATTTCTAACAATGAGAGTTCTAGAATTGATGGTCAAATGTAGCTAACACCATTTTCGGGTGGTCAAAATATGGACTTGGAGGTGTGAGATCAAAATCTGAAGACATGTGAAGAAACTGGAGTTCTGATAAAAACACAACTACACAGCATGTAGTCTGATGAAAACACGTTGTATTATCTCACCCAGATATGGCGGCTTTGGTTCTTTGGATGATAAGGATCACACACCATGTGGGTAGGCCACACAACATATGACCTTCCCTAGGTAGTCAATCTGTGTACCAACTGCAAATGCCTAGGACCCCGTGTGGGAGGATACACTATATACTTTAAAAGTACACAAGAATATGTTGGTACTCGAATATGACCAAGTACATGGAAACAGGCACAGCTAGGAGAAAACGGTCCAAAACCGGGTGGCCAAAACATGTCATGTAATACACTTAAATGCATTGTGTTATGACATGTCCAACAAGAATTGTGATGGAAAAGGACACAACCAAGAATAGGAGTGGGTCCAAATGTTTTTTGGTTCCCTTACAAGTCATGTACTTCTTTATAAATCTCTTACCTCTCATAACTCATTCATTTTTACTATATATTTTGGCCCACGAGTAGCCTATCCTAAGTGTTTTTCACATATAATGAAAGGGTATCCTTTATAGTGTCTTTTGAGAAATTATGTGACATGTTACATGATTGATGATTCTTTAGGCAATGTTTGATGATGGCAGTGATCGGGCAGGATCATCTAATATAGAGGTGGCACTCCCCTATTTCACCAGAACGTAGGTCCTCTATCCACGGATATGGTACTCCCTTATCATACCAGGGTGTGGGTCCTCTATAACAATTGTGTAGATGTAGAGGCATCATACACCTACCACACCAGGGCACGACTCTTCTATCCCTGAAGATGGTAATCCCCTTTCATACTAGTGTGTGGGTTCTCCATAACTATTATGTAGATGCAGAGGCGGCACTCCCCTATCGCACAAGGGTTTCGGACCTCTGTCCGTGGGGATGGTATTTCCCTATCATACCAGGATATGGTTCCTCAAAACCTAATGTGAATATTCATAGGTGGTACTCCCCTATATCACAAGGGTCTGGGTCCTCTATCCACAAAAACAAAACTCCCCTATCATACTAGGTCATGCTTCCTTTATACCTATTTTATATATAAACAGTAAGAACTCCCCTATCACACTAGGATGTGGGTCTCCTATCCATGAAGACAATACTTCTTTGTCATATGAGGGTGTGGTTATTCCATTCCTGTTGTGTATAGGTTAAGGCGGCACTACCCTATCACACTAGAGCATGGGTCCTTTAACCATGGTTATGGTACTCCCCTTTCATACTAGGTCACGGTTCCTCTATATCTTTTGCATAAATACAAAGTTTTTACTACCCTATCATACCAGGTCATGGGTCCTCTATACTTATTGTACAGATAGGGATACATTACTTCCCTTTCATACCAGGGCATAGGTCCTCTATACTCATTGTACAGAAATAGAGGCAAGGATCCCCTCACATAAAAACGCCATGGATACTTTACCTTTTCGATATTACACACCATCAGGTTTTTGATTAAGGGGAGAGATTTAGACCCTCCTCATGAATTCTTTATATAGAACATCAATATGTTAGGAATCATTAATAGTCCTTTGAAATTGTAGGTTGCCTCATCATCTTAGACAGGGTTGTGAGATGATGATCCCCTTTCTCTCTCATCAGGGTATCTTTTAAGAGAATATATATATATATATATATATATTAGTTGTGGGGTTTTCTCCATTTTTCTTTTTCTTATGCGGATTACATATATCATGTATCCTATTTCTACCCCTCTAGTTTTCAAAATGTCCAACAGGTTATGTATATACTCACCACTTCATGGGTTTTCCCACATGTGTCATTTCCTATGATAATTATGGACTGGTCCACAGTTATTTTAGAGGAGAATAGCAAAACCAAGGTTTATTTGACCACACAAAGTGTTCAGGGCTTGGAGATACGGGTCCAAGCTCTCTCATCATTTCATTTCTAGTTGTTGTTAGGTTGGGAAATTTTTCAGGTGGGAATTTATTTTTTCCATTTCATTTTAGTTTACTTCATCTCACTCTTTTGTATTCCCAAGAGTTTATTTCATACATGGTTTTTACTCAAGATTTAACTACCTCTTATAATTATTCATCTACAATTTTTTATGGATATGGGTGGGTGTGTGTGTCTATATATATTTTTGTAAATTTCCTCCTATTTTAGTTATGCCTTTTGTCACTTTTCATTATCCGCTAGACTATAGAGGTGGGATTCGGTTAGTTGTCTCTCAACCTTATATCGTCTAGGTGGGACCCTATGTGTTGGGTGGTGATAGTTATTCCAATAAATGAAATCAATTTTTAATAATATCCATCAAAGAAAAAATAGAAAATAAAACATCATTATTCACTTAGGTGGTATAAAACTACCATAGTTGAATGGTTTCTTCTCAAAGTTTTTTAAAAGAATAGAAAAAAATAATTTATTTTTATAAAAACATTGGATTGTATTGATTATTTAAAATTACTTTTAATGATTTCTTATGTTTAATAAGGGCTAAGAGGTAAATTGAAATGAAAATACCTCAATTTTTTAACCCTTATTTGGACATTATAGGAACTTATGAAAATGGTTAAATGAGAGAGAATGAGTAATATATCATCAATATTGGATTAAATTAATGTTAATACCATGATAATATAATCATGGAAGTAAATAATGAATAATCTTAAAATAGTTTCAGAAAAAATGATATCATATCTGAGGTAGAAGGGGAGGCTTACTGACCCTTACCTTGCTCTTTGAGTTGTCTCCTTTAGATTGCATCTAAAGATTTTCAAAGTGGTTTTTTCTTTATAAAACATCATTAAGAATGTATTTAGAATATTTTATAGAGATATTTGGGTAGATCTTTATCAAAGAAATAAAATTTGGAAGAGATGAAGAAAGAGGTAGGGGTGTTTATCTAGCCATGGGGTATCTCTGAATAAAATATTTATTATTTTATTATTTTTTCTTATGATTATGAATAATATTGACTCTTATGAATTTATTGGGTTTTTATTAAAAATTATAGGTTTCATTTACATTTAATCGCATGAAAAGTTGAATGTAATCTTGGAAATAGTTTTATTCACAATAAATAATCAAAAAAATTTATAAAAGATATCATATGTTTTGAAAAATAATTTATAGGTTCGAAAATTAATTTTATTATTTTTTTAATTAATTATTATACTCATTAAATATATTTTAATTCATTAAAAATGATAAATTATTTAGTGGAATACATCATAATTTTTTCATAAATCTTATGGCATATGCAAAAACATTACTTATTTACTATTTTACTAAAAATAAACTTATTCAGAAAAATAAAAGGCAAATATCCCGATAAAAATTAGACATGATTGCTATGAAAATGAAATATATTCTATAAAATTTTCATAATGTAAGATAAATTTATCTTTGAAATTAATATATATGAAATCATTTTTATTGTTAAATAATTAATATATTATGGTTACAATACTATTTCAAACACCATATTACTTTTCTAATTTCTACATTTTCCAAAAATAATGTTTATTTTGTTGAAATAATTCTCTATGTATATGAGAAAATAAATTTTCAAATGAACATAATAAAATATTCCAATATATAATTTTGTTTTAAAACATTCTACATAACCCAATAAATTGAATCGATGGTCACAAGAGATATTATGATGGAACACACGGGAGGGGTGGAAAATTCATAAGAGACTTTCTTCCATGACTGTTCACTTTATTCTATGAATCTCTATAATGGTTGTATCTCAATTTTTTAGGTATTATTTTATATCATTTTTTCTATCAATCTACAATTGTAACCCCCTTTCAAGGATGTGGTTTTTGAATCACCTAAAAGAAAAAACACTTTGTTGGATAACCTAAAAATGAAGGGGACTATAAGTGGTTTCCTCTTTCTAAATCCAATTAAATTTCATTCTTAGAGGTGTTTAAAGGAACATATAATTCTAATAATTATTTTTCAAAGTCATCTCTGTTAATGAAAGCAGATGATGGTGGATTCTCAATTATTTAGAACCATGAATCCCTTCATCAAAGAATTGATATGTTTAATTTCTCAATTTTGGGGTGCATACCATGTTTAAATGGGGATAAACCATGCTCTATTATGGATCTAAAATTATTAATATGTCATTTTTTTTATTTAGAAAATGGAAATTTGTGTTGATTAAAGGAGGATACTTCCATATTATTCTAGGCTCTTGAGGTGACATGAGTTTACCTTGGAAGTCCAAAACCATACATTTGAAACCTGAACTTCTATAGATATTGGAATGGGATATCTCTTTTAACCCCTACACCCAAAGGAATTCTACCGCTCAAATCTAGGTTGGGATTCAGAGATAAAAGTGGGTCTTATGTCACCTGATGATCCTTAATGATCTAGTTTCCTTTTTAGTTGTCTCTCTAAAATGGATCAACATACCTAAAATGGATAATTGTGATTGTAAGTCAGGATTATGGTTGAGGATAACCTAGATTCAAAGCTTCCAAATATTATCAGTTTTACTAATATTGAGTAAAAGCTTGATATCAAAGTAGAATATGAGTATAATCCTTCATTCTCTAATATGTGCGGAATATTCGGACACTTCATAGACAACTATAGGGTGGTTTATAAATATGTGAAACCACCTCTTGATAAAAATTCTTGGAATGAGGTCAATAGATCCAATAAGGGTATGGATTATATCAGAGAAAAATGTGAACATTTAAATAAAAATGATTCCACTAAATAGGAGAAAAAGTAATACATAACATCTACCCCAAAAACTGATTCTAAAAGTATTTGGTAAGATATTGCTGATGAGGATGAAAATAAAAATGAGGGTGATAAAATTGTTATTTAAATTTATTAGGATATTTGGGAGCTTATTTATGGAATTTTATGAGATTAAACTTCTAAAATTTTGCAGCTTAATAGAGCCTATTCATCCAATTACCTTAATAAACCTATTGTTCCCCTATTCCTTGGTAAAGGTAATTAATCTTATGGAAATTCAGTTCTTTAAAAACCATAACATTCTATTGATAACTATTATAAATCTAAAAAAGTAACTTTAGATATATATCCTCTAGATTATGTTCCTCCTAAAAAACAATACAAATTAACATATCAAAAAATATGCAATGTTCAAATGATCAATTACACATAGCTCATAGATATAGTACTTAATATTCTAAGAAATCCGTCCAAGATCTCACAATAGTTTCATGAAGACCTAAATTTTCCTCGCCGCCAATGAATTAACCCAATGAGATAATTAACTAAAGGATTTGTAAGGAATTTCATGTTATCAGATCTTTAAAAAATGATAACTCTATAATCTCTCAACAAGAAAAAGTATGGGTATACTTAAATTTCAATCAATCTGGCGTGGGACAACAACCCCAAAAATGTGAATATAGAGGCTAAATATTATAGGGATATTAAGCTCTTCCCAACTCTAAAGGAAGATAAATTTTTAAATAAAAACACTTCTTTATCTTAGGTTCCCAAGAAAAATGATGATGACTTTGATTTCAACACAAAAAAATAGGTCCAGTAAAAAAATCATCCAATAAAAATAATTATTGAGGTAAGAATAAATGAGGTTACAACCCCAAACATAGGTAAAATTGAATTTATTTTTCTAGAACTATCAAGGAATGGATAACCCTAACACAATTACCTCCTAATATAGATTTATTCGAATTCAAAAGACCAAATTTCATTATATTTATGATCCTAATAAAAAATACTCCTTGGGTTATGTTAGTCTTGAAATAAATGGATACTCTTACATTAGTGGTAACACTAATTCTAACATTGTATAAACTGTTTATGTTTTTAATCATTTTTCTTCAAGAAATATTACTATTTTTTTACTTCTAGAATGTTCTTTTTTACTTCTCATTCATCTATTCTAAGAGTATATATCCAGAAGGAAGGAGGCCTTTTCATAATTTTGATCAAATAAGAAACAAAATACAATATCCTTGGATCATTATTTGAGATTTTAATTCTATGTTATTCCCTACAAAAAAATGTATTCTCTTCATTCCAACATATCTACAAGGGAGTTTAAGTATTTTATTGAAGAGAAAAACCATATTTAGATTAACATAGTTGGATCTAAATACACTTGGTATATAATAAATTATAAGAAAATTCGTTTCTAGTAATCTTTAATGACATTTATATAATGATAAATCCATTGAAAATTGGGATTCTATTTCCAGAACAACTCTTTCAAGGATAAAATATAATAATCATCTGATTTTGGTTAGCCATCTCACCAAAAATTCTAGATATTCTCTACATTTTAGATTTAATAAGTCTTGGACCTATTATCCTAATTGAGGAATTATTATTCTCAAAAGTTATAATTATGATAATTTTGGTAATTATTCATTTTCTTGTATCATGAACTATAAACTTTTGAAAAAACATTAAATTTATGGTGCGAAGATACCTCTAATAAAATGAATAATGAAATTGTCTCTATTGAATATTGTCTCAATCGGAGGCAAGAATCTTCAACTAACTTTGATTTTACCTCTGATTTTCAGCAAGAAGTTGAACTCACCACTAAATTGAACACTCTTATCTCTATTAAATATAAGCTTACCTTACTTAATAATTAATATGATATCCTTGATAATGAAGTTTTCCTTATTGATTTAATATTCTATTATTTTACCAACTTATTAAATAGTCCTAATATCAATAAATATTTAGCCTCTAACACTATTCCTACCATTTTCTGCACAGAATACAATAATTACCTTACTAGAGTACTTCTTTGTGTTCAAATAAAAGAGTTAGTTTTTAGTCTGAAGTATGATAGTTCCCTGGGCCCCAATGGTTTTACCGATTAATTTTTCAAGCACTACTTGGATGTTATTCAACAGTATGTATACAGATTAGTTAAATATTTTTTCTCTAAAATCACTCTTCCTCGTTGTATTAATGCCTAATTTCATTCCTTGATTCTCGAAATTTAAAATTCCTATGACTTAAATCTTCTTAGACCTATATCCCTCATCAACACCATATATAAGGTGGTCACTAATCTTATCACTACTATACTTGATTCCATTTCTAAAAAAGTTGTCCCTTGGAATCGGTTTGGCTTTGTGAAGGGTAGAACCATACGAGACTGTATTTGTTTAGCATCTGATTATACCAATATTCAATGAAAATAAAATAGAGGTGGAATAATTTCTCTAAAACATGATATCATAAAGTCCTTTGATACCATTGATTTGAGATTTATCTACAAGGATCTCCAAATAATTGGATTCAATGGTACCTTTTTTAATCGGATTAAATCCCTCTTTGGATATGGTTAAATATTAGATCTCATTAATTTCTCTCTTAATATATATTTTAAATTCAAAAAAGGTGTGAGACAAAGAGACACCATTTCTTCTATACTTTTCTCTATTGCTAAGGATTATCTATGTAGTATTCTCACTCATTTGGTGGGATAAAGAAATCTCAAGGAAATATTTGCTTCAATGAATTTTGTTTCCACTTCACATCTTATATATGAGGATGAAATTATACTCTTATTTTAAGGTGGAAAAATAAATATTTAGAATCTTAAGGAATCTATCTCCCACTATGAATATTCTTTAGATTAGACCATTAATTGGAATAAATCATTTATTTACTTTGGGAAAAGTTTTTTTTTCAAAGAAAATATGTATCATGAATAACCTATCTATAAAATAAGGTTTTTTCCCCATAACCTACCTTGGTGTTCATTGTTTTTATGGAGACCCAAAATTAGTTATTTTCTAATATTTTTTATCAAATCTAGAACCAACTCACTTCTTAGAAATGGAAATCTTTCTCTGTGGCTATAAGAATATGCCTTGTCAAATATAATATTTTTTCTAAACATTTTTATTCTTATATAGTCTATAAATAGAAACTTGAGATTCATAAAAACCTTAATGTTTGTATTAAAAATTTCATTTGGAGTGGTAGTATACTAGAAATTAAATTTCCACATTTTTCATTGGATTAAATTTTGTAAACCTATTACCAATGGAGGTTTAGTAGTCAATAATATAAAATAAATGAATGATTCTATATAGGTGAGATTTACTTAGAACCTTATGAGAAGTGATTTAATGGCCATTAATTTTCTATGATCTAGCTTTTTGAAATAATTATGAGGGTAAATTTGAATTATATTGATTCTACTATTTACCCATCCATTAATTCCCCTTTTTGCAACATCATGTCTCAATCCAGAAGGATTGAAAACAAAAATATTCTCTTAAATTTTGGTCAAACAACTAGACTGGAACCCCTCTTATCTCCCTTGTTAAGCCTCAAAATATCCCTATTAACACCTATGTCTCTATCAATGATTTTTTCACTTTAACCAATATAGATTTCTAGAAAACAATACTAGCCTAATTGATAACTATTTATATGCTTCTTCAGATGATTTTTGGATTTGGTAGCCTACTCTGAATGGTATTTTTTACACTAACATGTATTATTGAGATAATTTTATGGACTCTAATAATCAGCTCCCATGGATGAGATTTTTTAATAATATGTGGATTATACCATCTCACTTTACTCATATTTGGATACTTACTCATAAGAAGCTGCCTACGTATGATTTTTTGTAATCTTTTAGATTTCTTTTATGCTCCCAATATTGGATATGTAATCAACACAAAGTGGATTTTGATCACCTATTTCTTGGTTGTGTCACTGCTCATGCCTTATGGAAGGAAGTTTTTAATCTATTTGAACTCAAAATTTTAGATAAATACAATATATATTCCCAGATTCTGGTCTATATAGATTTCTCCCTTTCATCCCAGCTCAATAGTCTTTTCATTATTACAGTGGCTGCAACTCTACACATAATCTGGTATTCCCATAATTCTTACATTCATAACCATTGTTCATTGAATATGCATGCAAGAACAATCAAAAAATATTCTACTATCAAATAAGATGATACATTATTGTGATTCCACTTCCATAATTTTATTCGTGACTTATTTGTACTACAATGACATAGAATTCTTGGTAATTACAAGCTTCATGTGGGCAATTTTGAAGTCTTCTAGAAAGCCCGGCTCTTGCTCTGGATAAATATTAATTAATATGGGGATTCAAAAGGTAATCCAATCCATTCAAGTTGTAGGGGTTTTTTATCATGATCATAATGGAAATATTCTTAGATTCTTCTTCTACACTTGTGTAATAGGAACATATTTGGAGGGTAAAATGCTTAGCATCTTCAATTCGGTCTCCTTTTCAAGAAAAAAAATTGAATAATATTTTTCTTAAAAGTGACTCCACCACCATTATTATATCTATTCATAATGGAGTTTAACATGCCTCATGGAATCTCATGAAAAAATGGATGGGTTTCTTGAAATTTATATTAGGATCTAATTTTATTATCACCCATGCATTCATGGAGGTTAATTTGGTGGCTGATGGATTTTCCAAAAAAAGATTCAAAATTGACATCAGTTGGTTAGATGATCTTCCTTATGATTTATATCACCTTTTCAAAAAATTAATAAAATAATCTTCGTTACTCTCATTTAATTTTTCTTTTTAATAATGGATCCTTGGATATTTTGTCCAAGGAATCACCATTTAAAAAAATTATTACTTAACCCTATAAAAGGAAATTTATAGAGTTTTAGAAACATGTACATGAAATATAATAAAAATCCTTTAGTCTTTAAATGAATTATAATCTAAAATTATAAATTGGTAAAAAAAATATTCATTCAGTGTAACATAATAATTAGCCATATGATGTACATAAAATATCAAATGATATTAAAAATTATTACACTATATTGAATGGTAATAAGTTATAATTATATAAATATTAAAACATGTACCATGTTATGTTATCAATTATATTCCAATTATTTCATTTAGATTAAAATGAAAATATGAAAATAAAAAGGATCAATAGTTCTTTAAAAAAGATTTTGTAAAATGATTTTTTATACATGATTATTGTAACAACTCAAACATTCATTAATGGAAATTCCTATTGATCTAATTAAATGTCTCATTATGTAAAATATGAACTTCATTGGTTTTATGATTTTGGATATCGTTTGGAATTTTGACTATTTCTAATATAGTTGTTGAACCGTGATCACATGATTAGTATAAATATATGGCTTTAACATATCCAATTTTCTCAGACAAAGGAAGCGATGTCCTCATCCAGTAGACTTGCCTCATATGAAGCCCATTTTTTCAAAGCTCAAAAAGGATGTGGCATTATTGGGATTCTCTCTTGACCAAGCCCAAGATGAGCTTCAACTTTTTTAGCTCGAACGTAACCGTCTACGAGAGAAGTGGAAGTTGATAGAGATTACCACCCGAGCAATGTAATCTAAGACACCCCAAGAGTCTGTCACCATCGCACACCTTACTCTTCGATCTTATGCGGGTGTTATAAGGGGTTATGTAACAAGACCTTATCACTATGATTATGTGCATTATTTTTTTATATAATAAGGAATATACATTCATTTTATTATAGTTATTTGTAAATAGTTTTTAAAGCTCAAATTGTATTTTTAGTTAATATTAAACTAAGAAATATATTTTGATAAATTAAAATATGTTTGAATTAAATAATATTTTAATAAAATATTATTATTATTAAATTACTTTTAATTAAATATAAATGATAATATAATTTTATAAATGCAATTGTAATTTTTATTATGGTTTGAAAGCCGTTTTTGTCAAACCCATTAATTTTCGATGAATGTCTGTTTTTATTTTTAAAGTAAGAATTAACATATTTAGAAAATTATTTAGATAAAATTAATATTCTTTTTGGAATCAGGATGTCAAAATTAACTAATGGTGAATTTTTCATAATTTTCTGAGAGTCAAATTTTTGGGTAAAAATTAAATATCTTTTAAATATATAATCTGTTTTATGACATCACAATGATCCAATTGTGATGTAATAAAATAATATAAATGATATTTTCGTCTAATATATGATTTACCATTAAAATAATGTGCTTTTAGGTTTGTTTTATTTATTTTACAAAACTTTAGTGGACCCTCCAAGAGTTATAAAACATTTTCACTTTTTAAATGAATTTCTATGAGAGTGTGACTCACCTCCACATAAGAAACCCTATTATTTTAAGAAGTTAGGCCATTGGACTTATAAAATATTGTTTTTCACTCCCATTTGGTAAAAATCATGGGCAAAAACCATGGTATGGTTTGTGGTATTTATTAGTTTAATGTGTGGTGACCCAAACCTAAATTATAAATAATTCCATGTCCTTTCCTATATAAACGCACTCAAGATCCCAATTCATCATCACTAAAAGCCTTTGGAGTTAGTCAAAAATCTGACCTCCTCTCTCTAGAATCATCCCAAGGCACCCCAAGCTCCCAAAAAGAATCTCTCAAGCCTCTCCAAAGCCATTGGGATCACACTTCCAAGTAAGGGATTTCCCATTTTCTCATTTTTGACTCAATTTCATTATGTTGGTGTACCCTTTTAATTTCAATTAAAAATGTTAGGGTATGATTTCACACCTCACCCATACTTCTCTCTTTATGTTTGAATTATAAGAGACCCCTTTCACTCTTATTTAATTCTTCTCATGCACACCTATTACCATGCCGAAATTCCGTAAGGAATTTTCTCTCCTCATTTACATTCAAGTGATTCCTTCGTATTATGAATCGAAATTCCTTTAATTATGTTGGGACATGTTTATATATAAACCCCTTACTATCCATTTTATTTAAATATTATGATACAAAAATTTATCTCACATAAACCATTTTTATAAATTTTTATTTCATGTCGTCATGCTGCCGAAATTGCACCGCAATTTTCCAAGCCAAAATCATTGTGTAGTGAATACCATACCCATGTCTCTATCAAGGGTATTAACATTTATGCACATATAAATATTTAATGGTACTTTTATTTGTGTATTCCACATTTCTTTATTGTGGAATAACTTATGATGTTGAATGATTCCATGTTATATGATCCATGTGGTACACTTATGCATGAAATGAAATGTTTAAGAAGGGTGAGCCCTGAAAGCACCCCAATGCATTGGGTAAATATTAGTATCATGATACTTAAAGTGAAATGAGGGTTTAATCATGATAATTCAAGTTAAATGAGGGTTTAATCATTCTCTATGTGCTATGAGCCTTGGCTCATGCTAAAATCATGTTTAATGTTGTTTCCATCTTTCCATGTTATGTTAATCATGTTATATCATGTCTTTATGTTCATGTTTATCTTATGATCTATTGATATTACTATTTCCTAGAAAGTATTTTATCTTCCATGTTATTCCTATTTAACTCCCTTACTGGGCTTTATAGCTCACCCTTTTCTTAAGCATGTCCTCGGGTTATCCCATACAATGCTAAGTACGAGGGAATGTAGTGGTCATTTAAGGAAGTTTTCAATAAGATGTTACATCCTATGTTTTAAGTTTTTACGTAATGTTCTTAATCCCCAAAGACACTAGAACTCTAGATATTCTATGTTGTATAAAGTGAAGTTTTCTATGTAATAAATCATGTTTAAGTTTGTAATAAAATGCAGGGTTGTCATAATTATTATTCATAAAATTCTTGTATGATACATGATTTCAGAATACAAGATTTTTATGTATTCAATATAATATTTACAATTGAAACATTTGAATAAATCATTAATTTTACAAAAATAATATACAAATGTGATAAAAAATGGTCATAATATCATTCTTCCAAGACAAGAGATAAAGAATTCATTATCACTTCATCAAAATTTGATAATTCCAATTGATTAAATAATTATTTATATACAAGATAACATAAAATCCTAAAATAAATAAAGGAAATAAATGAATGTTATATTAAAAAATATGATTTAAGGGATAATTTTTATTAAAATATTCATTAAAAATTTGGGATGTTACATTAAACTCTGTTTAGAAAATTGTACTCTCATAATTTTTACACATTGATAAACACTTATTAGTGTTTTCTTTATTTTTATATACTATAATATTATACCATAATGTCATCTTAAACATTAACTATGTTAAGGTTATAATATAACTTAACATAAATATAGTAGAAATGTTAATCCTAATTGATCATGCTCATTATATTTAACCAAGTAGCCACACCCTATGTTTTAATTTCTCTAAAATTTTATTTATTTATTTATCTTCAATCTTGTTCATGAGTTTTGAGTCGAATACCTATGAGAACTTTATTTTTTGAATTTTTGGGAAATTTTTGACTTTGTGCATGGTTGTTGTATATGGTTTAGGGTAAATTGTGAAACCACATTTATGTAGGTGAGTTTTAAGTTTATTATTATTCATGAATGGTTTATTTTCATGGGAAGCAAACGATTGGGCCTAAAACATATGAAATATAAGGGAAAATGTGCAATAGATTTGGTGTATCAGTATACTAGTACATAGATTGTGCACATTAAGTGGGAATTGTGTGAAAATCATGTGGAATGATATTTTGTTTTAACTAACACGTTTTTCATTGTTATCACATGGTTTATCAAAGAATGTAGATATATTGTGTGGGTGACTGGATGAGGCCAGTGAGGGGAACACACTTTGGTAGACCATGCATCCAAACCTTGTGGCTTACCCCTTCCTCCTCTCCTCAGTCAGTCATGGAACATGAGGGAGCCCATATCAAACCTCCTCCTTACATCTCATCCAGTTTTAGCTCCCTTCTACTCGATCTCTTGTTGATTACACCAAACTATTGTTTTTCCCCCATTTCCTCTTAATTTGTTTCTAATTTTCATCTTCTATCATGCATTGGTCAGTTATTGGTCAAACCCTATGGGGATGCTAAGATCTAATTCATTAGTATTATTATTCTTTTAGGTTGTTAAGATTGTTTCATACGTATTCCACTCCCCATATTTGAGGATTTTCACATCCACGCATCATTTTAAGTAGTTGGTTATGTGTCTTTTATTTTCATCACATACCATTATCACTTGAGTTTTTAAATTTTTTATTCCCAAAATTGGTTTTATTTAAAGGTTTTTTATTAATTATAAATAGATTGATAAATCATATAAACCCTTGATTAAGTTTTTAAAGACATGTGAATATTTTATTTATTTGATAAAATATAAAAGAGTGGTTTTATGGGGGCCGGTTAATTTTTTAGTTACTGTTATGGTTTCTTGGTGCTTCCATGTGATTATGTTAAAGGGGATAACTTGCATTTTACTTGGTCTACTATTTATTTTGGATTTTGGTGGGTTTATTTTATTGAATCCTTTAATAATGATAAAGTGTATTGAAATGTGTCTCTATATTATTTTCCTTGGTACCTCATATTATTGTTGATATATATATATATATATTCATGTTGATATTCACATATAAATGTATACACATTAAAATTGATATATGGGTATAAGTATATATATATGGGATTTAATAGGATGACTTTATATATATAGTTTTAAAATTATATCATGGTTTTCAAAACACTTTTCTAAAGTGGATTTCATTGAGTATTTTTAAATCATGATATAAAGGGTTGTTTGGAACATTAAAATGATATATCAAAGAGGTTTCAATTATAAATGGATTAAAAAGATAATTTTAAAATGTTTCACTAGTAATAAAATATAAAGGTATGTTGGAAGTTTTAAAATTCTCCTACATATGAGATACACCCCATTGAAATAACCCATGTGTTTACAATATTATGATGGATTATTTTAGATAGGATTCACATTGGAAGGTGTGTGGAGTTGGGATGGAGTTTTGATATTGTGATTTTTTGTTTATATTTGATAATTGGTGTGTTTAGTCTCACCACAAATCGCTACTATTAATATGGGGGTCCTCTGTGTCATAGTGAGGCATGAAATATGGATAACACCAAGTACCAATTAGATGGAATAGATCCACTATGGATTCAGAGACCATAGGGGAGTTCCATCAGTGAGGCTATTTGATGAAATTAGATTGGTTACTAACTTCAGAGCTTCATCGATAAGCCTATAGATGGTTCCAATTCAGGGTCATCTAGGGTTAGCTCATGGGAAGTTTATGAATCACCCATGATTATCCATCATTGAATATTTCATACTTTTGGATCCATATCAATTTCACTTTATTATTTTTATTCATTTATATTTTCCCTATAGTTCCAACTTTATTATTATTTTTCTATATATGTTGATTCAATTCATTTATACAACAGTGTTTCAGGTTTGTTTATATCAGATTTCTTCAGTGTTGGTAAAGGAGTTGTTTAAAAATGAATTCAAAAGGGTTTATTTTAAAAGAGGATAATTTAACAAAGGTTCCAGGAAAACTCTTGAAAATATATTTTGAGTTTTAATGATGATTTTTTTGTAAACTTCATGGTTTTTTTATTAAAAGGTTAAAAATATATATATTTATTTTAAACTAACATTGATGGTTTTTTTCATAAAAAATAAATGGATGGAATATCTTTTTTTATCATATTTAGATCTATTATACTCATACCTTACTTATTACACTCGGCATCGGTAGACCCAATATGTTTTTCTTGTTTTGGTTCGGTTTATAATCACTCATTGAGCGAGTCGGTATTTTAGATGAATAGAGACCACAAAGGTCACAAGGAGTTAAAGTTGGGTATTTTTTAGTTTTTTTATATCTATAGATGTATCAACCTTATCAAACTCTTATATCAAGATGTAATTTTTGGTTTCATTATACTAATATTTATATTGACTTTGATATAGATTTGTTTTCTAGTTTTTCTTCATTTGTTCTATTTTGTTCATCTTTATTTTTTACCAGTTTATGCTAAATACACGTGGAAATTGATATAAAGAATCATCATATTGAACATATATATGGAGGATCTATGTTGTAAATAAATTATATGGTAAAAATAATTCTCAAGAGAACTAATTTGATACCCTAAAACTAGTTTCCTTCCCATGGTGATAAGGAACATGCCTCAGATATTTCATGCGCTAGTTTGGGTGTCTAGATTAGGGATAACCCAAGATAGTTTGTGAAACTAGTACTCTAAGGATAATGGTTATTTATCTAAATCTTTAAATCCCAATTTTTATCAGTCTTAATTCTCAAAAATTATCAAAATATGGTCTCATACCAACTGAATCACCCTTATACATACAATTTTTTATATGATGCTAAACGTGCATACCTTTCATAAATAACATGAATTTATAACCAATACCTAAAATGAATATTTTAGGGTGTTTGTGAATAAGTTGCATAAAAAATCATCAACTTAAACAATTATACAAAATTAAATTAGAAAATTCATCGAAGATCACTTATTAATCAGTCAAAATTTCATTACCACCAACAATCACTAGTGAAAAGGAAAATATAATAAAAAGGTGAGGTCAAATTCTCAGTAAGTGGTAGAAAATTATCAATAAAACATATAAAAGTTATCAATTGATCATAAAATAATAAATTACATGATCATGAGATGAATGAAATTAGTAGTGGAATAAGATCATTAAATCATAATAACTGATCATGAGGCATGATAGTGTATTCATTTTTCATGGTATAAAATCTGAAAAAGAAATGATCTTAAATTCATAATGTATTCCATTGAATAAGGATGTAAAATCATAAAAAAAAATTGTGACCTGTGGTGACATATAATAAGAATGTGGAATGACATAAAATTGTAGAACCTATATAATCATAGAAAACATTAACATATCTCAAGGAACCCTACCCAAAAAATCATAACATAGTTGATTAATTTTACTTATCTATCACATTAACATATTGGATTAGGTTTGATCACCCTTACCATAAATATAGTGAATTGGTACAACTCCCCATTCCCATAAACATAGTTACCCATGGTATGTAAATATTTACCCAATGAATTTGATGGATATATAATTTATATCCCACTAGTGACATAATGATATATCTATATGTGAGTCTACTACATTAATATATAAACAATTAGGAATCTAAAAAAACATATCATGATTGAATCATGGAAATAAAAAATGATTATAAAGAAAATAAGTGGCAGTCAAGGTAAATATCCTTAAATTATAAAAATTAAGTATATGGTTGTAAGAAACTGGTTCTTCCATGAAGGTATGGATTGGGATTTTTCTTCATATTCCTCATCTAATTTCTTTCATATTGCCTAATGTGGATTATTTTTGGGGTCATTGAGGTCTATGGGGTGTTCGAGGCTGGTCCGGAGCCCGAAACCCATGTTTTGGGTGAAAAGCGGAGGTCATACGATTAGTGAAAACCATGCGGATTGGGGTGAAACGTGGTGCGGACATGCCTTCAGTTTTACCAGACTTTACAGAGGCTTCTGCATAGTTACCACAGGGTTAGTCAAACCATATGAGGTAATCATGAAATATTCCCCATACTTCCAGTGATCCAAGCATGGTTTCTGCACGGTTAGGAAAATTGTGCGAGCCATATTTTTTGGGTAAATTTACCAAATTTCCCCTGAAATGTTTTAAAGTTAAAATTCCTCCTTATCCATAATTTCACAACATCTCCCCATGGTTTTTCATTCCCTTTTAAGTATATTCTTGGTTTTCAGATCCCTTCTCTATTTTTTTCTATTTGGACCATTGTTTGATTCCAAGGATCCGTAATGGTAATGCATCGATTCCTTTTTATCCATATTCGATTCTTATACTTATTGATTGCGCTTTTTGGATTTAGGATTATATACCCTAATATCTCTTTCTTCATCCGTTATTTAGATTTCTCCCAAACCAGGATGAATCTGATCTTGATATTGGATGAGCTATCTAGCACGAGCATAAGGTAAGTTGTCTCGTGCCTTTCACTAGTTGTCAAACTGTTTATATATGTTGAAGTGTTGTGTTCCCATTATTAGGGTGCCACCATGATTCATAATTAGAACATGTTGTTTTTTATCATTGTTTAGATAATTAAATTGGTGTTTCAATGCACATATTAGGTTTTATTCTTGGAATAAGGGCCACCCCATGGGTGAATTCCCGTGAATGGCCTTTGAAAGTTTTTTTCCTAGGATTCCTATGAGGCATGCCTTTGAATCCCATTCTTGGGTTGTTAAAAATGTTTTGATTATTAAATTTAATTTCAATAATTTTAAATTTTAATTGAATTAACTAAGGGTATGGGATGTCTTGACTTGCTTTTGACTCATATAAATGTATATGCCTTTTAAATCATGTTTGGAATGTTTTTTCTCCAATGGGTGTTTTTCCCACGTGAGTTATGTGATAATGAATCCATGTAATAATTTAATTTACATATGATTCTTGTTATATAATTTTTTCCAATCTGAGTAATGATAGTCCAAGCCTTTGAGGTTGGTCCTATCTTGAGACACACTTAGTGGTAAGATATTAAATTCTTATGGTTTTGAACCTATATTTTTAAATAATTAATTAAATGAACCTATTATGGTTAAATAGTAAATAGATTTGAGAGAAACATAGATTTTGATGGAATTGCATTGGTGGGATTGTATTTCTAATTTACCTTAGTCCCTTGAGTGAACCATGGATTATTTTAATTACTTGGACGGGCTCAATGGAATTGTTAATTAAATGATAATCCATGAGTGAACCATGGATTCCATGGATGGGATCACAGAGGCTCTATAAATGTCGGGTGAATAATGGATCCTTATAGGATGCCTTGGATGGACTCAAGAGGTATGGATTATGTCATGGTTGATACTTGGTCTCCCTATTGGAATGTTGTGTGTGGGCTTAGTGACATAGGTTATACCAATCCTTGAGTGCTTTTGGATTTTCCTCTATGAGGTTCTCTAGGGATGGTTATGTAAAACTTTGCTGGATTTCCACCTTGAGTGACCCTTGAATTACACTCTAGAAATTTCAAGGATATGATCAAGGTTATTTGGATACTAAATGGCTTATGATTCATCTTTCAAGCCAAATAAAAATCTTACTTTTGTTCATTGCCTATACTTTCCTAGATGGACATCGGAGATCTGTTGTTCTTACTTCTATACAGGGGATCATCGAGCTTAGGCCATATCTCAATACTTCTACAATAAATGTAATTGAATATAAATGGAATGTAAATGGAAACTAGTTCTTTTTGGACAATTCTCTTTTGGTTATTTCTTATCTTACTGCTTTCACTATTTTACACTACCTATTATATATACTCACTGATAGATTCGCACAGACCTTCGGTGGTTTCCTACTAGGATTTAGTCTCAAACCCTATTTGAGTCATGCTTTGGTACCAAAAATATTATATTCTTCCAGGTGTTGATAAGTGAAAGAGCCCTCTTTTAGATACATGATATGGTGTTTTGGAGTTGGAGAGTGTGGGACCAAGCCCAGGATTGCGATGCTGCTTGGGAAATTTTGTTATTTCTATACCTTTTGGATCCTATACTATGTATAATATCCTTGTGAATTGTTTGTATGCTTTCATAAAAACATGTGACATGCATAATTTTGAATATGATATGACTCCTGTTTGTTTGAATTATCAGTCTTCTATTGTATGGTATTACTGTTTTTGTTATCTATTTATTCTTTCTATTATGTTACACTCTGCTAATGAGGGAATAGTATCCCCACTATCACGCAGAGTCCTTTATTTCTAGTCAGTATCGTATGGTGTTTGGGGAGATGCGCTTGAGTCCATGTGGCCAACTGGGCTCGGAGCACTGTTGGGTGGCACCCAGACCCAGGACATTACAAAGTGGTATCAGATGAGTTTTTGTTCATGGTTTTCTTTACTGTTTGGTGTGGATAGACTGGAATAGTAAGTAAGGGGTATTTTTTAATATGGTGTGCCTATAAGTATCTACCCCATGTATAGGGAAAATCCAAATTGTCTTGAATTGAATTATGAACTTTGGATTTTGATTTATTACAGTTGATTATTTTTTACTGTTGGGTGACGAACTCATATTGTGTTATTATTATTGATACTATTATGGGTTCCATAGTGTTGAAACCTAATGAGATGAGGGTATTTCATCTCATTAATCATATATTCACTTGTTAGAAATCACATTTAATGCATTCTTATCATTCCATTTAGGATTATTAATGATTTCATGCTATTTTGATAAGTATTGTGATAGATATACCTACTATTGTGATTTGTGTATTATTACCTACTATGGTACAAATTGGATGGATACCAAACTTTGGTCCCTGAGGTGTATGGGCCCTCTTGGATCGAAATTTAGTGGATCATTTTTCAGCCTGATATTGAATTGTGCTACTATATTATATACTTTGATGCCAAGATTTAATTTGTGGGGAGTATAGGCCCCCACAGGTCGGAATTCGACATACCATTGGTCACACTATGAGTAAGGAATGTGATAAGATTGAAATGAGTTCCAACTCTTGTTTTGAATGTGGGGTCAGCCTTAAAATTAGAATGAATGTGAAAATCGAGTGAACTGAAATTGCTTTTGATAGAGAACATTACCAGACCTGACCTTAGTTGTGGGATCTTGGTAGTGGTTCTCATTGTTTTATGGCTACACCTGACCCATGGGAACAGGATAGGGATGTATGTTTAGAGTAAGGTTTTTGACCTATCCTATTTGTTCTAAAATTTTGAGATGCAGGTGCATGCTTGTCCTTGTAGATTCATTCCTCCACGATGACCTCCAACTGAACGTCGGAAGGGTGGTAACGATCATACCCCAAAGTTGGTAGGTCATGGGAGACCAATGGTTCCACCTATTATTCTAGTTGTGGAACCAACAATTATACCAAACACAGGTGATGATGCACAATTTATTGAAGGCTTTATAAGGTTCATGAAAATCTTCCAGGGAGCACCACAGCATGCCACATCTATAGCTGAGTTGACACGGGTGTTCCGAAAGTGGCATCTTTCCATGTTTTCATAGGATGGTTGACCACATGCTACAAAGTACTGGATAGAGGCCATGTTGTCAATCTTTGAGAATCTAGAGATGCCTCCTGAGAGTAGGGTAAATATTGTGACTTATATGCTGCGTAATTCCACCAAGAGATGATGGGATGTGACTACTCAGACAGAGTGTCATCGAGATATGGCTTGGGAAGATTTACAAAAATTATATTATGTCTACTACTATCCTGATATGTTGAGGGATGATAAAGATGAGGAGTTTATGCATATGGAGCAAGGAACTTTGTGAGTAATGGTATACTCGGCCCGTTTTACATAGCGCCATCAATTCTAACCTATCCCGATGGGTGACGATTTATCAAAGGCTAGGTGGTTTGAGGATGGTCTTATATATGAAATTTGATCTTAGGTAATTGTCTGCAGGTTGAATTATGTATCTGCTATAGTGAATTAGGTGCTGATCACATGCCACAATCTGATAGAATCTGGAGGTGTGAGCTAGGGCGGTTCGACACCTAGATCAAGTACTGTCTCAACAGGCAGTATGAAGCATTATCTGGAGCTTCCCACCATGATGTGAGCAGTAATAATGTTTCTTTCGGTAGCTAGGTGAGATGATAATAGTGCATCCAGCTTGGGAAAACCAAGCCATTGTGTCTATAGGAACTATTTGAGTACTGATCTGGTGGTAAGATGGGCCATCTGCAGCGCTTTTGTTGGACTTTTCCTCTAGAAGCTAGTGAGAGAGGATCTACACCATATCCATCTTCATGAGCGAGGTCTGCATCTTCTCACTAGTTAGGGAACTATAAAGAATCACTTTGTTTAGGATGAGGTGGGGGTTCTAGTCATGGTAGTCGAACCCCAAGTTCATAGAGATAGCAGGGTGAATCAGCTTAGGGTATCTAGACCGTGTGTCAAGGTCGTGGTATGGACCAAACTTATACAGTGTAGAAAAACTGGTATGATAAGGATCCTGGACCATCTACTTTCATAGGTACTATTTTAGTAGCCCTATTTTAGCTTTTAGGCTTTTTTATAAAGGGGCTTCAAATAGTCTCTTATTTGTACCTATTGTGGGGAGCCTTGGGCTTTGTGACTTTACTTATGATGATTTCATGATGTTATACACTCCGTTAAGAATTAGAATAGTAAGTGTGCATCAGTTCATGGAGTTCCCCCGAGATTTTGGTGGGTGTCACTTCTCAGGGGATCTATATGTCCTAGAAATGAGAGGTTTTGATTTCATTCTTGGGATGGACTGGAAAGTTTCATTTCAAGCCTTTGTCGATTTCTATCTCCATAGAGTGAGTTTCATGTCACTAAGGGGTGGATCATTTCTATACAAGGGTGAATGGGATGTCCCGGAAAGTCTAGTTGGACCTAAGAATCGTGGGTTTGGTGGGATGACATAATATATGGGGAGTTTGTATCTGGATGACCAGGGAATGTATCATATGGATTTCCCTCCAATGGTTGATTAATTCAGGGATGTTTTCATGGAAGAATTTTCTAGTTTACCTCTGGTGAGAGAGGTGGAGTTCTTTATCAAGATTGTGCCAGGAGATGCACTGGTATCCATTACTCCTTATAGGATGGCTATGATGGAGTTGTAAGAGCTCAAGAGGTAGCTAAAGTACTTAGAGTATAAGGGTTTTATCTGACCCAATACATCTCTATGGGGTTCTCCGGTCCTTTTTGTGAAAAAGGAGGATAGTACCCTTATGATTTGGGTCAACTATCATATGTTAAATCAGTTGATGGTTAAAAACCAGTATCCTCTACCATGAATAGATGATCTCTTCAACTAGCTCCGTGGAGCTCAGATTTTCTCAAAGATCAATCTGAGATCCGGTTATCATCATGTGAGTGTTACATCATCATACATAACCTACACAACATTTCTGAGGAGTTATGGTCTATATGGGTATCTTTTTATGTCGTTTGGTCTCATGAACGCACCAATAGTTTTCATGGAGTCGATGAACCTTGTGTCCCATCTTTATCTTGACTCATTTTTCGCGGTCTTTGTGGATGATATCTTGGTGTATTATCTTAATCCATAAAGACCATTCCAAACATATTGAGATCGTATTGAGTACACTAAGAGAGAATCAGTTATATGATAATATAAAAAAGTTCCACTTCTTTATGGATTGAATTCACTTCTTGGGTCACATCATCTTAGAGACAGGAGTATCAGTGTTCCCAGAGAAGGTGAGATCAATAGTTTCATGGGGGTATCCCAAAAACTTCTTTGAGGTGAAGGGTTTCTTAGGGTTGGCTGGTTACTATAGGAAATTCATAGAAGACTTATCATGTTTGGTAGCACCGCTGATGGTCTTGACTAAAATGGTTGTGAATTATTTATAGAAATATTCTTATGAGACAGCCTTTCAGGAGCTAAAAGGGAAATTGACTTCATTGCCGATACTAATTATTCTAGATCTAGGAAGGAGATACATTGTTTACTAAGAATCATTTGGTATCGGGATAGAAGATGTTCTTATGTACGGGGGATTGAGTCATTGCTTACAAGTCTTGGGAGTTGAGGCCACATAAGACTAATTACCCGATGCACAATCTCAATTTAGCTGCAGTTGTTTATGCATTACTATGTTGGAGACATTACTTACTGGGAGAGTGTTTTGTGGTGTTCACGGACCACAAAATCCTTAGGTATATATTCACACAAAATTATCTAAATTTGATAAAATTAATGTGGTTTGAATACCTTTAGTATTTTTACTTTGATCTTTCTTACATACTCGAGATGGAAAATATAGTGGTCGATTCTTTGAGCAAGAGGACACAGTTTCAGGTAGTGAAGATGGCCAGTAGTGAGTGGAAACAAGGGGTTGTTCTCCGAGATTCACTTGGAGGTGCACGATAGTCTGGACGGATGTTTATTTCATCCTTAGTTGTTACCTATACCTTACTAGAGATAGTGAGGATGAGGAAACTATCATATTCTCAAGGCTTAGTTCTATGGAAAAGTGTGTCCGGTAAGGACCCTTCTTCTAGTTGGACTATAGGAACGGATGAGGTTATGTGATTACAAAGTCACGTATGGGTTTCAGTAGACATGTTCCCGGTGCTGATGTGGGATTTCCATGACTCTATATGGTAAATTCATCCTTGTGTCACTAAAATATATTGGGATTTACATCATCAGTATTTTTTTCTAGGTATGAAAAGAGATGCTGCTGGTTTTGTCTTTATCTTCTCCACCTGTCAGTAGGTGAAGGGGGAACACCAGCAACCAGTTGGGCTTCTACAACAATAACCCATTCTTGAGTGTAAATGGAATGATGTCTTGATTGATTTCATAATGGTTTTATGAGGTGTCATTGAGGTAACTATGACATTTGGTTTGTCGTTGATAGGCTCACGAAGGTTTCACATTTCCTTCCAATCAAGGAAAACTTCAGTGTTGAATAGATTGGGAATTTGTACATCCATGAGATAGTATGTTTTCATGGGGTTCCACATTTTATCATTTCATATAGGGATTCTTGGATTAATTCTTGTTTCTAGAAAGGGAAACAGAGGGATTTAGGTACATAGTTTCTTCTGAGCATGGCTTACCACCCTCAGATAAATGATAATTCAGAGAGAATTATTTTGGTGCTTGAGGACATGCTTCGGGCAGGTGTCCTAGATTTCAGGGGTTCTTGGGAGAAGCACATAGCTTTTGTGGAGTTCACCTATAATAATATCTTTTAGGAAACTATTCAGATGGCACTGTATAAATCTTTTTATCAAAGGAAATGTTGATAACCCCTATGTTGTCTAGAGGTAGGAGAGTAAACTATGCTAGGAACTTATCTTGTCCAGGAGACCACTGAACAGGTTTAGTTTATTTGGAAGCATATTTCTCTTACTTAACAATTATTCTATTTGGATTTATTCTCATATGACCTAATAACCCATTCTTCATATGTTCTTCAGATTTCTCCCAAACCAGGGTGAATCAGAGCCTGATACAGGATGAGATATCTAGCACGACCATATGGTAGGTGGTCTTGTGTCTGTCGCTAGTTTTCAAGTAGTTTATATATGTCAGAGTGTCTCACACCCATTCTTGGGGTGTCGCCTTGATTCATAAATTGAACCTTTTGTTTCCCATCATTTTTCAGGTAATTAAATAGTTATTTTAATGCATTTATTAGTTTGTATGCCTGGAATAAATTCCACCCCATGGGTGAAGACCCATGAATGACCATTGATGGTCGTTTGTCCTAGGATGCCTATGAGGCATGCCTTATAATCCCATTTTTTGGTTGTAAAAACTATTTGGTTATTGAATTTAATTTCAATACTCTTAAATTTTAATTGAATTTAATAAGGGTATGGGATGTCTTGAATTTCCTTTGACCCGTGTAAATGCATTTTCTTGTTAAAGAATGTTTCAAATTATTTTCTCCAATTGATGTTTTTTCCATGTGAGTTACGTGATAATGAAGCAATATAATAGTATAATTTAAATGTAATTATTGTTATATGATTTGCGCCCATGGGTGTAATGATAGGACAAGACTTTTACTTTAGTCCTAGATTGATACACCCTTAGTGGTGAGATGTTAAATGCTTGTGGTTTTGACCCTAACTTGTCTAAAAGATTTATTAAATGAAACTTTTATGGTTGAATAGTAAATTTCTTTGAAAAAAACATGGATTTTGATGGAATTCCATTGATGGGAATGTATATCTAATTTACCTTAGTCCCTTGAGTGAACGTTGGATTCTATGAATTCATTGGATGGGGTCAATGGTATCATTAATTAAATGATAAGTTGTGAGGGAACCATGGATGTCATGAACAGGCTCGTAGAGGTGTTGTAAATGTCGAGTGAATCATTGATCCTTATAGGATTCCATGTATGAACTCAAGTGGTAGTTATTATGTCATGGGTGATACTTTTTATCCCTATAGCTCCTCCAAGGACAGGATTAGTGAAATAGGTTATACGACACCTATAGTGATATAGGATTTTTCCCTATGAGGTTCACCAGGGACGGATGAGTAGGGTATTGGTGGATTTGCACCTCGAGTGACCCTTGAATTCCACTTTAGGAATTTCAAAGATGGGGTTGAGGTTATATGGATACTGAATGGTTTATAATGATTCTCCCAATATAAATCACAATATTTATTTTGATCATTTCCTATAATTTCCTAGGTGGCCTTTGGAGGCATCTATAGAGCTTACTACTATACAGGGGATCACCTGGCTTAGGCTGAATCTTTAGGGTTCTACAATCAATGTAATTGAATTATTAATTTAATATAAATGGAATGTAAATGGAAAATGTTTCTTATAGGAAAGTTTAATTTTGAGTATTTCCTAGCTTACTCCTTTCACTATTTTACATTGCTTGTTATATATACCAACTGATAGATTGGAACAGACCTCGGGTGGTGGACTACTGAGATTTAGTCTCACACCCTACTTGGGTCATGATTTGGGCCTAAACAGATTATATAGTTGCATGTGTAGATAATGAAAAGAATACTCTATCATGTACATGATATTTTTTTAGGAGCAGGAGAGTGTGGGACCAAGCCTAGGCATGTGATGCTTTTGGATACTTTTGTTCTTTTCATAACTTTTTGATCTTGTACTATGTATGATATCCTTGTGAATTGTTTGGATGCCTTCATAGAAACATGTTTCATATAAAATTTTATATATGATATGACACCTTGTTATTTGTATTATCATTATTTCATTGTTTACTTCTTTTTTAAGGTATTATTATTTTCACTATATGTTTCTTCTTTCTATTCTGTTACACTTTGCTAATGAGGCCATAGTCTTCCCACTATCACACCTAGGCCCTGAATACTAGTCAGCAGCCACTGGAAATTAGGGATATGCCCTTGAAGCCATGTGACCAACCAGGATTGGAGCACTATTGGGTGGAACACAGACCCAGGATGTTACAATGGAATTTTCACCATATAGAGTAATGGGGAATATGGTTAAGTCAAAATATTTCCCCAGTTAATCGAATGTAATGACTATCTAGGGGAACAAACATCAATCAAGAGAAAGAATTATGGGCATTAATAGTTGAATGGTATTGGAATAAATGATATCTTTATACATGATTCATAATAAATAATGAAAAATAAAATTATATATCATTCCTAACAAATAGATTTCATTTTTACCTCACAATATGTATATACATATAAGAACATGGATAATGGATTAGAAGATTATTTTTATAGTTTAATTGTTTATTAAAATGAACCATTTTGAAAAATTCAACATAATAAATGGTCAAATATTGAAATATAAAATATTATTGACATAGATGAAAATTATTTTAAAGTAAGTTTAGAAATTAAAAAAGTTTTAATAAAACAATTACTTTATTTTTACACAACATTGAAATGAATAAGGAAAATGATATCTTCATGCAATAACATAAATTTAAGATTAATTAAATAATGGAATTTTAAAAATTAATAATTATTAGAACATTTAAGATAAATAAATAATTTTATGAACAGTATTTAAAATAATGGAGAGGAAAATGAAAGAGAAATAATTAAAATAATTATCAAAACTTTTGTTATCATTGTCATAAAAATAGAGAAACAAGTCACTTTCAAGAATCATTCTCAAAAGATTATAAAAATATTGTTCAAAAATTATTTTAAAAATTAAATTTTGCAATAATTTAACCTTGAAAATAAATAGAGTTAAAGTAAAAAACTTGTAGAGGAAGATAATAATTGATAAATCATCCCTTATATATTTCATCCGGTTTTAATTAAAGAAATAATAGAAAGGGAACCATAAATTCATTAATATCCCAAAAAATAGAAAGGAATTACAAATAATATATGAAGAGTATCTGATAAAGATAAAAAGATGAATATAGATAAATATTGATAGAGGAAAGAACCAAAAATAAATAAAGGGAGAAGGATATTCCCCTAATGAATAATGTATAGGATTAACTTTAAATTTATAAGGGAGGAAAGGATAATATTAATATTTAAAAAATAAACCTAAAATTGTATGGTATGAATTCAATAACTTGTAGATGATATATATTAGACAAGATGTGTAATATAGAAATAATTATTGAAAATAATGAATATTTTGAAAATAACCCCTCACCTTGATCCCTAACTTTCTTCGTATATACTATAACTTCTTGAGTAATTAAATTTTATCTATAGGTAACTTGATTCATAAGTTTCTTCAAGTATATTTCATTATTATCATTTATTTCAACTCATTTACAATCACGTTTATTCATTTGTTGGATTAATGTTTCATGCATTAGTCATTCAATTATTTTCTGGTATATAATTTTATATATTCTTTGATGTAATGGTAATAGCTGATGGTTATTTTCTAATTGTCCCATAAGCTGTAAAAGCATCAAATTATTTTTCTGATTTAATTCTAAAATTAAAATAGGTTTATGGATCAATATATTCTCTGAAATGGTTCTAAATCATCAAAATTTTCATTGTAATCTTGTTTTAGAAGGTTAAAATTTCTATGATTGTTTGATATCATTATTATCATGATAATTCAATCCTTAAATAATCATAAACATGCATAAATTGATTAATGTTATTATATTATACTTGAATTTCATTTTTATATATGTCCATGAATGAAAAAGGTTAAAATAAAACATTATCATTATCTTCGGTAGTATAAAACTACCATGATTGAATGATGTTTTGTTAAAATATTTTATTGAAGTGAAAAAATAATAAATAACCGAGTTTTAGAAAAAAAAATTATATAAAATTTATATTTTAAATATGATTTTAATGATTACATATATTACAGAATTGTTAAGTGGAAAATTGAATTGAAAAACATGGTCTTTGAAATCCCTATATTTATAAAGTAACGTCTTATAAAAAGTGTTTGATGAGAGGGAATGGGTAATATCTCATTGATATTACATGAATTTCATGTTAATACCATGTGGATTTAATAATTAAATCAAATTAAGAGTATGTTTAAAATATTTTATGACTAAAGAATCTCAAATAATAGATGAAAATAGAGGTATGTGAACCCTTGCCTTCTTCTTTGAGTCGAATCCTTTGGATTATGTCTAAATCCAAATAAGTTGGATTTTTTATTTAGAAAAGAATCTTAAAAATTGGTCTAGTATAGTTTAGAGAGACATTTTGTTAGATATTTTTTGAAGTAAAATGTTGTAGAAGTGATAATAAAATGGTTGGAGAGGGTGTGAGAGGTGACTTTGAATAGAATATTAATTATTTTACTAATTTGGTTTAATATTATGAATATTATTGATTCTTAAGAATTTTATTATTGTCTTATTAAAAAATAACCATTTATTTTACATTTAAACACTCCCAAAACCAAATAGAATTTGTGAAATATTTTATTCAAACTAAGTAATCAAAAATATTATTTTACAAAATATTTTATCGGTTTTGAAAATTAATTCATAGGATTGTAAATTAATTTAATTATTTTTAAAATCATTATTTTACTAACAAAATATATTTTAATTAATATAAAATTTTTAATGAATTATTGAGTAATTTTTAAATCATAATTGTGTCATAAAACTTATAGTGTGTGCATAATTGTATTTTTTTATATTCACTTCAAAATAAAAAGTTTCATAAAAATACCAAAAAATGGTTCTACAATTTTTTTGACACCAAAATTCTGAAATTTAAGGTCCATTTTATTGAATTTATCCCTTAGTTAAGAGAAATTATTATTTTAAATTAATATTAATGAAAAAGAATGGTCTCATGGAATTTATACATTATGGTTACAATATTATTTCAATGGTCATATTACTTTTCTAATTATGACTTTATCCAAATATAATGTTCAATTTTTAAAATTAGTCATTATGTTAATGATAAATTAAATTTTAAAATTAAAATAAATATAATTTATAATAGTTTTTTAGTGAAAAACAAGTTATTAAACCATTAAAATAAATTTTTTGAGTATCAAAACATGCACATAAAATGATTTAACAATAATTTAAAAATTAAATCAATTGTTATGAAAAATTATATATTACTAATGAGATATTATTTTAGTGTACAAATATAATTCAATCATATGATTCATATTAAATTTCATATGAAAATAATTATTACAGTACATTCATAGTTTATATGTTACAATTATATAGATATAAAAACATCCTCCATATTATGTTAATAAATAGATTCTAATGAATACATTACTATGAAATGAAAATATAAAAATTAAATTTTTAATAAGAGTAATTCAGTTATAAAGTAAAACTATATATGTAAAATATATCATGATATCATTACAATGGATTTTATTAAACCATTTTTCATATATAATTATTATTCATAAAATTCAATTATGTTATAATGAATATGGATACTTGTTTATTATTTTTTAAGTATAATAATAATAATTGAAACATATGGATGAATTATAAACAATTATTTCCCAAATGAGAACTCACGAGTTTGAGTAAATAGTAAAAATACAATACTTATTGATAATTTTAAAGAGAATGAAAAAATGTTAAACTCAATTTTATAAGGAATATATTATATTTTTAAAAATAAGATCGATGTAAGGTAAAGATTCTGTAAATTTACCAAGTATTTGGATTATAATTTAAAAAACATGTCATACATTAATAGGGGAAATTGAAGAAGTAAAAAAGTTACTTTACCAAATTCATAATAAAAAAAGTACAAGAAAAATTTATAGAAATGTAATCATGAAAACTAGGTATCAATATAGGTAAAAGTAATATGTAAAAAAATAACTACATGTATCAAAATATGTTATTCTTATATTAGTTATAAAGTAAAATTTTACTCACACTTATATAAAGTAATATTAATTTATATATAATTTTTCTTATAATATTCACAACATTTTACCAAATTATATTGTAGGTCGAGATATTTCATATTCAAGTACATCAATGTAGAAAAATTGTGGTTAAATTATAGATTTTAAAGGGTAGATATATAAATGAAAAATAATTTACTCATTATAAAACATTTACCATTTTGAGGAAAAATAATATTTTCCTAACCATTTCATTGATATTTATTTATAAAATACAAAAATAAAATAAAATAAATTCTAATAAATATAAAATTACAATTAAGAATTTCTTAAAGGCTGTAAAATATGATATATTAAAAAAATCCCATGGATATGACAAGAGATGTGAGCCTAAACAGAACAAGGCATCTCATGAATATTGATTCTAAATTATTTGGCATTATAGACCATTATCATATACATATGATAAATAATATATGAAAATTAAAAAATTAATTTTGAAAAAAATAGAGATAATTAAAAAAAATACTAAAAAATTGAAACTAAAGTAGAAATGATACATTAAAAAAGTTATAAAATAGAATATTGATAAAATAATAGTGAGGAAAAATATTTATTCAGTGAATATAGATTTATAGAGTTAATATTTTTCACATCTAAAATATCACATAAATGGGATTAAATCAATGAAAATTTAAGAGTGTTAAGAATTAATGGAAAAAATTGAACAGAAATAGGGCTATAAAAACCCCTACCTTACAAAAAATTAGAATAATGGAACCATATTTTTGAAAACGTAACAGACCTTAAAATTTTTATTTTCCCTATCCAGAAGCCATTAATTTGACATTTATTTATCCACTAAGAATATGTACTCCCTTAAATAATAATTAAATCCTAAAATAACTTAAAAACAAATTATCATGGTAATTATAATCTTGTTCAAACCTCAATTTGAAAATAATTTGGTGTTCATTTCCAATTCAGAGACAAGTCCACTCGCAGTGTTGAATAGAAAATGTAGATGTATTTTTTATGTATTGAATAATGGGATTCATTATTCCACTCTCATCAATGGGGAGTCTAAAAAGAAGTGATTGAAGAAATAGAAAAATCATATCATAAAAGGTATACAAAAACAAAATTTCATAATGAATTTCTCACATTATATCAAAATATAGATATAGTGATTTACGTCAATTATTATGTTACTTGTGCGATCAATCTAGACATTCAGTATCTTTGTTTCATTAACTAAAAATGTATATATTTATTAAAATTTATAAAATAAACAATTAAAATATTTTATATGATTGAATGACCAGTTAATATGACTTAATGGTCATGTACTACAAATTGAAAAATATTAAAAGAGAAAAATATGATTAAAATTTATAATATAACAGTTAAAAAAAGTTTAAAAATAATAAAAGAAATAATTCTAATATATTTTTAGAAATAATTATAAAAACTTTTAGGCCTATATTTAAATTATTAGAATGAATTTTAAGAATAAATATTGATTTTAAAAGAATAATGAATCATGTAATCTCATAATTTATAAAAAAATATAATCATTCCAAATGAACACGTGTTCATTTATATAGTGTAATGTATACTAGAAAAAATTTAGTAATATTTTTTATTTTTGTAATTTATAAAAGTGAATTAATTTATTTAAACCAATAAAAAATTTGAATCGTCTTCTTGTTATTAAACTATATAATAGTAATATCATAAAATGAAACAAAGGTAAATATAAATTTGTTAGTAATGAAATTAATAACATTATATATATTGACAAAGTGTATAATTTCAAATATTTATAATAATAAATTTTATTAATTGGAACATTGAGTAATTATGTATAATATTTTTCTAAAAAATATGTGTATAAGTATGATTTGAAGATGGACTATAAAGGATGAAATAAAAAATCTGGCATATACAAAATAAACGAAAATTATGAATTTTTATGAATTTATAACTTCAATATTTATTAAAAATATAAATATAAAATAGAATCATGTTAATTTTAAAAGAATTATAAATACATGTAATTGTAATATGACACCCTAAAAAATTGAAACATAAGGAATGAAAAAAATGAAATGGAAATTGAAGAATATCAATGTTTTCATTAACTATGAGTGTTATTAGGGATTCTTATGGGTTTGTTTATACGTGAAAAGGTATTCAATCTAATATTAGTTAATATATGATGTCTAACACTAATTTCTTCAAGTGAAATACTAAAATCACATGAGTTCCTAATATAAAAAAAAATATTTATATTATTACTCATGTATACTAAAAAATAAAAAATAATAGGTTGGTAAAATTTATAGAATTTATCATTTCAAAAACAAATAGGACATTTAAAAAAATTAAAATAATAAATTTTTAATTTAAATTAAACATTTACATGGTGTAATAACAAAGTTTAATTAATTAATCATATTATATGCAACCAATTCTTATTGAAGATCCTTTGGTATTTTTTTATAAAAATATTCAACATATCTTGATGTGAATGTTTTTTTAAATATGTGAGAAATAGTTATTGATTTTGTTAAAAAAAATTATTAATGTTATGTTATTTTCCTAAAAAATTATGAGACGAGGTCGATGATGTTTTTCTCTAACTAAGTTTGGAAAAATTTCCTCAAGCCGGATGATTCAAAGAATATAAAAAATTTCCAATATCATGAAGAAACTCAAGATCCAAGATAAAGTTGTACATTTTAATATAAATATAAAAGTATAGTTATTTCACTGGATGGACCATAACTATAATTAGGAAGTTTCACAATATCATCTGACAGACCTCATCTGAATCACCAAATAGAGATATTTAGAGGATTCAAAATCGTAGTGGTTGTACTTTATGAAAATTGAAGCATTAAATGGAATATTGAATCAAGTATAACATACGTAGACTACTAAACACATTATGATCGAATAGAGTAGAAGTTTTCATGAATTCATCACAGATGAGTTTTTATAATTCTTAATAAGTAAAAATGGTAAAATAATTACAAAGTCATGAGAAGATTTATTTTTGAATGGTGGTGAAAATATGAAGCAGTAATATATGATGGAGTAGTCAGGTTGAAAATAGTCAAAGAGGGAAAATGTTTTTTGAAAAAAGTATTTAGATGTATCAACAATGTTTCCTTACAGTTAACATCTCGAGTTCACCGGATAAAAACAGCTGAGGTTGTAGGATAAATAGTTTTATGAATTTTAATGTAGGAAATTTTTATGTCAGTATCTGAATAAAGTTTTATACTAAATTTTTTTGTCGTGTAAAGGAATTTATTTGATTCCATCAGACAAAGAAACTTAGGACTGGGTTTTATAAAAGGAATCTACGTAAAGATATCTACAAATATCATCATATGAACAAACATAGAATAAAAAAAATTATGATATCATTGTATGTTTGATGCCATGAAGTTTAATTGGTATTAGTTTTATAAAAATGAGGTGTCTTAGTTGAAGTAGTATTATTGGATATATTCATACTGACTCATCAAACATATCACATCGGATGGACTTATCTAAATTTCATAAAACGTAAAAATATTTTGAAGTTCATAGGGAGAATATAGGATGATTTTAAAAAATACAATCAACCAGTCAAAGAACATCAGACATAGTGAAGTTAATAAGGTGAAACATCGGTTATATAAATAGCATATTTTCACTATAAGGAGAATCATTACACCGAACACACTTCTACCAGACTTAATTTTTTAAAATTATTACATAGCTCTGTTAATTCCATTAAAATAGTGATGCAGTTATTAACATTTATTCATTACTTATCTAGATATGATAATGAATTTTGGAAAAGTTCCTTAACACTAAGGTTTGTAAAGATTGAAAATTTGAAGTTGGTAATGAGTTTGTAAGAAAATTTATATAGAATCTAGATTTTTTGAGAAGCATATAGTGAATTTAAAATGTGTGGGAGTTTTAGATATTTGTGATTTTGTTGAATGGACAAATTATTTTGGGTACACACATTTTCTCTTTTGGGTACTACAAGTTTTCAACTAAATTTTTTGAAGAAGAGAGAATTCTAGTCAGAGACCTCAAAAAATGATTCTGATCTAAGACACCAGATATAGTAATAGTATAAATAATTTAGATAAATGATTCAATCAGAGAAATAAGAACGTGTTAATGTTGGATAGAGATTATGAATAGATTGGGAGATACTGGAGGTTATGTTCATTGGAAAATTCACATAGAATAGTAATATATTTTTTAGGATCACCAAATATAGTATTCTTGAGGAAGTTAAATGTTGCACTGGATGGAGATACAGGACAGAGTAATAGGATGGAGATTCACCCTGAAAAAATTTATATAAGATGTGTTGAAAAGTTTTTTATAATGTTTTGGCTTAGTTATATAAGAAAACCTTTTGTAACAGACAACAGTTAGTATAATCTTACCTATCGGGAGATATATGAAGTCTAACAAGAGTTGACTCGTTATATTGACTTCTATATTATATTGAGTTTCCATGGACCAATGGGAGTTTCCATGGAAAGTATGTAATCACCCAAAATGGTGGAGAACCTTGTAAATATTATATGTATTGCTTTACTTCTTATCATTTCGTTTCTTTGATGTTATTATATAAATTTGATAAGTGTAGGAACCCGGATCTTATTTTTAGGTATGTTTTTCTTTTTTGGTTGTTTTTAAGGAAAAAGAAGAAGTTTCTAGAAATTTCAGGAGTACACGCTGTGTACCCGGTTTCCACAGGTGACTGTGTACTATCTGTGTAACGGCCGAGTACATGGCCGTGTGTGGTGACCTAGAGACAGCCTAAAGCGGAGGCTGGAAAAGGCAAGTACAAGCCGTGTACTTTTAAAATACATTTTGTGTACTTTCTTTTTTTATTAAACGGATCGGGGTCGCGTCTAATGGATATTATGTCCTTCATCTCAACCAATTTCCTCCAGGAGTGACCATACAGTTGAGGATATTCTCTGAACCCCCAACTCGTCATCTATCCTCTGAATAAAACTATGTCGGTTGCATTGGAATCTCATCGGTGAGTTCTTCCTCCTTCTAGAACCTTGTGTCTTGATTTCTACTCTCTCGCAAGTAATCCTCAGTTGAACTTTTTTAACGTTTATGTAGATCTATGGAATTATAGGGAGATTCAAGGTTTGAGGTTCACGTATATTGACATCACGACGTCGAGGTAGGTGTTTTGTGCCTTTACATAGCTAATATTTGAGTTATATGTGAAAAGTGCCCAATACCCTTGTTCGGGGGTATTTTGTGTTTATGGTTTTCGCCCTTTTATTTTCCTTCTATGCCTAGTTCGATTGTATGGATGTTAATTGCTGAGAATAGGGTTAACTTTGCTAAGCTATGAATATTTTCCCCATGTTTTCTTGTTTTGACCATTTGGTCTAGCCTTTCCTATTAGGATACTGCTTTGATTTTCATGCCTAGTATAGTAAGGGTGGAGTAATTATTAACTGAAAATATATGATATGTTATATATTGTTTAGAAAAGTAGTTCTTGAGGTTTATTTTGGCAGCTGACTATCGTTTGTGCATGATTTCTTTACACGGAGCTATGGGAACTAGGTGTAGTGATATCATAGGGGAAATTGACGTTGAGGGATTTCCCAGAGTTTTTGTAATAATTATTATGTTGTGAGGCCATAGGGGGGATTCACATTGAGTGCTACCTCAGAGTGTTTATAGCTACGTTACGAGGCCACAGAAGGAATTGATGTTGAGTGCTTCCTCAATGTGTCTGTATTTTACCATTAAAAGACTATTGGGTAAATTTACGGTGACTGCTTACTCAGAGCGTCTTTATTCACACATAACTATAAGGGGAATTGATGGTGAGTGATTCCTTAGAGATTCTTTTTTATATCTTCTCTTGTATTGAGAACCAGTGGGGTTAGTCCATGAGAACTGCCAAGAGGTTTCCTTTATTTTGTTTTTGGTTTATTAAATACTTAAAAGAAAATGGTTTTAAATGAAACTGTAGTACTGTTTACGTTTGAGTATTTCCTTGTTTGCTGCTTCTTCTTATTATTGCCTTCCATATATAATCACTAACTGTTTGGAATAGATATTTGGGTGGTTTCCTACTGTGAGTAGTCTCACACCCTGTTTGGGTCATGCTTTTGAGCCCAAACAGATTATATTGTTGCAGGTATAGATAAGGGAAAGTGCCCTTCTACTTCAGGTAATTGATTGTTATAGAGCTGGAGAGCATGGGACCAAGCTGAGGCTTGCAATGAAAAGGAGTTGTTTACTTGTTTTCTTTGTACATTGGTTTAGTACTGTATTCCATCATGGTGATTTTTTTGGATTCTTTCCTAGACATATGTATTATGCATTATATATATATAAATATATATATATATATATATATATATATATATGCGATTAGTTGTTGTTACTTCTAGTCTTCCGTTTTTTACTCTTGTATGGTATTATTATTGTTTCTACTATTTTTATCTGTTTTACTTCCATTGTGTTACTCTGCCAATGAGAGAATAGTTTCCCCACTATCACACCCAAAGCCATTACTTTTAGTCGGCAGCCTCTGGCATTTGGGGAAATGTGCTTGATGCCATGTGACAAACTGGGTAAGGGGCGCCTCTGGGTGGCTTCCAAAACTAGGATTTTACGAAGTGGTATCAAAGACATTATTTTCTCCTTGACTTAGTGTTTGGATCATATAGCTAGGGATAGGAAGGAATACGTACTTGGTAATAAGCTATGCCCGTGAGTAGCTAACTCATATACAGGGAAAATCCAATTTACCTCGTATCTTTCAATTTTCTGGTTTTTCAATTATTAAAATGCTGAATTGATTTCATCATTAGGTGATTCACATGTTTTTCTCTATTATTGTTGATAATATTGAGGTTCTATTTCTATTACGACCCGATGATATGAGGGTATTCCATCCCATTCATCATATAGGTACTTGTTAGAAATCACATTTTATGCATTCCTGCTATGCCATTTAGGGTGATTAGTGATTGCATGTTGTTTTGATAGATGTTGTGTTGTATATGCATGTTGTTGTGATAGATTCCTTGATAGAATACCTACTTTTGATAGGGTATTGAATTGTGTAAGTATTTTTTGAATGAACGCTAATATTTGGTTCTTAAGGTTTTATGGTCCCTCATGGATCAGAATTTGGTGGATCATTTCCTTTTTTTCTTGTGTATATCTTTTATAAGATGCCAATATTTGATTCGCGTGGAGTATCGGACCTCGCAGATCGGAATTTGGTACTTTAATGCTTTTTTTAGTGTTTTATGGGTTCTGGAGTAGTTTCTGAGGCATACTATCCAGAAAAACCCAGAATACACGGTGTGTAATGATGAATACACGCCATGTGTACTTATGTTTGGGAAGGAACTGTTTTTCATAAGTACACATCATGTACTGTATGTACACACCATCTAATCTCTACCATGTCACTGACTGTGTGGGTAGAGATACGGGGTTGAGAAAATATTTGTAAGGGCACATCGTATACTGATTGTACACATCGTGTTGTAGAGAATTTGTATCCGGTTGTGTGACTAATGACACGGGTGGATGAAAAATCAGGAATTACATTCCATGTCCATCTGGAACACGCCGTGTATGGTGAGTCTTGTCTCCGGAAGTGTAACGAACAACATAGGGTGGTGGAATCCTTCTTATACACACCGTGTCTGTCATAAACACATCGTGTAGAGTCAGTCGTGTAACCGGTCGTGTAACTAACAACACTAGTTGGTGAAGTTTGTCTAGTACGCATCATGTCTATAACTAAAATGTCGTATAGACTTCTTCTAGGAGAATTGTGTGTCTTAGCCACATAAGAGAACTCGGGCAGGAGAAGAGGATTCAAGTACACATCGTGTGTTAGGATAACATGCCACGTGTATGGGGTGTTACATGACCTGGGTTGACAAAAGTAAATTCCCATGTGAAGACTTAAGGGAACATGTTATGTAGGCATTATACATGCCGTGTATCCATGTTTTGAAAAACTTGAATGATTTCTTCCTCTTGTTCCTTTCTTACACTTATAAGTTTCAGTCCCTGTTAATCTTGATCTAAGGTGTGTGTTTGACGTTGTAGAGTCATGTCATTGAGACATCCTTCGGTTGTACGCAAGTTAAAGGGGCAGTAATCAGACACCAGATATGTCTGATCGAGGACCACTAGTAGATCCTCCAGTTGTGCTAGTCTAGGCACCAACCGTTATCCTGGATACAGGTGTCGATGCACAGTTCTAAGAGGGTTTTATGAGGATGATCCAAACCTTTCAGGGAGCAGCTCATCCTACCTCATCTATGGCCGAATTGATACGGGTTTTCCAGTAGCATCATCCTCCCACCTTCACAGGGGAAGGAGGACCTCAGGCTGCATATTCATGGTAAGAATCCATTCAATCAATCTTTGATCATCTCGAGATGCCTCCAGAAATCAGGGTGAAGCTTGCTACTTATATGCTTCGGGACTCTGCCAAGAGATGGTGGGATGTGATCTCATAGGCGGGATGCTAGCATGTTATGGAGTGGGATGAGTTTTAGCATACCTTCTATGACTACTTCTACAGAGAGACTTTGAGGGCTGATCGAGCCCGAGAGTTCATGATTCTGGACTAGGGTACCCTTTCTGTTATGGAGTATTCTTCTCATTTCAAAAAGCTACAGTGCTTCACACCCTTTTTATTGGTAGATGAGTTATTCCTAGAAAGGAAGCTTGAGGATGGTCTCAGACAAGATGTTTGGGCTTAAGTGAACATATTCAGATTGACTTCCATCACTTCTATAGTCAAACAGGCACTGATCATGGAGCTCAACCTGAGGGATTCTGGAGCTGTGGGACAGGGTGGTTCAGCATCCATAATTGGTATCTCTTCGGATGATAGTAGGAATCATCGTAGGGAGTGTGCATGTAGAGATTCGAGTAGGCAGGATTCACCTTCAGGGAGCCAGGTGGTGTGCTACTATTGTGGGAAGGTCGGGCATACAAGGCCAGACTACCCGAGAGACCCAATGGAGTGCCGATCTTGAGGCAATATGGGGCACCTTTATCGTTTTTGTCAATTCTTCTCACCAAAAACAGGTGAAATGGGTTCTTCTATAACTCATCATTTAGGAGCAGCACCATCAGCTTCTCATCAGTTAGGGAACTGGGGTTCTTCCAGCCATTCAGGCCAAGGTGGAGGTCATGGCCGGGGTAGCTAGTTTCCAGGCTTCTAGTAACAACAGGGTGGATCAGCTCAAGGTGGTCAGGTAGGGTCGCAGGGTCGTGGTATAGGTCAGACTTTTGCAGTGGAGCAGACCCAGCAGAAGTAGGATCCTGAACCCTCTACAGTTTGAGGTACCATTCTAGTTGCCTTAGTTTTAGCTTCTACTATTTTCGATATAGGGGCTTCCCATAGCTTTATATTTGTTGTTGTTGTAGAGATCCTTGGTCTCTGTATCTTTTCTTCTGTTGATATCTTGACGTTAGACACTCTGTTGGGGACAAGAATGGCTAGTGTACATCAGTGCAAGGAGTTCCCTCTTGAGGTTGGTGGGTGTCACTTCTTTTGGGACCTCTATGTATTGGAGATGATGGGATATGATGTCATTCTAGGAATGAACTAGTTAGTTCCCTTCCAGGATTCTGTTGACTACTATCACCATAGGGTGAGTTTCACATCACCACAGGTTGGATCGTTTCTTCATAAGAGTGAATGGTATGTTCAGGAGAGTATAGCAGGACACGAGCATCATGGGTTGGGATGAGTTATAGCCCATATTACTAGTCTATATATGGATGACAAGGTGACTTCATAGACATACTTTTCTTCAGTGGTGGATCATTTCATGGATGTCTTTCCAGAGTACTTTTGAAGTTTTCCTCCAGATCGAGTGGTAGACTTTTCTTTTGAGCTTGTTCCAGGAGTAGCACAGGTGTCCATTCCTCCTTATTGGATGGCTACACCAGAGTTACATGATATCAAGAAGTAGTTGAAGGAGTTGCAGGAAAAGTGTTTCATCTGACCCAATACTTCTGCTTGGGGTTCACTTGTCCTGTTTGTGAAGAAGGCAGATGGTACCCCCAGGCTTTTTGTGGATTATAAGAAGTTAAACCAGTTGACGGTCAAGAACCGAGATCCATTTCCAAGGATTGATGATCTCTTTGATCAGCTTCGAGGAGAATATGTGTTCTAAAATATTGAATTGAGATATAGTTACCATCAGTTGCATGTTAAACCATCAGATGTACCTCTTACAGCCTTTCAGAGTAGGTATGGTCTATACGAGTATGTGGTCATGTCATTCAGTCTCACGAATGCACCATCATTTTTCATTGCACTGATGAACCGAGTGTTCCATCGGTACTTGTATTACTTTATGGTAGTCTTTATGGATGATATCTTGGTGTAATTTCACACTCGACATGACCATTCTACCCATATTGAGATCATTTTGAGTACACTGAGAGAGCATCGGTTATATTCTAAGCTCTCAAAATGCCACTTTTGGATAGATCATATTCACTTCTTGGGTCATGTCATCTCAGAGACAGGAGTATCAGTAGACCCAGATAAAGTGAGAGCAGTTGTTTCCTAGGAGAAGCCGAAGAACATCTTTGAGGTGCAGAGTTTTCTAGGTTTGGCTAGTTTCTATAGACATTTCATATAATACTTTTCACGCTTTGAATCACCACTGACGAGTCTGACTAGGAAGGGTGAGAAGTACTTCTAGTCAGATTCTTGCAAGTCATCCTTTTAGGAGCTGAAAGGGAGGTTGACTTCTGCTTCGATACTAGTATTTCAAGAGCCAGCAAGGAGCTATACTGTTTACTGTGATGTGTCAGGTAACGGCATGGGAGTTGTGCTTATGCAGTGGGAAGGATCCATTGCATACGGGTCTTGGCAGTTCAGGCCGCATGAGAGGAATTAATTGACACACGATCTCGAGTTGGCTGCAGTTGTCCATGATTTATGTTTTTGGAGACATTATCTGCTGGGAGACAATTTTGTGGTTTTCACAAACCACAAAACTCTCAAGTATATCTTCACTCAGCACGATCTGAATTTGAGACAGTGAAGATGGGTCGAGTACCTTCAGTCCTTTGACTTTCAGCTTGCCTATACACCTGGAAAAGGCAATGTTGTGGATGATGTGTTGAGCAGGAGGACTCAGATACAGGAAGTTCATGAGGCCAGTAGTGATTGGAAGATTATGGATTCATTCTCTGAGATGCATTTGGAGGTGCACGATAGACAAGGGCAGACATTTATTTCTTCTATAGATGTTACCTCCACTTGACTTGATTGAGTGAGAATGAGGAAACTATCAGATGCTGAAGGCCTAGTTCTACGGGAGAGTTTGTCCAAAGAGAACCTCATTCCTAGATGGATAGTAGGTAATGATGAGATCTTGTGTTTTCATAGGCATGTATGGGTGTCAGCAGACATGCGCAAGGAGATGATGCAGGACTTTCATTCCTCAATTTGGTGAGTTCACCCTAGTGTCACCAAGATGCATCGTGATTTTCACTGTCAGTATTGGTGGATAGGTATGAAGAGAGATGTTGTTGGTTTCATCATGAGGTGTTCCACCTATCAGTAGGTGAAGGTGGAGCATCAGTGACCAGAAGGTAATTTTTAGCACTTACCCATTCCCGAGTGGAAGTGGAACGATGTCGCGATGGACTCCGTGACAGGTTTTTCAAGGTCGCCTCACGGGAATGATGCAGTTTCGGTTGTCATTGACTGACTCGTGAAGGTTTCTCACTTTTTACTGATCAAGGAGACCTTCAGGGTTGATGAGTTTGGAAGGTTTTAAATTTGAGATATTGTACATCTACATGGGGTTCCACACTCCATTATTTTAGACAGGGATGCCTATTTTACTTCTCGAGTCTAGCAGTTACTTCAGATGGCATTGTTTACACAGGTACTTTTGAGTACAACTTACCTTCCCAATACAAGTGGATAGTCTGAGGGTACGATTTAGGTTCTTGAGGACATGCTTCGAGCATGAATCCTGGATTTTGGAGGTTCTTGGGAGGAGCATATACCTCTTATGTAGTTTTCCTACAAGAATAGTTTTCAAGAAACTATTTAGATGGAAATGTGTAAGGATTTGTACGGTAGGTCATGCTGATCACCCTTATGCTGGCAAGAGGCAGAAGATGCATCTATACTAGGACCTCATATTGTCCAAGAGACCACAGAGCAGATAGAGCTGATTTAGAAGAGGATGGCTACTGCACAGTCATGACAGGATTCTAATGTTGATCGACAGAGACTACCTATGGAGTTTGAGATAGGATATCAGGTTTTCCTATGTGTCACATAAAGGTTGGGACATAGGAGGATTAGGAGATAGTGTAATCTTTCATCGAGGTATGTCAGTCCATTTGAGGTGTTGGAAAGTGTTGGGCCAGTTGTTTATCGATTGTAGTTACCTCAGAGGTATCGGTCTATGCATGATGTCTTCTACATTTCTCAGATCTGACGTTACTTCTAAGACTCATCTTTTGTTTTCCAACCCTAGGAGGTTGAGTTAGAGGTATACACCTCATTCGAGGAGAATATTATCTAGATTATTGATCGAAGTGTGAAGGTTCTCCATGGATAGCATGTTCCTCTGTTATGAGTGTTATGGCAGCATGGGCGATTACAAGATGATACCTGAGAGAGGGAGGTCGATGTAAGATCATAGTGGTTGGTTCTATTCAAGGATTCTTCTTCCACGCCACCTTGAAAGGAAAATTCAGGGAAAAATTTCTTTAATGGGGGAAGTTTGAAAGGACCTGGATCTTCTTTCCAAGTATGTTTTTCTTTTTTGATTGTTTTTAAAGAAAAAAAGAGGAGTTTCTGGAAATTTCAGGAGTACACATTGTGTACTTATAAGTACACGCCATGTACCTGGTTATCGCAGGTGACTGTGTACAAGTCGTGTAATGGATGAGTACATGGCCACGTGTGGTGAACAAGAGACCACCTAAAGAGGAGGCTGAAAAATGAAAGTACACGCCGTGTACTTTTAAAATACATGTCGTGTACTTTCTTTTTTTTATTAAATGGACCGGGGTCGTGTCTAATGGACAGAACATCCTTCTTCTCAACCTATTTCTTCCAGGAGTGACTATACGGCCACGTATCTCCTCTGAACCTCCAACTCGTCATCCATCCTCCGAATCAAACTTCATCAGCTCCGTTGGAACCACATCGGTGAGTTCTTCCTTCTTCTAGAACCTTGTTTCCTAATTTCTCCTCTCTCGCAAGTTATCCTTGGTTGAACATTTTTAACATTTATGTAGATTTACGACATTCTAAGGTGATTCAAGTTCTGAGGTTCACATATAACGATCTCATGACGTCGAGTTAGGTGGTTTGTGCCTTTTTGTAGATAGTATTTGAGTTATATGTGAAAACGTTCCCAATACCCTTGTTCTGGGGTATTGTGTGTTTATGGTTTTGGCCCTTTTATTTTCCTGTTGTGTGTATTTTGATTGGATGGAGTTTAATTGCTGAGAATAGGGTTAACTTTTCTAAGTTATGGATGTTTTACCCATGTTTTCTTGTTTCGTCCATTTGGTCTAGCCTTGCATGTAGGCTGCTACATTGCTTTCCATGACTAGTATTGTTAGGGTGGAGTAATTATTAACTGACATGCTATGATATGTTGTATATTTTTTAGCCATGTAGTTCTTGAGGTTTATTTTGGATTCTAATTATCATTTTTTCACGATTTCTTTATACGGGGCTGTAGGAACCTGGTGTAGTGAGACCATCAGGGAAATTGAAGTTGAAGGATTTCCTAGAGTGTCTGTTATAATTATTACATTGTATGACCATAGATAGGATTGAAGTTGTGTTCTCTCTCAGAGTATCTATAGCTATGTTACGAGGCCACATGAGGAATTGATGTTGAGTGCTTCCTCAGAGTGTCTATATTTTACCTTTAATAGACTATAGGGGGAATTGACGGTGAGTGCTTCCTCAAAGAGTCCATATTCACACATAACTATAGGAGAATTGACAGTGGGTGCTTCCTCAAAGATCCTTTGTTATATCTTCTCTTGTATGGTGAACCAGAGGGGATAGGATATGAGAACTACCAAAGGGTGGCTTGTATTTTATTTTTGGTTGATTAAATACATAAAAGTAAATGGTTGTAAATGAAACTATAGTACTATTTACTTTTGAGTATTTCCTTATTTACTGCATCTTTTGCTTATTGTCTGAAATATATATTCGCTGACTATTAAGCATAGGTATTTGGGTGGTTGCCTATTGGGATTAGTCTCACACCATTTTTGGGTCATGGTTTTGGGCCCATACAGATTACATTATTGCAGGTATAGATAAGGGAAAGCGCCCTTCTACTTTAGGTACTTGATTACTGAGGAGCTGGAGAGCATGGGACCAAGCTATGGCTTGCAATGCTGAGCAGTTGTTTACTTGTCTTCTTTGTACTCATTTTTAATATTGTATTCCATAATTGTGATTTATTTTGATTCTTTCCTAGATATATGTATCATGAATCATATATATATTTTTGTGTGTGTTCTTAGTTGTTATTATTTATAGTCTTCTACTGGTTGTCGTTGTATGGTATTATTATTGCTTCTAATATTGTTAACTATTTCACTTCTATTATGTTACACTTACAATGAGGGAATATGTTCCCCACCATCACACCCAAGGCTCTTTCTTCTAGTCGGTAGTGTCACACGTTTTGAGAAATGCACTTGAGACCATGTGACCAACTGGGTATGGGGCGCCTCTGGGTGGCTTCCGGAACTGGGACGTTACAATAAGGTTGAAAACTATAACAAGTTAAATGGACTAATTTTTAATTATTTAAAATTATAAAATATCACTACTGATTTATCCGCACCCTTCTCAGTGGTTATCATGATCCTAAGGAACATCAATTGGTATTGGAGATAAGGTTCCCCTATTTGATATTTATTATGGAAAATATAAACACATGGAAAAGTAATGGTATTCATATATTAGATGGAAAAAATTATCATGGTTGAAAAGAATAGAATGATACCTTACCCTTTTCTTCTTTACCTACAGGTAACTGATGAAGCTATAGTTTTATTTCCCCAAATTTATAAATATACTCATATAATATTCACTGAAAAAAGAAATATTGAGTTTGATTAGAAGGAAAGAAATTATATTCAAATTTCTTTATCAGAAAATTTTTAAATGAAGGTGATGGGTCTTATGATATTAAATGAACTTGTGGAAAACATGAATATAGCATTTAGAAAAATCTCAAAGTGAATGAACTAAAGTTACAAAATCTAGATATGTAAGTTAAATGATATAAAAATAGAGTAAAATGAAAATATTAATGATTAATTAACAAGATTTGTTGATTTTTTTATAAATATTAGAGTATTTTTAGATTTCATGGAATATTATACCATTTTTAAGAAACTCATGATAATATTTCCAAATTATTTTGATTCTAAAATTTTAGCATTATAAGACAAAGATGATTTATCTATTAATGAATTGCATAACCTTCTTGTTGAATATACTATGAGAAAATATATAGCATTCAAAAAAATTATCAAGATTGTAATAGATTTTAAAGCTATGAGAAATATTAAAATTGAAGATATATATATTTTTTACCATTCAAACTCTAAAGAAAAGGGGGAAGATAAATTGAATAAAAAAACATGTCTCTTGTCTCCAAAAAATGTCGAAGAGTTAGAGAAAAATATAGAAGAAAACGCCCACTTAAAATTTTCAAGAGTAGTGGAATTTGGAATTTGATATGAATTTTCCTAATACCAAAGTTTGAAAATGTGTGGATGATTCTGATGAAAAAACTCAGTCGAAGAAATAGAGAAAATCAACCAAGGAAGATAAAAATCCAACAAACCTAAGAAAAATTCCACAAGAAACAAAATAATTATTTTTTGTAATTAAGTTGAGTATAACTCTACTAAATATTGTTCCACAAAAGATAAAAACTCATATATTTTTAGAATTTTATTTTTAAGTGTTGATAAAAAAGAAAGATTCCTCAAATAGTGAAGAAGAATTAGAAGTTGAAGAAACAAACAGAGAATATTGGCTGAGATCATAAAATAAATAATTTCTTGAGTAAAACAAAATTACTAAAGAAATAAATAAGAATGATAACAAAAATGGTTTGAAAAATAATATAGGAAATAAATATCTTCTCAAAAAGGTAGATATATACACTGAAGAAATAAATAACCTCAAACTGAATGTTGTAGAAAAAGGAAATATGGTATAAGATATTAGTATTACATTTGATTATATGGAAGATGGAATTTTTAAAACTAAGTCAATATTTATTAAGGTAGAAAGTATATTAAAGAATATGATAAAACAATTCAATAAGGCTTCAGTGGTAAATGACGAAACATATCGAGCTATTAAGAAAACTCTTCGCAATAATCTAGTGACATATTTACCCACAAAACATAAAAGTTCATTTGTTATTTATTACCATTAAATTGTTAGAAACATCATTTGAAAATATTTTATTGATGAGGAATATTAATAACACTTCCATTAACAAATTTTTAAAATAACCATTGTAAAAAAAATTCCCTATTCCATAGGAAATAAGTATAAAAAAATTTGAGAACCTCGGATAATTTTTAACAATGAAAGATCCTACTTATAAATTAGATAAAGAATCAATGGATATTATTCATGATTTAATATATATGGGAACATAAAATATATGTTTTTTAATATAATATCCCTCGAGGGGAATATCCATGAACAAAGGGGGAGTAATATTTGAAGAAAATAGTGTAAATGTCTTAAGTTATATGAAGAAAGAAAGAAAAAATCATCATATTATAGAAACTTTTCAATGAAAATCCATTTTTATTTTCTGAGTAAATTTTATGGAAGATGTGACCAATTGGTTCAACTTTATAAAGAATGTATTATAACTCTCTTAGGACATGTTTTCTATTCTAGAAAAGAAAAGGTAGTTAGAAAGAATAAATTTTCGGAGAGAGTTTTTATTGATGACAAAGCTCTAAAATCCATAAAAAGTAAAAACCTTGTATAATTAAGGATGGTTGTTCCTCATGTATGAAATGTGATATAATTATATTAAAATATATTTAATAATGTGAATTATGAGTATTTACAATTTTACATGATAGTTTCTTAAAAATATAAGGAATAGGGACTACTGAGATTGAAGCTTAGAAACTGAAATAAAAAACATTTTGTATGTCGATGGGATCAAACATGAAATGATAAATGTTAGCCAAATTTGCCATGATGGTAAGGGAAGTAATATTTAGTATATATTCTTGTATAATAATTATCATTAAAGATGGAAAATTGTTACTAATGGTGAAAGAACCAGCAGAAATATATTATAAATTAGATATCATTGTCGTTCATGTTACTTAAGTTGTGAGGATAAATATACATTATGGAATTAAATAATCGAGAATCTTAGCTAGAAAATTATTATCACAATTTCTAAGTAATATATTATAATAAACTTATAACAACTAAATATGAAAGATTATGTTGTTTGTAAAACTTTTCAAAAAGGGAATATGGTCAGTGGAAGACATAAGAAATTTGTAATCCAATCCACCAAAACACTTGAGCTCATCCTATCTAACATTTATGGGTTGATGAGACATCAAAAAAATAGTAATTTTAAATTAATTATATTTATTAATTAATTCACTCAGATGACCAAAAGAATTTTTATAAAGCATAAATCAAAGGCTATAGAAATGATCAGATATATTAGAAGGGAAGTGAAAGAGAGATGGGTGTTTATATACAGAATCTGATAAATGATAATGTAAATGTTTATACAAGAAACTATTTCAAATTATAACTAAATAAAAATGGGATCAACCACCAATATAGTACTCCATACACTCCTTTACAAAATTTAGTATTGAAAAGAGAAAATATAAGTTTATAGAAATGGGAAGAAGTATACTGGATGAATATAAAATTTTAATGTTTTTATAGTGGGAATCTATTTGAACATATTTTTGTGTACAAAATATATTCTTTTTATCATTAGAATCCAAAATTAATTCTTATGTGATGTGTTATAAGAAAAAAACCTTAAGAGAAAATCATTAAGGTTTTTTGGAATCCTTTCCTATTTGATCAAAAATATGAATATTGAAAATTTTAATGAAAAATATGAGGTAGGAATTTTCATGGGATATTAATCCAATAGAATAAGTTATAAATGTTATAATAAAAGTCTACAAAATTTGGTGTGTTCTTATGATATCAAAGTTGTTAAAAATCCAACCTCCTTAACAAATGTTTTTAAAATTTAAAATAAGATAAATTGAATAATTCTAATGAGGATAATGAAATATAAGATGAATGTGATCAGAGACATATAAAATATGATCCATATAAATATTTTGATTGGGAAAGTGATATAGGAATAGAATCTCCCAAATTTTATACATTATAGAAACAAGTTTCATCTAAAAACATAATTGGAAATCAAAAAACTCCAGTTCATCCTAGAAGGAAGTTCTTTTTAGAGAATCGTACATCACTTATCTCACTTGTGTAACAAGAATTAGTTTTGGAGGTTGTTAATTATAAATAATGGGCACAATATATGGATGAATATTTTTATTAGATTGAGAAAAATGACAAATGGGAACTTTTTCAATGACCAGCAAGAAATAATGTTATAGGAATAGTAGTTGTTCTGAAATGATCTAAATAAACATAGATAATTTTCAAGAAACAAAGAAATACTTGTTTAAAAATGTTATTCATAGGTGGAATACGTTTATTTTGAAAAAAATCTCCCTTATTTAAATAATAGAAATAATAATAATGTTCTTGGTAGTTTTTTTACATCGTTGATAAAACTTTTTTCATATGGATGTTAATTTAGCTTTAATAAATAGAAAAATTAATGAATAATTTTATATTGAGAATCATGTTGGGTTATTACATTATAAAGATGATTAATGATGAAGTTGGGGAAAGTGTGAACCATGAAGACTTATAAAAGTTGATAGGAAGCTATTTCTATCTTACAGCTTCAAGGATAGCCATTATTTATGTTTTTATATTATCTGAAAGACATCAAAGTGAAGCTATAGAATCACAAAGGTTTTTAGCAAAAATAATTCTCATGTGTGTTAAAAAACATCATCTTGTGGTCTTTTTTATAAAATAAATTTTGATATGAACCGTCTTGGATACACTAATGCTGATTAGGTTAGATATTGTAATGATAGAAACTCAACATAAAGAAGATATTTTTTCTTTAGAAGAATGTTGGGTGAGATGGTATAGTAAGAAATAAAGTTCAGTTACATTGAGTGTAGTTGATGTAGGGTATTTTTCCACTACCCATACTTGTATGTAGATGATATGGTTGAAATTTCAGTTGTAATATTTGAGAGTGAATGTTAGAAAAATGTTGATCAATATTTTTGATTATCAAAGTTCCATTGATCTTTCAAGAAAATGATGTAAAACATTAAAGATAAAAGAACATTAATATTAAGTACTGTTTCATTTTATAAAAATTGATTTTTGGAGATTCTTTGATTGAGTATATTTCCAATAAGTACTAAATTGATGATATTTTCACCAAATATATTCCATGAGAAAGATATAAATAATTGAGGATAAAATTACATGTTTAGTCTCCACCGATGACTTTCTAAAATTATTAAGGAATACCCCCGCCATGAATTGGACCATGTTATCAAAGTGGAAGAATATATAAATATTTTTAAGATGGTGTATAACTCTTTCTTATTTGAATCTATAGTAATTGTTATCATAAAAATGGGAAGAGATAAAATTGAGGGGGGTTATGTTAACATGGAAACAAAAATTCTTATCACCAATATAAGGAATTTATTCAAATATATGTCTTTATCCAGTAGTGTGGTTTTAGAACGTTATCTATGATAAAGGATTGGTTTGACAAAAAGTTGATAAAGAGTCATTTTAAATTTTTTTAGGTGGTTTTTTTGAATGTTTCCAATAGATCCTAAGGGTGATATTGAACATACTTTGGGATTTTTTTATTAAAAAAATGTTTTTTTCAAATTATTACTTTATAAATGTTTATTTTAAACATGTGTGAATGAATTGATTAATATGTTAGAAAGTTTCCTTACAAATTTTTGGAAACTTTCCTAATGAGTTAATAGATACGGTGAAGGAAGTTTTTCCTTAAATATATTAGGAAAACATTCCCTAAGTTATATTATGAAAAGAAAATAACGGGTACATAAAATCATGAACAAACTCATGCTCTAAGAAAAAGGTGTACCCTTTATACAAAGATAGAAGTACAATTATTTCATTTTATAGACCATAGATATAGTCATGAAGTTTCATGATGTCATTGGACAAACCATATATGAAGTACTGGATAGATAGATATAGAGGATTAAAAATATAAGTGGATGAACTTTGTGAAAATTGTATTACAAGATGGACTATGGAGATCAATTATAATGTTTATGGATCACCAAATACATTTTTATTAGATGAATAATTCATTTGCGAGAATCCATTTTGGATGAGTTCATACAAATTTTAATAAGTCCAAAGTTGGAAATAAGTAAAAAACATGAGAAGATTGATATTTGATCATTTATAAAAAGGTGAATCTATAATACCAAATGGAGAATGGGAATTACAACCTGACAAAGGAAAAAAATTATATTCTGATACAATTATTTCTAAGATGCAAAAATATTGTCTCATAGTTAATGGATAAAGTAAAATGGATAGAACAAACTAATGTCCTTGAACAGATAGTTTTTATGAAGTTAAATGTAGAAATGTAAAATGTTATAAGATGAAAAATGTTTTATCTAGTAGTGGATTGTGGTATGAATGCATTGGTTGGATTCTATTGAACAAGGAAACATCAGAATTAGTTTTTTAAGGCGTTTGGGTACAGATATTTACAAATATAATCAGAAGGAAGAACATCGGACAAACAATTATGATTTCATTGGATAGAAGGTAACATGAAGTGTCATTTATCGGATTTTTGTAAACATATAATGGTTGAGATGATGTAATAAAATCAGAGAGATTTATATTGAATAATATAATAGATCACATTAGATGGACTTATCTAGAGTTTATTAATCATAGGAATATTTTCAAGATTATTGAGAGAAGAGAGTTCACCAGACAGAGTCAGACGGTCAACGTTGATCCGGAAAAGTGAATCCAACAGGGTGAAACATCGGTCATATAAATATCATATCATCCCTGGAATGATAATCAATACACTGGATACAATTCTACCAGATATGTTTTTTGAGAATATTTACATACCTTTGTAAACCCCATTAATATGAAGATGTGATGTTGAGCATTAATTATTTACTTATCTAACCAAAATAATGAATTTTTAAAAAGTTCCTTAATTTCAGGGTTAAGAAAAATAGAAGAGTTGAAGTTAGAGATGAGTTTGAATGAAGATTCAAGAAGACTCTATAATTTCTAAGAAGCATCTAATCAATTTAAAAAGTGTGGGAGTTTTTTATAGTTGAGTTATTTTTAAGAAGGAATTTTTTTTGATTTCATGCCTTCTATCTTCTGAGTGCACCTATAAATTGGGGTTTCATGTTTAGTATAAACTAACATTGTTCACCCGTATAAAAAGATTATGCGTAGATTTTTTTGTGGTATAATTTTCCAACATAATTGGTTGAGTAAGAGTGGATATCGGTTATAGTTAATTTACATTGATGAAAATCTAAGACATAAAATAGAGGGAAAAAAATTAAAGACATCAGACAGGGGAGTTGGTCAGAGATATGGGACAGTGATAGTATCAGACAGAGATTCTGAATTGATTAGGAGGTTCAAGAGTTTTTTAACTCAGAAATATCCCAAAGAATAGATAAAAAAATTTTCGAGGCACACTAAATAGAATATATAGGATGAATTAATAAGGCATGTCATATGGGGATACCAAACAAAGTAATTAGATAGAGATTCTTCAATATGATCTTTCATAGAGTAGTGTTAAATACTATCTTATCATGTTGTGTCTTGGTTTTATTATAAAAACTTTTGTAACTGACTAATGTTGGTATAATTATACCTATTGGGAGATATAAGGATCCTAACATGATTTTTCAAATTATATTCACATTTATATTATAGTGAATTTACATGGAACAATGGTAGTTATCAAAGAAAGGATTCAGTCACCCACACTATGGGAGAACCTTTCAAATCTTGTATTTTGTGCTTTCATATCATATTATTGTATTATTTTTAATGTGTTATATAAATTTTACAAGTATAATAACTCCAATAAAATTAGGTGTTAATTTCAAAAGATTTGAAATTGTAAAAGATCACCACTGATTCACCCCCCCTATCAGTGGATCTCACAGTCTTATGGAACTTCACTTATATTTAAACAAATGGATGATAGTAGTGTAATAATTTCCATAGTATAATGATTATTGGAGGAAATTATTTATAAGTTCTATATAAATAAAATTTAAAAGTATAATAAATTAAGGGTAAAATTTATAATTTTTAATGGGAGTGAGAAATATCATATGATTTACATGTTCCAAAAATAGTATCATTTGCAATGTTTTTAGCATTATGTACTAATTTTAATCCTGGAAATAAAAATGTATATGATAAAGTTTAGTAAAATTATATATTTATTTATTTTTCAAAAAAATTATTTAAAAATTAAACATAGGTAAAATATGAAATTATAATGGAAAATCACATAGAGAAATAGTAAATGTGTCATAAGATAAAAAATAAAAAGTTTATTGTAGTAGTAAATTGTAATCTGACTTAGGGATTATGCATTGAAGCTATTAATAATAATAATTCTTACATATATCTTATAAAAACATATGTATATATAAATGATTTTAATTTTGAAATTATTAAATACAAGGTTAATACAAATTAAATTAATAATATATAATAAATTTAATTCATGATAAGGGAAATATAAGTATTTTTTTAATGTAGTTAATATTAAGTTGTAATTATAAGTACATATTTTAAAAAAAATAAGTTAAAAATGGGAATATAAACTAATTTATGAAATAAGATAATTAATTGAAATAAAGATCAATAAGGATTGGAAAAGTCTGACAAAAATTCTAACATATTGATCAATAATGATTGGATCAAACATAAAAATATAATTTTTGAATTTGGAATACATAGTGAACCAAATATGGGGAACTTGAATATGTAAAGTATTATATTAATAAATTTCATACATATAATGGAATTTACTTCTTACAATAGGTAGATAATGAATAGATATTGAATAAAATGAAAATTATTACCAAGTTCTACCCCCTCTTAAGTGTGAAAGTTTCATATTTAGAATGAATAAAGAAGAAATTTATCTTTCATTTTGTAATATATTATTTAGCATGGATAAATCATGCTAATGCAAAGCATAAATCATAATTTTGATAATATAAGATGTGACATCTTAGAATTATAATGAATTTTTTTATAAATTTTCATCCTTAAATATAAATATAAATACTAAATGAATTTATTTATCTTATTATACAAAATTTCTATACATATATTTTCCACCTAAGTTGTGTGTTTATATATTTTTCAAGTAAAACCTAAATTAATTTATGAAAATAGTTTTAGAAAAAATGTGGTTTATAGGCTGAGTGACAACCCATCATGTCTGGCCTAGTTATGAAGCTCAAAACATTGAACAAAGGTTTATAAAGGTGAATCTCTTGTTACATCCCTATATTTTAAAGGAACACTATGTTTGATAGGGTATACAACATGAAATACTATGTTTAATTGAACCATGATAAAATATTAAAATATAATTATTTAAACATTGTAGTTATAACCAAGCCATTAAATTTGGAAATATGAAAATGAATAACCACATTTTGAAAATTAATTATGAAGAATAGAGAAAATATATTGACAAATAAGTACTCACTTTTTTGGCAAAGTCCTTATTGGCCTTTATAATACTTTTCAATCATAAATTGTATTATATTTATTTTTTATAAGAAATAATATAATTAATTATTTAAATTTTATAATATTTACTTGAAAATATGAATTGTATTTTTGTAATCAAGGTATAAAAATTATCGTATGATGAGTTTTTGTAATTTTTATTAAAAAATTATTTTTTAAGAATTGTGAAAAATACTGGTTTTTCTTAAAACTGCCTATTAATTTAAATAAATTAAAATTTTACTTGTTGTTTTAAAATATTTTAAAAATAAATTATTTAAATAATTTTATAATTAATCTAGTTTTTTTCATTTTAATCACTTTTTTGATAAATTTTTATATAAAAACTTTTTATACTTATGAAACCATTTTCTTTAGAAAGCCATTTTTTCATCATGTTTGTAGGTTTAATTTTAAATGAAATTTTTCACTTTGTGTGAACTAAATTTTAAAAAAAAGTATTAAATTTTTGAAAAATAATTATTAATATGATATAATAATTTCAACTTAATTTTTTTCATAATTAACAGTAAAAATGTTAAAAATTAATTAATGTGGTTATGGTTACAACGTGTTTTTGGGGGGTTAATCTAAAATGATAAGTGTTAAAATGACATAAAAACTTGTATAAATCCTATAATATTTCCATATTTTGACCATATATCATCTATAATTCAATAATGATCCTTATTTGTTTCTTTTTTCATGTGTAAAATGTGATTATAGCTTTTTCCCTTTCAAACATTTCAAGTGTGTCCCCTCCCTGACTTATAAAAGGGAATCCCTCTATTATTTTCATTTAAAAATCCTTGTGTTTCATCTAATACCTAACCAAATACCTTCGTGACTTACCTCAACACATCCCAAATTCCTTTTCTTGATTATAAATCCTATCTATAGTGGATTTATGTATAATCCTAAAAAGGTGGTAGGAATAAGAGGTATCATTCTTAACAAGGCATCTTTGTTTTATCTCTTCTTACACCAACATGAAATATTACTCAGTCATGATGATATAATAAAATATATATAACTTTTACTAAGATTATATTATATTAATTTCATAACTTAAATCTATCTCATCTTCCATCAAATGGGAAACAAAACCATCGTTTGTGTGTACGGTGGACTACTGCCTCGCGAACCGATGTAATTCATTTTACATCATCACCTCTCATATCTATATATAGTGATAGATTTAATATTTATATGTGATATTCATGAAATATTAATAATTAACTAAAATTAGTATATCATATACTTTCATACCTTACAATACATGAAAAAATGATAAAGTTGTTTTCATGTACGGCATACTAGCGTCTCGTTAAGCGATGTGATTCATTTTTTTTGTTACCACATAACATGGGTGATATATATAAGTTTATATAAATAAATAATAGGATATTTATCATATTAATATCATTCTGGAAATATAAAATAATACTTACCTTCTCCCCAACATGATAGTTGAAAAATGGAAACATTACACTAGTGTACGTACGGTATGTCGTCTCTAAGATTGTAATGTAATTAATTTTTTATATCCATAATTCATGGTTATTTTTAAAAAGTAAAATTTGTGTGTGAAATTTTAATTATTTAATTATTATTCTATATATTATGAAACAAGTACCCATTTGACCATGGTCAACACACTGATTCCATTTTCAACTTATTAATTGAGCGTCCTCAAATCACCAATGTAGACGTAACTGATTAAGTCCTAAAATACATAATTAAAATAAATGAAGTAAATGGTTTAAGTATAACTGATTAAACCTAGAAAATATTTAAAAGAAAACAAATAATTTAGAAGATTTAATTATATATGAGAAAAAATACATACATGACAATGTTTGGACTCGAGGTAAGGGTTTCATCTCAAAACTTCCTTCTTTGAGACACATGTTATTTTATGCACATAATTTATTTTAAATGGTGTATATACTACCCCTTTACATATTATATCATAAATCCTTCATAATTAATTATATTTTAAGTTACAGTACATTTTCTTCATTCATTAGATTTATGATTCATAAATTATCAATCGGTGAGGGTTATGTTTTAATGACATTCTAATGTGGATTATTTATGATTATATTTCAACTATAAGAAATTATTTTATTTTATTTTAAATCCCTTGAAGTTTATTATCTTATTTTTATTCAATAAATTTTCAATTAATATAACCATTTTCTCTCTTTATCATGTAAAACTATTGATAAAATTTTTTTATAAAAATCTGACTTCATTTCTCTCTTCGGTCAAAAATAATTTTTCATACATATCCATTTTTTATTAAAATATTTTGATTAATTTTATTAAAAATATATAAATGATTCATTAAAGAAATTTTTATCCATTTTTGAGTTTTTACAAAATTGTTTTAAATAAATATTATTTTCATTTTCTGAACAAGGTAATTTTTAACCTTTTTTATAATAGTGTGAAAGGGTATTTTTTTCTAACTTATACAGAATGTATAGAATTATTCACAGTCATGACCACTCAATTCTTTGAATGTTAATTTACTAGTTTATGGGGTTATTTTTAAATAAAATTTTTTCTATAATTTTTTTAAAATTTCTAGGTTTTGAATATATATTTCAATGTGAAAAGGTAATTTTCCTCATGAAATATTCCATTTAATGTCTTAAAGACATTTTCATAAGTGATGACAACGTTTGATTTTATGGATTTATTATAAATTAAATATATATATATATATATCACATATATATATCTATATTATTCTCCTTAACTTTTATAGAGTAATTATTTTCATATGTTCATCTCTAAGATTCATATATTATGAAAATTAATTTGATTATGATATGAAAGAAGATTATACAACCCATTTTATCTCCATGGGTAATTATTATTTCTATTCCTTATGATTGATTTCCTTTTTTGGAACACATAAATCATGGTCATTTTATGATGGGTGTTCTTAGATAGTGCTCCAATTTATTGGGTAAATCTATAGTATCATGATACATCACGTACGGGACTACGGAGTAAACTTAATCCATTATCGGACTTTGTCTCACATGTGATATTGTCTAAGAAGTTATCCTTAACTCATGTTTATATTATGTTATATGTTACTATGATAATTCTAATATTTCCATTATCTGATGATACGGTCTTCTTTAAGGTATGTTTTCATGTGATTATTCTTATTACTTCTCTATTATGATATCATGTTATACATTTGACACACATGTTATGTTTCCTTGTTTTTTTGTTCCCTTATTATAATTGTTATCTCACCCCTTTTTAATATGTAGTCCCCAGGTTATCCCATGTCATTTTAGGAGCTCAAAAGGATTTAGGAGCTCATAATAGAGAATAACATAAATAAGTTTTATTTTAGTCTCACTTTGATATATTATGAACCTTTTCTTCCAAATACACTATGCCACATGATATTTGGGTTGTAATTTATAAATATTCGTGTTAAAAAGCATATAATATTATATATAAAAGGTTTGGGTAATTATAATTGATATTAGAGAAATATCTTGTTATTTTTGGGGATTATTACTAGAATAATGTATTGAGAACCCTAAGGATAAGTGTAAGGATAAGACAAACTATAGAAAAAAATATCCTGGAATTTTGGTGAAGTATACAGTGAGTGGGTTCCATGAAATTAAATCCATTACTGTATACAACAAGTAGATGTGGCTTTAAAATAGTTGTACCTAAGGTTAGTAACTCTAAAAATGTCACATTAGTCTATACTCGATATTAACTTGGTGCATGATAATGGGCCTTATGAAACACCAATTTTGACACACTCATTGGATATGTTTTGGGAATTCATAGACTCTTTTCAAACCATTATGAAGGACATGAACAATTGTTAGGTTATAAAACCTAATAAAAAACATTACCATGGATTAACTATATTAAAACCAAGAGACTCATATGGATATATATATCAATTATATGTTATTCCTTCTAGATTTATATGTTTCCCCATTTTTATGTAAATTAATTCTTATCATTTTTTTATTTTTAGTTAATGGTGGGATATTGGACAAAGAATGCCAACAACCAATGTGATGGTAAGTATAATGATTCCCCTAATGAGACACTTAGCCTAATAGAAATAGGATTTAGACATTTGGTTCTAATTCTAAATGATCTATATTTAATTAAAATTAAAAATTGTGACATATTTGAATTTTCAAACAAATCAAAGAAGAGAATGTTTATATATCATGAAATTTAAAGTGTTAAAGTTGATAAAGAAAAGAATATTAAATTTCCTATATAGAAAAAAAAATTAGAGGAACCATGTAAAGTGACTTAAAGGAATATGAATATGATTTATGTCTGGAAAAGGTGGGAATAAAGTAGCTAATTTCTAATGAAAAATGAATATTCCAGTTAAAAATACATAGGGAAATAAATTACAACCTAAGGCACCATTAAAAGATTAAGGTCATAGATGTGGGGAAATTAGTCATTGTCTAATTCAATTATATAATATAAGGACTAATTCCAAAGGTCCTATGTCATGATAATCATTTAAGTGTAATTATTGAAGTGTTTATATGTTGGAACTCGATAAACATATCATTGAAGTATTTTTATCAATGGTATTTTGTTTAAAAGAATAATGAAACTTATAAGGATTATTCCACATTAGTTTTACTTTAAGTATATTCAAGAATATTTTGAATGGTATTAATGGTCTAGAAAGTATATTTAATGGTAATTTTATATTTTATGGAAAAACACATGTTTTATGAAAAGGTAATATTTGTGATGTGATTGAAGTTGATGTTACTATGTTCAATTAAAATAATTTGATCTTATGGAAAAGGAAAAGAATTATAAAAACCCTTAGAGGTTAAAAATGGTTGATCTTGTGATTAATATTATTTTTTAAGATATTCATTATAGTCTTGACAATTTTATATGCTCAAAGTAAATTTTTAGTCTGATTATCGTATTTGTTTTCCATAGTGTTAGAAAAAAATGACAATCGAAAGTCGAGTGACAAATCGTCGCATCTAAAAAGGTGGTGAGGTTTAAACAAAAAACTGAAGGGACACAAGGGTGCAACACATACCACTAGACTATGTGATGTACTAGTTAGTATGTAGTTTTTTTTAATTATGTTATTCTATTGATAAATCATATGATGATTTTTTGAAACATATTTTAGGATAAAATATATTTGAATTTTTTTAAATGATTTTGAGTTGATTAATAAAATTTTTGGAAATGTTTCGTTTTTATAAGGTTTATATAACCCTTAGGTATAACTTGTGATTTAACATGAAGGATTATTTTGGAAAAACAATTAAATATTTGGGTGTTGATTTTATATGGGATGTAGGGTTATTTAGTTGTGTATTGACTTAAGTTAAACATTGGATTTGGATATTAATATGAATATTTATTAATTTCGTGAATTATATTACCTTATGCTAAAATTTTTTTCCATTTTTTAATTTATAAGGAAAATATAAATATGTTTATATCATTTTATAAATTCATATGATCTGTTAGAATTTAATTTTAGTGATTTCAAAAAGAAAATTTCATCTTGATTACTAATTATTTTGATAAAAAAATTAAGTTATGGTGAAAAATGAACAAATAATAAAATTATACTTTCCAAGTAAGAATATTTCCGTATGTTCTTATTCTAGAAGGTAAAAAGATCCCTCAAATTTAGGAAAATGTCCTTCAAATAAAAATGTTATTCATATTCAATAAATTCATGGTCTCTTATCTCTTAAAAAAGTATAATTTTATCTCATAAATTGGTATTCTCTCCAAATCCATGTTTTCACATCCCACCAATGTTATCTTATTTGGAAACCAAGTTATGTAATGATAATTGTATTTCCTTTTTCCCCTTTTTAAGAAGATTTTTAATAACCCATTTTATGATGTGGGTTTTCCAAAAAAGAAATATTAGAATGTCAATCCCTTGTTCACTAAACTCAATTTCAAGTTGTGGTTATTAAAATTATTTAATGGGGTATAATTTAACACCCTAATATTTTAAAATAACAGTATGTTCAATAGCGTATAAAATAAGAAACAATTAGTCTAAGTTAACCACAATATACTATTAAAATATTATTTTTTAAATGTAATTGTTATTACATAGCCATTAAATTTTGTAGTGTGAATATTAATAGGGAAATTTTAAAAATTAATCATAGGATAAATAAAATATATAGGTAAATAAGTGCTTAATTTTTTTTAAAATTCTTTATATGGCTCAAAAAATATTTTTTTCTCAAAAAAATGATTTTTATTGGTTTTTCTGAATGAATAATAAAATTAATTTTTTCAAATTTTATAAAACAATTTTGATAAAATAAACTATTTATTTTTATTAAATATTTCAAAATTTTCTTTGGATGGATTTTTGAGAGTTTTATAAAAAGTTTTATTTTTATAAATAGTGAAAAATACTGGATTTTATTGAAAACATCCTTTTTGTTTAAATCATTAACAAATTTATTTTTGTTTTAAAATGTTTTAAAAGTAAAAATAGTTCAATTTTATTATTATTAATCCAATTCATGTCATGAAAATCATTTTAATGTTGTTTTTTTATATGAAAATGTTTTATACTTAAGAAAACCTTTTCCTTGCAAAATCATTTTTTCATCATGTCTAGGGGATTAATTTTAAATTAAATTATGAAACTTATGTGAATTGAATTTAGAAAAATGGATTTCATTTTTTCAATCAGAATAATTTATATTATATAAAAATTTTAACGTAATATTTGTCATAATGAATAGTAAATTCAATAAAAAAAATTGCACGATTAACGTTAAAACGAGTTTATTGAGGGTTAAAAAAGGATAAGGGTTAAAATGACCAAAAAATTCCAAATCCAATTTTCTAAAAATATTTAGACCATATATAATTGAATTATTTATAATGATCATTTTTTTACCTTTTGTAATATTTATAATGTGGGTATAAATTTTTCCTATCAAAAATTTCAAATGTGTCCTCTAACACACTTTTAAAATGGAACCCTCTATCCTAATCACTTTACACTTAAAAATCATTGTGGTTAAGATAATATCTTTCAAAATACCGTATTTAATTTCTTCCCCACATCCTAGATTCCTTTATTTATCATAAATCCAATATTTTAGGATTTACTTGTAATCCTAAAGAGGTCATCTGAAGAAGAGGTATTGTTCTTAACCGAGCACCTTAGTTTTATTTCATAATCCACCTTCTTCAAAAATCACTTAATCATGGAGATATAATAAAATAATTTTCACCCATGTACTAATATTTTTTATTATAACTTCATAAAATAAATTTTCCTAATCTTTAATCAAATTTGAAATGAAACCATTATTTGTGTGTACAACGGACTACAGCCTCACGAATCGATGTAATTTGTTTTCCATCATCACCTCTCACAAATATTTATAATTATGGATTTAGTATTAATATATTATATTCATTATATATTAATAATTTTTTATAATTAATATTCCATATACTTTCTTACCTTACCATCACTGGAAAAATGATAATGTTGTTAGTGTGTACGACAGACTACCGCATGGCGAGGCAATGTGATTCATTTTTTATTACTGCATCACATATATGATATATATAAGTGTATTTAAATAAAAAATATGATATATATGATATAATTACCATTATATAAATATAGAAAAAAACTTACCTTATTTCCATCATGATTTCTAAAAAATGGAAACGTTCTGCATGCATATATACAACTTACTGTCTACATGATTGTAAAATAATTCATTTTCCAAAACCATATTTCATAGTTATTTTTAAAAATTATAATTTTTGTATAAAAATTATAAATATTTCAGGATTATTATTCTATATATTATGTAAAAATGACCTATTTTACCATCGTTAACACAACGATGCCATTTTGAAATTATGAACTACGCAGGCTTAATCGCGGTAAATATTTTATAATTTTTTCACAATTAATTATGGTCAAAAAATTAAGTTGAAATTATTAAATAATATAAATTACAATCATTCAAAATATAGAATCCATTTTCTCAAATTCAACTCATATAATTTGGAAACCCTTTACTTACAATTAAACCCCCATACATGTTAAAAAACGGTTTTCCAAAAGAAAAAATTTCAAATTTTTAAAAAGTTTTTATATAAAAATTCAATATTAAATTATTAAAATTACTAATTTTAATTAATAATTATATAAATGAACAAATTTTAATTTTTAAAACACATTAAAATAAAATTTATCTTGTAAATTCTTTGAATGAAAATTCATTTTTCAATAAAAACATTATTTTTCACTATTCATTAAAAATTTGTCCTTTTATAAAAAAAATCTCTCTAAGATAATTTTTATATTTTGATTTAAAAAACTAAGTTAATTTTTTAAAATAAAATTTCTAAAATTGGTACAATAATTAATTATTTTATTTTCTCTGATAAATCAATAAAAAAATTTAGGAAAACATATATCCAATGCATAAAAAGACATTGCATAAATTTGAGTGATCGGTTAATAATAATTTATAAATAAATTTATATTGTTAAGTAACTTTATATACATTTTATAAAATATTTTTTTCTATTCATACCTTTCAATTTAACGGTAAGGTTATAATGGTCTTGTTTAATGTTAATAGTATATCGCGGTTTGTGAAAAATCATTATTGCATGTTACACAAGCCATCGAAGAAAAAGAACCTATTTAAAAAAATCATAAGATTTTTGTTTTTTACATTTTAGTCAAATTTTAGTGTCCCATATCATATACACTATCGAACATATTTTATTCTTTCAAAATCTTGTGGTTTGTCACATATAATTTCTTTTAAATGATGTATATACTACCCATTCACATATTATATCATGAATACTTCATAATTAATGATGTTTTGATTAATTTACTTCATTAATTGGATTTATGATTAAAAATCTAACAAGTGGAAAGTGTTATGTTTCAATTTCATTTTAGTTGGGATTTTTTATGGTTGAATTTATATTATAGGAAATTATTTGATCATTATCTAATAAAACCCTTTAATTTTTTCATACTATATTTTTTCCTAAAACTTACATGTAATAGAAGCATTTTACACTCTTTTTTTACTTAAAATTATTGATAAAATGTTTTTAAGAAAATATGACTTCATTTCCCTCTTCGGTCGAAAATATTTTTTCTTTCATATCCTTATTTCATAAAAATATTTTCTTAGCTATTTTTAATAATTGATAAATTATTTACTAAATAAATAACCATGTTATATTTTTTAAAAAAATATTTAAAAGTAATTTTCTTATCATTTTCCAAATGAGGTACTTTTTAACATTTTTTAAAAGTTTGAAAGATATATTTTTTTAACTTATACAGTATGTACATAATTTCCCACCATTATGAACACTCAATTATTTAAATATTCATATATATGTTTCTATGTTTTTTTATATAAACTATTTTCTGTAATTTTTATGTAATTTCTAGATTTAAAAGAAGTGATTTTAAAGTGAAAAATGGATTTTCCTCAATAAATATTCCATGTAATATTTTAAAGACATTTTTATCAATGATGATAACCCTTTATTTTATAGATTAATTCTAAATTATTTACATATGTATGTTTCATATATTTACATGTATTATTCTCCCTTAATTTGATGGGGTAATACATTATTTATGTCCATCTCTAAAATGTATTCATTATTAAATTTTCTTTGATTATGATGTGAGACAATATCATGTTACCCATTTTATATACACATGTAATTATTATATTTATGACTTGTGATTTATTTTCTTTTTGTGGAATATATTAATACTGAACATATTATGATGGGTGTTACAAGATAGTGCTAAAATACATTTGGTAAAGTTTGAGTCTTATAAGACTTCATGTATGGTATAAGGGAGAAAACCTAATCTATTATAGGACTTTTTCTACCATGTGATATTGTTTAGGCAGTTATCCATGACTCATGTTTATGTCATGTTATATGTTTCTACCACAATTACTATTTTTCCACAATCTGATGATTCTATTTTTTTTATGTTATTCTCCCATGTTATTACTCATGTTTCTTATCTTTTATGATATCATGTTGTACATTTCAATCACATGTTATGTTTCCTTGTCATGTTTTTTATCTTATTAAAATTTTTATCTCACCTACTTTTTTAATGTATTCCCCAGGTTATCCCATGTATGTTTTTGAGATCAAAATGATTTATGATTTCATTATAGAGATTAAAATAAATAAGTTTTATTTTAGTATTTCTTTTATGTATTATGAACCTAGTCTTCCAAGGACACCGGGACTCATGATCTTTGGGTTGTAATTAATAGATGTTTATGTTAAAAATCATGTAATAGTTTGTGTAAAATTATTAGGTCGCTATATTGCCAACCTCCAAACTAAATTCTACCCCAATTCTACCTTCCATAGTTTATATATATATATATATATATATTATATTAAAAATATAATTTTATTTGATAACTACAATCCTTTTACTAATAGTTTTTTTCATATCATATCGATAATTAAGTATGATACGTGTTCTAATTATCATAAAATTAAAAAATATAACCATTGGGGGTACATTCATATGAAATTTTATTTGAAACATGATAAAATAAATTGATTAATATAAATAATATTTTATTATTTGTTTCTATTTTACATTATAGTTTATTTAATTTCTAAATGTTTTTTTCTTATTATTTATATTTGTTTTATTTCATTGAAATTTTCCTTTTAAGAGGCTAAGTAACACATTTCATAATTAAAATTAAATGATAATTTATTTCATTAATTATGTAAATACATTTACTAAACTATCATAGATAATAAAATTCCCACAATTACACTAGGTAGACACCCAAAAATACTTTTATGTTTCATACGAACATTACAAATCATGCATTGATATGTACTACTACAATTATGAATATTAAATGTATATAAACATAGAAAAATAGTACATTCACTCAAAGGAACTCTATAGGATTTAATTCCCCTATAATGATTTCCCATGTCATAAAAACTGTAAAAATATAGAGAAGGATTTGGAAATATTTAGACATTATAAAAGGATGTGTAAGAACCTTTATAAGTGAATTAGTGAGTAATAAATTAAGAATGAAGGAGTATTTATAGAAAAATATTGTAGTTTTATATTATTAAAATTGAAAAATATTTTTTATGGTCATTATCACCATTAATAAATAGGAAATTTGGTAATTATTATTGTGGGTTATGTAGATGCATTTAAGTGATCGTTGGTATTATTTTATGACAGAACCAAAATTGTATTATTTTTTTGACTGTAAATATATTCCATTAAAAATATTATTTATATTAAATTTATTTGTTTTAAATAAAAAATAACAAAATAATCTTATAAAACAATATTTAAAAAGATAATATATTTTAACTATGTCAAAATTAATTTTTATAACAGTTAGAATGATTATTATTATAAAAAAATTATTATTTTAAATAAATAAGTATTTTAATATAAAATGTAAAATTAACATATTTATATCATTATTTTGATAAAATAAATTTTATTTTTTAACTATTCGGATAAAAATTAATTTAGAATGAATTTTTGATAATTTTCTAAAAAAGTTGATTTTTAGCATAAAATGTAAAAATACAATTTCTGCAAATGTTGTAAATTTTATAATGATATAATGATATAATCATGAAAAAAATTATTAATGCTTCTTATTGGTCAAAATTTTATTCACATAATAACATAATTCAAAAATATTTTCTTTTATAAGCACATGATTAGCATTTTAAAACCAAGATTTTAGCCATTATAAAAATCTATTTTTATATGTTATACATGTATCATATTAGAATTTATTTTTATCAATTTTATAAATTTAATAAATTAAAATGGATTTTGAATTTATAAATATAGGTAACAAATTATTTAATAAAGTTAATTTCATTTTTAGAAAAAAAAAAGTTACAATGGTAAAAAAAAGTTACCCTGGTATGACTAAAATAATGTAAATGGATAAAATTAAAAGGTAAATACATAAGAAAACTAAAAATGGAAATTTTAAATGGTTCATTGATGTGTTTCATTTCCTTAACCAAAATTTATATCATTAATTATTAACCAAATTCATTGAAATTAAATCCACACAAAAAAAAATTAGAATTTATAACAAAATAATCATTATTCAATCACTTAAAACCACCCCTCCTCAAGAATAAATACCACCACATTCCCTTATCACTCAATACACTAAATATTTTTAGCATGAGTCCTATATCAATATCCCTGTCAATATTTACTCCATGGTAGTTCTAAGGTTCTAACGAGTCTCTCTCTAGCATTAAGAAGATTCCTGCCAAGGTAAGGGTCATCAATCCTCCTCTTGTTTTTTCAAATTCATTAACTTATTTATATTTTCTTCTTAATTTTATTTATTTTATACTGAAAATCTTGTTATTCCATGAAAATATCTTCTATTTGAAATTTTTTAAAATTAGATTTTTTTTAATCTTTCTCATTATATCCCGTTACAATGATGAAGTAATGGTTTCCCCAATCCTTCTCATTATGTTTTAAAGACCAATAGATTAAATATATTGTCTCTTTAAATTCATTTTTAATAGAAGGAAAATATTATTATCCCATGGTAATATATTACATTTGATATTTTTATAAGGTTATTTTATTTATTCCCCCATCTTATAGCCTTTTTTTATTTTTTTATAATGCTCAAATGTTCCTTTAACTAGAAAACAATCTTGAATTGTGGTAAGTAAATTGTGTGTGGATTTTTTTCAAAGAAAAAAATCACTGTATGGGTACTACAAGTAGATGCGGTTTTGGTTCAGATTATTCTAGGGGTTATGAACCCAAAAATAGTTTGTGTGTTATATCACGGTCATCATCCTTATTCATGGTGAAGGGTCCCTTACTGCACACCCAGTTTGACAATCTCAGGGGTTATGCTTGGATGATATGCATTATATTTTAAAACCATTAAGAAGTATTTATCTATAATTTTATTGGTCTCATAAATTTTAAAATTCATTTATCAATATACCTTGACACCTTTAATCCTTAGTCCTTTTGAACACCCAAAGACTACAATCCCAAATCATTAACTTATTAATGGTGTTTATTTTTAAATTATGAAATCCCTAGTTATTCTTTAAGGTATTTGTAATGTCCCCATCCTAGAAGCCATTATAACCAATTCCCCAATCCAGGTCGTCACATGACCTCACGCATGCCTCCTTGTATTCCAGAGGCTAACAACTAGCAGTGTTGGGTCTAAAGAGGAACATGGGGAGACTATACCTGCTTATCAGAGTTAATCTACAATAGAAGTAACAAAAAAAGATAAAATAATGACATGAACAATAAATAGACAACATGAAAAAAAAACAAACCAATAAGTGACCATGTAAATATTCTATAACACAATCTAATGAATACACTACATGTCAAGCTATCATAAAATGTAAACCAATACAAAAACTATAAAAAGAATCTAAACCCAGATCTAAGTCCCAACCTGGTCCTAACCCCAATCCTCCAACATGTCCTCCCATGCACAACCAACACCAAGTTCATGTCCTGAAATTGTAACTAAAAAAAGTGGAATCTGCTCGGGTACCCAAGTTCCAAGGTATCCCAAGAAGGGTGTGAGTAAAAATCAGTATGCCACACCTAGAGGTGTCTAAAGAAATATACATTTTGTACAAAGGTGTATGAAAGTAACAAGTGCAATAAATAAACAAGTAACAAGTAAAAAAAATTAAGCATTTATCTACTGTCTATTTACCCATTAAGTTACATAGAATCAACCAATAAATGAAACTAACTCAGGTCACATTGGGAGTCTAATACAAGGCATAAAGGGTAGCACAAACATTTAACTATAAGGGATTTAACTACACATAACTCATTGCATACCCATTATCTATCATATTCATTTAATCCATTTTCACCATTATTACCATCTCATCACTTATTCTATCTTCATTAATAAATTATTATTCATCTCATGTTCCATGGGTTAGGCAGTTACATCATTAACTCAATGGCCTAATCTTACCATTTATCAAGCATAAAGGGTTACACAAACTGTTACTCACAAATAGTTTACTAATCATAATTATCAACATACCTCAAAGCCTTGGTATGGTGACCAAGCCATTTCCATGTGTTTGGGAATCATAGAGCCTCGGTTCGACATCCTAACCCACACTATAACCATAAGTTAGGAAGCATAGAGCCATAGTCCTATATCCCAACCCTTCATTGTATAACACTTACATTGGAGCCTCAATCCATGTAGTATAATCCAACTCAAATATTAGGGGAATAGAGTATCAGTATGACTCCCTAATATGTACATTCCTGGGTGGGGTTAGAGTAATAGTCTAACCAGACCCCTGTGAGGAGCCTCAGTCCTTTATCCCACCACCAAGCCATCCGGACAAGCTTGCACATGCACGGGAATGCCTAGCTGAATAGCCATGCGAAGGTGGAGAGTTGAATTCACAATGAAGATGCTGGGGAGGAGAAGTTCTAAGTAGTTAGTCTGGGTATTATGTAATGTTTGAAGCCTATGGGAAATGAATTTTTCTAAGGCCTACGGGCCATGTAATACTTATGCCTACGAGCCTTGTAAGGGTTCCACATCACCTCTTGAAAGGTGGATTAACAAAATCAATAAAAAAATGAAGGCCTTTGGGCCATTGGAGATATAACAATCACTATAAGAATTAAAACTATGACATAACCCATTAACACCTTTCTCCATTTATATTACATAGTCGTTTAGACCAATTCCCAGTCTTTATACCTAAATTGATTAAACATATTCAATAATCCCCATAAATTAACCCATTTGACATATTCAACAATTTTAATATGTTAACTCACTTAAGTCATTCAACATTTCTTATGTATTAATCGCTTATGCATTTCAATTATGAATCACAATCCATTATCACTTTCACATTAATCCCATTTAACCCATTTTCACATCATGTCAAACACCACCTAATACTGTATCATCAACTAATCCCATTATTTATTTTTCTCATTTTATAATCATGTTAACATGCCAACATAATTTTACAGGTTCAATATTTCCAACCCTCACATCACTTCAATTACTATAGTCCCATCAGGCCCGTATAACTACATCATGATAAAAAACACTATTTTAAATACTCATTGAAAACATATTGAAACCACCCATTTAAACATGGGTGTCCCCTTTGAAAAACTGAGACATTCTCTATGTCTTTTATTTTCATTTTAACCATCCAAAACAACCATTAAACCGTTTTCACAAAAAGGGGTCCTTTCCCTCCCTTAAAAACATCATTTTCCATCAATAAATTATTAATTCGGTCCAAGCCCCCCAAAACACACCATCAAACCCCATTAAAAACCACTTAAGTATTTACAAAATCCAAAACATATTAATTTGAATTAACCCATTGACCCTAATCACGTACCAATTACACTTTTACTGCATGTTTACTCCCATAACTCCGTTATTTCAATGTTTACCAATTTTATTCTTCATTGACATCAGTTCGACCTACCCCAAGGGTTGTCCTAAGTTCAGACTCACTCACCAAAGAACCCATGGGGTCATTAAAGTGTTTCTTACCTCAATATATAGCCCAAAGAACTTTCCAAAATCAAGGATAAATAATTACAACAAGGAAACACATTGGAACAACTGCATATGCATATAGAACATCAAGACTATTGGAAGAATCTTAAATACCACATACCTCATGTCCATTAACAAAATCTTGTTTAATCTCTTCATTTGAATCAAGCTCAAACCCTTGATAAATACGAAACCTAAATTCTACTACAAAAAGTGAAAATTTTAGGGCTTTTGAAGAAGAGGAGAGATTCCACAAGACCTAATATAAAAAATGGAGCAAGGGGGAGGGTTAGACTCACCCAAATCTTAGATTCTTGCCTAAACATGCCCTAAAAATCCATTGAATCAAATGATAACCATATATGGAGGAGGGGGTTTTTGGTTCATCACCTAGAGTAGAGGGGGTTTAATGGTAGTAACAACGAGTGGGGATCTAAAAATCCTGAAATGGAAAAACTACAATTTTTCAACTTTTAATGGGGTGCATGGTTTAACCTCATGGTTTTCCAAACCATACGTAATCTACTATTCAAGGGATGTTGGGTAGCATGATTACCTGGGGATACCCCACACAATTTACCAAACCATGTGGAATCCATGCACTATCCCTGTATTTGAAATGTCTCTCGGGCATTTTTCTGGGCCAAGTGCATGGTTTACACTAACCATGAACCAATCATGCTATATGCACAATTTGGCCACTTTTCACCTCCTTTTGAGTCCCTCTCCCTCAGAACAGTCTCGGAACACCTAAATCACTCTATAACCACTTATTAACCATAAAATAGAGTTTAAACAAAAAATTTACAAGAATATAACTTTACAAAAGTTCAGGATCTTACAACCTCCCAACCTTATAATGTTTTATCCTCAAGTCGCACTTCCAAGTAATCTCAAGCCCTCAATTCCAAAAGAGTAAGACCACAGACCCACCAATCAACCTCGATTTTTAAAGTTATTCCCTAAACTAATTCATATTATAAAAACACTCAGATCAAGGAAACATTCCTACCCCAAAAAACATTTCCCTCACCAAGATTAATAATCACAACCTGATGCTCCCTTAGAACACATCAGCCTCAACTCACAATTACTCATACCAAGCACAATAGAAGGTTTGATAAACATTATAGGATCATTAAATGAAATAACACCAATAAGGAACTACATTACCCTATAAGACTCAACCAGAACACTCTTGGTATGATCCTATCCATAGAGCATGGCCTAATAGTCTTAGTTCATTTTCAAATGTTCAAAAAGCACAACCCAAATATACTCTTCATCTTAAAGAACTCAACTGGAAAAAGCCCAAGACAACGCCTGTCACCAACACCATTTTACCAAGATATATCCCACTTGATACCATCCAAATCAACATTCCATTTACACCATCAACCAACCACTTTCTCACTATGGTACTCCCCACCTTATACTTTAACCTATCACCACCATTTTTTTGGTATTGAGCACTCCCATAAAAAAAGAGACCAATAAAACCTAAAATTGACATTCACCACTAACTTAATGAATTTTCCCACTCACCACACTCAAAGATACATAAGAGTTTCATCCCACATTATCATTTTGTCTTTCCATTGAAACCACAAACATTTGACACCTCCACTGTCCATGCTCATTTGAGGGTTACTTAGTTATTCTTCAGAGCCTATTCTCTTTACCAAAACGTGGTTATCCTTCCAAATTTAACTAGTGTTGGATCACAACCCACCACATCCATTCCTGTTTGCTCAGCTGAGTCAGGACATCCTCAGTTAACTCACTCCATTGATGCCCAACCTCCACTATTGGTATATCACTACTTCACCAGGGCATGATTCCCTTTCACTCAAGGCATACTACCCTCATCCAGACACACCTACTAAAGTCATCCCTAACATCCAGTAAAGCTTCTTCCTCGTGGAATTTTCCACTCTTCAAAGAATTTTCATGCTCCATATCACCCCTCAATACACTTATAACATGACCACCCAGATTATCTTCAAAAATAGGCCCAGCCTGAAACCATCGCTTGGCTTGTCTGATCATCACACCTGAGGACAATACATATTTTTTCCCAGGAACCCAAACATGGTCCTCACAAGCTTTCCATTCGCTTCTAGATTCCACCACATCCGCTTCGCAGCTTTCTTTTCACATCCAAGACTTAACATGACACTCCCCCCCTTAGGAGTATCATTGTAACTACTTTCCTCCTATAATATCAACCTCCATGGTCCCTTCTTAAATACATGATATACCCATAAATTTGGACATATCAGTCCATCTTCCACTGTTATGAAAAAAAACATCACCCAAAACATGTTCCCAGCTTCCAAGAATGAAACCCATAACATTCGTTGACCTTTGGTCCATTCTGAGGACCTCTTCCATAGTTAGTTGATGGTGTACTCCCCTATCATACTGCTCACACACACATACTTCTCCTTCTGCGTATCCTTCAGGATGTACCACATTTGACCAAAACACACTCAAGTCTTTAGGAGTAAATCTAGATCCTTCTTGGCTCACTTGGGATGATTTCAAGATATTGGTCATAATCATCACTAGAGAATGTATGCTTAGAAGTCATCAACAATCACCACCACAAAATATTCACAACTACCATCACCTATCACCAATAGGACCCCTCAAATTTTCGAAGGACTTAGGCTTCCCTAACCGCAAATGCATTGTCCACACTAAAACACCACAACTCGATTTTTTTTCCAACTAAACTCACCACCACCCCAAGACCCTCTATCAATCGGTCGTGAGACAAAATTCCTTTTGGAACAATTATCATTGCCTCATAATAATACTTCATTCATAATATCATTAACCACGATGGACATGCAATGATTTACCCCACTGATCAGAAATAACCAATTTTCCACACTATGAGGTCCTTTCCACTTTGATTCCATAGAGAAAATGTGTTCTTAAACCCAACCCACATGGCACATATCTCAATAGAATCATGTAATCCTAACACATACCCATCATTCGACACTTTTTGGAACCATCGATGTCTCACACACTCCTATGAACAAACATAAAACCCATTTCTACCTCACACAAACTGTTCATGAAACTTAATCTGTTAGCTTCATTAGACCTAAGGATTTCTCAACATTTCACCCCACAAAAACTACTCCAATAAACATATCAACTGCATGACCAACCTCCCCTAGGTTTTATCCCAAACAAAATCACTCATTCATGCCTAGTTAAGCCTTTCCTTGTCTTCCCTAGGTCCACATTGATTTCTATATCAAAATCCATCAAATCACAAGGTTAGGTCTCTGAACAATCCTACCCTTCACAACCACTATTATAAGAAAACATAAGTTCCTAAGTGCTTTCATGAGGCAAATATAAGTCAAAACTATGCACTATTACCAAAACTTGAGGTCACCCTACATGCATTAATTTCACCTTTGAAACATCTACTTATCGCACACACACCCATAATAACTAACAACCTGACGGACCTCTCTCACAATTCATCCTCAAAATCCAAACGATACCAACTCTCCAAAAAGGATTAACACCAAGAAAGGGTCACCGTCTCTCACGAATCCGTCCACATCCAACCTCAAACAACTATCTGTTCACAATGGTCATCATACCACCGTTCCAAATACATTGAGTCTAACACAGCAAATAATCATTAATTCTAGGTACCACTATGAAGATACTCATACCCATACACTATAACCATGAACCAAACACCCACTCTAGGATTCAAAATGAATCTCACATTGTCTCAAATCACAAGTGTCACCAAATTAACATTAACATTTTCCATTTCAAAACTTCAAGGTCACAACCTAACCAAGGACATAAAAAACATTCCATTTAATCAACACATCTAACTCAACAAGATCTCACATCCCGTAACCTAAGGTCTCAAACTATATCACTCTCACTAAAAAAACACCCATACAAGAGGTAAATAACCAAAAAGACTGATAACTATCACTGGTATCCCTTATAGTTACATTGTTTTCTCATTTATCTTCTTATTTACACCTTACCATTTAAACCCATGAGTTCACTTTTCAAAAAAAATAATTTTCAAAACCCAAGCAATTACACTTTCGAAAACCTTTTTGTTATCCCATCATTTCAAAAATCTCAATTTCGTTCAAAATCGCATTTCAAAACATTTCCCCTCTACAAAATCAAGGATTTATGTTTCTCAAAACCACTTTTTAACCCACTTATGAACACCCATTATTTCATTCAATTTAAATTTTTATACCCATTTGGTTCATCATCATGTCACTCAAAAGTCAATCATAGGAAACATATGGATAACCTATCTATCTTATGTGCCTAGAATGATTCAGTAACTCACACACCCTCTCTAGTCATTCCAGGCCAAGATATGAAACATAATAAATCTATAAAATCATATATAAGTGAACCAACCAATATGGAAATGTCATCCAACTGTAAAAGCACAAAGCAGAACACCATTTCCCACCCTTGGAAACTTGATTTTTCCATCATATGTGGGGCTGCAGGCACCCAAGAATGAGATCATTATAGATTCCCAATAGGATTCTAGCCTCATATCTTTCATGCTCAAATATTAATACAAAAGAAAACCTCCTCTGATACTACTATGTAACATCCCTCTCCTGAAATCCACTATAACGGGTGCCTTAAGCTAGGTCATCACATGACCTCAGGCACATCTCCCCATACACCAGAGGTTGTCGACTAGTAGTACAGGTATAAATAGAAACATGGGCAGACTATACCCACTTATTAGAGTTAATCCACAACAAAAGTAACAAAAACAAGTAAAATAATCAAAAGAACAATAAATTGAAAATGTGTAACAAAAACCAATAAGTGACCATGTAAATATGAAAAAACAAAATATAATGAATACACTATATGTAAATAAATCATACAATGTAAACCAAGAAAAAATATCAAAACACACTAAGCCCAGATTCGACACCAAACCCGGCCCTGACCCCCATGATCCAACTTTTCATCCCAAGCACAACTAACACCAGATTCCCATCCTGAATTTGGACCTCAAACTAGCAGTATCTACTCAAGTACCTAGTGCTACGGTGGCTCAAAAAAGTTGTGATTACAACTCAGTATGTCACCACCAACAGTGTCTAAACTAATAGTCAGTCTTTACAAAGGTGTATGCAAGTAACAAGTGAAATAAATAAACAAGTAGAGGGGAAAAATTAAGAAATTATATAATGTCCATTTACCCATTAAGTTCCCTATAATTGAAAAATAAATGAAACTAACTCAGGGAAGACTTAGAGTCTGAGCCAAGTCATAAAGGGTAACACACACATTTAATTTTAAAGGTTCTTACTAATCACAACTCATCGCATACCCATTAGTTATCATATTAATTTAATATATTTTCATCATTATTATCATCTCGTCAATTATGTTATCTTCATTACTAAATTCATATTCACCTCATGTTCCATTGGTTAGGAATTTACATCATTTACTCAATGGTCTAAGCCATCCATTTGTCAATCATAAGGGCTAACATACACTACTAATCACAAATAATTTACTTATTATAATTATCAACATACCCTGGAGCCTCGTTCTAGTGACCAAGCCATTTACATGTGTTTGGGAAGCATAGAGCCTCAATCTGAAATCTCAACCCACACTATGACCATAAGTTGGGAAGCATACAGCCTCAGTCTGACATCCCAACCATTCATTACATAACACCTACCTTGGAGCCTTAGTCTAAGTAGTTTCATCCAATAAAACCTTTCGGGGCATAGAGCATCAGTCTGACTCCCTAAGCTATACATTCCTTGGTGGGGTTATAGAATAAGTCCAACCCAAACTCTGGGAGGATCCTCAGTCCTTTATCCCACCACCAAGCCATATGCACATGCATATTTATCTATTTACCACATATACCATATCCAAATCCAATAAAAACCAATACAAATAAAAATCATAATCCATAACAATCAACGTGAGAATTAAAACTATGACATAACCCATTAACACCTTTCTCCATTTATATTACATAGTTTTTTAGACCAATTCCTGGTCCTTATACCTAAACTGATTAAACATATTTTCTAATACCCATACATTAACCCATTTAACAGATTCAACAATTTTTATATGTTAACTCACTTAACTCATTCATTATTTCCTATGTATTAATTTCTTATGCATTTCAAGTATGAATCACAATCCATTAGCGCATTCACATTAATCTCATTTAACCTATTTTACATCAGGGAAAACACCCCAATATGTTATATCATCATCTAATCCCATTATTCATTTAGTTAATTTCATAATCATGTAAACGTGATAACATAATTGTATGTGTTTTATCTTAGTAAGCCTCACATCCCTTCAATTATTATGATCCCATCGGACCCTTGTAACTAAATCATGGAAATAAACACAATTCTATATACACATTGAAAAAAAATCAAAACCATCCATTAAAACATGGATTATCCCCATTTGAAAAAATAATGTATTCCTCTAAGGATTTTATTTCCATTTTAACCATAAAAGGCAACCACTAAACCATTTTCATAAAAAGGGGGATTTTCCATCATTTTAAAACATCATTTTCCATCAATAAATATTTAATCAGGTCAAAGCCCCCAAAACACACCATCAAAACCATTTTAAAACCAATTGATAATTTAAAAAATCCAACACATATTTATTTCAATTAACCCATTGACCCTAATCACATACCAATTACACATCTACTACTCGTTTACTCCTATAACTCACTTATCTAAACTTCTACCAATTTTATTCCCCATTGACATGGGTTAGGCCTACCCCATGGGTAGTCCTCGGTTTGATCTCACTCACCAACGAACCCACAGGGTCCATGAATGGTTCTGTACCTCAATCTAAGTCCCAAATAACTTTCTAAAATCAATTATAAAGAAACTAAACAAGGAAACACATTGAATCAATTGGATACACGTATAGAACATAAAGATTGTGGGAAAAACATTAAATACCACCAACCTCATGTCTTTTGAAGAATTATTTCTTAATCTCGACATTTGATTCAATCTCAAAACCCCCACTAAATCTGAAACTTAAAGTATTCTGGAAAACTGAATGTTTTAAGGATTCAGAAGAATATGAGAGATTCTACAAGCCCTGATTCAAAAAATGGTGTAAGGAGGAGTTTTAGACTCATCCAAATCTTTAATTCGCACACAAACATGTCCCAAAAAAACCAAAGAATAGAATTAGAGTCATCCATGGAGGAGGAGGGTGTTTTTATTTTATCACTTAGGGTAGCGGGGGTGAATGGGAGGAAAATCGGGTGGGGATCAAAATATCCTGAGATGAAAAAACAATAATTTATAAACTTTTAATGGGGAACATGGTTTACCGAAACTATTTTGCAAACCATGTAAAATTCATTATCTAAGGGATGTTGGGTCTCATGATCACCTAGGGATACCCACACAGTTTAGAAAATCATGTGGTAACCATGCACTATACCTCTTTCTTGAATGGCTCCTATGTCGTACGGTTTCTTAGGTCAAGCGCACAGTTTATACTAAATGTGTTCCAAACATGTGTTATGAACTATTTGACCACTTTTCGACTGCTTTCATTTCCTTCACCCTATAAGAACTCCTAGAACACCTCAAACACTCTAGAACCACTTCGTAATCTTAAAATAGAGTTTAACCAAAAAGAATTAACAAGTACATACCTTCAGGAAAGGTGGGGATCTTATAGTATTTTACCTAGATAGATTTATTGATCTATTTATTAGGGAAAATATATTCAATATATATACTTATTTCTTTTATATGGTAAAATTCTATATAATATAACTCATTAAGAATTTTTTCAAAGTATTTATGTTTTATATTCTTTGAACATTGTAAGAACCCAGACTTTCTTTTCAGGTATGTTTTTCCTTTTTCTGGAGTTTTTGAGAAAAGAGGAGTTTATGGAAATTTTTGAAGTACACTCCATGTACTTTATAAGTACACGCCATGTACTCCCTTTCTGCGTGAGGTCGTGTGTTGACCGTGTCCGGTCCATACACACGGGCATGTAGGGGTGATGTGGAGGCCGCTTAAAGAGAAGTACAGAAAAGCCTAGTACACGCCATGTACTCCAAAAGTACATGTCATGTACTTTCTTTTTTCATTAAACACACTAGGGACACTTCTTAACCCCATAACTATCTTCTTCTCTAGCTTCTTTGACCGAGAGCGTCTCGTACGGTCGAGAATCTCCTCTGACCCCCTGATCCTCCATCAGTTCTCCAAATCAACCGTAGTCGATTTTGTCAGAACTGTAGCGGTAATCTCTTCCTTCTCTTAGATCTTTGTTTTCCAATTCCTCCTCTTTATGATGTTATCGTGGGTTGAGAATTTTGTATGTTTTCATAGATCTACGATGTTCTAAGGAGATTCAATCCTCAGGGTTCGAGTATACCGATCTCTTAGCATCAAGGTAGGTGGTTTGTGCCATTCCGTTCAAAGTCTTTTAGTTTTATGTGCAATTTCCACTAATACCCTTGAACGGGGTATTGCGTGTTAAATGTTTTGTCCCTATTATTTTCCTGCCTTTCTTTTATTCTTGTGTAGAGGTAATTTGGTTATATATGAGGATAATTATTATTCTTGGATTTTTTTCCCATGCCTTGTTCTCTTAACAACCTTTTGGTCTTGTCATCCATTGGCTGTTATGCCTATTTTCCATGCCTTGTGATCGTAGGATGGAGTGATGTTTCCTGACATGCTTGTTATGATATAGACTGGTTAGCCAAGTATCTCTATAGGTTTACTTTGGCCTTATAGCATTATTATGCACTAACTGGAACAGGGCCATGTGGACCTGGTGCTATAGACTATAAGGGGATTGACCGAGTGAGCTTCCTAAAAGAGTCTTGGACATTATAGACTCTAGGGGATAGACTGAGTCAGCTTCCCAGAGAGTCTTGGATATTATAGACTATAGGAGGACAGACCGAGTGAGCTTCCTTAGAGAGTCTTGAGCTTTATATACTACAGAAGGATAGACCGAGTGATCTTTTTCAGAGAGTATTTATTTGGTTTGAATTTTCCTTAAACCATTCTAGGCTACAGGAGGAATTGACAGAGTGAGCTTCATCAGAGATTTTGTGATATACCTTAGGCTATAGGAGTAATTGAACGAGTGAGATTCCTCATAGAGTCTCTAGAACTTGGGGATATACGGGTATTAGACCACATGATCTTCCTCAGAGATTCCCTGACTACCTTAGACTATAAGGGGAATTGACTGAACATGATTCCTCATAGAGTCTTATAACTTCATATGACCAAACCAGAGGGTTTAGGGTGAGTGTACTGCCCAGAGGGTTGTTGGTATTTCTTGGATAGGACTAGAGGGTTTGGTTGTGAGTACTTCCCAGAGGGGTTCTTGTTTTTGGTTAGCTGTTTTCTTCACTACTACTTGTTGATATGTGGATTGCTACTATTGTGTACCATCCTATTGACTATTTACTATTTACTTCCTACTATACTATTACCTTCCATATGCTCACTGACTACTAGGCACAGATCATTGGGTGGTTTCCTACTGGGATTTAGTCTCACACCTTGTTTGGGCCATGATTTTAGGCCCAAACAGATTATATTGCTGTAGGTATAGAAAAGGGAAAGCACCCTTCGAATTCAGGTACTTGATTGAATTGGAGATGGAGAGCATGGGACCAAGCCAAGGCTTGAGATGCTGAGGATTTGTTTTCATGTTTTTCTTTTGTACTTTGGTTTAGTACTGTATTCAGAATTGTGACTTGTTTGGCTACTTTCCTATACATATGTGTATCATGCATCATTTCTATATATATTAGCTCTTGTTGTTTATCATATTTAGTCTTTCGTTGTTCAATTGTGTATGGATTGTTTAATTCTTCCGTTATTGTTTATTATATCTCTTGTCCACTGTGTACTTTGTCAATGAGGGTATAGTTTCCCCACTATCAAACCTAAGGCCCTCGCTGCTAGTCTGCAGCCTCTGGCATTTGGGGAAATGCACTTGAGGCCATGTGACCAATCGGGTATGGGGCGCCTCTGGGTGGATTCCGGAATCGGGACATTACAAAGTGGTATCAGAGGAATTCTTTTCTCTTGACTTACTGTTTGGAGCCTATAGCCAGCGATAGGATGGAATAGGTACTTGGTAATAAGTTTTTCTTTGGAGTAGCTAACTCGTGTACAGGGAAAAGCCATACTACCTCGTTTATTGCAATTTTACTAGTTCGCACTTTTACAGTTGATTTTATTTCACTGTTGGGTGATTCACATGCTTTATGTTGTTATTGTTGTTGTTATTTCGGTTCTCTTTCTTTCCAAACCTAATGAGATGAGGGTATGCCATCTCATGCATCATATATGAACTTTCTAGAAATCACATTCCATTCATTCTTTCCATGCCATCTAGGATGCATTAGCGATTTCATGTTGTTGTGATAGATGTTGTGTAGATTATGCAAGCTGTTGTGATAGATTCTTGATAGAATCTCTGATGTTTGATAGACAATCTATTGTATAGTACTTTTCTTGGATAGACGCCAAACTTTGGTTCTTGAGGTGTTATGGGCCCTCATGGATCATAATTTGGTGGATCATTGCCTAGTTTCCTTGTTATAACTTGTATGAGATGCTAAGCATTAATTCGCGGGGAGTATGGGCCCTCACAGATCAGAATTTGGCACCTTAACTCTTGTTTTCTGTGTTTTCTGGGCTTCGGTGCAGTTTCTATGCTATTGCCCAAAAAAACCTAGAATACATGGAATATACTTTATTAATATACTGCATGTGTTTTTAAACCGTGTCACTAACTGTGTGGGTAGAAACACGGGGTTGTATAAAATCTTCAGGAACACACTGTGTACGGTACGTACACGCTCTGTTGTAGTAACCGTGTGTTTACCCGTGTGGCTAACGACACAGATGGATGAAACTTGACTATAGACGATCTTTCCTATTATCACACATCGTTCCATGTAATCTAAGTACCCGGTCATGTCATGAACAACACGGGTCGGGGAAATCCTTCAAGTACATGTCCTGTTCTCAGGGAGCACACCGTGTAGAGTGAGCCATGTAGCCGGTCATGTAAAAAACAACACGGGTTGTTGAAACCTTGTCTAGTACATGTCGTGTCCATCATTTACACGTCGTGTATTCTAGTATTAAGAGGACCGTGTGGGTCAGCTTTGTAAGGAGACTCGGGTAGGGGAATAGAGTTCAAGTACACACTATGTGTGGGGACAACACACCGTGTTGTTGGGGTGTTACACGACCAGTTTTGGTAGAGGTACATGCCCATGTGAATAACCTCAAAGAACACGCCGTGTAGATTTTATAAACACCGTGTAGTCGTGTTTTGTAAACTTGAATGTTTCTTTCTCATGTTCCCAGCTGGTACTCTTGTGTTCTTAGTCATTGATAATCCTGATCTAAAGTGTGCTTTTGACCTTTCATAGCTATGCCATCAAGACATCCTCCGGTTGTACATCAGCTTCCAGACGGTGATCAGAAATTGGATATGGACGATCAGGAACCTCCTATAGATCCTCCTACTGTGCCAGCCTTGGCACCAGAAGTTATACCAGTTACATGCACCGATGCATAGTTCAAGGAAGATTTTATGAGGATGATGTAGACCTTCCAGGGACCGCCTCCTCCTACCCCGTCGATGGCAGATTTGACGTCGGTTTTCCAACAGCAGCATCCTTTTACTTTCTCAGGGTATGGAGGACCTCAGGCTGCAGATTTGTGGATAGAGGCCACGTTGACAATTTTCGATCATCTGGAGATACCTCTATAGAAGAGGGTGAAGCTCTCTACCTATATTCTATGAGACTCCTCCAAGAGGTGGTGGGAGGTGATCTCATAGTCAGGGTGCCAACAGAGTATGACTTAGGATGATTTTCGGCGTATCTTCTACAATTACTTCTAACCGGAGACCTTGAGGGTCGATTGAGCTTGGGAATTTATGAGTCTGGAGCAGGGTACTCTTTCTGTTATGGAATACTCATCTCGCTTTACCGAGCTGCAGAGTTTCATTCCGATTCCAGTAGGGGATGATTTGTTCCTTGCGCGGAAGTTTGAAGATGGTCTAAGGCACGACATCCGCTCGCAGGTGTACATATTCAGGTTGACTTCGATATCCTCTGTTGTCAACCAGGCTGTGATCAATGAGAACAATCTGAGGGATTCAAGAGCAGTGAGCCAGGGCAGTTTGACATCCAGAGTCAGTGTTACTCCTACTGATAGCAAGAAGCGTTGTAGGGAGTCTTCTTGAGGAGATCATTTTAGGTAGAATGTATCTTTGGGAATTCAGGTTGTATGCTACCAATGTGGGAGGAGTGGGAATACTAAGCCTCAGTGCTAAAGAGACCCGACGGAGTTCCGATCTTGCCGAAAGATGGGTCATCTTCAGCGTTTTTGTCAGATCTTCTCACCTACAGCTAGTGGTAGTGGTTCTTCTATGACCATGTGTTCAAGAGATGCATCGCCAGTTTCTCACCAGTCTGGGAATTGGAGTTCTTCCCGCTGTTCGAGTCGAGGTGGAGGTCACGACCGTGGTGATCATTCACTAGGTTACCAGCGAAAGCAGAGTGGATCAGCTCGGAGTGGTCAGCCAGGGTTGCAGGGCCGCAGTACAGGCCAGACTTTCGCTGTGGAGCAGACTTATCAGAAGCAGGATCCCGGACCTTCCACAGTTTGAGGTACGATCTTAGTAGCCTCAGTTTTATATTTAGCTCTTTTCGATATGGGTGCTACGCATATCTTTATCTTTTTTGTTATTGTGGAGATCCTTGGGCTCTGCATCTTTTCCCCAGCTGATACTTTGACTCTAGAAACACCTTTGGGGACTACAGCAGTTAGTGTACGTCAGTTCATAGAGTTCCATTTTGAGGTTTCAAGGTGTCACTTCTTATGGGACCTCTATGTCCTAGAGATGACGAACTATGATTTCATTCTCGGAATGGACTGGTTAGTCCCCCTCCAGGCATTCATCGATTGTTATCACTGCAGGGTGAGTTTTGTATCACCATAGGGTGGATCCTTTCTTCATAGAGGCGAGTGGGATGTCCAGGCGAGTTGAGCAGGACCCGAGCATCATGGGCTAGGAGGAGTTACATCCCATATTTCTAGTCTATATTTGGATAACTAGGGAACTTTGCAGATAGACTTTTCACCAGTGGTAGATCGTTTCAGGGACGTCTTTCCAAAGGATTTTTCCAGTTTACCTCGAGAGTGTGAGGTAGACTTCCCGATTGAGCTCGTGCCAGGAGCAGCACCGGTGTCCATTCCTCCTTATAGGATGGATACACCTGAGTTGCAGGAGCTCAATAAGCAGTTGGAGGAGTTGAAGGCGAAGGGTTTCATCAGACCCAATACTTCTCCTTGGGGTTTTCTAGTTCTGTTTTCGAAGAAGGCAGATGGAACCCTTAGGCTTTGTGTGGACTATCGGAAGTTGAACCAGTTGATGGTAAAGAACTGATATCTCTTGCCGAGGATCAATGATCTCTTAGATGAGCTTCGAGAAGCCCGAGTGTTCTTGAAGACTGAATTGATATCTGGTTATCATTATTTGTGCGTTAGAACATCTGATATACCTCTTACAGTCTTCAGGAGCAGGTATGGTCTATACGAGTATATGGTTATGTCGTTCGGCCTCATGAATGCACCTGTATCTTTCATGGCACTGATGAACCGAGTGTTCCATCCATACTTGGATTCCTTCATGTTGGTTTTCGTGGACGACATCTTAGTGTAATATCACACTCAACATGACCATGCTACCAATCTTGAGATCATTCTGAGTACACTGAGATAGCATCAGTTATATGCTAATCTCTCGAAATGCCACTTTTGGATGGATCTGATTCACTTCTTGGGTCATTTTATCTCAGAGACAGAAGTATCAGTAGACCCAGATAAAGTGAGGGTAGTAGTTTCTTAGGATCATCCAAAGAATATCTTTGAGGTACGGAGTTTCTTAGGGATATATGGATACTACATACGCTTCATACAGGACTTTTCACACCTAGCAGCACCACTGATAGGTCTGACCAAGAAAGGGGTGAAATTATTATGGTCAGATTATTGTGAGTCAGCCTTTCAATAGCTGAAAGGGAGATTGACTTCAGAACTGATACTAGTCTTTCCAGAGCTAGGAAAGAGATATATTGTTTATTGTGATGCTTCAGGTATCAGGATGGGAGTTGTGCTTATGCAAGGAGATGGATTCATTGTGTACGGGTCTCGATAATTAAGGCCACATGAGAGAAACTACTCAACGCACGATCTAGAGTTGGTAGTAGTTGATCATTCCTTACACTGTTGGAGACATTATCTTTTAGGTGGTCATTTTGTGGTTTTCACCAAACAAAAAAGTCTCAAGTACATCTTCACTCAGCGTGATATGAATCTGAGACAGCATAGGTGGGTTGAGTATCTTCAGTCTTTTGACTTTGAGATTGCCTATACTCTAGGAAAGGGCAATGTAGTGGTTGATGAGTTGAGAAGGAGAACTCAGATACAGGTAGTTCAGGAGGCCAGCAGTGAGTGGCATCTTATGGATCTGTTCTCTGAGATGCATCTGTAGGTTCACGACAGAAAGGGGCAGATATTCCTATCTTCTGTAGTTGTAACCTCTACACTCCTTCATCGGGTACAGATGAGGCAGCTATCAGACTCAGAAGTCCTAGTCCTATGGGAGAGTGTGTCGGGAGAGGACCCTCTTCCTGGATGGACAGTGGGCGAGGATGAGATCTTGCATTTCCAGGGATGCATATGGGTGCCAGCAAACATATGTGAGGAGCTGATGTGAGATTTTCATTCCTCAGTTTGGGCAGTTCAACCTGGTGTCACCAAGATGTATCGTGATCTACACTGCCAGTATTGGTGGCCAGGCATGAAGAGAGATGTTTCTGGTTTTTCATGAGGTGTTCCACTTGTCAACAGGTGAAATTGGATCATTAGTGACCAGTGCGTCTTTTACATCAATTACCCATTCCGAATTGGAAGTGGAATGATTTCGCGATGGACTTCGTGACCGGTTTGTCGAGGTCACCTCAAGGGAATGATGTTGTTTGGGTTTTCATCAACGGGTTTATGAAGGTTTCTCACTTCTTGCAGATCAAGGAGACCTTCAGTGTTGATGAGCTAGGACGGTTGTACATCTGAGAGATTATACGTCTACATGGAGTTCCACAATCCATGTTTCAGACAGAGATGCGCACTTTACTTCTCAGTTCTGGCAGGGGCTTCAAAAGGCTTTGGGTACACAGGTACTTTTGAGTACATCTTTCCATCCCCAAACAGATGGCCAGTCCGAGCATACAATTCAGGTGCTTGAGGATATGCTCCGAGCATGCATCATAGACTTTGGAGGTTCTTGGGAGAAGCATATACCTCTTGTGGATTTCTCCTACAACAATAGTTTTTAGGCGACTATCCAGATGGAACCTTACGAGGATTTGTAAGGTAGGCCATGCCAATCACCTTTATGCTGGATGGAGGTAGAAGATACAGCTTTGTTGGGACCTCGTCTTGTTTAGGAGACCTTAGAGCCAATAGAGTTGATTCGGAAGAGAATGTATACGGCACAGTCTCTACAAAAGTCTTATGCTGATCGGCGGAGACGATCTCTGGAGCTTGAGGTCAGGGATCATATTTTCCTACGTGTCACACCAAGGTTGGGACACAAGAGCATCCGGAGATAGGGTAAGCTTTCACCACGGTACGTTGGGACATTTGAGGTGTTGGAGACAGTTGGTCTGGTTGCCTATCGGTTGCTGTTACCTCAGAGGTATCAGGCTATGCACGACGTCTTCCACGTTTCTTAGCCCTGACATTACTTTTCAGACCCGTCTCATGTCTTTCAACCTGAGGAGTTTGAGCTCAAACTGGATGCGTCGTTTGAGGAGAATCTTATTTTGATTGTCGATCCCAGTACAGAGGTTCTTTGTGGCTGGTCTGTTCCTCTGGTACGAGTGTTATGGTAGCATGGGCGAGTACAGGATGAGACTTGGGAGAGGGAGCCCGATGTACGATCACAGTGGCTGGAGCTGTTTGGGGTTTCTTCTTCCACACCTCGCTAGGTAAATTTGGGGATAAATTTCTTTATGGGGGGAAGTTTGTAAGAACCTGGACCTTTTTTTCATGTACGTTTTTACTTTTTCTGTAGTTTTTGTGAAAAGAGGAGTTTCTGGAAATTTTTGAAGTACACACTGTGTACTTTATAAGTACATGTTGTGTAATCCCATGCCACGCAAGGCTGTGTGTTGACCGTGTCCGGGCCAAACACACGGGCATGTAGGGGTGACGTGGAGGTTTCTTAAAGTGGAGTACGGAAAACCCTAGTGCACGTCGTGTACTCCAAAAGTACATGCCGTATACTTTCTTTTTTTTCATTAAACGCATCGGGGTCACGTCTTAACCCCAGAACTGTATTCTTCTCCAGCTTCTTCAACCGAGAGCTTCCCGTATGGCTGTGAATCTCCTCCAATCCCCCGAGCCTCCATCGATTCTCTGAATCGACTGCCGTTAATTTCATCTAAATCGCAGCGGTAATCTCTTCCTTCACCTAGAGCTTTGTTTTCCAATTCCTCCTCTTTCTCATGTTATCGTGGGTTGAGCGTTTTGAACGTTTTCATAGATCTACGATGTTATAAGGAGATTCAAGCCTGGTGGTTTGAGTATATCGATCTACTAGCATCAAGGTAGGTGGTTTTTGCCTTCCCGTTCAATGTGTTTGAGTTTTATGTGCAATTTCCACCAATACCCTTGAACGGGGTATTGCGTGTTTACTATTTGTTCCCTGTTGTTTTCCTTCCTTGCTTGTATGCTTGTGTAGAGGTAATTTGGTTATGTATAAAGATAATGGTTATGCTTGGATGTTTTTTCCATCCCTTGTTCTGTTAACGACCTTTTGGCCTTTTCAGCCTTTGGCTGTTATGCCTGTTTTCAATGCCTTGTGACCGTAGGATGGAGTGTTGTTTCTTGACATGCTTGTTATACTGTAGACTGGTTATCCAAGTAGCTCTGTAGGTTTACTTTGGCCTTATAGAGTTATTATGCACTGACTGGCATAGGGTCATGAGGACCTGGTTCTATAGACTCTAAGGGGATAGACCGAGTGAGCTTCCTCAGAGAGTTTTAGACATTATAGACTATAGGGGATAGACCGAGTGAGATTCCCAGAGAGTCTTGGATATTATAGACTACAGGAGGATAGACTGAGTGAACTTCCTTAGATATTCTTGAGCTTTATAGACTACAAGAGGATATAATGAGTGAGCTTTCTCATAGAGTCTTTATTTTTTTTTGAATTTTCCTTAAACCATTCCAGGCTATAGGAGGAATTGACCGAGTGAGCTTCCTTAGAGAGTCTGTGATAGACCAGAGGCTATAGGAGGAATTGACCGAGTGAGCTTCCTCAGAGAGTCTCTAGACCTTGGGGATATAAGGGGATTATACCGCGTGATGTTCCTCATAGATTCCTTGACTACCTTAGACTATAAGGGGAATTGACTGAGTGTGCTTCCTCTGAGAGTCTTATAATTTCATATGACCAAACTAGAGGGGTTAGGAAGAGTGTATTTCCCAGAGGGTTGTTGGTATTTCTTGGATAGAACCAGAGGGGTTGGCAGTGAGTACTTCCCAGAGGGGTTTCTGTTTGTGGTTATTTGTTTCCTTAAATACGGCTTATTGATCTGTGGATTTCTACTATTATGTATCATCCTATTTAATATTTACTATTTACTGCTTATTGTACTATTACCTGCCAAATGCTCACTGACTGCTAGGCATAGATCTTAGGGTAGTTTCCTACTGGTATTTAGTCTCACACCCTGTTTGGGCCTTTCTTTTGGTCCCAAACAGATTATATTGTTTTACGTATAGACAAGGGCAAGCACCCTTCGACTTCAAGTACTTGATTGCATTGGAGTTGGAGATCATGGGACCAAGCCGAGGCTTGCGATGCTGAGGAGTTGCTTTCCTATTTTTCTTTTGTACTTTGGTTTAGTACTGTATTTAGTATTGTGACTTTTTTGGCTTCTTTCCTAGACATATGTGTATCATGCATCATTTCTATATATATTAGCTCCTATCGTTTATCATATTTAGTCTTTTGTTGTTCACTTGTTTATGGATTGTTTACTGCTTCCGTTATTGTTTATTATTTCACTTTTCTACTGTGTACTCTGCCAATGAGGGCATAGTTTCCCCACTATCACACCCAATTCCCTCGCTACTGGTCGGCAGCCTCTGGCATTTGGGGAAATGCGCTTGAGTCCATGTGACCAACCGGGTACGGGGCGCCTCTGGGTGGCTTCCGGAACTAGGACGTTACAAACATTATTCCATATAATCTTTTATTATATGATATAACACATTGGACTATTGTATTATGGTTGGGTCCCAGAATTATATATCCCCTTGGGGAACTGGTAGGTATAATCCAGAAACTATGATAGGGTAATGAGAGAATCCTTACCCATTATGTAAGATGTCTTGGAATAAGGATTTGATGATATGGTTAAGATATCTTTACATAGGGCCTTGATTTTATGTTTAATATATATGTAATTATACAATCCCATCATTTTATGATTAAGATAACATGGAATCTATTCATTGTTACGTTGGTGGTGGATTTATTTATTCTCTCATTTTTATTTTATATGGAATAACTAGGTTTATTTATTCATTCCTACATTCACTACATGTCCATTTCTTAATATCCTAGAATCTATTAGTTTTTAAGTTGGTCATGGATTTATCTATCCTCTCAATTTAATTTCATATGGAATAAATTAGTTTATTTATTCATGCCTTCATTCACTACATGTAAATTTGTTGATATACTGACATATATTCATTATTAAGATGGCCATAGATTTATTTATACTCTTAGTTTCATTTGATATGTTACAAATTAGTTTATTTTTTCATGCCTTTATTTACTACATGTTCAGTTATTGATATTTGGACTTCTATTCATTGTTAATATGGTCATGGATTTATTTACTCTCTTGGTTTCATTTGATATAGAATAACTTAGTTTATTTATCAATGCATCAATACACTACATGTTTAGTTATTTATATCCTAGAATCTATTCATTTTTAAGTTGACCAGAGATTTAGCTATTCTCTCAGTTTCATTTTTAATGGAACAATTTGGTTTATTTATTCATTCCATAGTAACTTATATTGTACGGTATTCCTTTATGGAGAAACGTATCTCATCCTTTATATTGTTTCCCATTTTCCCCATGAAACCAAGAGGATTACTATGTATGAAAAAAAGGATTTCAAGGAGAATAATAATGTTTTATGGTTTTCAAATGTTGTTACTTTTGTTTCAATTTAATGTAAAACTAGTTTATTTATATAGTTTCTTAATACTACTAAACTGTAGGATCATCTACATTATTAATTTTGTACCAATTTAATAAAACATCCAATAACTCTGGGGTACAAGATTTTGGGTTGTTATAGTTGGTATCAATGGTTAGTATAACAGAAACCTTTGGAACTAGATTTAAAAGAAAAAAAGTTGGAAAACATGAACCCTAGGATAAAACCATCATATATTCCATAAATATTTATATATTGTAATAAATTTAAATCATATTAATCAAGTCTATATCATTTTCTATAAATGATGATTAATAGAAGGAAAAACTGTGTTAACACCTAAAATAAATGTAGAGATTTCCCAGTGGAGCATTCCAATGAGACTCGTATTGGTATCAAAGTAGAGTTTTTTTATTTTTTGGAATTAGGATTTTAATAACCCTTGATTTTCATACATAGATATTACATATTTCTAGATAAATATTCAACATATTTTGAAAATATATGTCCAAGGACTATATAGGGCTAGTTTCTTTGGATACTAGATACACGATCTCTTTATTTCATGAAATATCTTTAACATATCCCACAAAGACCTCCCCATTTAGCACTCTTCATACACAAACTATACTTAAAACCCTTATTCATGACTTTGGGAAAGTAAAAATAAGTGAAATGAACTACCATGGGACATTCATCCATAGGATTTCTGAGCCAGACCACCACATACCCGAGGAGTATCCCTAATCCCTTTGGGCTGACAAAAAGCATCAATGGTATAAAACATTTACTTTAGGGATTTTTTCACACTCAAAATCAAAAAAAACATCCAACTATGGAATAACAATAAATAAAAAAATACATTCCAAGATACATCTCATATAAATAATCATTTAATACAAGATTACCAAACTAAAACAGAATCTTAAAAGAAAATAAATTCATAGACTAAAGAGGTTGATACCAAAACTTGAGAAAAATGATTCCAAAAAACTTAAATAATTATTACCCTCCCCATGTGACTCAAAATTCACCATCATAGTCCCAACAACCATCCGCTTCCCCAAGGAATATTGCACCAGTTTCAACCTGAAATCTAAGACCTAAAAGAACCGTCACATGACATAAAGACTACATACCCACCATCGTGAGTATATAGGGTGGGATCTGAAGCCAATATGATACCACCGTTGTTTCAATTCATTCCTTTTATAAAATAAACCAAGTTCTCTATTTTGGAAATAATATGAAAAAATAGGTTTTATATTTCCTTTACATTATATAGGATTAAACCAAGCATGAGAAATGAACTTTTTAAAGACCCATAATTTCCATGTAAATGTTTTTTAAATAAATTCTAATTTTACGAGTCTGTAAAAATTGACGGCACGTGATTCCGAGGCCCAGAGTGCCCGGAATGAATTTCTGAACTTTTTTTCGAGTACGTTCATTAAACGTGTGAGCGGGTTTTTCTAAATTTTGAACTGGTGATCGGAAATAAAATCTGAGGGAATCTTTGAACTCGCAGCGCCGGTATTCACTTAAAGAGACATTCACCTTGACGGCAGTTGGTCGAGGGTGAAAGTTAGTTTTTGTGTTTTTCGTGAATGAATAAAATAAAAATAAAGTTTTGTAGCTTTTATTTTTATTTTATTTTTTAAAAACTCCATGTGGAAGTTGATAAGTGGGGACCACCAGACCTTAACCTACCATGAGAGGTTATGGTGGTGGGGACCACCCGAGCCTAACCTCCCATGATAGGTTATGGTGGTGGGGACCATCCAAGGCCTAAACCTCTCAACTCTCTCATTAAATGTGGGAGTTCCTCTTCAAGTCCTCCGATATTAATTGTCCCAACCCTACTCCAAAATAATTAATCCAACGCACCACTTTAATTGTGCCAACCTATGAGATTAATTAACCCAATTTGAATTATATGCCAACAAACATAATAGATCACATAATCTATAATTTTGGGGCTACCATTTCATTTTGGTGGAATTCGGAGAGGAGGAGCATTGGGAGAAAATCTCTCTAACGAAGAATTCCAACGAAGAACGCCTCTCCTTCAACGATTTCTTCTTCAAACTCTGTCGAAGGATCTCCAACGAAGCACGAACCGAAAACAGAGGAAAATGCCGATGACACCGACGTCCATCTTTTCCCAATGATTTGTCTTTTTCCTTGAGACCTCATAGACATCATCAAGAGAATGAGGTAGGGTTTTATTTTCATGTGAATATTTTTCCCACATTCTTACCTTCGTTTATTTTACGGTATGGGAATGAAACGTTGTGGGAGGTTGTAAATCTTGACGTTCTTCTTTCATGTTCTTGTTGATCCATATGCTACCACCCTAATGCGGAGGGTACGGGCCAAACCAACATTGACCAAACCTTCCGTAAATCTTGTGTTTTTCTTCAAGATGGAGGAGGACAAAAACCATCCATGGTTGGGGGACGAGAACCGGGGTTGGCACACCCGATGGCTGCGACGAAGGCGATGGCGCAACGGCACCGACTCGCGGCCAGACGGCCGCCCCGTGGCTGGATCACCGCCCCGCGGACCTCCCTTCGACGTGCGGCCAGATCGCCGCCCCGCGGCCCTACCTCTGCCTCGCGGTCGGACCACGTCCCCGCAACCAGACCATTGCCGCGTGGCCAGACCGCCGCCATGCGGCCAAACCACCGCTGGGCGGCCGGACCGCCGCCCCTCGGCCAAACCACCGCCCCTCGTGGCCGGACCGTTGCCCCGCCGCCGGACCTCCGCCCTGCGGGCATACCATCACCCCGCGCCTGAACCTCTGACCCTGGTCGAGCCACCCCATCTCCTCGTTCCCTAGCGGCACCCTCCGTGGCCTCGTGGCCACCCGCGGCCCTCCGCGGCCACTCCTGGCCTAATGGGTCGGGCCGAACCCAATGGGTCGGGCCGCACTACAGGTCGGGCCCGACCCAACGGGTGGGGCCTGGTCTACCCGAACTAGGTTGGCACATTCCGGGTCTGGCTGGGTCGGTCCGACCAGGTCGGAGCAGACCCGGGCCCACTACGACCCATTTATTTTCTTTTGGTCATAACTTTGGCACCAGACGTCTGTTTGACGAACCATTAGCGGCGCTAGAAATCTTGGAGTGATATAGTCATTTGTGTATACTCCACTAGAGTTTTGTCTTAAGATAAGAAATTTTCAGGTTGGATCGAGCACGAATCCAACCGGGCCCCCGGGACTATAAGGCTAATAACTCACAGATCGGGCGTCTGATTGACGCACCTTCTGTTACGTTGATACCCTTATGATGTGGCATACCTTTGAGATACTTCTTCATGGGACTTCATAGTAGTTGGAGTATCAACCAGAAGCTTGTGGACCAGATCCTCCCGGAGATGATCGAGCATATTGTGGGAACCCAGTAGTTGGTTGAGACTTGACGACTGCTGGCCGTTTTGACTCGGAGTGACTTGACAGGCCCAGTGGGGAGCACCTTGGTGACGTGGAAGATCCACGGTGGGGAGTGCCTTGGTGATGCGGCAGACTGACAGTACTAAACAGGAGGAGTACCTCAGTAGGATACGAGGGGGAGTGCCTTCATGACGTGGCAGGCCCAGGGTGGGGAGCGCCTTGGTAACGCAGTAGACCCACGGTACTCAATAGGAGGAGTACCTCAGTAGTCCAAGGTTAGTGGGAAGCACCTCTATGTGACGCAGAAGGACCACTATACTCGATAGAGAGAAGTTCTCCAGTAGATGAGGTGTTCTACATTGTGACTGGGAATGTTACTTGATACTACCCCTTGAATAAATCCTGGTGTGAGCTGAGTCAGTACCTCTATGTTTTTCCCTCATGATTGAGATAGATTACTTGATACTTTAGGTATATATATGGGAATATACATATGTAAGGTTATCTGTTGATTTTATACTTTGTGATTTATCCTTTATGGATTTTGTGAGACCTATAGGGTCTCGGGGTCCCTACTAAGTATCGTTATACTCACCCCTGCACGGGAAATGCCCGCACCTTGTTGTGTTGGATGCAGACAATGGATAGATCTGACTGAGGCTAAGAGTACCAAGAATGTATGGTACCTGGAGGTGGACCATATGGTGTGTTGGTACGCATAGGAGACGGGTGTACGTGGAGTGCTGAGGAGGCGATCTGTACCTACCCTTCAGGTAGGATCCTCGGAGGATGATCCAGTAGCTGTTTTTTTCTCTTTCTTCAGTTGTATTTTATTTCAGTTGTACTTGTACCTTTACTTTTGGGCTTGTAGTCCAGACCCCATTTTACTTTTAACACTCTTTTGGTTATACAGTTTTCTTGTGTTCGTATCTTGTTGTGTTCTTAGTTACGTGAGTTTGCAGGTTATAAAGGCAATGCCTTCCCAGTTTTAGAGAAAACGCATTTTGGTGATAGTCGCTAGCCCCTGGCCTATGGAAGGCGGGCTTTGGGTAGTCACGGCATGGGCCCCGGGAGATGGGTCCTAACAAATTGGTATCAGAGGAGTCGGTTCTACCGAAGAACTAGGACTCTGATCTTTTCTAAGAAGCAATAGTGTTAAGGGTAATGAGTGTGGATTTTAGTTCAGGGATTTCAGTGTTGGTGCGGCGGACGACGTATCCATACACCAGGACCGTGACTTTTGATTTTCGACCCAGTGCACGAAAACACTAATTACGTGTGTGTTTTACAAAAATTTCTTTGTGAGCTTTTGAGTCAGTTCACCAGGTATAACCTTTTGACCATGGCACACCTGTTTCTTTTCAGGATGCCTCCATGAAGACAGCTAGCTAGAGTTCTGAGAGTTGTATGCCCAGATATCCCACCAAGAGACGAGGCCTTAGTGTAGGTCCCTCTTCCAGTAGAGGCACCAGTGGACGCACCAGCAGTACTATTCCACATTGGGCCACTGATGTCACTAGCCCCAGTGGCATACGGTGCACACCGCTTGAGCACATTTCACGAGTTCTAGTGCCAGAGGCCACCCAGGTTCAGAGAAGATACAGAACCAATGGCGACTGAGGATTGGTTGGAGGCTGTGGTGAGAGTCTTCTGACTCATAGGTAAACCAGTCGATCTCATGGTGATTCTTATCGCCAGCCTTCTACAGGCGGCAGCAGGCAGATGGTAGAGCTTAATTCTCCAGGTTCACAACAAGGTGATGCTTCTCTGGGAAGACTTCGAGAGCATGTATTGGGCAGAGTTTGTTCTAAAAACTCTTTGTGTAGTACACATTAAGGAGCTACTTAATCTACAGCAGGGTAGCTTGAATGTGGCTCAGTACTCATCGAGGTTCACTAACCTCTCACGAGACTCCACATATATGGTACGGCACCCATTATTTAGGGCCTGGACCTTCGAGCAGAGACTCAGGTGAGAGATCAGGGCTTTGATGATCTCACTCATCATCCCAACGTAGGAGGGGGTGTTAGAGAGAGCCCTCTTGGTGGAGAGTTTCCTTGCTGAGAAGTCACCAGCAGCGAGAACCACTACCAGTCATCACGTAGTAGAGTCTTTTGTAGATGGAAGTGGACAGATGTTGTAGAGGTCCAAGAGGACCAGACATTGAGGTGGATGACCGCATGACTCAGGATCGGTTGTGCGGGGCACCTGAGGTGGATCCAGTCATGCCAGGTGTGGGCAGTGTTTCACATGCGGTGGGTCGGGTCACATGGCTCATGAATTTCTGACCCGCCGTACGGATGATCAGCAGATGGTCTAAAGACCGCCTAGGCAGAGATAAAGATTCGACCGAGGAGGTTCACAGCGAGCAGGTAGACGTGGTAGAGGAGCTGGCCGAGCAACTGGCGATGGGTGAAGATTCGAGATGTTACTGCCACCACCACCAGGAGGTCCACCCCGACTGCAGGGAATAGGTGAATAGGATAGACCTCAGCTTTAGGCATCTGAGTCCTATGATCATGGTGCTCTGGAGATGATATGATGTACAATCTGTGTCTACTCTACCTTAGCTGCAGTGCTTATAGACACAGGTGCCAGTAATTCTTTCATTTCCACTGCCATCGTTTGGAGCTCGGAGATTCTGACATACCCATTGGCTCAATCCTTATGGATAGAGACTCCTACATGAGTATATTCGATGATACACACTAGTGCCGGTAGTTTCATCTTACTCTAGGAGGTGAGAGCTTCGACTGGGATCTCCTAGTAGCAGCGTCGAGGCCTTATGATGTCATCTTGGGTATGGACTGGTTATCTACAGTCCATGCTCAAAAAGACTGTATTAGGTGCTAGGTGCGGTGTGTCCTCACAGATGGGACCAGGTTTACCATCACCAGTGAGAAGGGAGCCTTTGAAGCACATGATGGACTTACCCAGAGGAGAGTGCAGCTGATCACTCATCAGTTGTCTAGCCTTACCATCGAAGTTGTTGATGTGGAGAGTCTGAGCTATCTTGTAGTGGTGGACCATTATGCCGATGTTTTCCCTAATGATGTCCCAGGTCTACCTCCTCACAGAGAGGTGGACTTTTACATTGACTTATACCCCGGGACGGCACTGATATCTACACTAGCATATCGGATGGCTCCCATGGAGCTTCATGAGCTATGGGTACAGCTAGGGGACTTGCAGGGGAAGGGATTCATTCAGCCCAGTGTTTCTCCCAGGGAAGCCCCGATTTTGTTCACCAAGAAGGCGGATGGGATCTTGAGGCTTTATGTTGACTATAGGCGCCTAAACTAGGTGATCGTGAATAACAAGTACCCACTCCTGAGGATTTATGACCTTTTTCATCAGCTGAAGGGAGCACGGTGGTTCTCGAAGATAGACCTCAGATCAGGCTATCACCATCTCAGAGTACGAGACGAGGATGTGCATAAGACGACCTTCAGGTGTCGGTACAGCCATTACGAGTTCTTGTTTATTCCATTTGGCATGAACAAAACTCCAGTAGTGTTCATGGGACTCATAAAAAAGATCTTTTATCCATACCTTGATCGCTTTGTAGTGGTCTTCATCGACGACATTCTGATCTACTCGACTACTAAGGAGGAGCATGCCGGTCATTTGCAGGTAGTACTGGACACACTCTGAGAGAACTAGCTTTATGGTATGCTCTCGAAGTTCCAATTCTAGATCCAAGAGGTTCAGTTTCTAGAACATTTCATATCATAGGATCGAGTTACAGTGGACCCATTGAAGATTGAGGCAGTACTTGATTGGTAGCCACCCAACAGTGTGACGGAGGTACGGAGTTTCCTGGGTTTGTCTAGATATTACCAGAGGTTTGTGCCAGATTTCTCCAGAATTGTAGCACTAATATCATCCTTGAAGAATAAGGGGAAAACCTTCATTTGGTCGGAGAAATTCCAGTGGAGTTTTTAGGAGCTGAGGTAGAGGATGACTAGTGGCCCCATCTTGAGGATTCCAATGGAGGGCATAGGGTACGTAGTTTGCTATGATGCATCAGGTACCAGACTCAGATGTGTCCTGATATAGGAGCGAGCAGTGATCACATATGATTCTTGATAGCTAAGACAGTAAGAGAAAAACTATGCTACCCATAACTTGGAGTTAGAAGTAGTGTTCTTTTCCTTGAAGATGTGGCGACACTATCTGATGGGCGAGCGTTTTACAGTGTACTCTGATCACAAGAGTCTCAGGTATATCTTCTCTCGGAAGGATCTAAACCTGATACAAAAATGTTATCTTGAGTTTCTCTAGGACTATGAATTATAGATAGTATATACTCCTGGAAAACGGAACTTTGTAGTAGATGCACTCAGCAGGAGGTCTGGTATACAGCTTCTAGGTGAGGCAACAGAGCAACTGTCCACTTTACAGATATCTTTTGTGGGTAGAGATGGAGTAGATTTTATAATGTCTCTTACAGTCACTCCCCTACTTCTTCAATGAGTCAGGGAGGTGCAATGTGGGGATACTGACTACAAGGCACAACATGATAAGATATCTACAGTACAGGCACCTGATGGATTTTCTAAAGGTGGGGAGCACGTCATCCTCTTCAGAGGATGTACCATGGTACTAGTGTCACTTCAGGAGGAAGTGTTGAAGGAGTTCTACACATCCCCTCAAGAGGTACATCCATGAGTGGAGAAGATATACCCGGATCTCCGAAGACAGCACTGTTGGTCGGGAATGAAGAAAGTAGTAGTAGAGTTTGTCTCTCAGTGCTTCACATGTCAGCAAGTGAAGGTGGAGCATTAGGTACCAACAGGCTTGGTTCAGCCTTTAGAGGTCCCAAAGTGGAAGTGGGATGGGATATCCATGGAATTCGTGATAGGACTTCCACGTACATCCAGGGGACATAACTCTATCTGGGTGATCGTCGACCGACTCACCAAGACATCCCACTTCCTACCGATCAGAGATCAGGGTTGAGTAGAGAGCTTGGGATGCCTCTAAGTGCAGGAGATTGTGTGGATACATAGAGTACCCTCAATGATTTTCTCCGATTGTTATGCACGTTTCACTTCCTGGATATGGAAGGGGTTACAGGAGGCTTTTGGGATGCAACTTCGTTTGAGCACCACCTTCCATCCTCAGACGGATGGCCAGACTGAGCGGACCATTCAGACCATCGACGACATGATATGTTCTTGTGTCCTCAACTTCGGTTTTAGTTGGGAGGATCACTTTATTTTGGTGGATTTTGAATACAACAATAGCTATCACTCCACCATTGGGATGACACCTTTCAAGGCATTATACAGGTGACCTTGCAGATCACCTTTGTGTTGGAATGACCCAGGGGAGTCAGCACTGGTGGGACCAGAGATGGTATATGCTACCACAGAGAAGGTGCAGATCATCCAGGAGTGGATGAAGACTGCACAGAACAGGAATAAGTTGTATGCTGATAGGAGACGAAGACCTCTGGAGTTCGAGGATGGAGACCATGTCTTTTTACGGGTCTTACCTCGACGAGCTTTGCAGATATTTTTTCGAGGAGACAAGTTATCTCTGAGATTCATCGAACCATTCCAGGTCCTCATCATAGTTGGTGAGGTGTCTTACCGCTTAGATCTTCCACCTTAGTTGCACCGGTTTCATGATGTCTTCCACGTATCCGAGCTGAGGAGATATGTGGACAGCACTTCTCAAATCATCAACTATAGCGAGCTGGACGTTGATGATGGGGTGACTTTTATAGAGGTTCCAGAAGACATTGAGGATCGATAGGAGTGGGTCCTTCTTGGACGGTCGATACCTCTATTTCATGTTCACTGGTAGCATGGGAACCTCTAGGAGAGCACATGGGAGCGGGAGGATCAGATGCGTGCTCAATACCCTCACTTGTTTACCTAGTTTGAGTTGTGGCTTATGAGGACATAAAGGCCTGAGGTGGGGAGAATGTAAAAACTTAGAATTTCCATGTAAATATTTTTTAAATAAATGGGAATTTTATGAGTCTATGAAAATTGACGGCACGTGATTCCGACCCCCCGGCGTTCCCGGAATGAATTTCTGAAATTCTGTTCGGGTACGTTCAGTAAACGTACGAGCGGGTTTTTCTAACTTTTGAACTGGTGCTCTGAATTGAAATCCAAGGGCACCATTGAACTCACATTTCTGATATTCACTTAAAGATATATTCACCTTGACGGTAGTTGGTCAAGGGTGGAAGTTAGTTTTTGGTTTTTTCGTGAATGAATAAAATAAAAATAAAGTTGTGTAGCTTTTATTTTTATTTTATTTGTTAAAGCCTCCATGTGGAAGTTGAGAAGTGTAGACCACCAGACCTTAACCTCCCATGAGAGGTTATGGTGGTGGGGACCACCTGCTCCTAACCTCCCATGAGAGGTTATGGTGGTAGGGACCACCCGAGTCCTAAACCTCTCAACTCCCTCATTAAATGTGGGATATTTTCTTCAACTCCTCCAATATTAATTATGTCAACCCTCCTCTACAATAATTAAGCCAACGCACCACTTTAATTGTGCAAACCTATGAGATCAATTAACCCAACTTCAATTATATGCCAATAAACATAATAGGTCACATAATCTATTATTTTGGGGATACCATTTCATTTTGGTGGAATTGGGAGAGGAGGAGCTTTGGAAGAAAAGTTCTCCAATGAAGAACACCAATGAAGAATGCCTATCCTTCAATGATTTCTTCTCCAAACTTCATCGAAAGATCTCTAACAACGCATGAACCAACAAATGAGGAAAACGCCGATGACACTGACGTCTATATTTTCCCAACAATTCATCTTCTTCCTTGAGACCTCATCGACATCAATAAGCGAACGAGGTAGGGGGTTTATTTTCATGTGAATATTTTTCCCATATTCTTACCTTGGTTTCTTTTGCAGTTTAGGAATGAAACGTTGCTGGAGGTTATAAGGATTCATGTTTTTCTTTCATGTTCTTATTGAGACATATGCTACCACCCTAACGTGGAGGGTATGGGCCAAACCAACATAGCCCGACCCTTCCGCAAATCTTGTGGTGTTATTCATGATGGATGAGGATGGAAACCATCCATGGTTGGGGCATGAGAATGGCGGTCGGCACCACCCCACGGCCGGACCGCCACCCAGCGGCCAGACCAGTAGCAGCTTTTCTCTTTCTTCAGTTATACTGTATTTTAGTTGTACTTGTACCTTTACTGTTGGGATTTTATTCCGGCCCCCTTTTTACTTTCATCACTCTTTTGGTTATACAGTTTTCTTGTGTTCGTATCTTTTTGTATGCTTGGTTACGCGATTTTGCAGGTTATAACGGCAATGCCTTCCTAGTTTTAGGGAAAACGCCTTTCGATGCTAGTCGCCAGCCCTTGGCCTATGGAAGGAGGGCTTGGGGTAGTCACAGCACGGGCCCCAGGGGATGAGTCATGACAAACTTTCTCAAAGAAAAACTTTCATTAAAAAATACATGAAAAGGTTTTACCAAAAACACAACCATTTCAAAGTGCCAACCATTTCTCTTTCAAAAGATAACACTTTTGAAAATAAACCCACACATGGTTTAAAACATTTCAAAAGTGCTTCTAATAATGTATTTAATTAGAAAACCATTCCCTTTTTTCCATTAAAATCTTTTAAACACCTAATACAAAGGGAAATAAAAAAACAAGGGAAACTATAGTTTAACACAACCAAAAAGGTTACAAGTAATTTCAACAGTTGGATGGAATAAAACTAGCCAACATCATGAGTAAACACTAGATGATTAAAACATCACATGGGTCTATGTAAGAAACAAACATCTCACATACCAATATGTATAGAAAAAGACATAACATATGATACATAGCATGAGGAAACACTATGATGACTAATAGGATGTAACAAGATAAATACATGTGGACCTACTACCTGCAAGTTAACAGTCACACATCAGCCAACCATATCACTCTATGTTGTCTCCTCAGTGAAGATATCTCTATCCACGTGTTACGTAAAACTATGGAGGACTATCCAATGATAATCCTAAACTATCCAAACAATTTCCCACTACTTCATACTTAGTATCCTCGGTCTCCGCATCAAATAATAGCGAAGGTTGTGCATGATAAAACAATGATATCACATTAAAATAGAAAATCCCCTAGGGATAACACCACAATCATGTTCATCCCACCTCCCACACTACCCTTAATAAGATCCCCAATCCATAATTACAAGATGAATCACTTAACAAACCATATATCCCATAGATAACACAATATCATTAATAACAAAATGTGTCTCAATAAGGTCATAATAAACATCACAAAAAATGTGCAACCCCAGAATTCACTTATCACATAAATTTGGAAATCCATTTTTAAAACAATTTGGAATTCAAACACAATTCCAAGTAAATCAAAAAATCTTCCAATCACAAAACAAATCAACGGAACCTCTATTTTTTCTTTATAAAACCAAACCACCCTTTAATATAATTAAACACTTTAAACACAAAAATGGAGGCCTCTTCGAAAACCCTATTTTCCCTAAAGCCTAATGAATGAGTGAATTTCAAAAATAAACCACTCTTTTGAATTTTATCAAACATGAATAATGAGTAAAAAACAATTTCAAAACCAAGTTCAATTGTACTAATAAAATCACCAACTTTTTCCAAAGGAAACCCCACCCATGAATAGAAAACCACTATAAAATAAAAACTAGCTATAATATAAATCATTAATTTAAATCTAAAGAACATTTAAAGAATTAAGAATTCATGAAACTCTTAAATAAATAGAAATAAATCAAAAACACATACCTCATGTGGTGGAATCTTGTCACCTTAGATGAAATCCACCAGAAAGAGACTCTTATTATAGAAAAAAATCATTTCAAACCAAAATACTCAATTACTAACAACCCCAAACATGAAAATATTCTAATAATGTCCACTAGTGTTATATGAGTAGAGGAAAAAAAATAGAAACTAAAAGAAGAGGCAGAGGAAATCCCGACACGTTTAAACTGGGTGAAGATTTACCAAGAAGCCACATCAAAATCACCATGGAGGGGAATTGAAAGAGATAAGAAGGGATAAGAGAGGCACCAATATTAGGGGAAAATAAGTAGGTAATGTAAAGAAAGAAACTCCACTTAAAAAGAACCAAAAAGGACAAAAATAACACTCTTCTGGTGGGTTTCATGGTTTACTCACATGGTTAATGAAATCATGAGGTAACTATACAAATCACCTTGGTCAATAGCTACATGAGTTGAATACAAAGGTTTCATGAATAGTTTAATCATGTTACTTAACCATGAAACCATTAAATATTCCCCAAATTTACATATTTTAATCCCAAAACACCTCTAACTTGAGGGGATAAACTATCTATCAAATACCCCCACAGAAAAGTGACACTTGGAGTGTCATAATAAGAAAGGGTGATCTCAGATGCTCAGTAAGGGTAAGCATGGGATATATAAATCAATGACCATATGAAATTATAGGATAATCATTAGGGAATGATATCATTAATATAACATACAAAGTTTAAACACAATTATGTCAAAGATCATAAACATGGGTCATGGCATAAATCTTAGCAGTTCATATGACATAAATTATAAAGGAATCAAAGTGAGTAATACATGGGATTAGAATTATAGAATAATACATAGATTTATGGAATATATATAGGATTATAACATTGTGAACATCTATAAATAGAAATAATTTCACTCATTAAGTTAAGGACATGAAATTAGGTCCTCGGATAACCTTATCGACATGAAATCAAGTCTATTCAAAACCTTATAGACATGAAATTAAGTCCACCCATAATATTATGGAAATGAAATAAAGTCCAAACATAACCATATATAAATTAAATAAGGTCCATCAAAGACCTTATAGACATGAAATAATTTATATGCATAACCTTATGGACATGAAAACTAGGCTCATACAAAATCTTATTGGCATGAAAACCAAGTCCACAAATAAATTTGTGAGCATGAATTATTTTTCATGCATAATATATTTACTCATGAGTTGTAAATAATTACCCAAGGGATTAAATGTAGATATATGTCCCAACCATCACATAATCTATGAATTATTGTGTTATAAGATCATAAAACATTCATCACATCATAACCCATGAAATGGAAATGGGTTTTATAAACATTTCAACATTGTATAACCCATGGAATAAAATAGGTTTCATAAACCTATTTTAATCATGATTATAAGAATAAACCATCCAAAGAAAGAATAAAGATGGTAAAATTGGATAATATCCCTACTAAAATATAAATAACACCAAAGGTTACTGTCATTGACAAATAGAAAAGCAATAAAAATATTATTAAAAATTTATTGAGGAAAATATACTTTCCATAATGAAATCACTTCTTTAAAATACAAAAATTTCCCAAATATTAAGGAATTTTTTTTTTGAAAATATACTTGAATTTTTTTAAAATAATCTTTAAATAATTTAATTTTCATAGTGTTTGAAAATTTCATGTATGTTGTACATGTCAAAAAAAGATTCTTTTAACATTTTTTGTAAAAATTCAAAAAAACTTCATTTGGAAAAAAATGAGAAGATTAATTTTAAACCGTTTTTTAAAATTAAAAAATGGGTAAAAATTTATTTTAACAAAACTAGTAAAAACATTCTTGAAAACATTTTTATAAAACCTATAGATTTAAGGAAAGGTATTTTAGATCAAATATAGAAATAAAGTCTTTTTTAAAAAACATTATTTTGGTGTATTTAGTAGTTAAAGATAGTAAAATGAAATTAAAACATGTATTGTGCATAAATAAGTAAATGATAAGAAAATACATGAGTATCTTGAAATTTGGATAATAATATTTCATCATCGTAAACATAATCATAAATTATCTAGATAAACAATTAGATTGTAACATAAAGCATTTACCACTTTGGTAACTTTTGAATTGTAATCCACATTAAATAATAAAATCAAATGAAACTTTAAATAACATGAAAATATGTATATTCATGATATAACAAGATAAAATGGTAGTATATACACCACACACAAAAATTAGTCATGAATATAGAATATGTCTCCAAAAAAATAATAGAGATACTAAAAATACCTTACCTCAAGTCTTGAGTTTCTTAATACATGTTCAGACCTCATATATAATAAATATAGGTTTATTATAGATATATTATATATAAATAATAAGATATAGCATACCATATATTATTTTCTTATGACCTTTTATTACCCATTTATTAACAATTCCTTGTTAAAATCTCATTTCGGGTAATAACTGCTTCGTATTTAATGTATGTTTTGGTTTGGTATTTTTGGTTATTTTAACTCTATCATGGATCCATTATTATACCTAATTTTATAAATGATATAAATTTAATATAAATTCATTATATACATATTTATATCCATCCAGAAAAAATATATATAGAAAAGTAATTACAAAGTTCATGGTGACGGTAGGTCATACGTACACATCAACGTTGTTTCCATTTTCATGATGGATGGAAAGAAGGAAAGGTAAATAATATGTCACATTTATAGAATAATTTTTATTTCATATAAATAAAATATGTTCATTAAATATAAACTAATTTTCATCGATGTTAAATTAAAATGAAAAACATATCACATAATTTTGTGGAGGTGGTAGTCCACACATACACACAAGCAACGTTATCATTTTCTAATGGATTGGAAGGTAAGAAGGTTAATTTGATATTATAATTCCAGAAGTATAATTATGTAATAAATATAATTTAATTATGTTCAATTCATCATTATATTTATCCTTTAAGGGTGGTTATGGAAAATGAATTACATCAGTTCACAATGCGGTAGTTCGTCGTATATATGATCGATGGTTTTGATTCCCATTTCATAGAATAGGATATGGATATAGGCTATATCATCAATATAATAACATCTAATTATATATTTTATAATATTTTATTATATTTTAAATATTAATACATGAATTCATGTTGTAATTCAAGTATTAAAAAGAAATAACTTATTGAAGACGGTTATCTTTACATAGAAAAACCTCATTTGGATCACTTATTAAGAGATTAGGGTTGGTTTTTTTGGATGAAAAATAGCTCTAGAATATGGAAAAGAATATTGGAGACTTATTTTGGAATTTTTTGGAATATAAAAATGCCTTATTAGGTTTGAATAAGTTATGAGAGGTTGTGGCCTTCTATAATTAACGAGGAGTGGCATTTTTATAAATACCCAAAACCATTTAATAATGGGAAGTCACTTCAACCCAAATGCCTCCAAAAGTGATAATTAATTTATTAGATGTAAGATATGGTTTATAAACACCTCAACCTAAAAAAAATACAAATTTTTTAAACATTTTTCCCTAACATCTATGTTTACTTAATTTTACCATTTTTTTCACCGCGATACTAGTTTTTTATTTATTTACATAGGTAATTTAACTTTTAAGTATAAAAATAAAAGAAAATTATTATAAAATTTGGACCCAATTATTCTAAATATTAAATAAAATATATAAAATAAAATCATTATGTGTTTTAAAAATTAATTTTAACATAGGCGCATGTGACGTGCAAAACCCCGTTTTAACCTTAACTACGATAATTAATTTTTTCTATTTTTACTATTCATTATGAATAAAAAATAAATTGAAATTTTTAACTCATATTAATTATTTTGATTAAAAATATTTAATCTATTTTAACAAATTTTATTCACATAATTTTTAAAATTTAATTTTTAATTAAACTTGCAGACGCGATAAAAAGCGGTTTTCAAATGAACAATTTTTCATAAGTATAAAAAATATATATATAAATATTGAACAAAAATATAATCCAATGACCTAAATTGTATTATTAATAATATTACTGATCTAAATTTACTTTTAAAAACATTTAAAGAAATAACTTTGTAAATGATTTAAGAAAAAGATAATTTTTAATAAAAATCGGTATTTTTTACCATTCATCAAAAAATTAATATTTTCAAAAAATTATCAAAAAATTAATTCTTAGATAATTCAGACATAATTATTTTTAAATTTAAGTTTATTTTTTCAAATAAATTTTCTAAAATTAGAATAAAAAAAATATTTTAAAAATAACTGAACAAAACGTGGTGACTACGCTTTTTAGAAAAATACATTTATTAAACATAAAAGTGTATTTTTTTATTATCACATGATTAAAAAAATATTAGATGAAGAATAAAACATTTTATTGAACATATAATGTACATACTTCATTAAAATCATTCTCCAATAGTAACTAATTTAATTTAATAATATAAAAATACTTTGTGTGCATGAAAATAGTTTTTCATAAAAAACATTTCTATTACTTTTAAATTATTTTTATTTTCTTTTCGAATCAATTGATAAGATATAAAATTTATTTGTTTCATGTGTAAACCATTTACTTTTCATTATTTTTTTATTCATATTCATACCCACAAATTTAATGTATAAGTCATAATGGTTAGGTTTAAATAATTATATAAATAGTATATTGTGGTTTACTAAAACTCAGTGTTCTATGTAACACAAGATATAAAAGAAATTATATTTATTTAGAAAAAAAATATATTTTAAAAAATTTAGGGGTGTTACATCCCCCCCCATTTAATAAATTGCGTCCTCATAGTTTCAAATTTTTCTAGGTTGGTTTGAAAATTGAAAATTCCTTTCTAAAAAACACACATCGTAAAAAGTGTTAATAAAAATTTCTCTTTTAAAGTGGTAAAATAAATTACAATGGTAATCTAGAATGTCATATAGATTGGTTTCCAAAAACGATAACATTTTTGGGAAGTGAAAATATGGACATTTAATATAAAGTTAACACCCAAATACTAATAGAGAGTTGTAGAGAACATCATCATGAGAAAGTTAACCACCACAAAACAATAAATATGTAAGGGTTAAAGACCCATTCATTCATTAGAAATGAATGTAATAAGAAAAAAATTATATCAAGATCATTTTCCTAAAGTTGACATAATTGTTACTATAAATATAGAGAATATGATAGAATATACTTACATTATTGTTTCATTTAATAAGAACAAACACATCCTTGGTTGTGTTTCGATCATTTTCTACTTAATCTCTTACTCACATAAATGAAGATAAATTTTGTTCATGTCAGGATAACTAATAAATCACAATATCCATAAAAAATGATAAATCATTCTTTTTATCTAAATTTATAATCAAAACCAAAATGGTTACCATAAGTTATCCAATATGGATAAATATTCATATGATGAAATAATACATTAATCTCAAAAAACTCACCCAAAGTTAAAATAAAACCATACTATAAATGGTTAACCTTAAGACCCTTCCAAAATATTTCCAACCAAAATTTAATCCCAAAGATTTGAATGATTTTATCTCTAATATTTATGTGATCAACTTAATAATTATCTTGAAATAATTTTAATCACTCATAAATTCTCAAACCAAAATATATATACCCTAATCATTTATCAAAATAAAGTCATAATAAAATAAAATATTCTTCCAAAAGATGAATTCCATTTTATTACTTAAGTATTCTTCTATCTTAGATATAAAAACATTTCTTTTGGAATCTTGGGTTTATCCTTTCACTGATAGATGATCATTGGTTTGTTCAGAATATCAAATGTGATTGAATTATTCCAGAATCTATATGGAGAGAGATAACTAATGCTCATAATCCCATCAAATTTCACTAATTTATGAACAATAATATTTTCATAGGTTTAATTAATACAAACTCTAACATGAAATTCCCAACACTAGAGTGGAGTTAAATCGTTCCCTAATTATCATGATTCATTTTAGTTTTTTCTATTTCATAAGATTTCTATTTTTCCTTTTTCTTTAGGGGTTTTCAAGGATTATTGTCATCATTAACCCTTTTTTTAGGGTATTTATTCCCATAATTTCCAAACTCATTCCATTTATAACACTAAAGTGTGGGTAATATATTATGTTGAACCCTCTCTTCATTAATTTCACTGACCAATTAATTCACATTACTTTGGTAGTCATTTTATTGATATACAGTTTTCCTACACTTAAAACATCTTCATATTCCTTTTAGGTATTCACCTAAGTGTTTCTTATTAGATTTTTTCCAAGTAGGAGGTTAAAATTATTTCTTCCCTCCACGTTATATTCTACTCAAGCTTCCATCAAACTTTATATTCCCTTTATTATCACAAAAACTATGAGGGTTTCTATCTTTTGTTTCCACTTTGAGGGCGCATAAAATAATTTCTTCAGAGATTCCAAAGTCCCATATAAATAATTAATTTCAAAGACTTTGTTTCAAACCACTAAATAATCAATAAATTGTTCTTTCATGACAAATTACTAAAAAAAATCACACCTTGAATATCTTGTAAAATTTTCCTCCTAGGTACCAATGATTTTATTATCCTTATTATTAAGCTCAAGGAATTAATTCTACATTTTTGTACATAAAATAAAAATGAATTAGTTAATGAAATATATCCCCTAAAAATCATCCCATTATATAGATTCAATTTCATCCACTTTACTTGTATTCTTAATCATATTTCACCATTGATCTACTTCACCTTCCAAGTGATAAACAAATAGGATAACATTTTCATATTTAAGGCACTAGAGAATAAAAAATATATTTTCCATCAGATTAATCCATTTATCAGAAACCATTGAATCATAATTTCCATAAAAGTATGGTGTTTTTTGTCAAATAAAATATTCAATGGCATATTTATCCCCCATTGGTAAATTTGAAAGTTCAGCATAACCCATGTTACCCCTTATAAATTGAGAGAGTCAAATGAGCATAATCACAAAATATCATACCTCATATTTTAATGAATTTGGTTTCTCATAAGAATGGTCATTGCATTGGTCATCACATTCATTTTTCACATGATTACTTTAGGATCCATTTATTGAGTAAAACTAAAAAAACGTAGTGTGAGAAACAATAATAATATTAGGAACCACATATTCATGAAAATTAATTTATCTTATTTCTAAATCATGACACATTATTTTCATTCTATGAAACCTTAGGTTTAAACTTATTCCTTCATGGTCATCATTTATTCAAATCCTAAATGATTATTTTTTAATAATTTTTAAATTTACAAAACATATCCCCAAGAGTTTAAAACTAGGTGTGTATCAAGTCCCATTATCATGCACTAGGTTATGATTGAGTCAAATCTCAGTGCTCCATTTTTTGAGTTATTACCCCTAGGTACAACTACGTGAGAGGAACATCCATTTTTAATATCCATACATTGATATAATTTCTTGGAAACTACTTAGTCAATCCTTCACCAAAATTCAATAATATTTCCCTATAATTATACTTATACATAGAGTTATCAATAGATTTTTATAAACCTATTCTCCAAATATTATCTAAACCTTTCCTCAAATACCAACTGTAATGGACCAGGATTTTTCATACTTAGGTATTACATATTTTTAGATGAATATAGAATAAATTTCTCAAATAAAAACCCTAGGACCATATAGGTTTAGTGTCTTTGGATTCTAGATTCTCAATCTTATTATTTAATGAAATATATTCTATGTATCCCACAAAGATCTTCGTATTTAGTAATCTTTATAAATATACTGAACTTAAAACCCTTCTTCATAACCTAGGTTAAGGAAATATATGAAAGGGTGTGCTCAGATGCTCAATGAGGGTAAACATGGGAGATATTAATCGATGATCATATGAAAGAATAAGTTAAACATAAGGTCATGAGTTCATGAATATAACAAACAAAAATCATACCAAATTATGTCAAAGATTATAAAAATGTTTCATTGTATAAATATTTTCAACTCATAAGACATGAATCATAATGGAATCAAAGTGCATGATCCATGGGAGCATAACTTTGGAATAAGACATAGATTTCTGTAATACACATAAGATTATAAAATTGTTAACATCTATAAATAGAGAAAAGTTCAATTATTATGTTAAGGTAATGAAATTAGGTCCTCGCGTGAACTAATAGACATGAAACCCAGGCCCATGCTAAATCTTCTAGACATGAAAACCAGACCCATGCTAAATCTTATAGACATGAAAACCAGACCCACACATAAAGTTTTAAATATGAAATTAGGTTCACATATAAGATTTGTACTCATGAGTTATCAATTTAAGGACCCACCCTTTACATAATCTATACATTGAAAGCCAAAATATCTTTAAAAACTCATTGTATCATAACCCTTAAAAGGGAAATGGGTTTCATAAACATTTCAACAAATTATAACCCATGTAAATAGATGGGTTTCATAAAAATATTTTGATTATAATCATAAGAATAAACCATCGAGATAAAGAATAATGATGGTACCATTTGATCATATCCCCATTAAAATATAAACATTACCAAAGGTTTTTGTCATTGATGAATATAAATTCATAGAAATTTCATTAAAACATTCATTCAACTAAATCATTTTTTTGTATTTTAAAAAATCCAATTTAAGGTTAAATGGGAACCTGACATTGGGATACCAAAAACCCACCACCCAAATCATATAGTGAAAAAGCATGATACAGAAAAAACCAAAGTCCCAAATATGAAATTAAATAAGAAACATTTCCACGTATCCCAGCACCTCGGTTCATTAAATCTCAAGTGGTGCACTTCCTTGAGTCACACCCCCTTATGTTTACACTTCGTCGACAAGAACCCTACTAAAAATATTAACAAAAACAACTATTTGAAAATAACTTCAAATATTGTAAATAAACCTTTAAATAATTTATTTTTGATGATTCTCGAAAATTTATTTCATGATGTACATGTAAAAACAATGATTCCTTTCATTTTTTTGGTAAAAATTAAAAACTACCAAATTTAGAAAACAACAAGAAGTTTTATTTTAATCTATTTTATAAAAGTAAAACATGGGAAAAATTTTATTTAAAAAAATTGTAAAAACAACCATCACAACTTTTTTAGAAAACCTATACATGGAGGAAAAAGTATTTCTGACCAAAGAGATAAATAAAGTATTTTTTTTACATTAATTTGTCTCTTTAGTAATTAAAGAGAGGAAAATAAAAGAAACACATGTATTATCTTGAAATAACAAGAGGATAAGAAAATGATTAATTTTCTTGAGAGGTATATCATAAGATTTCATCATTGGAAACTTAATCATAAATAGTCTTGATAAACAATGAGATTATAACATAAAAACTTTACCACTTTGGTAACATTTTAATCGAAATACCTATTAAATAATAATATAAAATGAAATGTTAAATATCAGTAAAAGAATTAGATTTATGATTTAACATGTTAAAGGGTAATTATATAAACTGCATAAAATAAATTAGAGGTGAATATTGAAAATATCTCCCAGAAATAAGAAAGACAGGAAATCCCTTACCTCAAGTCTCAACTTTTTTTGCCCACATTCGATCTACCTATATAATAAATATAGTTTTATTATATATATATTAAAGAACTATAATCATATATATCATAAAAAATATGCTTTTATTATATCCTTTTCTTACTTTTTTATCAATAATTCAATTTTAAATCATGTTTCAGGTAATAATTGTTTCCTATTTCATGTATGTTTTGGTTTATTATTTTCATACCTTTAACTTTTTTCATGGTTCAATTATATAAAAAATGTTAAAAATTATATAAATATTACATAAATTTATTATATATGAATTTAGATTCATCCATAAAAGTTATATTTAGAAAATTAATTACATTATTCATGGAGACAGTAGGTCATACATACGCATGAGCATTGTTTCCATTTTCTTGACAGAAAAAATGAAAAAATGCTAAATAATATATCAATTTTATATATAATTTTTATGTCATAAATATCATATATATTGATTAAATATACACTAATTACTATCCAGGTAAATATAAAATAAAAAATGTATCACATTACTTCATAGAGGTGGTAGTCCACATGTATGCAAGAGTGAAGTTATAAATTTTCAACAGATTGAAAGGTAAGAAGATAGATGTGAGAATATAATTCCGTAAGTATAATAATTTCATAAATATAATTTAAATATTCTAAATACATCATTATATATGTCCTTTATAGGTGGTGATGGAAAAAAATCCATCATTTTGTAAGGCAGTATTCCACCATACACACGATCAACGGTCTCATTTTGTAGCAACCTCGATCCCAATAGCTCGAAGACGATGTCTTACTTTATTACATTGGAATAGATACAGTGGTTTGAATCTTGAAGGATGGACCAGTTTAGTAATTTTTTAGTACTAGATACATACATGATACCTATTTGACATTGGGGATGAAAATAAAACATAATACATAACAAAAACAAATGAACTTCCTCCTCAAAACTTATTTAAAGATCTATTATTCATATCCTGGGTTAAGGAAACAAAATAAGGGTGATCTAAAATTTTCTATAAGGGTTATGTACAATGTAATATATCATGAATAAATAATAAATAATCACTATGGAATGTTAAATAAGTTAATACACATTCCATTTAAATAACTGTAATGCATGAATAGATAAGACACAATCAGAATGGAAAGGTAAATAACTAAATACACATACCATTAAATCAATAATAAAAGAGTAAAATGAATCTAGAGATAATATAATTGTGAAAACCCCATGTATAATAATAATAAATGAATTATGAATAAAGGTAATGCTAAATTATCAGATGTCATGTTTCCCAAGCACATGATACATTTACTGTCAAGAATTATCCTGAAGAAAATTATAAATATACCGGATAAACCCCTATTTGATTTGGAAAACTAATTTATCTCATGAGACTATCAATTCATCAAGGGGACCACATTAACCAATCTCAAACCTTTGTGTTGAATTTCCAAACCGTTCCATATATATCAAATAATACATTATTTAATTCATAAATAATGTGCCTTATCAAATATCTGTATTGATTAAATGATATGTATTTATCAATATTTCCATTGAAAAAAAAAATAACATTAAAAATAAAAACATATGTAAAATAGGTATACAGTTTAGGAAAAAATTGTATCCATCAAAAAAATATGGATAATTAATATAAATTTAATTTCTAATGAAAATATATTTGAGGAAATTGATTGTTTCAAGGGAAAGTTTATAATCACAAAATAAATTGAGATTGATTAATAACTCTTGTCATTTGGTAATTGGAAAGTAAAATCCATTTGTATAAAATAATTTAAATTAAAAATAGAATTAATAATGAATTATTCATTATATTTCATGTACAAGGGGCAGTATATACACCAAATAAAAGTGAATTCCTGCATAATAATAAACAAGTATCAATGGAATGTAAATTGAGATGAAATCACTTACCTCATGCTTCATTTTGGTTAACTATTATTTAACATCCCATATATTGGTTTTAAAGATGTTAATAATTTAAACTAGAACCATATTAACATTTATAATATCATATATGATCCTTTTATTACATATTATCATATGTTCTTTAATAATCTTTTTTATTTTCATTGATTCGGGGGATAATTGCCTTGTTTTCTTCATGCATATTTTGTCATGAAAGATCTAGTTCTTAAACATATTATATAGTTTTATCATATGCATAATAATAATCATGAAATAATTATAATATTTATTCATCAATTATACTTTTATTATCAATATGAATTATGGTTATAAAAAATGAATTATGTTATGTTCATGGAGACAGTAGGTCGTACGTACGCATGAGTAACATTTCCATTTTTTAAATGATCCTTATAGAAAGGAAATAATTAATAATTTAACTTTATATAATTATAATAATATCATAAATATAATATTATATACTTATATATATCATCCATCTATTCTGTTGATGAAAATATAATCACATCACTTTGTGATGGTAGTAGTCCACACGTACCCAAATGATATTATCATCTTTACGTGAGTGAAAAGGAAAGAAATAAAATGATATATATTATATTTATAGAATTAAAAATATGTCATTAATATCAAAAAAAATTCATTTATATCACATATCATCATTATATTTCTCTTTATCACCTTCCATGTAAAGCGTTGATGAAAGATGAATTGCATCACTTTGCAAGGTGGTAGTATGTCGTACACACGAGCAACATTATTGTATCTCCTATGAAATGGAAGGTAAAAATATATATATGATATAGTGACTAAATAGTTATAAATATGTTATATAAATGATATATATATATATATATATACTTTATATGCATCATCATACTCAACCTTTAGAGGTGGAAATTGAAAAACGAATGACATCAATTCGTGAGGTGGTAGTCTTTCGTACATACGAACGATGATTTTTTAACCCATTTGATGGAAGTGTGGATGGTTTTAGGTCATGAATTAATTATATCAACATTATTTTATATTTAAGATACTAAAGTTATTATATCATCATGGTTTAATAAAAATTTAATCATGTTGTAAAAGAAGTAAAATAAATATGCTCGTTGAAGAATGTTAGCTCTTCTTTGAGTATTCTCTTTAGGTTTGAACTTGATCCTTAAAAGGTATGATTTATTCCCAAAATAATGATTCTAGGATTAGGGTAGGGATTTGGGAATTTATTTAGGTTGTTACTGTCCTAGAAAAGGTGGTTTTAAGGTATAAATAAGGGAGGAGAGTGAGTTCCCTTTTATAGTTGAGGGGGAGTGTCATTTTTGTTAATATCCAAAAGCGTTCACTATTGGGAGATCAATATTACCTAAAGTGCATCTGAAATTAAAAATTAAAGGGTTTATATATTATATGATCCATAAAAATCTCCACCTCATATTAATTCATATATTTCAAATATTTTTTCCTTAACTTCTATGTTTTGTTAATTTTACCATTTTAGTTTTTCACTATGGTAAATAGTTTTATAACCTAGGTAATTTATCATTTAAGACTAAATTAAAGTGAGAAATATTAGATATTTTTAAACCAGTGATTATAAATATAATATCTAATTTAAAAATATAAATCCAATTTTTTGGGTAAATTAATTTTAACACAAGTAAAAGTAATGTGGGAAAACACCTCTTTAACCTTAACTGGGCTCGAAAAGTTTTTACTATTTATGAGTAAATATATTCATTATAAAAGAAAAATTAGTCCATTAATGGAATATATTTAATATTTATTATCACTTTATAATAAATTTTCTTAATATAGTATTTTTAGTAATTTTAAATCATTCAATAAAAATAATTTATCATAAAATAACATTAATGTCCATTTTGACATTATCCAATTACATTTAATTTAAAAATATCAAAAAAATAATGCAAGACAAATATATTTTGTTAAAAATTGTTTAACACGATATATTACACTAAAAAATAATGGACCATAATAATTCATTCAATTTATTTTACTTAAAATATTTTTAGTATCATTTATTTAATTTTTAACTAAATAATTATTGTGTTGGAATTTATTAATCATTTTATGTAATTATTTCATCTATAAAGATTAAAGATAAATATTTATGATAAAAAAATAATATATATTTCAAAATAATATCCATAACTAAACCAATGTTTTTTTTCATTGTCCCAAATCTTTATATATTTTAAAATGAATAAAGATTCCATTTTTTAATTTTTCTTTACTTAACTTATTATATGGGTCACTTTCATGGACAAGTGTCCTAAAAACTCATAAAAACCGAGAATAAGTTTTTAAGGGTTGAAATAAGGAAAGATAATGGATTTTATACAAATGTTTTGGCCATTTTTAACCTTAATAATCTTTGTTTAACCCCCCCCCCCCAATAAAACCATTTTTACCTTAATCGTGATAATTAATTTTAACTATTTTTATTAATCATTATAGTCAAAAATTAAGTTCACCTTATTATACATTATAAATTATTTTGATTCAAAATATGGAATAAATTTACGTAAATTTCATTCACATAAGTGGAAAAATATAATTTAAAATTAATCTTGCATACTCGACCAGAAAGAAGTTATTGAAAGATAAAACGTTCAAAACTTTATAAAGTTTTTATATAAAAAATAAACATGAAAATGATTATAATGAAATATATTGGATTAATTAATATAAAATTGAACTAATTTTACTTTAAAACTAATTCATCATATTATTTAACATTATAAATTATTTTAATGAAAAAGATTTTTTCTATTAAAATTTAGTATTTTTCACTATTCAACAAAAAATGAAATTTTTTATAACAATCCCAAAAACTAACCCTAAAATTATTTTTATATATTGATTTAAAAAATTAGGTTTATTTTTTCAAATAAATTTTCTATAAGTGTTAAAATTTAATTTTAAAATTAAGTGTGAAAAGTGTGACTAAACAGTGTTTTTTTTCCACTCATTGTTGCGTGAATCGAAATTCGTCAATGAGATTACATTTTTTCTTAACGAAAAATATTGTAATATATTTGGGTGTTAAATTCTCAGCACATTAAAGAAATTTGATTATATCAATTCAAACTTTATCTCAGTAATAAAGGGTTTGATATTTAAAAAAACCCATAGTTGAAAACCCCACATCATAAAAAATGATTAATAATATATCCTCTTAATAAGAGAGAAAGGGATGTATGAATCTCATATGGAATAATTTCCTAACTAGGTTTCCTAATAGGATAAAATAGTTGGGAAATAAAAACATGTTCATGGAATAGAATAATAACTTCTAAGGATTAATAGAGACTGATAGAGATCATTTATCATAATAAATTTAGTGATCCATGGAAGGTTAAGGACCAAAAAACCATTAACCAAAAAGGTGTGAAAAGGGTAATTTATATCATCAGAAATGATGGAAATAGGATAAAATTTAATTTCAAGATCCTTTTTTTTAATATGAATAATTATTTTATAGTCTAAGAATATAATTAAATATACTTACTTGATACGTTTTTATTTTATAAGAACAATTTCATCCTTTTGTTGTGCTTCTTACTCCAAGAAATGAATATCCAAAAGATAATTTTAATGCTTGAAGTACTAAAATTTAAATTTAATGGATCATAATATCCATAAAAGAGTGATAAGTCTTTATGTGTATCTCAAACTATTTTCCATAACCAATATGGTTTGCACAAGTTATCCAATATTCATAAATATCTATATGGTGAAGTAATACATTAATCTCTAAAAATGAATCCAAAGTTTAACATAAACCATTTCATATATGTTTAACCTTATAATCCATCCTAATTATTTCCAAATATTTATAAAAAAGGTCAATAAATTTCCAAAATAAACTTATCATTAATCCCAGAAACAACATGAAGTAACTCTTAATCGACACATACCAAACATGTGAATACCATGATAAATTATTTTTTTGAAACATGGTAATAAACTTAATTACAATAAAACCTTATCGAAAAAATGCATGATTCCTTATTACTTAAATAACAGACATATTATTGGATATATTCCTTAAATCCAAAAATTTGGTTAACTCCATCAATGATAGCATAAACCACTTTATCTATGAATCATCAATTATTTCTAAAGTATTTAGTACTATCCAATTTACTTTACCCATATCAATCATATCTTCATCCCAATATCATTATTTTAAAATTAGGAACATATAAAAGGATATCCTTTCTTTAGTCATATGTTTTCTAAGAAGCTCAACTTTCCACTAAATCATTTTTCTTGTTCATTGGTATCATTACATATTTTCTCTCAAATTATTAATAAAATAGTACTATGACACAATCCTTATATATCCAATTATTCTTATAACAAGGATATCATTGATATAATACTAAAATGACCTAATTATTGAATCCAAACACAATCACATTAATTATTCCTCTCAAAATGTGGCAATAGAATAAGCTTGACCAAGATCCTTATGATTCTCATGAGGTATATTCCTTTGAAGCATGAGACATTGACTTTCATAGTGTCTCATATACTTATAGTTGAAGCATTGTGAATTTGAAACATTTTTCTTACCCTTTAAATCACAAGAATAATGTACTTTATCTCCACACTTGTATAAAACTCCCATTTCCTTTATAAAATTACTTCGGTGTTTCTTTCAAAAATTATAACATGTTGGAAAATACTTCTTTCCCTTATTCCCTTTATCCTTATTTTTTCATTTTATCCTCTTCCTATATTTATTCCCTTTGAATCCATAACACTTAAATAATTATTTATTTGTCTTGTTATTAAAAGATAATATTTCCTTATATGATGATAATGTTTGGGAGACTACTTGTATTGGAAACATTGGCTTAATCACATCTAAGAAATGATTATTCTTACTCTTTGGATCATGTTCATTGAGGTGGTTCTCATTACTTCTTATAAGAGTCATTTCTAAATGATATAATACACTCTATTAGATCATATCATTATGAAACTTAATTTATAATCCCAAAACTAGTAAAATAACTAACCTAAATTGAAAATTTTATGCATAGATAATCTCATAATAATAAACATGGTTTTTTTAGGTATGTCTTTATTTTAAAATACTTCATAATTGTTTGTAAAGAAAATTTGAATTATCCTAAACATATCCCACAGGAGATTCAAACCAGGTGTGTAGTAAGGCTATTTTTTGTGCACCATATGATGATTGGGTCTAGCCTAATATTCCCTTTTGGAGTTACTACCCCTAGGTACCTCAATTCCAGATCCACGTCCACTTGTAGTATCTAGAGAGGGATTTATTTAAAAGAAACCCACATAATATCTACCATAAAAAAATTTTAGAATGTTATTATATACTTATCCTCAATCTATATCATGGGTTTATTTTCCTAAATATATATTTTTCTAAATCTTGTTCCAAAACTTCCTCTAATATCAATTGTAGTGACCCCACATCAGTATCCCAAATATGGTGCCTTACTTTATTACATTATCATAGATACAATGGGTCGAATCCTAATGGAACAATCAATTTAATAGTTTTTGAGAACTATAAACATACATGATACCAATTTTACATTGCATAATGAAAATAAAATCATAATACATAAGAAAAAAATGAAATTCTCCTTGAAACTTATTCAAAGATCTATTATTTGAATCTTAGGGAAAGAAAACAAAATAAGGGTGATCTCAAAAACTTGTTAAGGGTTAAGTATAGTAGAATATATAATTAATAATAAATATATAAAGGTTAATATCTAAATACATATTCCATTTAAATAACTTGATATCATTAATAGATATGGAATAATCAAAATATAAATAACTAAATACATATACCAAAAAATAAATAGTCTAAGAATGAAATACATCTAGAGATAATATCACTGTGAAAATAAAATTGATAATAATAATAACTGAATTTTAGATAAATTCAATGATTAACTATTATATTTTAAGTTTGATATGAACATGATACCTTTACTATCAAGATTTATCATTAAGATAGTCTATAACATAATGGGTAAAAGCCCATCTAATTTTGCCGGCTGATTTATCTCATGTGACTACTGATACATCAAGAGGATTGCATTAACTAGTCTCCGACCTTTGTATTGTATTTCTAAATAATTCCTAATATGTCATATAAAATATTTAATTCATAAACTATGTTCCTTATTAAATTTATGTATTGAGAAAAGGATACATATTTATCAATATTTCCCTAGTAAGTTAAATAACTTTTAAATTAAACACTATATGTAAAAATGGTATACGGTTTAGGAAATAATCATATCCATCACACAATAATATTGATATTTAAGATAAATTCAATGTATAATGAAAACTTATTACAATAAAGTGATTGTTTCAAGAGAAAGTTAAAAATCAAAAAAGAAAGTGATATTTCAAAATAACTCTTACCATTTGGTAATTTTCAATATAAATCCCCTTGGATGATTGACTGAAAATTCATTTTTTTATTATCCAAACACTTTTGAGGAAAAAGTGAGAAACCAAAAAACACTTTTGAGGAAAATTGGTAAACCTTACATGACTTCATGACTTACAACTTTCAAACATCGGAAAACAAATCAACTCATTCCACATACCAAATAAAACCACACAGTCATTCAAATCAGGAACCTGGGTGCATGAACATTAGAAGAGCTTGAACAAACCTCAGAACTGGACTCATTGAATGTCGTCGATGCGACCATCGACATTAGCCCCAAAACCACCAACCTGGTAGTGTAATCCCCTTGTATGAAATAATTCAAATTGAAACTAGAAATTACATGAATAATTATTTATTCATGATACTACATGTAAATGGAATAGTATATACACCACATAAAAGTGAACTAGTACATAATTACAAGTAAGTCTCAATGTAATTTAAATTGAGACGAAATCCATTACCTCGTGCTTCCTTTTGGTTTAATGTTATTTAAACTCATATATAATTATTTCAAACATGTTATTAATTTATAATAGAACCATATTAATATTTATAATATCATATATGATCATTTTATAACATATTATATCATGTTCTTTAATAATATTTTAGTATTATCATTGATTCGAGTGATAATTGCCTTGTTTTCTTCAAGTGTGTTTTTTCATGAAAGATATGGTTCTTGAACATAATATGTAGTTTAATCATATCCAGAATAATAATATTTAAAAAATTATCATATTTATAAATTAATTATAATTTTATGACCAATAATTAATGATGGTTATAAAAATGAAGTATGTTATAATCATAAACACAGTAGGTTGTACGTACATATGAGTAATGTTCCCATTTTTTCAATGATCATTATAAAAAGAAGATAAGTAATATTTTAAATTAAAATAATTATCTTGATATCAAAAATAAAAAATTATATACTTATATATACCATTAATGAGGTGTGGTGATGAAAATATAGTCACGTCACTTTGTGAGGTGATAGTCCACACGTACACGAACGATGTTATCATCTTTATGTGAGTGGAAAAGGAAAGAATAAAAATTATATATATTATCTTCCCAGAATAATAAATATGTAATTAATATCCTAATTATTTCATGTATATCACATATGATCATTAACTTTATTTTTATCACCTTTCATGTGAAGTGTTAGTGAAAGATGAATCACATTGCTTCGTGAGGCGGTAGTCCGCCGTACACACAAGCGACATTATGGTATATGCTAAATAATGTAAGGTAAAAAATATTTTTATGATATAAATACTCTATATATATATATATGTTATAAATATCATATATATATACACTTATATTCATCATCATACCTAACCTTTAGAGGTGGAAATGAAAAAACGAAGGTGGAAATGAAAAAACGAACGACATCGACTCGTGAGGCGGTAGTCTATCGTACACATTGATGATGATTTATTAGGTCATTTGATGGAAGTGGATATGTTTTTAGGTAATTAAATTATTATAAAAAATCCAATTTTATTTAATATAATGAGTTTATTATAGCATAATGTTTTAAAAAAAATTGAGGTGGAGAATGAAGTAAAATAAAGACGCTCGTTGAAAAATGTTACCTCTTCTTTAGGTATCCTCCTTCGGTTTTCACTAAATCCTTAAAAGGATGGATTTATACCAAAAATAAAACCTCTAGTATGAGTTTAGGGAAGTTTTTAAGTGTTTTCTAGGTTTTTATGAACCAATGTGGTTTTGGGAAGAAGAGAACAGAGTGAGTTCCCTTTTATAGTTGATGAGGAGCGCAATTTTTGTAAATACCCAAAAGTGTTCACTATTTGGAGGTCAATATTACCTCAGTTGGAAACAAAATTGATAATTAAAGGGTTTTAGGGATGATATTATCGATACACACAAAAAAACATATTAAAACCATTTTTTAAACATTTTTTCCCTTAACTTATAAGTTTCTCTACGTTTACCAATTTGGTTTTTTATTACACAAATTAGATTTTTAACCTTGTAAATTTATCCTTTAAGACTAAATTAAAGTGAAAATTATTAGATAATGTGAACCCAATGATTATAAATATAATATATAATTTAAAAAATATAAATTCAATGTGTATTGGAAATTAATTTTTACACGCGTGCATGTAACATGAAAAACCATCGCTTTAACATTAACCGAACTAACAAAGTTTTTCCAATTTAGGTGTCAATATATTCATTATAAAAAAATGGTCCATTAATGTAGAATATTTTATATTAATTATAACTTAAAAATAAATTTATAGAATATATAATTTTTAGTAATTTTAAATCATTTACTGAAATATAATTTATCATAAAATAACATTAATGTCAATTTTGACATTATTAATTTAAATTAAATTTAAAAATATCCATAAAATAATTTAATTCAATTATATTTTTTAAAACTTGTGTAAAATTTTATATTCCTATAAAAATAATAGAACAAAATAATTCATTCAATTTACTTCTCTTTTAATATTTTTAGTATCATTATTTTTATTTAATTATTAACTGAATAATTATTACATTTGCGTTTCTTAATAGTTTTATATAATTATTGCATCTATAAAATTTAATATATATAATTATGTTTAAAAAATCATATTTCAAAATAATATATATTACTGAACCTTTTTTTTATCCCTATTTCAAATATTTATATATATTTAAAGGAAGAAAGTACCATTTTTTGTCTTTTTCTTTACCTAAACTTGTTATATGAGTAACCTTCATAGAAAAAAACTAATAATGATAGATCTTAAGGTTATAAGGGTTGAACTATTTCCAAAAAATGGGTTTTGGAAAAAAAATAGGTCATTTTTTGTAAGAACCCGGTTCTTATTCGTGAGGTACAGGTTTCTTCTTTTCCTTTTCCTTAAGTTTTTTTGAGAAAACAATGGAAATGTGGGTAAAATCCCAAATTTATGGGTACACACCATGTAATTTTTCACACACGCTATGTACTTTGGCTATATGGATGAGAATGCAGGGCGTGTAGGCTTGGGTGTAAAAACTAACTACACACTGTGTACTTTTGTATACATGCCGTGTACGTTGGCTGTGTGGGATGAGAATACATGGCGTGTAGGATTGTCGGTGATTAAGGGTGTAAAAACTAACTACACAATGTGTACTTAGTAATACACGTCATGTAATCAGTCGGTAGATGAATAGAGAGGCAGTGCAAAGTAGTCATCTGAGGAACATTTAAAAAAATAGTACACGCCGTGTACTTGAGAGTACACACTGTGTAGTTATTTTTTTCTTTTAAAAATAGGTATTAGCCTCCTCATTCAGTGGAGGAGGCATAGAACGAACTAAGAGCACCGGGAGAGGCGGTCGAGACTTGGAGGAGCTCCCGATCGCTCACCAAGACTCTGATTCTTCCGCCGAAGATCTCGTTTGGACCACGCGGGTAAGGCCTTTCCTCTCCTTGAGTCTTTCCTTCCAATTATTTCCCTAAGGGGAGTTATTTTGGTTTGATCAGGTAAATGTTTATCTCATATCTACATCATTCTTGGTTGTTTCAGAAGGTGCCTTTCACGTATATAGATCAGAGGAGATCGAGGTGGGTGGTCTTGTGTTTAATTCCAACTATCGAGTAGATTTTGTGTACCGTTGTGCTATGCGCACATGTTCGAGGTGTCATATGGATAAGGCCTTGAATATTGAGATACCTATAATTGCTTAGGTAATCTAATGAACAAGTATAAACTACTTTTTGGGATTTTTGCTTTGATCCATGGCCACCCTGAGGGTGTGCTTCCCTTATTTAGCCATTTGGCCAGGATACCCGCGGGTATGCCGTAATGATAGCATGTTTTGAGTTTTCTTGAGAGGAAATGTATATAAATTTATTGCTTATGCATTGGGCTCGGCCCGGTTATCTACTTTTCTTCTATTTATCCTGAGGGCAGGCTTCTGTTTAGCCAAAGGGAAAGGTTCGGTTTAGCCTGAGGGCAAGGTTCTATTTAGACCGAGGGCAAGGTTCTGTTTAGCCTGAGGGAAAGGTTTGATTATCCTGACGGAAAGGTTTTATTTCGCTTGAGGGAAATATCTCTTACGCCTAAGGGAAATATTCATACACCTGAGGGAAAAATTCCTGATGCCTGAGGGTAGTCACCTGAGGGTTTCGTTTCAGTTTGCCTGAGGGTAAGGATTTTCACGTCTGAGGACAATGTTTATTTGAATATTCACTATGGTGATATCTTAGGTTGTACCTACCAAGATAAAGAACATGCTTGGAATTGTTAAATAATTATTAAAATGTCAATGTAACTAGTAGAGATGGTTACTTTTGAGTACTTCCTAGTTTACTACATTTTATTATTGCACATTGTTGTTGCACATTTTCACTGACAGTTGGGCACGGGCCTTTGGTGGTTGCCTACTGGGATTTACTTCTAACACCCTATTTGGGTCATGTCTTGGGCCCAAAAATATTATATTGTTGCAGGTGTAGATAAGGGAAAGTTTTTCTACACAGGTACATGATTGTTGCAGAGGAGTAGGAGATCATGGGACCGAGCTTAGGCTTGCGATGCTGTTGCGTTCCTGTTGCACTGCTTTAGTTTTGTTTTGTTGTACATGTACCTTATTTTGTACTGTATTATATTGCAATGTATCCTTCATTGGATGCTTTCTTAGAATTAGAAACATATTGCATCATCATATATATATATCTGTTGGTTATCTTTTACTACGGTTACATTGATCATTTTAGGTTTATATTTTTTACTGCTTCTGATGTTGTATGTTATTATTTTGTTCCACCATGCTACACTTTGAAAAATGAGGGAATAGTTTCCCCACTATCAGTCCTAGACCCTCGCTGCTAGTTGGAAATCTCTGACATTTGGGGAAATGTTCTCGAGGTCATGTGACCAACCGGGTTCGAGGCACCCGTTGTGTGGCACCCGGATCCATGACGTTACAAAGTAGTATCAGAGGAATTTCTTTTCTTTGACTTACTGTTTGGATACTATAGCTAGCGATAGGATAGAATTGGTACTTGGTAATAAGTTGTTCCCGGGAGTAGTTAACCTGTGTACAGGGAAAATCCAATTTACCTTGTGTTGCAATTTTCTGGTTTTGCAATTTTACAGTTGATTTGATTTCACCATTGGGTGAAGCACTTGTGGTGTGTTGTTTATATTTTATACATGGGTCCTATTTATTTGCAACCCGATGAGATGAGGTTATGCCATCTCATGCATCATTTAGGAACATATTATAATCCCATGTCATTCATAGTTCCATACCATGTATTTGCATAGGAAATTGTATGGTGTTGTGATAGATGTTGTGCTAGAAACTGTATGTTGTTGTGATAGTTTCTTGAAAAAAATACATGTTGTTTAATGGGGTATTTTTCTAAGATATTTTGTTGGAATGAATGCCAAACTTTGATTCTTGAGGGGTTATGGGCCCTCATTGATCGTAATTTGGTGGATCATTAATTTTCTTACCTTGTTATAACATGTATAAGATGCTAGGATTTGATTCGTGGGGAGTATGGGCCCTTACAGATCGGAATTTGGAACTTTGGTGTTCGTTTCAGTGTTTTTCTGGGCTCCGGAGTAGTTTCTGAGGCTTAATGTCTAGAAAAACCCAGAATACACACCGTGTAGTTTTGACTACATGCCATGTACTCTTCTATTCTGGAAGAAATGAAAAAAAAATAAGTACATGTCGTGTAGTCTCTAACTATGTCATAGGCCATGTGTCCAGAAACATGGGATAGGTAAGTTTTTGTGGGACCATGTTGTGTACCGGTTGTACACGTCGTGTCGTGTTGACCCAGTGTCCGCCCGTGTGACTAAAAACACGGATGGAGAAATCTTAACTTATACACACTGTGACAATTATAAACATTTTGTGTAGTGTAATCTTGGGATTCATCCGTGTAGATAAAAACACGGGTCGGTGTCATCCTTTCTCGTACATGCCATGTTCATCTGGAACACACCGTGTAGTGTGAGCCGTGAACCTAGCTGTGTCTCGAACAACACGGGTTGGTGGAGCTTGTCTAGTACACATTGTGTACCTATGGGACACACCGTGTAGTCTTGACCAATGAGAGACCGTGTGGACTTGGCCATGTGGCTGGAGAGATGGGGTGGTGTACACGCCGTGTTCAGGTGTAACACACCATGTACCTAGGGTTGAGACACGCCCATGCCAGTATCAGAACACGACCATGTAAGGGATTAAGGGTACACACCGTGTAGACCTTATACACATCATGTAGTCTCTTTTTTCCAGTTCTTGTGGATATTTCCCTTTCTCATTGGCACTCTTAAAAAGACAAAAGAAACCTCGACAGTAAATTAAACTAAAGTGTGTGTTTGATTTGCATAGTCATTCCACCGAGACAACCACAAGTTGTTTGCCATGAGAGTGGCAACAATTATACTCCAGTTATGGTAGGCCATGGGCTACCATTGGATCCTCTAGTAGTGGAAGATGCGGTGCCAGCCGTTATACCAGATGCAGGCACAGATGCACAGTTATGTGAAGGCTTCATGTGGTTCATGAAAACCTTCCAGGGAGCACCGCCGGTTGCCACATCTATGGAAGAGCTGACACGTATATTCTAGCAACAGCATCCGCCTACGTTTTCAGGGGATGGCGGACCATAGGATGCAGAGTCATGGTTGGGTTCTATGAATATGATCTTTAATCATCTGGAGATGCCTCCTGGGAGGAGGGTCAATCTTGCTACTTACATGCTGCATGATTCTGCCAAGAGACAGTGGGATGTTACCACCCAAAAAAAGCATCACCAAGACATGGAATGGGAAGATTTTCAGGCAGTATTCTATGAATTTTTCTTTCCATAGAGGCTAAGGGAAGATCGAGCTCGAGAGTTCATGAATCCGCAGCAGGGCGCCATGCAGTGATGGACTATTTTGCCCGCTTCACAGAGTTATAGTGTTTTTCACCTGTTATGGTGGGTGATGAGATGTTGAGGGTTAGACGCTTTGAGGATGGTCTTCGATATGACATCTTGGCACTAGTGAATTTTTTTAGGTTGCCTATAATTCATGCTATTGTGAACCAAACATTGATTACAGAGCAGAACCTTTGGTAAGATAGTGGTGCGGACCAGGGTGGTTCGTCACTGGTCTCTGGTACTATTTCTACTGGAAAGAGGAAGAGGCAGATGGATTTCTCTCATGGTGGAAGTACTATCCAGAATAATTCTTCAGGTGTCCAGATAGTGTGCTACCAGTGTGGTAAAGAGGGGAAAAAGAGACCTCGGTGTCCATGTGACCCAGTGGAGTGCCGAGCTTGCAGAAAGATGGGTCATCTTCAGCGTTTTTGCAGGGTGTTTCCACCAGTGACTAGTGAGAGGGGTTCTGTGCAGACTCCATGTGCAGGAGCAGGGCCAAAATCTTCTTACCAGTTAGGGAATTGGAATACATCAGGATGTTCAGGCTGAGGTGGTGGTTGTGGCCATGGTAGCCAGACACCAGGATCTCAGAGACAGCAGGGCGGGTCAGCTTAGGGTAGCCAGGCTGTGTTGTAGGGTCACTGCACTGGGCAGACATATTCAGTGCAACATACCTAATAGGAGCAGGATCTCGGACTGTCCACTTTCGTAGGTACTATTCTAGTTGATTCTGTTTTATCTTCGGTACTTTTCAATGTTGGTGCTACACATAGCTTTATATTTGTGCCTGTTATGGAGAGCCTTGGGATCTGTGTTTCTTCTTCTTCGAATATCATGACTCTAGACACTTCGTTGGGAATTAGAATGGAAGGTGTGCATCAGTACAAGGAGTTCCCTTATAGGTTGGTGGGTGTCACTTTCTATGGGACCTCTATGTCTTGGAGATGACATCCTATGATTTCATTCTCAGGATAGACTGGTTGGTACCCCTTTCGACCCATTGTGGATTGCTATCATCGCAGGGTGAGTTTTACGTCACCATAGAGTGGAGAGTTTCTATACAAGGGAGAATGGGATGTCCAGATGAGACAAGATGGACCCGAGCATCGTGGGAGAGGTGGAGTGATAGCTCAGATTTCATGTTTATATTTGGATGAACAGGGAACCTGTCAGAAGGATTTTCCTCCAATGGTTAATTGTTTAAGGGATGTCTTCCCGGACGACTTTTCAGGTCAACCACCAGAGCGAGAGGCGGACTTCTCTACTAAGCTTGTGCCAGGAGTGGCACCAGTGTCCATTACTTCTTATAGGATGGGTACGCCAGAATTTTAGGAGCTCAAGTGGAAGTTAGAGGAGTTACAAGCCAAGGGTTTCATCCGACCAAGTATTTCACCATGGGGTTCGCCTCTCCTTTTCACTAACAAGGTAGATGGTACCCTTAGACTCAGTGTGGATTATCAGAAACTGAACTATTTGATGGTTAAGAATTGATATCCCTTACCAAGGATAGATGATCTTTTTTATCAACTTCGAGGATCATGAGTGTTCTCAAAGATTGAATTGAGATTCAGATATCATTAGTTGTGCGTTAGACCATCGAACATACTTCTTATAGACTTTCGAAGCAGATATGGTCTATATGAGTATTTGTTAATTCCATTCGGACTCACAAACATGCCAGCAGTTTTCATGGATCTGATGAATCATGTGTTCCACCCATATCTAGATTCTTTTGTGGTAGTCTTCATGGATGATATCTTGGTGCACTCTCACACTCTACATGATCATGCCACCCATCTTGAGATCGTACTGAGTACACTGAGAGAGAATCATTTATATGCTAACCACTCAAATTTCCACTTTTAGATGGACCAGATTCACTTCCTGGGTCATATTATCTCAGAAGAAGGAGTTGCAGTAGACCCAGAGAAAGTGAGAGCAGTAGTTTCCTGGGAGAAGCCTAAGAACATGTTTGAAATATGGAGTTTCTTGGGGTTGTCTGGTTACTATAGGTGCTTTATACAGGACTTATCCCGCTTAGTAGCGTCATTGATGGGTTTGAATAAGAAGGGTATGAAGTTTTTTTTCAGAATCTTGTGAGATAGCCTTTCAGAAGAAGAAAGGAATGTTGACATCAGCACCAGTCCTGATACTTCCAAATCAAGGGAAGATCTATACAGTTTACTGTGATGCATCAGGTAATGGGCTGGGAGCAATGTTGATGCAGGGAAATCGAGTAGTTGTGTACGGGTCTCATTGGTTGAGGCCACATGAGAGGAATTACCCGACGTATGATCTTGAGTTGGTTTTAGTAGTTCATGTGTTATGCTATTGGATACATTATCTCTTGGGAGAACATTTTTTGGTGTTTAAAGAACACAAAAGTCTTATATATATCTTTACCCAGTGTGACTTAAATTTGAGACAATGAAGGTGGGTTGAATGCCCTCATTCCTTCAACTTTGAGCTTGCCTATACACCTGGTAAGGGTAATACAGTAGCTGATGCACTAAGTAGGAAGACTCAGATACAGGTAGTGCAAGAGGCTAGTGGTGAGTGGAATCTTATGTATTTGTTCTCAGAGATGCATTTGGAGGTGCAAGATAGTCAAGGGAGAACCTATCTTTCATCCTTAACTGTGACTTCAACCCTCCTAGATAGAGTGAGGATGAGACAGCTATCAGATTCAGAAGGCCTAGTTCTACGGGAGTCAGTGGAAAGTGAGGACCTGCCTCCTGGTTAGATGATAGTTGATGACGAGGTACAGCGTATCCACGGATGAGTGTGGGATTCCGAAGATATACATGAGGATTTGATGTGGGAATTTCATGCTTCAGCTTCGGCAGTACATCCTGGAGTTACCAAAATGTATCATGACTTGAGATGTCAGTATTGGTGGTCAGGTATAAAAAGAGAGGTAGCTTGTTTTGTTATGAGATGTTCCACCTGTTAGAAGGTGAAGGTGGAGCATCAGAGGCTAGCCAGACTGTTACAACTGTTACCCATTCCGTAGTGGAAATGGGATGATGTCGCGATGGACTTCGTGACCAGGTTTCCAAGGTCCCCTTGAGGTAATGATGTCGTATGGGTTGTTGTGGATAGACTTACGAAGGTATCTCACTTTTTTCCGATCAAGGAGACCTTCGATGTTGACGAGCTCAGAAAGTTGTATATCTGAGAGGTAGTACGTCTTCATGGGGTCCCTCGTTCTATCATTTTAGATAGAGACGCCCATTTTATGTCTTGTTTTTTGGAAGAGTTTTCAGAGGGCACTGGGTACACAGGTGCTTCTGAGCACATCTTACCACCCTCAGACCGGTGGCCAGTCAGAGCATACAATACAGGTGCTAGAGGACATGTTGTGTGCATGTGTCCTGGACTTTGGGGGCTTGTGGGAGAAGTGCATACCCCTAGTTGAGTTTTCCTACAATAATAGTTTTTAGGAAACTATTGAGATGGCACCATACAAGGCTTTATATGGTAGGCCATGTTGATCACCCTTGTGTTGGTAGGAGGCAGGTGAGGTAGCTTTACTCGGACTACGTCTCGTGCAGGAGACTTCAGAGCAGGTCTAGTTGATTTGAAAGTGGATGGCTACTGCGTAGTCTCGTCAGAATTATTATGTTGATCACCGCAGACGACCCTTGGAGTTCGTGATCAGGGATTAGGTTTTCTTGTGTGTTTCACCGAGATTGGGACACAGGCAGATCAGGAGACAGGGTAAACTTTCACCGAGGTATGTAGGGCCATTTGAGATTCTGGAGAGATTTTGGCTGATTTTCTATCAGTTGCAGTTACCACAAAGGTACCAGGCCATGTAGTACATCTTCTATATATCTCAATTATGCGGTTATCACTCAGACCTGCCTCAAGTTTTTAAGCCCGGGGAGGTTAAACTTCAGGTTGATGCATCCTTTGAGGTGCATCTGATTCGTATTGTTGATAGAAGCATGAAGGTTCTCTGAGGCTGGTCAGTTCCCCTCATACGGGTGTTATGGAAGCACTGCTGAGTGAAAGAAGAAACCTAGGAGAAGGATACTGTCATACGTGCTCAGTGGACAAAATTGTTCTCTTCTTTATCTTCACCACCCTTGGAAGGGAAATTTCGGGGATGAATTTCTTTAAGGGGGGAATTCTGTAAGAACCTGATTCTTATTCTTGAGGTATGGGTTTCTTCTGTTCCTTTTCCTTAAGTTTTTTTGAGAAAAAAAGGGAAATGTGGGAAAAATCCAAAATTTATGGGTACACTCCCTATACTTTTTCACACACGCTGTGTACTTTGGCTGTATGGATGAGAATACAGGGCGTGTAGGCATATGTGTAAAATCTAACTACACACCATGTACTTTTGTATACATGCACTGTACGCTGGATATGTAGGATGAGAATACATGGTGTGTAGGCTTGTCGGTGATTAAGGGTGTAAAAACTAACTACACGTCGTGTACTTAGTAATACACGTCGTGTAATCATTCGGCAGATGAACAGTGAGGTGGTGCAAATTAGCCGCCAGAGGAACAGTTAAAAAAATAGTAAATGAAGTGTACTTGAGAGTACATGTCGTTCAGTTATGTTTTTTCATTAAAAACAGGCATTAGTCTCCTCATTCGGAAGAGGAGCCATAGAACGAACCAAGAGCACTAGGAGAGGAAGCCGAGACTTGGAGGAGCTCCTGATCGCTCACCGAGACACTGATTCTTCCAACGACGATCTCGTTTGGACCGCATGGGTAAGGAATTTTTCTCCTTGAGTATTTCCTTCCAATTCTTTCCCTAAGGGGGGTTATTTGGGTTTGAGTGGGTAAATGTTTATCTCGGATCTACATTGTTCTTGGTTGTTTTGGAAGGCGCCTTTTACATATATCGATCAGAGGAGATCAAGGTAGGTGGTCTTGTGTTTAATTCCAATTGTCAAGTTGATTTTGTGTACCATTAAGCTATGCACCCATGTTTGTGGTGTCGTATGGCTGAGGCCTTGACTATTGAGATACCTAGAATTGCTTAGGTAATTTAATGAACAAGTATAAACTGGTGTTTGGGATTGTTTCTTTGATCCAGGGCCACCCCGAGGGTGTGGCTCCCTTGTTTAGCCATTTGGCCAGGATACCCGTGGGTATACCCTAATGATAACATGTTTTGAGTTTTCTTGGGAGGAAATATATATAAATTTCTTTCTTATACATTGAGCTTGGCCCGGTTACCTGCTTTTCTTCTATTTAGCCTGAGGGAAAGCTTCTGTTTATCCTGAGGGCAAGGTTCTGTTTAGCCTGAGGGAAAGGATTGATTAGCTTGAGGGCAAGGTTTTATTTCACCTGAGGGAAATATCTCGTACGCCTGAGGGAAATATTCATATGCCTAAGGTAAATATTCGTTATTCCTGAGGGCAGTCACCTGAGGGTTTCGTTTCAGTTTTCCTGAGGGTAAGGATTTTCATATCTGAGAATAATGTTTATTTGAATATTCACTGTGGTGATATCTTAGGCTGTACCTGCCAAACTAAAGGACAGGATTGGCATTATTAAATAATTAATAAAATGGAAATGTAACTGGTAAGGATGGTTACTTATGAGTGCTTCCTAGTTTACTTCATTTTATTACTGCACTCTGTTGTTGCACATTTTCACTGGCAGTTGGGCATGGGCCTGTGGTGGTTACCTACTGGGATTTATTTCTCACACACTGTTTGGGTCATGTCTTGGGCCCAAACAGATTATATTATTGCAGGTGTCGATAAGGGAAAGGGTCCCTACACAGGTACATGATTTTTGTAGAGGATTAGGAGAGCATGGGACCAAGCTTAGGCTTGTGATGCTGCTGCGTTCCTAGTGCACTACTTTAGTTTTGTTTTGTTGTACTTGTACCTTGTGTTGTACTGTATTAGATTGCAGTGTATCCTTCTTTGGCTGCTTTCTTAGAATTAGAAACATATTGCATAATCATATATATATGATTGTTGGTTATCTTTTACTATGGTTCCATTGATCTTTTCACGTTTATATTATTTACTACTTCTGCTATTGTATGTTATTATTTTGTTTCGTTGTGCTACACTTTGACAAATGAGGGCATAGTTTCCCCACTATCAGTCCAAGGCCCTCGTTTCTAGTCGGTAGCCTCTGGCGATTGGGGAAATATGCTTGAGGTCATGTGACCAACCGGGTTCGGGGCACCCATTGTGTGGCACCTGGATCCTGTACATTACATTTTTAACTCTAATATTCTTTTTTTAACCCTCGGTAAAACCATTTTTCCCTTAATCGCGGTAATTAATTTTAGCTATTTTCACAACTCATTATGGTAAAAATTATATTGAACTTATTAGATATTATAAATTATACTGATTCTAGATATGGAATCTATTTACCTAAACTCTATTCACATAATAAGTAAAATATAATTTAAAATTAATCTTTCATGCGTGACTAAAAATTTGGTTTTTAAAGAGAAAATGTTCAATAGTTTAAAAAGTTATTATATAAAAATTCAAAATAAAAATGATTAAAAAGACATAAAATAGATTTATTCATATAAAATTTAACTAATTTTACATTAAAACCAATTAAAAATGTAATTTAACATCAAAAATTATTTTATCGAAATGGCAGTTTCAATTAAAATCCAGCATTTTTCATTATTCAATAAAAAAAAGAAACTTTTCAGAAAAAATCCTAAAAATTATCCCTAATATAATTTCAAAATTCTTATTTAAAAAATGAGGTTTATTTTTCTAAAACAATTATAAATTTGTTAATATTTAATTTTAAATTAAGTGTGCAAAGTGTGGTTGAATGGTGTTTTGTTTAAACTTAGTGTTGGGTGAATCCAAACTATTGACGAACTTAAATTTATTCTTAAGAAATATATTGTAAAGTATTTTGATGTTACACATTTCGAATTTGATGTAATTGGATATTAATATACGTTATAACATCATTATAATAACTTCTATGTATAATTTAGATTCTTTTCTTATTATATTGGGATTATTAAGACATTAATGAAGATGGTAAGGCGAGTAAAAAAGAGATTAGTGGAGACAATTACCTTCGCTTAGAATAACCACTTTTTGGGTATCTTATTAGGACCCTAGGTATGTTATTTTGGAAATAACTTAAGATATAAAATGTTTCCAATGATAGTTTTGATGTATTTTAGTAGGTTTTGGTCTAGCCAAATGGCTTATGAGTTGTGAAAAATTAAGGGGAGGTGGCGGCCTTCTAAAATTGAGGAAGATTATCATTTTTGTAAATAACCAAAAATATTCAATAATGGGAAGTCACTCTCAACACAAGTTCCTCCAAAATAGATAAATAATAGAGAGGAGGGAATATATATTCAAGCAACTCCTCCACCACAAAAAAAAAAAGAAACATCTCTTAAGAATGCTGATCCTTAATCTCTAAGTTCACTTACTTTTACTATTTTTGTTTCCTCCATGGTAACTAGTTTTCCATTTATTTACCTAGGTAGTTTATCTTTTAAGACTAAAAATAAATTTCCCTTATTATATAATTTTTTCCCACTTATTCTTAAAATTAAATCTAATTTATCAAATAAACTTTCTATGTGTGTGAAAAATTAATTTTAACATGGGCACATGTGACATGAAAATATTTGTTAAAACCTTATCTACAGTAATTAATATTTAATATATTTAATATTAATTATTAAAAAATAAAAAAATGACCTTGTTATCTGATATTAATTATTATGAATCAAAATACGGAATCCATTTTACCAAATTTTATTTCCAAAAGTGGCATAATTTAATTTTAAATTAAACCCGCAGATGTGATGAATAAACGGTTTTCCAAAGAAAAAGAGTTCATAAATGTAAAACAAATATATCAAATTTGAATATAAAATTGATTACAGTGACCTGAATTGGATTATTTATAATAAAATTGAAATAATTTTACTTTTAAAACCATTTTAAAATAAAATGGAACTTTATAAATGAGTTAACAAGAATAAAATGTTTAACAAAAATCAGTATTTTCACAATTCATAGAAAAATTAATCATTTCATTAAATTATAAAAAAATTCAATATAAGATAATTTTGAAATAATGATTTCAAAATTAAAGTTTATTCTTCAAATAATTTTTTGATAATTGGAGAAAAATATTTTTAAAATAATTATGCAGAACGCGATAAAACCGTTTTCTAGGAAAATATATTTTTTAATCATAAAACTAGATTTATTCTTATTTAATTCTTAGAAAAAATATTATATGGATGGTAAAAAAATTATTAAATATCTATTATATATCATTTAAATCATTCACCAATAGTAAATAATTTAATTTATTTAGATAAAAACAATTATTACACATAATGATTGTGTTTCAGAAAAATATTTCTATTCATTTCAAATTATTTTTATTTTCATTTATAATCAATTGATAAAAAATGAATTTATTTTATTCGTGTGTAAAACATATGATTTTCATAATTTAGTTACTCATATTCATATCCACCAATTTTACATCTAGATTATAATGATCCAGTTTAAATAATCATATTACTTGTATATTGTAGTTTGCTGAAACTCAATGTTTCGTGTAACACAAGTTATCAAAGAAGCTAAATTTATTTGAAAAACAAATTATTTTATAAATTCTATAAATGCTTCAAGGATTCAGAAAATTTTGGTATATTCACTTAAATAGATATCATAAGTTACATATAACTAATATAACCCCATAGGGTTAACATATCTAAGGTATTTATAATGTGTCCTATCTAAAGATAATAATTACAAAAACCTTTGGATTTAGTAAGTGTTTATCTATGAGCCAAATTGCAAGGATGGAATTTCTTTAAAGGGGTAGAATGTAACATCCTAGATCTATAATAAACATTTTTATAAATTTTCTTCAAAAATATAAATATAATTTCAAATGATAAATGAATTTATTTTTTTATTAAACCAAAGATATACGAAAATATTTTTCACCAAAGTTATTCATTTATGTATTTTTCAAATTAAATAAATTTTAGTCATCAAAATAGTTTTAGAAAAAAGGGTGGATTGCAGGATGAGCGTCAACCTGTCATGTCTGGTCTAGCCAAAGGGATTTAACCAATGACTAAAGGATAACAAGGGCACATCACCTACCTTCATCCTATGTGCTACCTTACTTCCATATTCCACCCCTTATATATATACATATCTTATATTATATGCAATATTATTTTAAAATTTTTATTTTAATTTGACAACTAAATTCCTTTTACTAATAGTTTTATTTTCACATCATCTTGGTAATTAAATATGATATATTTTTTCATTATCATAAAATAATAATATATAACCATTGAAGGTCCTTCCATATGAAATTTTATGAGAAACATGATAAAATAACTGGATAAATATAAATAATTTATTATTATTCATTTCTAATTTACATTATAGTTCATTGAATTTCTAACTATTTTTATCTTATTCTTTGTATATGTTTTATTAAGTTAAAATTTTCTTTTAAATAGGGTAAGTAAAAAATTTCATAATAAAAATTCAATAATTATTTATTTCAATAATTGAGAAAATACATTATTATAGATAATAAAATTACCACTTTTATAATAGGTAGACACATATAATGTCTTTACATTTCATAATAATAATACACATCATGTGTTGATATAGACTATTATAAATAAGAATAGTAAAGGGATGTAAACATAGAGGAATATAACATTCACTAAAAGAAAATCCATAAGTTTTAATCCCTCTATAAAGACAAATCCTTCCATAAAAACTGTAAAAATGAATTAAAGTGTTAAGAAAAGAGTAAACATTATCAAAGGATGTGTAAGAACCTTTATAATAAAAGGAGTGAGTGATAAAGTGATAATGATGGTGTACTTATACGGAAATATGGTAATTTCCATTATAATTATCTTCAAATATGGTTTATGGGTATTACGAACATTAGTCAATAAGACATTTGGTCATTATTATTATTGGTTATGTAGATTCATTTAAGTGGTCATTGAGATTATTTTATGATATAACCAAAATTATAATATTTTTAGACACTAAATATATTCTATTAAAAATATATTTTACAATAAAATTAAGAGTTTTAAACAAAAAAAATCATTAAATAATCTTACAAAAATATTTTTAAATAATAATATATTTAAACAAAGTCCAAATTAATTTTTTAAATTTTTAGGATGTTTATTACGCTATTAAAATTGTTAATATTCAATAAATATGGAATTTTATTTAAAATTTAAAATTATCATATTTTTATAATTCTGATAAAATAAATTTTATTTTTGAACATGAATCATCAAAATTAACTTATAATGATTTTTTGATAATCTTCTAAAAATGTTGATTTTTGTGTTAAAATGTGTAAATACCATTTTTACGAATAGTTCTAATTTTATAATGTAATGATGATATGATCAAGAAATAAAATTCATTAGTAATTCATTTTGGTAAAAAAATTATTTATGGAATAACATAATACATGATATTTTACTTTTAGAAAGACATGCTTGGCATTTTGGAACCATGATTTTACCCTTTCTAAAAACTGCTTTTATATATTATGCATGTATCATATTGGAATTAATTTTTATAGATTTTATTAATTAAATAAAGTGAAATATATTATATATTTTTTATTATAAGTTCCAAATAATATAATAATATAAATTTCATTCTTAGACACAAAATAATTACCATGGTAAAAAAATAATTTACCACAATATAGGTAAAATAATGTAAAAGTATAAAATTAAAATCTAAATAAATAAGATAACTAAAATGAAACATTTAAATGGGTGTTTGAGGTATTTAATATCCTTAAAAAATCATTCCAACATTAATTATCAACCAAATTATTTGAAATTAATTCCACTCAAAAGTGGTTAGCATTTATAACCAAACAACCATTATTTAATCACATAAAACCACCCCTCCTCAAGTATGAATACTACCACATTACCTCCTCACTCTCTACAAGAAATATTTTTATCATTAATCCTCTCCCAATATCCCTCTCAATATTCTTTCCAAGGTTTTTGTAAGGTTATAAGGAGTCTCTCTCTAGCATTAAGAAGCTTCCTCCCAACGTAAGGGCCCTCAGTCTTCCTCTTTCCTTTTCAAGTTAATTACCTCTATTATACTATCATTATTGTTATTACATGGTATTATATTTCATTTTAAATTTTTAAAATTATAGTTTATTTATTCCCTCTCATTATATTCTTTTCATAAGTTGTTATTATATCAAATTAAGGGTTTCCCCAATCATTCTCTTTCCATTTTCAAAACCATTACTTTAGTTATATTATCTATTTAAATTCCTCTTTCATATAGTTATATAATTGTTATTTCATGGTAATATATTATCTTTGATGTCTTATAATGAGGATTTTATTTATATTATCCTATTATATCGTTTATTTAAGTCATTATAATGTTCAAACTTTCCCATAACCATATAACGGTATTAAATTTTGTTAAGGTGTGTGTGGTTTTTTTTTAAGCAATGAAATCCATGTCTTGATATTAAAAGTGTATGTTTTTTAGATTAGATTAATCTAGGGATGATAACCATAAAATTATTTGGTTTGGTATATCTCGGTCATCATCCTAGTGCATGTTTAATGGTCCCTTACTATGCACTTGGTTTGACACTCCCAGGGGATATGCATGGATTATCTAAATTCTATTTACAATCCATTATAAAGGATTTATCTATCATTTGATTGGTCTCATGCCTTTTCAAATTCATGTATTTGAATACCTAGAAACCTTGAAACATTAGTCCTCGTGAATAATCAATGACTATAATCATGAATCCTTCACTTATTAAAGGTGTTTATTTATAAATTATGAAATTCCAAGTTATTATTTAATGGATTTACCCTAGATAACTTTATTAATTCGTTGTTTGGGGAAAATATTTTCATAACATATAATTCTTTCTTTTATATGGTAAAATATTGTAAGATATTCCCCACTAAGAAATTGTTCTAGGTATTTAGGTTTTTCATTCCATAAAAATTATATCATGTTCTACTTTATTATGTGATATAATGCATTGGAATATTATGTGATTAGTGGGTACTGGAATTATATAGCCCCTTAGTGAACTGGTAGGTATCATGAGACAATTAAGATAGGCTAATGGGAGCATCTTTTCCCTTTATGTAATATGTATTGGAACAAGTCATTGACTATATGTTTAATATTTCTTTGCACAAGGCCTTGATGGTATGTTTAATATGTCTAGAATTATGCATTCCCTTCACTATATAATTAGTGATTGATATCCTAAAATCTATTCATTGTTATGTTTTCCATGAATTTATTTATACACTCAATTTCATTGGATATGACATAACATAGTTTATTTATTCATTCTTTCAGTCACTACATGTTCATTTATTGATATCATAGAATCTATTCATTTTTAAGCTGACCATGGATTTATTTATGCTCTCAATTTCATTTGATGTGGAATAAATCAGAATATTTATTCATTCCTCCATTCACTACATGTTTACTTATTAATATCCTAGAATTTATTCATTGTTAATATGTATGTGGATTTATTTATGGTCTTAGTTTCATTTGATATGGCATAACCCAGTTTATTTCATAATGCCTTAATTCACTACATGTTCAGTTATTGATATCCTGGAATCTATTCATTTTTAAGTTGGTCATGGATTTATTTATTCCCTCAATTAAATTTGTTATTTAATAAGTCAATTTATTTATTTTCACCATAATAACTACTATTTTATGTTATTCCCTCCCTTAGTATTTGATCGCTCACTTTATATTCTTTCCCATTTTCCCAATGAAACCAATAGGAGTGCTAAATATTACAAATGGATTTAAAGGAGAATAGTAATTTTTTTATGTTTTTAGATGATGTAATTTTAGTTTCAATGTAATGTAAAACTCATTTATGTATCTATTTTATTAAGAATAATAAACTATTGGATCCTATATATTGTGATTTTTATAAAAAATAGAACAAAATAAATACCATCTCTAGGGTAATAGAGTTGGGGTTGTCACATAATACGGTTTCTCATTGTAAAAAACAATAACATTTTTCCATGGGTTCCAACCTATATGTATTAGAGATTAATTAGATGCACCTAAAACTTAGTCACAACCATTGAAAATAAAATTTTGATATAGTTGGGGACTAGGATTTTACAATAATGTGATTTTATTCATAACAGGAAGAGATCTCCTTTACTATAAATCAACTTATGGATTTACCACTTTCATGGGTGGATCATTTTCAATAACATATTTTAGTACCTCATCTATGAGAGTCCATTGTCTCGGGCAGCATACATCTATAAGGGGGAATCATTCATCAATGGGATGACATCATCTCATGTGGCATTCATATGTAGGAAAAAATAGTCATTAGTTAGAGTGAATTGTATAGAGATTTTATATAGGATGATGTTATCTCATGTGGAAGGGGATTAATCCATGAGAGGGATTAATCTCTATTGGCCATTGATTTTAGGGGTAGATTATTTCTATGAAGTAAATCGATAATGAACCAACCATGTACGTCCTACCACATCACCTGAGATGTCTTATCACATGACCCAAGGAACCTTCCACATTACCATGAGAAAAAAATAGTATTAGTTCATCAAAATATAAACCATTGGGATTTATTTCTCCATATTAAAGTATAATTATAAAAAAACACTCACCCAAAAATTCAACATGACCACTACATATATCATTAAATCATACAATTAAAATAATTAGTTTTGAAATTAATCTCATTCTAAATACATCTAAAAAATATGAATAAAAACTTAAAAATCCATAAAAATTTCAACTAACAATAACCAATAACCCTAATGTACGCATAACCCAACATTAGGAAAAAGATAAACATATGACTGAAATGATAAAAAAAATATTGGTAATCAAGGTGCCACAATACACAAGATAAAACCAAAAAGTGATAACTGAGTATAATATAAGAAGATACCCAAAAACATCTTAATTCAAGTGCAAAGTGAATAATATTTATCTGCTTCCTCCAAAATACCTAAATCGAGAGCTAATGATCATCCACTCCAACCAAGTCGTACATGGCCGGATATTCATCACAAACTATATGGAATACACACGTATAGTGGGTGTGTATATAGGGTGTGAAAAATAATTTACAGTAAGTATCCCACATGTCCCATGAATATGCTTCAAAAACTAACTAATGAAATTCCAGTTTTAAGTAAAAGGTACAAAGTAGCCTTTTATATATAAAGTAAAACATGTAACATGGGTTTTTCATTAATAAAATTTTCATTTAAAATAATCAATTAAAATATACATTACCAAATAGGATTAATATTTTTTAGTTTGTATAGATATGATGAAAATGAATTAGCTGATAAATATTTAATTGCTATCTTTGAAAGTTTCCAAAATTATCCCACATTCAAATAAATATTTTGATTCTTTTTAAAATAAGGAATAAGTAGGGTGACCATTATTTTTAGAGAAAGCACAATTAATGGGAATAACTTAAGCTAATAAAAACTATAAAACTATATAGAAATAAACTATAATTATTAATGATTCAATATGTCATTTAAAATTAGTATAAATATAGTTTGAAGCCCAAACTAAAATCATAATTGATGAAAATATAAATAAATAAATAATATTAATACATAACAATAAGTTAATCGTAACCACTAATCATAAAAAATCATCACAAGATCACCTAGGTTCCTTGGACACATTCTAGAATAATATAATAAAAGAATCCATCCAATTGGAATTCTTGATGTGATCCAACTGTATAAACACTCGGTTTTACTCTTCCTAGACTTACTGATATGAAAAATGTCCTAAGTGGAGTAAACTCCAAACATGGGTCCACTTGTAAGGGCATGAGCATGCACTACTACAACACTCATCCCTATATCTCTAACCTAGCTTCCACAGGGTTCTCATGACATGTAAGTAGAGGTGAGTATTTTATTATAACACATCTCAAAATAATATAATTAACTAATAATTAATTTATCATCCATAAACTCTCCATCACCTCTATAACACCCATCAAATAACATCCCTTTTCATAAATACACTAATATAAAAATATTATCCACATTCAATTAATAACCATAAATATCATTTTACATTACCATTTCTATGATAAAAAATCCAAGGGGATTTTATTTACTATCTGGATAATAAAAAATATCAAACTAATTTCCAAAACATATATTATATTGTGTAAACTATACAAAACATGATGAAAGAAAACAAATTCCACATTTAAAACCTAACAAAAAAATCATAACGAAAGGAGACACAAGTTTACTATACATTAATAATAGAAATTGTTTCCTTAAAAACATTCAAACATAGTCTTATTCCATGAAATAATTTGAAAAACATGATATAAATTCATAATAATTTATAATAAGTCATTCCATAAAAGTCCTTTCAATTTATTCAATAAAAAACAAGGTTGAAATTTTTTCAAACTCCATATGGAGACACTTTACATGAAAATAATTTTTAAGAATTTTCACATAGGAAATCGACATTAGAAACAACTAACATTGGATAAATCAAAATAAACCCATTGAGTCCTTAAAGATAGAAATTATACTATTATTTCTAGTAAAAATCCAAGATTAAAACAATAATCATACAAGGTTCAATCATTAAAGGAAAGTGCATGGATCCACCTACTAGATTCAAAGTAAAGGGATCATAGAAGATGTATTATTCCTTTAGGAAGTAATAAAAATCCTTAGATATCCATTTTGAATCCTAAAAATTGAAAAACTCAAATTGAAATTTATTATTAATAAAACCTTAGACACCATAGATTTGGGGATGGAAGAAAAAAATGAAAGAGGAAAGAATGGGATGGGAGGAGAATAGAGGAATATCTTTTAGCCACTCACCTTGAAGATACCCCTTCAAGATGAGGTGAATCATAATTGAGAATAAAAATAGAAGATAGTAATATTGGGGGAGATGCCTTAAAGGGAGGCCCAATATGAGGGGGAGAAATAAGAGGAAATCCCTTTTGATTTGGATCCCAAAATTTTAAAATACTAAAGTTTCTGAATATGAATTGGAATTTTTCATGTGTTAGGAACCCATTCAGGGTACCCCTAAAACCAATAACTTGTAATGAAATTCCCCCTTTCACTATTTAAATGAAATATCCCATGAATGGTCATGCACCCTACCCATGAAACCTTGAAAAATCATCCCCAAACATTACCAAAAACTCAAATTAAAAGCTGTAACAAATAAATAACAAATTAAATGCCTAAAAATTACATTGTGGGTGCCATAATACTCCTCACTGTATCAATTTACATCTCTATAAGGTTTCTATTAAAATAATTAATTAGATAAGATATTAGAATTTTATTCCTTTTTTAAGACACAATTCAAAATTAAAAGGGACCCACAAAATGAATATAAGAACATATTATTAAAGATAAATTACTAAGATTCAAGACATTTAAAGTATTTTTAATGATTAAGGATTAATACTAGATATATTTTATATTTATAATTATCATGTTGACCATACACAAAAAGACTCTTTATGCATGAATACCATTATAAGATTCAAGACTAGATTACTAATAATGATATTTCTTATACATGGAGTCCATGAAGCCCATTTTTAATTATAATTGACCCATCGATTCCTTTCCAGGTATAAAATGGACAATATAATAAACACATTCACTCATACCAATATCATAAAAATATTTATAATCAATAACATTCCTCCCCATTATAGTATATCATTACTCATATTCATTATAAATCATAATTGGAATCACATTAATAATTGAATATATCAAATAATGGTAGTCTTTCACCCCTGAATATCAAAATAAAGGGGAGGAAACTGATGATACTTGAGAAAATTAACACTAATAATAGAGAGAAATCATGTAATAGTATTCTACCAACTATTTGGATTTCCTTTAATATCAACCATCAAAAATAAAATGATCATTCCAAAATAATCAATATGACATAGTAAAGACAAAGAGTTTTTATTTCTTACTATTTTCTTCCACCACCTACATAGGAAACTTTATGAAGGAGAAATAGACATTACTAATAGTGACTTGGAAACAACATTCTTAGATATACTACCAAATTTATACAACTATAACTTCCATTTCAAATAAAGGAAAACACTTTAAATGATTGTAATATTATACTAGATCATATCTAAGATGTACAAAACATATAATTAAACAATATCTTTACAAAATGAAAGGAACGACTTAAGATATCACTATATCAGCATCATCTTTAGTTGTTTTACCCAAGGGGTTCTTAAAAAGATTTGAATTATATCTTCCTTTCTTGCATGAAGATCCCCAAAAAAAGTTTTTTAGATAAACCAATTGGACACAAATATGATATGTCTAAGGATCTACACAACATTAATGCCTTATATTCCCTATATTATCACATTGGTAGGATAAAAAATAGTTAACGTTAGTATAAGATTAAGAGATAAAATTGGATGTCCTTTTAATACCTCCACCTATCGAAACAAGTTCTAATTTCTTTATATTTTCACCACTATAATTCACTTCACAACTTCTTGGTATAGAGGAATCACAAATCATTCCAGGAAATCACATCCTGATCAATTCCACTCTCGTGTATTAATTTAAATACAACCATATAATAGGTTTAGGCAAAAAATTAACCTTAAATTGAATATTGAGATGGAGACCCCTTCTGAAAAACTAATCTTCATGGAAACCTTATTTCCACTAAAAATTTAGAAAACTCTAGTTCTATAACTTCTAAACCTATCACCTAGTTCTGACTAGGTAGGAAACACTAACTTCTATAACATGAACATGTAAACTATATTACTCATAAATTCTTTAACCAATTAGAGGGTTATCTTCTGCTATATAATCTATAGTTCCCACTTGATAATTCTTCATCTTGGTTGTTTTTTTCAATATGAGGAATGATGGAATATAGGGTGTAATAAAAACATACTATGTGGAAGTCCTTTTTGTGTGATGAAATGAAAAGAGAAATATTGGAGAGAAATACATGATGAAAATCATGAACTATCAAGGGTTTTTGTTTGAATAAAGACCAAAGGGCCTATACAGAATCGTAAATGAAGTGATCACATAGCCATGCTTCAGTTAAAATTTTTATGGAAATAGGTTAATGAGATGGATACATGTGTATGGAGTAATTTTACCTCTTAATGTATCTATATATTTTATAAAAAGAATATATAAATATGATAAATAAGTTGGGTTTATGGATAACATCTATAAAATCTAATAATTTATCCACCAGAGCTTATTGGGTAGAAAAAAATCCCCAGAATGAGCCTAGATACACAGTGCACTATAAATTAGAAGGCTAATACACCTAAGTAAACGTACTGAAATGAACACCTTAAAATGATCATGGATAAGATTTTTAAAATACAATGATCAAAAGAAAAAAAATAAAGACATAATTTCTATTTTTGGACAGAAGACCTAATCCATAGGGGAAACATTTCTTTAAATTTATTCAATAAATCATAAGATTATTACAATGATTAATCTATCTTACAAAATAATTCCTCCACCATAGTAAGTATAATGGAATCTAGTTGGTGAAACCAATCACTACCATATTCTAATATTCATGTGATTGATTCAACATTAATCTGATCTATTTAGGAATCTCTATACTTTTTCAAAGAATTAAAATGCCTCAACTCCATCTTATGGTATACGATGTCTGCATTTGAATCCATTTCAAGTAAAACCTTAAGATTTATCCTTGAATAATCTTACATAATACCTTTTCCAAAATCCACCAAAGTGAAAAACCTCTTGTACTCTTCAATAGTAAAAACTTATTTAATTTCTTTATGTTCCCACACTTCTCCATTCAGTTGAAGTCAGGAGATATCTTTTAGTCTTATTTTGTTGTTCAGCATCATTTGGCCAACTTAACTATTGGTTCTCTGAACCTTGTAGATTCCACTCCACCATAACCATCCAGAAATAAAAAAAAATTAGTTTTTTAGAGTTCCTCCTTCCATTAGATTTAATTTATCATCCTAAAATGGTTTTCCTATGGAAAATCCTAAAAATATCCCACTTGAGAATAATTTTTCACGTTCCACTACTAAGTACTTTTTCATCATCTACAACACACCTTTCATACCTCAAACTTATTTTGTAGCTCTATGGTTCTACCGCCATGATTTTAGGCATCCCAACCCTACCAATGCGCAACAAAAGCTCAGAACATCCTATACTATAATTTTTGTTATAATATCTACTAGATTATAAGAACCTTTTCTCTTCTATGAGTCCAAAAAAATTTCCTCCAACATCTTGTAGATGGTGTGATAACTAAGGTTTATATTCTTTGTCCTAGAATAAAACATCAGGGTTCCTTCCAAGTTTATTACACATTGTTAATCACAAAATAAATTCCCAATTTTTACCTCATTTTAAGAAATTATGGAAATCCCTTCATCCATATCAACTCTTTCCCATGTTCTATTTGAGAAAAGTACTCTACTTCCACTATCAAAAATTTAACAACTAGTTGAATCTCTAATATCCAAATCATATCCATTACTCAAAAAGTGAACACATATCCAATGTTTCTCTTTATTATATCTGAATCCCTAATTAATTATATGTCCGCAAACTCTTGAAATAGTTCATTAAAACTAAATTAATGAAACAAAAATTTAAAACCCTTAAAATATAAAAGGATTCACTTTACCACCTCTCAATGCTCTATTTTGTGATTTTCGGGGAATATCTTAACAACTCCCAAAATTTTTGAAATGTTTATTCAATAATAAATTGTTCCATACATCAACATTTTTATTGTTCATTCGTAGGGAACATTTTCCATGTACTTTACCACAGTTTCCATTCATGATGAATTCACTTTACTTAACTAGAAATCTATAAGTAAGGGAGTATTCCTTGTATTTTCCTCACTCATGTAGAATCATTCCAAAACCTTTTGGATGTAGTCATACATCCTTAGAAACAAATTTATAAGAATTAAGTACCATATAATTTTTCTCTACAGTATCTATTTATATAGAATCAGATCCTTCATCTCGAATCATTAGGTAATTCAACATTTAGCTCATAAATCCATTACTTTTTTAGAGTGGTAATAAGAATGTCATTAACATAGTGATTTATAATGAAAAATATTTCATAATTTCAATCCTTCTGATAATAAAAAATATCTACATTTCTCTTGATAAAATACCACTCATTCATAAAGGCATTGAAAATCTAGTTACATGACCTTTATGTCTACTTTAAACCATAAAATATCTACTTTATCTCTCCCAAAATATTTAAGTTTCATTAATCCATGAAACCTTTTAGATAATCCATGTAAATTTCATCATCAAAATCTATATGAAGAAAAGTGGTATTCATATCCAACGTCTCCATATAAATTCCTTCCATTATAATCATATTAAACACTATCTAAATAGTTATATGATTAACAACAAAAAAAGATATCTTAGATAAATCCACAGCATCTCATTGTTAAAACCACTACTTGAGTATCCTTTCCTGGTACCTATTTCCACTATCTACTTCCTCCTTCAGTTCATAAACTCATTTATTCTGAATAAATTTCTTCCCAGTAGGCTTTTTCATTAGATTTTATGGTATGGACACAAATAAGGAATCAATATCATCACACATGGACAACTCCCACTATTTTTAGTTTCTCATCAGCAAAGATAAATTTTTATTAAATATGAAATGATTACTACTAGAAAAACAACCTAAAAGATCAAAAGGTCCAAAATACCCAACAAAGATCTAGGGAGGTCTAAAGTAGTGAATACCAAGCTCATCGCGTCTAATAACATTCACCCCTTCAGGTTTCAAAAAGAGGGATATAGGGAAGAAAATGATATCGGGGCCTTGATCTGTAATAGCCATGGATGCAAGATGGTCCTCAACCTTATTCCCTTCCCTCCAAGTGTTCACCACCAAAGTGTTGTTTCCGAGAATGGATTTACATTTTCTAATGATATAAACAATCAACCATGGAGTGAAAACATTTCCATGCATGGATTCATGGATAATATTAGAATTAGTATCCACCTGAAAGAGATTGATATTCTCCTGTTAGAATATCTACAAACCTATGAACATCGATTTGGCTTCCACTTTCATTTACATCCCTTTTCCATAGAAAGAAAAAAAACAGAGAATGATGTTGCCCCTGAAATCCTGAACCACACCTCCATTGTAGATGATACCCTCCTTTCACAAACTATCCACATTAAGCTTGAGACCTAAAGAAGGAGGATGTCATTGCACCCACTTTCCACTATTCCCTCTACTGCCAGAATTGTCCAAATAAATTCTACTTTTCAAGCATCTCTGAGAAGGCGCATCTCGCCATTTGTTGATACCATTAACTATATCCAACAGAAGTGACCTGGTTCTCATGATGATGGATATACTATAGGAGGTAATTCCTTCATACCCGGTCCTATTTCTAGCTTTCCAGATGCACCAACATGATTCATTCAAAATGAGTTCCTTCTCTAGTCTTTCCATAGCTGAATTATTCGTTCCAAGGAACCATCATTCTAGGAAAGTTCTGTCGAGACTAGTATTATAGTACAACATCAAAAAATCACCAAAGAAGCTCCAAATCTCTTTAGCCCATTCAGTGTCAAAAAATAGGTGATTCGCAGACTCCTCTTGATTCCTTGTACAACAGTTCCATTTGGAGGGAAGATTGATACCCAACTTATTGACCTTGTCATCGGTCGGAACAGCCTGATTCCTGATTCTCTAATTCCAAAATATATATTTTTTTGGTATCTTTCTACTACATATAATACTATTCTAACAATTAGACTACTCTTAAGGAAAAAGATTCCTCCAGAAATATTTTGAAGTGAAGAACCCCGAGGTGGAGGGTGTAAACTTGCACCAGTCTTGTTTTGAATTGTTGTAAATGAGATCAAAAATTCCCCACTTATCCTCATCTATAATATCATGTATAATGCTAGAATTCATACTAGCCTCCTTTAATAAAATCTAAGGGACAGGAAACCCAAGAAATCCAAGCAAGGATCCCGCCCAATTCTGTTTCTAGAAAAGTGTGTTCCCTTTACCCACAATCCCCCGAGAGTAACCACAGAGGGTCAGAATGAAAAAAAAATTGTCACCCAGAAAGGGGACCCATGGCCACCCCTAGAAGTTCCTGCAGCTATTATAGACATGATTTTTTCCCAGAGAGTAATCTCCTCCAAAACCTCCCATGAAAACTTCACATTCATACAGTGCATGGTGTCTAAAAGATTCCGAACATTGATCCCTAATTCGTGAATAGGTCTCGTCGTCCTTTTCTAAGAGGATCAGTGATACTTGCTTTCAGATAAACCATCCCAGATGAACCACACCATAATTTTATCAATTATAGAAATGACCCACTTTGGCACTTTAATGGAAGATAGAGCATGGACATAAATTCTAGAAAGGATGCTATTGACAAGGGTAATATGGCCCCCAAAGGAGAGATAGTTATTCTTCCAATTAAAAACATGACTAGTAATTCTACTCACTATCTGATCAAAGTATTTAATGCAGGTTCTTCTAGAAGAAATCGGGTCACTAAGGTAATCCAAAGGAAAAGATCCTTTTTGGATGTTAAACTCATTGCACAAAGCAGAGACCCAACTAGTTCTACATTTATTAGATAGGTAAATGTTGCTCTTAGATCTGTTAATGATTTGGCCACTCCAGGAAAAGTATTCATCCAGAGCCATGTTGATCCCATGGGACAAAATCCTGCTAGAATTTTTGAAAATGATGGAGTTATCTGAAAATATCAGATGATAGATAGAGGGAAGATTCATTTTCCTGTGAAAAAGGAAGAATATCTCCAGAAGAAATTGTCATGCTGATCAGCCGGATGAGTGTGTATTGCATCAATATGAAAATTGTAGGGGGAAAGTGGGTCACCTTTCCTTAGCCCATGGGTAGCTTTTAAAATACCATGAGATTTTCCCATGAAAGACACAGCCAACCAGGAAGAGATAACACATCTGAAAATGAGGTTCGTAGACCATTCAGAGAAACCCATCTTCGAAAGAACACTATTAATGAAACTCCATTAGATCATGTCATAGGCCTTATTCATATCCACTTTGATTGTCATATTTGATCCGTTAGTCTTGATATTAATATCTCTAAGAATTTCTTACATCAAGGATATAGCCCTTGGAATCAACCAACCTCCAACAAACTCATGCTGCTCTAGTGAAACCCACCCTGGAGTATATTTAGAGAGTCATGCATTGATAATTATTGAGAGGATTTTGTAGGGGAAGTTACATAGTAGAATGATTCCATCCAAAACATCTTGGCGAATCCTACATGAATTGTCAATATTATCTCATTCTTTACCAATGTAAGTGGTACGGTATTCTCAAACCATATACCATCCTTCCAACAGAATCTCCAAAATTCCTAGCTTCCATACTCCCCACCATTGTCAACCATAATAACTTTAACCTAAAATTGGTCTCCTTTTCCACCACAGTTCTCCATCAGAAGAAGGTTCTGAATACCTTAAACTTGTTCTTGAGAAATAAAACACACACCCATTGTCTCAAATTATTGATGAAGGTAACATAGTATAATGACACCATATATGAACTAACCAAATTTATCCCCCATATGTTATACCAACTCTACCATATATTTCATTAGTGTCTTACCTTTCATTTATAAGGAAACCTTGAATTTATTTTCAAGGAACAAATGTTTGAATTTTTTTTACTTTATGCATTTGATTTTCAACATACCCTTAGTATCTATGAAATATATCATTTTCCCACTTAATTGACCCATATGGTAATTTCATATATTGTAGAAGTTTTCTATTTGGCATACAATTCACCTTTCTATGTCTCGGTATTCTACAAAGTTCCACCCTTCACTCCTTTATCCACCACCATGGATCTATGTGTAACATTACATAGTCCATCTATGAATTTTATATAGAAACACATATTATTTAATTATTCAAAATAAATTAATTTATTATTTAATCCTGGTATGTTCCACACTTCTTGAAACTCCAAAAAAATATGTTTCATGTTCATATAAAAACATCATCATTTCCTACAATCTCAAGAGAACCTCCCTCTACAAGATTTACCATGTTTCATATTTCTAAATTATAGTTACTCATACATCCTATCTTAGATAAATATTGAAATGATGATCCAAATTCTATAATCAAACACTAAAAAAACTAGTGACACTAAGTAGTTGGATACTCGTGTCTTCTGATATGGGATTCATAGATCCACTTTTGGAAGAGTATGTTCTAGAGTAAACCATGTATTCATTGAAATATTTTTAAGGTGATATTTCCTCCCTCAATTACAACATTGGGGATCACCTTCCACTAATCTACTCATGCTTAAAATTTTATTTCCTTTTCCTTTATTTTAAACTTTTCATGTTGTGGAACACCCACTTCCTTATTCTCCGTAGTTCTTTCTAAAATATTCATGTATCTCCATCTAAAAAGTTGTGTTATTAAAAATAAAATCTCTGATATTTAAAAAATTATGGTGTTTTTATCAACTGAGTTACTCACCACAATAACCATTGCATCCCAAGATTCAGGGAGTGATGACAGTAATAGAAATTCCCACACCAGATCACCAAGGTTTACCTAGAGTAATAACAAATGACCTCTGATCATATGGAATTCATTAATGTGATATTATTATAGAATTACTTATAAAACTTTCATGCCAAATATCGTATATAATAAGAACACTTTTTTATCACTATTGGCTTCTCATACATTTCAGGAAGAACTTTCATAAGTTCTAAAATGGTTTTAACATCCCATATATTATAATCCATATTTTGGTCTAGAGAAAATCGATTCGAAGTAAGTTATTTCTTATCCAAACTCTCTCATTATTCCTTTTTAGTCACTTCTGGGTTGGTACTGTCAATTGTAGATCAATATCCTTCTACCATGGAAAATAATCCATCTGCATCATCCAGAATCCAAGTTCCTTCCATCAAACTTCCCCACCATGAACTTACCCTCATCCAACACTACTAATTTTGGTAGATACTTAACTCCTAATAAATTATAAAACATGTAATAGGGATTAGAAATTTATTACATGAACTCTTCTTCAATATAAAGGTCCTAATGATGCTACTAAATTGATCTCTAAAAAACCTTCACTGGGGTCTGTTCATATAAATAATCTATCCCTAAAGATATAATACCACTTATTGGGCTCACAAATAACTTTTTAGAACCCTTGGAATTTATCAAATAGAACTTACAAGGAATAAAAAATGTATCAAAAGGATCATGAATTCACAATTCATCAGATATTAGAAGGCAACTATACCCAATTAATCACACTAAAATAAAAACCTTCAACTTAACAGAGACAATATTTCCATAAGACAATAATAGAAAGAATAAAATCAAAAGAATAACACAATTTTACGTTATTTGGACATGATTCACAATACACTAGTGGAACACCGCTTTACTTTTATTCAATGAGTAGGAATATGATAATAATTATCAATTTATCCTATAAAAAATACTTCACCATAGTAAATATATTGGAATCCAACTAGTGAAACTGGTTTCCACCATCTTCCAATATTTATGTGATTGGGTCCATATTACTCTAATATATGTGGGCGTCCCTTTTCTTAGTCAATGTCTTACATTACCTCAACTCCATATTCTGATACACAATGCTTGCATTCAAAATTATTAGGAGTAAAAACTTAATTTTCCCCTGAATAATATTCCATAAATATTATTCCAAATATTCTAAAGGGAAAACATCATGTACTGTTTAATAATAAAACCTTATGTAATTAATTTTCATCTCCACACTTATCCCTTCTGTTGGAGTTAGAATATATCTTCTTGTCATTTACTATTTGTTGACATCGTCTACTCTGCATAACTTCCGGATGCCCATAAAATATAGTTGCTACTCCACTTTCATCATCTAGTGATAAAAAATTATCCATCCAGGGTTCCAACTTTCATTTGATTAAATTATTCATGAAAAAAATGGTTTTCACATGGTTAATCATGACAAAATAAATGTCATAATATTATGATTTCAAGATAAAATATGAAGAATTTATTATTATTTCAAAACATTTCATTAAGAATCTAATTTATTAAATATATATGTATATAAATTCAAGGTCCATATATTTTGAAACTAAAGAAAATATATACATTAAGTGTTTATATGAACAATTTAATGAATAAATTTGATAAAAATATTCATCAAAAATATATGATATCACAATAATCTCATGGATATGAAATTAAATGAAAATATCCATATAGACCCATTTTTAAAATAGGAAAAAAATTAGGCTTGTCCCACACTATAAATACAGGCTTTTCTATAATGTATTTCATCAAAAACCAATTTTTTATGTCTAATGGGATAGTTAAGAACAAATATTTTGAGTGAAAATATAAAACAAAGGTGATAAATCACACAAGATTTACATGGTTCAAAATTATCTATATACACTGATAAATAACATTAATTTACTATATTTAAGTAAAATAAACCCAAAATCAAAATCATGTTGTTTTAATACCCATAGAATAAATATTCTACTTCAAAAAGTCTAGAAACCCTAACTCAAAAAACTGATGTAGTAGTGAAAATCATTTTTTTGTACCATATTTTATACCATGGTGTACAATGTTATTGTTGGGATCATTGATATCTTCTGGTAACTCCAACAACATATGTACACCATAACTTCTACAGTGGAAACAAAATGTTGGTAGATGAGCTTGTTTGGTAGTTACTAGCCCTTAGAAGACTAATTTTCCCAAATAATCTCATAGTAATGTAACACCTCTTTGAACAAAACACAAACAAGAATTATTGGGATACAGTGATAGAAATAATTCAATAAAAAGAAACAAAACAAATGTATGTGGTTCTAACATGAGTCATGCTCTATGGGAGTAATTCTACTTTTCATTGACTAAGGAAAAAAGGTTGAATATAATTTCTTTTCACTTACTATATTGATCCTATGTGATATGTCCTGCTAAATATGGTATGGTCCAACCAGTTAAATTAGTCACTATATATTATGATCATATTTGGGAGTGATTCCTTGTGTCTCTTATCGTTGAATATATCTCTTTATTTGTTCAAAATCTCCCATCCCTACAGCTTCCTCATCCAGTATACTCTACACTTTCCAAAACTAATATGATTTTACCATTTAAGCATTAATTCCATCAACTGATTCAAGTTGGTAATTTATGATGCACCATCCAATTATACTTTTTGACCAAACATCTTGTAACTATTGGTGATTTGGATATTATCTAATATATAATTTCTAGTGATCCATCATTTAATCACTTATAACATGGTCTCTATTCTCCACCTTCCCCATTCAAAACCTTCATAAATTATGCCATATAAAATTTTTCCTTCCAACAAAACTAATAACATGGCTAAAAATGGTTTTCATAGATGATACTAATAATCTTCTACATGAGAATCATTTTCCAGGCTTCACCACGATGTCTTATGTCAGTTCATGTGGACTTATTTGATGTTCCTCGATACTCCTTTATAGTTTCATGGTACCCCCACCATGATTCCAGTCATCCCAGACTAACTAAGGAATATAATCACCTTAACACATCCCGAATTACAACATTTTTCATCATATTTTCCAAATTTCAAGGCTCTTCTACCTTATGTAGATCCAGAACTCCTTCCTCCAAAAACTTCTGTATGAAATTATAATTCAACTTAATATTTTTTGTCCATGAATGAAACGATGGGTTTTTGAAAAATTGTATTTCAATTTTTAAAAAAAAAAAAATATCATCATATTTCCTCCTTCCAATATATTCCCATAGCCCCTTAAGCTAGATCAACTCCTTCATGGATTATATTATTGCAATGTAATCCACTTTGTTTGTCAATAGTGAAACTATAAGTTGAATCTTTCAAATATTGTTAATTTTTGTTCCACCAATGGTTAACACAAATCTGGTGGTGCTTTTATAAGTGTATCCATATCCATTAAATTCAGGGTCATCAAAACCCTGTAGTGACTCTTCTATTCTAAAGAAAAGTGCTAATATTATAGAACCCATTAAGTACTTCATAATAAACTTTATAGACATCCAATTTTCTCTTATATGATTTAACATGAATCTACTAAAAACCCCCACTTCTTACACAATGTATGGTCGAGTACACACCGTTTTGTATATAAAACAACCAATAGTTAGGGGATATAGAATCTTTTCTATATACTAAACCTTAGCTTCTATTCATGGTACCTTATCCTTACTTATCTTATAATGTCTGGATAGGGGTGTAGTAATTGGTTTTTCCTTTCCCTTGCTGAAGCGCTCCACCACCTTCCAAATGTAATCAGCCTGATCCTTATACAAAGTATAAGAGCTAAGTTTTCTCACTTTCCTCATCACTAAGATTCATTTATCCAGATCAAGATACTTCATCTCAAAACTTATAAACAATTCAACCTTCAGTTCATCAACCCTTTACTTTTATAGGATAGGTAATAAGCTTGTCATTCGTATAGGAAAGTAATATGATAAAACTCTCATCATTTCACACCTTTTGGTAATATCAATGGTCTATGTTACTTCATATGAAATTCTATTACACCTTGAATTCATTAAACTTCTAATTCCACTACCTTTATTCTTATATAAACCATTAAAGGGTCCTCTTTAAAATGTATTCAATATCCTAGTTTTGGTGATCCAAAAACCCCAACTAAGTTCTCCATATAGATCTCTTGATCAAATACCTCATAAAATAATGTTGTCTTCATGTCCAACTACTCCATTTTTAAACCCTCTATGTAAACCATACTAAGTACCACCCAAATAGTTTTATGTTTGACAACAGATGAGAAAATATATGAAAAATAAACATTGCCTTTTTACTGAAACCCTTTTCTAACTAGTAATGTCTTCCACATCTATCTACCATATGTTTCTTACTTCATCTGATACACCCATTTTTTATATAGAATTTATTCCTAGAAGGAAATTCCTTTATCTCTCATATTCTATAAAAATGGAGGGAAACTATTTCATTTCTCATAGATAACTCCCACTGATTTGAATCTTCCATATTTATGGACTCTCTCGGGCCCTCAATCTCTCAAATTTCTATTACAAGAATATAGTTTAGATTACTTCTATATCTTTTCACTTTGTCCTTTACTCTAGTATATCCTAAAAACTCCCTATGTGGTTCGTCTAATTCTAGTACTATAATTTCCAGTAATTTATCTAATAGAGATATGTCATTTGAAACTATACCCTGAGATTTAAAGGTCATATATCATTATGGTGCTTCATGCCTAAGAAACATAATTAGATCTTGTATCCTATCCATTGTAATATTTGGATAATCTATTATTATCGGTACCATTGTACTTTCTAAAATCTCCAGAACATCTATAACTTATACATATCCATTTAGTTGAACATTATCATCTAATTATACTATTATTTAATTAGTGTTCTCTACTATGTTCTGAGTCTCCCATGGGATCTCTTCATTGATTATCACATTTTAACTTATGGACACCTTTTGAAGTTTATTATCCCAAATTCAAAAACCAAAATATTCATCATAATACACAAAAAAAAAGTAACATGATCTTGACCTAGAATCAATCTTTACCCTCCCCTTGGAATCAACAACGATGTAGGAAAGTGCACCAAATACTTTGATATTGTTTAAGTTAACCTTACTTTAAAACTAATATACTTCTAATAGTTCATTCCTCAATAGAGAAAAGGGACTCATGTTTATCAATTATGTCTCACAATTCATCACTTCGGCCCAAAACAACTTGGTGAACCCAGTAGAATTATCAAACTATTTTTCTTTCCAACTAATTCCCAGTATATATTCTCCATGAATCTGTTATATTTACTATACTTGGTACAGTTTTTTCAAATTATAACCCCTTATTCCATAAAAATATATAGAACACTCTTTTTCCATACTCCACACTATTATTATACCTCAATAACATAAACTTGAAAATGATATATCTTTTTCACAATGGATATCCATCAGATAATGGATCAAAACTCCTCAAACTTATTTTTGATAAATAACACTCAAACATTCCATGTCATGTTCTTGATGAAGGTTACAAAGAACAATGACATATTTCTAGTTCATCCACACCTTACCTTCCATTTGGAAGGACACCTTTCACTAATTTCCAAAGATAAAATACTTGCATGTACTTTACTTCATGCTGCCAATATTCAACATACAATAATCAGTGGGGATTTTCAACCTTTTCTCACTCAATTTACCTAGATGGTTATTCCATAAATTTGTGGAAGATAATTATCCATCATGCATCATACCTCTTCATACTCTTGTACAACATATTTTCCTCAATTATTTAGACAAAACCATGGAACCACATGAAATATTCCATGAACTATCCATGAATTTAGTATATAAACCTACATTATTTAACTATCCCATGGAAATTAAGTTTTTTCTTATTCTTGGGATGTGCCACACATCTTTACACTCTATTATAAAATCAATCTTTACATGAAGAGGGATTTCACCCTTTCAAACAATCAAGACAGCCTAATGATAAACCCTATAGTATCTTCTAGTGGTATATTTCTTCTTACCCCCCCCAACCTCCACCTCATGGATATTGAGTGAAATTAATCTCTATAATCTATAATCCAATACTCAAGTGAGGTAGTGTAATATAATAAAAACCCACTCTTATCTTCAAATACAAAATTCACATATCCACTTCTAGAAGCGCATATTTCGGAATTCACTCTACACTCATTACAGTCCTTCTTTAGGTGGTATTTATTCCCATAATTCCAATACATGGGATGAAATATCTACAATATATACCTACTCTAACATCTCCTTCATTTATCTATCATATGACCTTTTCATGAAAACAGTTGTCCTCTCCCTTTTGTGTTATAGGTATTATCTAAGAATGCCCAAATCTCCTTTAAATTATTCTATATATTCAATATCAAATCCCTAATGTCAGAAAAAATAATTCTAGTCATAACACATGAATTTATGACTGTTATCACCATCATATCTCAAAACTTAGGGAGGTATGATAGAAACAACAGAGCCCACTACTGGTCTCCAAATGTAACCTTCACTGAATCTAATTAACTCTTTATCATGTTTAAGTTATTTATATGATCTGCTACTATTTTACCTTTTTATATCCTCATTTCAAACAAACTCTTCAAGATAGAGACCTTGTTCAATGTTTACATCTCCTCTACATGTTAGAGAGGTTCTTCATAAGTTCTGATGTGGTCTTTATTTATAAAATATTATAAGTCACACTAGAGATAATGACATCTTTATCAAGACTAATAATCTATTATATATCCTCTCTCACTCTTAATTCATCATCTCTTTCATCTTAGTACCCATAAATGATATACCAAGTTCCTTCTATAGTATAAAATCCTCCATCTTCTTTCTCCAGAACCCAAAATCTGTGTCATCAAACTTCTTCATCCTGACCATACCCACATACAACTCCCTTTATATAGTAGATAATGATCTCCCACTAGATTCTATAACATGTAATAGGGATCAAAAACTTCTAACAAAAAACTCTTATAAAAAGAAAATGATATAATGATGTCATTGAATCAAGATCAAAAACACATTCACTAGGGTATGATCATCTAAAGACCCTCCAACCAAAGCTTTGGTACCAATTTTTTGAATCATGGATATATTTTTGTAACTCTTATAGAATATGTCCAATAGAGAATTCAATTAGAAAATAAATTTTTTATGGATGATCCCTCACCACAGTGACTGGAACTTGGAAGAAAAATTCACCCAAATCACATCACTTCAATGCCAACCCACTTAAAATGAAACATAGACCATAATTATTATAATAAGATAATCTAATGAATGAAATAAAAATAAAAAATAAAAATTTATTTGACTTGGTGTGATCCCAACTCTATAAGAGGACACTTATTTTCTTTTATTAAATAAATAGGGATGATTACAATTACTCATGTGCACTTAGTTTTTCAATCACAACATATCTTACCTACCAAATATAGAAAATTATATCTAGTGAAACTACTTTTTGTATCTTCTAATATTCATGGAGAATAATTTAACATATATCTTATCATTATAATTATTTATCTTTTTGGTAAAAGGTCCCACCCCCCCCCCCCCCAACTCTCTCAAATGATATATTATGTACTTTTCAAAAATCACTCAAATTTACACTTTGTGATTCTCTTATATTTATTGATACCAAGAGGTGTTAATAATTTATTATAAATAATTTTTTGAAGTTTAAAGTGGATATGATTATTTATATTGGATTTTGTTTGAGATGCATAAATCGTATTCAAATTAACATTTATTATGATGTTAATGTGTTTGGAGAATAATTTATAAAATTCTTAAGTCATATCAATGTGATTATATATCATGAGAAGAGTTTATGATTCTAGCATGTTAAAGGGAGTAGTAAATGGAGTTTCACACTTCAAAGTGGGGTATTGCATCATAGAAGTTATTTGAGAATAAAATTTAAAATTTAAGAAATTGTTATTCCATAGAAGTAGGTTGGGTTGATTTTCGATTACCCTATAAATTTTAATACTTACATGTTATATGATGTTTCTATGTTTTGGAAGTTGATTAAGGAAGAATTTGTTTACTACAAGATGTTACTATATCATAGAGTAGGTTGGGTCGATTTTTTTTGTCCTTAGAAATTTGAGGGTTCTTACATAATAATATTCATCCATGTTACAACCAGCTAACATTACATTGGATTATACTGCATAATAGTTTTCTATGTTGAAGTTCTTAATTTTCAAGAACTATGTAGTTTTGGATATTTCAATGCTTTCACCTTATAAGAAGATACAATGTCGTAGAGAATTTTAGGTTGGTTTTTGAAGGCTCCAAGAAATTTCAATACCTAAAAATCGTAAGAAGTGTTTATGTCTAAACCAATTGAGATCAAGGTATTATACACCATAGGAGAGGTTTCCATGACATAATGCTTTATTTTTTGGTTTTTTGGTGTCTCTAGAGATTTTTATATATCTACATAAAAATGTTGTATCATATTTCATGAAATTATAGTAGTTAAAAAATAATTGTTTTGAAATACGATGATATGATACAAATGAGGATGCTTCACTGTGAGGAGTGATTTTATAAGAAATATTTGGGAAATTTAAGCATCCATGCTTATTTAGATCCATAGTGAAAATTTGGGGGTTATTTCATCCTATTATATCTACGAATTCAAATTTTATTGATCAGGATTAAGATGTTTTATTATCCAAGAGACATGATTTAATAAGGGGATTTTAATTTGAAATTAAAATTCAAATCTTAATAAGTTATTGAATCGGGTTCTTCGATGAAGATTTAAAAAATTTGTGTGAAGATTGTGAGGATTTTTTGTGAAAAAATGGAGTGAGAAGAATAAAAATTTATGGATATGTGAAATATATTGGAAATTTGGGGATTGTGAAAATTTTAATAAAGAAAAAAATAAAATAAGAAGATTGATGTGGATGTGTTCATGTTATGTTAATAAAAATTGAATAAGAAACTTTTTCTTGTGAAGGTTTGAAAGAGAATTATAGTTTTTTCATTCAGTTCAAGTAGATTGGAAGTGGAATAAATCATCATAATCAGTTACTTAGAAGAAATGTATTTGGTTTATAACTCATCATTTGTTTTTCAAATTTTTATAATTGTATAATGTTGGGTGTACATCTGTGAGTGATGCACCAAATCATAATGTGGATACATGGAAGCATAAGTTTCAATTTTATACCCTACTTTTTGGTACTCATATAATGATTCTAGTGGGTTTTGTGATCCTAGAATAATATACATTACACCAAGTACTATCCTTATAATATTGAGATATGAACCATGTAAATATATTATGTTTACATGTGTTGGTGTGTGTTTGGGTGTGTTGTAGAAATCATCACTATATCTTAATAGGTGATAAAGGTTATTTTGATAGAAAAAATATAAAATAGTGTATATCACTAATTCCCCCCCCCCCTCTTAGTGACCTTTCATTGATCCTAAAGTGGTTATGCAAGTGGTATCAGAGAAGGTTCCCTTCATTAGTGATTGGTTATATTAATTTTTTGAAAGTTGAAATCTCTATCTATCGATTTGATGAAGAAATGTCTAATTTTTATTATATATTGAAAATAATTTAAGTTCAATGAACAGCATGGTTATTTCAACATTTTATGGGAAAAGCTATAACATATGGAAAGATAAGATGATTTCATAATTTTTATCTATCAGTTATGATGTTTTGAAAGTTTCAATTGATGGGTATGTTACCTAGGTTTAAGGTGTTATTATGATCAAAATAGATAAGAGGAATTTAGAAATTGATGGTCGTTTAATGGATTTTATGTTGTTGTCACTCTTAGAAATCTAATTTTTTAAGTCAAAGGACTCAAAACTGCAAAACATATTTGGGATAAATATCAAAATATCTATGAAGTAAATTCCAAAGTGAAGTGATCTAAATTGAAAATTTAGAGACTTAAGGATGACGATACTCAAATTCATAATAATGAAATTAATGGTAGTTTCTCCACAACATCGAATGAGGTTTTGAGAACAATTAGAGGATATGGTGATAACTTAGAACATTATCATATTATTAAAAAGATATTTTTTATGTTACAAGATATGTTTAATTCTAGAGTCTTTGATTTTGAAGAAAAGGATCCCAGTTATATTCCACTTATTGATTTACATATTATTTTAACATCTTATGAAACAAGAGAAGACAATGCTATCAAGAAAAAGGTGATGGTAGAAAAATAAATCTCTTTTAAATCCAAAACGAAATAGAAGTTGGAGAAGAAGGTTTATGTTGAAGAAAAATAATTTTTTCAAATTCATATGAATATTTATAGGATAATTTTGATGAATTTGTGTCTCTTATCTCAAGAAACATGAGAAGTGGTAAAGAAAAGTACAAACGATATCTTCCCTTAAAATGTTTCAAGTGTGGAACTATTGGGAACTATGCTGTAAATTATCCAAAATATAAAACCAATGGAGATAGTAAAGAGGAATGTAACGCCCCAAAATTTTATGGTATGTCTCTTTTAAAATTTTAAATCTTTGGTACTTTATGTTTCACGCAACACTGAGTTTGAAACCGTAATATACTCTTAAATATTACCGTTGAAATAATAATGTGACTATTAAGAATAGTAATATAACCAATAGAATAGTAACTTCACCTATGAAATTAAACAAAAAATGTAGGTATATTATGAATGAAAATATAATATATTTATATCATTGAATAAGTAAATAATTTTTTTAAAAAGGACAAAATTAAGTGTAGGTATTTTTTTGAAACAAAAATGTTTAATTACAATTTTATAATTAATATAATTATTTAAAAGAAAATTTATTTTCATAAAATATATTCATGAAGTTATTTTTTTCTTATGATTATAAGATAATTTTATGTTACCTTTATTAATTTTCAAAAGTGTTATAAAATCATTTACATTTTTAAAATCAGAATTTTTTGAATAAACGATTATTTTAATTAAAAATTAAATTCATAATATTTAAACAATTATTTTCACAAAATATAGTCCAATTTTTTTTATAAAATTCTAAAAATGGTTAGGGTTTTTTTCGGATTTTTCTAAAATAATGGAATTTTTGGTCAATAGTGAAATAGGGTAATTTACGGTACATATACATTATAAGTTAAATATACTATTTATTGAGTCATTTCTATTGTAAGAACCATAATCTCAAACTATACTTCTAAATTTACTATATTTATTCATGGTAATAAAAACTATTCATAGTCATGAGAAAAAAATAATAAACTAATGAATAAAATAATCAAAAAAACACCCCTCTCCTCCACTATAAATACTACCCATCATGACACATTCTCCTCACACCTCCAAAGCCTTGAATATATTTTATATTATAATCATTTCCTCTCCAAAACCTATCCCCCACGATTTGGTATTTATTTCCTTATCAAGAGAGCATTTCCAGGTCCTTTAGGGAGGTTCTCAAGTAGGCGACACTCAAGAGGTAAAACCTTCTCTCCCTCTCTTTCAATTTCTTTTATTTTCTTATCCTTCCCTCACCTACCCTGTCCAATGTGATATGATAACTCCAATACTTTTATATACTATAATTTTATTATTTTAATGTTATATCAACCATCAATTCTCTTATCTTTCCCTTTTTATTATAAAAATGAAAACATCATCTGTGTGGTGTCGATTTATCGTCATCATGGATAATAAGTTATTGTTTTTCAAATCAACCTTCAAGGCTGGTAATAAAACCATTTTTATGGTTAAAAAACAATTTAATATATTTTATATATATTATTTAATGTTATGTAACCATCATATATTCATAATATTAATTCATAAGACAAAACTAGTTCTTGATGTTCGAAAAAACGCCTAAATCCTTTAAATGGTTATCTTTAATGATTTATCTAATGAATCATCCTAATATGTGGAAAATAAATGATATATAAGACCATTAAATGTAATTTAAGTTCATTAATAATATATAATTTCAATTCTACATAACTATTTCTATTTTACATGATCTTTTGTACATGTATACAAATGAACCAATCATGAAAACCAAGGAAATGACCACTCCCGAGTGACAAAATTGAATTTTATAACTTATAAAAAATGATATAAATGAACTTAATAAAATTATAATAAATAGAAAAAATGTTTAATAGGTTATTAATTAAATTATTAATGAATCTAATTTCATTATCCAAGACATTAAGTTCAAGTTTAGAAAAAGTTTAGACATAAGGTAAGGGTTTCTTCCCGAACATCTAGTTTTCATTCGGGTTACGATTTCTCTCTCTTTAACATAATGTAATTATTCTTTATTATTATCTAATTCTTATAAATTATGTTTATATATTTAAAACTCATGTATCTAGATCATTTAATATTTATTTTATGCAGAAATACATGTTTTATAAGGTTCCCTTTTCAATTCTTCTTGCAAAGCAAGCCAGATTAAAGGGAACATCTCAATTTATTACCCATTTTCAAGTGTCATCCATAATTTTTTTTAAGATTCCATTATTTTCTAAAATCAATTTTTTCATTAAAATACTATCTTTTTCTATTTCTTATTGTATACAAAACAATTAAAAATTTTCTGTTTTAAGGACTCCTTTATATTTTCTCCTAAACCGCACTAAAGTGGCCCAATTATAAAGTTTCTTAAAAACTCTTTTTAAACATTGGAAATAATTTCTGTCTCAAACATAATTTGATTGTACTTTCCTTTTTCTTTTTGGGATGTACATGTCTAAAATCTAATTTTATGACAAATACAAATGATTTTTTCCAAAATAACTCTTCTTTGAAAAGTAAAAAGCGTAGTACTTTCAAGAATTACTCGAAGATTTTATTAGAGTATTTTCATATATTTCAGAATCATTTGTTGAATCATATGATTAGTTATAATTTATCTTATATTGTATCATCTACCATATTTTATTAAATGTTTTATCATCAGTTTGACTATGGAAGTGCTATCTTGATACCATTCACCATATTACTTGGAATAGTTAATGATTATATTACTAATTGGGGAAAGTTATTTACATTTCATATGTGTATATTGTTTATATTTTACACCATTTATATGAGGAATGTAATGGACTTAGTAAGTGATGAACAGGGCCCACTATATCCCCTTGATGCATTAGTATGTCTCGTGAGACAAACTAGATTGTGATTTGGCATAGGCCTTACCCATTTATTTTTAGATGTCTTGGATGAGACCATGATGATATGTTCTAATGTACAGAATTATTCATTCCATCATTATAATATTAGTAATTGATAATCCATGTGATTATTTAACTAGTATAACATCTATAGTTAAGTTTTATTCTCATGTTATTATTTATATGGAATTATTTTCATCATATTCTACTCCCACTATATTTATTACCCTTACTGAGAATCTAAGCTCACCCCTTTCTTATGTTTTATTTTTCCCCTGGATATAAAGATGTATATTCTAAATTACATTTAGGGATAATATAGGAGTTTAAGGATATTTCCAATGGAGTTGCAATGTTGTTTTTCCTTTTAATTTGTAATGTAAAAATTATGTATGTATCAAGTTTTTCCAAAGATACTAAAATATTAGGTCATTATGTATGTGAATTCCTTGTTTATTATAATAATGTAATAAAGCAAGGTTCCATCTTTGGGATACTAGGGTCAGGGTATTTACAGTTGGTATCAGAGAAAGTTCATTAGAAACCTTGGAAACTAGATTTAGAAAACATAGATTATGGAACATAACCCTAAGATAGACTTTGATGGTATGCATAGAAGAACATCCTAGAATTTTGGTATGGTAGATATTATATGGTTCTTCCTAGAAATATATCACTATCTGGATACTATAGGTGGATGTGGTTCTGGTATAGATGTACCTAGAGGTAACAACTCTAATAAGGTGAGTTGGGCCAGATTTGGCATAACCTCGTGCACAACGATGGGCATTACTGCACACCTGGTTTCATACTCTCAGGGGATATCCTTAGGATAATTCATATTTTCCTTATAAATAATTATGAAGGATTTAAAAGTAAATATATCCCAAAAGAAACCATGTATATTATTATAATATTAGTTATGCATAAATTTTCAATTTATGTTAAGTGTTTTTTTAGTTTAAAATTATCCATTGTGATTCATAACTTAATTTAGTGTATTCAATTGTTTATAAATAGATCCTAGTTGAAGTAATGGAAACTATATCAATGTATGTATTCCATGTAGGTATTCTTCTCCTTTTTAAGATAATTATGATGGAGTTGTAGCTTATCGTTTGGCAATGACACCTAGAATTTATAAAGTACACAATGTGTTCCATGTCTTTTTGTTAAGGAAGAACATGCCAGACCCAATACATGTCATCACTTCTGAATGGACATAATTCGAACCTAATTTATCTTACTGTGAAGATCCTATCCATATTCTAGACACTAAAGAATAGGTGATGAGGAATCGAATGACTTGGCTGGTAAGGTTACTTTAGAATAATCATAAAATTGAAGAGGTGATGTGGGAACCAGAGGAATTTATGATGAAGAAATACCCAGATATTTTATGAGAAAAAATTCTATAAATTTCAAGGATGAGTTTTTTTTTAAGGATATGATAATGAAACACCCCATTATTTTATGGTATGTCTCTTTTAAAATTTAATATCTTCGATATTTTATGCTTCACTCAACATTGAGTTTAAGATCGTAATATACTATTAAATATGATCATCAAAATTGTAATATGACCATTAGAAATTGTATTACGAAAATTAGAATATTAAATTCCCCTATGAATATATACATAAAATTTAGATATCTTATTAATTAAAATATAATATATTTAAATCCTTGAATAAGAAAATAAATGTTTTAAAAAGGATAAATTAGTTGTTGGTATTTTTGTGAAACAAAAATGTTTATTTACAATTTTATAACTGATAAAATGATTTAAAATAAAATTTATTTTCATAAAATAGATTCATGGATTACTATGTTTTTATCTTATGATTATAAGAAAATTTTATTATACCTTAATTAAATTTTCAAAATGTTATAAAATCGATTATAATTTAAAAATCAGTATTTTTCGAATAAATCATGATTTTAGTGAAAAATTAAAGTTATGATATTTAGAAAATTATTTTCATAAAATTGAGTCAATTTTTTAATTCTACACACTGAAAATTGGTTGGGGTTAATTTTTTACATTTTTCTAAAATATTTGATTTTTTGAATAGTGAAATATATTAATTTACGGTATATATACATTATAAGTTAAATACACTATTTCTTGAGTAATTTTTTATGAAAGAAAAATAATATATAACTAACCTTGTCTATTTAAAGTATTTATTCGTGTTAATTAAAACTATTCATAGTCTGGATCCAAAATTATAAACTAATTATTAAAATAATCAAAAAAACACCCATATCCTCCACTATAAATACCACCACACACCAACCCTTCTCCTCACACCGTGAAAGCCTTTTATATTTAAAATATTCTTCATATTTACTCTCCAAAACCTCTACCCCACATTATGGTATTTTTTTTCTTACCAAAATACCATTTCCAATTCCCTTACAGAGGTTTTTAATGAGGTGAAACTCAAGCCATAAAATATTCTCTCTCTATTTCAATTTCTTTTATTTTGTTATCCTTCCCTAACCCCCTATCCAAAGTGAGAATATAAATCCAATATTTTTTATATATTTTAATTTTAATATTTTAATGGTATATTAAACATCAATTATCTTCTCTTCCCCCTTTGATTCTAAAAATGATGATATCGTCTATGAGGAACTGATTTACCTCCTTCATAGACGATGAGTTTTCATTTTTCAATTTTGCCTTCAAGGCTGGTCATAAAACCATTTTTATGGTTAAAACAGAATTTAATATATGTAATAAAAATTATATAATATTCTCAAACCATTATATATACATAATATTAATTCATAATACAAAATTAGTTTGTGATGATCGAAAAAATACCAAAATAATTTAAAAGGTTATCTTTAACACTTTATTTAATTAATCATCCTCATATCTAGAAACTAAATGATATATAAGTTAATTAAATCTAATTATATTTAATTAATAACATATAATTTCAATTCTTTATAACTATTTTTATTTTCCATGATCTTTCATACATGTATACAAGTGAACCAATCATGAAAACCAAGGAAACGAACACTCCCGAACGACGAAACTGAATCTTATAACTCAAAAAAAAGGTTATAAATGAAATTAATAAAATTATAATAAATAAAATAAATGTTGAATAGGTTATTAGTTAAATTATTAATTAATGTAATTTAATTATCCAAGACATTAAGTTCAAGTGCAGAACAATTTATGACACAAGGCAAGAGTTTCTTCATAAACCTCTGTTTTTCATGCAGGTTACGATTTCACTCTCTTTACCACAGTGTAATTATTATTTATTTTTATATAATTATTATAAATTTTTTTATATGTTCTCAAATCATATATCTATATCATTTCAAATTTATTTCATGGGGAAATACATGGTTTATAAGGTTACCATTTCAATTCGTCTTGTTAAGAAAGCCCAATTAAAGGGAACTTCCCAATTTTATACCCATTTTCAAGTACCATCCATAATTTGTTTTAAGACACAATTATCTTCTAAAGTCACTATTTTTTCGTGAAAAAAATATATTTTTACATTTATTTTTTTATACAAACTATTATGAATTTTTTCATTTTAACACTCTTATATTTTCTCTTAAACCGCTTTGATGTGTCTTAATTCTAAAGTTTCTTAAAAACTATTTTTACATGTTGGGCATAATTTATGTATAAAAAATTAATTCATTATCCTTTAATTTTCCTTTTTGTGAAATACATATCAATAATCTTATTTTTTTACAAATACAAATGAGTTTTCCAAAATAAATCTTTCTTTTAAAGTAAAAAAAGGTATTTCTCTCAAGAATTCATCAATGATTTTATTAGATTATTTTAATCTATTTGAAAACATTTTGTAAAATATTATGATTAATTGGGATTAATATTATATTATAACATATAAAATATTTTATTAAATGTTTTATGATCATTTTTTATTATGGATGTTCTATCTTGATATCATTCACCATCTCAGTCAAAATGGTTAGTGATTATGTTACTGATTGGGGAAAGTTATTTATATTTCATATGTATATATTATTTATGATTCACCTCATTCATATTAAGAATGAAATGGAATTAGTATGTGATGTTCGGGGCCATTAATAGTCCCTCGATGCATCGGTAGGTCTCATGAGACAAACCATATTGGGATTTCACTAAGGCCTTACCCATTTATTTTCAGATGTCTTGGCTAAGGCCACAATGGTATGTTCAGATGTCTAGAATTATGCATTCCATCATTATGATATTAGTAATTGATCATCCATATCATCATCAAAGATATATTTTTGTTAAACAGGAAAAGTTTACCACCATACAAACAACCAAAAATATCAAAAGGTTCGGAAGACCCAATAAAGATCTAGTGGGGTCTAAAGTAGTGAAGACCAAGCTCATCACCTCTAATCAAAGTCACCCCTTTAGGTTTCAAAAAGTGGGAGCTCGGGAAGAAAATGATATCGGTGCCTTGATCTATAACATACATGGATGCAAGATTGTATGCAACCTTGTTCCCTTCCCTCCAAGTGTGCACCACCGAAGTGTTGTTGCCAAGAATGGATTTATATTTTCTGATGATATAAATAATTGACCACGGAGTGAAAACATTTCAATGCATGGTGTCATGGATAATCTTAGAATTAGTATCCACGTGAAATAGATCAATATTCTCCTATTAGCATATCTGCAAACCTTGGAACATCTCTTTGGATTCCGCTTGCATTAACGTCCCTTGTCCATAGAAAGCAAAAAAAGCAAGAATGACGATACCCCTGAAATCCCAAACCACACCTCTGTCATGGATAATAACCTCCTTGAATGCACCATCCACATTAATCTTGAGACAAGAAGAAGGTGGATGTCATCTCACCCACTGTCCATTATTCCCTCTACATCCAGAATTGTCTAGAGAAATGCTGCTTTGCAAGCATCTCAGAGAAGGCACATCTCTCCAGTTGTTGATACCATTAACCATATCCAACAGAAGTGACTTGGTTCTCATGATTACAAATCTACAAGAGGATGTAATGCCTTAATACTTGGTCATGTTTCTGGATTTCTAGATGCACCAACAAGCTGCATTCAAAATGAGTGCCTTCGCTAGTCTTTCCACAACTAAGTTATTCATTCCAAGGAACCATTGTTCCAGGAAAGTTCTGTCGATACTAGTAGTGTAGTGAAACACTGAAAAATCACCAAAGAAGCTCCAAATCTCTTTATCCCATTCACTGTAAAAAAAATAGGTGATTCTCATACTCCTCTTAATACCTTGTACAGTAGTGGTATTTGGAGGCAAGATTGATACGCAACTTCTTGACCTTGTCATCGGTTGGAACAGCCTGATTCCTGATTCTCTAAGTCAGAAAGTTATTTTGGTTGGAATCTTTCTACTTCATAAAATACTATTCCAACAATTAGACTTCTCCTAAAGAAAAATATTCCTTTGTAAATCTTTTGAAGTGAAGAATCCCAAGGTGGAGGTTATAAACACGCACCTATCATGTTTAGAATTGATGCGGATGAGATCAAAAATTCCTCATTGATCCTCATCCAGAACAGCATGTATAAATCCATGATGCATACTAGCCTCCTTGAACGTAATTTGATGGACAAGACACCTAGGAAATCCAAGCAAGGATCTCACCCAATTTTGATTCTAGAAAAGTATGTTCCCTACACTCACAATCCACCGTGAGTAACCACGGAGGGTCAGAATGAGAAAGGAAAATGTCGCCCAGAAAGGGGACCCATGGTCACCCCTATAAGTGCCAGTAGCTGTTGTAGACATTATTTTTCCCTAGAGAGTACTCTCCTCTACAACCTCCCATGCAAGCCTCGCATTCATACAGTGCATGGTGTCTGAAAGATTCTGAACATTGATCCCTCCTTCGTGAATAGGTCTTGCCATCCTTGGCCATGAGGACTAGTGATGCTTGATTTCGGATAAACCATCCCAGATGAACCGCACCAGTACTTTATTTATTATTGCAATGACACCCTAAGATGTGAAGATATATATTATTAATGACTTGTAGGGGTAATCTAGGAGTTTAAAAATGTTTCCAATGGAGTTTCTATATCGTTTTTCCTTTAAATTTATAATGTAAAAAATATGTTTGAATCTAGTTTTTAAAAAGATACTATAATATTTGTCCCTTTTGGATGACACTTTCTTTTTTAGTATACCAATGTAATAAAGAATGGCTCCGGCCCCAGGCTACTTGCATCGGGGTCTTTACAAGGAAGATTTTAAATATAGAGTATTCTCAAAGAAAAAAACACAATAATCCAAAGGTTTATTACAATTATATTTTTAATGATTTATTTAAATTTCACAAGTGAAACGTCAAGTCTAAATATGGTATAGACAATTAGAATGAAGATAAAAATTATTTTTCATTTTATGGTGAAGATACTAGTAAACTACTCATTGCTAAGGTGAATGATGAAAATATTTCATGTGATGAATGTAGTTATGAAATTGAATAAAAAGAAGATAATAATATAGAATACATGCTAAATGTAGAATTAAAATAATTTATATCTATGATTTCTAAATAGGAGAAGGAAATCAAAAAATGAAGATAAATCATAAATCATTTAACAACAAAGAATCTATTTTTTCAAAAGAAAATTCAAAGTTTATTAAAGATGTTAAAGGGTTGTTGAATATTATTGATTATGAGATGACTCTTAACATAAATTTGGAGGAAATATTTAAGTAGAAGGAGACTGAGTTTGATCATTTATAAAAAAACATGATCATAACCGAAGAGGATTTGTTATGTGTAGATCTAAATTTCATAATTATATTTCATAATTCTTATAATATTCAAAGAATTTTGAGTCTTGATAATTCAAATAGAAATAATTATATAAAAATGATAATAATCCTAAAACTTTTGTGGAACATTAGTGAAGAAGAATTTATTCATTTAGAACAAGTTTGTGACCAAATCAAGTAATTTTTGGAAATCTAGAAATTCTAGGAGTACCAAATAGAGTAAAAATAATCTAAAATTGGGGTGTCTAAAATAGCTGAAAAAAGATTGATGTAAAGAGGATATAATTGGAAGTTTAAAAAATTATATTTCAAAAAAAATTATTAAAAATCGGTGACTCTATTAATGGTGAAATACAGTCGAAAAAATTTGGATAGCATGCTACTTTCAAAGGTAAATATGATTTCTATGGTTATAGTTAGAATTGTGGGGAATTTAGGAATATGAAAAAAAAATATGTGTCGGTTTAATTACAAATATTAATTAGACTAGAAGGTATGATAAGAAAGGTTTGATGGGGATTCATCCCCCTTAAAATAATTAAGTTTAGAAACTATTTCAGAACTCTAGATAAAAATCACAAAACAATTTTGATATACTTCAAGAAGTTTGTGGAAGGTGTGACTAGCTTGGTAATCATAGTAATAATTTCCATATTATTTTAACAGCTAAAAATAATATGAGTTTAAATACTAGAATATATCACCTCATAGTTTTGATCATCACAGCCACATAACTTAAAGAAAATATTTCTTTTCAATACATTCCCAATACCTTTTAGGTTTATAGTTTTAGATAAGTAAAACAAAACATTAACAAACAAAACCCATGTTATTTGTATCAATTGAATATTTTTTCCATTATATATAAAAACAATTAATTAAAAATGTCTTCAATATCTCCCAAAAAATATCTACTTAAGAAAATATTATATACACTTCATACTTTTCATATCTTCATAACCTAGGGAAAAGGAAACATAAGAAATGGGTAAGCTCATATTATCAATACGTGTAAACATAAGCGATAATAATAAAATATCATTAGTGAGTATAATATGATAATTTGGGTATAGTAAAGATACATTATAAATTTATACCCAATAAAAAAAATATCATACATTGTTGAATAAGACTTGGTATATCATAACACATGAATAAGTCAATAAACATGATCCATGAGAGCATAAGATCAGAATTATAATAAGAATAAAACTATGGAATATCTTTCCAATATGGAATATATATTACTTTCATGGTCCACACCATCAGTTCCCATGCTTATGAGAAAAAAAATGTACTCAGGAAAACTTATCTCATGAGATATAAATTTTTTACCAATTCTTTGAAGGCTGATATAGGGCATCGCCCATCCTTTATCCATAATTATGCATGAAACATTAAAATAATTAACATATCAAATCATAAATTACCCATTGAAATAAATTGGGTTTCATAAAACTTTCAAATTAAATTCATTCAATTTTTATAGCATAATGAACCCATGTCAAGAAAATGGGTTTCATTCAACAAATCATAAAGAACCCATAGAAATAAAATTGGGTTTTATATTATTTTAAAATGGATTCACAAAAGAAAATCATTAATAATTCCATCAATAATCATAACATGATAAAACTATAGGAAATAAATAGGTATCTAATGACATCAATTAAATTTATAGGTAAATATCATTCAATCAAGATAATAAATAATATCGTATTTACATTGTATAGAAAAAATTTATACGATTAAGAAAATAATTTCCTCAATCAATCAATATATGGAAATTAGGTTAATACTATTTAATCAAAATAAGGAAATATAGAGTCTCCACATAGGAAACAAATTGAAACATAAATTATATTTATACATAATGGATGACTAACTAAGAAAAAGTAGTGAGGAATAATTCTTCTAAAATAGAGTGATGTTACATATTTCATCTAGAGAAAGAAGGTGGAAGGACTCTTTTGAATAATTCCCTTGAAAAAGTATAATATATTTCAAATAAAAAAAACTTATATAAAAAACAATTTTTTGATGTTTTATAAAACCCAATTTGGAAATAATAAATATTAATGATCTTTTGGAATCATAATTAAAGAAATATTTTATAAAACTTGCAGAAAGATTATTTCTTTATAAACTATTAAATATTATATAGAAACATTCATACAATATGAAAAGATGTTGCAATGACTTGTTCACAAGTAAACCTTAAATAGTGAATCTTTTAATATTTAAAAAAAAAGACCCATTTGGAAAACGTTAAAATTTCTTTATTAAATTTAAAATAAGATCATGTAATATAATATGACATTTATAAATTACTCAATAATAGATAAGGAGACTTGTAAATTCATCCAATGAATATGGACATAGGAAAATGGGAATATCCATACTAAGAAGAAGATATGAGTTCAATTTCACTTATAAGAAAAACTTATGCTAAAATATAAGTCAAGGGGAAATGAAATTTTTAGAGGAAATGTAAAACCTCTTGAATATTCAATCAAAATGATGAGGGTTTTTAGAAATAAAAAAAATTCCATAGACTTAATATATTTCTAAAACAATCATGATTTGAAAATAAGTCTGTAAATCTAATCCCTTACAGTTTGGGTAACATTTTAATCAAAACCCATTTAAATTTTGGTATCTTTTAATTAAAATGAAATTTAAATAAATTATATGATATGGATCTTAAAATCACATGAGTTTGGTAAAATAAATTAAATATGTATTAATCACATCAAATTAAAGGTATCATGGTTCACTTTAAGAAATATGTATCAAGAATTTAAATTTGAGAAAATGAACCCCTTAACTCAATTCCTTCTTAGTTGAAATATGCTCTAAACTCATATATAAAAAAATTGAACATATTAATAATATATTTAAGAACTTTTTTCATGTATATAAACTAATATAAACATTATTTATAATTATTATCTATATTTATATTATTTAGTTATTATCTTTTTCTGATATTGTGTATGAGTAATCTTTGTTATTTTGAACAAGTTTCAAAATAGTAGTGTTATTATTCATTTTATCCAAAATTTAATAATTAACATGTCATAAAAGGAAATTTAATTTATGTTTTAAAATTTTTTATAATATTTTAATTTCATTCTATATGAGTTTTGTCTATGATCGTTAAAGATGAATTCGATGAAGAGCATGTTTTGATGATTCTTAGCAAATGAAGAGTGTTTTATTAAATAATGAGTTAAATTTTTATATTACCATTATAGAACCAAATATTAATAATTATTTACTTATTTATATCATATATTATTAGAAATTAAATTTCCATTATCATTAATGATCTAAATTTATATCATTTTTCAAGTAGGTTTTTAAATTAACTAAAATAAGAAAATACCATATTTAATGGTTGACTATAAAGTGATTTACTTGTAATATCATTATAATATAATAATTATGATGTTATTTAGTTTTTATAAGTGTTTTATATCATAATTTTAAATAATTATAATAATAATATAACCCATATTAATTTATTTTATAGTATGAAGAAATCACTTTTTTTTTCTTAGAATGCTCTTTTAGACGGTTGAATTTACTACAGTTGTTTATTTCTCACATTATTAAGAGGATGTCCAATTTTTATTTATATAAGATTAATAATTTTATAGAAATTATATTTTTCTATTTAAATCATTCTTATAACCATCCATAAAAGGAGGTGATGAAAAATGGAACACATCGTTTCATGGAGGCGGTAGTCCGCACATGCCCATGGATAATGCTTTTGTATTCCTTAGAATGGGAGAGAGAAGAAATTTTGTTTACCATTTTAGAATCTTAAATAATTTATATATATCATAATTATATATTAAATTCACTATTTAAACCATTCTTGTAAGTTTTTGAAGGAAAACAAACATAATACTTCATGGAGGCAGTAGTCCGCACAACGCACGAATGACAGTTTTATTATTCATAATAGAAAATGGAAAGGTGGTTAATGGTTATAACCTAATAATAATAAAATAATAGTTTAATTATTATACTTATGTTATTATTTTAATATGGTGTAATTTAATTTTAGAAAGAATAAGTTTTCATAAAGAAATATAAATTAGAAAGGAGCACGTATATACTTATACCTAACTTCTTGGATTGTCTCCTTTTAAAAGGGGGTTAAGCCTTTGAGGGATGTTATTTTGAGAATAAAATAACTTATGGAATTTTTATAGTAATTTAGGGTATATTTTTTGGTATATTTTTTTTCAAACTAAGTACGTTATGGTATTAGGGGATGTGAGAGGAGTACCCCTTTTATAAGTGAAAAGGGATAGTGTTTTTGTAAATACCCAAAACTTTTTAATAATGGGAAGTCACTCTCTAATAAGTGAGCTAAAATTTTGATAAATAATGGATAGGGTAAGGGATAAGGTTGATAAAGGACTCAAACACCCATTCAGACACATGCTTCAAAAAAATAGTCTTTCCCTATTGGTTAAACCCTTTTTCCCCTTTTGATTTTTACTAAGGTAACTAGTTTTTACCTAAGTAATTTATCATTTATGCTTAAAAATAAATTTAAAATTTTATATATAATTTATACCTAAATATTAAAATTTTTAAATCCAATTTATTATATTAATATTATCAATGTGATAAAAAATATTTTAAAATACTAAATGTATAATATATTAAATGCATTTTTTTGAAAAAATTTAACTTAAATTATAAAACAATAAATATGGGTTTTTAAAAAATAATTTTTATAATTATAGGGACACTTAGAAAATAAATATTTTTTCTTATAAAAAATTTTTCATGAATTTACATTCTAATTTTATCGGATGTCTCCGAAGAGACTTGAATTTACAATTCATACTTATATACTAATAATTTCATAAACGTCATGTTATTTGTAAAAACTATATTTCTCACTATTTACCTAAAAATCAATCCTTTTTTAAAAATTAAAAAATAGTACTAAACTAATATTTAAATTATAAATACGAAAATAAATTTTATCATATCAAATTAAATTTCAGTAATTTTATATTTTAACTCTTACTTAAAATCATAAAATATAATGAGAAAAAAAATTTATAGGAAAATAAATTTATAAAATACTAGTCATTCTTATTTTAAATTTATATAAAACACTAAAAAATATAGAATTAATCAATAAATGAAATATTTTATTAGAATCATTATTCAACAATAATATACTTTGTTTTATTTTATAAAATTTGTGTCACATAAAAAGATTGATTTTAAAGACAATAGTGAATTAAGTAAATTTGTATAAAATAAACTTATGTATAAATATATATTAGTATATTTAAAAAAAATTACTACTATTCAAACTTACCGATTCAATGGATATTTTTAGTGGTCATATTTACTATTTATAATATATATATATACCACAGTTTTATTTTTGTTCAGTGTTTTATGTGGAGAAATCTATTGAAGATATTTGATTTAATTAGACGAAAACATATATTAAAATATATAGTTGTTACATTATTCTCACTTAAATAAATTTCTTCCTATTATTTTTAATTAATACTTATTTAAGAGAGTATGAGAGGGTATTCTTATCATATTCGTCATTTTGTGAATAACCACTAATATGACATCAACCTTACTCTATTAGGATATATCAAGTTACTTATCTTTATTCAAATAAAATTATCTATTCATATAATCATATACCAAATTATGTATATAACCTTATCATATATACTACATAACATACATTTCCAAAAACCATTTGAATCGCCAAGGCATTAAACCATAGTGAGAATATATATTCTTCTAAAATTTAACTATATCATTGACCATTAAATAAATTGATCACTAATTAATAAAGTCAGAAAGTAGACAATATATATAATAATCCTAGAAATGAGATAAGTATCACCAAAAATATCATGGATCACTTTTTCATTAAACCAATAATCAAATACAAGGATACCAATAAACTCAAACTCACTTTTCTCAAACTCAATAAACCCTTTATTACCTAAAAATCATACATATATTAATCTTAGGATTCATACATTCCTCAATAATGTCTTCTCAAATAGTTATCTCCAAAAATATAAAAATTTCATAAAATCACTTTTCAAGGTTATTGATACCATTTAAAATATGTTTCCAAACCTATAAAGCATAACTAATGAATAAAAATCCCTATATGTTTCACATAATCCCCATATATCTTAGAATATACCATAATATCATCGATATATATCACTCACTGATAAAGATATAAAAGAGTATAAAGAATTATTTTCTATTAAGATACCAACCTTACTACCTTAGTAAATACTAGGAAACTAAAATTTTCCATCATAACATGCATATACTATGATTCGAAACCATTTAAGTGTAATCCCTTATTTAGTTATAAGACATGTTTTTTTCTAGATACATACCCTTCTCAAATACATTTATGTGATCCTATTTTAACCAAATACTAAAACCCAAAATGGTTATCAATAAAATTGAAGTAAATAATCATATGAATATGAAAACTCAATCATAATATTTCTTCTCTAATGACAACATAATTTTATACATTCATACTTTCAATTAAAACTATTTTACTTTAAGTTGGGTTCTCTTATACTTCTTAACCTAATTCCTTAAATTAGTTAGTAAATAAATCCTTCATAATGATTTGTAAATAGAATCTGATATACCAAATAATATCCCTTGGGAGTGGAAAACTAGGTGTTAACTTAGTCCTATTTTTTTTGCACCATGTGATGATCTAGTTCATACCCAATCCTCCATTTTAAGGGATATTACCTATAAGTACATATGTTCAAGTGCTTGTATCCAACTATAGTATCCAAACAGAGATGTAATTTCTATTAGAACCACACAATCTATACTTTACCAAAACCTCAATATGTTAACCTGTGCTTATAATTATCTCTTAAACGTTTCTTTAAGTTTTACAATAATGATCTATCTCAATCCCTAAAATATTCAATACTACCTCAACTATCCTAAAGGTTTGTCTAAGCTTTGAAATTAAGATATAACATTGTATTTCTAACTCCCAAATTATAATCAACTGATAACATCATAATATCCAAATTTATTAAAAACTTATTACGGTATAAACTATAGTTCCCCACAAATATTACCATTTAATACATGTAACTTAAAGAAAATGTTTCATTTCAATACATTCCCAATACCTTTTAGGTTTAGAGTTTTAGAAAAATAAGACAAAAAATAACTAAAAAACACATGTTCTTTGTATCAATGGTAAATTTTTACTATTATATAAAAAGTTACATAATTCAAAATGAGTCTTCAACATCTCTCAAAAATTCTATACATAAGAAACTCTTATATAGACTTCATAATTTTTCTATATTAATATCCTAGGGAAATGAAAACATAATAAATAGGTGAGATCAGATACTTGGTAAGGGTGATTATAAATAATAAAAATTAAATATTCATTTTTTAGGATAATATTATAATATGGTTATGGTCAATATACATGAGAAATTTATACTGAGAAAGGTATAGATCATAAATCATGATGTAAGACTTGTCATGACATAATACATGAACAATTAAATAAAAATGATCCATGATAGTATAACATGAGAATGATAATGAAGATAAAGCTATAGAATATCTTTTAAATATGTCATAAACATTATTATATGGAAACATTACTTTCTCGATCCACTCCATCATTTCCTACGCTTACAGGAAACTTAAATATACTCATGAATACTTATCTCATGAGATATAAACTTTTAAACAATTCATTATATAGAAATACCCATTATTAATTCATACATACATGTTAAACTTGAAAATAATCCAATTATCACATCATAAAGAACCCATGGAAATAATTTGGGTTTCATAAATCATTTAAATGAAAATCATTCACTTTTTAAAGCATAAATAATCCATGTAAAGAAAAATTAGTTTCATTCAATACATCATAAATAACCCATGGAAATAAAATGGGTTTCATATCCTTTTGAAATGGATTCACAGAAGGAAATAATTATTTACTCAATAAATAATAATTACATGATAAACCCATGTAAAATAAATTGGAATCCAATGACATCAAGTAAATTTTTAGGTAAATTATAAGGCCCCAACCTTAAAACTTACTTAATCTTGAGTAATTACAAGATTACACATTGAGGATCTTTTTAGGTTTAGAGTTTTAGAGAATTAGATCATGAAACTTGCATTACATTCCACATTTAAACAGAGTGGTTAAATAAAAGACAATATTCATTCTTCCCATCAACGGAAACATATTTAAAATAAAACACGGATTCTTTCTTGACACATCCTTGACACTATCATCACATCATGTACCTTTCCCTTGACCTGTGAAAAACATTTCAAAAACTTGGGATGAGCATAAAAAGCTCCGTAAGGGTTATAAAAATATGGAAAGGAAACATGATTTCATATATACATAAGAATGAAATCATACTTTACCCATAAAACATAGGCACTTTAACATACCTCATCAAACCATGAATAAATCATAGAAATCATAAGACATAAAGGTAACTTGAGGCATTCATAACATTCTTACGTAGGGAGTAAACCTCTTGGTTACGTTTGGAATACCCATCACAGTATATTCCCTAAATCTCTTCGGAGAAACCCTAACGTTTCACTCCTTCACATTACCCAATGCATTGGAGAGCTATATCGGGCTCACCCGCCCTTAGTTTATCAAGGAACCACCCGTCTTCATAATAATGCCCAAGAACCATAACATAAATGTATCACATAAAACATGCATAAAGGAATTATAACATTTTTACATTTCAATCACAATATAACATTTAAGGATATTGAAATAATGAATCCATTAAAAAAACCATTTTCAAAACCATTTAAAACATTTAATAAAGAGATTTTTGAATCAAAGTGTCCCATACCACCTTGAAGATTTTAGAATTTTAAACCATTAATATCCATATAAATAAATCCTTAAAACCATTTTGAAAACATGGATATTAATAGGAACAAATCATTAAAACATTTAAAGTGATATTTTGGTTAAAGGGTTTTTACCAAAATTAGAGACACTTGAATACAATAATTGAGGAATAACATTTAATCATAACTTTATAATATCATGAGAATAAATGGATTCATGATATAATATTACAAAGTACAGTATATACACCATATAAGAGTGAATTGGTGCATAACCACAATTAAGTCTCAATAGAGATGTAAAATGTGATGAAATCCCTTATAAAGAAGGTATCCTTAAATTAAGGATAAATCAATCTCAAAATTATGTGTGAAAAATATAAATACACCCAATATAATTGGATATGAAGTTTAAAACAATAAAAGGTCATTCACACATATTAAAATGATGACATATTCAATAACTACATGTTGAACCCAAAGAAATCGAAATTGGGTTAAAAAGTTCCCTTGGTAAAATTCGACATCCTAACGGCGTCACTTCAAAAATTCAGAAAATGAGTTGATGGGAGATAAAAAGGTAGTATCATAACTTGGACATAAAATTTACATCAATCAGGATATATAAGAACATATCCAAATATAATATTATGTGAATTAAAAGACATAACAAACGAAGTCTTTTAAAAAGAGGAGGGTGAAAGGTTCCCTTACCGACTTTGGTAACTTTCGAAAAGTACACCCCATTGAAGAAGTGTCATATAATGAATATTTAAATACCCATAAATGGAATTATATTACAAAATAAGTGTAATAATGGGCAGTACATAAACCACTCAAAGGAAACTATGGCAAATGTAGCATAAATCTCACGGGAATAAAAGTGAGATGAAAAATCTCTTACGAAAACTCAGTAGCCTAACGGCGCCACTTAAAACTTCCAAAATGGATTGATGAGAGGAAATAGGGTATATAATCACATAAACATAAAGTTTACAGAAATAGGAATATAAAAGAACATCCCCCAACATAACAAAGATGAGCTTAAAATAAGTGACATAAAGGAGAGTACTTAAAAAGAAAGAGAGAGGTTAGATCTCTTACGAAAATTTGGCAGCCTAACGGCGCCACTCAAAACGTCCAAAATTTATTGATGAGAGAGAATAGGGTCTCTAATCATATGGACATAAAAATTAAAGTAATATTAATATAAAATAACATCCCAATAACAATAAAGATGAGCTTTAGAAGGAATGACATAAAAGAGTGTACTTAAAAAAAAGAGGAGTAGGATCCCTTACCTCGGGTCCGACTTGACTCGATCATTCTTTAACGTCCTGAATAATAAACTTGAGTTAATTTACAATTTATTTAGAACCTTTTTCTATTTCATTATTCCTTTTATATCACTTATTTCCATGTTATAAACATTATGTAATCATTTAAGTTAATAATGTTTGTTTTGTCGATATTTGGTTCTTAAGTCAAAAGTGGACTTATTACAATTACATGTTGTTTGTGTGGTCAAATATTCATTATATCCAGAATTATATTCATGATTTGGATATCATATATATCATATATATCCAGAATATACATGTATTTATAATATTAAATAATCATTTAGAGATAAGAAATGAAATGCACCGTTCATGGAGACGGTAAGCCGTACGTACGCATGAACGATACTTTCATTTCTACTTCATATTTTTATGGAATGGAATAATAATTATATAGAGGTATATTATAATTCCAGTATAACATCATATATAATAACTTTAAATCCATCCTTTATACGTCCCACATATGGCATTAACGAATCACATCACTTTGAGGGGGCGCTAGTCCGCACTTCCTTAAATGAAGATATCGCGTTTACCTATAATGGAAACCATAAAGGTATGCCCAAAATGAAAAATACATAAGCTTAAGGAAAACATAAACAAATTATATATCATATATAAATATATTTTCATCTTAATGGCCACCTTTTAAGGTGTTAAAAGAATTTTGAACAATCATCATTTCGGGAGGCCGAAATTCGCCATCCACGGAAACAGTATGTTCTTTAACCATTAGATGTAGGTGTGTGAAAGTGTAGCTCGAATACTTCTTATCAAAACAACCTAGTATATTGATGATATTGTATTTTTTACAAAATAAATGAATAAAAAGAGTTTAGGGGGTTGGAGAAGCAAAATAAAACAAAAGGACTCAAGTGAACACATTACCTTAAAATCGGGTAACTCCCTTTGGTTTGAGCTCAAAGGATTCCTTGGGAAGACTTCTTCCCAAAGTGAGGCTTCAAGGAGTAAGATAGGGAAGTGGATAGACAAAATTGGAAGAGGTTGGCCGAGCCAAAGGCTTTGGGAGTGTGGGTAAGGAGGTTGAGGTGGGGGCCTTTTATAAGAGGAGAGGAGGGGCACTCTTGGAAGGTAAAGAAAAGTCACTTTATTTTAAAATGGTATTCAGATTTAAGAGGTCCCACATTGAATTTTTTCGAGGATAAGGTGATAACGGTTCGAAATCCACTCATCCAATAGGTTTTGGACATGTGTAGGTCTTAGATATTACATTATCTTTCCATTTTATTTAAATCTTTAAATAATGAGGTCATCGCTGCATCGTCATGATGTCATAAATAATTTAATTTATTTAATGTCTAAAATTTATAAAAAAAATACTATGATGTAGGAAATCTTTTTATATTTCCAATGAATATTTATAGTCAAAAATATGATTTGTATAACCCCATGTAAAAAATTTTTTAGTAAAACATTTCATGTTTGTCTCATTTTTACTTTAACTTTAAATAAAAAGATATTAATGTCATTTTCCAACCAAAGTGGCTTCATGGGGTCCCCAAGTTGACATATGGGTTTTCTTGGTCGTCCATGACAAATCAAATGAAGTTAGGACATGTGTCAAGTTCATTTCATATTATTAAAACATTATTTTTACCTTAAACTACACTAATTACCTCTAATCGCGATTAAAAACTTAATAAGTTACTATTCACCAAAAAAAAATTATCCCATTGAACCAAATTTTACTTATTAATGACAACCATGTATGTCGGATTTTTGAAATTCAAAACACAAAGATGGCAAAATTTCATTTAAACGGAAAAATCAGTTTTTATAAGTACCACTTAGTGGTTTCACTATTCATCAAAAATTGAAGTTTTTCAGAAAAATCCGAAAAATTCACCCTAAGCTATATTTGATATTCCGATTTCAAAAATGATGTCTATTTTAAAAAATTCAAAACATATAAGTCACATTAATTAATTTAATAATTAATTCCCATTGTCAGAGCAAATAACGTGTTTTTATGAAACAATAAGTATCAAAAGATTGACACTAGTTTAAGTCTGATTTCAAAGTGAAATTAATTCCAACGACCACTATTGGAATTAATGGTAACAATATATTCTAATTTCACTTTAAAACCAATTCAAAAGATAATCTAATCTTATAAATAAATTAGATTAAAAAGAGGTTTTGAATTAAAATACAACATTTTACACTATTCATTAAAAAATGAACTTTATCAGAAAGATACCAAAAATTTACACAAAGTAAATTTTGATGTCCCAATTATTAAGAAGAGTTTTATTTGGTCCAAAAGGATGTATAAGAGTGAAAAAACTATATTTAATGATGGTTCTCCATCAAAAGGCGATAAGTGAACCTTTAGTGAAAACTAGGGCATATACGCCTAAAATTGAATTCTTTCCGTATTTTGTGCCTTTATATTTTATTGGATAAATGTAAAAACATTTAAAAACATATATAATCATATTTTAGTTATTTCTATCCATTCCCGCCAATACAACGGCTACATGTTAACTACCATTTAAAATAATAATATTTTATTATTAGAGTGCAACGTAAGATTCCCAAGAAACTCGTTGTTGCGTGTTGGGTACGCCATCGAGCATAGCGTCCCCATTAAAGTCATATTAATATTTTATTCACAAATATGGATAAATATGAAAATGTCATATTCTTTATTTTCCTGGGGTGTTACATCCTTCCCCCCTTTTGGGAATTGCGTCCTCGCAATTTTTAAAATTGATCTTGGAAACATCCTTGAAAGTCCCACATCGGAACAAGAGTCGGTAAAAAAATCACTTTAAAATAAAGGAAGATAAGTACAGAGGTCACCCGAGTTAACCCATATGTAGAAAAACATGGACATGGAAGAAAAAGCAAAGGGTCATGTTCTTGAGGGAGAGTGATAGTAAACATGTCGAGGAGAAAGTTAACCATAAGAAAATCACAAACTTGTGATGGGTTAAACGGTATTCGATTCCCCAGTAGGAAAAGTTAATAGACAACATTTTTGTTTTAAGTTACTTTTTATTGAGGAATTTATTCATAAGGAAACATAATCACTTATCATGTTGACTTTAAACTTTTACTAGATTCCTTAATCAAGCTCATATTTTTTTCCAAAAGACGAGTATTTAGGGAGACTTGTTCGCATTAAGAGTACTATAATCAACTTCTAGAGAATCACCTAATCCACCAAAGAGAACTATATACATCCCATGTCATTAGGCTTTAACCAAAACCAAAACCAAAAAGGTTAGTACAAGGTCAGATAATCCAGAAAAGGATAACCCATTAAAAAGAAAATCTATGCTTAATCTCCAAAATTTGTCCAACAAAACCCAAATCTCAACGAGGACCATCCGATAAACAATTTGTCCATAAAATTCTTCAAAGTAAACCAATCTAAGATTGAAACCCAAATATTTGAAGGATTTAGTCACATAGTCTTTCAAGTTAAATCATAACATTTATCTCCAAACAACATCAGTTGCTCCTAAAGTCTCGTATTGAAAAGTAATTAACCTAATCACATATCCTCCATGATAGGTTAATCATTTTCATAAATAACCCAAAATCAACTTACTCTTAATTCATAAAATAATATAACTAAAAAGAATCAGTAAAACTAACCAGGGACTTCACGTAGTCCAGTGGTAGGCGATAAATACCAGTCGCACTTTGGTTGTGGGTTCGGTTCCCGCAGCTTTGTCCGACGCAACGGGTTGTCACACGGTCTGCGTGTTGTCCTTTTTCCAAAACTATATAATTCTTAAATCATTCCCCAAAAAGAGATAAAATCATCAAAAATGATCATAACATATTTTAACCTCAAGTTTATCTCACGCCTTTCATTTTCCAGCATATCATATAATAACCCATAATTACCTCAAAAGTAAGGATCATATAAACTGTAATGGTTACCTTTATAATTATTACCTGATATTCCACATCGATTGGTCATCTCGTACATGATGAATTACAGAACATACCAAGGTTCAAGTGGTTGATCATGACTCCTTGATATTTGGTTTAGAATAACCACGAGTTTCCTCATTGAATCCTCCATTTTATCTAGTATCTTAATCAGAGAACCACCACAGTTTCCTTCAAACCTGTTGTATCTTTGGTGCCTGCTAGATCCATCCATTCACTAAAAAGAGAAATGTCAGTGTGAGTATATCAACAAAACCATCATGTAATAATTAGGAAGGTAAACACTAAGACATACTTACTCATTCACTTTATCTAAAACAAGGACTCTTTCTGAAATCCTAACCATTATGGTAATGTCACTTATGCTTAAAGAATACCCTAACCTCTAAAGTTATCTAAACCGACCTTTGATACCAACTATAAGGCCCCAGCCTTAAACCTTACTTAATCTTGAGTTATTACAAGATTACACATTGAGGATCTTTTTAGGTTTAGAGTTTTAGAGAATTAGATCATGAAAATTTCATTACATTCCACATTTAAACAAAGTGGTTACATAAAAGACAATATTCATTCTTCCCATCAACGGAAACATATTTAAAATAAAACACGGATTCTTTATTGACACATCCTTGACACTATCATCACATCATGTACCTTTCCCTTGACCTGTGAAAAACATTTCAAAAACTTGGGATGAGCATAAAAAGCTCAGTAAGGGTTATAAAAATATGTAAAGGAAACATGAGTTCATATATACATAAGAATGAAATCCTAATTTACCCATAAAACATAGGCACTTTAACATACCTCATCAAACCATTAATAAATCATAGAAATCATAAGACATAAAGGTAACTTGAGGCATTCATAACACTCTTACGTAGGGAGTAACCCTCTTGGTTACGTTTGGAATACCCATCACAGTATATTCCCTAAATCTCTTCGGAGAAACCCTAACGTTTCACTCCTTCGTGTTACCCAATGCATTGGAGATCTATATCGGGCTCACCCGCCCTTAGTTTATCACAGAACCACCCGTCTTCATATAAATGCCCAAGAACCATAACATAAATGTATCACATAAAACATGCATAAAGGAATTATAACATTTTTACATTTCAATCACAATATAACATTTTAGGATATTGAAATAATGAATCCATTAAAAAAACCATTTTCAAAACCATTTAAAACATTTAATAAAGAGATTTTTGAATCAAAGTGTCCCATACCACCTTGAAGATTTTAAAATTTTAAACCATTAATATCCATATAAATAAATCCTTAAAACCATTTTGAAAACATGGATATTAATAAGAACAAATCATTAAAACATTTAAAGCGATATTTTGGTTAAAGGGTTTTTACCAAAATTAGAGACACTTGAATACTATAATTGAGGAATAACATTAAATCAGAACTTTATAATATCATGAGAATAAATGGATTCATGATATAATATTCCAAAGGATAGTATATACACCATATAAGAGTGAATTGGTGCATAACCACAATGAAGTCTCAATAGAGATGTAAAATGTGATGAAATCCCTTATAAAGAAGGTATCCTTAAATTAAGGATAAATCAATCTCAAAATTATGTGTGACAAATATAAATACACCCAATATAATTGGATAATAAGTGTAAAACAATAAAAGGTCATTCACACATATTCAAAGGATGACATATTCAATAACTACATGTTGAACCCAAAGAAATCGAAATTGGGTTAAAAAGTTCCCTTGGTAAAATTAGACAGCCTAACGGCGTCACTTCAAAAATTCAGAAAATGAGTTGATGAGAGATAAAAAGGGAATCTCATCACTTGGAAATAAAATTTACATCAAACAGGATATATAAGAACATATCCCAACATAATATTATGTGAATTAGAAGACATAACAAACGAAGTCTTTTAAAAAGAGGAGGGTGAAAGGTTCCCTTACCGACTTGGGTAAATTTCGAAAAGTACACCCCATTGAAGAAGTATCATACAATGAATATGTAAATACCCATAAATGGAATTATATGACAAAATTAGTGTAATAATGGGCAGTACATAAACCACTCAAAGGAAATTGTGGCAAATGTAGCATAAATCTCATGGGAAAAAAGGTGGGATGAAAAATCTCTTACGAAAACTCGGCAGCCTAACGGCGCCACTTAAAACTTCCAAAATGGATTGATGAGAGGAAATAGGGTCTCTCATCACATAAACATAAAGTTTACATAAATAGGAATATAAAAGAACATCCCCCAACATAACAAAGAGGAGCTTAAAAGAAGTGACATAAAGGAGAGTACTTAAAAAGAAAGAGAGACGTTAGATCTCTTATGAAAATTCGGCAGCCTAACGGCGCCACTCAAAACTTCTAAAATGGATTGATGAGAGAGAATAGGGTCTCTAATCATATGGACATAAAAATTACAGTAAGAGTAATATAAAATAACATCCCAATAACAAGAAATATGAGCTTTAGAAGGAATGACATAAAAGAGTGTACTTTAAAAGAAAGAGAGGAGTAGGATCCCTTACCTCGGGTCTGACTTGACTCGATCGTTCTTTAACGTCCTGAATAATAAACTTGAGTTAATTTCCACTTTATTAAGAACCTTTTTCTAGTTCATTATTCCTTTTATATAACTTATTTCCATGTTATAAACATTATGTAATCATTTAAGTTAATAATGTTTGTTTTGTCGATATTTGGTTCTTAAGTCGAAAGTGGACTTCTTACAATTACATGTTGTTCGTGTGGTCAAATGTTCATTATATCCAGAATTATATTCATGATTTGGATATCATATATATCATATATATCCATAATATACATGTATTTATAATATTAAATAATCATTTAGAGATAAGAAATGAAATGCACCGTTCATGGAGACGGTAAGTCGTACGTACGAATGAACGCTACTTTCATTTATATTTCATATTTTTATGGAATTAAATAATAATGATATAGAGGTATATTATAATTCCAGTATAACATCATATATAATAACTTTATATCCATCCTTTATACATCCCACATATGGCATTAACGAATCACATCACTTTGAGGGGGCGCTAGTCCGCACTTCCTTAAATGAAGATATCGCGTTTACCCATAATGGAAACCATAAAGGTATGCCCAAAATGAAAAATAAAGAAGCTTAAGGAAAACATAAACATATTATATATCATATATAAATATATTTTCATCTTAATGGCCACCTTTGAAGGTGTTAAAATAATTTTGAACAATCATCGTTTCGGGAGGCCGAAATTCACCATCCACGGAAACAGTATGTTCTTTAACCATTAGATGTAGGTGTTTGAAAGTGTAGCTCTAATACTTTTTATAAAAACATCCTAGTTTATTTATGATACTGGATTTTTTACCAAGAAATTAATAAAAAGAGTTTAGGGGGTTGGAGAAGCAAAATAAAACAAAAGGACTCAAGTGAAGACATTACCTTAAAATCGGGTAACTCTTTTTGGATTGAGCTCAAAGGCTTCCTTGGGAAGACTTCTGCCCAAAGTGAGGCTTCAAGGAGTAAGAGAGGGAAGTGGAGAGAAAAAATGGGATCCAAAGGCTTTGGAAGTGTGGGTAAGGAGGTAGAGGTGGGGGCCTTTTATAAGAGGAGAAGAGGGGCACTCTTGGAAGGTAAAGAAAAGTCACTTTATTTTAAAATGGTATTAGGATTTAAGAGGTCCCTAATTGATTTTTTTCGGGGATAAGGTGATAAGGGTTCGAAATCCACTCATCCAATAGTTTTTGGACATGTTTAGGATTAGATATTACATTATCTTTCCATTTTATTTAAATCGTTAAATAATGAGGTCATCGCTGCATCATCATGATGTCATAAATAATTTAATTTATTTAATGTCTAAAAATTATAAAAAAAATACTATGATGTAGGAAATATTTTTAGATTTCCAATGAATATTTATAGTCAAAAATATGATTTGTATAACCCCATGTAAAAATTGTTTTAATAAAACATTTCATGTTTGTCTCATTTTTACTTTAACTTTAAATAAAAAGATATTAATGTCATTTTCCAACCAAAGTGGCTTCATGGGGTCCCCAAGTTGACCCATGGGTTTTCTTGGTCGGCCATGACACATCCAATGAGGTTAGGACATGTTTCAAGTTCATTTCATATTATTAAAACATTATTTTTACCTTAAACTACACTAATTACCTCTAATCGCGATTAAAAACTTAATAAGTTACTATTCACCAAAAAATTATTTTTATCCCATTTAACCACATTTTACTTATTAATGACAACCATGTATGTCGGATTTTTGAAATTAAAAACACAAATATGAAAAAAATTCATTTAAACGGAAAAATCAGTTTTTATAAGTACCACTTAGTGGTTTCACTATTCATCAAAAATTGAAGTTTTTCAGAAAAATCCCAAAAATTCACCCTAAGCTATATTTGATATTCCGAATTCAAAAATGAAGTCTATTTTAAAAAAATTCAAAACATATAAGTCACATTAATTAATTTAATAATTAATTCCCACTGTTAGAGCAAATAACGTGTTTTTATGAAACAATAAGTATCAAAAGATTGACACTAGTTTAAGTCTGATTTCAAAGTGAAATTAATTCCAACGACCACTATTGGATTTAATAGTAACAATATATTCTAATTTCACTTTAAAACCAATTCAAAAGATAATCTAATCATATAAATAAATTATATTAAAAAGAAGTTTTGAATTAAAATACAACATTTTACACTATTCATTAAAAAATGAACTTTATCAGAAAGATACCAAAAATTTACACAAAGTAAATTTTGATGTCCCAATTATTAAGAAGAGTTTTATTTGGTCCAAAAGGATGTATAAGAGTGAAAAAAACTATATTTAATGACGGTTCTCCATCAAAAGGCGATAAGTTAACCTTTAGTGAAAACTAGGGCATATACGCCTAAAATTGAATTCTTTCTGTATTTTATGCCTTTATATTTTATTAGATAAATGTAAAAACATTTAAAAACATATATAATCATATTTTAGTTATTTATATCCATTCCCGCCAATACAACGGCTACATGTTAACTACCATTTAAAATAATAATATTTTATTATTAGAGTGCAACGTAAGATTCCCAATAAACTCGTTGTTGCGTGTTGGGTACGCCATCGAGCATAGCGTCCCCATTAAAGTCATATTAATATTTTATTCAAAAATATGGATAAATATGAAAATGTCATATTCTTTATTTACCTGGGGTGTTACATCCTTCCCCCCTTTTGGGAATTGCGTCCTCACAATTTTTAAAATTGAGCTTGGAAACATCCTTGAAAGTCCCACATCGGAACAAGAGTCGGTAAAACAATCACTTTAAAATAAAGGAAGATAAGTACAAAGGTCACCCAAGTTAACCCATATGTAGAAAAACATGGACATGGAAGAAAAAGCAAAGGGTCGTGTTCTTGAGGGAGAGTGATAGTAAACATGTCTAGGAGAAAGTTAACCATAAGAAAATCACAAACTTGTGATGGGTTAAACGGTATTCGATTCCCCAGTAGGAAAAGTTAATAGACAACATTTTTGTTTTAAGTTAATTTTTATTGAGGAATTTATTCATAAGGAAACATAATCACTTATCATGTTGACTTTCAACTTTTACTAGATTCCTTAATCAAGCTCATATTTTTTTCCAAAAGACGAGTATTTAGGGAGACTTGTTCGCATTAAGAGTACTATAATCAACTTCTAGAGAATCACCTAATCCACCAAAGAGAACTATATACATCCCATGTCATTAGGCTTTAACCAAAACCAAAACCAAAAAGGTTAGTACAAGGTCAGATAATCCAGAAAAGGATAACCCATTAAAAAGAACATCTATACTTAATCTCCAAAATTTGTCCAACAAAACCCAAAGTTCAACGAGGACCATCTGATAAACAATTTGTCCATAAAATTCTTCAAAGTAAACCAATCTAAGAGTGAAACCCAAATATTTGAAGGATTTAGTCACATAGACTTCCAAGTTAAATCGTAACATTTATCTCCAAACAACATCAGTTGCTCCTAAAGTCTCGTATTGAAAAGTAATTAACCTAATCACATATCCTCCATGATAGGTTAATCATTTTCATAAATAACCCAAAATCAACTTACTATTAATTAATAAAATCACATAACTAAAAAGAATCAGTCAAACTAACTAGGGACTTCACGTAGTCCAGTGGTAGGCGATAAATACCAGTTGCACTTTGGTTGTGGGTTCGATTCCCGCAGCTTTGTCTGACGCGACGGGTTGTCACACGATCTGTGTGTTGTCCTTTTTCCAAAACTATATAATTCTTAAATCATTCCCAAAAAAGAGATAAAATCATCAAAAATGATCATAACATATTTTAACCTCATGTTTATCTCACGCCTTTCATTTTCCAGCATATCATATAATAACCCATAATTACCTCAAAAGTAAGGATCATATAAACTCTAATGGTTACCTTTATAATTATTACCTGAAATTCCACATCGATTGGTCATCTCGTACATGATGCATTATAGAACATACCAAGGTTCAAGTGGTTGATCATGACTCCTTGATATTTGGTTTAGAACAACCACGAGTTTCCTCATTGAATCCTCCATTTTATCTAGTATCTGAATCAGAGAACCACCACAGTTTCCATCAAACCTGTTGTCTCTTTGGTTCTTGCTAGATCCATCCATTCACTAAAAATAGAAATTTCAGTGTGAGTATATCAACAAAACCATCATGTACTAATGAGGAAGGTAAACACTAAGATATACTTACTCATTCACTTTATCTAAAACTAGGGCTCTTTCTGAAATCCTAACCATTATGGTAATGTCACTTATTCTTAAAGAATACCCTAACCTCTAAAGTTATCTAAACCGAACTTTGATACCAACAATAAGGCCCCAGACTTAAACCTTACTTAATCTTGAGTTGTTACAAGATTACACATTGAGGATCTTTTTAGGTTTAGAGTTTTAGATAATTAGATCATGAAACTTGCATTACATTCCACATTTAAACAAAGTGGTTACATAAAAGACAATATTCATTCTTCCCATCAACGGAAATATATTTAAAATAAAACACGGATTCTTTCTTGACACATCCTTGACACTATCATCACATCATGTACCTTTTCCTTGACCTATGAAAAACATTTCAAAAACTTGGGATGAGCATAAAAAGCTCAGTAAGGGTTATAAAAATATGGAAAGGAAACATGAGTTCATATATACATAAGAATGAAATCATACTTTACCCATAAAACATAGGCACTTTAACATACCTCATCAAACCATTAATAAATCATAGAAATCATAAGACATAAAGGTAACTTGAGGCATTCATAACATTCTTACGTAGGTAGTAACCCTCTTGGTTACGTTTGGAATACCCATCAAAGTATATTCCCTAAATCTCTTCGGAGAAACCCTAACGTTTCACTCCTTCACGTTACCCAATGCATTGGAGAGCTATATCGGGCTCACCCACCCTTAGTTTATCAAGGAACCACCCGTCTTCATAACAATGCCCAAGAACCATAACATAAATGTATCACATAAAACATGCATAAAGGAATTAAAACATTTTTACATTTCAATCACAATATAACATTTTAGGATATTGAAATAATGAATCCATTAAAAAAACCATTTTCAAAACCATTTAAAACATTTAATAAAGAGATTTTTGAATCAAAGTGTCCCATACCACCTTGAAGATTTTAGAATTTTAAACCATTAATATCCATATAAATAAATCCTTAAAACCATTTTGAAAACATGGATATTAATAAGAACAAATCATTAAAACATTTAAAGCGATATTTTGGTTAAAGGGTTTTTACCAAAATTAGAGACACTTGAATACAATAATTGAGGAATAACATTTAATCAGAACTTTATAATATCATGAGAATAAATGGATTCATGATATAATATTCCAAAGGACAGTATATATACCATATAAGAGTGAATTGGTTCATAACCACAATTAAGTCTCAATAGAGATGTAAAATGTGATGAAATCCCTTATAAAGAAGGTATCCTTAAATTAAGGATAAATACATCTCAAAATTATGTGTGAAAAATATAAATACACCCAATATAATTGGATATTAAGTGTAAAACAATAAAAGATCATTCACACATATTCAAAGGATGACATATTCAATAACTACATGTTGACCCAAAGAAATCGAAATTGGGTTAAAAAGTTCCCTTGGTAAAAATTCGACAGCCTAACGGCGTCACTTCAAAAATTCAGAAAACGAGTTGATGAGAGATAAAAAGGGAATATCATCACTTGGACATAAAATTTACATCAATCGGGATATAAAAGAACATATCCCAACATAATATTATGTGAATTAAAAGACATAAAAAACGAAGTCTTTTAAAAAGAGGAGGGTGAAAGGTTCCCTTACCGACTTTGGTAACTTTCGAAAAGTACACCCCATTGAAGAAGTGTCATAAAATGAATATGTAAATACCCATAAATGGAATTATATTACAAAAGGAGTGTAATAATGGTCAGTACATAAACCACTCAAAGGAAATTGTGGCAAATGTAGCATAAATCTCACGGGAATAAATGTGAGATGAAAAATCTCTTACGAAAACTCGGCAGCCTAACGACGCCACTTAAAACTTCCAAAATGGATTGATGAGAGGAAATAGGGTCTCTCATCACATAAACATAAAGTTTAAAGAAAGAGGAATATAAAAGAACATCCCCCAACATAACAAAGATGAGCTTAAAAGAAGTGACATAAAGGAGAGTAATTAAAAAGAAAGAGAGAGGTTAGATCTCTTACGAAAATTCGGCAGCCTAACGGCGCCACTCAAAACGTCCAAAATGGATTGATGAGAGAGAATAGTGTATCTCATCATATGGACATAAAAATTACAGTAAGATTAATATAAAATAACATCCCAATAATAAGAAAGATGATCTTTAGAAGGAATGACATAAAAGAGTGTACTTAAAAAGAAAGATAGGAGTAGGATCCCTTACCTCGGGTCCGACTTGACTCGATCATTCTTTAACGTCATGAATAATAAACTTGAGTTAATTTACACTTTATTAAGAACCTTTTTCTAGTTCATTATTCCTTTTAGATCAATTATTTCCATGTTATAAACATTATGTAATCATTTAAGTTAATAATGTTTGTTTTGTCAATATTTGGTTCTTAAGTCGAAAGTGGACTTCTTACAATTACATGTTGTTCGTGTGGTCAAATGTTCATTATATCCAGAATTATATTCATGATTTGGATATCATATATATCATATATATCCAGAATATACATGTAATTATAATATTAAATAATCATTTAGAGATAAGAAATGAAATGCACCGATCATGGAGACGGTAAGCCGTACGTACGCATGAACGCTACTTTCATTTCTACTTCATATTTTTATGGAATGTAATAATAATGATATATAGGTATATTATAATTACAGTATAAAATCATATATAATAACTTTAAATCCATCCTTTATACATCCCACATATGGCATTAACGAATCACATCACTTTGAGGGGGCGCTAGTCCGCACTTCCTTAAATGAATATATCGCGTTTACCCATAATGGAAACCATAAAGGTATGCCCAAAATGAAAAATACATAAGATTAAGGAAACAATAAACATATTATATATCATATATAAATATATTGTCATCTTAATGGCCACCTTTTAAGGTGTTAAAAGAATTTTGAACAATCATCATTTCGGGAGGCCGAAATTCGCCATCCACGGAAACAGTATGTTCTTCAACCATTAGATGTAGGTGTGTGAAATTGTAGCTCAAATACTTCTCATAAAAACATCCTAGTATATTTATGATATTTGATTTGTTACAAAATCAATGAATAAAAAGAGTTTAGGGGGTTGGAGAAGCAAAATAAAACAAAAGGACTCAAGTGAAGACATTACCTTAAAATCGGGTAACTCCCTTTGGTTTGAGCTCAAAGGCTTCCTTGGGAAGACTTCTTCTCAAAGTGAGTATTCAAGGAGTAATAGAGGGAAGTGTAGAGACAAAATGGGAAGATTTTGGCCGACCCAAAGGCTTTGGGAGTGTGGGTAAGGAGGTAGAGGTGGGGGCCTTTTATAAGAGGAGAGGAGGGGCACTCTTGGAAGGAAAAGAAGAGTCACTTTATTTTAAAATGGTATAAGGATTTAAGAGGTCCCACATTGATTTGTTTCTAGGATAATGAGATAAGGGTTCGAAATCCACTCATACAATAGGTTTTGGACATGTGTAGGTCTTAGATATTACATTATCTTTTCATTTTATTTAAATCGTTAAATAATGAGGTCATCGCTGCATCATCATGATGTCATAAATAATTTAATTTATTTAATGTCTAAAAATTATAAAAAAAATACTATGATGTAGGAAATCTTTTTATATTTCCAATGAATATTTATAGTAAATAATATGATTTGTATAAACCCATATAAAAATTGTTTTAGTAAAACATTTCATGTTTGTCTCATTTTTACTTTAACTTTAAATAAAAAGATATTAATGTCATTTTCCAACCAAAGTGGCTTCATGGGGTCCCCTAGTTTACCCATGGGTTGTCTTGGTCGGCCATGACACGTCCAATGAGGTTAGGACATGTTTCAAGTTCATTTCATATTATTAAAACATTATTTTTACCTTAAACTACACTAATTACCTCTAATCGCGATTAAAAACTTAATAAGTTACTATTCACCAAAAAATTATTTTTATCCCATTGAACCACATTTTACTTCTTAATGACAACAATGTATGTCGGATTTTTGAAATTCAAAACACAAAGATGGCAAAATTTCATTTAAACGGAAAATTCAGTTTTTATAAGTACCACTTAGTGGTTTCACTATTCATCAAAAATTGAAGTTTTTCAGAAAAATCCCAAAAATTCACCCTAAGATATATTTGATATTCCAAATTCAAAAATGAAGTCTATTTTACAAAATTCAAAACATATAATTCACATTAATTAATTTAATAATTAATTCCCGATGTCAGAGCAAATAGCGTGTTTTTATGAAACAATAAGTATCAAACGATTGACACTAGTTTAAGTCTGATTTCAAAGTGAAATTAATTCCAACAACCACTATTGTATTTAATGGTAACAATATATTCTAATTTCAATTTAAAACCAACTCAAAAGATAATCTAATCATGTAAATAAATTAGATTAAAAAGAGGTTTTTAATTAAAATACAACATTTTACACTATTCATTAAAAATGAACTTTATCAGAAAGATACCAAAAATTTACACAAAGTAAATTTTGATGTCCCAATTCTTAATAAGAGTTTTATTTCGTCCAAAAGGATGTATAAGAGTGAACAAAACAATATTTAATGACGGTTCTCCATCAAAAGGCGATAAGTGAACCTTTAGTGAAAACTAGGGCATATACGCCTAAAATTGAATTCTTTCCGTATTTATGCCTTTATATTTTATTGGATAAATGTAAAAACATTTAAAAACATATATAATCATATTTTAGTTATTTATATCCATTCCCTCCAATACAACGGCTACATGTTAACTACCATTTAAAATAATAATATTTTATTATTAGAGTGCAACGTAAGATTCCCAAGAAACTCGTTGTTGCGTGTTGGGTACGCCATCAAGCGTAGCATCCCCATTAAAGTCATATTAATATTTTATTCACAAATATGGATAAATATGAAAATGTCATATTCTTTATTTACCTGGGGTGTTACATCCTTCCCCCCTTTTGGGAATTGCGTCCTCTCAATTTTTAAAATTGAGCTTGGAAACATCCTTGAAAGTCCCACATCGGAACAAGAGTCGGTAAAACAATCACTTTAAAATAAAGGAAGATAAGTACAGAGGTCACCCGAGTTAACCCATATGTAGAAAAACATGGACATGGAAGAAAAATCAAAGGGTCATGTTCTTGAGGGAGAGTGATAGTAAACATGTCTAGGAGAAAGTTAACCATAAGAAAATCACAAACTTATGATGGGTTAAACGGTATTAGATTCCCCAGTAGGAAAAGTTAATAGACAAAATTTTTGTTTTAAGTTACTTTTTATTGAGGAATTTATTCATTAGGAAACATAATCACTTATCATGTTGACTTTCAACTTTTACTAGATTCCTTAATCAAACTCATATTTTTTTCCAAAAGATGAGTATTTAGGGAGCTTTCTTCGCATTAAGAGTACTATAATAAACTTCTAGAGAATCACCTAATCCACCAAAGAGAACTATATACATCCCATGTCTTTAGGCTTTAACCAAAACCAAACCAAAAAGGTTAGTACAAGGTCATATAATCCAGAAAAGGATAACCCATTAAAAAGAAAATATATGCTTAATCTCCAAAATTTGTCCAACAAAACCCAAAGTTCAACGAGGACCATCCGATAAACAATTTGTCCATAAAATTCTTCAAAGTAAACCAATCTAAGATTGAAACACAAATATTTGAAGGATTTAGTCACATAGTCTTCCAAGTTAAATCGTAACATTTATCTCCAAACAACATCAGTTTCTCCTAAAGTCTCGTATTGAAAAGTAATTAACCTAATCACATATCCTCCATGATAGGTTAATCATTTTCATAAATAACCCAAAATCAACTTACTCTTAATTCATAAAATCATATAGCTAAAAAGAATCAGTCAAACTAACTAGGGACTTCACGTATTCCAGTGGTAGGCGATAAATACCAGTCGCACTTTGGTTGTGGGTTCGATTCCCGCAGCTTTGTCCGACGCGACGGGTTGTCACACGGTCTGCGTGTTGTCCTTTTTCCAAAACTATATAATTCTTAAATCATTCCCCAAAAAGAGATAAAATCATCAAAAATGATCATAACATATTTTAACCTCAAGTTTATCTCACGCCTTTCATTTTCCAGCATATCATATAATAACCCATAATTACCTCAAAAGTAAGGATCATATAAACTCTAATGGATACCTTTATAATTATTACTTGAAATTCCACATCGATTGGTCATCTCGTACATGATGCATTACAGAACATATCAAGGTTAAAGTGGTTGATCATGACTCCTTGATATTTGGTGTAGAACAACCACGAGTTTCCTCATTGAATCCTCCATTTTATCTAGTATCTTAATCAGAGAACCAACACAATTTCCTTCAAACCTGTTGTCTCTTTGGTTCCTGCTAGATCCATCCATTCACTAAAAACAGAAATGTCAGTGTGAGTATATCAACAAAACCATCATGTACTAATGAGGAAGGTAAACACTAAGATATACTTACTCATTCACTTTATCTAAAACTAGGACTCTTTCTGAAATCCTAACCATTATGGTAATTTCACTTATGCTTAAAGAATACCCTAACCTCTAAAGTTATCTAAACCGACCTTTGATACCAACTATAAGGCCCTAGCCTTAAACCTTACTTAATCTTGAGTTATTACAAGATTACACATTGAGGATCTTTTTAGGTTTAGAGTTTTAGAGAATTAGATCATGAAACTTGAATTACATTCCACATTTAAACAAAGTGGTTACATAAAAGAAAATATTCATTCTTCCCATCAACGGAAACATATTTAAAATAAAACACGAATTCTTTCTTGACACATCCTTGACATTATCATCACATCATGTACCTTTCCCTTGACCTGTGAAAAACATTTCAAAAACTTGGGATGAGCATAAAAATATCATTAAGGGTTATAAAAATATGGAAAGGAAACATGAGTTCATATATACATAAGAATGAAATCATACTTTACCCATAAAACATAGGCACTTTAACATACCTCATCAAACCATGAATAAATCATAGAAATCATAAGACATAAAGGTAACTTCAGGCATTCATAACATTATTATGTAGGGAGTAACCCTCTTGGTTATGTTTGGAATACCCATCATAGTATATTCCCTAAATATATTCGGAGAAACCCTAACGTTTCGCTCCTTCGCGTTACCCAATGCATTGGAGATCTATATCGGGCGCACCTGCCCTTAGTTTATCACGGAACCACCCATCTTCATAACAATTCCCAAGAACCATAACATAAATGTATCACATAAAACATTCATAAAGGAATTATAAAATTTTTACATTTCAATCACAATATAACATTTTAGGATATTGAAATAATGAATCCATTAAAAAAACCATTTTTAAAACCATTTAAAACAGTTAATAAAGAGATTTTTGAATCAAAGTGTCCCATACCACCTTGAAGATTTTAAAATTTTAAACCATTAATATCCATATAAATAAATCCTTAAAACCATTTTGAAAACATGTATATTAATAACAACAAATCATTAAAACATTTAAAGTGATATTTTGGTTAAAGGGTTTTTACCAAAATTAGAGACACTTGAATACAATAATTGAGGAATAACATTTAATAAGAACTTTATAATATCATGAGAATAAATGGATTCATGATATAATATTCCAAAGGACATTATATACACCATATAAGAGTGAATTGGTGCATAACCACAATGAAGTCTCAATAGAGATGTAAAATGTGATGAAATCCCTTATAAAGATGGTATCCTTAAATTAAGGATAAAACAATCTCAAAATTATGTGTGACAAATATAAATACACCCAATATAATTGGATATTAAGTGTAAAACAATAAAAGGTCATTCACACATATTCAAAGGATGACATATTCAATAACTACATGTTGAACCCAAAGAAATCGAAATTGGGTTAAAAAGTTCCCTTGGTAAAATTCGACAGCCTAACGGCGTCACTTCAAAAATTCAGAAAATGAGTTGATGAGAGATAAAAAGGTAATCTCATCACTTGTACATAAAATTTACATCAATCAGGATATAGAAGAACATATCCCAACATAATATTATGTGAATTAAAAGACATAACAAACGAAGTCTTTTAAAAAGAGGAGGGTGAAAGGTTCCCTTACCGACTTGGGTAACTTTCGAAAAGTACACCCCATTGAAGAAGTGTCATACAATGAATATGTAAATACCCATAAATGGAATTATATTACAAAATTAGTGTAATAATGGGCAGTATATAAACCACTAAAAGGAAATTGTGGCAAATGTAGCATAAATCTCACGGGAATAAAAGTGAGATGAAAAATCTATTACGAAAACTCGGCAGCCTAACGGCGCCACTTAAAACTTCCAAAATGGATTGATGAGAGGAAATAGGGTCTCACATCACATCAACATAAAGTTTAAAGAAAGATGAATATAAAAGAACATCCCCCAACATAACAAAGAGGAGATTAAAATAAGTGACATAAAGGAGAGTACTTAAAAAGAAAGACAGAGGTTAGATCTCTTACGAAAATTCGGCAGCCTAACGGCGCCACTCAAAACGTCCAAAATGGATTGATGAGAGAGAATAGGGTCTCTCATCATATGGACATAAAAATTAAAGTAATAGTAATATAAAATAACATCCCAATAACAAGAAAGATGAGATTTAGAAGGAATGACATAAAAGAGTGTACTTAAAAAGAAAGAGAGGAGTATGATCCCTTACCTCGTGTCTGACTTGACTCGATCGTTCTTTAACGTCCTGAATAATAAACTTGAGTTAATTTAAACTTTATTGAGAACCTTTTTCTAGTTCATTATTCCTTTTATATCACTTATTTCCATGTTATAAACATTATGTAATCATTTAAGTTAATAATGTTTGTTTTGTCGATATTTGGTTCTTAAGTCGAAAGTGGACTTCTTACAATTACATGTTGTTTGTGTGGTCAAACGTTCATTATATCCAGAATTAAATTCATTATTTGGATATCATATATATCATATATATCCAGAATATACATTTATTTATAATATTAAATAATCATTTAGAGATAAGAAATGAAATGCACCGTTCATGGAGACGGTAAGCCGTACGTACGCATGAACGCTACTTTCTTTTCTATTTCATATTTTTATGGAATGGAATAATAATGATATAGAGGTATATTATAATTCCAGTATAAAATCATATATAATAACTTTAAATCCATCCTTTATACGTCCCACATATGGCATTAACGAATCACATCACTTTGAGGGGGCGCTAGTCCGCACTTCCTTAAATGAAGATATCGTGGTTACCCATAATGGAAACCATAAAGGTATGCCCAAAATGAAAAATACATAAGATTACGGAAAACATAAACATATTATATATCATATATAAATATAGTGTCATCTTAATGGCCACCTTTTAAGGTGTTAAAATAATTTTGAACAATCATCGTTTCGGGAGGCCGAAATTCGCCATCCACGGAAACAGTATGTTCTTTAACCATTAGATGTTGGTGTGTGAAATTGTAGCTCGAATACTTCTTATAAAAACATCCTGGTATATTTATTATACTGGAGTTGTTACAAAAGAAATGAATAAAAAGAGTTTAGGGGGTTGGAGAAGCAAAATAAAACAAAAGGACTTTAGTGAAGACATTACCTTAAAATTGGGTAACTCCCTTTGGTTTGAGCTCAAAGGCTTCCTTGGGAAGACTTCTACCCAAAGTGAGGCTTCAAGGAGTAAGAGAGGGAAGTGGAGAGACAAAATGGGAAGAGGTTGGCCGAGCCAAAGGCTTTGGGAGTGTGGGTAAGGAGGTAGAAGTGGGGGCCTTTTATAAGAGGAGAGGAGGGGAACTCTTGGAAGGTAAAGAAAAGTCACTTTATTTTAAAATGGTATTCGGATTTAAGAGGTCCCACGTTGATTTTTTTCGAGGATAAGGTGATAAGGGTTCTAAATCCACTCATACAATAGGTTTTGGACATGTGTAGGTCTTAGATATTACATTATCTTTCCATTTTATTTAAATCGTTAAATAATGAGGTCATCGCTGCATCATCATGATGTCATAAATAATTTAATTTATTTAATGACTAAAAATTATATAAAAAAATACTATGATGTAGCAAATATTTTTATATTTCCAATGAATATTTATAGTCAAAAATATGATTTGTATAACCCCATGTAAAAATTTTTTTAGTAAAACATTTCATGTTTGTCTTATTTTTACTTTAACTTTAAATAAAAAGATATTAATGTCATTTTCCAACCAAAGTGGCTTCATGGGGTCCCCAAGTTGACCCATGGGTTTTCTTGGTCAGCCATGACACATCCAATGAGGTTAGGGCATGTATCAAGTTCATTTCATATTATTAAAACATTATTTTTACCTTAAACTACACTAATTACCTCTAATCGCGATTAAAAACTTAATAAGTTACTATTCACCAAAAAATTATTTTTATCCCATTGAACCACATTTTACTTCTTAATGACAAAAATGTATGTCAAATTTTTTAAATTAAAAACACAAAGATGGAAAAATTTCATTTAAATGGAAAAATCAGTTTTTATAAGTACCACTTAGTGGTTTCACTATTCATCAAAAATTGAAGTTTTTCAGAAAAATCCCAAAAAATCACCCTAAGATATATTTGATATTCCGAATTCAAAAATGAAGTCTATTTTACAAAATTCAAAACATATAAGTCACATTAATTAATTTAATAATTAATTCCCGCTATCAGAGCAAATAGCATGTTTTTATGAAACAATAAGTATCAAAAGATTGACACTAGTTTAAGTCTGATTTCAAAGTGAAATTAATTCCAACGACCACTATTGGATTTAATGGTAACAATATATTCTAATTTCACTTTAAAACCAATTAAAAAGATAATCTAATCATATAAATAAATTAGATTAAAAAGATGTTTTGAATTAAAATACAACATTTTACACTATTCATTAAAAAATGAACTTTATCAGAAAGATACCAAAAATTTACACAAAGTAAATTTTGATGTCCCAATTCTTAAGAAGAGTTTTATTTGGTCCAAAAGGATTTATAAGAGTGAACAAAACTATATTTAATGACGGTTCTCCATCAAAAGGCGATAAGTGAACCTTTAGTGAAAACTAGGGCATATACGCCTAAAATTGAATTCTTTCTGTATTTTATGCCTTTATATTTAATTAGATAAATGTAAAAACATTTAAAAACATATATAATCATATTTTAGTTATTTCTATCCATTCCCACCAATACAATGGATACATGTTAACTACCATTTAAAATAATAATATTTTATTATTAGAGTGCAACGTAAGATTCCCAAGAAACTCGTTGTTGCGTGTTGGGTACGCCATCGAGCATAGCGTCCCCATTAAAGTCATATTAATATTTTATTCACAAATATGGATAAATATGAAAATGTCATATTCTTTATTTACCTGGGGTGTTACATAAATACCATTCAATCAGTATAATAAAGCATATGTTTACACTGTATATATAATGGGTATACAGTTAAGAAAATAATTTCAATAATAAATATATGTATGAAACCTAGGTCAACACTCTTAAATTAGAAGAACTAAATTTACAATGTTGACTAAAAAAATTAGATAGCTCATATTTATACATAGTGGATGATTGAGAAAGACAAAGGTGGTGATGGATTATTCCTCCAAAAGAGAGAGATATGTTACATAATCCATCCATAGAAATAATTTGAATGGTATAATTTTATTCATTTTCTTAATCAAGTATAATATATGTCAAGTAAAAATGACTTAGATAAAAAAAATACATTTTTTAAGTTTTAGAAATAACACTTTGGAAAATATAATTATTATTTATATTTTGGAATAATTTTAAAGGAAATATTTTATAAAACTATGAGAAAATTATTTATTTTAAAACCATGAAAATTTAGAGATAAATCTTCATATAAAATTAAAATGGTGGTAGAATGACATGTTCACCAGTAAACAATAAAAAGATAATCTTTTCACATTTTGTTGAAAATGGCACATATAGAAATTGTTCAATTTCCTTAAAACTTATAAAATAAGGTCAAATAGAAAAAAATTGATTAATAAATTATTGAATGTAAGGAAACTTTAAAAATCATCCAATGAATATAGATAAGGAAAAAAGTGATGTTCTTTATAAAGAAGAAAATACATTTTCGGTTTCACTTACAAGAAACACTTCAGGGAAAATATGAATTAATGGGAAATAAAATTTTGAGAAAAAATATATATCCTCATAGGTATCCAATGAAAACAATGAGATATTTTAAAAATAAAATAAATTCCCTAAATGAATTATCTTTTTGAAATAATTTTCATTTTAAAATATGATTGTTGTTCAAATACCTTGGGGTTTGAGTAACATTTTAACAGAAAACCCTTTAAACATTGGTATCATTTAAATTAAAATAAATTTAAATAAATTAATTGATTTAGATCATAGAACACCCTTATTATGGTAAAATAAAACCATTAGGTAGTAATTACACTACATTAAAGGCTTCATTTTTCAAATTAATAAATATGTCTCAAGAAATTAAATTTATGTTAACGAACCCCTTACCTCAATTCCTTCTTAGTCAAAATGAAATCTAACATAATTTATAAAAAAAATAACTATATTAATCACCCATTTGAGAATTTTTTTTTATATATATAACCATTTATAGACTTAAATTATAATTATTTTCATCATGTATTTTAGTTAGTTATTATCTATTTTTGATATTATGTGTGAGTAATCTTGATCGTTTTGAACTAGTTTCATAATAGTAGTGTTGTTATTCAATCTTATCTCAATGATCATTTTTACCAGATCATAAAAGGTAATATAATTGATGTTTAATAATTATTTATAAAGGTATAATTTAATTATAAGGTTGTTTTGGTTATGATATTTAAATATGGATTTGGTGATGAGTATGTTTTGGTGATTCTTAGCAAACGAAGGGTGTTTTCTTAAACAATGAGTAAAATATTTATATTTTCATTATGAAACAAAAAATAATTATTATTTAATTATATATATCATATATTACCAAAAATTAAATTCCCATTTTCATCCATGTTATAAATTTATATCATTTTTCAAGTAGGTGGTTAATATAACCCAAATAAGCACATACCATAATTAATGGATGGTTATGAAGTGATTTAGTTTTAATATAATTATAAAATATGTATAATGATATATTTAGTGTTTTTTAGTATTTTATATATGAATTATAAGTAATTATAAAATGATTATAACCTATATGAAGTTATTTTATTGTATAAAGAAAGCATTTTTTTCCTCTTAGAATACTCTTTTGGAAGGTTGAATTTACCAAGGTTTTTTTTACTAGTATTCTTAATAGTTTTTCCAATTTGTTTTACAGAACCTTAATAATTTCTATGAAAACATACTTATACATTAAATCCTTTATTAAAACTATTCATGAAATTCAGTGATGAAAAACAGGACACACCATTCCATGGTGGTGGTAGTCCACACATATGCGTTGATGATGCATTCATTTTCCATAGAATGGGAGAGAGGATTAATATATTTCATTTTTTTAGTATATTAAATAAGTTATATATATCATAATTATATATTAAAATCCATTTATAAACCATTCAAGTTAGGTGGTGAATTAAAAAAACACATTACTTTGTGGAGACGGTAGTTCTCACAACGCACGAATGACAGTTTCGTTATTCATAATAAAAAAGGAAATTTGGTTAATAAATGTACTAAAGTGACAAAATATGTATAGGACATAAATAATACATTAAAATCATGATTAAAATAATGAATTTCATATATATTTACACAACCCATGGAACTAAAGGTTTATTTTCTTAGATATTAGATACACAAACATCTTATTTTTACAATACTTGTAAAAAATTCTCCATAAAAAATCTCCCCTAAAACCTTTTATAAATACCTCACATGTCATAATCATATTCATAACTTAGGTGTTTAAAATATAAGAAAAGGGTGATCTCAAATTCTCTATAAGCGGAAAATATATCATAAATTATTATATTATAAACATTAAGGAGGACATGAGGGAGAGGACAAAAATATTATTAAAAGGTCATAAGACCATATAGGATAATCATAAAACATGTTAGAGTAACATAAGTTCAAACAAATGGTTAAGTAATCATAAAAGATAAAACATATTGTAACATCCCATAATTTTAAATTATGTATTTTAATGAATAAAATAAATAATTCTACTAAAAAATAAATACTTTATATTAAGAATAATAATAATACACCAAATTTAGTAAAAGAACATTTCTTCATACTAAGTATATAATAATGTTAAATATACAATAATTATCATTAATAAAAGAGGAGAAAATAAAGTAAACATTCTAACAACAATATTGTATTCTGCTTCATTTAGATCCATCATAAGTAGAAGCCCTCCAAATATGATGATGGTAAGAATAGAGAGAAGCAGAAAAATGGGAGTCATCCTTGCTAGTGAGAAAAATGATAATATACAGAGTCTGAATTATAAAAAAATTTGTTACTATGGGGTATTTATAGAATAATCAATATGTATATTCCTATTACTTAATTTTCATTATGGTATTTTTAAATATATATATGATATGATTCAATTTAGAATGTTTGTAAAAGCTTTGATTAAAAATGTAATTTTAAGTTGTGACTCAATAATTCTTACATGCGAAGTATAATATTTATTATTCAAGAATAATAAATAATATGGTACAAAAAATATAGATTTTCAATAATATAAACACTTCTATAAGTAGTTATAAGTTAAATTAAGCAAGTAATTTTGAGGATTTATGTTATACAGAAGTATTTTAAAAATATTGTGTAACAAAATTATATTAATTTATTAGAATATTATTTAAAATTATGAAAGTTAAAATCATATAAGTAAACATTAGTAAAATAATAAGTGGGTATACTAAATATACACTTTTTTAATAAAGTTATTAATGTGTTCATAAATGGTTCGTATTATTTTTTATATTTCTAAATAGATATTTAAAAAAAATTATCCAACCATAGGTCATTAAAGTACCACATATACCACACTTTCAGAAAACTAAGGGTCAACCATGTGTGAGGTAGTCGATTGGGCCTACCCAGGGTGGAAGAAGAATGCATGTTGTGTGCATAGGAGATAATCGGTGGGCACGTAGTGCTCGCATGGTTCTAGGTGGACAATGTAAATTTTGTGGTGTGGCCCATGAGGGAATGTGTGTTATGTTGTGGGTACTAGTCTCCCACTACATTTGAATGAGATTCTAAAGGAAGTTTTTGATTTTATAAAATCACTCAAATGAGTGGATTTTTTATGTGGGGTCACAGAAAGCGGGTTACTATTCACTTGCTTAAAAACATCTACATATAATAAGCATTGTTCAATCGAATCATCGTCAGTCATCTAATCACCCAAGACATAAACATCATATACACACTAAATAGAAGACCCCACCATCTCCTTCATCATCATCTTCTACCTTCGATGTCAAGCTCATACTGGCATAACCTATAGGTGGCCCAGCTCGATGCCTCCCTATACCACTGTTATCATCTTCCTGTGGTGACATGCTAATGACCCTCAAAGTGGTTGTACCCTTCATAGATCTTTGGCCACAGTGGTCAACAACACTGATGATCTTTACATCATTCAAATAATCATTTCCTGAGGAAGCTTGGTAAGGCCAAATAAACAAGGTAAATGAAAATTTATAATCCTAACAATTGTAATATTAAACCAAAAATTGGCTACGATGTAGTTTAAATTTTCCAAAATCATCGTTTTATTTTATTCTTTTGAACATATCAATTGAAATTATGATAGTAATTATATTTATATTAAAACAAAATAATCATTTTAAACTAATATTATCATCAATTTTTTTTTACCCCCCAGTTTCATTGTTTCCTCCATGGGTTATATCAGTTGTAGTAATGATATATATATATATGTAAAATTATCTAAAAAGAAATCAAATAATGAAATTTCCATTCCCAACATTCTCTGCAACCCAGAGCCTCTAACACCACAATGCTTCAAGCCACATAAATATGATTATTTTTATCATTGGAAATATGTGTACACCATATGGATTTATAAAGAAACCTAACTATCATTTTTCATATAACTCACCTTCAATATTATAATAGAAAGAACCTTCCTCAAGTTTTATTCATGCCTAAGAAATTTTTTTAGTAGATGAATTGTAGTATCCTAACTTATATAAACACAAACACTCTCTTTTCCCATTGTAAAACTCTAACTCTTACTCAATTTCCCTCTATATCTCTTATTACATAATCCAAGATCTGTAAGTGGGGAATATCCATGTTCAAAATAGATTTGGTTTTAGATTTCAGGTAATGGAAATTTATTACTTTTAAACTCCTACTTTTTATATTTTATAAAACCTTTATATAATAGAATTATATTTTTATAATTTTATTTTGTGATTTAAAAGTAAATAATATTTCTTAAAACTTTTATATATATATATATATATTTCTAAAACCCTTTTTTAGGAAAATATTTCTAAAATATCATAATTATGTTCCTAAAACCCTTACTACAAAAATGGAAATTTATTTTTATTAAACCCTCTTTGTAGAGGAGTATGGTTTAAGGAATTTGTTTTAAATACTAATCTAAATTCCACATTTTAAAATTTATGAAATTTCTTGGAAAGTAATTTTTTTCGAAATTCAAATTTCATTTTGAAGATATCATTTTATGTGAAAAAAGTCATTTTATATCTATAATTTTCATTTATGATTATATGTATTTCCATTCACTATAGTTGTCCCTGAAATTTTATAATTTTTTTAAAAGCATTTCCATAAATTTAATTCCTTCATTAAATGAATTATTTAAAAAATTTATTTATAAATTTTATATTTCTATTAATATTTAAGAAAGAATAATGATTTCATTAAAAGTAGATTTTGTTAAAGTTTAAGAGATGTGAAATTATTTTCCTATTTGAAAATAATTTATGAATTTTTTAAAAGGCTATTTTAATTGTCTATTAATGTGAAAGGAAAGCTTCAAAAAAATTATTTAAAATTTCAAATCTTGCATATTTATTGTGTTAATGAGGAATAGGGATTGAAATCATGGCCTCAAAGGGGGAATTTTGTTCTATAATTCATATTTTCAATAATACTAGTGGCCCCATGGATTTCTTAAGTTTTCAATTTATCATTATATTACTTAAAGGTGAATTATTTTCAAAGTAAAGTTTAAAAAATTTTAAGAAGAAAATTATTTTTGAATCTAAAAATATTATGTTTTCAAATCTATGTTTTGAAATGTATATATTATATGAATTATGAAACCCCAAATTTTTTATTTGGGGACAGATTTATTTATTATATATTTTTTTAAGTTGGGACTAAATCCTATTTTTATTATGAAAGAAAATATGTCATTTTATCAATGTAGAGGGATACCCATTACATAGCTCATAATTCTAAGACCAAGTTTTCCATGAACATGATCTGAATGCCCAGTTCAACGTCATGTCTGCATCATTCTGCCTATGTGGCTAGGCCTGCATCATGTCTATGTTATCACCTATCACATTATTCATGTGTCCCTGCCTACCCGCATCATGCCTGCATCACCACCTATGTCCTAAATCCCCCAATGGGATTTCCCAAATTTTAACTCTAGTCTTTTGGATGGAGGATTATAGGGTTTAACACTTAAGTTCCACCCCAACAGAAATTTTAAAAAAAATTATGATTAACATACAGGTTTTTTTTCAAATGATAATTTAAAAATTCTTATAAGAAAAGGTTTACATCACTATTTAAAAATTATTTACTGAGAAATTTTATAATCTCACCCTATTTTTTAAAAAAATCACTATTTTAGTGATGAGTATATGATTGAATGTTTTTTGTTTCAATTAAGTACCTCTCTCAAGTGAATCAAATTATATTTTATAAAATTTGTATAAATTTTTTATATTGTAAGGTTTTTCCGAATTATCCAAAACCTAAACTGAAAATATATTTGGGTTTGAAAAGGACTATATATTTCTCAGTTTAAATTTTTATAAAAATAAATATACAGCATGTTTTAGCACCCGAAATGGGAGTCCAGGTACCATTCTATCTAATTTGGTATTAGATCCACAATATAGAATACTTTGGAGAATATGATGTTTTAATTAGGTATATTCTAAGTTTCTAAGTATATTTCTTTCTCTAATATGTATATTTTTTACTTAAGGATCATTCTCAAAATGGAAGGAGGAAGATCATGAAAAACACTTCTCTCTCTTCTAGAATATCTTTTTGCAAGGATAATCCTAAATTCATGTACAAATGATTTCAAGACTTTTTTCAATATCCACGTTACCTAAAAAACTTTATGATCCATCTAATACCTCTATAATTCCCTAGTTTTTTGGAGCATCATGGTTTTTATATGAACAAATCTTGAATTCTCAACATTCTGATCATGATAGGCATGGAAAGTATTATCAGGGAGTATTTAAACTCTTCAATTTAACTGAAACATATGAATAAATTTTTTATTTTGAAGAAGTTATGGAAAAGGGTGACCTCCGCATGGACTAAATATATCATATTTTAAATTTTAGTGTTTTTTAAATTATCAATGATAATTTTGAAGTCTTTGAATAAAACTATGTAAAATTAATTTTTAAGAACCAAGTTCAGGAAGATGTATTGTAATTATATATTAATAATAAAATATTTCTAGGTATTTACTAATGTTTTCATCAATTTATTCTAAACTTTACAAGTTTTATTTGGATAATAAAGATAAAAGATTATGAAAATACCCTTAGGTAACATAACCACCCATAGACCCTTTATGTTTATGAGAAACCCCAACACTAAATACCTTGTTAAAGGTATAATTTATTTCAAGAGAATCATTAAATATAATTTTAATTTTAGGTGAAAGTAATAAAGTTATTTTTGTAGCGATGAAGAACCTCAATATTGAAGCTTGGAAAGTGAGACATATATTTTACATAGGTATAAAATAATTATGAGTACACAATTCCATGAAGGGGGTAGAATCTAAAATCAAAGAATTATTAATTTTTTATTCTAAATAATGTAATAAATATTCCTCCAAAAAACAAAGAAGAAGTACATTTTATCGCGAATAATGATAATATACTAAATTTAGTAAAATAACATCTCTTCAGGATAAGGATATGGGAATGATAAATTTTTGATAATAATTAATAATAAAAGAGGAAAACATAAAATAAACATTCTAATAGAATGATTGTATACCTCTTTGTTTGGATCCACTATAATTAGGATTCCTCCAAAGATTATGATGGTATGAATACAGAGAAGCAGAAAAATATGAATCATCCTTGTAATAGATAAAAACTATAATATGTATCGTTTGAATTATAAATTTTTTTGTTACAATGGGGTATTTATAGAATAATGGATATTTATATAAATTTTAGTTAAAATTCATTTTTATATTTTTGATTATATATATATATAATATATATCATTCCATTTAGAATGTTTCTAAAATATTTGGTAAAAATGTAATTTAAAGTTGTGACTCAATAAGTAATAGGGGTAAAGTATAATATTTATTATTACTTAATAATATAAATTAAGGTATAAAAATGTAGATATTAAGTATTATTATTACTTCAATAAATAGTTATAAGTTATTTTAAGTAAGAAATTTTGAGGATTTCTGTTATAAAGAAGTATTTTTATAATATTGTGTAAAAACAAAATATTAATTTTTAATCATATTATTTTAAATTATGATAGGTAAAAGGATATAAGTAAAAATTAATAAAATAATAAGTGATTATACTAAATATATACCTTTTTAATAAATATTTTTAATGTGCTCATATATGGTTAGTCTTCTTTTAGATATTTTTTCATAGATATTTAAAAATAATTGGCCAACCAAAGGCCAGCCAAGGACCAACTCAACCATATCTATGGAACCCTAAGCATCTACCACATGGGAAGTAGTCAATCAAACCATACCAAGAAGGTAGAAGCATGAATTCCATGCACAAAAGAGATAATTGGGGGGGCACATATCACCCGAAGGGTGCCGAGTAGACCGCGCAAGGGTGTGGATAGACACATATGGGCATGTGTGGTGTGTTTTGAGTAATGGGCCTCACTACCTAGGAATTATCCACAAATTGAAGATGTTGATATTTATAGAATCATTCACACAAGAAAAATTTTTATGTGGGATCATGGAACACGGGTTACTATTCACCCGCTTAAAAACATCTATATATAATGTAAGTTGTTTGATCAGATCAACGTCAGTCATATGATCACTGTAATACCTCATAATTCCATATAAAATTTTTGAAAATTAAATGGGATTATTTTGAGACCAGGCTCTGAGATGGCACATGATTACGAGTCATGGAGTGGACGGAATGTATTTTCTAACTATTTTTAATGTTCATTAAATAATTGTGTGAGTGGGTTTTTATAACTTTTAAACTGGTTCCCAGGTTAAAAATATGAGGGCACCATTGAACTCAGAATGATGGGATTCACCTAGGAAGGGCCTAACATTGACTGGTGTGGTCCAATAGTAGAAAGTAGCTTTTGGCCATAAATAAAATAATTGAATAAAGATTATTTTATGTTCAAATCCTTATAACTCATAAACAGTAACTCAGATTGGAAATTCGAGAGTACTATTATGCTCGTGAGGGTGTGCTTCCCTTACACAGATCTTATCATCAACTAGCACAGGTCGAGGTTGAAAGTTAATTTTTAGACATTTTAAAGGAAAATAAAATAAACTTATAAAAGGTTTATTTTATTTCTATTAACATTTTTCAGAGACACGGCATCACTATAATGTGGTGGCGTGATGAAGTTGAAACTCAATAATAAAGTAGCGTGGAGACACTGAAATGCACAACATGTGTCCCTTCTTTAATTAAATAGGGAGTCAAGGTTGAAAAACTACCTTGTAATTCCTTTGATGAACGGTGAAGGAAACCCCTCCAACAAAAAATGTTGGCGAATCGGAAAGAGGTGATGATACCCTTGGAGCATGAATCAGAACCTGAGATTTACAGACAGTGAAGAGTGGTCTTCCTCAACCAATCTCTTTTTCCCTTATTTTTTTCTAAGTGATTACCAACCCCCCCCCCCCTGTTCTTCTTCCTAAGTGACGAGTCCGGGTTAAATCTACTAACAGATTTACCCACATATCGGTCGTCCTTGCGGGACATGGGAATTTGCATGTGGTGAGTTATGGGAAATTAGATCCATGTTACATTCTTAAACCTCCTTCAAATATTTTTATGAATTCTAACATGGAGGGATCTGGCCGACACAAACAAGGCCTTAATCCCTCTATTGTGGTTGTTCTTGTGTTCTTCGTGACCAAACCCTCAGATTGAGGGTGAGGCAACTTTGAACCCGTAGAAGTGATGGAGACGATCCCAGGATCCTGGAGGTTCTCTCTAGTTGGAAAACAAACCACTGGAGCAATTCCAATGACCCGCATAAGGAACCATCGATGCATCGGTGACGAAAGTAGGCGGTGGTGGCTCGTGGTGGTGTCCACGGGTAGGAGGCGGCACGTTGAGGCAATGGAGGTCACGGACAGCAGCAGTTGTTGTACTGCAGGGGGTGGCAATGGTCGGGTGTTGTGTCAAAGGGAGTGGTATGCGCTATGAGCTGTGGCATGTTCTAGAACGTGGTCCAGACTGGACCGTGTGTGGAGGGATGCGGTCGATCTCAGCTAGACAAGTTGCTGAGTGAACCGGATGCCAGTGGGCATCCGGCCTAGACCCAAGATGGCATGTCAATGTGGGCGGGGGCAGTGCAGTAAACCAGGCCATTGGGTAGCATGGACTGAAGAAGAGTCATCCCGCCTATGAAGACCGGTTCGGAAGGGAAATCAAGCTGTTGGGCATCCCGGATGGTCAGAACTGGTCCCACTAAGTCGGACCGAACCGGATGAGAAACAGGTCAGTGGGTGACTTAGCAGGCTGGATCCACGGCCGAACCGGACCGGGTCCAACAAGGACTAATGGTCATGGCCACTAGGATAGGTCGGACCGGGTCACCCAAACCCAACCAGTTCATGTCAGGTCAGCCGAACCGGGTTGGGTCATGAAGGACTCCCGGAACGGGTTGGTCGGGTTGGTCCATCCAAGTCGGATAGGGCTCAGATACAACCAGTCCCTATTTACTAAAATGCTAATAACTTTCAGACTGAACATTCGATTAATGCACCATCTATGGCATTGGGACCCTTGCAATGAGATGTCCCTTTGGGTATAATCTAAGTGATTTTTCATGGTAGTAGAGATATGATCGATGGATTGAGGAGTATATTCACCCAGAATCAAGCGCACTAGAGAGCGGGAATCCTATGGCTGGCTATGACATGAAGGATATGATGAGCAGATCTCAGTGGTCTAGTATTAGAGCGGACCTCAGTGGTCCAATATCCAAGTGGACTTCAGTGGTCCTGTAATGCCCAGACTCCAGTTACCTAGAGTCGGTGCATTATAACATTACATTGGCATGATACAAGGATTCATGTCCCGAAATACCGATCAGTTTAGTAGCCTTGGAAATACTAGATACATTCATAAATTTTACATTACATTATAAAATGAAAAACAAAAACAAGATTTTATTCATTAACCACATTCATATCCTATAGACTGCCCCTACAGGTTAGTCATAATATACTTCTTCGCATCCTGGGAAAAATAAAACATAGAAAGGGGTGAGCTCAGATGCTCAGTAAGGATAACAATATAGCGGAAACTTTTATAAATAAGTATAAACATTTAAGGTAATTTATAAGACTAAAAAAATCCTTTTAAAATTAAACTTCATCATAATATGTCAAAGATAAAATCAAATAATTCCATGTAATTATTCACATGGATATTCTACTATTCAAATAATCACATGCAATATCAATAGCCACTTTCATAATGATGGAATTCATAATTCCAAACTTCATAACCACATAGTCAAGGCCTTGTACCAAGACTACAAATAAGATTTTGTCAAGGCCTTATTCCAAGACCCTAGTTTGTCTCATGAGACCTACCGATGCATCGAGGAGCTATAGCGGGCTCCACACGTCACTTACTAAGTCCAATGCATTCCTCATAAGAAAAGGTTTAAACATAACAAAAACATTTGTATTAAAGCTAGCATATGAAATGTCAATAATTTATCCATAAACCATGAATGGTATAAAGATAACACATCCACTGTCAAACATATCACAAAACCTTAAATATAATATGGATGATTTTTATCATAATGAATCAACTTCAAACAAGTTTAAAATCCATCAAAGGATGTTGACATAGATGAAATCAAAACTATTTGAGAGAAATATCTCTTTATATTTTGAAATAATTCAAGAGTCACATAATTATAAAAGAAAACATTTATTTTAAAAATATTCTTATAAGATTGTAAGGGAAGATTTTAAGGTGTTATAATGGCAGATAATAATTGCACTCGCCCTATAAGTTAGAAAAACATTCTTACCTTAATTTGTCGAAAAGGTCATAGAGTACCTTGTTTGGAAAACAACGAAAAGATTCCTTTATAAACATATTATAAAAATTCAAACAGAGGTATAAATGACTTTAACCCATAGTCTAGGAAATATTAAGAATGTTTTGAAATTCATTTTACAAAAAATGGATTTGGATGATAAAGAGGTCCCAGTAGATAATTACGTATAAATAACCTCAGATAATGAAAAGATTGTGAAATTAACCTTTACCTTGTACTTATCCTTGGTTGAGGGTACGTTAACCTCTTTTATAATAGTTAAATCATTGTTATTAAATTATACAAGAATCATATACATAAATATGATATCATATATTATCTTCTAATATTGCTTTGTTAATAATATTTTAGTATTATCGTTGTTTCGGGTGTTAACTGATTCATTTTCCTTTATATGTTTTGTTACATAAGACCTGTTTATTATGGATATGATGTATTTGATTCATATCCAGAATGATATTAAGTTTTAAAACATCTTTTTTAATCATCAAATGAAAATTATTCTTGAATGTTTATAATGGGGAAATGAATCTCATCGCGTTCGTGGAGACGGTAATCCGTACATACGCACGAGAAAAAATATCATTCTTTTGATATTAAAATAGTATATAAATAGATGGTATATCATATATACAGAATAATTAACATATTATATTTATTATATATATCAATTATACATCATTATTATACCCATCCAAATAATAATTTATTGAATAACAACTACACCACGACATGGAGACGGTAAGCCGTACGTACACACGTATGGTGAATTTTTCATTCATATGATGGATAGAATAATGAATATGGTTGTACCATTTGTATAATAACATCATAGTATATATAATATACTAGATTTATTATTTTATAATGTAAACAACAAAGAAAGAGTAAGTGTAAGAAGAAAATAACTTGAAAGAGGTGATGAAATATTTACCTCTTCTTCGGGTTCTTCCTTTTGATTTGATCAAAAGGGCTCCTTACGTTGGATTTATGACCAAATTAAGGAATCTAGGATGCAGGGAGGATATTTTATAGGATATTTGGGAAAGTTTTGGTCGATCCAAATGGCATTGGAGGTGTGAATTTGAGAGAAGGGGAAGTGACCTTTTATAAGAGAGGTGAGGGTCACTTTAGGAAATGCTTGAAATATTATTTTATAATAAAATAATTTTCGGTTTATAATGGATCCAAAATGATTTATTTAGAGGATAAGGTGGGGATGGGTCGAAAACCTCTCAACCAATAGGTTTTAGACAGGTTTAGGTCATCATATTAACCTTATCTTTTAGATTTAACTCTTAGTTAAATAGTTTTACATTTACCCTGTCTTTTTGTATTTTTATATTATATGGTTAATAAACTTACTATAACAAGCCAAGAGAACCTCAATTGGTTCATTAATGATAAAACTATAATTATTTAATTCATTTTTTTTGAACCTTAGATTTTTAGGAATATTATATCAATTAATAATATAATAGTTGTTTTAAAAACTCTTTTATGTCAATTTTGACATTATTTGGTTTTTTGTTTTTTTTAAAGTCATAACAGCATGATTACTTAGAAAAAAATTAATTTAATCAAACCTAACAAGTCATATTAACCTATAAAATTAGTTTAATTCAACAAGAGTTTCAAATTAGAGTTATTTTTATATTTATAATATTAATTATTTTAATCTTTCATTAATAAGGTAATTACTGCATCATCATTGTGTCATAAATAAATTTAATTATTTAATGTCTAAAAATTATAAATAAAATATAATTATCTAGTAAATATTTTTATATTTATAATGAATATTTATAGTCGAATTTATCTTATGTATAACCCTATATTAAAAATGTTTTAATTATGAAAACTTGAATTTAACACTTTTAACTCTTCTTTGAATTAAATAATAATAAATGTCCTAATATAATCCAAGTGCATAAAAGTGGATAATATTATATTCCTAAGGTTGTTTTTGGTCTAATTCCACTTATCCAATAGAATTAGTACATGTGTTAGGGTAATAATAATATCGTTTTTACTCTTAATTACCCTATTTACTTTTAACCGTGGTAAATAAAAGTCAAAAGTTACTATTCTCCAAAAATTATTTTCATCTAATTGAACAACATTTTACTTATTGATTTCAACTATGTCTCTCGGATTTTTGAAATTCAACTCACAGAAGCGGTAAGATTAAGTGTTATACAAATTTTCAAATGCTCCTAAGAGGTGGGAAAAATACGGTAAAAAGTTCAATAAAATTTTTATATATCAAAACTTATTGTAAAATGACTCCAATTAATTGAATTGAACTTATATAGGATTATGCATCTATTTTTACCTAAAAAAATTAAATAAAATAAATAATTATTTAAATAAAAAGTCAGTTTTAACTAATAACCCAGTGTTTTTCACTATTCATCAAAAATTGAAAGTTTTCAAAAAAATACCAAAAAATCACCCTAAGCTAATTTTGATATTCAGAACCCAAAAATAAAGTCCATTTTGAAAGATAAAATTTATAAAATTTCAAAAAATGGGTATTACTATTCATAACGGCTACTTTGATTGGTTGTGGTGTATTTTAACTCGAAGTTGCATACAACACAAGCTATTGTATTATTCAAAGGGAAAGGTACCATGAAAGCTCGGGGTGTTACATTCTCCCCTCCTTAAAATAATTTTATACACAAAATTTCTAGAATACTACTACGAAAAAAGATTCGGGTGGTTCTTCATCATATGTTTTTCGGGTTCCCACGTTGCCTCTTCCGTCTTATGGTTTCTCCATATAAATTTTACCAAACAAGTCGTCTGGTTTCTCAACACTTGTTCTATGATATCCAGAATCTTGAAAGACTCTTTACAATAAGACAGATCAGGTTCCATTTCTATCTCTTCATAGGTGAGTATATGTGTTGGTTTAGGCATGTACTTTCTCAATAGTGATACGTAGAACACATCGTGAACTTTGGAGAGACTTGGCAGTATTTCCAAATAGTAAGCTACAGACCCAATTTGTTCTATAATTTCTAAAGTTCTGATGTACCTGGGACTTAATTTACCCTTATTACCGAATTGTATAACTCTTTCCATGGAGATACCTTTAAGAAAACATGATCTCCTACCTGAAATTACAAATCCTTATTTCAGTTATCATCATAGCTCTTTTGTTAACTTTGAGCTGCTTTGATGTGTGTTTGGATAACCTTCACATTTTCCATCGTTTCCTTAACAAGTTCTAGGTCTACGAGTTTTCTCTCACCAGCATCATCCCAACAAGTTGGTGTGCGATATCTCTTTCCATATAACGCTTCATATGGTACAATCTGAATACTTGAATGGAAGATATTGTTATAAGAAAATTCTACCAGAGGAAAATATTGATCCCACATTCCTTGAAATTCAAGTGAGCAAGATCTCAACATGTCTTATAAGGTTTGAATAGTCTATTCTGATTGTCCATTAGTTTGAGGGTGGTAGGCAGTGCTAAAACAAAGTTCAGTATCCAGGGCTTTCTAAAGACTTTTCTAGAATCTTGATGTAAAACGGGGATCATGATCAAAAACAATCGATAGGGGTACTCCATGAAGTCTTACAACTTCATTAATATACAGTGTTGTTAAACGTTCAAGTGGTAAATATTCTCTTATAGCAAGAAAATGTACTGACTTGGTAAGACGATCAACAATGACCCATATTACATCATTCCTTCTAGGAGTATTTGGTAGCCCCATGACAAAGTCCATCATAATATCATCCCATTTCTACTCTAGTATGGGAAGAGGTTGCATGGATACTCTATGATGTTTTCTTCCAGATTTAACTTATTGAAAAACCTTACATATCGATACAAAATCATCAATCTCTCTCTTCAAGTTGTCCCACCAAAAATGTTCTTTCAAATCTCTATACATCTTAGTGGTACCAAGGTGTATAAAGAAATTAGATATATAGGAATCATCCAATAATTCCCTTTTTAGATCAGGTATATCTAGAACACAAAGTCTCTTCCCAAATTTCAAAATCCCATCTTCATATATGAATCCAATCAATCTCCCATCATTCATAACTTTAATTTTCTTTTTAAATTCCTCATCATCAGTTTGAGAACTTTTTATCCATTCTAGTAAAGATGGTTTAGCAACTATTTGAAAAAGCATTGATGTTTCACCTTCCATGATTATTCCCATATCCATTTTTACTAGATCCATGTACATAGTATCCCTTTCAACTCTCATCTTATTCAAAACCTCATGATCCTTTCTACTCAAAGCATCTTCCACCTTATTTTCCTTACCCAGGTGGTAGTGTATAGTGAAATCATAATCATTGAGTAGTTCAAGCTATTACTTTTTCCTCATATTGAGTTACTTATATGATAAATTATACTTCAAACTTTTATGATCGGTATATATCTTAAATTTTTCACCATAGAGATAGTGTCTCTATATCTTCAAAGAAAATATTACAACTACTAACTCAAGATCAGAAATAGGATAGTTTTGTTCATGAAATTTTAGCTGTCGTGATGCATATGCAATAACTCTATCATTCTGCATAAGGACACAACCAAATCCCTTATTTTAGTCATCACTATAAATAACAAACCCATAATTACCCAATGGTAAATTCAAGATAGTATCATTGACTAATCTTCTCTTCAGTTCTTCAAAACATTCTTCACACTATTTTTTCAAAACAAATTTAACCCCTTCACGTGTGAGCTTGGTTAATGGGTTTTCCAATTGGGAAAAGTTCTTGATGAAACATAGATAATAATCTACTAAACCAATAAAATTGCATACCTCAGTTATACTTGTCAGTGCTAGCCATTCTTGGATTGCCTTTTTCTTAGAAGGATCAACAGAGATTCCATCCTTAGAGAAAATATGGCCAAGAAAAGAAATATCCTGAAGCCAAAATTCGCACTTTCTAAACTTCCCGTATAATTCATTTCTTCTAAGAGTCTTTAGGATAATGCGCAATTGATTTTAATGATCTTAGTAGCTTTTAGAGTATACCAAGATAACATCAATAAATTCCACTAAAAATTCATCAAGATATTCCTTGAAAAATATGTTCATTAGATCCATGAAAACAGAGGGTAAATTAGTCATCCCAAAATGCATTACTATAAACTAGTAATGCCCGTACCTGGTTTGAAATGTTGTATTTGGAATGTCTTCCTTCTTCACACACAACTGATGATATCCAGATCGAATTTCAATATTTGAAAAATATTGAACTCCATGAAGTTTCTCGAAGAAATCATCAACGTGAGGTAGGGGATACTTGTTCTTTATTTTTATAGCATTGATCTCCCTATATTCAATGCGCAACCTCATAGATCTATCTTTCTTCTTAACAAAAAGAACAGGGTCTCCCCATGGAGAAACACTAGGGTGAGTAAATCCATTATTACTCAATTCCTCTAGTTGTTTTTTAGTTCCACTAATTCCACAGTGTCCATTATATAATGGGTCTTCGATATGGGCCTTGAAACGGGAATTAAATCATTGTAAAACTCAATTTATCATTCTGGAGGATGTCCAGGTAAATACTCTGGAAACACATCAACATACACTTTCACAATAGGTACATCCTCTATTTTAACATTCCTTTCCTAAATCAGAGTTATTTCATTCTCTTCCTCCCCGATAATTGAATTTAGGGGAGCTACTAGGGGTAGATCTAGATAAGAATCATGTGGTGATGTTTCTGCTCAAAATATAAGGTACTCCTTATCATCATCAAGAATTGTAACCTCCTTCTTCTTACAATAAATTTTCACATCATGGTCTGAAAGCCAATACATACTGAGGATTATATCAAATTAAATCATGGGTATGATGATGAGATCATCATATAAAGAACTTTTATATGTCCAAATGGGAATTGATTCACATAAATTTTTGGCACTGAAACTTCCCTTTGGACTTTTGACTGACAACTCTCTTATTAAATCAAATTCGAAATATCTAATTTTCTTCGAAAACTTAGAAGATATGAAACAATGCAATGATCTAGAATCAAATAAATCATTGTCTAAACTTGAGGAAACCATTAAATTACCTACTACCGTGTCTTTTGGAGCTTCAACCTCAACAGTAGTGATCGCATAAGCTTTTCCTTACTCCCTTGGCATTTTCTGAGGTAATTTTCCTTAGATCTTAGGACATTCATTTGCATAATGTCCCCTTTCTATTCAATTGTATAATTCCACATTAGCAGCTTCTTTCTTTCCTTTTCAATCATGAGCTTGGTTTCCTTTTTCACCACACTTGTAATAGACTCTCATTCCCTTCAGGAAAGTACCAGGGTGTTTCATCCCACATTTACTGCAGGATGGATATTAAACTTTTCCCTTCTTCCCCTTATTTCCATTTCCAGAGTGTTCAGAAGATCTCTTCTTCTCCTTATTTTCTTTAAAGTCATAAGACTTAGAGAATTCCTTTTCTGTCTTCATAGAACATGAGACAATATCTTCATATGATGAGAACGATTGTGAGACTAATTCTTAATGGATAAATGGTTTTAACCCATCATAGAATCAATCAATCTTACTCCTTGGGTTACGTATATAATCTTCTCCATTCCTTTCTAACCTTGTAATGTTAGCCTCATACTTTGCGACATTATCATACTACTTTTTCCTTAGACTCGGAAATTTTCTTTCCATATCCACTCGATGGTCACAAGGAAAGTATTTTTCTAAGAAAATATATTTTAACTCCCTCCATTCCATATTTGATAATTCATTATCTTCATTTTTGTTTTGAATCAATGACCACCATTGATCTGAATCTCCTGTGAGGCGATAAACTACCATGACAACTTTTTCCCCTCTGATACTTCCCAAAGCATAAAATATTTTCTCTAAGGAACTTATCCACTTCTCTGCTACAAATGTATTTTTAGTCCCATTGAATTTTGGTGGTTGTTGCCTCATGAAGCGTTCTAACATTGATCATCTGTGTTGTAGATGAGGGGGCTTCATATGGGTAAGGTTATTATTAATAACCTGAGTGAGTTGTCTCAGTATGGTGATAAGATGATCAGAACTAGTTGCATCCCTAGATCCACTATAATTATCTTTATTAGGAGGTAAATCTCTACATGGATTATGTGTATTGATAAGGTTTCCATTCCTTCCACTGTGTGCCATTTATAAACAATGACATACATTAGATTAGTTTATGAATTGAAATACATAATTCCAAACTTGTAAAACACTTAACATAAATTGAACAATTTATGGATATAATCCATAATCATAAAAAAAATTCTTTGAGGAGGTATATACTCATAAATCCTTCATAATGGTTTGTAAAGAAAATGTAAATTATCCTAAGCATATCCCCTGGGAGTGTCATAACCAAGAGTGAAGCAAGGACCATTGTCGTGCACCAGTTCCCATTCGATTCTAGTTCAAAGTGGGGTTTTCGGGTTTTACCACTAGGTACATCTGTACCAGAGCTACCTCTACCTGCTCGTATCTAGATAGGGATGTATTACTTGGAAAACTCACAAAATCTCTACATTACCAAAATTCTATGAAGTTGTTCTATACTAATCTTCAAAGTCTATCTTAGGGTAATGTACTCTAATCAGAGTTTATCTAAATCTAGTTTCCATGGTTTTTACTAAAATTCTTTTGATACCAACTGTAATGTCACAACCCTAGTTACTCAAATTTGGTGCATTATTATATAACATTGGCATTATATAAGTAATCATGTCGTGAAAGACCAATTAGTTTAGTATCCTTGGAAATAATAGATACATTCATAAATTTTACACTACATTATAAAATGAAAAAAAACAAAAACATTGTCCTCATTAACCACATTCATTTCCCATAGACTATCCCTACAGGTCAGTCATAATATACTTCTTCGCATCCTAGGAAAAATAAAACATAGAAAGGGGTGAGCTCAGATTCTCAGTAAGGATAACAATATAGCGGAAACTTTAACAAATAAGCATAAACATTTAAGGAAATGTATAAGACTAAAAAAGCCTTTTCAACATAAACTTCAACATAATATGGAAAAGATAAAATCCAAAAATTCCATGTAATTCTTCACATGGATATTCTACTAGTTGAATAATCACATGAAATATCAATAGATACTTTCATAATGATGGAATGCATAATGCCAAACTTCATAACCACATAGTCAAGGCCTTGTGCCAAAACTACAAATAATATTTTTTCAAGGCCTTATGCCAAGACACTAGTTTGTCTCATGAGACCTATCGATGCATAGAGGAGCTATAGCAGTCTCCACCCATCACTTACTAAGTCTAATTCATTCCTCATATGAAAATTTTTAAACATAACATAAAAATTTGTATTAAAACTAGAATATGAAATGTCAATACTTTATCCATAAACCATGAATGGTATAAAAATAACACATCCACAATCAAACATATCACAAAACCTTCAATATAATTTGGAATATTTGTATCATAATGAATCAAATTCAAATAAGTTTAAAATCCAACAAAGGATGTTGACATAGATGAAATCATAACTATTTGAGAGAAATATATCTTTCTATTTTGAAATCATTTAAGAGTCAAATAATTATAAAAGAAAACACTTATTTTGAAAATATTCTTATAAGATTGTAAGGGAAGATTCAAAGGTGTTATAACGGCGGATAATAACCGCACCCACCGTATAAGTTAAAAAAACATTCTTACCTTAATTTGTCGAAAAGGTGATAAAGTACCTTGTTTGGAAAACGATGGAAAGATTCCTTTATAAAAATCTTATAAAAATTCAAACAGAGGTATAAATGACTTTAACCCATAGTCTATGAAATAATAAGAATGTTTTTAAATACATTTTATGAAACATGGATGTGGATGATAAAGATGTCCCAATAGATAATTACGTATAAACAACTTCGGATAATGAAGACATTGTGGAAATAACCCTTACCTTGTACTTATCCTTGGTCGAGGGTAACTTAACCTCCTATATAATAGTTAAATCATTGTTATTAAATTATAAAATAATCATATACATAAATATTATATCATATATGATCTTCAAATATTTCGTTGTTAATAATATTTTAGTATTATCGTCGTTTCGGGTGTTAACTGGTTCGTTTTCCTTTATATGTTTTGTTACATAAGACGCATTTTCTATGGATAGGATGTATTTGATTCATATCCAGAATGATATTAAGTTCATAAAAATCATTTTTAATCATAAAATTGATATTATTATTGAATGGTTACAATGGGGAAATGAATCGCATCGTGTTCATGGAGACGGTAATCTGTACGTACGCTCGAGCAAAAATATCATTCTTTTTATATTAAAATTGTATGTAAATGGATGGTATATAATATATAAAGAATCATTAACATATTATATTTATTATATACATCAATTATACATCATTATTACACTCATCCAAATAATAATTTATTGAATAACAACTACACCACGACGTAGAGACAGTAAGCCGTACGTATGCACGTACGGAGACTTTGTCATTCAAATGATGGATAGAATAATGAATATGGTTGTTCCATTTTTGTAATAACATAATAGTATATATAATATACTGGAGTTATTATTTTATAATGGAAACAACAAATAAAGAGGAAGTGGAGGAAGAAAAGAACTTGAAAGAGGTGATGAAATATTTACCTCTTCTTCAGGTTCTTCCTTTTGATTTGATCAAAAGGGCTAATTAGGATGGATTTATGACAAAAAGAAGGCCTCTATGATAAATTTGGGATAGTTGGGAGGATATTTTTTCAGGTTTTGGTCGAGACAAATGGATTTGGAGGTGTGAAGTTGAGAGAAGGGGAAGTGCCCTTTTATAAGAGAGGTGAGGGTCACTTTAGGAGAAGCTTGAAATATTATTTTATAAAAAAATACTTCTCGGTTTATAATGGCTCCAAAATGATTTATTTATATGATAAGGTGGGTATGGGTCGATAAACTCTCAACCAATAGGTTTTATATAGGTTTATGTCATAATATTAACCTTATCTTTTCGATTTAACTCTTAGCTAAATAGTTTGGCATTTACCTTGTCTCTTTCAATTTTTATATTATATGGTTAATAAAATTACTATAATAGGCCAAGAGAACCTCAAGTGGTTCATTAATAATAAAAATATCATTATATAAGTCCTTTGGCTGAACCTTATATTTTTAGGAATATTATATCAATTAATAATATAATATTTGTTTTAAAAACTCTTTTATGACAATTTTGACATTATTTGGTATTTTGTTTTTTTTAAGTCATAACAGCATGATTACTTAGAAAAAAATCATTTAATAAACCCTAAGATGTCATATTAACCTAGAAAATTAGTTTAATTCATTAAAAGTTTCAGATTAGATTTATTTGAATATTTATAATATTGATTATTTTAATCTTTCATTAATAAGGTAATTATTACATCATCATTGTGTCGTAAATAAATTTAATTATTTAATGTTTGAAAATTATAAATAAAATACCATTATGTTGGAAATATTTTTATCTTTCTAATTAATATTTATAGTATAATTTATCTTATGTATAACCCTATATTAAAAATGTTTTAGTTATGAAAACTTGAACACTTTTAAATCTTCTTTGAATTAAATAATAATAAATGTCCTAATCTAATCCAAGTGGACCAAATAGGATCATATTTTATTCCTAAGGTTTTTTTTGGTCTAATTACACTTATCCAATAGAATTAGGACATGTTTTAGGGTAATTATAATACCATTTTTACCCTCAATTACCCTATTTACTTTTAACCGTAGTAAATGAATGTCAAAATTTACTATTCACCAAAAATTATTTTCATCTTATTGAACCACATTTTATTTATTGATTTAAACCGTGTCTCTCAGGTTTTTGAAATTCAACTCACAGAAGCGGTAAAATTAAGTTTTATGCAAATTTTCAAATGCTCCTAGGAGGTGGGTAAAAGACGGTAAAAAGTTCAATAAAATTTTTATATATCTAAACTTATTGTAAAATGAATCCAATGAATTACATTGAACTTATATAGGTATTATGTTTCTATTTTGACCTAAAATAAATTTAAATAAAATAAATAATTATTTAAATAAAAAGTCAGTTTTAACTAATAACGCAGTGTTTTTCACTATTCATCAAAAATTGAAAGTTTTCAGAAAAATACCAAAAATTCACCCTAAGCTAATTTTGATATTCCGAACCCAAAAATGAAGTATATTTTGAAATATAAAATTTATAAAATTTCAAAAAATGGGTATTACTATTCATAACGGCTAGTTTTATTGGTTGTGGTGTGTTTGAACTCAAAGTTGCGTAAAACACAAGCTATTGTATTATTCAAAGGGAAACGTACCATGGAAGCTTGGGGTGTTATGGGTCCAGTAGGTGAGGAGACCCCAGTGGTCCAGTTTCCAAGAAGACCTTAGTGGTCCAGTAGCCGAGCAGACCTTGGTGGTCTAGTAGTCGAGCGGACCTCAGTGGTCTAGTAGCCAAGCAGGCCTCGGTGGACCAGTGGTCAATCGAACCTGAGTGACTCATCAGGGATGAGTCCCTTAGCAGTACAAGATGATTCAGCATTACGACTGATAATCTTACTTTCTATACTTTTATTTATATCTCGTGTGATCATTCTTTACTTTGTGATCTTTCTTTAGGGTCTTTACTTTGTGGTTTGGGGTACCTACTGAGTATTGTGTTAATCACCCCTGCATGGGATTCTCCTACATGTGTCATGTCTTATGCAAGTGATCGACTCTTCAACAGAGACCTTGGTGGTCTGGGACCATGTGGTTCTCAGTGATACGAGACACACGAGCATACTTCTATAGCTCCAGGCAGCTACCCTTCACCTACCCTTCTGTTGTGGTCTCGAGCAGACGGACCTTGGTAGTTTTACTTTACTTTATGGTTTGGGGATTTTATCCTGACCCCTTTGTACTTTTAGTTTGTATTGTACTCTCATTAGTTGTCTCAGTGACAGTTGTGGTTTAGTTTGTGTTTACTTTCTGCAGTTTGATCGTTGTGCGTGTGTATAGGTGTAAAGTCAATGCCTTTCCTTTTTGGTATATGCCTACTCGGTTCTAATCTCCAGACCTTATCCTATGGAAGGTGGGATTGGGGTAGTCACAGAATGGTCCTTGAGGGGAAGGTCATGACAAAGTGGTATCTAAGGGAGTTCGGTTCTACTATAATAAATAAGAGTCTGTAAATTTTTATGGGGAAACACAGTTAAGTATTTCGAGTTCAGCTTTCAAGCTAGGGAGTCCAGTGTTGGTGCGGCAGCTGACGTATACATACACTAGGACCCTGAATTCTTCTTTCTGACATAGTACATGAAGACACTAGATGCATGCGTCTTTGAATGTTTTCTCATTATCTTTCTGATTCAGAGTCCGCTCACTAGGTATAATCTTTTAATTGTGATTTATCTTGATCTCTTTCCAGATGACTCCACGCAGACAGCTATCTAGGATTCAAATTTTGACCTTGAGGGTGGTCCATAGAGTGATATTAATTCAATACATGGATATTTACCTGAGATTGAACCTTTGGGAGGTGTCCTATCATTACCACCACCTGTTGGACATCAGTTACTACTGGCTCTGCCGGTAGAGTAAGCATGTATGCTCAGTGTTTTACAAGAGTTCCAGAGATAGAGACCTCACAGGTTCATGGGAGAGATAAATCCTTAGGTCGCTGAGGATTGGCTCGAGGTGGTGACGCGAGTCTTATGCTTAGTGAGTATGTCACTTGACCAGATGGAAGTTCTAGTTGCGAGCCTTCTGTAGGGCTTGGCAGGGAGATAGTGGAGTTTTACAATCCAGACGCACGAGGAAGTGACCCTAACCTGGTCTGACTTCAAGATACTTTTTAGGGAGGATTTCTTCCCCATGACTTTACACTCAGTGTATATATAGAATATAACGACCCATACTTTACATACATTGTTATTACTTCAGAATTGAAGCATACTTATTACAACATATAACAAAACCATGATAAGACCGTATAGGTATAGTGACTTTAGAAATTGGGAAACATAAACAATTGGTTCATAAAGCATCTACATTGTCTCCCATTTATTTCATCATATCTAGAGTCCCTTTTGGCATATCTTACTTAATACACTTCTTCTTGACCTGGGGAAAATAAAACATACAAAAGGGTGAGCTCAAATGCTCAGTAAGGGTAAACAAAGGAAATATCAATCATATAATATTCATAAGAACATAACATTTTTAAAATCTTAACCTGCAAAAGAGATCATAATATCATAATAGGGGATAAATCATAGTAGTGAAATGTAATCCCAATAATCATAACAAAAAACATGAAACTTTGTGTCATACACACATAATCATAGAAAATCATTTCTTATTAGTCAAGACTCATTGCCAAGACTATCATAGTGGACAAAGTCCATTTCTGAACCGAGTTCACTCCTTGTTCCAGTCCTGTATCACTGAACCAGATTAACTTTTCGTTCTAGCCATGTCTATCCAATGAGATATAAATCTTTACCCAATGCATTGGAGGGAGATATAGGTCCCACCCATCTCATAATGAAACCATTCTTATGTGTGCCACAAAATCATAAATCATATATCATAGCATAACCCATGTAATAAAAATGGGATTCTTAAACATCATGGCATCATAACATAAACCATATAAGATAAAATTACTTCATAAAAATAATTCCATCATAACATAATCAAATAAATTTAAAAATAGGGATAGAAATAGAACCCTATATTATCTTATATGGAAAATAATTTTGATAAAACACTTGAACTCCATTCTTAAGGAAAATATACTTTCTACTTCAAAAACATTTTTCCTTTCTTAACATGTCATAAAATTTTAAACTAAAAGAAGTTAATTAAAAATAAACTTGAAAACTTTTAAATTAAGATTCATGGAAATAATGCTCTATGAAATCATAAAAATCCATTCATGCAGTATAATTTTAAAAAAACATTCTTCTCATACTTTGGCCGGAAAAGTCAAAAAGTATCTCGTACTAAAGATGAAAAAAGATTTCTTTCATATATTTTAATAAAAATTCACCAATAGGTAAAATTGGATTTAAACAATTTTAGGATGATATAAATAATATTAAATATTTAAGAAACATGGATGTGGATGATAAATATGCCCCAGTAAATTCTGAAGTATAAACAATCTTGTATAAAAATTGGGATTTGTGAGATTTTCCCCTACTTTAGGTCCAATATGCTTCGTACGTATCCGAACCTCATTTATAATGATTTAAATAATGTCATTTACTTATTATAGAAACATATTCATTGTTATGATATCATATATGGTCATATTCTTATCTTCTTATGAGTAATATTTCATTGCCACTTGTTATTCAGGTGTTTATTGCTTTATGTTCTTATGCGTGTATTGTCGAATAAATTATTATTCCGCTTTTTAGGTTATAGATACCTCATTTACAGAATGTTATTAGTGTAATATATATCATATTTATTCATTAAATTAATTTATATAATCATTATTCAATGAAGATCATGTAGAACGAGTCGCATCACGTCGTGGAGACGGTAGGCCGTACGTACGCACGAGCGATGATATCATTCCCATGCTTGTGGAATTGTATTGAAGTGAATGATAGAATATCTCAGAATTAGTATCATGTCATAATAACCATATATAGATATTCTTTACACCATTATATCCATCCATGTAAGGTGGTTGTGTAAAAAACAGATTACACCACAGCATGGAGACGGTATTCCGTACGTACGCACGCGTAGTGATTTTGTTTTTCGTAGGATGGATAGAAGGTGAAATAGGGTTGTTTCATATTTATAATAACATATCATTATATGAGTGATACTGATGTTATTACTTTATTATTAAACAACAAAATAAGAATAATTTGAAGAAGAAATGAATTTGAAAGAATTGGTAAAGGATATTACCTCTTCTTTGACGCGCCTCTTCTAAACCTCCTCTTAGGGCACTAAAGTTGGTCTTTGAAGAAGACCAGGACCTCTATTATGTTTCTACGAAAGTTTATAAGGGAAATGGGTAGGTTTTGTCTGAGTATTGAAGGCTCAAAATTGTGTAAATAGGAGAGGGAGGAGGTGCCCTTTTATAAGGGATGAGAGGGGCACCTTAGGAAAAACTTAAAATATTATTTTATAATAAAGTCATATTCGGTTTATAATGGCTCCAAAGTGACTTATTTCAAAGATAAAGTGGGGATGGGTAGAAATCCTCTCAAAAAATAGGTTTTTTACAAGTTTAGGTTACCATTTTATCCTTATCATTTAGATTTAACTCTAAGTTAAATAATTTAACTTTTACCATGTCTTCTTGTTTTCTTACACTATATGGTTAATAAACTTACTATAAACTTCCAATAGAACCAAAATTAGTTCATCAATGTCATTTATATTATTATATAAGTCTTTTGGACGAACCTTAGATTTTTAGTAATAGAATATCAATTAATTATTTAATATTTGTTTTAAAAACTCTTTTATGTCAATTTTGACACTATTTGGTATTTTGTTTTTTATAAATTCATAACAGCATTATTACTTCGAAAAAAATTCATCTAACCAACTCTAATATGTTATATTAACCTATAAAAGTATTTTAATTTATAAAGAGTCTTAAATTATATTTATTTGAGTATGTATAATATCAATTATGTTAATATTTGATTAATAAGGTAATTACTTCTTCATCATTGTGTCATAAATAAATTAAATTATTTAATGTCTAAAAATTATAAATAAAATACCATTATGTATGAAGTCATTTTATCTTTATAATGAATATTTATAGTCGAATTTATATTATGTATAACCCTATTTTAAAAATGTTTTACTTATTAAACTTTGATTTTAATTCTTTTAACTCTTCTTTGAATTAAATAATAATAGATGTCCTAATCTAATCCAAGTGACCTAAATGGTTATATTTTATCCCTAAGGTTGTTTTTGGTCAAATTTCACTTATCCAATTTAATTAGTACATGTGTTAGGGTAATAATAATATCATTTTTACCCTTAATTACCCTATTTACTTTTAACCGTGGTAAATAAAAGTAAAAAGTTACTATTCACCAAAAATTATTTTGATCTTATTGAACCAAATTTTACTCCTTTATATTAACCATGTCTCTCGGATTTTTCAAATTCAACTTACAGAAGTGATAAAATTAAGTTTTATGTAAATTTGCAAATTCTCCTAGGAGGTGGGTAAAAGACGGTAAAAAGTTCAATAAAATTTTTATATATCTAAAATTATTATAAAATGACTCCAATGAATTACATTGAACTTATATAGGTATAATGTATCTATTTTGACATAAAATAAATTTAAATAATTATTTAAATAAAAATTCGGTTTTAAACTATAACTCAGTGTTTTTCACTATTCATAAAAAATTGCAAGTTTTCAGAAAAATACCAAAAATTCACCCTAAGCTAATTTTGATATTCCGAATCCAAAAATGATGTCCATTTTGAAAGATAAAATTTATGAAATTTCAAAAAGTAGGTATTACTATTCATAATGGATAGTTTATATAATATTTTAATAACATGTTGTTGTTTAGTGAAACTCGGTATTGCGTACAACACAAGCTATCAAGGAAGGTTTCTTTTGCGTGTAACGCAAGCCAAGATAGTGTTGTGGGTAGTGAAAGGTTCATTTTGTGTTGTTTATAACATAACACATAAAAACAAAATATTTCTCATAAAATTTTAGGGTGTTACATTCTACCCCCCTTAAAAAGAATTTCTCCCTCGAAATTCGTCACTTCGTAACAAACAGATGAGGATACCTCTCCCTCATCATATCCTCAAGTTACCATATAGCTTATTCTAATTAGTGGTTCCTCCATAAAACTTTAACCAATCGAGTGGTCTTTTTTCGTATAACTTTTTCGCTATGATCCAGAATCTCTATTGGCTGTTCTTCATAAGAAAGATCTTGCTTCAGTGGTACAACTTCTGAGCTTAGTACATGTGAAGGATCAGGTATGTACTTTCTCAGGAGAGATACATGGAACACATCATGAACTTGAGAGAGATTTTGTGTAAGTTCCAATTGGTAAGTTGCATTCCCAACATGATCCAGTATCTCAAAAGGACCAATATACCTAGGGCTCAGTTTTCCCTTCTTTCCAAATCTCATTACTCTCTTCCAAGGAGATATTCGTAAGAACACTTTATCACCTACTTCAAACTCTAGGTCTTTTCTTTGGTTGTTGGCATAACTTTTTTGTCGAATCTGAGCTACTCTTATGTGTTATTGAATAGATTTTACCTTTTCTACCATCTCACCAATAAGATCAGGTCCTAATATCTTTCTTTCCCCAACTTCATCCCAGCAAGTTGTAGTTCTGCATTTCTTTCCATAGAGAGCTTCATAAGAATCCATATGAATACTGGAGTGAAAGATATTATTATAAGAAAATTCCACCAAAGGTAGGTGTTGATCCCAACCACCTTTTAAATCCATAGAGCAAGCTCTCAACATGTCTTCTAGAGATTGAATTGTCCTCTCAGACTGACCGTCTGTCTAAGGATGATAATTAGTGCTGAAACTCAACTCTGTATCTAGAGTATGCTGAATACTTTGCCAAAACTTCGAGGTAAACCTCGGATCCTGATCAGATATAATGGAAATGTGTACTCCATTAAATCTTACCACTTCCTTCACATATATCCTGGTAAGCTAATCAAGAGATAAATACTCTCTAATAGCAATGAAGTGTGCCAACTTCGTAAGATGATCAACTATAAACCAGATAGCATTATTGCCTTTGGATGTTTTAGGAAGTCCAGTGACAAAGTTCATAGTGATGTTTTCCCATTTCCATTCTAGTATGGGTAATGGTTGTAACATCCCCTTAGACTTCTGTCTCTCAACTTTAACGTGCTGAAAAACCAAGCATCAAGAGACATATTCAGAAACATCTATTTTCATGCCATCCCACCAGAAGTACTTTTTCAGGTTCCTATACATCTTTTTACTTCCAGGGTGAATAGAGAATGAAGAACTATGAGCTTCATCCAATATTTCCTTCTTTAATTCTAGGATGGGAGGAACACAAACCTGATTCCTGAACCTTTTTATTTCATCACAATCAATGTGGAATTCCGGAACATTTCTCACCTTTTTTTGTAACTCTACATCTTCTTTCTGTGCCTCTTTAATCTTCACATGTATAGATGGTTGAACATTCATTTGAGAAAGATAATATTTTTCCCCTTCCATTATAATTCCAGGATCTATCGTTTGTAAATCCATAAATATTGGATCTTTTGTGATCCTCATCATGGATAAGATAGCATGGTCTTGTCGACTTAATGCGTTTGCCACCTTGTTTTCTTTCCCAGGGTGGTAATGAATTGAGCAGTCGTAATCCTTAATCAGCTCCAACCATATTCTTTGGCGCATATTCAGATCCTTTTGTTTGAAAATATAATTTAAACTTTTATGATCAGTATAAATATAACACCTTTCACCATAAAGATAATGTCTCCAAATCTTTAATGCAAAGAATACCGCAGCTAATTCCAACTCATGATTTGGGTAATTTTTCTCACAGATTTTCAACTGTCGTGAGGCATAAGCTATCACCATATCGTTTTTCATGAGAACAAACCCCAATCCCTTCTTGGATGCATCACTGTAGATCACAAACCTTTCTCCACTATAAGGCAGTGTGAGAACAGGTGCACTGGATAACCTTCTTTTTAACTCCTTGATATTGTATTCACACTCCTCTCATGTTGGATAATAATTCCGAAAGCATACCTTGAAAGTCTTGTAAAATTTTCTTTGTAGGTACCAATATATTCATTATCCTTTTTCTTTAGTTCAAGAAAATCCTTCTCCATATTTGTTCGAAGAATACGAGGGAAGTACTTATTGAAAAATATGTTCTTGAAATCGACCCATTCCATGGTCTCAATTTCGCCTCTTTGCCCCGTATTCTTGATAAGATTCCATCATTGATCAGATTCACCTTCCAAACGATATACTGCTAAGATGACTTTATCATGTTCAGAACATTGAAAAAATAAAAATATATTTTTAGTGGTACTGATCCATTGTTCCGCCACTAATGGATCAGTAGACCCACTGAATGAGGATGGACGGTGCCTCATGAAGGATTCAACAAAATGTTTCTCCTTTTTTTGCTCATTTGGAAGTCCTTCATGATTCATAGCTTGAGAAAGTTGTGTGAGAATGGCTACAAGATTTTTCATTCCAGCTCCCATAATGTTTGGTTGCTCAGGGGTACAATCATTTCATTTCCTATCGCATTCAACATTAACATGGTTCCTTTGGGTTCCAGCCTTTGACTAAAACCAATAAGCATTTTGTGAGAAACACTAATCATAATAGGAAAACCACATAATCAAGAATAAAATTTCACACTTAAGGTCTTATCATAGGTTCTTAATGGCCATTTCTAAAACACTAATATTGTGTTCTATGATTAAACATATCCTTAAGGTTCTTACTAAGGCTTTCACATCCTAGTTTCCAAAGGTTGACTATACCTTTCCTCTGATACCAGTTATAATGACCCATACTTTACATACATTGTTATTACTTTAGAATTGAAGCATACTTATTACAACATATAAAAAACCAAGATAGGACCATATAGGTACAGTGTCTTTAGAAACTGGGAAACATAAACAACTGGTTCATAAAGCATCTACATTGTCTCCCGTTTATTTCATCATATCTAGAGTCCCTTTTGGAATATCCTACGTAATACCCTTCTTCCTGACCTGGGGAAAAGAAAACATACAAAAGGGTGAGATCAAATTCTCAGTAAGGGTAAACAATATAAATATCAATCATATCATATTCATAAGAACATAACATTTTGAAAATCTTAACCAGTAAAAGATATCATAATATCATAACATGGGATAAATCATAGAAGTGAAATGTAATCCCAATAATCATAACATAAAACATAAAACTTTGTGTCATACACACATAATCATAAAAAATTATTTCTTATTATTCAAGACTCATTTCCAATACTATCATAATGGACAAAGTTCATTTCTAAAACGAGTTCACTCCTTGTTCCAGTCCTGTATCACTGAACCAGATTAACTTGTTGTTCCAGACATGTCTATCTCATGAGATATAAATCTTTACCCAATGCATTGGAGGAATATATAGGTCCAACCCATCTCATAATTAAACCATTATTATGTGTTCCACAAAATCATAAATCATATATCATAGCATAACCCATGTAATAAAAATGGGATTCTTAAACATCCTGCCATCATAACATAAACCATATAAGATAAAAGGACTTCATAAAAATAATTCCATCATAACATAATCAAATCAATGTAAAAATAGGGATAGAAATATAACCCTATATTATCTTAGATGGAAAATAATTTTGATAAAACACTTGAACTCCATTCTTGAGGAAAATATCCTTTGTACTTCAAAAACATTTTTCCTTTCTTAACATGTCATAACATTTTAAACTAAAAGAAGTTAATTAAAAATAAACTTGAAAACTTGTAAAGGAATCTTCATGGAAATAATGTTCTATGAAATCATAAAAATCCATTCATGCCATATAATTTTTAAAAAAACATTCTTCTCGTACTTTGGCCGGAAAAGTCAAAAAGTATCTCGTACTAAAAATGACAAAATATTCCTTTCATATCTTTTACTAAAAATTAACCAATAGGTAAAATTGGATTTAAAAAATTTTAGGAGGATATAAATAATATTACATATTGAGGAAACATGCATGTGGATGATAAATATGCCCTATTAAATTCTGAAGTATAAACAATCTCGGATAAAAATTGAGATTTGCGAGATTTTCCCTTACCTTAGGTCAGATATGCTTCATACGTATCCGAACCTTCTGTATAATGATTTAAATAATGTCATTGACTTATTAAAGAATCATATTCATTGTTATGATATCATATATAGTCATATTCTTATCTTCTTATGAGTAATATTTCATTGCTACTTGTTATTCGAGTGTTCATTGCTTTATGTTCTTATGCATGTATTGTCGAATAAATTTTTATTCCTATTTTTAGGTTATAGATACCTCATTTACAGAATTTTATTAGTGTAATATATATCATATTTATTCATTCAATTCATTAAATTTATTTATATAATCATTATTCAATGAAAATCATGTAGAATGAGTCGCATCACGTCCTGGAGACGGTAGGCCATACGTACGCACGAGCGATGATATCATTCCCATGCTTCTGGAATTGTATTGAAGTGAATGATAGAATATCTCAAAATTAGTATCATTTCATAATAACCAAATATATTTATTCTTTATACCATTATACCCATCCATTTAATGTTGTGGTGAAAAAAACAGATTACACCACAGCGTGGAGACGGTATTCCGTACGTACGTATGCGCGGGGATTTTGTTTTTCGTAGGATGGATAGAAGGTGAAATAGGGTTGTTTCATATTTATAATAACATAATAGTATATGAGTGATACTTATGTCATTACGTTATTATGAAACAACAAAAGAAGAATAAGTATAAGAAGAAATGAATTTGAAAGAATTGATAAAGGATATTACCTCTTCTTTGATGCGCCTCTTCTAAACCTCCTCTTAGGGCACTAAAGTTGGTCTTTAAAGAAGACCAGGACCTCTATTATATTTCTAGGGAATTTTATCAGGGAAATGTTCAGGGTTTTTCCGAGCATTGAAGGCTCAAAATTGTTTAAAGAGGAGAGGGAAGAGGTGCCCTTTTATAAGGGAGGAGAGGGGAACCTTAGGAAAAACTTAAAATAATATTTTATAATAAAGTCATATTAGGTTTATAATGGCTCCAAAGTGACTTATTTCAAAGATAAAGTGGGGATGGGTCAAAATCCTCGCAACCAATAGGTTTTTGACAAGTTTAGGTTACCATTTTATCCTTATCATTTAAATTTAACTCTAAGTTAAATAATTTAACTTTTACCGTGTCTTATTGATTTCTTACACTATATGGTTAATAAACTTACTATAAACTGCCAATATAACCCCAATATGTTCATTAATGTCATATATATTATTATATAAGTCTTTTGGCCGAACCCTAGATTTTTAGGAATATCATCTCAATTAACAATTTAATATTTGTTTTAAAAACTCTTTTATGTCAATTTTGACACTATTTGGTATTTTGTTTTTTCTAAATTCATAATAGCATTATTACTTCAAAAACAATTCATCTAAACAATACTAATATATTATATTAACCTATAAAATTATTTTAATTCATAAAAAGTCTCAAATTACATTTATTTGAGTATTTATAATATCAATTATGTTAATATTTCATTAATAAGGTAAGCATCATCATTGTGTCATAAATAAATTAAATTATTTAATGTCTAAAAATTATAAAGAAAATACCATTATGTATTAAATCTTTTTATCTTTCTAATTAATATTTATAGTCAAATTTATCTTATGTATAACCCTATATTAAAAATTTTTTACTTATTAAACTTTGATTTTAATTATTTTAACTCTTCTTTGAATTAAATAATAATAAATTTCCTAATCTAATCCAAGTGGACCTAAATGGTAATATTTTATTCCTAAGGTTGTTTTTGGTCGAATTACACTTATCCAATAGAATTAGGACATGTTTTATGGTAATAATAATATCATTTTTACCCTTAATTGCCTTATTTACTTTTAACTGTGGTAAATAAAAGTAAAAAGTTACTATTCACCAAAAATTATTTTTATCTTATTGAACCACATTTTACTTCTTGATATTAACCGTGTCACTTGGATTTTCAAAATTCAACTCACAGAAGCATTAAAATTAAGTTTTATGTAAATTTGCAAATTCTCCTAGGATGTGGGTAAAAGACGGTAAAAAGTTCAATAAAATTTTTATATATCTAAAATTATTATAAAATGACTCCAATGAATTAAATTGAACTTATATAGGTATTATGTATCTATTTTGACCTAAAATAAATTTAAATAATTATTTAAATAAAAATTCGGTTTTAAACTATAACTCAGTGTTTTTCACTATTCATAAAAAATTGAAAGTTTTCAAAAAAATACCAAAAATTTACCCTAAGCTAATTTCGATATTCCGAATCCAAAAATGAATTCCATTTTGAAAGATAAAATATATAAAATTTCAAAAGGTGGGTTTTACTATTCATAAAGGCAAGTTTATATAATATTTTAATAACATATCGTTGTTTAGTGAAACTTGGTATTGTGTACAACGCAAGCTATCAAGGAAGGTTTCTCTTGCGTGTAACGCAAGCCAAGACAGTTTGTGTGTATTGAAAGATTCATTTGGTGTTGCATATAACATAATACATAAAAACAAAATATTTCTCATAAAATCTCAGGGTGTTACATAGGAGTTTCTTCACCTATAGTAGGGCATCCTGAAAGTGGCTGAGTACTCTTCGAGGTTCACAGACCTCTCCCGTTACTCTACGGATATGATAGGGGACCCTTTATTTAGGCATCGAACCTTTGAGTAGGGACACTGATGGGAGATCAGTGCATAAATGGTTTCCCTTAGAATCCCTACGCATGCTAGGGTGTTGGAGTGAGCTCTACTAGCGGAGAGCTTCCTCTCAGAGCAGGCACCAAAAGTGGGAGCTACCACTGAGCGACAGGTGGTCGAGTCATCCGTGGCGGGTAGCCGACAAATGACGTAGAGGCCCAAACGGGCCAGACCATTCGGATGATAACCCCAGGACTCAGGTCCGGCGCTACAAGGTTCCCAAGGTAGAGGGATTCATCAGAGGAGCATAGTATGCTACGCATACAGTGGGCAGGGACACATGGCTCGGGATTACCTGACTCACTATTTAGAGGGTTGACAGATGGTCGAGGCACCACCGAGGTAGTGGTAGAGACAAGAACGGGGAAGTCTGCTAGATGGCGGACATGGCAGAGGAGCGGGATGAGTGGCAGGAGTTGGGTGTAAGTATGAGGTACTACCACCACCACCCCCAGGTGGTCCACCACAGTCTCTAGAAGCTTGTGGATAGAGTCGGTCTTAGCTTCAGGAAATCTAAGCATACGGTCCTGACATCCCAAAGATGATACGAGGTATGATCTATGTCTTCTCCACTTTAGTTGAAGTTCTTATAGATATAGGTGTTAGTCACTCTTCCCTTATTGAGGACCTTGTTCGAAGCATGGATATTCTGATTGATTCGTTGGCTCGATCCTTACGATTAGAGACTCCTATGAGAGAAAATTCGATGATAACGCATCGGTGTCAGCAATGCGAGATTACTCTTGGAGGCGAGAGCTTCGTCTGGGATCTCCTAATAGCGGCGTCGAGGCCTTAGAACGTCATTCTAGGTATGGACTGGTTATCCACAGTCCATTCTTAGATTGACTGTTTTAGGCACATAGTGCGGTGTGTCTGTGGAGATAGAACTAGGTTCTATTTTACTGGTGAAAAGGGAACACTTGTAGTGCAGGATAGACTTTCTCAGAGGAGGGTGCATCCGATCACTCATTAGTTGTCTAGAAAGACCCTAAGTGCAATGGATGGGACGAGTCCACAGTTTCCTAAAGTGTTGGATGATTATGATGAAGTATTTATAGAGGATTTTTTAGGACTAGATTCTCATAGATAGGTATACTTCTACATTGATATGTACTCTGGGACGGTACTGATATCTACATCTGTATTTCAGATGGCTTCTATAGAGCTCTAGTAACTGAGGGTATAGTTATAGGACTTACAGAAGAAGGGGTTCATAAGGCTCATTATTTCACCATGGGCAACCCCAGTGTTGTTTTCCATGAAGGAAGATGAAAGCTTGAGGTTATGCATGGACTTACAACGCCTGAACCAGGTGACCATTAAGAACAAGTATCCTCTAACAAGGACTGATGACCTCTTCGATTAGCTAAAGGGAGCGAGATGGTTCTCTATAATAGACCTCATATCAATCTATCACTATATTTGAGTACGAGATGAGGAAATCTCAAAGACGACTTTTAGATGTCTCTACAAACACTACAAGTACTTAGTGATGTAGTTTGGAATAAAAAACTCCCCAGCAGTTTTCATGGGACTCATGAACATGATCTTCCATTTGTATTTATACCGTTTTGAAGTGGTCTTCATTCATAACATCTTAGAGTATTCAACATCTAAGTAGGAGCATGTGATACACCTGAGGATGGTTCTGGACACACTCTGAGAGCACCATCTTTACAGAAATCTCTCGAAGTGTGAGTTCTAGATACGAAAGGACCACTTCCTAGGACATTTCATATCAGAGGCTAGAGTTGTGGTGGATCTAGTGAAGACTGAGGAAATTATTTCTTGGGAGCCACCCAAGAGCATTACTGAGGTGTGGAGCTTCTTGGGGTTGACTGGGTACTATCGGAGGTTTGTAACCAACTTCTCCAGAGTGGTAGTACCCATGAATGAATTGATGAAGAAGGGAAAACCATTCATGTGGAAAAAAAATATGCCAGTAGAGCTTTCAACAGCTAAGGAATAGCTTGACAAGTGCTCCTATCTTGAGGCTTCTAAAGGAGGGAACCGACTAAATAATGTTCTGTAACTCAATAGGAACTAGGCTTGGTTGTTTCCTAATGTAGGGAAAAGCAGTGATTTCTTATGGCTCATGAAAATTGATACTTCATGAGTATAACTATGTGACTCATGACCTTGATTTGGAAAAGGTAGTCTTGGCATTGAATATGTGGAGACACTACCTTATGGGAGAACGATTCATCGTCTACTCTGACCACAAGAGTCTCAAGTGTATATCTTCTCAGAAGGATCTGAATCTAAGACAGCGAAATTGGATAGAGTTCCTCTAGAACAATGACTTTGAGATATTTTATACTTCTTGTAAGGGGAATATGGTGGAAGATTCTCTCACAAGGAGATGGAGTTCACAGCTACTGAATGAGGTCTCAAAGTAGTTAGCCTCACTTCAGATATCCTTCATGGATAGGGGGAGATATCTTTTATTTAGTCGATGGTAGCTTCCCTCCACTCTTATAGTGAGTCAGGGAGGCGCAACTTGAAGATGTCATCTATGAGACTACATCTGCCCAGATTTCCATAGGTCAAGCCCTTAATGGGTATTCGTAAGGTGGGGAGCACGTCGTCCTTTTCATAGGATGTTCCTTAGTACTAGTTCCATTGCAGGAAGAGGTGTTGAGAGAGTTCCATACATCCCCTTTAGCGGTATATCCAGGTGTGGTGAAGATGTACCAAGACCTCCGACGTCAATACTAGTGGTTGGGGATAAAAAAAAGTTGATGGAATATTTTTTCTCTAAATGCCTCACTTGTCAGCAAGTAAAGGATGAGCACCAGGTTCCATCTAGTTTAACAAAACCCCTCGAGATGTCAGAGTGGAAGTGAGATGCGATATCTATGGAATTTTTTATGGGATTACCATGTACATATAGGGCCACGATACCATCTGGGTGATTGTAAACTGACTTACCAAGTTGGACCACTTCCTACCCATTCAATAGCAGGGTTTAGTAGAGGGAATAGGACGCCTCTACATGCAGAAGATAGTTCGACTCCATAGAGTCTCATATATGATAGTATCGTATCGTGATGCACGCTTTACATCCCAGTTGTGGAAGGGATTTCAGGAGGTGTTTGGGACTTAACTACACTTTAGCACAGCCTTTCACCCACAGACGAATGGTCAGATGGAGAAAATCATATAGACCTTGAAGGACATGCTTCATGCTTGCATTCTTGATTTTAGTCACAGTTAGGAGGATCACCTAACACTGGTGGAGTTTTTATACAACAACAACTACCACTATACCATCAGTATGGCACTATTCAAGGCATTGTATGGACGACCATGCAGGTCACCATTATATTGTACAGACCCAGGGGAGTTAGCACTCATGGGTCCAAAGATGGTATAGGCTACCATTGAGAAGGTGTAGGCCATCCGAGAGCAGATGAAGATTGCACAGATTTTATAGAATTTCTATGCTGATAGGAGATGGAGACACTTCGAGTTTGAGGAGGGGGACCATGTATTCCTATGGGTCTCTCCTCAATGATGGATACAGATATTTGTCTAGGGTGGAAATTCATCTCTTAGGATCATCGGACCATTCCTGATATTGCGTAGAGTGGGCGAGGTGGCGTACCGCTTGGCTCTACCTCCATAGTTTGAGAGGGTGCACGATGTCTTCCATGTATCCTAGCTGAGGAGATATGTGTACGACCCTTCTCATGTCATCAGACATGGAAATCTAGAAATTGGTGATGGGGCGACATTCACAGAGTACCCAGTGGAGATAGATGATCGACAAGAGAGTATCCTTCATATACGGTCAATTCCTCTGGTGCATTTTTGTTGGCAGCACAAGAATATCTAGGAGGTAACATGGGAGCGGGAGGCTTAGATTCGTGCTCAGTACCCCCATTTGTTTGATTAGCACTTGTTTTGGTTTAATAGGACATAAATCCCTAAAGGTGGGGGTAATGTAATACCGTGAAATTTCATGTAAATTTTTTGAAAATTAAATGGGATTATTTCAAGACTACTCTCTAAGACAGAATGTGATTCTGGGGCCTTTAATGGATAGAATGTATTTTCAAACTATTTTTAAAGTTCATTAAATAATCATGCGAGTGGGTTATTCTAACTTTTAAACTGGTTCTTGGATCAAAAATCTAAGGGTACCATGGAACTTAGAGCATCGTGATTCACCTAGTAAGGGCCTAACATTGGCCGGCATGGGCCAACAATAGAAAGTAATTTTTTCATAAATAAAATAATTGAATAAAGATTTTTTATTTTCAAATCCTTATAACTCATAAATGGTAACTCAGATTGGAAATCCAAGAGTACATTTGATCTTGTGAGGGTGTGCTTCCCTTAGGTGAAGCCTAACCTCTACCAGCATTGGTCGAGGGTGAAAGTTAATTTTTGGATGTTTTAAAGGAAAATAAAATAAACTTAAAAAAATAATTTTATTTCTTTCAAATTTTTCCAGTGACACATCATCGCTGAAATGTGGCGACGTGACGATGCTGAAACTAATTAATACAATATATTAATGAATCACCATGGTGAAACTTCAACATGTAGCACGTCTTCCTTCATTAATTAAACAGGGCTTTAGGATTGAAAAAAAAACCTAGAATTCCTATCACAAATGACGAAGGAAACCCCTTCAATGATGAATGCCTGAGAATCAGAAAGTGATGATGATACCCTTGGAGATAGAATCAGAACCAAAGATCGATAGATATTGATGGGTGGTCTTCCTCAACCAATCTTATTTTCTCAGGTAGCGGTTTATTTTTTTCTAAGTGATTACCCCACCCCCCGTTCTTCTTCCTAAACAGTGAACGTAGGTTAAATCCACTAACAGATTTACCTGCGGATCAGTTATCTTTGCAGAACATGGGAATTTTTATGTAAGGAGTTATGGGAAAATAGATCCATGTTAGATTCTTAAACCTCCTTCAAATCTGTTTATGAATTCTAACGTAGAGGGATCGGACCGACACGAACAAGGCCTGAATCCCTCCGTTGTGTGCATTATCATGTTTTTCATGACTGAACCCCTAGATTTATGATGATGCAACTTTGAACCTTTATTAGTGACGGTGATGATCCCAGGATCCCGGAGGTTCTCTTGGGTCAGAAAATGGACCACCAGAGTAAGTCTGTTGGCCCGCTGAAGTAACCACTGATGCACCAGCACCAGCAGTGGATGGCTGTTGCCTGTAGCGGTGACCGCATGCAGGAGGCGGTGTGCCTCGAAAGCACACCGAGGTAGTGGAGGCTGCGTTTAGTAGCGACCCTAGTGGTGTAGGGGGCGGTGTGGGTCAGGCTTTGTGTTAAAGGGAGCATCTTGTGGGGCGGGCCGCAGCATGCGCTAGCACACGGTCCGGGCTGGACCATGTGCGGAGGGAGGCGGTCGGCCTTAGCTGGCCACATTTCTGTGTGAATAGGACACTAGTGGACATTCAGGCTAGACCCAAGCAGGACCGCCAATGCCGGTCTGGACAGTTCAGTAAACTGGGCCCCTGGGGCGGTCCGGGCTGGAGAAGAGCTGGCCTGCTGATGCGGGCCAGGACGGAAGGGAAAGTGGTCCACTATGCAGCCTAGCTTGTTGGAACTGGTATGACTAAGTCAGACCGAACCAGATGAGGATTGAGTCGTTGGGAAACCTAGTGGGCTGGACCCACGACCGAACCCAGTCGGGTCCAGCAAGGCCCAATGGGCCTAGCCATTGGGCCAGACCGGACCAGGTCGGCCTAGACCCAACCAAGTCGGGTCGGGTATGCCGAACTAGGTCGAATCATGTGATACCCTTAGGCCAGGTTGATCGGGTCAGTCTGACCAAGTCAAACCAAGACCGGACGCAACTATCCCATGTTTACTAAAATGATAATATCTTTCAGATTGGGTGCCCGATTAACGCACTTTTTGTGGCTTTAGGACCCTTGCAACAATATAGTCCTTTGGGTATACTCTATGTTAGTTTTAATGTCAGTAAAGAAACAACCAATGGATTGAGGACCAGATTCTCTAAGAATCAAGTGTACTGGAGAGCCGGAATCCTACTACGGGATGTGAGACGAAGAATAGGACGAGCAAACCTCAATGGTCTAGTAGTTGAGCAGACCTCAGTGGTCTAGTAACCGAGTGGACCTCAGTGGTCCAGTAGCCGATTAGACCTCAGTGGTCCAGTAGCCGAATGGACCTCAGTGGTTCAGTATCCAAGCGGGCCTCAGTGGTCCAGTTGTTGAGTGAACCTCAGTGGTCCAGTATCCATACAGACCTCAGTGGTCGAGTAGCCGAGCGAACCTCAATGGTCCAGAAGCTGAGAAAACCTCAATAGTCTAGTGGCTGATAAAACCTCAGTGACTCATTAGGGATGATTTCCTTAGTAGTACAAGATGATTCAGTGTTGCGACTGATAATCTAAATTTCTATACTTTGAGTTATACCTGGTGTGAGCTTTCTTTACATTGTGGTCTTGCTTTGTAGTCTTTCCTTTGTGGTTTGGGGTCCCTACTGAGTATTGTGTTACTCACCCCTGTACGGGCTTTTCCTGCACGTGTCGTGTCTCATGCAGGTAATTGATGCTTCATTGGAGACCTTGGTGGTCCAGGACCAGGTGGTTCTTAGTGATACGGGATAGATGGGCGTACTTCTATGGCTATAGGAAGGTACCCTTCACCTACCCTTAAGGTAGGGTCTCAATTGGATGGACCGTGGAAATTGTACTTTCCTTTGTGTTTTTGGGCTTGTATTTTGGCCCCTTTGTAATTTCAAATTGTATTGTACTCTCATTAGTTGTCTCAGTGAGAGTTGTGGTTTAATTTGTGTTCACTTTCCACATTTTTATCTTTTTGCATGTGTATAGATCTAAAGGCAATGCCTTCCCTTTTGGGATATTCTTACTTGGTTCTAGTTTCCAACCCTTATCCTATAGAAGGCTGGCTTGGGGTAGTCACAGTATGGGCCCTGGGGGATGGGTTGTGACAATCACCTAATTCATCATCTTCCTCTGTATACTAAATAGAATCCCCCTTCATCACCTTCTACATCATCTTCCACCTTCAATGCCAACCTCATACCGGTATAATTAGTAGGTGGACAAGCTCGATGTCTCCATGTAACACTATTATTTTCTTCTTATAATGATAGGCCTATGACCCTAAAAAATATTATAACCTTCCTAAGTCTTTGGTCATAGTGATCAACACTATCGGTAAACTTTTCCTCATTCAAATAAGCATTCTCGTGGAAGCTTGGAAAGGCTTAATATACAAGGTAGATGAAAATTTATAAGCATAAACATCATAATTTTAAACCATAAATTGGCTATGGTGTAGTTTAAATTTCCCAAAATCATCATTTTATTTTCTTCTTTGGATCATATCATTTGTAATGATGATATTAAATATATATAACAAACAAAGTAATCATTTAAACCAAATATTATCATCAGTTTTTTTTAATACCCTATTTTCATCACTTCCTCCTTGGGTTATATCTATCGTAGTGATGATATATATATATATAAGTGCATCCACACAAAAAAATAAAGTACTGTAATTGACATCCCCATATTTCTCCGCAATCCAGAACCTCAAACACCAAAAAGCTACAATCCTTATAAATAGGCTTATGTTCATTGTTGAAAATATAGGTACCCCCTATGAATTTATAAAGATACATGACTATCATTTTTCATAGAATTCACCTCCAACATCATGATTAATAGCACCTTCTTCAAGTATTATCCATTCTTAAAAAATGTGTGCAATAGATAAATTGTAATATCCAAACTACTATAAATACAGAAAATATATTTACACATTTTAAAACCCCAACTCTTACCCAAGTTTCCTTTAACTTTATTATTCCATACTCCAAGATCTGGTATTGGGTAATATCCTTATCTAAACTTGATTTGGTTTTGAATTTCAGGTATGGTAAATTTATTACTTTTAATATTTTTATAGTTTTAAAAACATTTTTGTAATGGAATTATATTTTCAAACTTCAATTTTTCGATTGAAAATGAAAGAGTTTTTATTAAAACTTTTATTTATATATTTATTTACAAAACACCTTTTTTAAGAAAATATATTTGGAAACTCCTAATTATGTTCCTAAAACCCACACTGCAAAAAGAGAAATTTATTTTTATTAAACCCTATTTATAAATGAGTGTGATCTAAGGAATTGATTTTAAATCCTTATCTAAAATCCCCATTGTAAAATATAGACAAGTTCTTGGAAAGGAATTTTATTTTCTAAATTCAAGGTTGATTTTAAAGTTATATTTTTTTGTGAAAAATGACTTTTCTCTCTATAATTTTCATTTATTATTATAGGTGTGGACATGCACTATAGTTTTCATTAATATTACATAATTTTATGAATATAATTTTAATAAATTTAATTCATTCATTGTTGTAATTATTAAAAAATATTTTTTATAAATCTTATATTTCTTTTACTCTTTAAGAAATAATTTTGATTTACTTAAAAACATATTTTGTTAAAATTTAAGATATGTTAAATTATTTTCCTCTTTGAAAATAATTTTTAAATTTTTCAAAGGGCTATTTTAATGGTCTATTAATTATAAAGGAGCTTCTAAAACTTGTTTCTTAAAATATTGGCACTTGGGTATTGACTGTCATAATGAGTAATGGAGAGTGAACCTATGACCTAAAAAGGGTAATTTTATTCTAGAAGTGATATTTTTAATACTTCTTGTAGCCCCCTAGATTTATAAAGTTTACCAAGTATCGTTATATTATATAAATGTACATTATTTTCAAAGTAAATTTTTGGAATTTTCAAGGATAAATTTGTATTTGAATCAAAATATATTATGTTTTAAAACCTAAGTTTTGAAAATTATTTCTTCTATGAATTCCAAAAACCCTAATTTATTATTTTTTTAAATATTTATTTATTATATCAGATGTTTATGATTTACATAATATTTATTATTTTCAAAAGGGAATTTAAAGCTTCTTAAAAGAAAAGGTTTTCATCACTAATTTAAAAACCCTTATTGGAAAATTTTGTGTGTTCACCTTATGTTTTAAAAACAAATTTCAAAGGTTTAGTGATGATTATATGATAAATTATTTTTGGTTTCATTTTAGGACCATGCTAAAGTGAATCCAATTAAGTGTTATAAAATTTTTATAACTCTAATATGTTTTAGGATTTTTCTTAATCCTACAAAACCTAAACCGAAAAGATATTTGGGTGTGTAAAGGAATGTATATTTCACCTTTTAAGTTTTTATATAAAAATATAAAAAAAATTTAGCACTGTATTTGAGAGTGCATGTATCGGGCTATCTCACATATAACATGCGGGAAAAATGTAAAAGTATGGAATGCTTAAAATAAATCCTAACCATTAAAACATGGAATTTAATCAAAATGGAATGCATCGTAAAAAAAATCATAAAAATATATTTATATTGGAAATGTGAAACAACTATAAAAATAGGAATACATGTGTCAAAAAACCCATTATTCTCACCCTTGTGTGAATAAACTCATTATGTCCATGCTTGAATATTTGAGCAAACGCATCATTCCCACACATGTATAAACAAACTCATTATTTCCATAATTAGATATCTCATGATATATAAACTTAAAACAATGAATTGGAGGGTGATATATGACCCCACCAATCATCATCCATACATATGTGTGCCACTTAAAATATATCTTAATGAACCCATGTAAAAATAATGGATTTCTTAAACTTCCCAAAAAAATTACATAATATAAACATAAAAGATCATAGGATACAAAAAAATTAATTTTACAAAAGGAATAATGTCATAATAAAATATATATAAGATTATAAAAATATAGCTACATAAGAGAAAAACATTGTAGGAAAAATATAAGGGATAATACAAAAGTTCTCACAAAGCCTTTTAAACATTGTTATAAAAGATGAAGTGAAAATTACATCAAAAAAATATAAGGGAAATAAAAGAATTTTGAAAACCTTATCATAAATAATTCCAAATAAAATATACTTTAAAAGGTTATAGAAAATATGGAGTTTAAGATAAAATACATTATTTTGAAAGGATTAAAAACCCTTTTTCTTTAATATTTTGAAATACCTTTCTTTGAAAACCCACATGATAAAAAGATTATTAAACTTTAATTTTGAAAATGGGTAAATAGAATTATGAAATTCATAAAAAATAATCCATATTATTTTTTCCAATAACATTTTTTAGAGAGTAATTATGGAAATTAAAGAAAAACATTTAAAAGAAATGGTAATTATTCTTAACAAAATTAATTTTTTTTATGCAACAATGGATTCATCAAGGAAGAACACTTCAATGTGAAACATTATTTACCTAGAAAATAAAATGTAAATATAATATAACATAATAATAGTATAGAATAAATCAATCTTGAAATATTAAAATTTAAGTTGAGTTATTATTAATCAAGAAAAATATTTGAGTCATGAAAAACCTTTAAAACATGAAAATATTACAAGGAAAATCAAGGATTGATTTTAGAAGCATGGCGGTTATACAGAAGGATTATAGAAATCGATTAATGAGAAAGAAAGATATTATCTCATAAATAGGGAATAATTAGGATAGAAAATAATTGATTATGAACATGTGTAATCATAGTCATAAGTACATAAAAAAGGGTTATAACAAAGGAATTTCTTAAATTAAAAAGATATGGGAGAGAATCAAGGAGTGATTTTAGCCACATAACAGCTTTATAAATGGGATTATGAAATAGTTTTAATGAGTGAAAAGGGAAATATATCATAATTAAGGAATAATTTGGATAATAAAGGATTTATTATGAACAAATGAAAACATAATCATATTTTAATCAAAATATATTATCAAAAAAAAGTACTTGAATCTAAATTAAGATGAGGAGAATCTTTACATTTCAAAGAAGATTCTTAAAGATTGGTATGACTCATTAAAATCTTAATATCTCCTTTTAAGATATTTATTGAGGTATAGGGAAGGGAAATTCATGATCAAGTCCTTTATATTAGATAATAATGAGAGAATGGGAGGGATTGAGCACCTTTTATAGTTGAAAAAGAGGGGATTTTTCATGGAAAACTAGAGTTGGGTAAGGGGTAAGAAAGGAATCACATGTGTGTTAGACGGGTTATGTGAGTTTGGTAAATTAGGTGAATAAATGGTAGGTGATACATATGGGTATGAATTTAATAACTGACAAGGCTTTCTAGAGGGTGTAAGGAACCTTTAATTATTCAAAATTTGAGATATTTTATTTACTCATTTTTACCCTTAATAATCATGATTGAAAATTAATCATAGTTATTATTTTATCATTAAAAATATAAGATAACCCTTCTTATGAAATTTTGATTTGATGAATCTGT